>CM053030.1:339463007-340802364 GCA_028564925.1 Lithobates sylvaticus | reverse complement strand
ATCAGTGATACTGTCCCTCTTGTCTTCCTGTTGGAGCACACACTTCAAGGAATAATGGACAGGGTACTTGAGGCAGAACAGCGGGAGGAAGAGGAGGACTTCCTTACCTCTCAAGGCCCCCTTTATCCAGATAGCATTCCTGTGGGCACGCCAAACACACAGGAAGAAGCCTCAGAAACTCAAGGAGTTGTACGTGGTTGGGAGTAGGTAGTTCCAACATCATCCTCAGTGACCCTGAGGACTCACAATTGAATGCGTGTGCAAACTGCATGTCCTCCCTGATTCTGCAAAGCCTGTGAAAGGACCCTAGGATTCGTGGTATTAAGAAGAGGGATAATTACTGGCGGGCAACCCTTCTTGATTCACAGTACAAGGGTAAGGTTGCAGTACTCATCCTGCCTTTGCAGAGGGAGCAGAGGATGAAACATCTTCAGAAGGCCTTGAAGAAAGGTTTGTGCAATGTGGTTTCCAGACCCTGGAAGGTTACAATTTCCTGGTGCTGGACAACTTGTTGCTGAGGCTTCGTTCAGTCAGAGGAAGAGCGGTGGAGAAGGTGGCCGGCTGACCGATGCCTTTAGACAATTTTTCAGTCCTCAGCGCCAAGGTCTGATCGGTTCAAGCAACCATCGCCAGCGTCTACATTACATGGTGCATGAATATCTTGGGGCAAGAGCAGACTTGGAGACCTTTCCAACAGCCTATCCACTGGGTTACTGGGTCTTGAGGATGGACCACTGACCAGAAATCGCTCAATATGCAGTTGAGCTACTGGCCTTTCCTGCATCCAGCATTCTTTCTGAACACACATTCAGTGCTGCTGGAGGGTTTGTAATGGATCATTGAGTGCGCCTGTCCAATTTTTGGCAGACATTTGTGTGACCGTGTGTATGCAAGACAAGTTTGAGCCGACATCCTCCGGAAAAAAAGCCACGGTTTTGTTGTCAGAAAATCCGATCGTGTGTACAGGGCATAATGGTGTTCACGTGTACGAACAAACTTTTTTGCATGTTCGGATGTTCTGGTGCGAACCGAACCAGGGGGTGTTCGGCTCATCCCTACTCAGATATTTTTATATGGGAGAGGCTACTAAATTGTCATTACTCTACTTACAGTGTAACAGGGTGTCTATACAGAAGAATTTAGTGAAAATAAATGCACATTTTAGCTTGCATACAGTACAATATCAATATTATAATTATTATCTTGTCCTATACTGTCACTGTGCTCCTAATAGTGTTGGCATATGTTTTAAGCAAAAAGTATTACCCAGCCAACTTTAATATTAAAGTTAGTTTAATATGATCATTTATCATTTCATGCATTGCAGTTTCTATTACTGTACATACCCGAAGATAGCAGGAATATCAGAATTATTACTGTTGCTCATTATAGTTGTTCATTATGGTTGCAGACAGACCTGAATATTTAACATAATTTAGCTTTCTGATGTTGCAATCAGCAGCAAAGTACTTAACAAGCATCTGTGATCTGTCCTAGTCCTATTTTCTCTGACTGCAGCAAATGCTAGGAGGCACGCATATACTTATTATCATACTACAAAGTATTTTGAGCATCCCTTAAATAGGTCAATTCTTATGCTACACATTAAGGTTCTATCAAGATGGATGTTTAATCTTTTATGCTCTCCACAAGAAACCCATTTTGGTCATTATGAAATTCCTTCTTACGCACTGCATTCTTTTTCAAGAGCCTTCAGCAGGAAAGAGGCCTTTATTTTCTTTTTATAACAGCAGTCCTTTTATAGCACTGAAAATATCATCAATATCAAATATCATATTTAAAGTGGAACTCCATTTTTTCTGAGAAGACTACAATTCCTTGAAGATCACCTACAGTGCCTTGAAAAAAGTATTCATACCCTTGAAATTTCCACATTTCGTCACGTTACAACCAAAAACGTAAATGTATTTATTGGGATTTTATGTGATAGACCAACACAAAGTGGCACATAATTGTGAAGTGGAAGGAAAATGATGAATGGTTTTCAAAAGTTTTTACAAATAAATATCTGAAAAGTGTGGCGTGCATTTGTATTCAGCCCCCTTTACTCTGATACCCTATCTAAGATCTACTGGAACCAATTGCCTTCAGAAGTCACCTAATTAGTAAATAGAGTCCACCTGTGTGTAATTTAATCTAAGTATAAATACAGCTGTTCTGTGAAGCCCTCAGAGGAATGTTAGGGAACCTTATTGAACATACAGCATCATGAAGGCCAATGAACACACCAGACAGGTCAGGGATAAAGTTGTGGAGAAGTTTAATGTAGGGTTAGGCTATAAAAAAATATCCCAAGCTTTGAACATTTCACGGAGCACTGTTCAATCCATCATCTGAAAATGTAAAGAGTATTGTACAACTGCAAACCTACCAAGACATGGCAGTTCACCTAAACTGACAGGCCGGGCCAGAAGAGCATTAATCAGAGAAGCAGCCAAGAGGCCCATGGTAACTCTGGAGGAGTGTCAGGTCACCTGAGACCAGGTGACAGGTGCACTCAGTAGGAATCCGAAGTGCACCGCTAGGTAGTGGACCTTAGGACTGACTGCTGCGGATTGTACCCAGGGAGATTCAGGACACAGGTCTACTGGATCACTAACACAGATCCCAGTGGGAGCTAGAGCATAGATTCCCCAGGGCGCGGAGTCTAAGAGCCAGCAGGTGTTCGCCAGAGCATCTAGTGGTGAGGATGGACTTCGCTGCAGTCTGGCTCCAGGTCGCGACCCCCAGGGTCTCACAGCTCACGCTCACAGTAGACTACAGGAGAAGGAAGCAGCAGGCTGGAAAGACAAGGATAGTAAGGGGATAAGGCAGAGATCAGGGTAACTAGCAGACAGGAACAACAGAGTACACGCCAAAGGTTCAGGGTCACAGGCAGACAGGGATGGTCGGGGACATGCCAAAGGGTCAAGGTCACAAGCAGACAGGAATCGTTGAGAACACGCCAAGGTCGTAACGGAGACAAACATAGAGCACACGGCACGCAGGAACCAGGAAGCCAAACACACCATGGATACACAATGGTTGATCAGCACCACTGGCTTGCAGTGCACAGGTTAATATAGGTTTCCCTGATAGGGCCTGGGGTGGAGCCATGCTTAGAGGAGAGGTTATAAAAACCACCAGGTGAGAGTGGCTGGCCTCTTAGGCTGAACACATGGAGGAGAGGTAAGCAAACAGGGGAAGATTACTGCATAACCGTGACAAGGAGCTGCAGAGATCCACAGCTCAGGTGGGAGAATCTGTCCATAGGACAACTATTAATTGTGCACTCCACAAATCTGACTTTTATGAAAGAAATACATGAAGAAAGCCATTGTTGGAAGAAAGCAATGGCTGCTAGCTTGAACCGCTAGCTCCGGAGTGATTTACGTGGCTGGATGGAGGAATAAACTAGGCAGCCGGTGTGATGGTAACCGCTTCAGGGGGAACAACCAAGCCGAGCAGAGTCGATACTCTCAGCACGCCTGCGCGCCTCCTGTGACATCAATGCCATGCCGGAGAGGGAAGGGGAATCACTGAGGTCAATTAATTCAAACGTCCACTGTTCTGTTCTCGTAACTTACATGTTTCCCGTGCATGCACTTTGTCAAAGGAACTTTGTGTGCATGTGTACATTTCAGGGATGTAATGGAGAAAATTCTATAGGTCTTATGCCTCGTACACATGATTGGACTTTCCGACAACAAAACCGTGGAATTTTGTTTGAAGGGTGTTGGCTCCAACTTGTCTTGCATACACACTGTCACACAAATGTTGGCCAACAATTACGAACGTAGTGATGTACAAGACATACGGCGAGCCAATGTGATATCTCCATTACTAGTTTTACAAGACCGATCGCTTCCGGCTCTCCTTGATTCCGAGCATGCATGTTTGTACTTTGGACTTGTCCGATGGACTTGTGTACACACGATTGGAAAGTCCAACAACACACATTTGTTGGCGGAAAATTTGAGAACATGCTAGCCAAAATTTGTTGGCAGAAAAATCCAACAACAATTGTCCGATGGAGCATACACACGGTCGGATTTTCCGCCAACAGCCTGACATCCAACATTTCCCGTTGGAAAATCCGATCGTGTGTACAGGGCTTAAGTGTAATTTTCTTAATCCAGGGGGCTATCACCTCCCAAAATACTTTAATCTTTGGGTAATACCACCATAAATGAAGAAATTAACCCCTTTGGTTACATCCCCTCCAACAGTTAACATCCGCCGATGGATATATCTGAGCCAATCGAACCGGTGTGTGATACCATCTTGTCAATAACATAAGACATCTCCTGTATATGGGAACTTAATGAGGTATGGTGTGTTGCCCTTATCAACCTTTGAATTTGTTAGGATGTGAAATTATAACCTAACTCCCTTTTCCCATTCTCTAATAAAAATAGGAAGTCGTTATATTTTAGGCACTCAGAACCAGCTTATACATTCGAGACAACATATGACCCAGCTCTGATATATTAACACGCCACTCCTCAAAAATCGTAAGCGGGTTCGCCGGCCTAATCTTATGCTTCCACTTGTTGAACAGATCCATCATTTGACATACCCCATCCATTCCCCATTGATCTAAACTCCCTTTATTTTCCCCCCGGGGGGAACCAGGGGAATCCTTACAATGGTGTCATAGGGGATATTGGGGGCGCATACTTTCCTGTACTATTCATTCTGTCCCAAATGGATAATGTTGTTGTCATTAATGGTGATACATATTTCGATAACCCCCTATAAGAAACCGGAATCCAAGGCGCTTCGACCAAATTCCTACCTGCTAATGTCTTCTCCAGGGGGCACCCAAATTTTACCAACAGAGTCATGGCCCCAATTCATAATACAAACCTGGGCCTTGGCTCTGTCTGTAGTAAGTCTCTATGTCTGGAAGTCCCACCCCACCCTCCTGTTTTGGTCTCCTCAAAATCTCATATGCCAACCTGGGATGTTTGTCTCCCCACACAAACATCATAAAAGCCCTTCGTATTTGTTTAAAGAATATCTGTGGAAGTGTTATGGGTACCGTATGTAAAACATAAATAAGTCTAGGAATTACATTCATTTTAAGCGCATTTACCCTGCCAAACCATGTCAAGTCTTCTCCACTTCTGCAAATCCTTTAATAAAGAAACCACCAAGGTTCCACAATTTAGATCATATAGGCGCTTTACATCTGAAAAAATATGAATCCCCAAATAGAATATAGAATCAAAGCGCCAAACAAAAGGAAAGGATTGTTGCAGAGTTGCCATCATCCTTAAAGGAACATGGCTTGACATCAACACTGACTTCTCAATATTTATTTTAGAAATGAAATATAATGCCAAACCTATCTATTTCAAACATTAATTCTGTCAGAGACTCTTGAGGAGAAGAAAGGTACAACAATAGATCGTCTCTGTAAGCTGATATCTTATGTTCCATTGGGCCAATACAAATCCCCTTAATCCTTCTATTTCCCTTAATAATTTGCAGAAAGGGTTCCAGCACCACAGCAAATAACAATGGAGACAATGGGCATCCCTGCCTAGTCCCATTCCGTATCTCAAAATAATCTGATAATCTGCCATTAACTTTAACCCTTGCTCTAGGATCTTTGTATAGTGCTGTCACCCATCGTCCGTTCTCTCAGACCCAACTCCCTCAGAACTCCGACCGTAAACACCCACCCCACTCTATCAAATGCTTTTTCAGCATCCATTAAGATTACTACACTCTGGTTCGATCCATTATGCATCCAATGGAATACATGTATGGCCCAAATAGTATTGTCTCTGGCCAGGGCCAATCCTAGGGTCACAGACGCCTGGGTGCAGAAATATTTCTGGCTCCCCCCCACATGAGCGTGGTCATCTTACCAACTCCTTCCATTTACAGATGTTTCTATGGCAACGACACATACACAGAGATGCTCCCCTAGGAAGTCTTTGTTACCCTTGGATCCTCCCATGATCTTTTAACAATAAAAAAAATACAGGAAGAGCATACACTAAAGAGACCTGGAGGGGAGTCTCTCTGATGACCTGTAGATGGCTTCTGTTAGAGAGTCTGTTACAATAAGCCCCCAGACATAGTACAGGAGACGGTCATAGACTGCAGACATGATACAAGAGATGGTCATAGACTGCAGACATGATACAAGAGACGGTCAGAGACTGCAGACATGATACAAAAGACGGTCAGAGACTGCAATCATGGTACAGGAGATGGTCAGAGACTGCAGAAATAATACAAGAGATGGTCAGAGACTGCCGACATGATACAAGAGATGGTCAGAGACTGCAGACATAGTACAGGAGAGGGTCAGAGACTGTAGTTATGATACAAGAGACGGTCAGAGACTACAGACATGATACAAGAGATGGTCACAGACTGCAATCATAGTACAGGAGATGGTCAGAGTCTGCAGACATAGTACAGGAGATGGTCAGAGACTGCAGACATAGTACAGGAGATGGTCAGAGACTGCAGACATAGTACAGGAGATGGTCAGAGACTGCAGACATGGTACAGGAGATGGTCAGAGACTGTAGTTATGATACAAGAGATGGCCAGAGACTGCAATCATAGTACAGGAGATGATCAGAGACTGCAGACATAGTACAGGAGATGGTCAGAGACTGCAGACATAGTACAGGAGATGGTCAGAGACTGCAGACATAGTACAGGAGATGGTCAGAGACTGCAGACATAGTACAGGAGATGGTCAGAGACTGCAGACATACTACAGGAGATGGTCAGAGACTGCAGACACAGTACAGGAGATGGTCAGAGACTGCAGACACAGTACAGGAGATGGTCAGAGACTGCAGACATAGAACATGAGATGATCAGAGACTGCAGACATAGTAAAGGAAACATTCAGAGACTGCAATCATAGTACAGGAGATGGTCAGAGACTGCAGACATACTGCAGGAGACAGTCAGAGACTGCAGACATACTACAGGAGACAGTCAGAGACTGCAGAAATACTACAGGAGATGGTCAGAGACTGCAGACATAGTACAGGAAATGGTTAGAGACTGTAGTTATGATACAAGAGACGGTCAGAGGCTGCAATCATAGTACAGGAGATTATCAGAGACTACATACATAGTACAGGAGATGGTCAGAGACTGCAGACATAGTACAGGAGATGGTCAGAGACTGCAGACATAGTACAGGAGATGGTCAGAGACTGCAGACATAGTACAGGAGATGATCAGAGACTGCAGACATACTACAGGAGATGGTCAGAGACTGCAGACATAGTACAGGAGATGGTCAGAGACTGCAGACATAGTGCAGGAGATGATCAGAGACTGCAGACATAGTACAGGAGACGTTCAGAGACTGCAGACATACAACAGGAGACAGTCAGAGACTGCAGACATACTACAGGAGATGATCAGAGACTGCAGACATAGTACAGGAGACGGTCAGAGACTGCAATCATGGTACAGGAGATGGTCAGACACTGCAGACATACTACAGGAGACAGTCAGAGACTGCAGACATACTACAGGAGACAGTCAGAGACTGCAGACATACTACAGGAGACATTTAGAGACTGCAGACATACTACAGGAGACGGTCAGAGACTGCAGACATATTACAGGAGATGGTCAGAGACTGTAGTTATGATACAAGAGACAGTCAGAGACTGTAGTTATGATACAAGAGACGGTCAGAGACTGCAATCATGGTACAGGAGATGATCAGAGACTGCAGACATAGTACAGGTGATGGTCAGAGACTGCAGACATAGTACAGGAGATGGTCAGAGACTGCAGTTCCTATGGACGTGAGTAGATAATGGCCGATCGGCCCTCTCATCTGACCCAGCGATACAGCAACGGTTCCTCTGATCGGGAGTCAGCTCTCGCTGAATTGCCCGTGGTGACTCTGCTGGCTAACACCCAGATCTGTATTCCTGCAATGACTCCATTCCTTTCTCCACCAGGGATGGCGCTAGGCTGTGTGGCTTTCCCTCTGGGGGCGCAGGGCAGCGAGGTTCTCTCTCTGATGGTGTTCTCTCAGCACTGTCCTCTCCATCTGGAGTCCTAGGTGTACTTCCCTGAAAGCTTTCCCGGGCTCCTGGCTCTCGCTCTTCAGCTGAGCATGCTGTGTGTGCTGCAGTTTCAGTGTTACAGTGGGGCTGCCAGTCCTCGGGACTATATGTCCCACAATCCCCTTCTCTGCTCTTTATTCTATTCTATTTCTTCCCTGGCTGATATGAAGGCGGGGGAAGAAACATAGTGGGCAGCGGTGCTGGCAAGCGCTGCTCACTAGTACAGCATCGAGTGAGGGAGAGGGAGGGGGGGAAAAGAGCCCGCAGCTGCATTGGCGTCACTAGGGTTGGGGTCACCCCCCTTTCCACCAACTATAGTCACCCCTCAGTACAGATCCCCTCCACTAAGTATAGACCCCCCTCTGTCAGTGCAGAACCCACACTAAGTATAAACCCCTCCCTCAGTACAGACCTTCTTCAGTACAGACCCCCCTCCATCAGTATAGACCCCCCAGGACAAACCGCCCCCTCCATTAGTACAGACCCCCCCAGGACAAAGAACCCTCTCCATTAGTACAGACTCCCCTTCCATTAGTACAGATCCCCCCTCCTCCACTAGAACATACCCCCCTCCTCCATTAGTACAAACCACCCCTTCTCCATTAGTAAAGACCACCCCTCCTCCATTAGTACAGACCCCGCAGGACAGACCCCCCTCCATTAGTATAGACCCCCCTCCATTAGTACAGACCCCCCAGGACAGACCCCCTCCTCCATTAGTACAGACCCCCTCCTCCATTAGTACAGACCCCCCAGGACAGACCCCCCTCCATTAGTACAGACCCCCCAGGACAGACCCCCCTCCTCCATTAGTACAGACTCTCCTCCTCCATTAGTACAGACCCCCCATGACAGACCCCCCTCCATTAGTACAGACCCCCCAGGACAGACCCCCTCCTCCATTAGTACAGACCCCCCTCCTCCATTAGTACAGACCCCCCAGGACAGACCCCCCCTCTCCATTAGTAAAGACCCCCTCCTCCATTAGTACAGACCCCCCTCATCCATTAGTACAGAACCCCCCTCCATTAGTACACCCCCCTCCATTAGTACAGACCCCCCTCCATTAGTACAGACCCCCCTCCATTAGTACAGACCCCCAAGGACAGACCCCCCCTCCATTAGGGTACATAAAAACAGGTGGAGAACAGAACAGTTCACAGCAGGCCAGGCAGGAGTGAGAGACACAGAGAGGAGGAGGAGAACATGTCACGCACGGACCGACCCCCCCCTCCAGACCCCCCTCCATTAGTACAGACCCCCCAGGACAGACCCCCCTCCTCCATTAGTACAGACTCTCCTCCTCCATTAGTACAGACCCCCCCATGACAGACCCCCCTCCATTAGTACAGACCCCCCAGGACAGACCCCCTCCTCCATTAGTACAGACCCCCCTCCTCCATTAGTACAGACCCCCCAGGACAGACCCCCTTTCTCCATTAGTAAAGACCCCCTCCTCCATTAGTACAGACCCCCCTCATCCATTAGTACAGAACCCCCCTCATCCATTAGTACAGACCCCCCCTCCATTAGTACAGACCCCCCTCCATTAGTACAGATCCCCCTCCATTAGTACAGACACCCCCTCCATTAGTACAGACCCCCGAGGACAGACCCCCCCTCCATTAGGGTACATAAAAACAGATGGAGAACAGAACAGTTCACAGCAGGCCAGGCAGGAGTGAGAGACACAGAGAGGAGGAGGAGAACATGTCACGCACGGACCGACCCCCCCCCTCCAGATGCCCCCTTCATTAGTACAGACCCCTCTCCATTAGTACAGACCCCCCCAGGACAGACCCTCCTCCATTAGTACAGACCCCCAGGACAGACCCCCTCCTCCATTAGTACAGACCCCCCTCCTCCATTAGTACAGACCCCCCTCCTCCATTAGTACAGACCCCCCTCCTCCATTAGTACAGACCCCTCTCATCCATTAGTACAGACCCTCCTCATCCATTAGTACAGACCCCCCAGGACAGACCCCCTCCTCCATTAGTACATACCCCCCTCCTCCATTAGTACAGACCCCTCCAGGACAGACCCCCTCCTCCATTAGTACAGACCCCCTCCTCCATTAGTACAGACCCCCCTCATCCATTAGTACAGACCCCCCTCCTCCATTAGTACAGACTCCCCCTCCTCCATTAGTACAGACCCCCTTCTCCATTAGTACAGACCCCCCTCCTCCATTAGTACAGACACCCCTTCTCCATTATTACAGACCCCCCTCCATTAGGGTACATAAAAACACCCGGGTGGCAGCTGGAGAGGACAGTGTGCAGCCACGCTGCCCGGGTGGAGAACAGAACAGTTCACAGAAGGCCAGGCAGGAGTGAGAGACAAAGATAATAGGAGGAGAACATGTCACGCAAGGACCGCCCCCCCCCCCCCCCCCCGTGACGTTACTGGTCTCTCTCCACACAGAGACCAGCGGCTCCGCCTCCGATCTCATCTCTGATGTTCTGCCAAGAAAGGCTGCTCTCCTTCTCTGACAAGAGGGAGGGGCTTAAGCAGGAAACACAGCGGCGCCTTTCTCATCAGAACACCGGCGGAGAGAGCCGCTAAGACACGAACAAAAGGAGAAGGAGGAGGGAAGGGAGCACTCTGACGCTTCAGCGCCCCCACCTCTCTGGTGCCCGGGTGTACTGCACCCCGAGCACCCGCTTGGGATCGGCCCTGTCTCTGTCCTCTCGGCCCTTCATAAACCTTGTTTGGTCTAGGTGAATCAATTTAACTATATGATCTTGTAACCTAAGGGCCAGGATTTTGGCCAGGAGCTTAGGGTCGGAGTTAAGGAGGGAGATTCGTCTATAGCTGGCACAACACTGGGTATCCTTCCGTAATTTCGGGAGAACCATTACATAAGCCAGCAATGCCTCTGGAGGCAATTGGTTAGAGGCCAAGACAGAATTAAGATATCTACAAAGAGGAGTCAACAGGATTGAGGACATTTTTTTATAATACATATTTGTGAAACCATCTGGTCCTGGGCTTTTACCCAATGGCAAAGCCACAATCACTTCTCCCAACTTTTCAATAGAGAATGCTTTTTCCATTTCCTCCAGGGCCACAGCTCTGAGACTTTAAGATATTCCTGAATTCTGGCTGCACGCCCACCCTCCACCGCCCCTATAGGAACCGGATCTATATTAAATAGAGACATATTAAAACTGTGAAATTAAGCTGCTATTGCTTGGGTGTGCACTACATCTATATAGAGGAGATAGTAAAAAATCAAACAGTAGTTACTGTAAAATAAAATACTAAAACAGCGCTAAAAAATGACATCAAAGATAATAAAATCCCTCTGTGAGAAGGTCCACAGGTCATACATATAGTGAAGAAATAATGTAACGATAGGTAGTCCTTTAAGTGTGACTGAGAAACATAGTGCACAGTTCAAAAAAATGGGTGACTTTTCTTGTGGTTATGGTATTTCAGGTGTCTATCCAAGCACCGCTTTAATCCCTCTAGATAACTCCACCACGTGAGGCACGCTCCCCTCAGGGGGTTAAACTCACCAGAAGGATAAATCAAACAAGCCTTAAGATATAGAACCTCGTCGCGGTATAAACTGCACAAGATACGTCATACATCCAAAAACCAGAACCGTTCAGATCACTTCCTCAGCATGGGTACCACCAGGGTTTTAAAATACCATCAGGGATTCAAGGGTAATTCAGCTCTCAATGTATATGTCATAAAAAATGGAGAGAGTGGCATACATAGTGTAATTCCATTTTATTTTTAAACATTAAAAGCATATCCCTTTACAATCCCCTTAAGTGTTATGCGTACATTAAAATTTCTTTGGAACAGCGTATAAAGAATATCACTTGCGTGTATAGGATAGAGGCAATTCTCCAATCATCCACAGCGGCAGCAGCACTTCCTCCTGAAGCGGCTTGTGTGTCTCTGCTGACACAAGCTTCACTTCCAAGCGGTGGTTAGCGGCGGTGGAGCGCAAACGTGACTTCCGGCCGAGCGTCGTGTAGGCCACGCCCTTACGCATTTCGTCACTTCCTGACTTCAACAGAGGGCGTGGCTACACAGCGCTCTGACGGGTTTAAGTAATCCCATTGACCGGCGGTATAGCCAATCAGGGGGCACAAAAACCGGACAAAGTAACCATGACAATCAATAGACATGATTCTATACAACCCAGCGACGGGAAGTAGAAACATACATCACCATCTGTAATATCCTACATTTACTAGCAATGTTAGTTTATTAATCTAGAGAATGGTGATAACGTTATTTAAATAAATAACTGAAAGAGGTGGACATCTGCACATAGGAAAACCGGGGCAGACAGAGCAGGCGCAACAACTTCCTAATTAGTACACTTGTATCACAAATCATTGTTACATATTGATACACATAGAGAGGTACATATAATAAATAGATCAGTAAATGAATAAATGAATCGATAAATAATAAATACGACAATCTATGATCAATAAATAGTAAATAATTAATAAATAAATAAATAATATACGGACTGTATGTGACAGGAGACAGTAAAAAGGGGGGGTTTTGGTCATAAAAGGACAATATGAGTAGTCTTTAAAAAGGCATATATATATTAAAATATACATAAAATATATGCATTAAAAAAAAAAATATATATATATATATAAAAATTGATATATATATATAAAATTGATGTCTAAAACACAATCATTATTAATATACATAAAAACAAACACACTTCTTTAAAACGGTGTGCATGTATATGTATATCAAAGCGAAATAATGATGATAATAATGTATGAGGTGCATATAAAAATGCACATAATTGGTCTAAAAGATACCTCTATATTAATGTCATAAAAGAAACTGAGGAATATAAAAACCATATTATATATATAAAAAAACATAATATTATACATAAAATAATAAATATAATACATATAATAAATATATATAATTGATTCGAACGGACTTGACCCAGGGTAAATTATAATAATGGTGCTATATGGATAAAATCGGAAAGAGAGGTACAGTTAATCCAGGCTATTGATAAAAAAATACCTATGAGGGTATATTAATAGTAAGGGCTATATATCAATGCGTATATGGACTTATCATATATGTGTAAAAGCTTGCCTCAATGTATCAAAACATGGGCCATGTCCCTAATATACTGTAAAACGGGGACCAAGGGTGATCTAACCTAAACTTGTCCTTGTTTATCGGTAATGGGTACAGATAGCAGCAAATCACGGAAACATAATACTATGTAGACATTATTGGGACATGTAAAACATGGGCAAAATTAACCACTTCAGCCCCGGACCAATTGGCAGCCAAAAGGACCAGGCCCCTTTTTGCGATTCGGCACTGCGTCGCTTTAACTGACAATTGCGCGGTCGTGCGAGGTGGCTCCCAAACAAAATTGGCGTCCTTTTTTCCCCACAAATAGAGCTTTCTTTTGGTGGTATTTGATCGCCCCTGCGGTTTTTATTTTTTGCGCTATAAACAAAAATAGAGCGACAATTTTGAAAAAAATGCAATATTTTTTACTTTTTGCTATAATAACTATCCCCAAAAAATATATAAAAAAACATTTTTTTTCCTCCGTTTAGGCCGATACGTATTCTTCTACATTTTTTTGGTAAAAAAAATCGCAATTAGCGATTATTGATTAGTTTGCGCAAAAGTTATAGCGTTTACAAAATAGGGGATAGTTTTATAGCATTTTTATTAATATTTTTTTTTTTACTAGTAATGGCGGCGATCAGCGATTTTTATTGTGACTGCGACATTATGGCGGACACATCGGACATTTTTGACACATTTTTGGGACATTTGTCATTTATACAGAAATCAGTGCTATTTAAATAGCACTGATTCCTATGTAAATGACAGTTGTAGTGAAAGAGTTAACCACTAGGGGGCGGGGAGGAGTCAGTGTGACGTGTTGTGTTTTTTTTTTACAGTAGGGGGCGTGGCTGTACGTCTGACGTCATTGATCGGCTTTCCCGATGACAGGGAACAGCCGATCAATGACAGGCAGTGTAGGAAGCGCGGGGAGAGGTTTGTTTACACAAACCTCTCCCCGTTCTTCAGCTCCGTAACCCAATCGCGGGATACCAGCGGCGATCGTGTCCGCTGGTCCCGCGCCCGTGGTCACGGAGCTCCCGACCGGGTCGCGAGCGCGCCGCTGGCGGCGCGCGCGCGACCTACGGGCAGGCAAATTAAAGGGGACGTACCCGTACGTGCTTTTGCCTGCCCGTGACATTCTGTAGACGTATATCTACATGAGGCGGTCGGGAAGCGGTTAATAATCACTGATAAAACAGTTAATGTCTAAGTCCACGTTTAACCCTTTGGGCGAGAGAGTGTCTATCAGATAAATTCATTCGGTTTCTCTCTTTGATAGTTCTCGCACCTGGTTTGAGCCCCTCCATGAAGGCCTGAGATGATCTATGCCCCAAAATTTCAAACCAGAAGGATCCTGGTTGTGGTGTAGTTTAAAATGTAGTGACACATTGTGGTTTTTGTATCCTAGCTTAATGTTGGCAATGTGTTCAGCGATCCTGATCCTTAAAAGTCTTTTAGTGCGACCTATGTAAATCAGTTCACATGGGCATTGTATTGCATACACTACATAAGCTGTATTACACGTAATAAAATCCTTTATTTTGAATTCTCTCTTATTTGAAGTGGACGTGAATGTTTCCAAGGCTCTTAATGGACGTTTGACCTCCCTGCATGGTTTGCATCTTCTGCATGAGTAAAACCATCTTTGTCCCAAAATGATGAATGTTTTGTTGGGGGATCCCGAACTTTCCTTACAATTTTGTCCGCATAGGAGGGTGCTCTCCTGTAGATGAATCCAGGTTTTTCAGGTAAGGCTGGTTTAAGAACCTTGTCCATGAGTAAAATGTGCCAATGTGTTAAAAATATAGTCTCCACTTCCTAAATTGTTTGTGAAAGCCAGAAATGAAGCTCCATTCTTGAGTGTTCACTGTTGTGGTTATGGCGGGTCTATCTTCTAAAAAAGTATTTCTTGGGATCAAAGAGATGTCTTTGATGATTCTGTCCAGATGTGTCCCTTTATATCCTTTGTCCTCAAATTTCTTTTTTATAACTGACGATTGGATATTAAAATCGGTATCCTTAGTACAGTTTCTTCGAATCCTGGTGATTTGGCCTTTGGGGATGTTTCTCAACCACATGGGGTGATGACCGCTTCGAGTAGGTAGATAACTGTTAGAGTCGGTCGGTTTAAAGAAGACTTTAGTGTGCAATTTGTTAGTTTCTCTGAATATATTGACGTCCAGGAAGTTTATACTCGAAGCACTTATCTCACTTGTCAAAATAATATTATTAGTGTTGCAATTTAATTCATCTATAAATTGCTGCAAGGAGGTGCGAGAGCCTGACCAAACAAAGAACAAGTCATCAATAAAAAATCAAGTTGTCACGTTTAAAAGCAAAAATCTTTTTGTCTTCCCATTCCCCCATAAAAAGGTTGGCTATACTTGGGGCAAACTTGGCACCCATGGCTACGCCTTTTTTCTGTAGATAAAAACTCCCATCGTACCAAAAATAGTAGTGGCTTAAGCTAAAATCCAATGCATGTCTTAAAAAAAATTTATGATTATGTTTAAGATCTTCTCTCTGGCATAGTGCCCAATTTAGGGCCAGTAAAGCATCATCATGCTGAATAATAGTGTATAAAGAAGAGACATCAGCCGTTACTAAAAACACTTCTTGTTCATCGATAAAAACAATGTTTTCTAGCTGTTGTAGTAGGCTTTTTGTATCCCTCAAATAAGCTTTTGTTTGTATAACACTTTTTTGCAAAAAGACATCGAGATATTGACCCATACGAGAAGCTACTGAGCCAATGCTATTAACAATGGGTCTGCCTGGAGGACACTGGATATTTTTATGTATTTTGGGTAATGTATATATGGTTGGGATCCGACTGGTACTAGGGTTGAGATACTTCATCTCTTTCGTATTCAGTACTCCCATTGATACACCCATTTGAACTAATACATCCAGGTCTTTCTCAAACTGTGCGGTTGGGTCTTTATCCAATTTTTTGTAGGTGTTCTCATCAGCGAGCATTTCCATTAATTGGTTGTGATAAAACTCCTTAGATAAAATCACTACCCCACCTCCTTTATCTGCTGGTCAAATAACGATGTCTTTCCTCTCTTCAAGTGATTTAATGCCTTCTTGGATATGTCTTGGGTTTACATCTCTTCTTGGGATAATCTTCTCAAGATCTCTTAAAACCAAACCTTTAAAAACATCTATTTGCTGGTTAGCTCCATTTAAAGGGTTAAAAAGTGATTTATTTCGAAGACCGCTATCTATCTGTACTGAGGCGATGCCTGTACTGGGTTGAGAGTTTTTGTTTAAAAAATATTTTTTTGTATTAATCTTTCGCATATATTTATGTATGTCTATAAAAATATCAAATTTGTTTATCGGTCTTTTCAGTCCGCATTTGAGGCCTAAATGTAATATATTGGTTTCTTTGTGAGTTAAAACGGTATCTGTTAGATTAAAAATTCCTCCTAGTCCTTTTCCCTCCTTCTTTTTCTGGAGCTTTCGCCCGGCTCTACAGCCGCGTGCTCTTCTCTCCTTTGTCCGTATTGATTGGTGTGATTCTCTTCCCAATAAGGTTGTTCCCTCCACTGAGGTTGTTGCATGGGCATGGGCATTGGAGGTCTCCATCTTCGGGGTGGGTATCCCCGGCCTCATTTGTGCCATCCTCGTCCCCTCCCTAAAAAAGGATGTGGGGATTGTTGTCTTCCTTGATATTCATATTGATTCAAAGTCTCATATCTATTATGTGTGGGAACCTTATAATGGTGATTTTGTGCAGAAGGTCTCTGTGAATTAGAACCTCTTCCTCCTCTCGGTGGGTGTCCTCTTCCTCCATAGTTTTCGTTACGGATGGGCGTTGAGCAGTCAGTGGGTGGATGTGGCATTATTGCCAGTTCAGTGTGTTCAACACTGATGGTGTCGTTATCCACATTATGTGGTGGTCTCGAGAGGATATCTCCTCTTGGACCTTGCTCTGCATTCCTAACATTTGGAGGTTGTGCTCTTGTTTGTTGCCATAGATATATAGATTCTGTTTGAAAATCACCCATATCTCTATGAAACTTTTTTGTTTTTTTCTTCTGCGTGTCTTTGTCGACTTTCTCTAATTTCTTTTTTATACAGATATTAAAGTCTATCACCTGTTGGGAATATTTAATGGGCTCAAGCTGTATTTTTAATTCATTAATTCTGTTTTCCAGCTTGGTCATTTTTTTACGTTTTCTTTTTAAAATCAATTCTTGTAATTTAAAACCCATATTGTTAAAGGATTCAAGCCATTCTTTCGTGGACTGAAAAGACCGATAAACAAATTTGATATTTTTATAGACATACATAAATATATGCGAAAGATTAATACAAAAAAATATTTTTTAAACAAATACTCTCAACCCAGTACAGGCATCGCCTCAGTACAGATAGATAGCGGTCTTCGAAATAAATCACTTTTTAACCCTTTAAATGGAGCTAACCAGCAAATAGATGTTTTTAAAGGTTTGGTTTTAAGAGATCTTGAGAAGATTATCCCAAGAAGAGATGTAAACCCAAGACATATCCAAGAAGGCATTAAATCACTTGAAGAGAGGAAAGACATCGTTATTTGACCAGCAGATAAAGGAGGTGGGGTAGTGATTTTATCTAAGGAGTTTTATCACAACCAATTAATGGAAATGCTCGCTGATGAGAACACCTACAAAAAATTGGATAAAGACCCAACCGCACAGTTTGAGAAAGACCTGGATGTATTAGTTCAAATGGGTGTATCAATGGGAGTACTGAATACGAAAGAGATGAAGTATCTCAACCCTAGTACCAGTCGGAGCCCAACCATATATACATTACCCAAAATACATAAAAATATCCAGTGTCCTCCAGGCAGACCCATTGTTAATAGCATTGGCTCAGTAGCTTCTCGTATGGGTCAATATCTCAATGTCTTTTTGCAAAAAAGTGTTATACAAACAAAAGCTTATTTGAGGGATACAAAAAGCCTACTACAACAGCTAGAAAACATTGTTTTTATCGATGAACAAGAAGTGTTTTTAGTAACGGCTGATGTCTCTTCTTTATACACTATTATTCAGCATGATGATGCTTTACTGGCCCTGAATTGGGCACTATGCCAGAGAGAAGATCTTAAACATAATCATAAATTGTTTTTAAGACATGCATTGGATTTTAGCTTAAGCCACAACTATTTTTGGTACGATGGGAGTTTTTATCTACAGAAAAAAGGCGTAGCCATGGGTGCCAAGTTTGCCCCAAGTATAGCCAACCTTTTTATGGGGGAATGGGAAGACAAAAAGATTTTTGCTTTTAAACGTGACAACTTGATTTTTTATAGAAGATATATTGATGACTTGTTCTTTGTTTGGTCAGGCTCTCGCACCTCCTTGCAGCAATTTATAGATGAATTAAATTGCAACACTAATAATATTATTTTGACAAGTGAGATAAGTGCTTCGAGTATAAACTTCCTGGACGTCAATATATTCAGAGAAACTAACAAATTGCACACTAAAGTCTTCTTTAAACCGACCGACTCTAACAGTTATCTACCTACTCGAAGCGGTCATCACCCCATGTGGTTGAGAAACATCCCCAAAGGCCAAATCACCAGGATTTGAAGAAACTGTACTAAGGATACCGATTTTAATATCCAATCGTCAGTTATAAAAAAGAAATTTGAGGACAAAGGATATAAAGGGACACATCTGGACAGAATCATCAAAGACATCTCTTTGATCCCAAGAAATACTTTTTTAGAAGATAGACCCGCCATAACCACAACAGTGAACACTCAAGAATGGAGCTTCATTTCTGGCTTTCACGAACAATTTAAGGAAGTGGAGACTATATTTTTAACACATTGGCACATTTTACTCATGGACAAGGTTCTTAAACCAGCCTTACCTGAAAAACCTGGATTCATCTACAGGAGAGCACCCTCCTATGCAGACAAAATTGTAAGGAAAGTTCTGGATCCCCCAACAAAACATTCATTATTTTGGGACAAAGATGGTTTTTACTCATGCAGAAGATGCAAACCATGCAGGGAGGTCAAACGTCCATTAAGAGCCTTGGAAACATTCACGTCCACTTCAAATAAGAGAGAATTCAAAATAAAGGATTTTATTACGTGTAATACAGCTTATGTAGTGTATGCAATCCAATGCCCATGTGAACTGATTTACATAGGTCGCACTAAAAGACTTTTAAGGATCAGGATCGCTGAACACATTGCCAACATTAAGCTAGGATACAAAGACCACAATGTGTCACTACATTTTAAACTACACCACAACCAGGATCCTTCTGGTTTGAAATTTTGGGGCATAGATCATCTCAGGCCTTCGTGGAGGGGCTCAAACCAGGTGCGAGAACTATCAAAGAGAGAAACAGAATGGATTTATCTGATAGACACTCTCTCGCCCAAAGGGTTAAACGTGGACTTAGACATTAACTGTTTTATCAGTGGTTATTAATTTTGCCCATGTTTTACATGTCCCAATAATGTCTACATAGTATTATGTTTACGTGATTTGCTGCTATCTGTACCCATTACCGATAAACAAGGACAAGTTTAGGTTAGATCACCCTTGGTCCCCGTTTTACAGTATATTAGGGACATGGCCCATGTTTTGATACATTGAGGCAAGCTTTTACACATATATGATAAGTCCATATACGCATTGATATATAGCCCTTACTATTAATATACCCTCATAGGTATTTTTTTATCAATAGCCTGGATTAACTGTACCTCTCTTTCCGATTTTATCCATATAGCACCATTATTATTAATTACCCTGGGTCAAGTCCGTTCGAATCAATTATATATATTTATTATATGTATTATATATTTATTATTTTATATATAATATTATGTTTTTTTATATATATAATATGGTTTTTATATTCCTCGATTTCTTTTATGACATTAATATGGAGGTATCTTTTAGACCAATTATGTGCATTTTTATATGCACCTCATACATTATTATCATCATTATTTCGCTTTTATATACATATACATGCACACCGTTTTAAAGAAATGTGTTTGTTTTTATGTATATTAATAATGATTGTGTTTTAGACATCAATTTTTTATATATATATCAATTTTTTATATATATTTTTTAATGCATATATTTTATGTATATTTTAATATATATATGCCTTTTTAAAGACTACTCATATTGTCCTTTTATGACCAAACCCCCCCCCCCCTTTTTATTGTCTCCTGTCACATACAGTCCGTATATTATTTATTTATTTATTAATTATTTACTATTTATTGATCATAGATTGTCGTATTTATTATTTATCGATTCATTTATTCATTTACTGATCTATTTATTATATGTACCTCTCTATGTGTATCAATATGTAACAATGATTTGTGATACAAGTGTACTAATTAGGAAGTTGTTGCGCCTGCTCTGTCAGCCCCGGTTTTCCTATGTGCAGATGTCCACCTCTTTCAGTTATTTATTTAAATAACGTTATCACCATTCTCTAGATTGATAAACTAACATTGCTAGTAAATGTAGGATATTACAGATGGTGATGTATGTTTCTACTTCCCGTCGCTGGGTTGTATAGAATCATGTCTATTGATTGTCATGGTTACTTTGTCCGGTTTTTGTGCCCCCTGATTGGCTATACCGCCGGTCAATGGGATTACTTAAACCCGTCAGAGCGCCGTGTAGCCACGCCCTCTGTTGAAGTCAGGAAGTGACGAAACGCGTAAGGGCGTGGCCTACACGACGCTCGGCCAGAAGTCACGTTTGCGCTCCACCGCCCGGAAGTGAAGCTTGTGTCAGCAGAGACACACAAGCCGCTTCAGGAGGAAGTGCTGCTGCCGCTGTGGATGATTGGAGAATTGCCTCTATCCTATACACGCAAGTGATATTCTTTATACGCTGTTCCAAAGAAATTTTAATGTACGCATAACACTTAAGGGGATTGTAAAGGGATATGCTTTTAATGTTTAAAAATAAATTTACACTATGTATGCCACTCTCTCCATTTTTTATGACATATACATTGAGAGCTGAATTACCCTTGAATCCCTGATGGTATTTTAAAACCCTGGTGGTACCCATGCTGAGGAAGTGATCTAAACGGTTCTGGTTTTTGGATGTATGACGTATCTTGTGCAGTTTATACCACGACGAGGTTCTATATCTTAAGGCTTGTTTGATTTATCCTTCTGGTGAGTTTAACCCCCTGAGGGGAGCGTGCCTCACGTGGTGGAGTTATCTAGAGGGATTAAAGCGGTGCTTGGTAAGACACCTGAAATACCATAACCACAAGAAAAGTCACCCATTTTTTTGAACTGTGCACTATGTTTCTCAGTCACAATTAAAGGACTACCTATCGTTACATTATTTCTTCACTATATGTATGACCTGTGAACCTTCTCACAGAGAGATTTTATTATCTTTGATGTCATTTTTTAGCGCTGTTTTAGTATTTTATTTTACAGTAACTACTGTTTGATTTTTTACTATCTCCTCTATATATTTGCTTGATTTTAAACAGCTGCTTATTTTAATTTATTTATATAAATACCTCAACTTATTTATGTATTTATTTATTGAATCAATCAGTTTGTAACATTGTAGTCACACATACAGCGCTCAGTAGTGTATATACTTAGGCCACCCAATATACACTCTTTTGTTCATATGTGCACTACATCTGTTTATAGTGAGAACATGGTGTGAGTCTTGTTGTTTCTTTTATTGTCTAACCAATAACCTCCCACCCTTGTTCCCCTGTTCATAAAAACGGTGGGCAAAATACCTATGTTTATTTTGAACTTTCCAATCAAGAAGCTGTTTTAGATCTACCCGCAGTTTCTGCAATCTCTGCACATCCCCAGATTTAAATGGGCCTTATGTTTAATTGCTTATGTATTTCCTCTAAGAGCTCAACCCCTTCTTTCTGTCTCTCTTTTCTAATATACAAACCCATTGAAATCAACTCCCCTCTGATGACTACCTTATGGGCTTCCCATACCCCTTGGTCAGACACCTCTTCTCATGTGTTGGTCTCAAAATATAATGCTAATGTGCGGGACAGGGATTCCACACTCCGTTTATCATCCAGAATAGATTCATTCAGTTGCCATGTTCTTTCCAAGCTCCCAATCACTGCCGGACATATCGTTAAACTTATTGGAGCATGGTCTGATATGGCAATTGACTCAATAGTTACAAGATTCAAATAATATTGATCTACCAGCAACATATCAATCCTTGAATATACATTGTGTGTTTTGGAATAATAACTGAAATCCCTGTCCCGCTCATGCAGCACCCTCCAACTATCTACCAAACAAAGGCACTGTTTAATATACCTTAGAGCCTTATAAGACACAAAGGTTTTCCCTGAAGAGTTGTCTAAACTAGGGTCCAAGGTAATGTTGAAATCCCCACTCATACCCAATAGACCTTCCCTAAACTTCCCCAGAATATCCCAAATTTTTGAAAAAAATTTAACAATATAGTTTCTTGGGGGCATATATAGTGGCAAACGTATAACACTGGCCCTGGATCTTGCCCTTAAGAAAAAGGAAGCAGCCTTCGGGGTCTAATCGTATTTCTATAGGTACCAAGGGGCATAGTTTAGTTTATGGATAGCTATTATAATGCCTATATCCCTAGGGATGTGTGAAGGTGCATGGAACCATTGATTTTATGGAAAAAAGAGGCATATGAAGTGCATCTCCTGCAGAAAAATTATCCCTGCCTTCATGTGACACAGATCTTGCCAGAGACGGCCCCTTTTACCAAACGAACAGATCCCCCTCACATTATACTATACAATCTTCATTCTACCTGCCATTCTCTCATTACTTCCATGGATCTCTTACTATACTGTTGTGCCTGATCTGTGTCTGTTCCCAGCCTTCTGGGCTCTCTCTCCTTGGATGCATCTGATGAGAAGGGAAAGAAAAAAAAACACAAAATCATCCAAATCAATAACATATTATGCCACTGTTTGTGGCACATCCCCCTAAGGGGAGGATGAGTTCTGGCAGAGGTGCACCACCTGTGCCCAAAGTCCCCCTACCTTCCGCCTCTTTGCAGAAAACAATGTCCCTTGTCTCAGGACCAACCTATTGGAGGAGAGATGATTAAAAACATAAACAGAGCACCTCGTGAACCCCGGACTTACATTTATATTCCTATACCAATCTTATTTAAAAGTACTTTGGCCTCCAAAAGAAAAGAAAAAACATTTGGGGGAGAGGGAAAAGGAGAGGAAGGAAGAGAGGAGAGAGGGAGAGAAAACAAAACAAACCCCCCCCCCCCCCAATCCTACTCTAAGCAATCAGCTCCTTTCCTATTAACCCTTTTTAACTTTACACCCATATTTAGGCATATCCTTCTGAGACCACTTTATGATCCTGTCTGTCCACATGGTTTTTCTGTCGGCCTTTAACTGGCACATATTGCCATTGTTCTGGTCGCTGTAGTGATGGTTTACAATTATTCAATCTCCAATCTGGAAAGTCCACCAAGGGGAGCTCCAGCACCTCTGTGAACTGTTGCATATCATCTTTAGTTCGAAGTGTTGCTATTTTCCCATTCTGTGTTGCTAATAACCCTGAAGAGGTCCCCCCCAACGATATTTAACATCGACTGCTTGTAGGGCTTCCAACAAGGGTTTAATCAATCTTCTATGCATAAGTGTTCTATATGATAAATCTGGAAATAAAGCAATTTGCACACCTTCAAAGTCAACCGTGCATTTATTGCGGACTGCTTTCATAATGGCTTCTTTCACTGGATATCTATGTATTTTACAAATAACCCCTCTTGGTCTTTCTGGTAGGGGTAAGGGCACGGTGTACTCTATCTATCTCAATCTTATCCAGTACAAATGACCCTAGAATTAGCTGGAGCAGACTGGTCACCTTTGGAAGTAATTCAGATGCCGCGTACACACGAAGGGATTATCCCGCGGGATTGTCCGCTGGACTAAGTCCGCTGGAAGTTTTAAGTTATGTTTTAAAATTATCCGCTGGACTTGGCAGTCCGGCGGACAATACGGCCGTCTGTAGTATGGTCCTGCGGACTAAAAAGGACGCATGCTCAGTAGCAAGTATGTCACGGAATCGCTCGGTCTGGTAAAACTAGCCTTCGTATTGAAGCTAGCACAATCGTCACGCTGCTGATTCTTTGATATTTTATTACAGCGGAATTTGTATGTTATCGTGCTTGAAGAATGATTTTGCCTTGCTGCTTATATATTCACGCAGAGTCCTCCCGAAAGTTTTTCTTCATCATTATTTAGTGAACTTATATATATATATATATATAGAGCGAGATATATCTAGATCTCGAGATATATCTCTATATATATATATACACACACTATAGATATATATATATAGATATATATATATATATATATATACATATATATATATATATATATATATATATATATATATATATATATATATATATATATATATATATATATATATATATATATATATATATATATATATATATATATATATATATATATATATATATATATATATATATATTTTTTTTTTATATTTTGGTTGTTTTTGGTTTGAAAAAGTATTTTGGATTACACATGATTAAATTGGGGAATCAGCAGAGCTTGCCCTTAATTCAGATCTTACCCTCACATTTCCAGCGACTGCACTTGCAGTGCAATTGAAGTTGCACTTTACACTTGTATTGTCAAATGAATGTGCGTTTTGTAAATAACCTCCATATTATTTAGACATGTACCTGCCTACTCCTAAATAAACTATGTTTTTCAATTACAAACACATATAGCATTATTTGGTTTAAATTAAATTACCATTTATTATGGTTAAAACAAGGGTAAACAAAATAGGAAGGCAACACTGGAGCCACTTTGAGATTTTGTGAAGGCTTTTTGCCCCCACGGCAGACATCAAGTTTGTGAACCAAAAAATGAAGATTGGGCATATTCGATACAATAGGAAGCACAACAAGATTGTCCAGGAATCACACAGACCAGGAACAGCAGCAGATGACATCTATGTCCCCAAGCTGTGGCACTACAACAGCCTGCGTCTTCTGTCAGACCAGACTGAAGCCAGGCAATCACTTCTGACTCTTCCTTGCAGCCTTCCCACCACGCTTCCCTGCAGTCTTCCCTCCACGCTTCCTTGGAGGCTGGACCTCTGGTGGCGGACTTGTGGTAGGAGGAGGAGGAGGAGGAGGAGGAGTTGCTGTCGGGCCTGCATCTGTCAGGCGGGTGGATGGAGTCAGTTCACCCCTCAAACCCCCCTGAAGAGCTGCAAAAAATAGGCCCTCACACAGCTGCCATTGGCCCTTCTCCATTTCCAGCAACCTGCTGGCCAAGTAGGTGGCATAGGCCTCTTCCGGATTGGGGGGTCTTCTGAGAACCTCACTCGCCTCCCGAATGAAGGCGAGCGATTCCTCCTCAACCCTGCTCATCCTCCTGGGCCTTCTTGTGGGTATGCGCAGGGGAGGAGCTAGACTTCTTACAGTCTGGCTCGTGCTGGGCCCAGCCACCTCCTGGCTCTGGCTGGTCATGGCCTCCTCCTCCATACCACTTGTCCCGGCATCCTCCTGGGTGAGCTCATCCTGTGTCAAAAGAAAAAAAAAATCAAACACATGTTTTTTTGGTTATGGCCTCCTCAATCAGACAATTGTAAATTTCTTACCGTGCAAATAAATATCAAAAAGGCTATCATTTGGACCCCAGCATTTTCCAAGCAGTTCACCAATCTTTTTTTAAGGCATTTTTGCCCACTACTGTATAGTTATATGTATACATATGTAGCACCAACACTTTTTAGAAGTGGGCGCTATTTTAATATTTGGTTTGTTCAGAATTCTGAGTTCAGGGTGTTAATTGTTTGACATTTTTACGTTGACATCAGTTTGTCTGGCCTGTGATGGAGTTCTGTCTGGTCCTAGGTGAGGTGAGGCACCTGTGACAGGCTCACAACACAGTCTGGTTGTACACATTATGAGGTTACATTTGCTCGGACACAATCAGTGTATTTTGGGAAGCGGGATTTCAGATGCTGAGGTCATGTGTTCAGGCTTGAGCTTCACTTTAGATTCCTGGTTCTGGTCCGCAACAACCCCACAAGTGTTCCTGGGCCCAGGAATGTCTGCTGGCCCTGGAAGCCTGGTCACCCTGACCAGCCCCAGAGGCCCTTGTTGTCTGTGGTGGGGATCCATCCGTTCCCGAGCCTCAGAACTGGCTAGTTTGAGGCACAGCAATTGAAGGAGGATTCTGAAGTGTCCCCGTGTCCTCTCAGGATTGGAGAGGCATAGCGACTCGTACCGGCGAACACAGGGGAGGGGGCTCTTCGGAGGAGGGCAGTGGGGCTGGCTGCTTGTTAGGAGCTGAGATGTATGGACACTAGTGAATTGCCATGCCCTACTGTTTTGCTGCAATGGCTGAAAGCTAAACGTAACCTCGGAAATGTTGCTAAAAAACACCCTTTCCTTACAACATAATGTGTGGCGGACACTTTGCTGGTTCCAAGTCACTTGTTGTTTGCTACATCTGCGGACAACGGTATATCCAACAGTGAAGTGTCCAGTTGTGAGGGGCTACTCTCTGGCCTTTCTTACTAACCTTTCTTGGGCTGCCAGCAGTTCAGAAGTGCCTGAGCTTTTTCACCCATGCCCTCAATTTACAACTGAGACACTGTGTAATGTTTAACCAAATGCCGACCGCGCTATAGTCGAAAGACGGCTACAGCACGGTCGGGTTTCCCTGAGTGGACGTCCTACGGACATCCTCCCAAAAACTTGCTCCCGCGCGCCCCCTGGGGCGCCCACTCGGGAACATCCGTGACCGCCGGGTCCGGAGGACCCGACGCATCACGGATCACGGTAAACAGCCGCTGATAGCGGCCGTTTACCACTTGATCGCTCCGTCAAATGACGGAGCGATCACATGTACACAAACCGGCGTCACGTCATGATGCCGGTTCCTCCCTCCCCT
The DNA here is from genome assembly GCA_028564925.1 of Lithobates sylvaticus. Taxonomy (NCBI): domain Eukaryota; kingdom Metazoa; phylum Chordata; class Amphibia; order Anura; family Ranidae; genus Lithobates; species Lithobates sylvaticus. Next base: position 340,775,203 of record CM053030.1, on the reverse strand, counting down.
CTCTGTACCGATCGGTACAGAGAGGAGAGAAGCGGAGAGGGGGAGAGACGGGACCAGCACTGTGGGCTGGATGTGTAGTGCCCACAGCGCTGGTCAATACACTGCCACCGCTGTGCAATGCTCTGCCATGCTCTGCCACCACTGCGCAATGCTCTGCCACCACTGCGCAATGCTCTGCCACCACTGTGCAATGCTCTGCCACCACTGTGCAATGCTCTGCCACCACTGCGCAATGCTCTGCCACCACTGTGCGATGCTCTGCAACCAACCACTGTGCAATGCTCTGCAACCAACCACTGTGCAATGCTCTGCAACCAACCACTGTGCAATGCTCTGCAACCAACCACTGTGCAATGCTCTGCCACCACTGTGCAATGCTCTGCCACCACTGTGCAATGCTCTGCAACCAACCACTGTCCAATGCTCTGCAACCAACCACTGTGCAATGCTCTGCCACCACTGTGCAATGCTCTGCCACCACTGTGCAATGCTCTGCCACCACTGCAATGCTCTGCAACCACTGTGCAATACTCTACCAACACTGTGCAACACTGTAATACTTGCCAATACTCGCCAATACTCTGCCAATACTCACCAATACTCGCCAATACTCTGCCAATACTCGCCAATACTCTGCCAATACTCGCCAATACGCTGCAATAATTTTTAATAGAAACAAAGAATTTTTTTTTTTCTTTTTTACCGAACTTTCAGTATTTTTTGATTTATAGCGCAAAAAATAAAAAACCCAGCGGTGATTAAATACCACCAAAAGAAAGCTGTATTTGTGTGAAAAAAAGGACACAAAATTCATTTGGGTACAGTGTTGCATGATGGAGTAATTGTCATTCAAAGTGTGAGAGCACCGAAAGCTGAAAATTGGTCTGGTTAGGATGGGGGTTTAACTGCCCAGTGGTCAAGTGGTTAAACGTTGTTAAATAATCATCCAAAATCTGTCCAAATGAAAGGTGCTTGGAGTATGGGTCTCCGCAATTGATGGTTACTAACCTGGGGAACCCCTAGACAATGAATGACAAGCTACAAGAAGCGGGTAATCGGTAAGCCGTGAAAAGACATAGCGGCCTGTTATAGAGTGGGAGTGGAGGTGGTTCCGCATAATAGAATTTATGATTAGAACATACATTTGTAAGCAATTCAAATCTTTACATTTACATCATTAATATTCACCCAATCACTATTTAGGCCAAAAAATATTTACCTGGCTCCAGCTGGGCGCATCAGCTAGCTCCAAGGTGGAGGGGTCTTCTACTTCCGTGGAAGCCTCAGCTGGGGTGGAGGGAAGAGTGGAGGGAAGGGTGGAGGGAAGGGTGGAGGGAAGAGTGGAGGGAAGGGTGGAGGGAAGGGTGGACAGTGATTGCCTGGGTTCCATCTGGTCACCTAGAAAACACAGTTGGTTGTAGTACCACAGCTTGGGTACATAAACATCCTCTGCAGGTGCTCCTGATCTGAGTGACTCTGCAATCTTGTTGTGCTCCCGCTTGTACATATGCCTCAAACTTGAAATTCGGGCTTCAATAAACTTGATGTCTGCGTTGGGGACTCGAGTCTTCACAAAATCCAAAAGTGGCCCCAGTGTTACCTTCCGTACATCCCTATTTCCATATAAGGGGTTTTTGACCTCCCACAGGTTTTTATTTTTCCTGTAGAGCGTTATAAATTGTGACATAAAAGCCTGATCCTTAAATGGATTTTGATTGGATGTTGACATGTTTCTGTTTTTGTTAGTAATGGCAATACAAAAGACAAAAAACACAAATGTTACTAAAAACGCACATTCAGTTTTTATTCCAAAAAATGACACAAAACCCCCACACACAGCCACCAACAACCACACACAGCCACCAACAACCACAGACAGCCACCAACAACCACACACAGCCACCAACAACCACACACACACACAGCCACCAACAACCACAGACAGCCACCAACAACCACACACAGCCACCAACAACCACAGACAGCCACCAACAACCACAGACAGCCACCAACAACCACACACAGCCACCAACAACCACACACAGCCACCAACAACCACACACAGCCACCAACACCCACTCACAGCCACCAACAACCACACACAGCCATCAACACCCACACATGAGTAAAAAATGCAGGCCCAAAACCCAATAAACCACAGTGATGTATCCTAGAAACCCTTACCTTCGTACAGAGCGCTCGCTACTTCCGTTCAAAAAACACGTGGCCGTCAAATAGCCTTATATACACTGCGCACGCTACACTGCGCACGCGTCGAAGTCCGCCTGCGTCCTCCTCGTCGCCCGCCCATGACGTTCCTTGTGACGAGAATTCCCCGCCCCGCTTCCCCTCGTTGCATTGTGGGTGAATAAGTAGATGAAGATGGCGGACACATTATCAGCAAATAGCGCGGAGGAAAGCCCAGAACCCCAGACATCTGCATCCAGCAGCAGATATAAGGCCACCAATATGGCCTTTGAAGAGATGGGAGATGGTGGACATCCTCCAAAGGGAAGATTACGACGGGGAAAATGGCCCCTACCCTCGACCCAACTTATGGAAGGATCAGATTCTTAATACAATTGTCAGCACCCTGGAGCATAAGTTCGGCGTACGAAGGGGCAAGGATCAACTGCGCAAGCGATGGTCCGACATTAAATCCAGGGAGCCCGAACAGTACAGGAGAATTAAAAAAGCGATCAAAAAAAGTAAGTCAATGACGTGCGCTACTATGGTTCTATTTGATATCTCGAATCTTGCGAAGATTTTCTTAGAACTCGTACGTGAATCTTGCGAAGATTTTATTAGAACTCGTACGTGAATCTTGCAAAGATTTTATTAGAACTCGTACGTGAATCTTGCGAAGATTTTATTAGAACTACGTACGAGTTCTAATAAAGTCTTCGCAAGATTCACGTGAATCTTGCGAAGATTTTATTAGAACTCGTACGTGAATCTTGCGAAGATTTTATTAGAACTCGTACGTGAATCTTGCGAAGATTTTATTAGAACTCGTACGTGAATCTTGCGAAGATTTTATTAGAACTCGTACGTGAATCTTGCGAAGATTTTATTAGAACTCGTACGTGAATCTTGCGAAGATTTTATTAGAACTCGTACGTGAATCTTGCGAAGACTTTATTAGAACTCGTACGTGAATCTTGCAAAGATTTTATTAGAACTCGTACGTGAATCTTGCGAAGATTTTCTTAGAACTCGTACGTGAATCTTGCAAAGATTTTCTTAGAACTCGTACGTGAATCTTGCAAAGACTTTCTTAGAACTCGTACGTGAATCTTGCGAAGATTTTATTAGAACTCGTACGTGAATCTTGCGAAGATTTTATTAGAACTACGTACGAGTTCTAATAAAGTCTTCGCAAGATTCACGTGAATCTTGCGAAGACTTTATTAGAACTCGTACGTGAATCTTGCGAAGATTTTATTAGAACTCGTACGTGAATCTTGCGAAGATTTTATTAGAACTCGTACGTGAATCTTGCGAAGATTTTATTAGAACTCGTACGTGAATCTTGCGAAGATTTTATTAGAACTCGTACGTGAATCTTGCGAAGATTTTCTTAGAACTCGTACGTGAATCTTGCAAAGATTTTCTTAGAACTCGTACGTGAATCTTGCGAAGATTTTATGATTTTCGTTTGTCATTAGAAAGTTGGTTGAGTTTACCTGGCTGTGGGTTATTTGACTTGTAAGGTTATTTATTATTGTCAGGATATATAGTATTACTACTGTAGTAATGGTTTTGTGGGTAACTCACACAGGGACTCCAGAGGCTGGCTGGGGGGGGGGCTACATCTGTTAAGCAGGGTGTCCAGCTACAAATTCAAAATAAATGGTCAGCATCTACAAATACTGTAGCTGATGACTTTTCGAATAAGTACACTCACCTGTCACAGGGTCCAGCGACCTCAGCACCCGAGGCCAAACCGTCCCTTGGATGCTGCAGCCACCATCTTTGATATTGGAATCAGGAAATTAATCTTTGCGGCTTCACTTCCCGGTTCCCTATTGGGCATGCACCAGTTGCGCAATGCAATAGGACTGGTCCGCGCTAGCTCTGGGACCCCTGTGTGTCCCAGCAGACAGCACGGTGGGACGGGATGTGGCGTATACTTCTGTGGGAGTCTATGGCCGGATGTGTGTGCAAATACCTGCCTTACACAGGTATCTGCAACCCCTCCCCCCTAAAAGGTTCCAAATAAGACACCGGAGGGGTGCAGGGATCCAATGAGCGGAAGTTCAACTTTAGGGTTGAAGGCCGGTTTAAGTATTGGAGTTTGATTAGATAGGGATTTCAATTATGTACTCAAGTAGGATCTTGTAACAAACTGCTAATAATTGGACACCACTTTGAAACAATGTTTAATATTCATATTTCGGCACGCAAATATCAGTGTGATTAAAAGTGTACCTTTGTGTTCCATTCCCATAGGGGGCAAAAGACTCAGACCTCACTCAGGACATCCCAGGACCTCCCGGCCTCACCAGCCTAATTGGGCAATTAGCCCAAGCCCACGCGGGGATGTGGAGGAAGAAGAGGTGCTTGAAGTCGAGCACATCTGCACCCCACCAAGTGAGTGTCTGAGAACACAGATTGAGCTACTAAATTCATGTCTGCATGTTTTTGACCTTTTTTTTCTTTGGTTTTATCTACCCAAATTTTAGGTGATGATCTGGTTGTGGAAGGCCAAGCTGCGGAGCCGTTTTCCTCAGACAGTGCCCACAGGCTTATTGGGCAGATCATGGCCTGGAATCTGCATCTGGAAAGGATGCAAAAGCAGATGGAAATCATGCAGGACCAGATGGCCACCATGCAGCAGGGAATGAAGGACATGATTGATGTTTTGGGGAGAATCTAATACCCCTTTTACAGTTCAAAGCATCAATCATGTCCTTCATTCCCCTTTTGATATGCGATTTTTAAACAAGTTGAGAGGCCAAATTTTGAATATGCACATGGTGTGTCAACATGTGCTATGTGCCATCAGGGGATCTCAATGTACGCATTTTGTGTTTGCAACCCCTTCATCATAATGCTAGTAGGTAAGAGGAAGGGGTTTCACACACAAAACACGTCCATTGATTCCCCATGATGGAAGATAGCACATGTTGACATTACCCATTTGGAATTTCTATTTGTGTGCATATTCAAAATTTGGCTTCTACTGTACATGGGTGACATCAACGAGTTGAACTTTGTAAGTTCCATAGTTTTATATTGTGTAAATATTTGTAAAAAAAAAATAAGGTTTTAAATATTTGAAACCATGTTTTAATTTTTTGAAAAAAAAAAAATAATAAAAAAAAGAAAAAAAAATGATAAATACAAAAAAATATATAAAATATTTCCGAAAAAAATCGAAAAAAAAAAATTGTATTCCAAAAAAAAAAAAAAAAAAATGGATAATAAATCAACCAAAAAAAAAAAATGGAAAACACCAACAAAAAAAGGAACATGTTTGGATGTGCACTATAATAAAACAAAAATGTTTGCACAAATTAAACAATATGTGTGGCTTCTTATTTTTCAATACTACCAGTTTGACCAAAAATTTTTGTGGTTCATTGACAAAGGGGCTTATTTAATAAAGGCAAAACACGTTTTTCACTATAATAAGTGCACTAGGAGAACATATAAAACAGCCAAAAAGAAAAGCAAACAATACGAAAACCACAATATTTTTCAGAAATCAATGGATTTATTTGGTAAAAAGAAAGTAATTTTTAAGGGTCTGCTGCCATTGCAATGGCCCCCCTACCATTAAAATAAGTGACATATCTGTCCCGCACTTGCTGTGGTGATTGGGGGGCCAAGCCAAGACGGCGATTATCCAGCCCTGTCATCTCGGGCTCCACTCCGGCCTCAGGTCCAAGAGGTAGCATGTAGCTGGCCGAATGCTTTCGTAGGTAATTATGCATTATGCAGCAGCTCAGAATTATTGTGTTCAGTTTGTACTCTGCCAGATGGAGAGAAGTTAACATCAATCGGAAATGGTTGGCCATAATGCCGAAGGCATTTTCAACCACCCTTCTTGCTCTGGCCAACCGAAAATTAAAAATCCTCCTCTCAGGGGTGAGGGATCTTTGGGGAAATGGCCTCATCAGATGTTCACCCAGACCAAACGCCTCGTCTGCAATAAAAACAAAGGGGAGTCCCTCCACATTCTCTGCATCTGGTGGCAGCTCCAGGCCACCAGTCTGGAGACGATGGCAGAACTCCGTCTGGTTAAAGACTCCTCCATCAGACATCCGGCCATTTTTCCCCACATCAACATAAAGGAAGTCATATTGTGCCGACACCACCGGCATCAACACAATACTATGGAACCCCTTATAGTTCCAATAGTAAGACCCCAAATGGGGTGGGGGCACAATTCTGACATGTTTGCCGTCAATCGCCCCTCCGCAGTTGGGAAAGTCCCAACGGGCAGCAAACTGGGAAGCCACAGTCTGCCATTCCTGTGGCATGGAAGGACACTGTGGAGTCAAACAGAAAGATACAATTATAAGAAAAAAAAAGAAAGAAATGAACAAACAATTTTGAGCAACATATGTATTTTTTTAAGTAGTCCTTGAAAAAAATCTAAAATCTGAAAGATAAGGGCCAATTCTCTAAATGATGACCCCTCTGATGGCCCAGAGAAGATAATAATGGGGATGTGGGTGGGGAGTAATTAATTAGAAGGTCACACAGTACACATGAACTCAATTTAACAAGGTTGGGGGGGGTAATTAATTAGAGGGTCACACAATACACATGAACTCAATTTAACAAGGTGGGGGGGGATTAATTAGAAGGTCACACAATACACATGAACTCAATTTAACAAGGTGGGGGGGTAATTAATTAGAAGGTGACACAATACACATGAACTCAATTTAACAAGGTGGGGGGGGGGATTAATTAGAAGGTGACACAATACACATGAACTCAATTTAACAAGGTGGGAGGGGGGGAAATTAATTAGAAGGTCACACAATACACATGAACTCAATTTAACAAGGTGGGGGGGGGGATTAATTAGAAGGTCACACAATACACATGAACTCAATTTAACAAGGGGGGGGGGGGGGAATTAATTAGAAGGTCACACAATACACATGAACTCAATTTAACAAGGTGGGGGGGGGGAATTAATTAGAAGGTCACACAATACACATGAACTCAGTTTAACAAGGTGGGGGGGATTAATTAGAAGGTCACACAATACACATGAACTCAATTTAACAAGGTGGGGGGGATTAATTAGAAGGTCACACAATACACATGAACTCAATTTAACAAGGTGGGGGGGGGGAATTAATTAGAAGGTCACACAATACACATGAACTCAATTTAACAAGGTGGGGGGGAATTAATTAGAAGGTCACACAATACACATGAACTCAGTTTAACAAGGTGGGGGGGATTAATTAGAAGGTCACACAATACACATGAACTCAATTTAACAAGGTGGGGGGGATTAATTAGAATGTCACACAATACACATGAACTCAATTTAACAAGGGGGGGGGGGGAATTAATTAGAAGGTCAAACAATACACATGAACTCAATTTAACAAGAAAAAGAGGAACAAGAGGGGGTTTAGCCAACCTGACGGACTATCTCGGCACCTGAACAAACACGGATATTCCGTAATCAATATTTCATTGGTTTATTTAGAAAACATACAAAACAATATACAAATATACATCACAAAAAGTGAAGAACAAAAAAAAGGAAATTATTTACAACAGTTTGGCCATCGAATATCGGATATACATTAGGACCTAAAAGATTCCATAATTATGTTTTACTTGCTGGTCAGTTGACGGTTGACGCGTTTTGCTTTTAGCTTCATCAGAACCGTAGTACAGCAATTTTTATATCTAAATATAGTTGTAAAACAAGAAAAATTGAGAATTATTCATCAATGGGCAAATAGTTGCTCCAATATGTCCCATCAGTAACATGATCATCACCAGTCTAGCCCGCGATCTAATTAGTAAGTAGATTGCCTACCTTCTAGGTATACCCTATTGATTATAAGATACTCAATTTGTGGCAATTCACATTTTCATTTTTAAAAGCAATTTTCTGGAAGGTAGAAGTGAACGTCAGTTTCGGAAGGAATTTCCTTACACCTGCAGATGGTAGAAGAGAAGCCAAGAGGGCAACAGAAAAACAAGAACAATAAGAAAAAAAAAAAAAAGGGGGGAAAAGACAGGGGAGAAGAGGAGGGGAGATTTATATCTATTTTATGATTTATCATTATTTAGAATGTTATATCCATATTATGGGAATTAAAGCTTATATTAGGAAGGTTGAATCCTACCTGGGTTCAAGAGGGTCAGAAAAAGTCCTGGTACATTATAGAGAGACCGTATCTGCATCCCCCAATATTAGAAGAACCTAATGAACAGGGTAAGGGTAATTATAAATAATGATGACCATTTTAAAAAGCCCAATCCTCGAATTGCTACTTCTGGATAGTAAAAAATGAAAGCCTATACCTGTTAATGTCCGGTGTAGGTCGTATGGGAAGGGCGGCCTTAGAGCCCTATTGGAGGGCAGCCCCCAGGGGTTGGATAATCCAACGCTGAGTCTGGTAAAGTAGCAAGCAAAAAGTTTGGTAGGTAAATCGTTAAGAAAGTTGGGGCTGGTAATTATATAGTATCATGTCTATAGAGTCTGGGTACGCCATATAGATTAAAAACTTACCTAGGAGATGGAGCTAGAGCCTAAGCAGCCTTCCCAGTGCCTTCTCTGCAGACTACTGAGTGAGTACTGCTTAAATAGCCTATTTTCCCGCCGAAATCAGGGTGGAAATTAGTTTGAATGTCATTTGAATCAGCTGGAGCTGAGGGGTTGGCCCATCTAGGCAAGTGTTGGTCAGTTTCAAAGACTCAGCAAGTGGACATTAGTAATAGTGCATGCAAATACCAGATAGACCTGTTAAATCAGCTTCCATAAGGGCCGTGTCGCATTGCAATTGGTCGGGAGAAATTCCAAAGAGGAGAAGATAATCTAATCTATATTAGTTAACTCCATTTATGACCATCAATCCAGCAGAGTGAATTAAAATAGAATACGAGGTTGCAAAATAGGATGTAAATAAAAATAGAAATAAAAAATAAAAGGAGCAAAGAAAATTAGAAAAGATAATAAAGATAAGTATGAATTAAAATAGAATATAAAATAGAAGAGTAGGATATAGATAAAAATATAAAAAAAAAAAATTATGAAGCAATAAAAATAAAAGATAAAAATAAGTAAAAGACAATAATAGAAAAAGAAAAAAAAACAACAGGATAGTTTTGCAGTTGTTGTTCATTGCCAATGGCTTAACTTTTCAGGCAGTATTACATGTAAAGAGAGAGAGAGAGAAATGGAGGGGGGCCGGTGACCGGTCTCTCCGGAGCCACCACCGCTACTCCACCACCGTGGGGGGTAAAAATAGGGGCAGATAAGACTGTCCCCTTTCCCCCCAAATATCATCCATACCGGAGAGAGCCTGATCCACAGCACCCCTCACCTTCCACCTCTGGGCATGTGTGTATGGAAAAACCGACTGGCGTTCCTATAATTGTCAAACGTACAGGTAATTATGTTGTATCTCGTTGGGGCATCTTAAAGACAAGCATATTAAGGTGGGACATAGAGCAGGTATGGCCCAATGTGATTGAACATCTCATATATCCACATGTATATACTACTTCCTTTATTTTAAAAAAGAAAGGGAAGACGCCAAACTGTATAGTATTTACATACATATAATAACTATATTTCAACAGTAAAGTTGTACATAGGGGTTCTTGTGTTTACATTCTTATCAAAATTCTGTCCACATATTTCAAACAGACAACATACATTTGCCATTTATTTACATTGGGCATATAGTAAAATTCAGCTGTTATTGAGAAGTAGAATTTACTGGTCTATTATAGAAAGGGGCGGAAGCTGAGTGAGTCATTGAGGCCAGGGGCTTGCGTAGCATTTAATTTAAAAATCCACCTGGCCTCTCGTTGTAGTAATTTTTGATCAATGTTCCCCCCTCTGGGGTCCTCATTGACTTTTTCCAAAGCTGTAAAGCATACCATTGAGGTATCATTTTTATGATATAAGGAGACATGCCTACCTATTGGAGTGTATAGGAGATTATTTCTAATGTAATAGATGTGATCATAAATTCTCCTCCAAAAATTTCTAAACGTCTTTCCGACGTAGAATGCTCCACATTTACAAAAGGCTATGTATATTATTCCCTTAGTCTGGCAATTGGCTGTAAATTTGATATTGTGGGTATCGCCATTAGGAAGGCGGAAAGAAGTACCCTCCAATATCCAGTCACAATATTCACATTTGTGACATTTATACATTCCGGGGGGGGTCCATAGCCGTCTCCAGGGATCCCTGGAAGTGGGTATGTACCAATCGGTCCTTTAAGGATTGACACTTTTTATAGGTAATTTGGGGGGTCTCTCTAATGTATTTCTTCACGATTTTGTCTCCCGTGAGTAGGTGCCAATGTTTACCTATGATCTTTCTTATATCCTCATGGTTATTCGAGTATGTGGTAATCACTCTCGTCATGTTTTGCTCACTCTTATTCTGTCGCTCTCCAAATAGAAGATCCGTTCTTTCTTTGTCTATTGCCTTTTTAAAGGCTTTTTTGAGAATGGTTTTACTATAACCTCTGACTGATAGGCGTTCTCTGAGGAGGTTGGCTTCTGTTCTAAAGGTAGTTTCTGTAGAGCAATTTATTTTTAAGCGTAGGTATTGGGAATATGGGATACTCCTGATCAAAGATTGGGGATGGGAGCTGTTTGCGTGGAGGGTTGTGTTCCCTGCAGTCTTTTTTTCTATATAATGAGGTGGTAATATACCCATCCTCATGTTTTATTATCGTTAGATCAAGAAAAGGTAGGGTTCCTGAACTATATTCCATTGTAAACTTTAGATTAAAGTCATTAACAGATATCAGTTCCATAAATTTTTTGAGATCCTCCAGACTTGCATCGCAGACCATAAATATGTCATCGATGTATCTGTGCCAGCATAAAATGCTGGACAGATACATCGACACATTGGGACTGGAAAAGAGAGAGCGCTCCCACCCCCCCAGGTACAAGTTGGCGTAGGATGGGGCACAACATGTCCCCATCGCTACGCCCTGCACCTGGAGGTAGTGGGAGCCATCAAAGGAAAACACATTCTTAGTGAGAATGTGTGTCAATAATTCCAAAATGAATAGGTTATAGGGTCTTCTTATTGGATCACTATTTTTACCCCCCACGGTGGTGGAGTAGCGGTGGTGGCTCCGGAGAGACCGGTCACCGGCCCCCCTCCATTTCTCTCTCTCTCTCTTTACATGTAATACTGCCTGAAAAGTTAAGCCATTGGCAATGAACAACAACTGCAAAACTATCCTGTTTTTTTTTTTTTTTTCTATTATTGTCTTTTACTTATTTTTATCTTTTATTTTTATTGCTTCATAATTTTTTTTTTTTTTTTTTTTTTATATTTTTTTTATATTTTTATCTATATCCTACTCTTCTATTTTATATTCTATTTTAATTCATACTTATCTTTATTATCTTTTCTTATTTTCTTTGCTCCTTTTATTTTTTATTTCTATTTTTATTTCCATCCTATTTTGCAACCTCGTATTCTATTTTAATTCACTCTGCTGGATTGATGGTCATAAATGGAGTTAACTAATATAGATTAGATTATCTTCTCCTCTTTGGAATTTCTCCCGACCAATTGCAATGCGACACGGCCCTTATGGAAGCTGATTTAACAGGTCTATCTGGTATTTGCATGCACTATTACTAATGTCCACTTGCTGAGTTTTTGAAACTGACCAACACTTGCCTAGATGGGCCAACCCCTCAGCTCCAGCTGATTCAAATGACATTCAAACTAATTTCCGCCCTGATTTCGGCGGGAAAATAGGCTATTTAAGCAGTACTCACTCAGTAGTCTGCAGAGAAGGCACTGGGAAGGCTGCTTAGGCTCTAGCTCCATCTCCTAGGTAAGTTTTTAATCTATATGGCGTACCCAGACTCTATAGACATGATACTATATAATTACCAGCCCCAACTTTCTTAACGATTTACCTACCAAACTTTTTGCTTGCTACTTTACCAGACTCAGCGTTGGATTATCCAACCCCTGGGGGCTGCCCTCCAATAGGGCTCTAAGGCCGCCCTTCCCATACGACCTACACCGGACATTAACAGGTATAGGCTTTCATTTTTTACTATCCAGAAGTAGCAATTCGAGGATTGGGCTTTTTAAAATGGTCATCATTATTTATAATTACCCTTACCCTGTTCATTAGGTTCTTCTAATATTGGGGGACGCAGATACGGTCTCTCTATAATGTACCGGGACTTTTTCTGACCCTCTTGAACCCAGGTAGGATTCAACCTTCCTAATATAAGCTTTAATTCCCATAATATGGATATAACATTCTAAATAATGATAAATCATAAAATAGATATAAATCTCCCCTCCTCTTCTCCCCTGTCTTTTCCCCCTTTTTTTTTTTTTTTCTTATTGTTCTTGTTTTTCTGTTGCCCTCTTGGCTTCTCTTCTACCATCTGCAGGTGTAAGGAAATTCCTTCCGAAACTGACGTTCACTTCTACCTTCCAGAAAATTGCTTTTAAAAATGAAAATGTGAATTGCCACAAATTGAGTATCTTATAATCAATAGGGTATACCTAGAAGGTAGGCAATCTACTTACTAATTAGATCGCGGGCTAGACTGGTGATGATCATGTTACTGATGGGACATATTGGAGCAACTATTTGCCCGTTGATGAATAATTCTCAATTTTTCTTGTTTTACAACTATATTTAGATATAAAAATTGCTGTGCTACGGTTCTGATGAAGCTAAAAGTGAAACGCGTCAACCGTCAACTGACCAGCAAGTAAAACATAATTATGGAATCTTTTAGGTCCTAATGTATATCCGATATTCGATGGCCAAACTGTTGTAAATAATTTCCTTTTTTTTGTTCTTCACTTTTTGTGATGTATATTTGTATATTGTTTTGTATGTTTTCTAAATAAACCAATGAAATATTGATTACGGAATATCCGTGTTTGTTCAGGTGCCGAGATAGTCCGTCAGGTTGGCTAAACCCCCTCTTGTTCCTCTTTTTCTTTGTATATTCCCTAGGACGAGGTACCACCCATAGCTTATCTTTATATTTTCAATTTAACAAGGTGGGGGGGTAATTAATTAGAAGGTCACACAATACACATGAACTCAATTTAACAAGGTGGGGGGAAATTAATTAGAAGGTCACACAATACACATGAACTCAATTTAACAAGGGGGGGGGAATTAATTAGAAGGTCACACAATACACACTCAATTTAACAAATTGAAACTCAATTTAACAAGGGGGGGGGGGGGTGAAATTTAACAAGGGGGGGGGGGAATTAATTAGAAGGTCACACAATACACATGAACTCAATTTAACAAGGTGGGGGGGGGGGATGAACTAATTAGGGATTGGGGGGGGGGGGGGGGGGGGGGGGGGAAGGTTAGAAGGTCACAATACACATGAACTCTATTTAACAAGGTGGGGGTAATTAATTAGAAGGTCACACAGTACACATGAACTCAATTTAAAAAAGAGGGGCAAGGGGGGTGAAAGGGGGGGTGAGTAAAGCAGTACAATGGAGCTGTTAAGATACATTTTTGTTCTAATAAAGGGACTAGGCTATGGGTGTTTATGGGCCCAAGATTCCATGCTGGGGAGGTTGGTGCAAGCAAATATGCATGTGGCCCACTAAAGAATAAATTCAAAAGCAATTTCTAAAAGTGAACCGCCAAAAAAAACAATAATACAATTTCTAAATGCTGGCATGAATAGGGGACATTCATAGAATAGTCCTATCATGGTAATTAGCTAATGATGAAATCGATGCACTACATTAGCAAACATACAAGACATATGTAATTTTAAATGAGAAAACTTACCTTAATGCATTCCTCCTGCAGGACGTGAATAATGGCAGAACAGGTCTCTGGAATAATGATCCCCAGAGCCTGGGGGGAGATGCCTGTCGTGAACTTGAGGTCCTGCAAGCTTCTCCCCCTCGCCAAGTAACGCAACGTGGCGACTAGCTTCTGCTCCGGAGTGATGGCTTGCCGCATGCAGGTATTCTGCCTGCTGATGAAAGGGGACAGCGAAGCCAACAGGCGGTGAAAAACGGGGTCCGTCATCCTGAGATAATTCCTGAAATCATCAGGATTATTCTCACGGATCTCACGGAGCAAAGGCATGTGTGAGAATTGGTCACGCTGGCGCAGCCAATTCTTGGTCCATGAACTCCTCCTCACCCTGTTCATGGACTGGACTCGGGCCAAAGTGTTAACCGCAACACCGAGCCCCTGCACAGCACAAACTCGTTCCCGAGTACGTCCACACTCCATGGCTTCAAAACGGTCGGCTGATCAAACAAAAAACTTAACTGAACGCACTGAAGAACAGCAAGGCCTATGAAGAACGACCTGAAGAACAGGAACGAGCGGACCAGAACGGCCTGAGAACAGGTAGGAACTGATCCACACGCACTGAAAGACAGATACAAACCTCACAAGCATAAACTGAACGGCAGAAACGAGCGAATTAAGCAGAAGTCTGAGAAGCGCGAATCGTCTCTAACCAAACGTCAACTAACACGAGATACACACGAGATTAGTTAACGGTGCCCAAAGGGTGTCGTTTTGGATCTTGAGCTACATTTTTATAGTCCCGTCGTACGTGCTGTACGTCATCGCGTGAACCACCGGACTTTTAGCGTGATCGTGTGTGGTCAAGTCCGTTCGCTTTCAAGTCCGCCAAAGCCAGCTGGAAAGTCCGGCGGATTGTCCGCTGGACTAGGTCCGGCGGACAAAGTCCCTTCGTGTGTACGCGGCAAGAGTGTCGCTTTATTTCAGGCAGGCCCCTTATACGTATATTTTGCCTACGGCCTCTATTCTCTTGATTATCCATCTGATCCAACAGGGAATTCAGCACTTCCTCATGGTATTTTGTCCTTTTTTTGTATATCAGCTACTCCTTGTCTAATATCATCAAGGCCCATCTCCATTTCCTCCACTTTATGTCCCAGTGCCCCTATGTCCTCCCTTAACCCCTCCACAGCCTATTTGCAGGATGATTCAACAGCAGTTATAAGTAATTGAATGCCTTTCTCTGTAGGAAGTGCTCTTAAATTTTCTCTTAAAGTGATTGTAAAGGATCTTTTTTATTTTTTTTTAAATAACAACAATATCATACTTACCTCCACTGTGCAGATTGGCCCTGAACAGCCTCTTCTGGGGCCCCCTGGGAGCTCTTGCGGCTCCTCCCCACATCAGATAAACCCCTAGGAGAAGCGCTCTACCAAGGGGGTTAACTTATGTGCGCGCTCCTGAGTCCAGCATTTGCGTCCACAGACACGAATGCCAGACTCGGCCCATGTCATTGCATTTGATTGACAGCAACGGGAGCAGATGGCTGCGCTGCTATAAATATATCCAATTAAGAGCCGGGACTCCGTGGAGAGAGGGGCGGCACGTCCCTGCCAAGGAGATGAAGGGGCTCAGGTAAGTAAAACGGGGGGCTAGGGGGATGGTGACTGCCAGGTGTTTTTTCACCTTAATGCATAGGATGCATTAAGGTGAAAAAACACAAGGGTTTACAACCCCTTTAAGTCCCAATCCACTAGTAACTCTGATTGTGGTGTACTTAATTCAATATTAGGGTCACAGTTAAAATGATTAACATACTGCACCTGCCCTGTAGAGGCTGTCTCTGGATTCATCACAAGTCCTTTGCAGATTTTTGCAGATTCCCTGCTAGATTTTGTAATACCAAAACTTTCATTTTCCAAGGGTTCAGCAGTCCCTCCTGGGATTCCTTCCATCTCCTGAAAACTCGGATCCCCTCCAGTACACTCCCCATCCAGGCCCTCAATTTCACCTGCGTGAACCATGGGGTCTCTCCCTTCTCCTGGGAGATCCCTTTCCAGGGTTATATAGCTCTGCCTTGGGCTTAGGGATACATTGCCCCTGCTGGGTACTACAATTCCCCTTCCAAAGCCTGTCACTCCTTAGCCATGTGCAGGATCGTGTCCTGCCCTCCCCTGTCTTCCCTTCAGATCAGGGTAGCCGAACTTCCTTCCCTCCTGGACTGGGGTTCTCTTAGTTGCGCCCCCTGGGTCCGCACTCTGCGCCATGAGGGATGCTCTGAGCCCATTAGCCTGGATCTTTCCACCACCGCCGAGCGGGGGTGAAGCTGTACGGTGGTATGTAGACATGCCTTAGCCGATCTGGAGCCTGCCGAACCACCTCTACCTATCCTCCTGGAATCCCCATAGCATCACTTTGGATTGCAATCGATCAATTTTTCAGAGCGCTGCGGTTTGTTTCTTCTTTGACTATTTGCATTTTTCCATGCTGTGCTGGCTGCCCTGACGTTGATTCATCCATTTGGCTACCTACAATTAGATTAGTTGATCTTACCTGACCTCTAGACTTGCAGTGCTTAAGGTTTTCTGTGTGTTTTTGGTCAGAGTTGATGGGAAGATGGATGGTGCTAAATAAAGGGCAATCTTAGAAGAATACCTGTTAGAGTTTCATAGTTTCATAGTTTCATAGTTAGTAAGGTTGAATAAAGACATCAGTCCATCCAGTTCAACCTGAGTGAGTGTCTACAATTGTCCCTATCCCTGTACATTGCACACTCACATCGGTCCCTACCCTCAAGGAGCCCACAATCCAAGGTCCCCATTCATATACTAGGGCCAATTTTGGACAGAAGCCAATTAACCTACCTGCACGTCTTTGGATTGTGGGAGGAAACCGGAGTACCCGGAGGAAACCCACGCAGGCACAGGGAGAACGTGCAAACTCCAGGCAGGTAGTGTCGTGGTTGGGATTCGAACCAGCGACCCTTCTTACTGCTAGGTGAGAGTGCTAACCACTACACCACTGTGCCGCCCAAGTCTGCTAAAGACTTGAGACTGGGGCAGAGGTTCACCTTCTACCCTAAACATACAGCCAGAGCTATAATGGAATGGTTTAGATCAAAGCATATTCATGTGTTAGAATGGCCCATTCAAAGTCCAGACCTAAATCCAATTGAGAATCTGTGGCAAGACTTGGAAATTGTTGTTCACAGAGGCTCTTCTTCCAATCTGACAGAGCTTGAGCTATTTTGCAAAGAAGAATGGGCCAAAATGTCACTCTCTGGATGTGCAAAGCTGGTAGACATACCGAAAAAGACTTGCAGCTGTAAATTGCAGTGGAAGGTGATTCTACAAAGTATTGACTCAGGGGATCTGAATACAAATGCACGCCACACTTTTCACATATTTATTTGTAAAATATGTTGAGAACCATTTTATCATGTTCCTTCCACTTTGCAATTATGTGCTACTTTGTGTTGGTCTATCACATAAAATCCCAATAAAATACATTTACATTTTTGATTGTAACATGACAAATGTGGAAAATTTCAAGGGGTATGAATACTTTTTTCAAATCACTGTATATAAATATGACAGATTTTGGATGTCTACTTTGCCTAGCATGGTTAATGTGTCTCATTGGCTCCCCAATATTGTCCAATATAGGGGTGTTTAGGCCTAAAGCCTTACTAATTAACTAATGGGGGTATATATGTCCTTACTTTGGCTGTACTGTAATTATTTCAGAAGTTATGAAAAATACTGGGACTTTGGAGAGGAAGAGACAGAAATGTATAATGCTAGAGGGTTCAGCTACAGTATTTATGATAGGTAGATATGTTTATTTTTCTGAATTGCTCATACTTGCAAATTGATGGTTTTATTGGGGTTTCTAGACTGAAGTGTGTATTTAGCTAATAGGTGTGAGAGGATCTGCATCTGTCCCCTCAAAGATCGGACAATTGATAGGGGTAAGGTCAATAAGCCAGGTTTTTCGTAACTCTAACCATAAATCCAGGTTGCACGTTTACGTTTTTTGCACCACATTTCTGATCAGTATAAACCTAACTCTTGTTGATTTGTAACAGTTTTAGCAACTGTTAATTCAGAGGCACTGGACTTTGTGGGAGTTGTATGTCTCCAACATTTAGTTTAGTGGGTCTTTGTCTATCATGTTTTAACAGCTGGGAATGCTTGCTTAGTTGCATGTCTTTTTGAATGACGATGCCTATTGACTTTTGCATGTAAATGAAGTGACAAACAAATCGTAATCTTCGTGTACAAA
The DNA here is from genome assembly GCA_028564925.1 of Lithobates sylvaticus. Taxonomy (NCBI): domain Eukaryota; kingdom Metazoa; phylum Chordata; class Amphibia; order Anura; family Ranidae; genus Lithobates; species Lithobates sylvaticus. The sequence continues at coordinate 340,756,940 of CM053030.1, read as the reverse complement.
AACTTTGTAATATATCACATACAAATGAAAAAGATATAAACTTTGAACACAAAATCACCTGGCTCTTGCCCCATTAGTTGTAATAAAAAACACCTAATATTTTTTTATACATCAATAAACTACCCAAGATGGAAAGGTCCTTGAGCCCTTAATCTCTGTGTGTTTTTTTTGAGCTTTTGTTCAAATCAGAGTTAATCGGAGTTAATCGGAGGCATTATCGGTAGCATACTGGGGTTGATTTACTAAATCTAGTCGATTTACTAAAATCTAGTGCAGCTCTGCATAAAAAATAGTAAGCTTCCAGTTTCTTTTTGTCAAAGCTCAATTGAACAAGCTGAAGTTGGAAGCTGACTGGCTACCATTCACAGCTGCACCAAATTTTGCACTCTGCAGTTTTAGTAAATCAATATGAACCTATGTACAAATGTGGGTGCCACTCAGGCTCCTATGAGGATCTCATTCAATCACCAACTGCTGGGAGTGCCATCTGGGAACAGAGCTAAACATTAGCATGTAGTGAAAGAGAGGTCCCTCGAGCCTCACATTGCTGCAAATCCACTAATAAAGAAGTATGTGTCAGTCTCAGCCTGGGCTCCAGCCAGATACTTCTCTATCAGTGAATTTGCAGTGATGTGCAGCTCAAGGGACCTCTCCTTCTCTACATGCTTTAGTAAATCAATACCACAGTATATGTAAATTTGTTATGTGTCCAGCATGTACAAAAATATAATAATACCACTGCAGACTTTTCACAATATCCATACTTACAAAATCAAACTATTGCATTGGTTCCAGACAAGTGTGCCAGCGAAATCATAGGGCCATTTGTCACCCTTACCAATGTTGGAAAGAAAAGTCTGGGGGGAGGGAAAAGCAATGAAAATTCATAAAGAGTGCCAAATGCTATGGGGCATAGTAAACAACCAGAATCCAAGCATGGAATTATACATGAATAATCTGCAAATACATGTTGATATACCTTACTGACCAGAGGTCAAAGAGGAAAAACCTGTTAGATCATGGGAGGGACACCAAGGCAGGTAAAGCCTCTGTCTACTCTTCACACATCTACCCAATAATACCGATCTACACTTTAATTATCATGCCCTTAAATCTAAAATTCAAATGTTAAATTAAATTATCTTTGTAAATTCAGGAGTTAGTTCAATTAAACATACTACTATCTTCTTCAGGAAAGGAAGTCCGTTAGCATACATCATAAAATCTGGATTCTAAGGGTCCCATTTGCTCCCATATATACCCCTCTCCTCTCATATGCCCAAATGCCTGGCCTCATGGGACACTCCTTCTGGAAGTGCTACATGGGCACGCTGAGTGACATCACTGCATAGGAACACAGAAGCACCAATCAGCGGCCTCACAGGATAGAATATGGATCCTCTTCCCATTGGGCTCTACCCATCTAGAGAGGAGCAAAACCAGGACTGGGAGATCCAAGGTTTGCTGACAGCTCTGAAACAAAAAATAAATCTGGGGCCAAAAATCTCCCCACCACAGGTTAGGAAAAAAAACTCCAGTGTGCCCACTACCACATCCGCTTGATAAGGACCCCTGTCCCTCCAATCCCCCAGCACACTGCAAGGGAAGAACATTGTTACATATAAATACATAAAAAATTGTTGCATTAAACATATATTGCAAAAAAAAAATAACAGCATAGCAAGTTTTACAAAAAATGTTTAACACTTATAGCTTCATTTAATCCCGGAGGTCTAATTGCCTTTAATTTATAAATCCATCTCATTTCACATTGTAATAATACTTGCTTGAAATCCCCACCCTAGATCTTGAACAACCCAATCAATAGCCAAAAAGATATGAAAAAAGATATGCAAGTAGGATTGTATTGGTGGTGTATCGCTGCCTATAGGAGTGAACACACTGTCTGTTTCTATAGCATACACATCATTTTACCAACAAAGAGTAATCCACATTTGCACTACATAGATATACCATCCCCACAGTTTTGCAGTTCATAAAGTATTAATTAATCAAAAGATCCCCATTGGGCAACACTACTTGTGTGGAAACATTGCGTATAATTATTTACAATAATTGTATGACAGGCATTTAAATGTTCCAGATCTTTTTTGTGTATGTACGGTAGTTTATATCTTTTTTATCTCTGTGTAATAGTTTAACACGATTTTGTACAATCAAAGTAAGATTTTATGAAACATTTTTTGTCTGAATTGGTAACATTGAAGAATCACTGTATTATAAAAATAAGAAAATACACTTTTTTTGAGCCACTGGCTTTATGGGGTCATAAACGGCAATACTAATATAATACTATAAGTATTGGTCCATATGCCTAATCAAATCTAAAGGTCAAGACTATCTCTTTCAGGGACAGTTTTAATATTATGTAATGCTATATGGATCTATATTGACCTATATAACCCCCCTCAAATAAAATGAATAGGCAGTATGAAAGGATTTGGCCACTAGTGTTTTCTGAGAAAAATGTTGGATCCCAAAAGATGCATCTCTAGGATGCAAATAATGTAGGTTCACCAGGGTGTGAAATAAAAGGTATACAGGCTGCTGTAGACAGAAATTATTCCATCCTCATTGCCAGTCTTGTTGTGTCCTATAGTCTTAGAGGCAGAATAGTGATTATAGGGTGCTTTATTTAACCACTTAAGCCCCGGACCAATTTGCAGCCAAAGGACCAGGCCCCTTTTTGCGATTCAGCACTGCATCGCTTTAACTGACAATTGCGCGGTCGTGCGATGTGGCTCTCAAACAAAATTGGCGTCCTTTTTTTCCCACAAATAGAGCTTTCTTTTGGCGGTATTTGATCACCTCTTCGGTTTTTATTTTTTGCGCTATAAACAATAATAGAGCGACAATTTTGAAAAAAATGCAATATTTTTTACTTTTTGCTATAATAAATATCCCCAAAAATATATAAAAAAAACGTTTTTTCCTCAGTTTGGGCCGATATGTATTCTTCTACATATTTTTGGTAAAAAAAAATAGCAATTAGCGATTATTGATTGGTTTGCGCAAAAGTTATATAGTGTTTACAAAATTGGGATAGTTTTATAGCATTTTTATTAATATTTTTTGTTTTACTCGTAATGGAGGTGATCAGCGATTTTTATTGTGACTGCAACATTATGGTGGACACACCAGACATTTTTGACACATTTTTGGGACCATTGTCATTTATACAGCAATCAGTGCTATTTAAATAAACTGATTCCTGTGCAAATGACACTGGCAGTGAACCACTGGGGGGCGGGGAGGGGTTAGTGTGATGTGTGTGTGTTTTTTTCTACTGTAGGGGGACCTGGCTTGATATTCAACATCACTGATTGGCTTTCCCGATGACAGGGAACAGCCGATCAGTGACAGCGTCACGAGGAAGCACGGGGAGAGTTTTGTTTACACAGACCTCTCCTCGTTCTTCAGCTCTGTGACCTGATCGCGGGATACCAGCGGCGATCGGGTCCGCTGGTCCCGCGGCCGTGGTCACGGAGCTTAGGACCGGGTCGCGAGCGCAACCCACGGCTGGGCTCTTAAAGAGACACGTACAGGTACGTGATTGTGCCCAGCCGTGCCATTCTGCCTACGTATATCGGCGTGAGGCGGTCCATAAGCGGTTAAAGAGGTTCTAAAGGCAGAAGCCTTTTTTTTTATCTTAATGCATTCTATGCATTAAGATAAAAAACCTTCAGTGTGCAGCAGTCCCTCTCAGCCCTGCTAATATTTACTTAAGCACTATCTCGATTCAGCATTGTTGCATGAGAGACTTGGTTGTCCGGAACTCTCCCTCCTGATTGGCTGAGACATTGGCTCCCGCTGCTGTCAATAAAAGTCAGTGAGCCAATGAGGAGAGAGAGGGGGAGAGAGATGGGGCAGGGCCGAGCCATGGCTCAGTGTCTAAATCAGGGGTCTCAAACTGGGGCCCTCCAGCTGTTGTGAAACTACAAGTCCCAGCATGCCTCTGCCTGTGGGAGTCATGCTTGTAATGTCTCATGGGCTGTCAGCCTTGCAATGCCTCATGGGACTTGTAGTTTTGCAACAGCTGGAGGGCCACCAGTTTGAGACCCCTGGTCTAAATGGACACACAGTGCAGCTGCTCAGTTCAAGCGGCAGCAGGGAGGGGCCAGGAGTGCCGACGAGGGACCCGAGAAGAGGAGGATCTGGTCTGCCCTATGCAAAATCAGTACACAGAGCAGGTAAGTATAACCTGTTTGTGATATACCTAAAAAAACAAGACTTTATTATAACTTTAAGTTTAGACATCTCTAAGTAAATCAAAACAGGGCCATAATATATACTTGAAATTAAATAAACCGCGCTAAAAAAAAAGGAGGCAAAGAAAATATACAGAATGGAGCGAAAGGGGCAAAAGGGAAGGGGGGGCCTAACCTAAAAGGCTGCTGCTAGAAGTGGGATACTCACACAAAGGCTCATGGAAATGGGTAAAGCTGCGCCAATAAATGGTAATTACATATAAATACAAAGGATAAATAGGACACGGAAGGGCACAGATATATAATGATCATAAAAAACACACATGGATGTGGCTAAAAATAAAGTCCAATGATGGCTATAATTAGTCCATAACTTCAATCCATAAAAAACTTTATAGCATGAATCAATTGATCTTGAATCCTGGTTTTCAACAGCAAACCGATTTACAACATAAAAGAAACACCACCGTGCCTGTCCTGTCTCTTCACACTGTGACATGCAAAAGCTGATCAGACCCAACCACCTGCTGAATTAAAGGCTTACCAGATGGCTGGGTAAATAAGGCATTGAGTAGTAACCTCCTAGGCGGATGTTAGTTGGTACGGCTGATCCCACTCAGAAACGATCATACACTGGAGCTAGGAAACTTAAACGATGTCCACTTCGCCAGAGCCAATCCAACTGATATGCTCAGATAAAAAGAATGGGGCCACCCATAGTGTAATACTGACTAAAATCAATTTATTTCGTGTACATAGATTAAAAACACTTACGTAGAACGCAGTTGAACAAGCACAATAGAACATACACTGCCGGCCGGTCAGTGGTAACCCGTCCCCTCTTCCAAGTCTGCGTGGTGGCGTCGCTGCGTGCCTTCCCATACGCCGTTTCGTCATAGATGACGTTTTCAATGGGGAACGGGCGACGCAGCAACGCACCACCTATAAATAACCCAACCTCCACCTGAGTTGCATGAGGTCAGACTAGCGCCACCATCTTATGTATGGGCAAAATGCCCTTACCGGACGATGTCATGCAGCGCTATAAAAAAAGGGAAAAAACCTTTTAATTTAAATCATATCTACACTTTAAATAAATAATAAGCGTACATAGCTGTTTGTAATTAATTATATATGATTAGCAATAACATTTAAGAGTATGTAGGGGACCAATAATCCCGATGCATTCAAGCAAGTAACATACCTTTGTGAACATATGTAATATTCCATTCATTAATTGGGAATATTTCAATAGGTGGAAAAAGAAAAAGAAGGGGAAAAGAATATATATATTTGACGTGATATATAATAAAGGTGTCATTTTAACATGATAATAACAGCATGTCAAAGCGCAAGATGGGTGAAAAAGGACATGTATTAAGTGGTAAGAGCATGTCAAAACACAAATTGAGTGAAAAAGGACACATAATAGGACATATAATGTGTAAAAATATTACTAATAAAAATATTATGCAATAAACAAGAATGATATAATAAACAAAAATGTATAATTTTAAATCCATATTCTAAAATGGAGTGAAAATAAGTGTCGTTACAGCATACTATTTAAAAATGCTGAAAAACATGATCACTGTGCAAATATGATATTAAAAAGGAAAAAACAAAAATCAGTGGAATGATTATCCCAAATGATTATAGGAAAAATAATAATATGAAAAATATTGATACGTTATGTGTGTTTTACCAATCACCTATTATAGTGCATGTGATTAAAAGTGGAAATCTTAAATCGCATGATTTGTGAACACCTAATGAAATGCATATATTCTATAATGAAATATTTTTCTAAAATCAGGGTAAAATAGATTTATGGTATGTATCCATTAGATGGAAGTAATGTAAACTACTTACACATGATCTACAGACCCTACATGCATCTCAGGGGGGGTGTACATGTATGGCCAAAAACCCGATAGTAAAGGGGGAGGACTCAACTTCCACCCTATGGCTTATAGTCCCAACTCATTAAAAACCAAGGAAGAACATAATGAGATTAATAATAACAATCATAAAAGGAAAAAAGATTATTATAAACCAAACAAAATTTGCTTAGGAAATAATTAAACCTATGAATATACAGGCCACATATTTTTAAGAGTTATCAACAAAGGCATTGATGTCGGTATCTATATTCAACCCGTGTGGTGTGTAAGATTTTAGGCGATGGATCCATGCCATTTCTAATTTGGAGATTTCCCTCACTAAGGAGCTCCCACGCCAATGGGGTTTAAATTTGTCTATCCCAAAGAATAGAGTCTTAGAGGGATTTTTTCCGTGTGCCAATAGATAGTGTTTGGACACTGAATGTTTGGGGGAACCGCTTATGATGTTAGAAATGTGTTCCCCCAAACGCACATGGAGAGGGCGCTTAGTACGGCCCACATACTGCAGCCCACAGGGGCACTGCAGCATATATACCACCCCCTTAGAGAAACAAGTTATGCAAGGTTTAATAATGTGACTCTTCCCTGTGGCTGTGCACACAAAAGAGGTCGTACGTCTCCCAACATTCCTGTTGAGGGAACAAACTCTGCATTTCCCACACTTGTAGTACCCCGTGAGTTGGTCGAAAAAACCTCTTGTATGTAATGGAGGGTCTACAACGTTGGCTGCAATTTGGTTCCTCAAGGAGGGTAGCCCTTTAAAGATCACTTGGGGTCTCTCTGGAAGTAAATCCTTCAGAATAGTATCACTTTTGACGATGTGCCAATGCTTATTGACTAGTTGTTTGATACCCTTATGCTGTAATGAATAAGAGGTAACAAATGGGACTCCATTACTGAAGAGATCCCTTCGACGCGGGCTTCTCTCCACCAGTAGATCTGTCCTTTCTAGATCTTTCACATCATTTAGAATCTTTGTCAATTCCTCTAATTTATAGCCTTTTTCAATAAACCTCTCCATGAGAATACTGGATTGAGCTAAAAATTCCTCCTGTTCTGTACAGTTCCTTTTTAATCTGACAAATTGGCTCTTCGGGACCGAACTGAGCCAAGGTGAATGGTGACAGCTCCCTATGGGGATAAATGAGTTCCTATCTGTAACTTTGAAATGAGTGGAGGTCTTAAATCTATCACTTTCTATTCTGATATTGAGATCCAGAAAATGAATAGTCTCCTGACTCATTTCGTGTTTCAACTCTATCCCCCTTGAGTTGACATTTAGGGACTGTATAAAGGACTGCAGATCACCAACCTGGCCATCCCATAGGAGGAGGATGTCATCTATGTACCGTGCCCAAAGAACTAATTGGGGTATGTTCTGGGCATAGATGACATCCTCCTCCCATTGGGCCATAAACAGGTTGGCCAGGCTGGGGGCATAGTTAGCCCCCATGGCCACACCAACTATCTGTAAATAAAATTGGTTGTTAAACCAGAAATAGTTGTGTGTGGCCGCGTATCTGAGTAGAGTCATGATAAAGGCCACCTGATCTTCAGATAGGTGGGGTTCTTTTTGTAAATAATTTTGGACAGCTTCAAACCCCAACTCGTGGGGAATTATAGTATATAAGGATGTGACGTCTGCCGTCACCATCCATATACCTGGTTTCACTGTGATGTTGCCCAATATATTAATGACTTGCCTGGAGTCCTTGATAAAAGATGGCATCTTAGCCACTAAGGGCTTCAGCTAAGAATCGATATACTTACCCACCCGGGAAGTCACTGAATCGATGCCACTGACTATGGGACGTCCGGGTGGGCAAGAAGGATTCTTATGCAGTTTGGGAAGGTAGTAAAGAACTGGAGTTCTAGGGGCCCTGGGAATGAGGTATAATGCCTCTTTGGGATTTAGAATCCCTGTATCTTGACCTACCTTAATTAACTTCTCCAAATCCCTAGTGAATTGAATTTTGGGGTCAGAAGGTAATTTAATATATGTGATCTCATCATCAGCAATCCTATGCATCTCTGTGAGATAAGTATCCCTATCTAACACCACAATGGCACCCCCCTTATCGGCGGGCCGAATGACCAGATCTTTCCTTTCACATAACGAATCAAGACCTTCCTGCAATGTCTTACTCATTCTAATTTTTTTGGTTTCCATGCACTCAAGGTCTCTCAAGAGCACATCACGAAAGACACGAAGTGAAGGTGCCAACCCCCCCGGGGGGTTAAAAAGGGAGGCATTAGCCAGCCCTGAATGCACTACCTGTGAGGTCACTGGGTTAATTTGGATAGTTCTATTTGAAAAAGGGTTGCTGCTCATATAACGTTTAATATTGAGCTTTCGCACAAATTTGTGTATATCCATATAGGTATGGAATTTTTTTAAACCTTTAGGAGGTGCGAATTTAAGGCCCTTATCTAAAATGGACTGCTCAGATTCAGACAGGGGCCTGGAACTCAAATTAAAAATACCCTTCCCCATCACACCCTTGCTCTCTTTAATTGATCGGGTCCGCCTCCCCCTCTGGTTCCTCTCTTCTTTCGCCCAATCATTTTTTTCCTTGTGTTGTTCGGGGAAAACCCCAACCATTGGGCAATAGGGGGGGTGGGGGTAAACCCCGTGTTCCTGCGTCCACATTGGGACCGGAATAGGGACACTGTGTGGAATTGTCACTTGCATGGAACTGAGAAAAAGGATTGGGGATAGATTCATCGTATGGACCATTGGCATCACTTAAGGGGAAGAAAGTGTTCCTGACAGGGACCCCATAATCCCAATCAGAGCTCCTCCCCATAGTGTCAAAAAAAGGGGATGGGGGCTCAAGAGCCCTATTGGTGGGTTGTCCCCATCCTCTATGTTGGCTAACCTGTGTCCCATTGGCAGGGGGGTTAGAAAGCTGGTCCCACCCTTTATTACGGGGCGGATATTGCCCCCCTACATTAGGGGGGAGTTGTGGGGGTGGGTATGGATACCCTCCACTAGGTGCATATGTCCCATAGTTGGATCTAAAGGGGCCCCCTGATTGGAAATTTCCTCGATGGGGTGGCAACCCCCTGTTCCTCCCACGTCCCCTCCGGGGGGACTGATAAAACTGATTACTCCCATTTGATTGGATCTTAGTAGCAGGGTTAACCCGCTTGGGTATAGGGGGTTGAGTAGGCATACCACCCCCTCCTCCAATGGGGTTTACAGGATTGGTCACCTCCATTGTAGGGTCATTTTGTTTAGATAATTCATCCAGCAATTTTTTTTGCCATTCAAATACAACATTCCCTGTATAATCTGCCAGGTCTCTATTATAATATAATAGCATAATATTTTTATTAGTAATATTTTTACACATTATATGTCCTATTATGTGTCCTTTTTCACTCAATTTGTGTTTTGACATGCTCTTACCACTTAATACATGTCCTTTTTCACCCATCTTGCGCTTTGACATGCTGTTATTATCATGTTAAAATGACACCTATATTATATATCACGTCAAATATATATATTCTTTTCCCCTTCTTTTTCTTTTTCCACCTATTGAAATATTCCCAATTAATGAATGGAATATTACATATGTTCACAAAGGTATGTTACTTGCTTGAATGCATCGGGATTATTGGTCCCCTACATACTCTTAAATGTTATTGCTAATCATATATAATTAATTACAAACAGCTATGTACGCTTATTATTTATTTAAAGTGTAGATATGATTTAAATTAAAAGGTTTTTTCCCTTTTTTTATAGCGCTGCATGACATCGTCCGGTAAGGGCATTTTGCCCATACATAAGATGGTGGCGCTAGTCTGACCTCATGCAACTCAGGTGGAGGTTGGGTTATTTATAGATGGTGCGTTGCTGCGTCGCCCGATCCCCATTGAAAACGTCATCTATGACGAAACGGCGTATGGGAAGGCACGCAGCGACGCCACCACGCAGACTTGGAAGAGGGGACGGGTTACCACTGACCGGCCGGCAGTGTATGTTCTATTGTGCTTGTTCAACTGCGTTCTACGTAAGTGTTTTTAATCTATGTACACAAAATAAATTGATTTTAGTCAGTATTACACTATGGGTGGCCCCATTCTTTTTATCTGAGCATATCAGTTGGATTGGCTCTGGCGAAGTGGACATCGTTTAAGTTTCCTAGCTCCAGTGTATGATCGTTTCTGAGTGGGATCAGCCGTACCAACTAACATCCGCCTAGGAGGTTACTACTCAATGCCTTATTTACCCAGCCATCTGGTAAGCCTTTAATTCAGCAGGTGGTTGGGTCTGATCAGCTTTTGCATGTCACAGTGTGAAGAGACAGGACAGGCACGGTGGTGTTTCTTTTATGTTGTAAATCGGTTTGCTGTTGAAAACCAGGATTCAAGATCAATTGATTCATGCTATAAAGTTTTTTATGGATTGAAGTTATGGACTAATTATAGCCATCATTGGACTTTATTTTTAGCCACATCCATGTGTGTTTTTTATGATCATTATATATCTGTGCCCTTCCGTGTCCTATTTATCCTTTGTATTTACATGTAATTACCATTTATTGGCGCAGCTTTACCCATTTCCATAATATATACTTGTTAGAGTATAGAAAATATCATATATGTACATGTATGAACTACACATTTTTTGTCTTGTCAGTTTTTTCATCTCTTGGAAGTTTGAGAAATACCAATTTTGTGACAGTGGACATCAGGTGAAAAGGTTAATCTCCCCAGTAGGAACACACATAACGCAGTAAGAACTTGACAGAGGTTCTATCCTCTTATCACTCCAGAACTAAAATGAGCTTGGTAACTTGTTTGAAATGCACAGGATCAAATTTGCAGCAGAAACAACTGCAATAGTCAAACAATTTGAAGGCTATTAGAAAAGATTAAGAAACATGAGTGCATGCAAAAATAACAAATAATGGTCTTATTGAAATAACAACACTTGTAAATGTTGTACTTACAAAAGAGTTACATTTTAACAAGACATGAGCTCCTGGTTTTGTCTGAACTTTTCTTGTTTGCATATTTGACAGATGTGCCACTTTACAAGTAGACCAAGGGCATCCCCAAGGCATGTTATTTAACCGCTTCCCGACCGCCTCATGTAGATATACGTCAACAGAATGGCACGGGCAGGCAAAAGCACGTACCTATACGTCCCCTTTAATTTGCCTGCCCGGCGGGGCGCGCCGCGGCGCGCGCGCGACCCGGTCGGGAGCTCCGTGACCACGGCCGCGGGACTAGCGGACCCGATTGCCGCTGGTATCCCGCGATCGGGTTACGGAGCTGAAGAACGGGGAGAGGTCTATGTAAACAAACCTCTCCCCGCGCTTCCTACACTGACTGTCAGTGATCGGCGGTTCCCTGTCATCGGGAACGCCGATCAATGATGTCAGACGTACAGCCACGCCCCCCTACTGTAAAAAAAACACAACACGTCACACTGACTCCTCCCCGCCCCCTAGTGGCTACAACGGTCACTACAACTGTCATTTACATAGGAATCAGTGCTATTTAAATAGCAGTGATTGCTGTATAAATGACAAATGTCCCAAAAATGTGTCAAAAATGTCCGATGTGTCCGCCATAATGTCGCAGTCACAATAAAAATCGCTGATCGCCGCCATTACTAATAAAAAAAAAATATTAATAAAAATGCTATAAAACTATCCCCTATTTTGTAAACGCTATAACTTTTGCGCAAACTAATCAATAATCGCTTATTGCGATTTTTTTTACCAAAAATATGTAGAAGAATACGTATCGGCCTAAACTGAGGAAAAAAAATGTTTTTTTATATATTTTTTGGGGATATTTATTATAGCAAAAAGTAAAAAATATTGCATTTTTTTCAAAATTGTCGCTCTATTTTTGTTTATAGCGCCAAAAATAAAAACCGCAGGGGCGATCAAATACCACCAAAAGAAAGCTCTATTTGTGGGAAAAAAAGGACGCCAATTTTGTTTGGGAGCCACGTCGCACGACCGCGCAATTGTCAGTTAAAGCGACGCAGTGCCGAATCGCAAAAAGGGGCCTGGTCCTTTGGCTGCCAATTGGTCCGGGGCTGAAGTGGTTAAATAAATTTAGCATTTTTAATGTTGCCCTATGAGCATAATTAAAATTTCTGCTCCTGGACACAGAATGTTTTTACTTTTTTTTTGCTTTAGTATATGTTTCCTTGGGCAGTGCCCAGCCCCCTCCCATGCCATTTGTTGGACAATTCCTTGCTTATTAGCTTAGAAAATGGCCATTACTCTCTTTTTACCATTCAGCTCCCATTGACTTCATTTGGGTTTGGATTCAGAACTGAATGTTCAGTCGGTTTACAAACTTACTCTGAATCAAAATATTAGGCAGTTGGCTCATCACTACTGTTAACTTTGTTAAAGAGGAGTTCTGAAAAAAATAATACCGTAATTTAAAGTAAGCAGCTACAAATACTGCAGCTGATGACTTTTAATAATCGGACACTTACCTGTCCTGGAGTCCAATCATCTGTTACCTGTCCCAGATGATTGCCAAGAGGGAGGGGGGAGAGGTGATCTCCCTTCCAATGCCACGGTGCGTCGGGAGGAAGTGGGAGCGGGGTGGGTAGGGAGCCCAGGAAGGGCTATGTCTGTGGTATTTTATTCTGATTTACCGTTCTTTAAGTGGCGAGTAAGGTTATTCCTTCATGACTAAGTCCTCCAATCTCTTGTTCTCCTCCACTCTGCGCAACCATAGTCCTATCGTTGGAGGTACTCTCTTCTTCCATAAAAGTGGGATGCAAGATTTGGCTACATTCAATAAATGCCTCACTATCATTTTTTTATACTTTTTTGCTAGGATTGTAGTGGCATGCAGCAGTATGAAGGCTGGATCGTCACTTATCGTGTAATCCGTAAATTTTTGTGTGATCCTTCGGACTGACGTCCAAAAGTGTTGCAGCAGAGGGCAGGACCAAAAGATATGGAGGAGTGTCCCTTTATCTGCCTGACATCTCCAACAGTTGTCTAATGTGGCCGGGAAGTACTTGTGAAGTTTACTAGGGGTGTAGTACCATCTGGTCAATATCTTGTAGTTAAGTTCCTGTATCTTTGTACAAATAGATGTTTGCAGGGAGAATCTGATGATTGTTTGTTTTTGGACACTAGTGAATATGCATCCCAGGTCAGATTCCCATTTATGTATAAATGTCAGATCGGGTGTTTCCGCGGGAGAGTTAAGTAGAGCGTATGTCTTAGATAGTACTTGTGACAGCATTCCCTCGTCGTTGCAGTATATTTCAAAGGTCGTCAGGTCGCAGTTAAACTGTGCTGGTTGTGGGATTGAGTGCAGAAAGTGGTGTAATCTGATTGCTTTCCAGAACGGCAGTTGAAAAAGACCGTTCTCGGCCGTCAAAGATTGAATGGAGGGCCAGTCATTGTCTATCAGGAAATGTGAGGCTCGGTCCCTGCCGTTCATGGAGAGAGTCTCATATCCCCTGTGCTCTAGTCCGGGTGGGAAGGCAGGGTTACCTAATATTGAATATAGAGGTGAGTTAGCAGTGGATAGAGAGGTTGCAAGTATTGTGGATGCTCCTACCCTTATAGTCGTCCCGATAGTGGGATGTAACTTCACTGTTGAGGGCAGCCTGTCATAACACCAGACTGCCCCTTTCAGCGAGGGTGTACACTGTGCCTGTTCTAGTTCTATCCACAGTTTATTTTTGCTATGTCGGTTCCAGTCTATGATTCTGCCCAAATGTACCGCCAAGTAGTAGTTTTTTAAGTCTGGGAGGGCCAGGCCCCCGTGGTTTTTGGGCAATGTTAAGTATCGCCTACGCAGTCTAGGCTTTAAGTTCGTCCATATAAATTTGGTGAAAATGGAGTGTATTTGTTTAAAATATTGGGGTGGGATCTGGATCGGCAGTGCTTGGAACAGGTATAAAAATTTTGGTAGTATCGACATTTTGAGTAGGTTGCATCTGCCGAACCAGGAGTGTAGTCCCTTAGTCCATTCTTCCAGAAGTAATCGGGTTTTAGTCAGAAGTGGTGGGAAATTTAGGTCAAAAACATGTTTCAGATCTTTGGGGATCTGGGTTCCCAAGTATTTAAGGGAGGTGTCTGACCATTTAAATCTGAACTGCGATCTCAGAGAGCTCAATCTATTTGGTGGTACGTAAGTCCCATTGCCTCCGATTTATCAAAGTTAATTTTAAGATTAGACAGATTCCCATACTTATCAAATTCTCGAAGAAGGTTTGGTAATGAAACTATAGGATTGGTAAGAGCAAACATAAGGTCGTCTGCGTAGGCGGCTATTTTGTATTGGGAACCTTCTATTGTCACGTCGGGATTTGATCTTATAGTACACAAAAAGGGTTCAAGGACTAAGGCAAATAGGAGAGGGGAGAGTGGGCAGCCCTGTCTGGTACTGTTCATTATTGGGAATGTTTCTGATCTGATCCATTGTAACATTTTGCGTCCCAGGCCAATATGTTTAAGTACTGATGTCATGAACCCCCAGTTTACGCGGTCAAAACGCCTTCTCAGCATCTGTGCTGAGAAGTACGCAAGGGGTGTTGGATTTGGTAACCGCGTGGATAAGGTTGAGCACCTTTGTGGTGTTATCCCTAGCTTCCCGGGGATAAACCCCACCTGATCTAGGTGTATTAGATCTGGCATGAACTGGGTTAGTCTGTTGGCCATAATCTTTGTAAAAAGTTTCAGGTCTACATTCAGAAGCGATATAGGCCTATAACTACCGCAGGCCGCCGGGTCCTTGCCTTCTTTTGATATAAGGGATATGTGAGCCCTCAAGGTGTCCTTGGGTAGTGAATTCCCTTCACCCAGACCATTAAACATCCTCACCATGTGTGGGCCCAATAGTGGTAGGAGGATCTGGTAGTACTGCAAAGTAAACCCGTCCGGGCCCGGTGCTTTGCCTGGTTTCGTACCTCCCATTGCCCGTTGTAATTCCTCTATCGTAATGGGGTCTTCTAGTTCTGTCCTTGCTTCTGTAGATAGTTGGGGGACCTGTGCGGCAGTGAGCTAGTCTTGTACTGTTTTTTCGTTCTGTGTTCTAGCTGGTAAGTTGTACAGGGTAGCGTAATAATCCCTGAATTCCTTTGCTATCTGGGTTGGTGTGGTCTTTTTTTGCCCTTTCGTATCTATAATCTGTGGGATATATGTATTAAGTCGTTGGGTTTTAACTGCCCTGGCTTATAGCCGCACACATTTATTTCCTGACTCGTATGAAAATTTACGGCAAATCTGTAGTGCTGCCTTGGCTCTATATTGCATCAAGTCTACAACTTGCTTCCTAAGGGTCATCGGTTCCGTTTCTAGGGAGGTGACCGGTGTTTTCTTGTGTTGGGTTTCTGCTACGTGTATCTTTTGTAGGAGGTCCAGTAGTAGTTGTTCTTTTTTCCTTTTGATGTGTGCACTGTGTTTGATTAGTACTCCCCTAATCACCGTCTTGTGGGCCTCCCAAAGGATACCCAGGTCACAGTCCTCGGTGTTGTTGATTTGGAAATACTGTTTTATTTCCTTCTGTACATCTGTCAAGACGTCAGGTGTTTGCAGAAGGCTTTCGTTCAGTCTCCAGAATTTAGATCTGGAGGTCTGGGCTGATGACAGGCAGTAGCACATAGTGATGGGAGCATGGTCTGACCACGTGATACTACCTATCTCAACCTTTCAGACCGCTTCTAGTTGGCCAGAATACATTTTTTGTCATTACAAAAACAACCTTTCCTTTAGCATTAACTCTTCCATAAGTGAAATAAGGCTTCTATGGGATTAGTTTCATCTGATTATTTTGATGTGTACTGATCTTTTCCTTCAACTTTGTTAACAAGTGTCTGCAAAGATTTTTTGCTTTGCAGGTCTCCAGCTGTCAAAAGAATCATGGATGCATGTTCACTTCCTACAGAATACATTATGGTGTGCAAAAAGAGATACAGCTGCAGGACTAGCTGCAACTATAGAGAACTTTATTTTTCAATTAATCACAAGTGTTTTTACCAAAGAATTTAGGTATATCACATCACAACTACAGTGTACACCACAAAAAATATGGAAAGTTTTTACCCAGAAGTCCTTTGAACGATTACTTTTGGATAGTGAAAATTGAAAAATTGTTCCTTATATCACTTGGAAAAAAGAACCAATCAGCAATTGTTTTCCATGGCAACACTGTTGAAGTTATACTATTTGATTTAGTAATGTATAGAGGCTACCTTGCAATTAATATCAAACAACAAACATCTGGAACTCATCCAAATCTTAAAAAGATAGAAAGGTGCAACAAATCATTTCATACCAAATAATTTCAGCAAAATATTGTCAAATATTGTCATTAGATGGGCTTTATTAATACATCATGTTTTTGTTAACTTTACTGCTCTGTAGATAGACTAGTTTCCCAAATACTATAGACTTCTCTCTGGAAACTCTTTGAATTGTTTTACAGATGGTGCCAAAGTGTAAGTGTCAGATTTCTATGGTAATGAGCCCATGTAGAAATTCAAATCAGAGTTCTCCAGGGCGTGGAGCCTAAGCCCCAGCCTGCTTCTTTACCAGGGTCCCTGGTTCCAACACACTGGAACTAGGTTGTGGCCCCCAGGTACGCCTGGCTGACAATGTGGAGACCACTTGTGTGTGCACAGTAGAGATGGCAGGAGACAGAAGAGATTCCAGGAAATAAGATAAAGTCAGGGTGGGCAGCAGGCAAGTAAAAACAGTAGACAAAGCTGGGTACGGTACATGGGTAGTCACAGATCAAGCAGAACCACTACAGCAATGAGTTAACAATTTCACAAACAGAAAACTGCAGGCCATGGCAGTGAGAAAGAAGTGTACTAAGGAGTATGACAAAGAGTTATTGCTGGAGTATTCAGAGCTAAACATCAAAACCAGAGCACAGTACACTTATGCCCTGTACACACGGTCGGAAATTCTGACCACAAAATCCGTTGGATTTTTTCCAACGAATTTTGTCAGAAACTGGTGTTGCATACACATGGTCGGAAAAAGTTGTCGGAAAATCCGAATGTGGTGACGTTCGTTGCGTACGACGGTATTATGTAGAGGCTAGTAGCCAATAGCTTTGGTCTCGTAATTTGATCTGAGCATGCGTGGCACTTTGTCCGTCGGAATTCTCTACACACGATACGCATTATGCCCCATACACATGGTCGGATATTCTGATGGAAAAAGTCCGATCGGATTATGTTGTCGGAAAATCCAATTGTGTGTGGGCTCTAGCGGACTTTTTCCGTCGGAATTTTCAATGGAAAGAATTTGAGTGCAGGATCTAAAATTTTCCGACAACAAAATCCAATCGGACTTTTTCCGATCGTGTGTAGAGAATTCCGATGGACAAAGTGCCACGCATGCTCAGATCAAATTACGAGACCAAAGCTATTGGCTACTAGCCTCTATGTAGTACCGTCATATGCAACGAACGTCACCACGTTACGAGCGATCGGATTTTCCGACAACTTTATCCGACGGTGTGTATGCAACACCAGTTTCAGACAAAATCCGTCGAAAAAAATCAGACGGATTTTGTGGTCGGAATTTCTGACCGTGTGTACAGGGCATAGACAGCACCAGCAGGAAGATGAGGACATTTTTTGGGCTCACATATTTGACGTGAGAGGCTGCGGCCTTGCCCTACTGAGCAAATACCCAAATAAGTAAAAATTAAGCACATATACACACTATCACCACATTAAATGATATGATCTGCCTGTTTGGATGTGAAAACCAGGAACCTATCTTTGATTTAAATAGAACACATATTAAATATGTACTGTTTTCTCTGAGGATAAACAAAGAAACAATTTCTCACATCAATGTCTGTAATTGAATTGAGCTAAATGCAATTGCATAGCAAAGCATAAGGAACAATACGAGCTGTAATGATACATAATTAACAAATAATGCTAAGTCTGAGGCGGAGGCTAATGCCGCGTACACACGATCGGAAATTCTGCCAGAAAAAGTCAGATGAGAGCTTTTGGTCGGAATATGTGACCGTGTGTATGCCCCATCTGAGAGCAGGTTGAGAGCAGATTCTCAATTTTTCGGTCGAAAAAGTTCCGATCGGAAATTGCTATCGTCTGTAGTAATTCTGATGTGCAAAATTCCTACGCATGCTTGGAAACAATTTGATACATTCTCGGAAGCATTGAACTTCATTTTCTCGGCTCATCATAGTGTTGTACGTCACCGCGTTCTTGATGGTTCGAAAATTCAGCGAACTTTTGTGTGACTGTGTGTATACAAGCCAAGCTTGAGCGGAATTCCGTCAGAAAAACCATCCAAGATTTTTCCGACCGAAAAATTCACTCGTGTGTACACGGCATGAAAGAGTTTCTCCAATTCAATCTCTCATCATCTTTATAGAGAAACCTAAAGTCTTTAAAAAATGCTGCAAATAGCTACTGATATTTCTGGTGCCCATTAATAAGAACAAATATATTGATTCCAACTTCCAAGAAGTGCAAGATCAGGAACCAAAAAAAATGATCATCAAAGCTTCAAAGTTTGGGTGGAAATGTACATCTTGGAGCACTTGCAGCACCATTCACATTTAATAAAGATAACCAGTGGTGCTTTGTTGTTAAAAAGCTAAATGGAAGCATCACACGCGCTATATATGTCTAAACACATCTACAGTTGTGCTCATATGTTTACATACCCTGGCAGAATTTATGATTTCTTGGCCATTTTTCAGAGAATATGAATGATAACACAAAAACATTTCTTTCACTCATGGTTAGTGTTTGGCTGAAGCCATTTATTATCAATCAACCGTGTTGACTCTTTTTAAATCATAATGGCAACAGAAACTACCCAAATTACCCTGATCAAAAGTTTACATACCCTTGGGATTTTGGCCTGATAACATGCACACAAGTTGAAACAAAGGGGTTTGAATAGCTATTACAGGTAACCATCCTCACCTGTGATCTGTTTGCTTGTACCTACTGTGTGTGTATAAAAGGTCAATGCATTTCTGGACTCCTGAAAGGCCCATGAATATTTTATCCAGTGCTGCATTGACGTTTCTGGATTTTGAGTCATGGGGAAAGCAAAATAATTGTCAAAGGATCTGCAGGAAAAGGTAGTTGAACTGTATAAAACAGGAAAGGGATCTAAAAAGATATCCAAGGAATTGAGAATGCCAACCAGCAGTGTTCAAACTCTAATCAAAAAGTGGAAAATGAGGGGTTCTGTTGAAACCAAACCACGGTCAGGTAGACCAACTAAAATTTCAGCCACAACTGCCAGGAAAATTGTTCGGAATGCAAAGAAAAACCCACAAATAACTTCAGGTGAAATACAGGACTTTCTGAAAACATGTGGTGTGGCTGTCTCAAGGTGCACAAAAGGGAGGCACTTGAAGAAATATGGGCTACATGGTTGAGTCGCCAGAAGAAAGCCATTTCTACGCAAATGAAACAAAGTATCCCGCTTACAATACACCAAACAGCACAGAGACAAGCCTCAAGCCTTCTGGCACAAAGTCACTTGGAGTGATGAGACCAAAATTTAGCTTTTTGGCCACAACCATAATTTCTACATTTGGAGAGGAGTCAACAAGGCCTATGATAAAAGGTACGGAGGTGGATCGCTGATGGTATGGGGATAAGTGTGAGCTACAAAGGCACAGAAAATTTGATCAAAATTGTTGGCAAGATGAATGCAGTATGTTATATTAAATACTGGAGGAACATTTTCATTCATCAGCCAGGAAGCTGCACATGGGACATACTAGGACATTCCAACATGACAATAATCCAAAACAGAAGGTCAAGTCGACCTGTCATTGGCTACTCCCACTTTGGGGAGATCTCAAACGTGCAGTTCATGCAAGACAGCCCAAGAATTTACAGGAACTGGAGGCTTTTTGTCAAGAGGAATGGGCAGCTTTACCATCTGAGAAGATAAAAAGCCTCATCCACAAATACCACAAAAGACTCCAAGTTGTCATTAATGTTAACGTGGGCAATACACGTATTAACCACTTCAATACAGGGCATTTTCACCCCTTCCTGCCCAGGCCAATTTTCAGTTTTCAGCGCTGTTGCACTTTGAATGACAATTGCGTGGTCATGCAACACTGTACCCAAATGACCCGAATATTTGATCACCTCTGCAGTTTTTATTTCTTTCGCTATAAACAAAAAAAGAGTGACAAGTTTGAAAAAAACACAACATTTTTAACTTTTTGCTATAATAAATACCCCATTTAAAAAAAAAAGCTATAGCGTCTACAAAATAGGGGATAGATTTATGATTTTTATTATTATTTTTTTTTTACTAGTAAAAGCGGCGATCTGCGATTTTTATCGTGACTGTGACATTAAGGTGGACATAGCGGACATTTTTTGGGACCATTCACATTTATACAGCGGTCAGTGCTATAAAAATGCACTGATTACTGTATAAATGTCTCTGCCAGGGAAGGGGTTAACACCAGTGGGCGATCAAGGGGTTAAATGTGTAACCTAGGGAGTGATTCTAACTGTAGGGGGAGGGGACTCACAAGGGGAGGAGACCGATCAGTGTTTCTCTGTACTAGGAACACGTGGTCTCCTCTCCCCTGAGAAGACATGTATCTGTGTGTTTACACACACAGATCCACATCCCTCTTCTGTTCCCGGCAATCGCGGGTGCCCGGCGGGCATTATGGTCGCCGGGAACGCACATTGGCTCCCGAGTGATGCAGCAGGATTGTGCCCCCTAGACGGCCGGCAAGCAGAGGACATCATATGACACCCGAACAGGATGGGAGATCCCTCCTGCCCTCCTGCGGGAATCAAGTGGTTAAGAACTGGGGTATGTAAACTTTTGATCAGGGTCATTTGGTTCGTTTTTGTTGCCATTATGATTTAAAAAGAGTAAACACAGTTGATTGATAATAAATGGCTTCAGCCAAACACTAACCATGAGTAGGGACGAGCCGAACCCCCCCCCCCCCCCCTTCCGGTTCGGTTCACTGCAGAACATGCGTACAGGCAAAAAACTTGTGCGAACACGCAAACACCGTTAAAGTCTATGGGACAAGAATGTGAAAAATCTAAAGTGCTCATTTTAAAGGCTTATATGGAAGTTATTGCCATAAAAAGTGTTTGGGGACCTGGGTCCTGCCCCAGGAGACATATATCAATGCAAAAAAAACGTTTTAAAAAATGATGTTTTTTCGGGAGCAGTGATTTTAATAATGCTTAAAGGGAAACAATAAAAATGAAATATTCCTTTAAATATTGTGCCTGGGGGTGTCCTAAGTATGCCTGTAACATAGCACATCTTTCCCATGTTTATTACAGTGTCACAGCAAAATGAAATTTCTAAAGGAAAAAATGTCATTTAAAACTGCTCGCGGCTGTAATGTATTGTCGGATCCCGGCAATATAGATAAAAATAACCCAAAAAATGGCGCGGATGTCCCCCCCAAAATCCATACCAGGCCCCTTAGGTGGGGGTCCCCCAGGCCCCAGGCACTATATACAGCAGCAGTATATATACAATACGGCCTACCCTATATACTCTTAAGAAAATTGGGCCTTAGGTGTTGGTGGTACCAGAACCAGAAACAGTTATTCTTGTTGGGCACAGGAACGGGCCCTGCTGTGAAATATTATATCAAGAATTGTAATTACATGCCCCTGTTAAACAGGGGCAGAAAAATTGGGCCTTTGGTTTTGGAGGCGCCAGAACACTGTAAGCCCAGAAAAATTGGGCCTTAGGTTGTGGTGCCACAACACTGTAACCCCTCACAGATACTCTTGTTGGGCGCAGGAACGGGGCCTGCTGTGAAATATTAGATCAAAAATTGTAATTACATGCCCCTGTTTAACAAGGGCATAAAAATTGGGCCTTGGGTGGTGGTGCCACACACTGTAACACCTCACAGATTCTCTTGTTGGGTGCAGGAACGGACCCCACTGTGAAATATTATATCAAAAATTGTAATTACATGCCCCTGTTAAACAAGGGCAGAAAAATTAGGCCTTGGGTGCTGTTGGTGATGCCTTAAACCAAAAATATTGTTGGAAGCTAGCATCATCAAGATTAAGGAGGAATAGCATAGACAGCATAGGCAGTCTTCAAGGCATCCCACATCCATAGCAAATTTAATCAGTTACATCAGCATCAGGTGCTTGATAGCTGCTGATCCAAGACTGACTCATTTTTATGAATGTGAGCCTATTAACGGAGTGCACAGGTGCACTCTGTGATCCGTTACAAACACTCCAGCAACACTGAATGTGCATTTAGAAAGCACGCTGGATGCAAGACAGACCAGTAGCTCAATTGCATATTGAGCAAGTTCTGACCAGTGGTCCATCCTCAAGACCCAGTAACCCAGTGGATGCTCTGTTGGAAAGGTCTCCAAGTCTGCTCTTGCCCCTAGATCTTCCTGCACCATAAAATGCTGATGCTGGCGATGGTTGCTTAAACCGGTCAGACCTTGGCGCTGAGGACTGAAAAATAGTTTAAAGGCATCGGTCAGACCGCCAACTTGTCCACCACTCTTCCTCTGACTCAATGAAGTCTCAGCAACACATTGTCCAGCACCAGGAAATGGTAACCTCCCAGGGTCTGGAAATGCATTGCTCAAAATTTTCTTCAAGGCCTCCTGAAGATGTTTCATCCTCTGATCCCTCTGTGAAGGCAGGATGAGTTTTGCAACCTTCCCCTTGTAACGTGGATCAAGAAGGGTTGCCAGCCAGTAATGATCTCTCTCCTTAATACCACAAATCCTAGGGTCCTTTCGCAGGCTTTGCAGAATCACGGAGACCATGCAGCATAAGTTTGCAGAGGCATTCAATTCTGAGTCCTCTGGGTCATTAAGGATCACATGATCCATAACTACCTCCTCCCAGCCATGTACAACTCCTTGGGTTTCTGGGGACTGGAAAACATCCCTTAAAGACTGCTGCTGAGTGTTATGCTCGACATCCATGCTGACACAATCCTACTCCTCCTTCTCTTCTTCCTGTGGGTTTGGCCGGCCCACAGGAATGCTATCTGGATAAAGGGGGCCTTGAGAGGAAAGGAAGTCCCCCTCTTCCTCCCACTGTTCTGCCTCAAATGCCCTGTCCATGATTCCACGAAGGGGGTGCTCCAGCAGGAAGACTAGAGGGACATTGTCACTGATGCATGCATTGTTGAAGCTCACCATCCTTGTGGCCTCCTCAAATGGTGGCAGGACAGTGCATGCATCCTTGATCAGTAGCCACTGGCATGGGCGAAAAGAAGCCAAGCTCCCCTGACCCTGTACTGGTGCCATACTCGCACAGTTACTCATTGATGGCCCTCTGCTGTGTGTGCAGCCGCTGCAGCATTGCTAACTTTGAATTCCACCTGGTGGGCATGTCACAAATGAGGAAGTTGGTGGGCAGGTTGCATTCCCTTTGAATGTCTGCCAGCCGAGCACTGGCATTGGATGACTGGCGGAAATGACCACAGACTTTTCTGGCATGCTTCAGGAGATCCTGTAAGCCTGGGTACCTGCTCAAGAACTGCTGCACCACCAAATTCAGGACGTGTGCCAAACATGGAACATGGGTCAAGTGTCCCTGTCGGAGGGCGGACAGAAGGTTGGTGCCATTGTTGCATACAACCATTCCTGGCCGAAGCTGGCATGGCATCAACCACCTCTGAGCCTGCCCCTGCAGAGCTGACAGAATATCTGCCCCAGTGTTACTCCTGTCCCCTAGGCAGACCAACGCAGGCGCCCCATGGCATTTTTTTAGCCTGACTGCTTGCATAGCCCCTTGAAAGCTTATGGAGCACTGCTGGTTCAGAGGACAAATCTTAAAAAGAGGCCATAGAGGAAGATGAAAAGGAGGGGGTGGAGGAGAGAGCTGTAGCAGAATCACAACTAGCATTTTGGAGGCATGGTGGCGGAACAAGCTCCAATAACACTGAACCTTGTCCTGCATCCTCCCCACCTGCCAGCAGAGTTACCTAGTGTGCCGGGAAAGGAAAGGTAACATCCCTGCCCATGCTTGCTGGACCATGCCTGCTGGACAATGAGTCAGCAGTAATATGAACCTTACTGATGACCGCCCTGTCCAACAAAGCCAAAACATTGCCTTCCACTTGCCGGTAGAGAGCCAGAATGGCCTTTCGTGAAAAGAAATGGCGTTTTGGAACCTGCCACTAAGGTACAGCACATTTCACAAATTCACGAAAGGGGGCAGAGTCTACCAGCTGAAAAGGCAGCAGTTGCAGTCCTAGCAATTTGGCCAAGCTAGCATTTAGATGCTGAGCATGTTAATGGCTGGGACCAAATTTCTTTTTACGGTTTCGAAACTGGGGTAGGAAAATTTGCCTGTTAAAATCAATTGATAGTGTACTGCTAGCAGATTGGCTAAAAGTACTTGGGACACCTATTGCTATACCTTCATTCCTCTCAGTGCAGGTTTTTGAGAGGACTGGAGGTTTAGTAGGGTTGGAGATCCCAGATAGGGATGGGTGAACGGTTCGGCCCGAGTATAAGTTCAGGCCGAACCTTTGTTGTTCAGACGTTCGGCGAACATTCATACAAACGGGTCGTTCGACCGTTTGCTCGACCCCCCGAATTGGACACTGTCATCATGACTTTATCCAATCATGGCTCATTCCCACCCAACAGTATAAAAATATTCTTTCAATGGCAGCCATTTTCAGTGTGATTTCAACGTGGAGAGAGATAGAACAGGGCTCTGTTCAGTCCTATTAGTTAGTTAGTGTGCTATACTGTGCTATTTTGCTTCAATTGTCAGTGTAGAATATTAGTTAAGTGTCAGTTTAGGGATAGTGTGAGTGTAGTGAGGAGGACCATCATTCAGCGTTGCATAGTGTATAGCTGGAGTAGGTACAGCTCATATAGTTTCATTGTAGTGTAGTGAGACCATGTCATTCATACATAAATTAGTGTAGTGTAGGGACAGCTCAGATAGTTTCAGTGTAGTGTAGTGAGTCAGTCCTCAGGCAGGGTATCATTTCCTCTGTTTAGTGAGTTTGCCCATGCTATCCAGCCACAGCATGCAGAGGAGGTGGTGGACTGGCTAACTAAACCTTCCACATCTGTTTCCTCATCTGTTCCATCACCTTTTTGACAGGTGCATATTATTGCAATTGTTTACAGCAAGGCCAATTCTTGCTTTCATCAAGAGTTCCTCTATAGGGTTACGGTGGGAAGGTGCCACCGACACCCAAAGACCAATTTTTCTGCACCTGTTTGACAGGTGCATATCATTGCAATGTTTTACAGCAAGGCCAATTCTTGCTTTAATCAAGATTACCTCTATAGGGTTATGGTGGGAAGGCGCCACCGACACCCAGAGACCAATTTCTACGCACCCATTACTTCTATCCAAAGTCAAAGTGACACCAGAATTTATCCAAAAAATCTCTAATCCAGGGCAGCTTGCAGGGAAAATTTCATTTTTTTTTGGCTTTATAAATGCAATTATTGCTGCCGCAGATTCTAGACATGGTACAGATCTGCCACTTTACAGGTAGACTAAGGGGACCCCCCAGGCACTATATTGGAAGGAATTTTCATTTAAAATATAAAAAAAACACTGCTCGTTTAAAAATGAAGTTTATCACAAACTTTTTTTAATTGATACAATCCCCCCAGGGCAGGACCCAAGTCCCTATAACCATTGCATGCCCAATTCCTTGCATATAAACTGTACACACTGTATTAGATACTGTGTACACCACCAGAAAAGTAGTAGAAACTGTAGACACTGCATAAGATACTGTGTACACCACCAGAAAAGTAGTAGATACTGTACTAAATATTGTGTACACCACCTACGCTGTATTAGAAACTGTACACACTGTATTAGATACTGTGTACACCGCCTACACGGCATTAGAATCTGTACAATGGCTGCACTGTATTGTATATTGTGTACACCACCAGAAGTGTAGTATAAACTGCACACACTGTATTAGATATTGTGTACACCACCAGAAAATTTGTAGAAACTGTACACACTGTATTAGATACTGTGTAAACTGCCTGCACTGTATTAGAAACTGTACAACGGCTGCACTGTATTGTATACTGTGTACACCACCAAGTGTAGTAGAAACTGTATATACTGTATTAGATACTCTGTACACCGCCTGAAGTGTATTAGAAACTGTACACACTGTATTAGATACTGTATACACAGCCTGCACTGTATTAGAAACTGTACTACGGCTGCACTTTATTGTGTACTGTGTACACTACCAGAAGTGTACTAGATACTATACACACTGTATTAGATGCTGTGTACACTGCCTGCAGTGTATTACAAACTGTACAACAACTGCACTGTATTTTATACTGTGTACACCACCAGAAATGTATAAACTGTACACACTGTATTAGATACTGTGTACACCATCTGCACTGTATTAAAAACTGTACTATTGCTGCACTGTATTGTGTACTGTGTACACCACAAAAAGTGTACTAGAAACTGTACACACTGTATTAGGTACTGTGTATACCGACTGCACTGTTTTAGAAACTGTACAATGGCTGCAATGTATTGTATACTATGTACACCACCAAAAATGTATTAGAAACTGTCCACACTGTATTAGAAACTGTACAACGGCTGTACTGTATTGTGTACTGTGTACACCACCAGAAGTGTACTAGAAACTGTGAACACTGTATTAGATACTGTGCACACCACCAGAAAAGTAGTAGAAGCTGTAAACGCTGTATTAGATACTAATGTGTGTACACTGCCTGAAGTGTATTAGAAACTGTACAATGGCTGCACTGTATTTTACACTGTGTACACCACCAGAAGTGTATTAGAAACTGTACACACTGTATTAGATACTGTGTACACCACCTGCACTGTATTAGAAACCGTACTATGGCTGCACTGTATTGTGTACACCACCAGAAGTGTAGTATAAACTGTACACACTGTATTAGATACTGTGTACACCACCAGAAAATTTGTAGAAACTGTACACACTGTATTAGATACTGTGTAAACTGCCTGCAATGTATTATAAACTGTACAATGGCTGCACTGTATTTTACACTGTGTACACCACCAGAAGTGTATTAGAAACTGTACACACTGTATTAGATACTGTGTACACCACCTGCACTGTATTAGAAACCGTACTATGGCTGCACTGTATTGTGTACACCACCAGAAGTGTAGTATAAACTGTGCACACTGTATTAGATACTGTGTACACCACCAGAAAATTTGTAGAAACTGTACACACTGTATTAGATACTGTGTAAACTGCCTGCAATGTATTAGAAACTGTACAATGGCTGCACTGTATTGTATACTGTGTACACCACCAGAAGTGTAGTAGAAACTGTATATACTGTATTAGATACTCTGTACACCGCCTGAAGTGTATTAGAAACTGTACACACTGTATTAGATACTGTATACACAGCCTGCACTGTATTAGAAACTGTACTACAGCTGCACTTTATTGTGTACTGTGTACACTACCAGAAGTGTACTAGATACTATACACACTGTATTAGATGCTGTGTACACTGCCTGCAGTTTATTATAAACTGTACAACAACTGCACTGTATTTTATACTGTGTACACCACCAGAAACGTTGTAGAAACTGTACACACTGTATTAGATACTGTGTACACCATCTGCACTGTATTAAAAACTGTACTATTGCTGCACTGTATTGTGTACTGTGTACACCACAAAAAGTGTACTAGAAACTGTACACACTGTATTAGGTACTGTGTATACCGACTGCACTGTTTTAGAAACTGTACAATGGCTGCAATGTATTGTATACTATGTACACCACCAAAAATGTATTAGAAACTGTCCACACTGTATTAGAAACTGTACAACGGCTGTACTGTATTGTGTACTGTGTACACCACCAGAAGTGTACTAGAAACTGTGAACACTGTATTAGATACTGTGCACACCACCAGAAAAGTAGTAGAAGCTGTACACGCTGTATTAGATACTGTGTACACTGCCTGAAGTGTATTAGAAACTGTACAACGGCTGCACTGTATTTTATACTGTGTACACCACCAGAAGTGTATTAGAAACTATACACACTGTATTAGATACTGTGTACACCACCAGAAGTGTATTAGAAACCATACTATGGCTGCCCTGTATTGTGTACACCACCAGAAGTGTAGTAGAAACTGTACACACTGTATTAGATACTGTGTACACCACCTGACGTGTATTAGAAACTGTACACACTGTATTAGATATTGTGTACACCACCAGAAAAGTAGTAGAAACTGTACGCACTGTATTAGATACTGTGTAAACCGCCTACACTGTATTAGAAATTGTACCACGGCTGCACTATATTGTATACTGTGTACACCACCAGAAGATTAGTAGAAACTGTACACACTGTATTAGATACTGTGTTCACCACTAGAAAAGTAGTAGAAACTGTACACACTGTATTAGATACTGTGTACACCACCAGAAGTGTAGTAGAAACTGTACACACTGTATTAGAAACTGTGTACCCCACCTGAAAAGTAGTAGACACTGTACACACTGTATTAGATACTGTGTACACTGCCTACACTGTATTAGAAACTGTACAACAGCAGCACTGGATTGTATACTGTGTACACCACCAGAAGTGTAGTAGAAACTATACACACTGTATTAGATATTGTGTACAGCGCCTGCACTGTATTAGAAACTGTACTACTGCTGCACTATATTGTGTACTGTGTACACCAACAGAAGTGTAGTAGAAACTGTACACATTGTATTAGATACTGTGTACAAAGCCTACACTGTATTAGAAACTTTACTACTGCTGCACTATATTTTATACTGTGTACACCACCAGAAGTGTTGTAGAAAATGTACACACTGTATTAGATACTGTGTACACTGCCTGCACTGTATTAGAAACTGTACAATAGCTGCACTGTATTTTATACTGTGTACACCGCCTGAAGTGTATTAGAAACTGTACACACTGTATTAGATACTGTGTACACCGCCTGCACTGTATTTGAAACTTTACTATGGCTGCACTGTATTTTATGCTGTGTACACCACCAGAAATGTAGTAGAAACTGTACACACTGTAGTAGATACTGTGTACACCACCAGACTTGTAGTAGAAACTGTACACACTGTATTAGATACTGTGTACAGCGCATGTACTGTATTAGAAACGGTATTACTGCTGCACTATATTTTATACTGTGTAGTAGAAACTGTAGACACTGTATTAGATACTGTGTACACCACCAGAAAAGTAGTAGAAACTGTACACACTGTATTAGATATTGTGTACACCACCAGAAAAGTAGTAGAAACTGTACACACTGTATTAGATACTGTACACACTGTATTGTATACTGTGTACACCACCAGAAGTGTAGTAGAAACATTATACACTGTATTAGAAATTTTGTACAGCGCCTGTACTATATTAGAAACTGTACTACTGCTACACTGTATTGTGTACTGTGTACACCCCTATAAGTGTAGTAGAAACTGTGGACACTGTATTAGATACTGTGCACACCACCAGAAAAGTAGTAGAAACTGTAGACACTGTATTAGATACTGTGTACACCACCTGCACTGTATTAGAAACTATACAACAGCTGCACTGTATTTTATACTGTGTACACTACCAGAAATGTAGTAGAAACGGTACACGCAGTATTAGATACTGTGTACACCGCCTGAAGTGTATTAGAAACTGTACACACTGTATTATATACTGTGTACACTGCCTGCACTGTATTAGAAACTGTACAATGACTGCACTGTATTATATACTGTATACACCACCAGAAGTGTAGTTGAAACTTCTCCACACTGTATTAGATACCGTGTACACCACCTTCACTGTATCAGAAACTGTATTATTGCTGCTCTGTATTGTGTACTGTGTACACCACCAGAAGTGTAATAGAAACTGTCCACACTGTATTAGATACTGTGCCTGAAGTGTATTAGAAACTGTACAAACCTTATTATATACTGTGTACACCACCTGCACTGTTTTAGAAATTGTACAATGACTGCTCGGTATTTTATACTGTGTACACCACCAGAAGTGTAGTAGAAACTGTACACACTGTATTTGATACAGTGTACACCACCAGAAAAGTAGTAGAACTGTACATACTGTATTAGATACTGTGTACACTGCCTGCACTGTATTAGAAACTGTACAACGGCTGAAATGTATTGTATACTGTGTATACCACCAGAAGTGTAGTAGAAACTGTCCCCACTGTATTAGATACTGTGTACACTGCCTGAAGTGTATTAGAAACTGTACAATGACTGCTCTGTATTTTATACTGTGTACACCACCAGAAGTGTAGTAGAAACTGTACACACTGTATTAGATACTGTGTACACCGCCTGCACTGTATTAGTAACTGTACACACTGTATTAGATACTGTGTACACCACCTGAAGTGTATTGAAACTGTACACACTGTATTAGATTCTGTGTACACCAACAGAAAAGTAGTAGAAACTGTACACACTGAATTAGATACTATACAATGGCTGCACTGTATTGTATACTGTTTACACCACCAGAAGTGTAGTAGTAACTGTACACACTGTATTAGATGCTGTGTACACCACCTGAAGTGTATTAGATACAGAACACCACCGAATGCACTTTAGATATAGGCTACACTGGATGCAGAGTTGATATATATATATATATATATATATATATATATATATATATATATATATATATATATATATATATATATATATATATATATATATATATATATATATGAGAAAGACTGTGGGGGTTATTTACTAAAGGCAAATCCACTTTGCACTACAAGTGCAAACTACAAGTGCAAAGTGAAATTGTACTGAAAGGTTCACTTGGAAGTGCAGTCCCTGTAGATCCGAGGGGGATATGCAAGGAGAATAAAAAACAGCATTTTAGCTTGCACATGATTGGATAATAAAATCAGCAGAGCTTCCCCTCATTTCAGATCTTCAGGCACTTTATATACCAGTGACTATTTGAAGATTCTACCCCATCATCCTTGCTCTCAGTGACACTAGCACTTTCTTCAGTGTGTGATAGCACTGTTTTATTTGGCACTATTGGCACTTTTTCCTTTCACATTAGAAGATATTCACTGTATGAGCATTTTGCACTTTAGATTACCAATTGTGCAGCAAAATTATGCGGTCCTGCCAGTTTTCTCTTGTGTGGTAAAGACTTGTTGCTGTTTGCTCCCCTGCTGTGCTGTGTGTTCCTGGGGGTTAGACAGTCTGCCTGATTTTGTATCCTGTCTGCCTCTGGAAGGCTGTCTGACCTCACCTGCTGCTGCTTAACTAAATAGACAAAAGCGGATGGGTTTTAAAGAGACAAGGTACCTGTTTTTTTCTTGGTGACAGAATTATTGCTTTTTTCCATGTTGTGCCTCACAACTGCAGACCATGTGTAACCACACCAGCCCAGGACCTCCACTTCCCAGATCTTCACCTTCAAGATCGTCTGAGACCAGCCACCTGGACAGCTGCTGCAACAATCGGTTTGCTTAACCAATGAATTTCTGCACAAACTGTCAGAAACTATCTCAGGGAAGCTCATCTGCATGCTCGTTGTCCTCATTGGGGTCTCGACCTGACTGAAGTTCGGCGTTGTAACCAACTTGAATGGGCAGAGGAGAGGTGTTCTCTTTGCGGATGAATCACAGTTTTTGCTGTACAGGGCAGATGGCAGTGTATGGCGGTGTCAGCTTTGTGGATCGAGTGGCCCATGGTGACGGTGAGTTTATGGTATGGGCAGGCGTATGCTATGGACAACGAACACAGGTGCATTTTATTGATGCCATTTTGAATGCACAGAGATACCGTGATGAGATCCTGAGGCCTATTGTTGTGCCATTAATCCACGACCATCACCTCATGTTACAGCATGATAATGCACGGCCCCATCTGTGCACAATTCCTGGAAGCTGAAAACATCCCAGTTCTTGCATGGCCAGCATTCTCCAGACTTGTCACCCATTGAGCATGTTTGATATGCTCTGGATCAGGGTATATGACATTGTGTTCCAGTTCCTGACAATATCTAGAAACTTTGCACAGCCATTAAAGAGAAATGGACCAACATTTCACACACCACAATCAACAACCTGATCAACTCTATGCGAAGGAGATGTGCTGCACTGCGTGAGGCAAATAGTGGTCACACCAGATACTGACTGGGACCCCCTCCCCCAATACAGTAAAACTGCACATTTTAGAATGGCCTTTAAATGTGGCCAGCCTAAGACACACCTGTGCAATAATCATGCTGTCTAATCAGCATCTGGATATGCCACACCTGTGAGGCGGATGGATTATCTTGTCAAAGGAGAAGTGCTCACTAACACAGATTTAGGCAGATTTGTGAACAATATTTGTGAGAAATAGGCCTTTTGTGGACATAGAATAAGTCATAGATCTTTGCGTTCAGCACATGATAAATAGGGGCAAAAACAAATGTGTTGCTTTTATATATATATATATATATATATATATATATATATATAAAATCAAATACACTGCCACTAACTGATTAACCTGCCTACTTAATCTAACTCAAGCTATCTCTCTGTCCACACCAACAACACTACACACGGCCACCGTGTAAGCAGCCTTATATAGTGTGGGGAGTGGGCCTTTGGCCAATTATGGCTCTCTCAGCAGAGCGCACTGTGATTGGCCAAATGCAGGTCAGGTGCATGCTTTGGCCAATAATCATACATCAATGCAATGCAATATTGCAGTGCACTATGGAGCGTTACGGGGCACTCAAATTTCCCGCAAATGCCCCATAATGTTCGCTGTTCTGCGAACGGGCAAACACCCAAACATCAAGCTCATCCCTAACCATGAGTGAAAGAAAAGTTTTTGTGTTATAATTCATATTCTCTGAAAAATGGCTAAGAAATCATTCTGCCAGGGTATGCAAACTTATGAACACAACTGTAAATGCATTAACACACAAGTACTTTAGGCACATATTTTACACAGGAACTTCTGATAACTCTGCCAGTAAAAACCTGCCTTCCATGCAGAAAATGAAATGCCTGTGTGACTGAAGCCTTAAATAGAGAAACAGTTACAGTAGCAAAGATCAAATTTACCTTTCCAACTTCAATGATTTGATTAATTCTATAGAGAAAAGTGAGGCACTCAAGCACAATCACTAGATGGAAAAAAGCTTGCACCCCTAAAAATATATTTCTTTGAGAGAGATTCTGGATCCACCCTTTTATTTATCAAATACTGTGCGAGTAGCTTAACTAGTTCAAGACATTGGAAGTGCTACATAGGGATGGGCCCGGTGCTCGATGCGAACCCATGTTCGCATCGAGCACCGGGCGTTCGCTCGATCGGCGAGCCCAGAACTATTTGGGCCGTTCGCATCACATTCGTGTGATGCGAGCGGCCCCGCAATGCATTGCGGCCGGCGCAGTGCATTGCTGGCTGATGATTGGCCAAGCATGCACTGTGACCCCGCATGCTTGGCCAATCACAGCGCCGGAAACTCGAAGAGCCATAATTGGCTACAGGCAGGACGCCTGTAGCCAATTACAGCTCAGGGGCTTTAGTACACGCCCCCTCTTATAAAAGGCCGCCACGCCGTCTGCGCCGGTCACATGCTGTTCCGGCGTAGATAGAGCAGGATCGTTCTGTGTCACTCTGCTGGATTTAGTTAGTTAGAGAGATTTACTTAGAGAGATTGAGTTAGATTCATTTAGAAAGATTGATTTAGAAAGAGGGGCTTGTAGTGTGTTCGTGGCAGGCAGGCACTGGCAGCAAACAGAGCTCCTGTATTTTGTTCCCAGAAGCACCTATAGGACTTGTAGTGTGTTCGTGGCAGGCAGGCAGAGCTCCTATATTTTGTTCCCAGAAGCACCTATAGGACTTGTAGTGTGTTCGTGGCAGGCAGGCAGAGCTCCTATATTTTGTTCCCAGAAGCACCTATAGGACTTGTAGTGTGTTCGTGGCAGGCAGGCAGAGCTCCTATATTTTGTTCCCAGAAGCACCTATAGGACTTGAAGTGTGTTAGTCCCATCACACAGACCTATATTTTCTTCCCAGAAGCACCTATAGGACTTGAAGTGTGTTAGTCCCATCACACAGAGATCATATATTTTGTTCCCAGAAGCACCTATAGGACTTGAAGTGTGTTAGTCCCATCACACAGAGATCATATATTTTGTTCCCAGAAGCACCTATAGGACTTGAAGTGTGTTAGTCCCATCACACAGACCTATATTCTCTTCCCAGAAGCACCTATAGGACTTGAAGTGTGTTAGTCCCATCACACAGACCTACATTTTCTTCCCAGAAGCACCTATAGGACTTGAAGTGTGTAAGTCCCATCACACAGACCTACATTTTCTTCCCAGAAGCACCTATAGGACTTGAAGTGTGTTAGTCCCATCACACAGAGATCATATATTTTGTTCCCAGAGGCACCTATAGGACTTGAAGTGTGTTAGTCCCATCACACAGACCTATATTTTCTTCCCAGAAGCACCTATAGGACTTGAAGTGTGTTAGTCCCATCACACAGAGATCATATATTTTGTTCCCAGAAGCACCTATAGGACTTGAAGTGTGTTAGTCCCATCACACAGACCTACATTTTCTTCCCAGAAGCACCTATAGGACTTGAAGTGTGTTAGTCCCATCACACAGAGATCATATATTTTGTTCCCAGAAGCACCTATAGGACTTGAAGTGTGTTAGTCCCATCACACAGACCTATATTTTCTTCCCAGAAGCACCCATAGGACTTGAAGTGTGTTAGTCCCATCACACAGAGATCATATATTTTGTTCCCAGAAGCACCTATAGGACTTGAAGTGTGTTAGTCCCATCACACAGACCTACATTTTCTTCCCAGAAGCACCTATAGGACTTGAAGTGTGTTAGTCCCATCACACAGAGATCATATATTTTGTTCCCAGAGGCACCTATAGGACTTGAAGTGTGTTAGTCCCATTACACAGACCTATATTTTCTTCCCAGAAGCACCTATAGGACTTGAAGTGTGTTAGTCCCATCACACAGAGATCATATATTTTGTTCCCAGAAGCACCTATAGGACTTGAAGTGTGTTAGTCCCATCACACAGACCTACATTTTCTTCCCAGAAGGACCTATAGGACTTGAAGTGTGTTAGTCCCATCACACAGAGATCATATATTTTGTTCCCAGAAGCACCTATAGGACTTGAAGTGTGTTAGTCCCATCACACAGACCTATATTTTCTTCCCAGAAGCACCCATAGGACTTGAAGTGTGTTAGTCCCATCACACAGAGATCATATATTTTGTTCCCAGAAGCACCTATAGGACTTGAAGTGTGTTAGTCCCATCACACAGACCTACATTTTCTTCCCAGAAGCACCTATAGGACTTGAAGTGTGTTAGTCCCATCACACAGACCTATATTTTCTTCCCAGAAGCACCCATAGGACTTGAAGTGTGTTAGTCCCATCACACAGAGATCCTATATTTTGTTCCCAGAAGCACCTATAGGACTTGAAGTGTGTTAGTCCCATCACACAGACCTACATTTTCTTCCCAGAAGCACCTATAGGACTTGAAGTGTGTTAGTCCCATCACACAGACCTACATTTTCTTCCCAGAAGCACCTATAGGACTTGAAGTGTGTTAGTCCCATCACACAGAGATCATATATTTTGTTCCCAGAGGCACCTATAGGACTTGAAGTGTGTTAGTCCCATCACACAGACCTATATTTTCTTCCCAGAAGCACCTATAGGACTTGAAGTGTGTTAGTCCCATCACACAGAGATCATATATTTTGTTCCCAGAAGCACCTATAGGACTTGAAGTGTGTTAGTCCCATCACACAGACCTACATTTTCTTCCCAGAAGCACCTATAGGACTTGAAGTGTGTTAGTCCCATCACACATAGATCATATATTTTGTTCCCAGAAGCACCTATAGGACTTGAAGTGTGTTAGTCCCATCACACAGACCTATATTTTCTTCCCAGAAGCACCTATAGGACTTGAAGTGTGTTAGTCCCATCACACAGAGATCATATATTTTGTTCCCAGAAGCACCTATAGGACTTGAAGTGTGTTAGTCCCATCACACAGACCTACATTTTCTTCCCAGAAGCACCTATAGGACTTGAAGTGTGTTAGTCCCATCACACAGAGATCATATATTTTGTTCCCAGAGGCACCTATAGGACTTGAAGTGTGTTAGTCCCATCACACAGACCTATATTTTCTTCCCAGAAGCACCTATAGGACTTGAAGTGTGTTAGTCCCATCACACAGAGATCATATATTTTGTTCCCAGAAGCACCTATAGGACTTGAAGTGTGTTAGTCCCATCACACAGAGATCATATATTTTGTTCCCAGAAGCACCTATAGGACTTGAAGTGTGTTAGTCCCATCACACAGACCTATATTTTCTTCCCAGAAGCACCTATAGGACTTGAAGTGTGTTAGTCCCATCACACAGACCTACATTTTCTTCCCAGAAGCACCTATAGGACTTGAAGTGTGTTAGTCCCATCACACAGACCTACATTTTCTTCCCAGAAGCACCTATAGGACTTGAAGTGTGTTAGTCCCATCACACAGAGATCATATATTTTGTTCCCAGAGGCACCTATAGGACTTGAAGTGTGTTAGTCCCATCACACAGACCTATATTTTCTTCCCAGAAGCACCTATAGGACTTGAAGTGTGTTAGTCCCATCACACAGAGATCATATATTTTGTTCCCAGAAGCACCTATAGGACTTGAAGTGTGTTAGTCCCATCACACAGACCTATATTTTCTTCCCAGAAGCACCCATAGGACTTGAAGTGTGTTAGTCCCATCACACAGAGATCCTATATTTTGTTCCCAGAAGCACCTATAGGACTTGAAGTGTGTTAGTCCCATCACACAGACCTATATTTTGTTCCCAGAAGCACCTATAGGACTTGAAGTGTGTTAGTCCCATCATACAGAGATCCTATATTTTCTTCCCAGAAGCACCTATAGGACTTGAAGTGTGTTAGTCCCATCACACAGACCTATATTTTGTTCCCAGAAGCACCTATAGGACTTGAAGTGTGTTAGTCCCATCACACAGAGATCCTCTATTTTCTTTGCAGAAGCACCCATAGGACTTCTAGTGTGTTAGTGGCATCACACAGAGCTCCAATATTTTCTTCTCAGCAGCACCCACAGGACTTCTAGTGTGTTAGTGGCATCACACAGAGCTCCTCTATTTTCTTTGCAGAAGCACCCATAGGACTTCTAGTGTGTTAGTGGCATCACACAGAGCTCCTATATTTTCTTCTCAGCAGCACCCACAGGACTTCTAGTGTGTTAGTGGCATCACACAGAGCTCCTCTATTTCTTTGCAGAAGCACCCATAGGACTTCTAGTGTGTTAGTGGCATCACACAGAGCTCCTATATTTTCTTCTCAGCAGCACCCACAGGACTTCTAGTGTGTTAGTGGCATCACACAGAGCTCCTCTATTTTCTTTGCAGAAGCACCCATAGGACTTCTAGTGTGTTAGTGGCATCACACAGAGCTCCTATATTGTCTTCTCAGTAGCACCCACAGGACTTCTAGTGTGTTAGTGGCATCACACAGAGCTCCTCTATTTTCTTTGCAGAAGCACCCATAGGACTTCTAGTGTGTTAGTGGCATCACACAGAGCTCCTCTATTTTCTTTGCAGAAGCACCCATAGGACTTCTAGTGTGTTAGTGGCATCACACAGAGCTCCTATATTTTCTTCTCAGCAGCACCCACAGGACTTCTAGTGTGTTAGTGGCATCACACAGAGCTCCTCTATTTTCTTTGCAGAAGCACCCATAGGACTTCTAGTGTGTTAGTGGCATCACACAGAGCTTCTATATTGTCTTCTTAGCAGCACCCACAGGACTTCTAGTGTGTTAGTGGCATCACACAGAGCTCCTCTATTTTCTTTGCAGAAGCACCCATAGGACTTCTAGTGTGTTAGTGGCATCACACAGAGCTCCTATATATTCTTCTCAGCAGCACCCACAGGACTACCGACTACAATGGCTGGAAGACCGCCAAGGGGAGGCAGAGCGTGCAGAGCCACGAACACAGGGCAGGCAGGCTCTGTTTCTAGTGGACGTGGCCGTGGCCGTGGACGTGGTCGTGCATCGTCATCAGCACGTGGCCATGGGACACGCGCGTCTTTGTTTTCGGCAGCTGGACATGTGGAGCCGCATCATGCTGAAGGCTTGGTAGAATGGATGACCAAGCCCTCCTCATCCTCCTCATCCTCTCTCACCCAGGCTCAGGGTACTGGCAGAGCAGCTGCCAACGCGTACTCAATGGCATCATCAGCCACCCCTTCCCTAGACCCACCATGTCCTCCTGAGGAGTCCCCCGAACTCTTTGAGCACAGTGTTGGGTACATGCTCCAGGAGGATGCCCAACGATTCGAAGGCTCGGATGATGATACCCAGCTTGAGGAATCTGGCAGTACTGTTCCACCAGCTGCAGCTTACTGCCAGGTTTGCTCTAGTGGTGAAGAGGGAGGGGATGATGAGGTCACTGACTCCACGTGGGTGCCTGAAGGGAGAGAGGATGAGGAGGAGGACGAGGAGGAGGAGGATGCGGCGTCACATGTCCAACGAGGCAGGATGCCCCCTGGAGGCCAGGTAGAGGCCAGCACAGCAACTGTACAACACCGCAGAGCTCCGCCTGTGCAGGGCGCTGCCTCTGCACGTTATCAGAAAAGTTCTTTGGTGTGGGCCTTTTTTGAGACGAGTGCATCAGATCGCACCACTGCTATTTGCAATATTTGTCTCAAGCGAATCTCGCGTGGCCAAAACATCAGCCGCTTGGGCACCACAAGCATGACCAGACATATATCGACCTGCCATGCAGCTCGTTGGCAGGCACACATAAAAGACCCACACCAAAGAACTAAGCGGACCTCTCCTTGCTCCTCATCAGC
Source organism: Lithobates sylvaticus (assembly GCA_028564925.1). Classification (NCBI taxonomy): domain Eukaryota; kingdom Metazoa; phylum Chordata; class Amphibia; order Anura; family Ranidae; genus Lithobates; species Lithobates sylvaticus. Next base: position 340,717,819 of record CM053030.1, on the reverse strand, counting down.
TGGGATCTCTATCCCCACTACACCTTCAGTCCTCTCTGAAAGCTGCTCTGAGAGGACTGAAGGTGTAGAATTAGGTGTGTCACAACCAAGTACTTGCAGTACACCGACGTCCGATTGCAGCAGGCAAATTTCCCTGCCCCAGCTGCTGGACCGTAGAAAGAAGTACACTCCCAGCCATCCACATGCCCAGCGGTTGAATGCTAGCTTGGCTAAATTGCTAGCACTTCAACTGCTGCCTTTTCAGTTGGTAGACTCGGCCCCCTTCCGTGAGTTTGTTCAATGTGCGGTTCCTCAGTGGCAGGTTCCCAAACGCCACTTTTTCTCACGGAAGGCGATTCCGTCTCTCTACCGGCATGTGGAAGGCAATGTCCATGCCTCGCTGGACAGGGCGGTCAGCGGTAAGGTGCATATTACCGCTGACTCATGGTCCAGCAGGCATGGACAGGGACGGTACCTTTCTTTCACGGCCCATTGGGTCACTCTATTGGCAGCTGGGAGGGATGCAGGACAAGGTGCAGTAGTGTTGGAGGTTGTTCCGCCACCACGCCTCCAAAACGCTACTACTGCTACTGGTTGTGACACACCTCTCTCCTCCACCCCCTCCTCTTCTTCTTCCTCCAGTGCTCTGTCCTTGGAACCAGCGGTGCTCCGTAGGCGTACAAGGGGCTACGCAAGTACGCAGGCAAAAAGATGCCATGCCGTGCTTGCGCTGGTGTGTTTGGGGGACAGGAGCCACACTGGGCCAGAGGTTCTGGCAGCTCTGCAGGGGCAGGCCGAGAGGTGGTTGACGCCATGTCAGCTTAAGCCAGGAATGGTCGTTTCTGACAATGGCACCAACCTCCTCTCCGCCCTGCGACAGGGGCAGCTCACCCATGTGCCCTGCATGGCTCACGTCCTCAACCTGGTGGTGCAGCGGTTCTTGGGCAGGTTCCCAGGCTTACAGGATGTCCTGAGGCAGGCCAGGAAAGTCTGTGTGCATTTCCGCCGATCTTATAATGCCAGTGCTCGGCTGACTGAGCTGCAAAAGGAGCTGAACCTGCCCAAGAACCGCCTAATATGTGACATGCCCACCAGGTGGAACTCAACGTTGGCCATGCTGCAGCGACTGCACACGCAGCAGAGGGCCATCAATGAGTACCTTTGCGACTACGGCACCAGGACAGGGTCAGGGGAGCTTGTTTTTTTTTCCCCACGTCAGTGGAGCATGATCAGGGATGCATGCACTGTCCTCTCACCATTTGAGGAGGCCACGAGGATGGTGAGCAGTGACAGTGCATGCATCAGTGACACTGTCCCTCTTGTCCACCTGTTGGAGCATACGCTGCGTGGGATAATGGACAGGGCACTTGAGGCAGAACAGAGGCAGGAAGAGGAGGACTTCCTTGCCTCTCAAGGCCCCCTTTATCCGGACAGTGTTCCTTCTGTCCCACCCATCACACAGGAAGAGGATGAGGAGGAGGAGGAGGAGGAGGATTGTGTGAGCATGGAGGTGGAGCCTGGCACTCAGCATCAGCAGCAGCAGTCTTTTAGGGATGATGTACAGTCCCAACAAACCAGTGGACTTGTACGTGGCTGGGAGGAGGTGGCTGGCGATCATGTCATCCTCAGTGACCCAGAAGACTCCGGACCGAATGCCTCAGCTAACCTACGCTGCATGGCCTCCCTGATCCTGCAAAGCCTGCGGAAGGATCCTCGTGTTCTTCGGATCAAGGAGAGGGACCATTACTGGCTGGCCACTCTCCTTGATCCGCGGTACAAGGGTAAGGTTGCGGACCTTATCTTGCCGTCGCAGAGGGAGCAGAGGATGAGACATCTCAGGGAGGCCTTGCAGAAAGGTCTGTGCAACGCGTTCCCAGAAACTGGGAGGCTACAAACTCCTGGTCCTGGGCGACGAGTTGCTGAGGCTTCGGTCAGTAGCAGAAGGAGCGGTGGGGAAGGTGGACGTCTGACCGATGCGTTCAGACAATTTTTTAGTCCGCAGCCCCAAGGTATGATCGGTTCCAGCAACCATCGCCAGCGTCTGATATACATGGTGCAGGAATACCTTGGGGCAAGGTCAGACTTGGACACCTTTCCCACCGAAAATCCTCTGGCTTACTGGGTCCTGAGGATGGATCACTGGCCAGAGCTTGCACAGTATGCAATTGAGCTACTGGCCTGTCCTGCCTCCAGCGTTCTTTCCGAACGCACATTCAGTGCTGCTGGAGGATTTGTCACCGATCATAGGGTGCGCCTGTCCACCGCCTCGGTTGATCGACTGACCTTCATCAAAATGAATCAGTCTTGGATCACCACCAGCTACCAGGCACCTGAGGCGGATATAACCGAATCATTTTTAATGTCACATCCCTTCAAGACTGCCTATGCTGATGCTGAGTGACTGTCCTCTTATGTTCACTGACTATCCTCTTCCTCCTCCTCAATGATCCATGCCACCACACCAGTGCCTAAGGCACAATTTTTCAGCCCCTGTTTAACAGGGGCGTGTACATACAATTTTTATAAAAAAATGCTTCGCAACACGTGTGACTGCTGTGCTCCAAGTACAGTATCTGTGAGGGGTTGCAGTGTTGTGGCACCAGCACCAGTGCCTAAGGCACAATTTTTCAGCCCCTGTTTAACAGGGGCGTGTACTTACAATTTTTTAAAAAAATGCTTCGCAACACGTGTGACTGCTGTGCTCCAAGTACAGTATCTGTGAGGGGTTGCAGTGTTGTGGCACCAGCACCAGTGCCTAAGGCACAATTTTTCAGCCCCTTTTTAACAGGGGCGTGTACTTACAATTTTTAAAAAAAATGCTTCGCAACACGTGTGACTGCTGTGCTCCAAGTACAGTATCTGTGAGGGGTTGCAGTGTTGTGGCACCAGCACCAGTGCCTAAGGCACAATTTTTCAGCCCCTGTTTAACAGGGGCGTGTACTTACAATTTTTTAAAAAAATGCTTCGCAACACGTGTGACTGCTGTGCTCCAAGTACAGTATCTGTGAGGGGTTGCAGTGTTGTGGCACCAGCACCAGTGCCTAAGGCACAATTTTTCAGCCCCTGTTTAACAGGGGCGGGTAATTACAAATCTTGATCTAATAGTTCACAGCAGGGCCCATTCCTGCGCCCACCAAGAGTAACTATGAGGGCCTACAGTCTTGTGGCAACACCGTCCACCACCACCGCCAAAGGCCCAATTTTTCTGCCCTGTTCATCAGGTGCTTGCAATTACAAATCTTGATCTAATAACTCACAGCAGGGCCCATTCCTGCGCCCACCAAGAGTAACTGTGAGAGCTTACAGTCTTGTGGCAACACCGTCCACCACCACCGCCAAAGGCCCAAATTTTCTGCCCTGTTCATCAGGTGCTTGCAATTACAAATCTTGATCTAATAACTCACAGCAGGGCCCATTCCTGCGCCCACCAAGAGTAACTGTGAGAGCTTACAGTCTTGTGGCAACACCGTCCACCACCACCACCCCCAATTTTTCTGCCCTGTTCAACAGGTGCATGCAATTACAAATCTTGATCTATTAACTCACAGCAGGGCCCATTCCTGTGCCCACCAGTCTTGTGGCTACACCAACATCTAATAGGGCAAATTTCTGCAGAGTATATACGCCAGGCCCCTACTTTCAAACATCCAACTTACAAACGACTCCTACTTGCAAATGGAAAGAGAAAACAGGAAGTGAGAGGAAATCTACCCCTAGGAAGGGAAATTCTATCCTGTTAGATTTAATTTGGGAAAAAGGTATCTCCTCTCTACTGATACTTTATCACCAATCCTTGTTTCAATTAAAACCCCACTTTTTCCAAAAACATTTGTCATTGGGACGGAAAGTGAGGTGACATGTTCTGAACAGATGTGCAAAGACAGCAAATGTTACAGGGGTGATAACCCCTCCCTATGTTCTCCAAAAAGCTTAAAAATAGATTTTTTGGGGATGGAGCTACACTTCATAATGTACCTGTTCAGATTCTACTTAAGAACAAACCTAAAGCCGCAAGTGGTTTTAAATGGCTTCTTTTTTTCCTTTACAAATGTCATTTTGTGCAAGGACAGTTCTAAACACGGGAAACACATGCCACTTCACAGGCATACTTTAGACACCCCCCAGGGACCATATTTAAAGGAAAATTTCACTTTTTTTTTTTCACTTTATGCATCATTAAAATGACTGCTCCCGAAAAAACGTTAGTTTTTAAAAGTTCTTTTTGCATTGATATATGTCCCCTGGGGCAGGACCCGGGTCCCCAAACCTGTTTTATGACATTAACATGCATATTGGCCGTTGTAATTAGCACTTTTGATTTCGAACGTTCGCGTCCATTATAACGTATAGGGTTCGAAAATTCGCGCGAACTTTCGGTCCGTTCGAAGGTTCTGGTGCGAACCGAACCCGGGGGTGTTCGGCTCATCCCTAGTGCTACACACACCCAAAAAATGCAATCATAGTACACATGGCAGGTGTAGCATGTCCAGTGCTTCTGTTATGCTGCTGGGACCCCACTTCCAAGCAAATTTTGAGCTCTGATTAAAAAAAAACTTTGGGTAAAATTTTTATTTTCCCATTCAGTGGGACTGTGCCTGCACTGCATGGGTTAACTGCTCCATTTTGTCTATGGGATTGCAGAGTAGAGATATATTTACCACTGATCCTCCGAGCACAAAACTGGTCCCCGCCACTCCTGCCCTGCCCCACGCACGCAAGCAGCTTTATGAGTGGACTATTCCTGACATTATCATGCCCACACACTGGCTCTGGACTTGAGGATGGCAGGAACAGTCCACCACTAGACATGGGGGAGCACGGTTTTCTGGAGGAACAAAGGATCTGATAAGTATAGCCTTTCGCTGTGACCCTAGACAAAATGAGCAGTTAATCTATGCAGTGTGAGCATGGGAGAAAAATGTTTTTCATTGAGTTCTGCTTTAGGCCCAGTTCACACTGCTGGGGTGCAAATTACATCTGATTTGAGTGCGATTTAGGTGCAAATTTCAAAGCGTGATTTCTGTTTGTGCAGTTTCAATGTGAACTGTAGAAATCACAGCTGTGCACAAGCCAGTTGTTCAGGAGCAGGACCACCTTGTCCTTAACAACAACCTGAACGCCCTGGTATGGATCTGGTATAGATCAGAATTTTGCATTGCCGGCATTCTTTTGTTTACATTTCAGCTGTCAACAGGAAACCCACTGACAGCTGACAAATCATCAGTTGTTAAGGACACAATGTCCTGTTCCTTAACAACCTGCTATTGACAGGAGAGGAGGGGTGGAGGGAAAAAGAAAGAGAACAGCTGGATTCTCATTGATGTGAACACAGGTTTGCGATTTCCACAACAGAATCACAATGCATTGATGTGAACACCCTTCTTTGAAAACAATGTTTTTTCAGATGACATGCAAATCTAAGCATTCGGAACAGCAACAACTGGGCCTTAATCAAAGACAGAATTAATGTTTACTGCTCTGGCAGCTGCTGCTGTCAAAAAAAGTATGTTGATAGAGGAAAGATACAAAAGTAATACTTTTTCTTTTGTATCTATTCTTTTGCATTCATCTGCAGATCAAGGGAATGATCTGTGCATGCCAGTTAAAGCAACCTGACAAGTAAAAAAAAAAAAATTTAAATAACATGTTCCTCTGTTTAACCTCTTATTTTTTCTAATCAGTCCTAATAACTAATTTTCTCCTTCACCATTCAAGTATTATTTGTTTCTACTCTCTTTATGATTAATATTTAAAATTTGTGCACATTTCTTGTTCAATCATTTTTATTGTACGTGTAGCACTGACCCCCGAAGGAGCTGCTGGTTTGAATTGGGCCTGCACTCTACCGAGAAACCCCACTAACTTAACTCAATCCCCTTGCACAGCTGTGGTGCAATGTAATACAGTACACGGGAAGCCTTCTCACAGATCCGCACAGGCTGGCAACGTGATCCCAAGAGAACCAAAATGGCCACTCGGGTTCCTTTTATTCCCTACCCAGCATGCACTGCGTAAGGGAGTGTTCATGGGTAGGTCACACAGACTCCTGGGTAACAAGGTAACCTTCTTAATCAAAACAACAGTCACTTCTTGTACAAGTCTTTAGGTTGTTCAGAGGTAATAATATACAAGTGCGTTACCCATATTTGGTCACTAGATGGCTCTGGGTACTTAGCCAGAGTAATGTCCATTAACCTTACATTAAAGTATACATAACCACATCAATAGGCAAGGATGTCAGCGCTACATAGGTATATCAAAAATGTACAACAATACAAACGCACCTAGTCTGCCAGCGCAGGGGCTACGACTGGCAACATAGAGAACATAAATGTACATGTACAGCATAGGCAAAGCAGGATGGGCCTCTTTCTCAAATAGGCATATCCAACTTAAACAAAACATATATAATTGGCAAGTTGGTCAGGACCATTATGTCAACACCTCCTTAGTGGGCAGTCCTGACACGAATAAGCAGCCAAAGAGGGCTGCAAATTCCATCAAAAGAAGAAAACCAGAGCAGAGAGCAAGACAGGGGAGAGAGGGAAAAATAAAGTAGAAAAGAAAAGTAGAAAAGAGAGAAGAGGGGTAGAAACCGGGGGTCGCCTGAGACATCAATTAGAGCTGACCAAATTTGTGCACATTTCAAATTTAAAAAAGTGCAACAAAAAAAAAACTATTATTTGTAAATAACTTTGCGATTCATTGTACCACAATCATAATTTTAGCATCATTTTGAACAGGACATATTACAGAACAAAATTGACACTATATCAATAGTAACGCAGCGATATTTATTTTTAAATTAGCACTGACCAAAAATAAAAATAATAAATAAAAGACTAAATACATTTCAGAATAAATGGGTCCATATCAGAATTTTAAAAATTGCTCTGGTCCATACTGGGAGAACTTTCACTGCAATGATTTGGGGGGTTGAGCACTTACCAACTGTAATAGTCCTGAAACATAATTAAGGGAAATAGAAAACCCTCATTCACTCTTGTGTTTATTCTACTCCTCTTCATGTTCAGCTTGTACCTACAGTATTTCCTGTCCAGAAGTACATCTTCATCCCCTGCTCATACTCAAAGGGTAGATTTGCTATCGACTTCTCCTTGCCTACCCTCAGTGAACACTAGGTTTCCCAAATGCAGCACATTCTCCACCTCCTGCAATGCCAAAAATGCCAATTCTTTCAGTCTCTTTTTTCATCTTAACCTTCAGCCACACCTGCAAATCACATCACTTTTATAAGTGTTCACATATTATGCATTAACTTTGGAATCAGAAAGAAACATCCCTTAACAGCTCTGTAATGTTTGTATTCAAATTATTTTTGTTTCCTTGAGGGGTTATTTGAATTTAACTATCACATTAAATGCTATCAGTAAATTTAACACTATAAATAAATGTATATCAAGATATAAAGGCATCCGTTTTACGCTTTTCCTTATCTATACTATTTATTTTGAGCAATGTATGCTATAAAAGTAATTACATCTTCAGACTTCTGCAAGTTGTTTAAAGAAATAGCAATAAAACAGCAATACAATTTATTCACATAGTTACCCAGAGAAAGTAGGATAAACAGAAATAACGTCATTACTAGTTTATGATAGTGGCAGCACCATTTCAAATTGATTCCTGTAGTAGACTTTTATTCTTCAGAGCAGTCAGTAAATGGCAAGATAAAAAGCAGGGTATGTATAAAGTTTTCAAAAACTTTATTTTGAAGTTAATGATAACTTTTTGGTAAACATGAAAGCACAATAAAGTAATGCTCTGAGCCATATATTAGAAAAGACACATTTCTTCAAACTAGAAAATGCAGAATTCAGATCCAGAAATAAAATCTTTAGTTCAGCAAAATGTTTTGATCATCAAACACAAGCCAGAAGGCAAGATCCAAGTGCTCAATAATAACAATCTAAACTTGTTAACTGTCACTGCAATCAACTGTTACAAGTACGCTGCTAAAAACATCAGTAGGCAATGCACAGGGAAAAAAATAAAATAAAATAAATACAAAACAGATACAATCAATTTGAAAATAATTATAATTTTAATCTTCTTGAAACTTACAGTTTCAGTTACAACATTTTTAACTGCACAATTCTGCAAAATTAAGCTCAAGTTTTCTTCTGGGATAGCATTTATTCACCCTACATTGTATTTCTAGCATATAACATGTACCAGTGTAGAATTTTAACAAGCCATTTGTTCATGTTAGGTGACCTACAAGCTGCATCAGTATGACAGGAGTTTAAATTGACTCCGACACTCTTATGGGACTTGACAGAATAAGCAGCCATCTGACAAATTATAAAATAATAAACATTGTCAGTTTGGCAAAGCTTAGGTACATTAGCACATTGACTCAAGGGCCATGTAGTTTTGTAATAAACATGGATTCTACACAGTATTGAGAACAAGATTCAAGTGTACATTGGGTAGCTAAGACTGGTCACCCCTTCTAGCTATTTGCAATCAAGTTTAATATGTACTAGAGAAAGCAGCATTGTCTTGATTTGCCAGTAAATTAGTCTCCCTTCTAGAACTGAACAAAGCTAGTTGAGTTGACAAGAATGCACACTGTAGAGCTATGCTAATAAGTCAAACATTCCAGTTCAGCTACTGCTTTACAAACTGAACAGTTTTTATGAATATTTGAATTATTTATACGTTTATGTAAAAAAGGTATTGCAAACAGTTCACCTTTAATAAATGTAATAAATGTAAAGCAATTTGACTAGTTGCTATGCATTAATGCATACTGCTCGTTGCCCCTAATATTTGTATTGTTATTGTGTAACTATCATTTGACTAAGAAAATAAAGTGTATTTAAAGCCAAAACTTGGTTTCGTTATAGAGTAGGGAAGGGATAAATCTAATTTCATATTATTTTTGCCCGCCTGTGTCCCCTGGAAAATGTCCTGTCCTGGAGATGGAACAAAAAAGGAAAAGATAAGCTTTGCGGGGCGTGGCTTGGTGCCGACAGGAGATGGACGCTTAATCTCCCCGCTCTGTCCCACGGAGGTCTTACAAGCAGCATAGCGGAGCCATCGGCGCAACAAAAATGGTAAAGCCGAAGGATAAACCGCCCCAGTCCCGGTCCTGATCCCCGAGGGGCCCCGATCCGCACTCCGGATCATCGCGCAGCATTCCGGAGCTATTCAGATCCCAGACACGCGAGGCCGGGGCTTCGGCCTGCACAGAGTCACGTGCATCCAGCCTCAGCCCGACTGTGTTACGTACCTGGACGTAGAGCCTGACTTGTAGGAGGAGACCTCTCATACAGCGCTGGTTCGCGTGCCACTGGAGATGGGGACAGTGGTCACGTGAGCACAGTGGGGTAGGAGTGCCTGGTTTGTAGAGGAAGGTGTTGCAACCAACAGGGAGGTCTTCCAGTAGTACCCGTATGCGGATGGCAGGATGTAAGACTGCAGCTGTAGATGGTTGAAGCAGGATACAAAAGAACCCGGCAGCAGGCGGATCAAACAAGTGGGAATCAGCAGAGCAAGGTCAAACAGTCCGGTTGGCAACAGCAGATCAATCAGATGACAGGAGCAGGCAATGGCAGAGTTGGTAGGCAGGCAGGAGTCGGTAACCAAAAGCAGATGCAAACAAGGTCAGGCAGGCCGGGTCGGATAGGAGAAGGCAGAGTAGTCCAAACAGAGCCGGGTCGGTAACGGGAGATCACAGGTTCAAGGTTCAGATCAGGTTTTCAGATGGCTGCCAAGCAGGAAGCTTTAAGACAACACAGCACTGGCTGAGTGTCACTGCTGGGCTTTTAAAGCCCGTTTTGGCGCCAATTGCGCTCCCGCGCATGCGCACATGATTTTTAATGATGTTCTTGGCAGACCCCCTGAGACCCCAATTGAATGTGAGCGTTTGCACAGGGCTCTCAAACCCAGGGGTAGAGATACAGATCCTCCTAGAGATATCGTGTGTTGCTTAGTAAACTTCAGACTGAAGGAGGACATTCTGAGAAAAGCCAGAGACCGCCACAGCCTGCTATTTCAGGGTACAGAGGTCAAAATATTCCAAGACTTGTCTCCAATAACCCTGCAAAACAGGAGAGACCTGCGTCCACTACTTGACCTGCTACGCCGCAAAGGAATCCAGTACCGCTGGAAATTTCCATTTTGCCTCTCGGCCTCAACAGCAGGACGCACTGCTAATCTACGGGTCCCGGAAGACCTCAGGGGGTTCTGCAACACGCTACAAATACCACTCGTTGAATTGCCTGACTGGTACAGAACATACCGCACCCCTCATCTCCAGAGAACCAACTCCATGGACGCTATTCCGGTAAGAGATGATTTTCAAATCAGAAGACGCAGATCATCTTCCCCCAGACCACTTCCTCAGAGGGATCAAAGAGACAGAGACCGCCAAAGCCCAACAGCCTCTCCAGCCCACAGGCGGAGTAGGCCAGACGAGCCCTAAGTCTACTCCACTTAGACTGAGCTGATGGCGTATCCCCCTCTTGCAGCCATCGCCCATTTTCTACCCCATGCCTTCAAATTATACACTTTTACCGACTGGATCAGGTGGACAACCTTACCCCCACTTCACATACAATCTAAAGTGACTCACCTGGTGCAATACCGGACCCCATACTCATGACAGGGGATGACACAACACCTGTCTCAATGTCGGTGACATAGTCGAGAGATGTCCACATTTACCCACCGCCATACAGACCCAGCAACAGAACTTTCGCCTCATGAAATTAAGCTCTACCCCCATAGATGCCTACAGCCCTGCATACCATCTGACTACAATACATCTACACACGGGAAAACCGGCGCAAGAAGAAAACACCAGCTCAGGGCCTCTCAGAACACTAGCTTTACCCCTGCTACTCCTCGGCACCAGATCCTGCCTACAGAAGACAATCCGAAGCAGACTCTCGACAAATCGATCCAGACACTTCTCAGAGGAGCCTGATACTCCCTGGACCCTCCAGAATCCTTCTCCCCATACCCACTCTCCCCCCCCCTCCCCTCCCCCTCCCCCCTCCCCCCCCCTCTCTCTTAACCAGGTTTTGTTCCTAGGAAATCTGAAGTGTCGCCACTGCTATGGACTGAGGGCACACTCTGGATATATACGGGTATCAGATCTCAATATATGTAAATTGCCCTCTTTTCTGTTGCGGGGTTTTGGGGGGGGGTTGTCTTCTCTTTTTTCTATCGGTGTGTCCACCCCCTTCTGTACCCGTGTATCCTCCTCCTCCCAATAATCCCTCTCCTGTGTTTTACATGGATACAGAAGGGCACACCATGCATAATATGTGAACCCCCGCATGAACACCCTACATAATATATAAGGAGTAGTAGCCACAATCCATTCAGCACGAAAACCATACATGGCATAGAGTCGTGCTGGCAGCGGCCCCTCCCCAGAACCCCATCAGGGAGACACACCCTAATGAAGTAATGCACGTGAATCTCTAACATAAGGTCTCCCCAGTGAATCCTACCCCCTTAGCCTTGGTAACTGCTGACAGGCGGTAATATATGAAGTGCAACACTGACCTATCACCTGATCTTCCCAACAAAGGCAAACCCACAGGTATTCGCCTTTTCGGCCCCCTATCCCACTACCTTAGACTTCAAACGCCTCCATATTCCACGGTAGACAAAGTACTACAGAGGTGGTCCCCTTTTTAAATGCAAGGACTTCGACAACCCCTGGGGTTAAATAATAGCCTTGCCTGTTCAAGACTAACTTCAGCGCTGCAACAACTTTGACCTGTAAAGTCATCTGTTTCTCTGTTATTGATGTTTTTTTGTTCTTCCTGTTCACTCATGCATCTGTACGAAAGGTTCCCCCTTTAGGACACCTTTCCCGGGCTATACCCTCTCAATGCATAGTACAGATTATGTTACTATTAATGTTTTTCTCATTATTAGAAATGTTGAGATACACGGAGGTCCTATGACCGCCCACCAACCAGGTTTGACGTATGTTTCTTTCACCAATAAGCAGGTACCCGCTCCAAATGACACAAAGACACCTGACGACCTCCAAAAGGACTGGACATCCAACTGACAACTACTCGGACACCTTCCACCTCCTCGCACAACGGGATATTGACTACCACCGTTGACCCAAACCGGACTTCACTCCACGTAACAGGGTAAAGTAGCTGGTCTACTCACACCTCCGGTATACATACCCCTTCACCAACAAACTTCCCCTATACCTCTCGCCTCCCCTTGCCAACCAGCCCCTCCTTCCCCTATCCTCCCAACCTCCACCTCTCCCTCACCCCCGAGACTCGCCTCCCCTGACCTCCACCGCAGCTCTCTATTAAACAACTAAAGAACCCTCAAAAACCCATACTCTCCAAAGGGTCTCCCCCGCTCATAACAACTAGGGACACGCCGCAGAACACACTTACCATAGCACCTCCACAGAACCCCGCCATCATGACCACCCCAAGCTCTATTACGCAACCCACCACTCTAAAGGTGGTCTCCCAAAACGTGAAGGGACTTAATATTCCTGAGAAACGAAGCCAAATCCTAGGTATGATGTTCAACCTTAAAGCGGATGTGGTGTTTCTGCAAGAAACCCACTTCTGTACGAACAACGTTCCCAAACTCACAAACCACAAATACCCGACCTCCTTTCACGCTACCAACCCGCTAGCCAAAACAAAGGGGGTCTCGATCGTACTCTCTAAAGATCTAAACTGGAAAATGTTAGACTCCTTAATAGACCCAGAAGGCCGTTACATATTCTTGAAAGGCACCATTCACAACCATTTGGTTACCCTGGCCAATATCTATAGTCCCAACACGGCTCAGGTCAGCTTTTTCCGCTCCATTGCAACCATTCTCACGGGGTTCCAATCGGGTATCACAATCCTTGGAGGGGACTTTAATGTGACATTACAACCCCTTCTAGACTCTTCATCTGGAACATCAACCTTACCCTATAGGGCACTAAAGCAAATTAACACACAACTACACGACCTCCTCCTCCATGATACATGGCGCACCCTCCGCCCCGACGAAAAAGACTACACGTTCTTCTCTATACCCCATGCCAAATATTCTAGACTAGACTACCTCTTTCTCTCCCAAAAGGATCTTCCCTTTCTAAAATCCGCAACCATCGAACCGCTACTCCTTTCTGACCATCACCCTATTACTCTCACACTGACTTTCCCTGAAAGAAAAACACATGCAAAAATCTGGCGCTTAGACCCCTCACTCCTCACATCAGAATGTGACGCCAACCTTATTCGCTCCAGCATATGCAACTATTTTCAGGAAAATAGTAACCCTGAGATGTCACCGATAACCATTTGGGAAGCTCACAAATGTGTTATCCGGGGGAAATTCCTAACACTCACAGCCAACAGGAAAAAAATACAGCAGGCGACACTAACAGAACTGACCAACAAAATAAAGAAACTTGAACTAGCTCACAAACACTCGCGAGCACAAGCTACCTACATGGAACTTACACAAACTAGGAAACTACTCCGTGAGATACTCGACCGCAAAACGCGACGCAAATTCATACTAAGCCAAAAGCTATTCTACGAGCATGGAAATAAGTGTAGCAGACTGCTAGCCAGAGCCATTCAAGCTAAGAAAGCTACTACAAATATACACACGATAAAAGACTCCTTAGGCAAACCAAAGACAGCACCTGCAGAAATAGCTTCACAATTCGAGCAATTTTACTTAAACTTATACAATCTCCCACGCCAGGCAGAAACCCCCGAAGGCCAAAGCAAAAGAAAGACCCTCATCACAGACTTTCTAAAGCAATATAGCCCCAAATCTATCTCACCCGATGACGCCCGTGAACTAGATAACCCCATATCCGAGAATGAGCTTAAGAGGGCGATCAAACAACTAAAAACGGGCAAAAGCCCTGGCCCAGACGGCTTCTCCGCACCCTATTATAAAACTTTCTCAGACTCCCTCTCCACCCCATTCCTAAAGGCCTTCAACTCCCTCACCTCAACAACTGTACCCTTCCACAGGTTATTAGAAGCCCACATCACGGTCATCCCCAAAGAAGGGAAGGACACCACTTCAGTTGCAAACTACAGACCGATATCTCTACTCAATGTAGACCTGAAATTATACGCCAAAATCCTAGCCAACCGTCTTCTTCCCCTCCTCCCTTCACTAATAGGGAAAGACCAAGTAGGTTTTGTCCCTGGCAGGGAAGCCAGGGACAACACTATAAAAGCAATTAATGTACATCACTGGCTGTCCACCCAGAAACAAAAAGGCTTTTTCCTGTCGCTGGACGCGGAGAAGGCGTTTGACAGGTTAGCGTGGGACTACCTCGGGGCCGTTTTGCGCCACATAGGACTAAAAAACCATATGTTCAATTTCATCATGTCCTTATACACCACACCAACAGCTAAGGTACGAGTGAACGGCCACCTGTCAAACGCCTTCTCCATTCGAAACGGCACAAGACAGGGATGCCCCCTGTCCCCAATCCTCTTCGTTCTAACATTGGAACCCCTCCTCCGCTGCCTACGTTCTAACGAGAATATAAAAGGCATACCCATAGCTAGACATACTTACAAATTGGCAGCTTTTGCCGACGACATACTATTATTTCTGAGAGACCCCCTAACCTCAATCCCAAACCTCCTTAGAGAATTTGAACTATTCCAACATTTGTCGAACTTAAAGATAAATTTCTCTAAATCTCATGCTCTCAACGTATCACTCCCGGCTGATCTAGTCACCCATTGCCAAAACAACTTCCCATTTGTATGGAAACAAGATGCTATCACCTACTTAGGAATCCAGCTACCCTCCCACCTACCAGACCTATACACAAAGAACTTCCTTCCATTGATTCGCACCATCACAGATGATCTGAGTAAATGGAACAAGCCCCACTTCTCATGGTTCGGACGTGCGGCCATTTTAAAAATGAACGTACTCCCCCGTATCCTATACCTGCTTCAAACTATACCCATTAAGCTCCCTGCAGCGTTCTTCCAGACAATCAAACAACTAACATTAAAATTCTTTTGGAAACACAACCGCCCGAGAATAAGCTTCGCCCAACTCTCGAAACCAAAATCTAAAGGGGGAATTGGCCTTCCGGACATCCGAAACTACGCACGAGCTTGCCATATGGGAAGAATTGTGGACTGGTCAGTCCACAAGGAGACAAAAGACTGGGTGGGACTAGAGGACTCCCTTTCACCCATACCGATTAGGTCAATTCTATGGATCCTCCCCTCCCACATTCCTAGATCCATCAAAGAACACCCCCTCATTGAAGCCACATTAACTAACTTTAGAGAGATATGTAAAAACTTCCAGCTCTCCTCAAACCCGGGTCCCCTTACACCCATCCAACACAACCCTGCATTTCCCCCGGGGATGTCCAACCACTTTCTGACAGACATCTGGTCACACAACGTCGTACAAGCGCGACACTTCTTCCATGATGGGAACTTCATAGACCGTAGCTCACTTCCGACTCAGCCAGATAACAATCCTATCCCACACTGGACTTACTTCCAGATCCGCCACTACCTTAGATCAATAAACCAAAACTCTTCTGTCTCACGTGAGACAACCCCATTCGAGAACCTATGCTCCCAATCCACACCACAACAACACATAATCTCCAATACCCATTCTATGCTCTTTGACGCAATCTCCCCTAGGGATGGAAAGGCATGCCAGGCATGGGAAAGGGAACTACAAATAGACCTATCTGACGACGAATGGGAGCGCATTTTCACAATAGCACACAAAGGCTCACTAAATGTTCTGACACAAGAAAACAATTACAAGACACTATCAAGGTGGTACCGAACTCCTGAACTACTAAACAGATTTAACCCAGAAACATCAGACAAATGCTGGAGGTGCTACAATGAAAAAGGAACACTCCTACATTTATGGTGGTCATGCCCGACATTACAAACTTTCTGGACACAGGTTCACGACATCACTTCTCAAGTGACGACGTATCATATAGATTTTTCTCCGGCTCGGCTCATTCTCCACCACTCCTCTATCTCAGCTAGCTCGTATAGGAAATCTCTAGGGGTACATATGATCAATGCAGCCAAGTTATGCATTCCAGCTCATTGGGGTACACCCCAAGCCCCGACTATCTCTGAATGGCTTGCATGAGTGAGGAGAATAGCTGAATTAGAGGAGATCATCCACATAGCCCGAGACGCCCCAGACAAATTCTACCACACATGGGGATGCTGGACCCATTTCTGCACTACGGAGAGATACAAATCCCTCATGAACTCAAACCGATCTGACCCTACGAGTAAGACACAAACCACATCTAACACTCCGCCCTAGAAGATCACTTTAACAATCTGACCCACTCCATGCTATATCCCCCCCAGAACTGGTCCCAGAAAGGAAACCTAATCACAGGCAGAGACTCTTATGCGAGACCCTCATTACCCTCAATGCTCGGTGGAGATCGGGGAGGCGACTCCCCCGGGCTATCCTTTCCACTTCCCCCCCCCGTCCTCTCCTTCCCACGCCCTTCCCCTTCTTCTTCCCTCCCCCCCACCCACCCACCTCCTTATCCATCATGACCCACTCACCCACCCCCAAGAACACTTCGGCCTAGGTGTTTGACTATCCCCCCTTACTCCTCACACCCTCCAGGACAGATGACAATACTCTGCACCGGGCCTCACCCGTATGCAAAGGCACAACGTACCACAACGAGACTTAACACAAATTAGATGGACAATACGTACTATCACGCAATTTACTCTAATTGGAACTACATCCAGAAACCATGACCCAAGCTAGCTATTCAGGATTATAATGTCAAGAGGCGTGTCACATTGCTGAGGTCATCAGCCACACGTCCTGTTTACCTGCATAGCTGAATGTACACAAGTAAGGCATTACCATTATGTTTATGTTACTGTTCATACTGTTGGAACACCCACTGTATATGTTAAACCTTGTATGAATATTTTGTTCTTAATAAAAACTTTCATGGAAAAAAAAAAAAAAAGGAAAAGATAGTCTGTCCAAAGTAAATGGAATTCCCATCTTAGAAAGTTGTCACAGGAACATGCAACCCTATTGGAGAATTTTGCCTCACTTGCTCTAATGACAACTCAAAAATGTTGGATTCCCCCTCAATTTCAATGGTGTCAATGGTGGCCATGACAAACAGAGGAATATGGCCTGAGGGGACACTAACAGCACTAAAAACTGGACGATGAGTATAATCCTTCCCACTCTATCCAAAACTTGCTTTTGTAGGCACTTTTCTAGCAGCGATGCTGCTAATACCATTGTCATTTCCGGCGGAGATCTGACGTCAGTTCCGGTTTACTTCCGGTCCCTTGGAACTCACACAAACTCTGTATTGCAAGCAGCAGGGCTGATATTATCCATAGAGGCTGTACATGCTGGTGCTGCTTAAAGCACCAAATACACATGAGTGATTTCTTTTATATGTTTTTATCCATTAATTCGGAATAAAAACTCCTTTCATTACCAGACCACTTTGTGCGATACAGCACTACATTACTTTACCCAACAAATATGCTATACCCGATTAGTTAATAATGTTGGATTAAGAGCCACCCCCCCCCCCCCCCACACACACACACACACACAAATAGAGCTTTCTTTTGGTGGTATTTTATCATCACAGTGTTTTTTATTTGTTTGTTTGTTTTTTTTGCTCTATAAATATAAAAAGACCAACAACTTTGAAAAAAAACTATATTTTCTTCTGTCTGCTAAACATATCCAATAAAAAATGTCTTCATAAATTTAGGCAATTATGTATTCTGCTACATGCTTTTGTTAAAAAAAAAAAATCCCAATAAGCATATATTGATTGGTTTACACAAACGTTGTAGCATCTACAAATGATGGGATATATACTGGACTTTTTATATACTAGTAATAACAGTGATCAATGACTTATAGTGGGACTGCAATATTGTGGACACTAACTGACATTTTTGACACTTTTCAGGAACTAGTGACACTAAAACAGTGTCAGCTAAACAGCTAAAAATATGCACTGTCACTGATGACACTGGCTGTGAAGTGCTTAAACATCTAGAATGATCAAAGGGTAAACTGTGTGCCTATCCAGTGTTTGTGTTTACTATGTGTGCTGCTTTTACTATGGAAAGAGATGGATTTGATTCAGGAACACGGAATACATAAATTTTTCGCCTGTCAGAACGGCACTCTGCCTTGTTTACAATGATTGGCGGGTGCATGCAGACTTTGAGTGACCAGCATTAAGAGATCGACTTCTGCTGTAAATAATTACAGCAAAAGCGACGCACAAGTGGTATAGTGCGGGATGGTGTGTGTGTATGTGTGTATGTGTGTGTATATATATATATATATATATATATATATATATATATATATATATATATATATATATATATATATATATATATATATATATATATAAAAATTATACTATACAGGATCCGGTGCTCAGCTACCACCATGTAGCAGTAAAACTGCTCTAGGTGGTCAGCAAGTGGTTTAAAGAGATCGATTGATCTTCTCAGAAAAAGAGAGCGAGCGGTATGAGAGCATGCTGATGAGAATAAAAATGAACCCAATGCTGAACTGATGATGAGGATTCTGTCTTACTCTGAGCTTCCTCTTTTATTCCCCAAAATACCGCCTTAATCTAGGGTAGGGACCTTTTCAGAGAGTGCAGTTTGTAATATTTACCCTTTGATTGGAGGGTAATATTACAGATTATCTATTTGTTTGCACAGTCAATAACTTAACTTGACCACCAGAGGGCACTCTAATGCTGCGTGCACACGGTCGGAATTTCCGATGGAAACAGTCCGATCGGAGCTTTTCAATGGATTTTCCAACCGTGTGTATGCCCATTTGTCTTTTTCTGTCGGAATTTTCCGACGGATTTTGGATTGAGAACCTGTTCTCAATTTTTCAGACGGAAAACTTTTCTATCAGTTTTTCAGATCGTGTGTATGCAATTCCGACACGCAAAATTCCGTCGTAATGCTCGGAAACAATTTGACGCATGCTCGGAAGCATTAAACTTCCCTTTTATAGTGCTGTCTAACGTGTTTTATGCCGCTGTTCTACTGACCGTCGGAATTTGGTGTGACCGTGTGTAGGCAAGACAGTTTGTGCGAAATTCCATTGGAATTCAGACGGGAAAACCATCTGTGCTTTTTCCGATGAGAATTCCGACCGTGTGTATGCGGCATTAGACTATAAATGCTTGTATTAGGTTTTTTGGGACTTTTCTGGGTTATAGCGGATACAATTTTTTTTTGTATCCCTAGATTGATCTAAATGTCATTTTATTTAGAGGGTATAGATATATTCCTGGTGTTTGCGGCATTATTTATGATTTTTTTTTATCTTTGGTATAATATAAACCTAAACATGAAACCCTGGCTAAAAGAGGGGCAATGTTATCCAGCGATCCATAATTAAATAGTAATTATGTTTGAAAGAAATCAAGTAGCGCTGAAAACTATATGTGAAATATACAAAATATTGCAAAACTATCATAAGACAATATATAACACCACGTGAAAGTGTTTGAATCAAGCAATCCCTTAGGAAGAAGTCACATGACGAACAATGTCAGGGGCGTGGCCACACGGACTTTGAAATTCTTTTGATAAAGTTTGGTGCTCTCAGAGATCGGCTCTATTTCATCGCTCCTGCTGTTTGCCATTCAGAATCCATTCTGTCGCAGACTGTATCCTGGGCAGAGTTTAAAGGAGTGGGTAAGCTCTGAAATAGTACATTTTGGTATCCCATACGACCATTTGTGCGAACCACCAAGTTTTCCATTGATGCAGTGCATTTTTTGCTGTGTTTTTGCTGGTTTATCATTTGGAACATGTGAGTTTAATCATTGAAGGGTGTGTGCAAGATTTGTTTGAATAAACAGTGTTACAAACAGAATCACGCTATGTGGAGCACTGTTTATGTTTTATTTTCACATATGGATGTTTAAAGCCTTGGATCAATTGGATCACTAACCCAGGTGGGGTTAAACAGCGTTTTTTGCCAACCACAAGAGTGGCGGGCAACACCATCTGGTGAGTGGGGGATCTATTGGGAGAGGGATCACGAGACACTTTGGTGTGGTGGAAGTTCACAAAGGAGTATTTTGAAGATTGATCAGCATTGGACAGATCGCTTCATATACCTTTTTTTCATTACAGTTATCAAAAGGACTTTTTTTCATTCAAACACTTTCACGTGGTGTTATATATTGTCTTATGATAGTTTTGCAATATTTTGTTTATTTTACATATAGTTTTCAGCGCTACTTGATTTCTTTCAAACATTTCACATTTCACGTTTGAGTTTAATCTTAACACAAATCTGGTTTTATATATTTAAAGTGGCAGCTAGGGTAATTTCACTGATTTACTGTATATAATATTCACATATATATACACATTTATTATTATTTTTGTAATTTTTGGAATAATTGGCGCAGTAAGGGTACGAGTTTGCAGCGTGTGGATATACTTTGTACCATCATATCAAAATAGTAATTATACTCCTTAACTGGTTCCGGACCAGCCGCCGCAGTTATACTGCGGCAGGTTGGCCTGGCTGCGCAAAGCTATACATCGCGTGCACGACCGCCTGGGGGAGTGTGCCCCTTGGCTGCCGGGACGATCAGATTTGATTCAGAACCGATCAATCCCCAGGCCCAGGCCAATGGTACCCCCCTAAAAAAGGTTTAACCCCTTGATCACCCCCTGTCACCAGTGATAACTGTATTAGGGTCACGGGTGACGCTGGTTAGTTTTTTTTATATAGCGTCAGGGCACCCACCGTATATTACCTAAATAAAGGTTTAACCCTCTGATCACCTGGCTTGTGATATCAGTTAGGTTTTAGTGTCAGATATGGTCTGCGTCACCCCAGGCAGCGTCAGATTAGTGCCAGTAGTGCTAACACCCACGCACGAACCATACACCTCTCTTAGTAGTATAGTGTCTGAACGGATTGATATCTGATCAGATCTAGACTAGCGTCCCCAGCAGTTTAGGGTTCCCAAAATGCAGTGTTAGTGGGATCAGCCCAGATACCTGCTAGCACCTGCATTTAGCCCCTCCGGCCCAGCCCACCCAAGTGCAGTATCAATCTATCACTGTCTAGATGCCAAAGAAGTATTATTTAAGGCTCAAGATATTATGTTATGCGTGTCAGAATGTGAGGTTTATTTTTGTATTTGTATTGCAATCACATTATGTTGTAACCTGTTGGTCCATGTGGGCCTGTGTGAAAAATCTATCACTGTCACTTACAAAAACACATAACTGCAGCGTTCTCAGAGTCAGGCCTGATCCCTGCGAATGCTAACAGTTTTTTTGGTAGCATTTGAGCAGTCGCTGACAGTCAGGAACTCTTTTTCCTGTGAGTCTAACTACTGTACCAGTAAATTTAGAGACAAAAATGTCAAATTGAAGGTACAGTAGTAAAGAGGCCTACACATTTCTGAGCATGACAGATAGTAAAGAGGAAGTCACTCATCTGTCAGATTCAGGCTCAGAATACAAACCGGTAGACAGCAGCGGCACCCTGACAGATAGCTCTGACAATAGAGTAGTGGTCCCTGCCAAGGTCAGGCGTACCCGACACCATTCTTTTTCTGTTGTTGAGGTGCAAGAACCGCAGGGCTCTCGTATGGAGCAGAGAGCCAGTACTAGTGCCGCTCATCCTTCTGGTGAACTGGCAAGCACCAGTGGCCTAGTACATCCTGGTTGTACATCCAGCACTGCAGTAACGCTTGGTGACGTGGTGAGTCCCATAAGTGCAGTTCAAGCTGGTGAGGTGGCTAGCATGAGTAGTGTCCCGCTGCCACCAAGAAGAAGACCAACACAGGCCCATCAAGCCCATAGTGCCCTTCCTACTGCATTTGCCAATCCTAATTGGGAGCCCACCATTTCTGCAGCACCCGTACTTCCCCCCATTCACTGGCCAACCCAGAATTCAGGTGGAAACAGTAGATGTTACGTCACTTGATTTTTATTCGCTGTTTTTCACGGAAGATCTCTATAGATCTATTGTGGACTAAAGCAATTTGTATGCTGGTCAATTCATCGCCACTAATCCCCAGTTGACCTTTGCCAGAGATTGGAGACATATTACGGTCTCCGAATTGAAGAACTTTTTGGGCCTATCCCTCATGGGCATAACTAAAAAGAGTGAGTTGTGGCCATATTGGTCCACTGACCCAATTCATCATATGCCTGTGTTCTCTGCCTCCATGACCAGGACACGATACGAGCAGATCTTGCGGTTCATGCATTTTAATGACAATGAACTCTGTCGTCCTCAGGGTGACCGTGGATTTGATCGGATCTACAAAATTCAGCCCCTCGTAAACCACTTCAACCAACAGTTTGCAGCCTTGTTTACGCCTGATCAAGTTGTCTGCATTGGTGTGTCCCTGATTACGTTTTCTGGCTGCTTGTCTATCAAACAGTATCTTCCCAGCAAGCGTGCCATATATGGGGTCAAGATGTATAAGCTCTGTGACAGGGCAACAGGCTATACATATAGTTTTATGGTTTCCGAGGGAAAAAATTGTCACGTAGAGTCAGAGAACTGCCCAGATTACATAGGGAGCACTGGTAAGATTGTGTGGGAGTCACCCTTATTTGGAAAAGGGTACCACTTGTACGTGGACAATTATTACACGAGCGTGACACTTTTTAGTCACCATTTTGATTATGGAATTGGTGCATGTGGCACCATAAGATCTAATTGCCAGGGCTTACCCCAGCGGCTTCTAGAGTCCCACCTTTTACTGGGGGAATGAGCCTGCTTCAAGTGTAATAATTTGCTTGCTGTGAAGTGGAGGGATTCACAGAATGTTTTTGTTCTGTCCTCCCTTCACGCAGATACGACAGTCCAAATTTCTATGGCGGCTGGTGTTGTGGAGAAACCCTTCTGTGTCCACGAATACAACCTTAATATGGGAGGGATGGACCTCAATGACCAGTTGTTGGCGCCGTACCTAATTGCCCGTAAGGCCAGACGCCGGTACAAAAAAGGGTCTGTATACTTATTTCAATTGGCTCTGCTGAACGCTTTTGTGCTATACAAAGCTTCAGGATGGACTGGATCCTTCCTTAAATTCCAGGAAGAGATTGTCACAGCCCTGCCAGACGGTGCTATGGCCCACCCTCCCAATGCAAATGCAGTGAGCATTGCTGCAGTGAGCAAATGCTGCATGAGAGGCATTTTCCATATGTCCTCCCTGGTAGCCATACCAAGAACACCCCAAATAAGATGTGTCTGCAGAAAATGTGAATTTAGGGACAATAAAAGCGTGACACCCACTTTTATTGTCCATCCTGTCCTGACCAACCTGGTCTCTGCATCGGTGACTGTTTCAAATGCTACCACACACTAGTGGAGTATTAGCGTAGGGTACAGCACTACACAGTCCTAGGGCCATCACATTTTGAGAGACCCTAATCTGTAACGTTCAGTTTATAGTTTTTATAAAAGTGAAAAAAAAAAAACACACGAAAACACAAAAAATATATAAACTAAAAAAGCCAAAAATAGTGGTTTTATTTTTCTTCTCTCTCTCTCTTATGTTCGCTCTCTACTGTCCACTCTATTGTTCGCTCACTATTGTTCTATATCTATTTGTTCTCTCTCTGTTTTATTTTACTATGTTTTATTGTATTTGCTTTCCAGGTCTTATACCACGTACACACGATCGGACTTTTCGGCCGGACAATTCCGCGGACTTAGTTCGGCGGACAATCTGCCGGACTTTCCAGCGGAGGTCCGCCGGACTTTCCGAACGTGCGGACTTGCCCACACACGCCTGGACTTTTTCGGTGGACGTTTTGGCGGAGGTCCGCCAGACTTTTACATGGAGTAAAGTCCGTTCATTTATAACGTGACTCCAGGTAGACGGGACTAGCAAAGGAAGTCAATGCCCCCGCCTCGATCGCCGAGATTGGCTTTCGGGGTCCGGTACTCGGCTAGGCTCCCAAAAAGTCTCCCACATGTGGTATCCCCATACTCAGAACAAGCAGCAGAATGTATTTTGGGGTATAATTCCACACATAACCATGGCATGTGTGATATCATTTAGTGACAACTTTGTGTAATTAATATTTTTTTGTCATTTTTTCAATCACTTAAAAAAATAAAATATTCAATGGGCTCAACAAGCCCCTCAGCAATTTCCTTGGGGTGTCTACTTTCCAAAATTGGGTCATTTGGGGGGGGGGTCATTTTAGCACCTCAAGAAATGAAATAGGCAGTCATAAACTAAAAGCTGCGTAAATTCCAGAAAATGTACCATAGTTTGTAAATGCTATAACTTTTGTGCAAACCAATAAATATACGCTTATTGACATTTTTTTTACCAAAGACATGTGGCTGAATACATTTTGGCCTAAATATATGACTAAAATTTTGTTTATTGGATTTTTCTTATAACAAAAAGTAAAAAATATCTTATTTTTTTCAAAATTTTTGGTCTGTTTTCCTATTATATCGAAAAAAAAAAATATGCAAATTTAGTTTGGGTACAACATTGTATGACCACGCAATTACCAGTTAAAGCAGCGCAGTGCCAAATTGTAAAAAGTTCTCTGGGCATTTAGCATCCTAATCATGTCCCAATGGAGGAAGAGGGGGAAGACAGGGAAAATCAGGTGGTCAACACCAACATAAGGGAATCCAGAGGAAGGGACATAAAGTCCATTACTCCTCTCCCTATAGAAAATACAATCAGCAGACCTACCGGTCACCTGGAAGATAATAGATATGAACCCTTGTATAGCCAAGCTGAGGAAGAGGATAACTATTATGAAGCATACTACAAAACCCATCCCATGACCCATTTAAGTGGTAAACCTCAGGGTTTTTTAGGCAAGGGACAGGGGGAAGGAAAAAGGAAAAAACAAGGGGCTGCAGGGGAGGGAGAAGGAACCCCAAGAAAAAGGAAAAGATAAGGGGTGAGGGGATTTTCAAAACATACCCTTGATAATAGACATGTGCAATTTGTTTTTTGTTTTTTAGTTTTTCTGTTTTTTTTTCGTTATTTTCGTTCATTCGTTTTTCGTACGAATGAACGAATGATTCGCTAAAAATTTTAACGAATGACGAATCGTTAGAATCGAACGAATCCGAAAACAACGAAAATCCGAAAAAACTAATTAGAAACAACGAATGTACGAAAGAAGAAAATCCGAAAAATGAAAACGGGAACAATGAAAATCAAAATTAACGAAAAAATTTGTACATTCGTAACTTTTTTATTTTTGTTGAATTGGTAATTTTCCGTGTCCCTTACAATGGTGCTGCTTAACGTGCCTCGAATGGATTGAACGAAAAAATTCGTAAATTCGTAACTTTTTTTTTTTTTTTTTTCGATTCGTAATTTTCCGTGTCTCTTACAATGGCGTTGTTTAACGTGCTTCGAATGGATTGAACGAAAAAATTTGTACATTCGTAATTTTTTTTTTCGATTCGTAATTTTCCATGTCTCTTAAAATGAAATAATAGCATACACATTACATAACATTATGAATTATGCTCCGATTACGAATCTACGAATGTTACGAATGTACGAATAAATACGAATGCATCCGAACGGAAATACGAATCAACGAAAAAATAACTCTTACGAAAATACGAATCGTTACGAATACGAACACCGACGACTTACAAATTTACGAATCGTTACGAATACGAACACCGACGACTTACGAATTTACGAATCGTTATGAATCAACGGAAACGAAAAAAACAAAACGAAAATAAACGAATTTTTTTGTTGTGCACATGTCTACTTGATAAGGGTTTGAAGTTTGCACCCACTATAGCCCTGAATACATTTGAAACATTCATTGACATACACAAATAAATAAGAAAACGGAGCATTAAAAGGCATTTTTTGGCAAATCCAATTAAGAGAAACTGTGTGTCCAATGGAGAAACTATATATGTACACACTGGGTTTAAAAATGTTTCACTCTAACCCACCAGGTAACACAGGTGGTAATGGGGTATGCCTATATATCAAGAATAATGTACAAGTGAATGTGAGAGATGACATCACTAAGGGAGATAGGGAGGAGGTGGAATCCTTATGGGTAGAGCTCCAAAGGGATGCAGCTAAGGGGAAAATAATACTGGGCGTATGCTATAGGCCCCCTAACCTGAGGGAGGAAGGGGAGACAGATCTCCTATCACAATTTGGATTAGCAGCAAGGATGGGAAGTGTTATCATAATGGGGGGCTTTAACTATCCAGACATAGACCAGGTGGAGGGAACTGCTCATTCATCTAAGGCTCGCCAGTTCCTAAATGTCTTGCAGGACAATTTTATGGGTCAGATGGTAGACGCACCAACTAGAAATAAAGCGTTACTGGATCTACTGATTACCAACAATACAGACCTGATCACGGATGTGGAAATACAGGGCAAAATAAGTAACAGCAATTTCAAAAGAGCCAACTTCCCTAAACTACGAACCTTGCTAGAAGGCATAAATTGGAATAAAATCTTAGGAACAAAGAACACTGAGGTGAGATGGGTTTGCTTTAAGAGCATATTAAATAAGGGCATTAGCCAATGCATCCCATTGGGTAATACATTTAAAAGAGCGATTTTATGGCTCTTTTGGCTTAACTCCAATGTAAAAATGCATATAAAAGCAAAGGAGAAGGCCTTCAAACAATACGAGGTTGAGGGATCATCATCAGCATTCAGACTTTATAAAGAATGCAACAAGAAATGTAAGGGTGCAATAAGGATGGCTAAGATAGAACATGAAAGACACATACCGGAGGAGAGCAAAAAAAATCTCAAGAAATTATTTTAGTATGTAAACAGTGAAAAAGGAGGACAGACCATGTTGGCCTCATAAAGAATGAGGAAGGACATCTGGTTACAAAGGATGGGGAGATGGCGAAGGTATTGAATTTATTCTTCTACTCAGTCTCCACAAGGCAATCGGGGGGCTTCAGTAACCAAAACTGCAGTGTTTATTCTCAGGAAGCACCTCCATGGTTAACAGAGGACAGAATTAAAATTAGACTTGGGAAACTTAACATTAATAAATCAGTGGGACCAGATGGCTTGCACCCGAGGGTACTGTTAACCTCTAAAATCTCTATTTCTGATTTATTAGTCACAAAATATGATATAGAAAATATATACAATAATTGTATGCAATTAGTGCGCTTAATCAACCTTAAAATCAATAAATAGTGATTGACCTTATAATGTGTATCCTTAGTGAAAAAAACCTATTGTGAATAGTAAATAAACGTGAATTTAAAACATATATAAAAATCCAATAGTGTGGATATATGTTAAAATCTGTGAGAGAGGTGAAGGGTTAAAGACGGGTCTGTGTACATCAAGCAGCTCCTAAAATATATAAAACTGTTCTAAACATGGGTGTATATTCCACTGTGCCCGTGTATGGGATGTATGTAAGCTGAGTCACTTATATCCCATACACTTATCAATCAATCAACTCAAATAGGTCGGTTGGATACTCAAAATTAAATAATTAAATAATTAAGCAAGGCACACTTCCTCCCTAGTAGGATCCACTGGCAAAAAATGTCAGACGCAGGGGGGAACCTAATTTCCCAAGGAAATCGTTCCAATTCAAACAATTGCTCCAATCAGCTGTGAATAAATTAATGAGTAAAAGAAAAAATGGGTTAAAGAAAAACACTTTCCCTTTGACTTGTTCTTATAAATATTTAGATAAAGGAAAAAAAGTGACACTTTCTTTTTGCTTTTCTTTGCTGCAGATCTTTTGTTTGCAGTAATCCTGTTTTTTCCTATTAATTCTCCAGTTTACATGTGTAAAAAGAAAAAACACAAATAGCCATTGCACAGCGCTGTAAAACATCTGTCATGTACATGTATGCTCTGTCCTACTCACATGCACCCAGCGCATTTAGTACGTGGTAGCTCTGTGTTACAGTCAGGCTTCTGTGGGGCTGTGCACCCTGCTTGTCCTCACTTCAAGTGGGCTCGACTACATCACTAGGCTCCTCCTCCCTAATAAATGATATGGGTTAAATAAGAGTTCTAATGACCAGGAGGAAAAGCTTTAAATAGAATAGCATTTATTAAAGGTAGTTAAAAGTCTAGCTATAACACAAATCTCTAGCTATGGTCTTACATCAAGGCATAAAATGCTAGGTTGAAATAAAATATATATATGAAGGAATATAGATTATATTCCTTCAGACCGTGATCTACAAGCATGTTTAGTTACAAGTAGCAGGGCATACTTTCCCTTGCTACTTGCCATCCTACCTCGGCTCCATCTTCTGCTGGCTCGTTCCCCGAAAGAGAAAGTTGCCGCCTTTTTCTCTGAGTATATCCCCTTAATGCTGATGCCCCATAGGCTGGCCTAGCGTGACTTCTGATTGGTTAGCTTTCCTAAGCCAGCCCCCTTTAACCACTTCAATACCGGCGTATAGTCATATGACGCCCACAAGGTGGATCTCCCATCCTGGGTGGGCGTCATATGACGTCCTCGCATTCCCGGCCACCTGGGGGGGGCGCGCGCTTGCGCCCGCGGCATCGCTCGGGACCCGGTGCGAGTGCCCGGCGGCCGCGATGTCCGCCGGGCACCTGTGATTGCCCGTTAAAACAACTGGACCGTGCGGGACCGTGGAGCTGTGTGTGTAAACACACAGCTCCACGTCCTGTCAGTGGCGAGGAGACCGATCATGTGATCCCAGTACGGAGGATCACTGATCAGTCTCCTCCCCTTGTCAGTCCCCTCCCCCCACAGTTAGAATCACTTCTATAGGGAACACATTAACCCCTGCAGCGCCCCCTAGTGTTAACCCCTTCCCTGCCAGTCACATTTACACAGTAATCAATGCATTTTTATAGCAACGATCGCTGTGTAAATGTGAATGGTTCCAAAAATGTGTCCCAAGTGTCCGAAGTGTCCGTCGCAGTCATGAAAAAAAAAAATCGCAGATCGCCACCATTACTAGTAAAAAAAAATAAAAAATTCTATAAATCTATCCCCTATTTTGTAGACGCTATAACTTTTGCGCAAACCGATCAATATACGCTTATTGCGATTTTTTTTACCAAAAATATGTAGAAGAATACATATCGGCCTAAACTGAGGAAAAAAATGGGATATTTATTTTAGCAAAAAGTAAAAAATATTGTGTTTTTTTTTCAAAATTGTCGCTCTTCTTTTGTTTATAGCGCAAAAAATAAAAACCGCAGAGGGGATCAAATACCACCAAAAGAAAGCTCTATTTGTGGGGAAAAAAGGACGTCAATTTTGTTTGGGTGTAATGTCGCACGACCACGCAATTGTTAGTTAAAGCGACGCAGTGCCGAATCGCAAAAAGTGCTCTGGTAAGGAAGGGTAAAAAATGGCCCGGTGCTGAAGCAGTTAATGAAAATCCTAGTGATGCAAATACACTTGAATGGTCCCAGGAAGTGAATAGGTGACAAACAATGGAATTGGCTCTTCATTGTTTGTATATACAAGCCTCGGCCCTGCATTGTCTGGAATTAACAAGAGCTTGGATGAAGGCAGTTGGCACCACTATCATAGTTGCAAGCCAAAAGAGATATATTCATAATTACAATATTTCACAGCTATTAATGGAGATTTCACATAAACTCATAAGGCAACAGATGGCCCCTTGTGGCCAGTTGAGAATATGAGACTCGGCCACACATAGAATAATGGTTTATGTGCAATCTTCTTTAATATTTGGAACTTTCGGCTTTGCCCTCTGAAATTAAATAAAACTCTTTGAGAAGAAAAAAAAAAAACTTTTAAACTCTCCATCCCTACAGTTCACATTTCTGTATAACAGTACCGGTAGTCATCACTTGTTCTGGATGTAATAAGTCCATAATAATAAAAGAAAAATCATACGATAAAAAAAAAACGAAGGGGAAAAAAAACATGAGGATCCTTGTTCTCAACTGTCCAATAATAATAGTGCGAAAGTCAATAATGTCAATCTGGTCATGTTGCCCTTGCTTCTGGGACAGCATTCCATGGTGATTCCAGTTGGATACAGCATACAGTAATGGCCTTTGGAATAGCTATCCGGGCTTTCTAAGATTATACTTTATTAATGTGGACATAGGTAGAGAAAGAAAAACACAAGTACATTTAAGACATACGCATTCAAATGAATGCTTGTCTGGTAAGTCTGAGCAGTAAGGACCTTTTAATTGCCATAGATATACTGCAACATAAAGTGAGACCCTTTTCCCAGTGACATGTGTAACAATTTGAAAGTTTACGTTCTTCAGCCAGGTGTCTGATTTCCACCCCTCATCTTTCTTCCTCCATTGTCATATGCCTACAAGTAACTCTGCTCAACCTTCTGCTGAATACCACTGTGTGTGTGTGTGAGACACTTTAAGTGTCCAGGGGGATCTTGTTACCATCGCAACTCCCCACTAACTCCTTTTACTGCAGCTATGTTCAGTGCTGGTGCCAAACATTTGGGCATATAGCTCTGTCCTTGGCTACCATGGGTAGCTACTGTACCGTCCTGTCTTTAGCAGGCTACAGAAGAGGTCACCACTTTGAGAGTTCTATGTGCAGATTAGGCAGTGTCGTCTACACAGACAAAAATAACTTGATTTCAGAATATGGATAAGTGTGATGTCACCAGTCACTAGTGGCTTCAGGAACAATCAAACTAAAATACTTTTAAGTACAATTGGCAAATAGGCAAATTGCTATTTGCCAATCACTATGAGTCTCACCAGTCCCAGTATATCTATATGATAATGCTCTTTGAACTTATTATGGCACAAAAAGGAAAACCTGACCAACATAATAAAAAAAAAATCAATGACCACATCTGATGACTGCCCAATATTAGAACTGTAGAGAGGATTGTATGTCATATTTACACAGAAAATAGTCACATGACTGTTGTTAAACCCTAATATTACTAGTGTCATGATAAATAGCTACAATGACCTAAATTCATATAAATGATTATCCCATGTCATAAGAGAAAACTAAAAACTGTTGGAACTTGGCCCATCCCCAAAATGCTACAGGGAAGCTTTAATATTCCATATCAACATTTCTAATCGCTTTAAATGTTCTCCATGTAATGTTCCCCATACTCCCCTCTTTTTTATTTTATTTTTTATTTGACCATAGCCAAGCAAAACTGAAGAATCACCAAAAAAAAACCTAAAAAAATAAGGTGATATAGGAAAGAAAGGAAAAAAAATAAAAATCTTTTCCCTTAAGAGAAAAAAAAAAGAAGAAAATTAAAAAAAAATAAAAAAAAAATAATTTTTTTAAAATTAAAATAAATAAATAAATAAAACCATACAGATTGAATGCTGCCCCAACCTTTAACTTTGTTAAAGAGCCTGGAATCTGTATTTTGTTAAACCAAAAGAAAATTGAAAAACTGCCTTAAACATTGCAGCTATACAAAAGTCAACACCCTCTGCCGGAGGTGATTAACATATTATCTGACTCTCAGTGCAAACCCATTTGCAAGTCAAAAAGGCCACAAAAAGTTGTTTTAGAGAGGGTAGGACCTCTGTTTATTGAAACAGACCGCCCCAAACCAGTGTTTAGAATTTAGCTAGGCCTGACTGTAATTAATTCCATTCAAGGCTTCTCCTTAGAACATACACAAAAAAATTATGTTCTAAGGTCCTTATGTGTGTTTCACAGTATTTTGCCCAGTCTGGGTCCAATCATCCGTCCTTGTTTGTGCATTTATCCTAAAATACAAAACTTAAAAATCATTAATAACATCTCACTGTACTTCTCTGAGAGGTTCATACTGACCTAACTAGTAGTGGATGCTTGTAACCGACTTCCAGCAGAGGTAATGAGTCCATCAACCGTAAGTACAGTCAAAAATGTACAGGACCGGAGATGGCTCGGAACCGAAAACACCCGCCACAGCCGCGGAAAATGACAGGCTATTATGCCGCGAATGGCGCCTCACAAAATAGCGGCAGGGGTGTTCATGACAAGGCTCCGATACAGGGACTGGGAGTGGACATTACAGGGCATCCATCCACCACTATTCGCCCGCTGAAAGCTTCCAGCGACTCCTCCTCAGGCCCTCCAACACCCACTACACGGAGCCCAGCCAAATCTAGGCCGTGGAGGGAATCCCCATACAGGTCGCAATCAACCCTGGATATGGAGGTAAGCGGACCGCACACAGCCACCGCTAGTCAGCAATCACAGAGAGGAGACCCCATATCAGAATTCCCCACAGCTGACAGGCCTGTATCAGATACTGTGTTAAAGGATTGGTTACTTTTATTGCGTTCTTCACTTCAGCCTGACTTGGTCAGGGGGATTAACGAATGCAGGAGAGAAGTGAATTCACTAGGCCTGAGGGTGGACAGAGCGGAACACAAAATGGAGGAATTTACCTCATCATACAATGTAATGGTTGAATCAAATGCAGCACAGGGGGAAGACATAGGATGGATCATGGACAAATTGGCAGATCTCAAGGACCGTTCCAGGATGAACAATCTAAAATTGAGGGGTATTCCTGAGGATGTATCCCCAAACCAGTTACTACAATTTGCCCAGGCCCTTTTTTCCTCTTTTTTACCTCAGGCAACAGCACAAGACCTCGTTAATAACAAAAAAGGGGGAGAAAAGCCAAAGGGAATGGGGTAAGCAAGTGCCTCTAAGGGCACCTAAAAGTCTCCTCAAGTCTGGCTATGTCCAATGTGGACTATGTCACTCTGGTCTAGAAAATATTAACAAATAAACAAAAAACCTGAAGTGCTCCTATCAAGGCTGGCAGGAACCAGGAGACCAAATGAGTGGCAAAAGGCATACACAGAGTGAGGGCTTAGATAAAAACAGTAATACTTTATTGTGTATACAAAAAAAGAAAAACAGAGCATCGGTGTGATCACAGATGATCACTGTATATATGTGGATGTAATTTATGTGACATCTGCAGTTATACCTTCATATAACTCAACCTGTCACTTGGTGAGTATATGATGCAGCAACAAAGAAAAATTGAAAAGACACATAAACACAAAACAAAAATAGGACAACATGAAACAAAGCGTCCGGACGCCGGCAATCTGTGTGTGGAGAGCCTGTATATATATTGCATGAATATGTGGTGGGTATAATTACTGGTATGTCAGGGAATCCACACAGAGATTAATGGGAAGCTCGAGCTGCAGGGACGGGGATAAGGGAGGGGGGGGGGAGAAGGAAAGACGGGAATGGAGAGGTATGGAGGAGGGACCCAGGAAGTACAATGCTTGGAGGTGGAAAACACTGGGAAGTATGGTAGGAAGTCACTCTTTGATTCAGCTGGTAGTAGTGGACACTTGTTGCTGAGTAGAAAAGATGGTAAATATCCTTCACCGTGTTAAACAAATGAGGGGAAATGAGATTCTCCTCTGAATGTTATAATTTCCAAATAAAAGAACATCATCAAGTAGGTATAATGGATTTCTGATGGAGACAAACAGACAAGTGGTAGTACCCGGAAATGGGGTTGCACCCGTGGGAATGTATGGATACTTCAATCCGGTATCTATGTGTTTCCAGATACCCGGTCAGAGCTGCATCATTGTTACGGCTAATTAATTTCAATTGTTCACCAGAGTCCCAGATATTAGTGTGGTAGATTAACCGTCTGGTATGGCATCGCTAATTGAATCACTAGGGGTGGTTTGGGCTGCAATCAGCTCTCAAAAAGAAAAAAGCACATCGATAATGTCCCATCAGTAAGTGAAGTATGCTTCTATCCCCATAACGTAAAATAGCGGTACCTGACGGTGTTCCGGTGGTTGGGTCTATGACCATTTGTATCAATTGATGCAGTCGGTTTCAGAAACGAATAGTCCCACAGGGTGTATTGGCTGTCTCCGGTACCTTGGGTGTCCCAACGTCTCTGTATTTAGAGGCTGATTCCTCGTAACATCTTCCGTCTATTCTCCCCGTCTCCCTGCCTCTGCTATGCTGGCTTCCGGGAGGTGTGCCGGCGTCTCGGGACGCGGTGACGTCAACGCGTTTCGCAAGCACGATTGCGTAGCTTCGTCTGGACGTACTGGTGGAGCCTGAGACGTCCCTTTTTATAGCGCAATGCTGCACAGGACTCACACCGGGTTAGATTTTTCTTAAAGGGACAGGATGTTTGGCGATATGTGTCCATACATAATTTCCAAGATAAAACCATTCAAGAATATTGAATAATAATTTTCTTTGTTTATATTTGATTAATGCATAGAGGTTTAATGGCCTAGCAAAGAGTAAGGGAAAAGGGTGAGGAAGGGGGGGGGGGGGGGGGGAAAAGGGGGGGGGGAGGGAAAGAGGGTAAAGGAGAGGGGATTATGCATTACAAATAAAGGGGAGACATATCTTACATAGCGACAAGGAGGGTCAGTATGTGAAAAAAAAACCATAAAAGCGAATAAAGATATTT
The DNA here is from genome assembly GCA_028564925.1 of Lithobates sylvaticus. Taxonomy (NCBI): domain Eukaryota; kingdom Metazoa; phylum Chordata; class Amphibia; order Anura; family Ranidae; genus Lithobates; species Lithobates sylvaticus. Next base: position 340,683,364 of record CM053030.1, on the reverse strand, counting down.
CGGGTCTACATGGGAGCGTAGGTTGTCACCGAATTAATTGGTTAACATGAGGAGAAGCAGTATATTTTATTCAGTGAATTGGCCAGTGTAAATACCTTTAGATAAAACAATAAATATTGCATTTGGTATATTACACGTGCCCAGTTCTCTGGTGCAAGATCTATACATCAAAACCATAATCAAAATTGAAATTAACATTCAAATTAAACTAAAAAAGTATGTATAATATAATATACTGTTAACACCCCTTAATGTGTTATGCCGGATCTAAGTATAGACAGGTGTGCACATGCTATACCATTAGATGACAGCTATGTATATCAAGCTTCCGTTGTAATACATCAGGTAGATGTAGCACACCCGTCTGAGGACAGCAGTGCCAGAGTAATGGTGGTTCTATGACGTACTGTATAGTATATGATTAGGGTGCAGATGTTAACAATAAGCAGCAACGATTATAAAGTATTTTTATAAAGGATAGTAAATGGTATATGAATGTAATATGGTGATGCAATATAGTCAGGGTCAGAATAGGGGAGTGGTCAAAGCCAGAGAGATGTCCTAGAGGTGTAGTGCATAAATATAGTTAGAATCGCTACCATGGCATTACTGGAATGATGACAGAGAGGTAGAGGTGGATGTCAATCATTCCTCAAGGAAAACCTGTAGGTTGAGTTCAGTGTTCATTCCTATTGGATATAAACTTCTTAAGCGGTAAATCCACCACTTTTCTTTCTGTAATAGTATGCGATTAAAATCGCCACGCCTAGGGGGAAGTTTGAGCATATAAATGCCCTTCACCGTCATACCTCTGAGGTTGCCATCATGTACTAAAGAAAAGTGCTTAGCCAAAGGCTTCTCTGTGTCTCGGGCCCTAATCTCCCGCATGTGCTCCCCTATTCTGACCCTTAAGGGGCGCTTGGTTTTACCTATATACAGTTTCCCGCATGGGCAGGTGATCATATATATTACCCTAGTAGAGGCACAGTTGATAAGATCCCGGATCTCAAATTCATTTTTGCCATATGCATCGTGGAATCTGTTGGTTCGATCCACATAGGGGCACACTTGGCAATGGCCACATGAGAACATACCCTTACTGCGCGGGAAGTCTGCCAACCATGTCTCATCAGTTTCACACTTATATTCCGATTTAACAAGGAGATCACCTAAGTTTTTTGCCCTTTTGGCCACCATATTCGGTGATGGGCCCACAATTTTGGCCAGTCCGGGTGTACTTGTCAGAATGCCCCAATGTTTGTTGAGAATATTGCGAACTGTGTCCCATTGGACCCCATATTGCGTAATTACTCTTGTGTAGCCATTCTTTTTGTTCTTATTGGTGTTATGCCTTTTTTTGGGGGCAGTGGTCAATAGGTCCTCTCTATTACGGTCGGCTACCTTATTTTTAGCCCTTCTAAGCTGGTTATGGGTATAACCTCGTTCCCTAAATCTCTTGTAGAGGTCTTTGCTTTCATTGCTATAGTCAGAAGGTTTGGAACAGTTTCGCTTAAGGCGAAGAAACTGACCCACTGGGATGCCATCTTTTAGCCATCTGGGGTGGTAGCTGTCTGCCTGAAGGAGGGTGTTGGCTGCCGTCTCCTTGCGGTAGGTACAGGTGCTGATAGAGTCACCCGATATGGATATCCACAGATCCAAGAAAGAGATCTTTATTTGGCTGAATGTGAAGGTCAGCCGGATGTTAAAATCATTAGTATTCAATTGTTCCATGAATATGTGGAGGTCCGGCAGGGTACCAGTCCAGATGAGTAGCACATCGTCGATGTACCTTAGCCATGTGTGAGCATGACCAAGGTACATCGAGTTGTGGTACACGATACTCTCTTCCCAGAATCCCAAATGCAAACATGCATATGCTGGTGCCCAAGAGGCCCCCATCGATGTGCCTTTAATTTGTTGGTAAAATTTGCTTAGGAATTGAAAACAGTTGTTATCTAGAGCAAATTTCAGTAGCTCCATAATCAATTCGTTTTGGTGAGCACATCCTGGGTAGTGGTAGAGTAGATACTCCTCCACAGCTCCTAGTCCTACAGGGTGGGGTATAGACGTATATAGTGATTCAACGTCCACTCCCACGAGCCAGGCGTCATGGGGTATCTTGAGGTCTTTGGTCTTGGCTAGAACATCTCTTGTATCCTGTACATAGGATACAAGGTGGGTGACCATGTCCTTTAAAAGAGAATCGAGATATTTCCCGACTTTGTCCAGAGGTCCCTTAATAGCGGACACTATGGGCCTCATTGTGGATAGGATTCATAGAATCCCTAAACCATCCTTTTTACCCACTGAAATTCCTAGGGATGTTCTCTTGAGAGTACATTACTTCCACATTAAGGACCAAATTTTACAGGCATCCAGGAAACAGGAAAATGTCCCCCCACAATATGCCAATATAAGATTGCTCCCTGACCTGTCAAGACACCTTACAGCGCCGACGTAATCTTCTAACCATTACCAAAGCCCTACGGAACCATAACATCCTCCATAAGTGGAAATACCCAGCTACGTTATCCATCACTCACAATGGTACTACCACCATGATTTCCTCATTAGATGACGAATAAAACTTTTGCACAAATGGAATATATTACCTGACTTGAATGTCCAATATCCCTCCGTGGCAGGGCCATCATTTGTTCAAAATTAATGGCAAGTTGTCACACGCAAGAAGTCTCACAAAAAATCCGCCGGTGGAAACTACTCTGAAAGTCAGCCATCCACATGATTGTCTCTTAGGAAGAGTGTCTTATACTTGCCTTAATACCCCTGTGGAGATGCGCCCCATCTCACAGGTGCAGATAAGCAGAACATGCCTGATTTTGGCAGGGATGCTAATTGCACACCTGTGGGCTGGGTTCATAAACATCACAGGAAGAGCAGTGAGTGCTCAGACCTGGAGACGGCTCCGCCCAGCAGACAGGAAGTCTGGCCAGGAGGTTGGGAGAGTTCCAAGAGGAAGAGACAGGAGCCTAAGACTGTAGGTGGCAGTCTGAAGCAGGCAGGTGTGGCCTGCGACTAAAGCAGCACGAAGCTGACAATGAGTAAGCCGGGAGGCTATCGTTTGGTTATGCAGTAATGGTGGAACCCCCTGCGAGGGAAGATTTCTGTTGATTTGAACTTTTTTCGTTTCCTTTAAATAAAAGTGGGCTGCCATGCCCTAAAACACAAGTCTGGAGTGGCACGTTTCTGAAAAATCGCATGCACAACTTGAATCTAATCACCACGGATCGTCACAATTGGTGGAGAATGCGGGCACGGATGGCATTGGTCCAGATCCTCGCATTCCGGAAACCGTGAGTGTCAGAGACTGTGTGTATTGCTGTTGCTGTGTGAAGCAAAGTGGTGGGTGCTGTGTCTCAGCTGTAAGGAGACAGTACACAAAATTTTTTTTTTGAAGGAACTCTGCATCTGTTGCTGCAAAGATGCATGTTGTTGCCCATAGCAACAAAGGCAAGGTCAGGCGTGAGACCTATGGCCAATGGTGGAATGATCCTGATGAGAGTTCTGGCTGGTGGGCTCAAGAGGATTGTTACAGTTACTGGAGAAGCTCTGCAGGGAGAAGGCAGTCTCCCATAGCAACCAGTGAAGTGTCGTCTGGATGGTGGGGCTCCTATGAAGAGGTGGCTCACTGTTCCCACAAAGAGGGCTGGGAAGCCCGAGAGTCTTTCATTTCACCCGGTAACCGCATGGGGAAATGCAGCAGGAGAAAGCAACAGGCTGACTGGACATTCAAGAGGAGAGTGGTTGCCCATAGCAACGCCTGTGATTCCAAGTCTGCAGACTGGATGAGAAAGACTGACTATGTGACTGTGCACACAGGAGTGGAAGTGACCCCAAATGGGAGATCCCCTGTTTGTGCTAAAAAGGACTTGCCTTGCTGCAGTGACCTGTTCAGTGGGGAGGCAAGTGTTAAAGTTAAAAAGCTTGAGGTCTGCATTGAAACTCCATCTGCTCATGCTGATGAGGGTGGGGTACAGCAACATGGTGTGATTGAAAATGTGTTGCCACAATGCAGGGTAAAACAAAGTGATGTGTTTAATGTTGAGGAGTGTAAAACTGACAAGAGCAGTGTTTCAGATGCTGTTGAGCCTCTTGGTCTGTCTATGTCTCATTTGGATGATGTAGTCCAACAGAGCAATACATACTGGGATGATTTGGCCAAGAGACTAATAGCAATGCTGGAAGAAGCTTTTGCTGCTAAAAGAGTAGTGGATGCTATGGCTGCTGTGCCAGGAGAGGTGTCTGCAGAACAGCCTATAGGCCAAGATGCACGGGTTGTTGCAGAGACTAATCCTCTCATGACTGAAGGTCCCAGCGAGTGTAAACGCACAGCGGAAATTGTGTCCACAGTGATAAAAAGAGAAGATGTGTATTTTGTGACAGACATGCTTAATGAAATGTTAGCATCATGGAGTGTACAGCCAGTATATATCCTGCCGTCCTCTCCTGTGTTTGGAGAACTGGTACCACGGGGCACGGCTGATTGGAGCTGGATATTGCAGGTTGTACTGTACAGAAATCGCAAATGCTTGAATCATTTAATGCAATGTTTTGTATTGATGTGGAAAGTTGTCTCACAGTGTGCTGGATTGCTACATACAAAGATTGTGTATGACAAGCACTCTGGAGCCCTGTTAGACAAGCCAGAGGTATCGGAAATACCAGCGGTAACAGAAATGGTGAAAACTGGTGTGGAAAAAAGTGTTGTGCAAGAACAGTCACTGATGGAGTGTTGGACAACAGGGGGCGATGTGAAACTGTGGGAAGGTCCCATAGAGAGTAACTGCTCCCCTGTGTGTGGTCCCTCCTCAGACACTGTCCTAGCAAGCGATGGGACCAGAGTTCCTGGTAGTTTTTTATTGGGTAATTTTGAGAAAGCGGTTGCCAGGGGTAACTACGCAGGTATCAGCGAACCTGAAACCCAAAAAGTGCTGGGTAAAGTTGAGACAGAGGTCAAAGTAGGACCCCTACAGTTTTGGCAGAGTAGATCTGGGGGAGGTGAGAAGTCCGCATGGAAGCATACCCGGAAAAAGAGGTGGGTGGAGTGGCCCTTTAGGAAGAAGGGTTTTGTATTTCTCCCTCCGGTGCGAAACAGGGGGGGAGGATATGTGGAGATGCGCCCCATCTCACAGGTGCAGATAAGCAGCACATGCCTGATTTTGGCAGGGATGCTAATTGCACACCTGTGGGCTGGGTTCATAAACATCACAGGAAGAGCAGTGAGTGCTCAGACCTGGAGACGGCTCCGCCCAGCAGACAGGAAGTCTGGCCAGGAGGTTTGGAGAGTTCCAAGAGGAAGAGACAGGAGCCTAAGACTGTAGGTGGCAGTCTGAAGCAGGCAGGTGTAGCCTGCGACTAAAGCAGCACGAAGCTGACAATGAGTAAGCCGGGAGGCTATCGTTTGGTTATGCAGTAATGGTGGAACCCCCTGCGAGGGAAGATTTCTGTTGATTTGAACTTTTTTCGTTTCCTTTAAATAAAAGTGGGCTGCCATGCCCTAAAACACAAGTCTGGAGTGGCACGTTTCTGAAAAATTGCATGCACCACTTGAATCTAATCACCCCGGATCGTCACACCCCCTTTTACCAATAGCAGTTACGTCTGCTCATGGATCGCTTCATAGATCCATTTCTTATGTTATTCTTGATTGCATTAATTTTTCTTTGTTTTTGTTTCTTGCATTTTTTCCTTGATATGCACAGTTTTACTACAAGCAACGTCAAATCTTCTGCTTCATTCGTACAATCCCAAGATGTCCGCCATCCGTTGGGAACTTACTCTTTGGTCACAGTGAGTACTATAATATCAGCATCTCATATTCTCTACACAATTGTCCGATGACGATTTCTTGCCTATCCATTAACGCTCATGGGTTGAATTGCCCAACCAAAAGATTTTCTCTTTGGAAGGAAGCATATAAACAAAGGGCAGATGTCCTATGCGTCCAAGAAACGCACTTTCAACTTGATAAGGCTCCACCATGCTCCCATAAGGACTATCCTTATCCTCATATTTATTTGGCATGCAATCCTCATAAAAAAACAGGAGGCGTCCTTCTGGCCATTAAAAATTAGCTTTCCTTTCAACCCAAAGACTCATTCCTTGATGCTGCTGGCAGGTTCATCATTGTCTCGGGTGACATTAATTCACAACCCTTCACCTTAGTTACTCTATATGCTCCGAATAAACATCAGCTTCGTTTTTTCAAAAGAGTTCTGCGTAAGATTCAGTCCATGAAATATGGCAAGGTTATGATTTGCGGGGATTGTAATCCTACCTCAGATCCACAGGTGGATACGTCTTCAGCCAAATTCAACAGGACACCGGCACTGCAGAACACCTTTTTCTCTAACAGACATCACTCATATTCCCATATTGACATGTTCTTAACTGATAGATGGTTAATAAAGGATATAGTTAAAGCTACCATACATGACATTACATGGTCCGACCACGCAGCAATCTCATTAACTATAATGGAAAAGGGTGTCTCCTCTTCACCTCCCATCTGGCGTTGCAACACTAGACTGCTACAGGAACCTTCTTCCGGTAAACAATTATCTCAACACCTCACAATTTTTTTCTTAGATAATTATGGCTCAGTTATTGACCCACATGTTTTGTGGAATTCTCACAAGGCCTACATGAGGGGTATCCTCATACAAATGGGTGCTAGGGCAAAAAGGCAGCGATCTCAGCAGCTTCAAACTATCCTCAATGACATTAGGGATCTTGAAACACAAAATAAGCAATAACCTACTTTACTCATATCAAATAAACTAACTTCCCTCAGGGAAAGACTTAGGGAGATTCTATCTCAACAATATGACAGACATGTCAGGCGCCTGAAATTGAATTTCTATCACAATGCTAACAAAGCCGGCAAATACCTTGAATAGATTGAAAGCGGTACGCACTAAAACAAGGATAGCACACCTTAAACATCCCACTTTGAATCACAAAATCGTACATCCTCAGAAGATAGCTGACCAATTCGCCGAATATTACGGTTCACTCTATAATTTACACAATGATCCCAATACAACTCAACCTACCAGAGAGAATATACAAGATTTCTTACAACATATTCATTTGCCTTCTTTCTCTACACCACAGTTAGAATCTCTCAATGCACCATTCACTGCTCGAGAAGTTGAGAAAATCATTGATACACTTCCAAATGATAAATCCCCTGGCCCTGATGGTTCCTCTAATGAATACCTTAAAGCGTTTAAACATATTTTATCACCTCATCTAACAAACTCTTTCAATGAAGCTGCTGAGACTGCAGGCATGCCTCCGGATATGCTAAAGGCCTACATAGTCACCTTACCAAAACCTGGTAAGGAATCCGACACACCGGCTAACTTCAGGCCAATATCGCTTCTAAACTCCGATACCAAAGTATACGCCAAATTGTTGGCCAATCGTTTATCGCATAATGTTCCCTCACTGGTAAAAAATGACCAGATGGGATTTGCGAAGGGGAGACAAACTTCCGATGCAACTAGAAGAATTGTTAATATTTTGTACCATGCTAAATTGCACTGAACGCCTTTTCTGCTGTTATCTATTGACGCAGAGAAGGCGTTTGATAGAGTCCATTGGACATATATGCGGATGGCGCTTGTAAAGTTTGGCTTCCAAGGTCGTATACTTCAAGCTATTATGGCATTGTATTCTTGCCCCACAGCCCAGGTATATACTACAAATACTTTGTAAACACCGTTCAATATAAGCAATGGAACTAGACAGGGTTGCCCCCTGCCCTCTTCTATTTTTTAACCTTATGATGGAACCTCTAGCAGAAACCATAAGGACACATCCTTTAATCTCAGGCTTCCAGTTTGGTTAGAATAAACACACCATTAACCTTTTCGCTGATGACGTTATCTTACTATAATAAAAAATATTAAAAAACAAGCAGCGCCAAATTGTGATAATGTGTACCTATCGCAATATGTTCACCTGTGCACATACGTAATTGATATAACAATGCACTAACAGTAACATAAGATGGTACACATATGCATATAGTGTTTATAGTTCATATACTGATGATGTTAGCCAAAAACACTATATAAAATAAAGTCCTATGATGGCAAGAAGGAAAAAAGGTCACAGATGAAATGTGATGCTGCACTGCACTGATGAACGATAACCCTGCATGCATCCAAATACAGCTTGAGATCATACACCACGGTGACTTGTATATGCAATTTGTGCAGTGGACCCGACACCCAGAATGTCTATGCGCTTACCAGATGGTAGAGCATATAGCGCTCTGTATGAAAACCAGCCAGCAATCTGGGAAGATGTCCCTGATTTTTCCCTCTTTTGGTCTTTAGCCTCCAGCAATGATGAATAGGGGATATCCTATTTCAATCGTGAAACTGAATCAATCCTGCAGGAAGCTGAGGATATCACTGGCTTTCCTTCTCCCGATCCACAGCACAACCAGTTTAGAGTGGAGATGGCTTTAAACCCCTAGAAATTTCTCCTTTAGGAGCGCTTCTAGAAAAAACACATCCGCCGGCCGGTCGGTCGGATATTGGAGCACGTCCTCCTGAGTTCTAGCGTGGTGACGTCACTGCGTGCCCTCCCAGACCAGTTTCGACACAGATGACGTTTTCAATGGGGAACGTTATCTTACTATTGACTAATCCATGTATTTCCCTGACTCATGCTCATGACATCCTCCAAGAATTCGGTAGAATTTCATATTATAAGGTAAATTTTTCTAAATCCTTGATCCTTGCTCTCAAAGTACTGCCCAAAACTAAACTTGCTCTCCAAAAGAGATTTCCTTATACGTGGAGTACTGAGGGTATACCATATCTGGGAATTGTATTGAAAGCAAAAGTTTCCGAGCTTGCGAAAGCTAATTTGAACCCGCCTATTGCCAAACTGGGAGCCCAACTCAAGAGTTTCTCTATGAGGGAAGTATCCTGGTTTGGTAGAATAGCAGCATATAAAATGTTGATCTCACCTCAAATACTGTATATGTTTCGGTCTCTTCCTATTCATATTCCTCAACACTTTCTCAATAGATTGGCTACTATGAGCTGGAAGTATATATGGTCGCTGGTTTCAGACCATCGACCCGCCAGTATGGGTGGATGTCGAAAACTCATTAACGCCTATGAATAATGTTACTACTCTCTTTCTGACTGATGGTTGGTCTGCATGGGACATATGTACACTGCCCCCCACGATACAAATATCATTGAAAGCATGGAGATACATCCTAACTAATGTCCAGGGAGACCTTAAAGAATTACCCTACTATATTCCAATCTCTGTCCTTGAGACGAAAATTCCATCGTTGACGGTCACTGACTTAACGGTTAAAGGGATTAAACATATATCGGACTTATATGATGGCACCCAACTTAAATCCACTGCACAGTTGTTTTTGCAATATGATCTAACGGCTGATATGTCACTCCGTTTTCTCCAAATAGAGCAGTTTCTCAAGACCCAACTACCTCCAGCGATTACCATTCTGTATAGACTTTGGCAGTTCTACTCCTCAGATAAAAGGGATTTGAAAGGTATTTCTTATTTTTACAACATTCTGCAAGACAAATTGGCGTTTACCAAAACGTCTGCTATGATTAAATGGGAAACAGAACTCGGTTCTGATTTCTCAGAAATTCAATGGCGTCAAGCCTTCTCAGAAATTCATAATGCATCCCACTGTGCTCAACACTGGGAACTGACAATTGAACTAACCAATCGATGGCATTATACTCCCTGTCGCTTGGCGACCTTCTTCCCGGGCACTTCGCCGCACTGTTGGAGGGAATGCGGTCAGATAGGTAATATATTACATATGCTTTGGCATTGCCTTACGATCAAAAGCTTATGGAATGGTATTTTCCAATTTATTTCGTCCATCACGGGTATGCTCACTGCTCCGGATCCTGCCCTAGGAATTCTTCACTTGAATATTGATAAGTTTCATAAAGACTTTAGACCAGTCATATCCCATATCTTACTAGAAACAAGGTTATTGATCCTGTGTCACTGGAAGGCCACTAATGCTATTAATGTGTCTGATGTCACTTCAGCTGTACGTAGAAATTATACTTTTGAACGCTTGATAGCCATTAATGCCTTGAAATGTCCACAGTTTGACAAATATTGGTCTATATGGCCTACAGACCTTTCTCAGGGATGTACTTAAGTAAATTTATTAATTGCTACAGTTGCTATGTATATGCTTACTGATAATACTAGTTATTGTATACATTGCTTATCTACGATATAGATGTTCGATACGTCCAGTGCATATCTTTATGATTGTTTTATTTTGTCCTCTTGTTTTTTCTGTATATTTTCTTGAAATATTCAATAAAAATGAAATGATTAAAAAAAAAAAAAAAAAAATGTACAGGACCCACCCCCATATCTATACTCTGACAGACAAAAATTATAGGAAAAATCTGGAGGGTTTGTAAATACTTACATTCTAAGAATACAACATGTAGACCTATAACCTTCACATAAGTCATTTTGGAAGGAAAAACAACACACAACACAAGACCTACTGAATCCATAAGATGCCACAAGGTGCAAAGTAATGTATCATGTAGTTTCCAAGTGTCAGAGTGAATGAACCTTCACTCTAAGCCACCGGAAAAAAAAAAAACAAACGAAGGAAAAAAAATAAATCAACACAAAATCCCTAGAGTTATAGGGATCGAGATCTCATATCTGTGCACAGGTTATTTATTCGCGAATACCTTTAATACCTTTAAACTTTAAAAAGTTATACATTTAAACTGGTACCAGTATTGAGCTCATTATAAACGGGAAAAAAAAACAAATATTAATAAAATAATCATAAACAGTACAACGCATGCGCATTAGTGTGATCACACTTATTGATGGCCATAAAACAATGTTGAGTACACCCACTATCAAAAAAAAAATAAATCTTTGTTTATACATGTACCGTTCATACCCATGCATTCCATCGCTCACACATACACATTCATTTGGTTTGCATCCCATACATTCTGGATAAGGCTTTGGTAATTGCAAATTAATTGCTAGACGTTTCTGGCCTCTGGGAGAATAATAAGGAAAGAAGAGAGAGAGAAAAAAAAAACAATGGGCCTTTATACCTTACCTTTGTTAGGCGCGTATTTTGCATATGTACAGCTACTTTATATGCACATATAATTTCTGGAATTCACTTAACCTGAAAACAAATAACTTTATAGAAAACAGTTATTAATCTTTTCCCCAATTTTTCTAACCTATTTTAAAGCAAACAATACATCATTGTTACGTGTACCTTGGTAAATGGTCAATGACATTCCCACTTTGACCTAGTGAAACTAGAATGCCATAGACCTCTTAACCTAATTTCTTTTAAAGGATTGGAATTGTTTCACAACCGCATCCCGTTCCTGTTTAATTTGCCTAATCTCATGCTACAGCCTCCTTCTCAGCCTTAAAAGTTGAGGAAGGGATGTATGATTTTGTATTTTCATATTTATTACTCCTAGGCCCTTCCCCCCAGCATGGTGAGTACACTTCCACGTCACGCCTCCTTGTTGTATATTGCTTCTGTTTAAATATCTTTTCACCAGAAGACAAACAAAACTGAGAAATGTGGCCTAGTACCCCACAAGTATAGCACTTTATCTTTTGTAAAGTATTAAAGCATCTCGTAACAACTGGTGTGGTTTTAGGCTGAGATTCTTCAATGGCTACAACCTCATTAACCACCTTTCCTGTCTTCCTAAGGCCGCGTACACACGAGCAGACTTTCCCACAGGATTTTTCCTCCCAAAAGTCCGGCGGACTAAGTTTTAAGTTCAGACTTAAAATTGTCCGCTGGACTCGGCAGTCCGGTGGACAATCCCGCAGTCTGTGTGCTAGTCCGCGGGACTTTTGAAATGAACGGACTTGCCTCGCACACGGAGGAAAGTCCGTTCATTTAGAACGTGACTCCAGGTAGACGGGCTAGCGAAGGCATGCCACCGCGCTAGCCCCGTCACCTGGCATGGATTTAAAGGGGAATCCCTACGCCGAAAAAACGGCGTAGGGGTCCCCCCCCAAATCCATCTCAGACCCTTATTCGAGCACGCAGCCTGGCCGGCCAGGAAAGGGGGTGGGGACGAGTGAGCACCCCCCCCTCCTGAGCCGTACCAGGCCATGTGCCCTCAACATGGGGGTGCCCTGGGGAAAGGGAGACCCTGTGGCCCCCCCACCCCAAAGCACCTTGTCCCCATGTTGATGAGGACAAGGGCCTCTTCCCCACAACCCTGGCCATTGGTTGTCGGGGTCTGCGGGCGGGGGGCTTATCGGAATCCGGGAGCCCCCTTTAATAAGGGGGCCCCCAGATACCGGCCCCCCACCCTATGTGAATGAGTATGGGGTACAATCTACCCCTACCCATTCACCTAAGGTGTAAAAGTGTAAAAAAAAAAAAACACACCATTTTTAAAAATATTTTATTGCACAGCTCCGGGGGTCTTCTTCCATCTTGGGGGTCTTCTCGCCGGACTCCTCCGCTATCTTCTGCTCTTTTACCTAGCTCTTTCACGAGCGGAGGAGCCCGGCTTTCTTCTTCGTCGCCGCCGTCGTATGGGGGTCTCGTTCCGCCTTCGGGGGTCTTCGGGGGTCTCTTCTGTTCTGGCCGCTTTTGCCGCCACCTTCTGCGTTGTCGTCATCGTCTTCTTCCGATGTTGACTTGATGCTCTCTCTGGCCAGAATGGCAGAGACACGCGGTGTTGTGACTTATATAGGGACAAGGGGCGGGCCACCGTCTCATGTCACATGGTGACCCCGCCCCCATATGATGTCACAGTCCCAGCATCCTCCGGGACTACGACGACGACGACGCAGAAGGCGGCGGCAACAGGGGTATGAACAGAAGAGACCCCCGAAGACCCCCGAAAGCGGAACGAGACCCCCAGACGACGGCGACGAAGAAGAAAGCCGGGCTCCTCTGCTCGTGAAAGAGCTAGATAAAGTAGCAGAAGATAGCAGAGGAGTCCGGCGAGAAGACTCCCTCAAGAAGACCCCAGGAGCTGTGCAATAAAATATTTAAAAAAATTGTGTGTTTTTTTTTTATTTACACATTTACACCTTAGGTGAATGGGTAGGGGTACATCGTACCCCATACTCATTCACATAGGGTGGGGGGCCAGTATCTGGGGGCCCCCTTATTAAAGGGGGCTCCCGGATTCCGATAAGCCCCCCGCCCGCAGACCCCGAGAACCAATGGCCATGGTTGTCAGGAAGAGGCCCTTGTCCTCATCAACATGGGGACAAGGTGCTTTGGGGTGGGGGGGCCGCAGGGCCCCCCTTTCCCCAGGGCACCCCCCATGTTGAGGGCACGCGGCCTGGTACGGCTCAGGAGGGGGGGGGGGCGCTCGCTCGTCCCCACCCCCTTTCCTGGCCGGCCGGGCTGCGTGCTCGTATAAGGGTCTGAGATGGATTTGGGGGACCCCCACGCAGTTTTTTCAGCGTAGGGATTCCCCTTTAAATCCATGCCAGGTGAAGGCATGCCGCCGCGCTAGCCCTGCCTACCTGGAGTCAAGTTCTAAATAAACGGACTTTCCTCCGTGTGCGAGGCAAGTCCGTTCATTTCAAAAGTCCGGCAGACTTTTTCCCGCGGATTGTCCGCCGGAAAAGTCCGGGTGTGTGTGGGCAAGTCCACACGCTCGGAAAGTCCGGCAGACCTCCGCTGGAAAGTCCGGCGGTTTGTCCGCTATTCTAGGTCTGGCGGACGAAAAGTCAGAGCGAGTGTACGCCGGATCAGAGATTTAGGGCTATTTACACAAGAGCTCTGACTTTTCAATGAGTTGTTAAAATTAACACCTTTTCCAGACGGAGATAATTTCCTGTTGTATGCCTTAAACTGGTCACTAAGACTTCTCACACCTATGTGTGCATTATTTTTAATTTTGACAATGTTGGGGAACTTGTCTTGCTCCTCATTTGTGGATATCTGGTCCCCCTTGTCTGGTGGGCATGTGACCATGGTGCATTTTCGATTGTCCTGTGGCTCTGCGATTTCTCCCACTGCCACAGGAAAAGTAGAATTAGGATCCATATCCTCCTTTCCCCCCATACTTTTCATATACATTATTGTCCCCAATTTCATAGGCACAAGTAGATGCCGTAGCATTACCATGTTCAAATCTGTTGGTCACCGCCGCCTGTCCTTTAAGAATTGAAATTGTTTGTAGCAACTGTGACATTGTAATATTTTTATTGTCGACTATACCTTCAAATTGCTGTATTTTAGCATTCATGGCCATGCAAGCCGCATACATGCCTGCCAAGGCTACACCTTTGAGCTTATTTTTTATTTTTTGGTTGTTTTAGCCTGTTCCTCAAATACCTCCTGGACATAAATCCAAGGAGATGGTTTTAACTTCGCATCACAGGCAAATTCATTGCTCTTCTGTTTAAGAGTATAAGTTGCTACAAACTTTTCTAGACGGGACATGGCTGCCATTACCAACAAATAATATGCACAATTTGTAAGCTAGTTTAAGTTAAATGTTGCCCTGTACTATACAGTCCTTTTTAGATTACTGTAAAGAAGTAGGGAAAACGAACAGTAGCTCAAATCGAATAAAATCCTGAAAATACAGTAAAGTGGAGTGGAAAGGAAAAAAAATATATATATATCTATATATAGATATATATATTTCCTGACGCACCATGGCAGCACACACATTGGGTTGTGACTCCGCCTCCACAACCTGATAGGGCTGGTTAGCTATAAGATTCGAAGAGGAGTCCACCGTTGCATTCTCCTTTTTTTCCTCACCTGTATGGACGATCGTTTTGATCAGAAAGATCGGTTAGAATTATGGAACCCCCCTTACCGCTTCGCCTCACTAGGTTCAGCCTCTCCTAGCTGGAAGCCCTATCTGTACAGTCTCTAAATGAGCTAAAACGAAGGGAAGCCCCACTCTGGTGGTCTCAGAGGCTAAAAAGAACCTGGAAAATGCCTGACAAACCTTAAATAGGTTTTATATGGTATGCAGCGGTCATCCCGTTTTTTACTTTTCTCTTTCCTCTTCCCCTTTTACACAATCTAATAACTGTTATTACCTCCGCATCTTACGCTTAATTTTTCCCTTTTTTTGGCCGCGCTGGGCCTTGTAGTACCTTGGCCGGACTGCCTCCTCCATCATGGCGGCCGCACAGTGCTCTCACAGCGCTCAGGAAGTGACACAGGCACTATTCCTATGTTTGCCAGGTTCCAAAATGGCGCCGAGCGTCGCGGAACGCTAGGGCGCATGCGCGGCAGTGACGTCATCACCCCCGCAACGGCGGCAAATTTAAAAGGCGATCTGTGCCTTTTTTCAGATGACAGGCTTGCAAACAACACTCTCCATCCTGGTTTTTTCGCTGCTAAAGCACTGTCCTGCTAAACCTCACTGCCCTAAGTCTCTGGTAAGCTAAAACTTTATTTTTTCTGTCTCTCCCAATACCAGCACCTGCTGCTCACACTCTGCAATGGTTTCCTAATAGGAAAAAAACCTTTCCCTCTCAGGTACACTTTACTTCTCCTATGGAGGCCGCTGCTTCAGCAGACCAGCCGCGAACTACAAGGTAAGGGGGCACCTGGCTAGGTAAGTAAGAAGAGGAGAAAAGAGAGCATTGCCACTAACGCCTTTTTTTTCTCTGGCAGTTCTGGCAGGTCATCGGGGTCATCGCATTCTAAAAGAAAAGAGCGCTCCCACTCAAGGCATTCCCGCTCCCACAGGAGCCGTTCAAGATCCTCTCACCACCACATAAGCTCATCTTCCGCTCACCCACGTCGCGATGGAGGACATACACGTCCTGCGCCTAACACATGCTGGGTTTGTGGAGCACAAGCCCTACCAGGCAAATTGGTGTGCCAAGTCTGCTTAGAAGAGGCAACCCGTGACAAGGAATCCGATGCAAGAGAGGCATCTAATATAATAAGGGAATCGGTGAAGGAGTCGATCATGCAGGTGGCAGCCTACGATCCGGTTGTACCTTCTAATTCAGCCTCTACCTCCTATTCCCAGCAAGACCAGGAGGATTCCCCAGAGGAAGACGAACTACTACCACCCACAGCCTTTGACTTTGCGTTGATAGAACCATTCGCAAAATCAGTGAAGGAGGCGAATGGATGGGAGGAGCAAAGGGAATCTCCTCCAAAACGAAGAAAATATTTTCCAAACCTCAAGAAGGATCCAGAAACATTCCCGTTTATCGAGGAACTCGACAAACTCATAAAAGACGAATGGCAAAAGCCCAAAAGCCGGATAAGATACCCTCTGAAAGAACCGACGGTTAGTCCCCTCATCCTGGCTCTGGTGGTAGACTCCTCACTCATGCGGTTAGCACGCCACGTAACCCTGCCAATAGAGGACGCGGTGACATTTAAGGATGTGATGGACCGCAAGATAGATCTCAACCTCAAAAAGGCCTATTCAGCGGCGGGAGGAGCTTGCAGGCCAGCGATCACTTTGGCAGCAGTAGGTAGAGCCATCTCCTGCTGGACTACCAATACAGAGAAGTTACTGACGGAAGCGGCAGATCAGGAAAAAATGTTATCCGCCCTGCAAGAACTCAACTTGGCGGGGGAATTTGTTGCAGAAGCAGCGGTGGACGCGATTAGGTCCTCAGCGAGGGCAATGTTGGCCTCCGTGACCGCTCGAAGGGCACTGTGGCTAAAGCCTTGGGTGGCGGACACGACCTCTAAGTCCAGCTGGTGTAGGATTCCCTACGATAGCGTCAACCTGTTCGGCCCCAAACTGGACTCCGCAATATCTAAAGTCACAGGAGGAAAATCGGGCCTTATCCCATTGGATAGGAGGCCCAAGCAAAAGAATCCCTCTTTCAGACGCCATTTACCTGAAAGGTACCGGGACGCAAAATCATATAAACCAGGCAAGGAGTTCAAGCGGAATTGGAGGAGTACACAGCCATCTTTTGTCAGGATACAGAAGGCTAAGGGCACGACTCCCGGGGACCAACCAAAGTCCTTTTGATACCACGCTCGCCTAGCCTGCAATAGTAGGAGCGAGGCTGAGGCTATTCGCTCAAGTATGGATGGACCGTATTCAAGACCATTGGATGATTACTACCATTCAAGAGGGCCACAGGTGGAGGTTCAAACACACTCCTCCCCGAAATGACTACAGATTCACCAGACTTCCATCTTCAATCCAGAAACGCAAACTTCTAGTCAAGTACATCACGGAGCTGCTACAGAAGCAAGCAATCATAGAAGTTCCAGGGGAACAGAGGGGTGTAGGTTTCTACTCTCCTCTTTTTCTAGTCACAAAAAAGACGGGCGACTTGAGGCCAGTGTTAGACCTAAAGCGTCTCAATCGATCAATACAGGTCGAATCCTTCAAAATGGAGAGTCTTCAATCCATACTACTGGCAATGGGGGTAGGAGACTGGATGCTCTCAGTCGATTTGTCCGACGCCTATTTACTCATACCAGTGCACAAAACCTTCCAAAAATACCTGCGCTTCGCTATCGGCCAACAACATTTTCAATTTCAAAGTCTCCCGTTCGGGATTTCAACGGCACCCAGAACCTTCACAAAGGTATTACTTCCAGTCATAGCACACCTGAGGGAGAAGGGGCTGAGAGCCCTACACTACTTAGACGACATCATCCTCCTAGCCGACAGTCAGGAAACACTCCTGCAACATCGAGTCGTGCTAATCTCCACTCTCCAGCAGTTCGGTTGGCTAATAAACTGGAAGAAAAGCAGCTTGGTACCAACACAAAAGAGGATTTTTCTAGGAGCAGAACTAGATACCAGTTCCAACACAGTGGGTCTTCCCCAAGAGAAACTACACCCGCTCATCAACAAAGTAGGAAGGCTTCTGGCGGCGGATCACTCACATGTCTGAGCATTCTGGGATCGATGTCCTCCACTTTCCTAATGATCCAGTGGGCCCAGTGGAATTCGAGGACTTTCCAGAATTCGTTCCTGAAACAATGGAATGGACATTCGATGAATCAGTGAATAGTGATCATGCAAGCAGTGAAGAATTCTGCACGGTGGTGGATCCAAGCCACCAACTTGACACGTTGCCGTCCTATTGTACCCCCACTACCAGAAATAGTAACAACGGATGCCAGCCTTCATGGGTGGGGAGCACATTACCAACACCAGGGGGCGCAAGGCCGTTGGGCCTTCCGACCGCAGGGCACAGTCTCGAACGTCCTAGAGCTCAGGGCCGCCTGGCAAGCCCTTCGAACCTTTGCACATCTCCTCACATGGAAAAGTGTCCTTCTGCGAATGGACAATACGGTAGCAGTGAACTACGTCCACAGACAGGGAGGCACCCAAAGCAACACGCTCATGCAGGAGGTTCGACCCATACTCGAATGGGCACAGGTCCATCTGGCGGATCTAAAGGAATATACGTCCCAGCGGCACACAACCAACTCGCGGACGACCTGAGTCGTGTGTTTGTGTCAAACAACGAATGGTCCCTGAGTCACCAGGCCTTTGCTCTGCTTACACGCAGATGGGGAACGCCAGACATAGACTTAGCAGTAACGCCAGAGAACAGCAAATGTCCCTGCTTTCTAGCAAGAACAGCATACCCAACAGCAACAGGGATCGACTGTCTGCATCACCCTTGGGAATTCCAGCTAGGGTACATATTCCCTCCGGTCCCCCTAATAGCCAGGTTCCTGGCCAGATTGAGGAGCTCGACGTCCACGGTAGTGGCAGTATTGCCATTCTGGCACGTTGGCCAAGATGGTCTCAGAATTTCAGGCACTGCTAATTAAAGAACCACATCTGGTTCTTTACCCAGACAGAGTCGTCCTCAGACCCTCAGATCGGTTTGTGCCCAAGGTGGCAACTACCTTCCACTTTAGATCGGAAATCAATCTTCCAGTACTGCTTAGCAGCGAGGGAAACCCTCATCCCTTAAGCCCCATACACACGGTCGGATTTTCGCATGGATTCTGTCTGATCGGACAATGTTGTCGAAAAATCCGACCGTGTGTATGCACCATCGGACAGTGTACGTCGCATTGTCCGACGGACAAAGTCCTATCTCCTGCTGGATAGATTTTTGGACAACAAGGTCCGATCACACCAAATCCGATCGTGTGTATGGTAGTCCGACGGACAAAGTGCTACGCATGCTCAGAAGAAATTTTGTGACGGAAGCGCTCAGTCAGGTAAAACTACCTTTCCTAATCGACACAGCACATTCGTCACGCTGCAATGTTAAAATGTCTTTAATGCAGCGCATTCTCTTTTTCTTTACAATGCAAGAAGAATGACATGTTTTAGCTGCTCCTATTCACCCGCACTTCTCACAAACTTAGTTCTTTATTAGTTTTCAGGATTTCTACACTACATGTTTATTTGTACTCAGATCGTAAAAGAATCTTTGTTATTTTTTTTGGATGCTTTTGTCATTTTTTTTTTTTTTGTTGGAAGACATATTTTAAGGAGCTTTTATTTTTTTTGGAGGGGGGTTGTGTCTCAACTTAGCAAAACAACTTTATTAACATTTGTATTTGTTGCTTAAATTTACTAGGAGTTTGTTGGTTGTTGGTGCCCCTTGTTAATTATACTTTATGATTAGTGAAATGTACCTGCCTACTCACAAATAAACTGTCATTGTAGAAAAGTAAAACACATAGGCAATGATTATTTCAAATCAAAAAGACCTTTATTTAGGTGTCAGCAACAAACCAAAGAGGAACGCAGCGATGAAGAAACTTGGGGAATTTGCAAAGCCTTGGACCCCCACGGCAACCATCATTTTTGAAGCGTCGAAAATTGGGGGCCTGAGGAGTACCTATCTAAATAATAAGGGAGTGCAATCTGGTCCTGAAGTCCAAAACATCCGGAACTGCAGCAGATGCCATCTAGGTCCCCAGGCTCTGGTCCTACGAGAGGCTCCATCTTCTCTCAGACCAGACTGAATCCAGGTCGTCACTCTCAGGTCTTCCTTGTACGCTTCCTTCCACGTCGTGGTGCTGGTGGGGTGGCAGAAGGAGGAGGAGGAGGCGGAGCAAGGTCACTATGGCAAACATGTGTGAGTGGGGTAATCCCCCCAGCCATCCCCTCATTTAGGACTTTGAGGATGACATCCTCACACATGCTGCGTTGCCCCGCCTCCATACCCGTCATTTTATTGGCAACCAAGGAGCCAAAGGCCTCCTCGTAGGTGGGTGTGGCATATAGGGAGGCTGAAGCATCTCGGATCAGCTGGAGCGCTGACTCTCCCACCTCCCCCATCCTTTTTGCCCTTCTGTAGGGAAGGCGGAGGGGAGGGACTTGGGAGACAGTCAGGCTCCTACGCCTACCCCCCTGTTGGCTGCCACTACCCACCTCTTGGCTGCCACTAACCCCTGCCTCCTCCTGACTGCCACATTCCACAGCCACCTCCTGGCTGAGGTCTTCCTGTGTATGAAAAAGGGACATAGTTTGAGTTATTTGTTCATCAAACACACACAATTTTCAGTTAGTGACTGTTGCAAAATGTTTACAAATAGAAAACCATACAATTCTCAGCCCAGCAGTTTAGATTCTTGCCCCAAATGTCTCCAACACTACTGTCTGTTGATATGTCAAACACGTTAGGAACTAAGCAATTGTGGATCCTGAATTAACTGAACATCATTTATTATTTCCAAAAATGGTAACAAAACTACTAGACCTGGCTCAAGCTGGGCTCCTCCACATCTTCCAGACTGGAAGGCCCAGGTTGGTCCTCGGAAGCCTCATCAGGGGTGGCGTGCGCGGAAGGACGCGTGCAAGGAAGAGTCGAGAGTGACTTCCTGACATTAGCCTGGTCTTTGAGAAAATGGAGCCTGTCATAGTACCAGAGCGTGGGGGCATAGACATCATCTGCTGCAGCTCCAGATGCTTGGGACTTCCGGACCTTATTGCGCTCCCGGAAATAGGTAGTCCTCAGGTTAGCAATTTTTACTCTTAACTTCGCCACGGTTGCCGTGGGGAACGTTGGCTTTACAAATGCCACAAGTTTCTTCATGGCTGCGTACCTCTTTGGTCTGTTGCTATAGTCGCGGTGTTTTGCCTGCCATAATAGGGGCATTTGCCTATATTTATCAATGAAGAGGGGGAGAAAACTCACATGGTTGAAGCCGTCCATAATCTCTGCAAGACACAACACCACACAAAACACTATAAATAATGTCAGTCAAAAGTCTCCTAATCTTCTCCATAAAGAAGCCTCAAGGTCTAATCAGTCTAGGCTAGTTATGTACCAACGTCAAATTGTACCTTCGTTATAGCGATCGTCTCGTGCGTGAGCTTTCTCTCCCCTCGTCTCACAGATCGTGGCTACGACACAGGCGTGTGACGTTTTATATACAGTGCGCATGCGTCAAACTCCGCCCGCCCCTGACGATCTTTCTCGTCTATTCCCCACCCCTTCTCTTTACGGCGCAGTGGGGAGAGCACATGGCGGGGACACAGCAGGTGCGCCCCAAATATCCCACCAACGAGGAGGAGGACGAGGAAAGGCCGAAGGCAGAAACGTCCCGATCCCGGAGCCTGAAATTCAAGGCCTCCAATATGTCATTTGGAGAAATGTTGGAGATGGTGGACATATTAAAGAGGAGCGACTATGATGGGAAGTATGGGCCTTACCTCAACCCCAATGTCCGCAAGGCCAAGATCATGTCTAAAGTTGTGAGGAGGCTGTACAATCATTTTGGGGTACAACGATCCAAGGAGCAACTGAGGAAACGCTGGTCAGACCTGAAACTGAGGGAGGCCGATCAGTACAGAAAGATCAAGTGAGTTCTTCAAAAAAGTAAGTAGTTGTGTTTTGTGTTGGATTTCTTGCTTGCATACTGCTCCATGTGTTAGGATTTTTACAAAGTTGTACATTCCAAAATGGCCACTTTCAGGTTCGTCTGTGCATTTGATTGTACTCAACCTCGATCTTTCTGCCACTGTCATGTTCGTGTGTGTCCATTCGATCGTACTCAACCTCGATCGTTCGGACACTTATAATACAAGGTTTGTTGTTTTTTTTGGAGAAAGGAAGTTTGTTCTCATTAGAAATGTCATCAAGAATGTAAAGCCAATTTATTCGATGTAAAGGAGAGGTCACCCAGTAGCTGATTACCCATCTGGACTCTAGAGCACTAGTGCTGGGACACCCAAACCCACTTTTTATTATGCTTTTCTACACATGTGCTCCAGTGGATACGAGAGGGGGGTCTCCATCAAAAAAAAATCTACCAAAAAGCTAATCAGTTTTGCACCTTTAAAAAGTGACTACATTCATGTTGTTGTCATTTGTAACTGGCCCAACAAAAATATTGTCCCTCACTTTCAAGCAATGTTTGACATTTCCTATTTCTGCCATCAATAGATTGTGTTGCTAAATCTTCCTTTTGTACCTTCTCATAGGGGAGCGAAAACACGTGACGTCAGAGGAAACCACCAAACCAACACCTCCCAAAGAAGGGGAAAGACCAGAAGCAGAGGAGGAGGAGGAGGAAGGAGAGATCATAGAAATTGGAGAACTTGTCACCACAACAGGTGAGTGTGGGAGAACACAGCTACTGGTAAGCTAATCAATGTATGCCTGCCTCATTTCCAAGAAATTTTTTTGTTTTTGTTTGTTTTTAGTTGACGTGGATGTTGTGGAAGAAGAATCGCACTTTACCACAGAGAGTGCCCACGTACTCATCGGGGAGATAATGGTCTGCAATAGAGATCTAGATGACATAAAGCAAAACATCAATGATGTTCAACAAAAATTGAAGAACATCATTGATGTTTTAGGAAAAATCTGAAAACGCACCAAGTAATTCACACACATTTGTGGCTGCTTCTGAACACATTTGCAACTTAAGAACTGTGTGAAATTTAGAACATGCACACATTGTGTCCACATGTGCTAGCTCCCATCATGGTGGATGAATGCCAACGTTTTTTTGGGGGTGCAACCACTTTACGAACTACTAAAGTGGTTGTGGTGAAGGGGTTGCACCCCCAAAAAACGTCCATTCATCCCCATGATGGAAAATGGCACTTTTGAAGCTTCTAGGCATGTGTTTTACCATCTAATGACCATTTTCAGAACCAAATTGTGTGCATGTTCTAAAATTCCAGTTTCCAGGGGTGACCCCCCATGTGATGAAGGCAAGATCAAACACACTTTGAACATATAGTCATGTCTGATCTTGGCTTCACTTTAGAAAGTTGATCTTTCCGAGTTCCTAGGTTCTGTTTTGCTCCATGCCTGGTTTTACCAAATGCGGAATGTTTGTAAACAATGTTGTAAATAACCCAGATCTTGTCAGTTTTGGCAAGCAGTTTGTAAACGCACTTTTGAATGTGTTGCAAGTAAACTTTTTTACATTTCTAAATGTGTGGCTTCCTTATTTAAATACAAAAAAGCATTATGTATGTCAAATGTAAAGGATTTGGGGGGCAATGGGTGTTATTTACTAAAGGCAAGTCCAGTTTGCACTGCAAGTTTCTTTTCCAGGGCACTTTTGCACTGCACTTGTAGAGCATAGTAGATTTGACTTATGTAAATGACACCC
This sequence comes from Lithobates sylvaticus, assembly GCA_028564925.1. Classification (NCBI taxonomy): domain Eukaryota; kingdom Metazoa; phylum Chordata; class Amphibia; order Anura; family Ranidae; genus Lithobates; species Lithobates sylvaticus. The sequence continues at coordinate 340,659,801 of CM053030.1, read as the reverse complement.
ACAGTGATTTGTTTGAAAACACATAGCACACCATTTTTGTGAAAACACACATTTCTGTCATGGTGATGAAAAGGAGTATTTTGTGTGTGAGTTCTGCACTACAAACCTTCTCTAGACCAAAGATTAGGTATCAAACACACAACATGAGAAGAATCTTTTTGGGAAGAAGAGACTGTTACCTCCTTTTGCCCAGAAAGTGCATTCCCACTGTCGAAGCCAAACGGAAAAAAATTCACGGTCAAATAAGCAATAATACGGAAATGACAAGAAATCATAGGTTGGTTGAAAAAAGTAATTTATTTAAAAATGCCTCTCACACATCGTCAGGCAGAGCAATGGCCCCCCTACCCACAAAGTAGTCCATATATTGCTCGCGGACCGCGCGGGCATTTAGAGGGGGCAGGCCTGGACGTGCCGCTTGAAGGGCTGTGAGGTCAGCATTTGGAGGGCCCTCCACATCTGGGCCAACGGGCACCACATAGTTCCTGTTGTGGCGTTTTAAAAAGTTGTGCAATATGCAACAGGCAAGAACTATGTGGTTCAGTTTGTATTCCGCCAAGTTAATCGCCGTCAAGAATGGGCGGAAGCGGCTGGCCAGGATGCCAAAGGTGTTCTCCACAACTCTTCGGGCTCTGGACAGCCTGTAGTTGAAGACCCTCTGGTCTGGGGTGAGGGTCCTGATCGGGAAGGGCCTCATCAGATGGGGAGTCAACGCAAACGCTTCATCTGCGACAAAGACGAAGGGGAGTCCTTCAGCATTCTCCTCTGGAGGTGGCAAGCACAGACTGCCACTTTGGAGACGCCAGTAGAACTCCGTGTGCGCAATGGCACCACCATCCGAGATCCGGCCGTTCATCCCCACGTCCACATACATAAACTCGTATGTCGCCGACACCACCTCCAACATCACTACACTATTAAACCCCTTGTAATTATAATAGTAGGACCCCGAGTTGGGCGGTGGGACGATGCGGACGTGTTTCCCATCAATTGCCCCTCCGCAGTTAGGAAAGTCCCAACGGCTGGCAAAGTGGGAGGCCACAGTCTGCCATTCCTGTGGCGTGGAAGGGAACTGTGGAGTGAAACAATAAAAAAAAATTAGTCACTTTGCACATAAACATTGCAAGCAGATTAGACAATCAACATCTTGGAACAAGAGCATACTTTAAAATTTGAGGCTGGAAAGTATTTGCACAGAAAAGTAGAGGGTCCCCTTCGCAGATTACTCACCCCCCATCAATCCCCCCCACTTCTGATGGGCCATTGGCAATAACTAGGGTTTTGGGGGGGGGGGGGTGTTGGACCGGTAACCCTCTGCACTTCATTGATTGCCAAATGGCTCAATAATGTGTGCTAGTTTGGCCAGACCCTCCTTACTTAACACTATTGGCAGCCCCCAGGAAAGATAAAATAACATTTCAAACCCCCCCCCCCCCCCCCAAAAAAAAAGGAAAGCACATTGTGACATTCTGAAATTACCAAGCAAGCTAATAGGAGGGAAAGAACACCAAAAAAGAGGAAATGGAAAGTATGGAGACAGCCCCTTGCACTACATGCTTTGCTGAATTCATCCCTAAAGATGCCCACTATAAAGAGGTAAGTATATAGTGTGTATTGACCTTGGGAAAGCCAGCAGATAGAGGATTGGTACCATCTGACAGAGCAGTTGGGGGAGGGGGTTCCTAATGAGTTTGCCCCCCCCCCCAAAAAAAAAAAAAAAGGGGGCTCTACATGAAGTAAACCACACAGCTAACATTTGTGCATATTTTAGGGGGTGGTTGGGGGCAAACAATACTATGCAGCAGACAAAATACATTGCTTAAGTGACTAGGCCATAGGTGTCTATTGGGCCAGAAGAGCATGCTGGGGAGGTAAGTGAAGGGAAAAATGCATGAAGGAGAAAAGGGGCACAGCATATTAGAACATATTGCAAGCATGGTAATTCTGGAAGGAGGACAAAAATAAATGTCATTAGCAAACAGAGCATACATCGAATGGAATAGTAAAGGAGAAATGTTACCTTAATATAGTCCTCCTGCAGGACCTCGATGATGGCAGAACAGGTCTCTGGAATAATGATTCCCAGGGCCTGGGGAGAGATACCTGAAGAGAACTTCAAATCCTGAAGACTTCTCCCTGTCGCCAAGTACCTCAACGTAGCAACAAGCCTCTGCTCCGGAGTGATGGCTTGTCTCATGCAGGTATCCTGCCGGCTGATAAAAGGGGTCAGCAAAGCCAAAAGACGGTGAAAAACGGGGTCCGTCATCCGGAGAAAGTTCCTGAAATCATCAGGATTATTCTCCCGGATCTCACGAAGCAAAGGCATGTGCGAGAACTGATCACGCTGAAGCAACCAATTCTTGGTCCACATACTCCTCGTCACTCTGTTCATGGACGGGTCTTGGCTCAAAGCTAAAAGCCCGACACCAATTCCGCGTACAGCACGAACTCGGTGACGAGTACGCACGGGAAACATCGCTCACAAGCTCACAAAAGGTCGGCTGGTCAGAACGGACAAACAGAAAGCGCCGATAAACAGCAAGGCCTGAAAGAACGAAATGAATACCAGAAACGAGCAGACAATAAGCAGTGAAAGCCAAAGCGTCCTATATCAAGATATAGGCCACAATGACCAACAAATGCGAACTGACTACACGCACTAATAAACAGATACGCACGACAAGCACAAACTGAAGAGCAGTAACGTTCTGAGTCAGAAAACTGAGAAGCGCGAATCTTAAGTCCCCAAACTTCGACTAACTCGCGATAAACACGGGATCAGCAGAAGGAGCCCAACGGGTGCCTGACGTGGTGCTGAACTTCCCTTTTCTAGTCTCGTGGAAGACGACTTACGTCACGACGTTCTTGCAGACCAGAAATTCCGACAACGTTGTCCGACCGTGTGTACGCAACAACAACATCGGACAAAGTACGACGGACAGGATCCGACCGACCTGGTCCTCGGATAATCCGCGCGTGTGTATGGGGCTTTAGACGTCAAGTCAGCCATCTCTACCTACCTGGAGATTACCCGCACATTTAGGAAAACGGAACGCCTCCTGGTCATACCGCAGGGCACAAAAAAAGGCCAGGCAGAATCCTCAAGAACGATAGCATCCTGGCTGGTTAAAGTCATAAAGAAAGCATACTCCGTTCAACTTCTTCCGATACCAGGAGGATTGAGAGCCCACTCGACGAGAGCAGTAGCGACCTCCTGGGCAGCATATTGTAAAGTTTCCCCAGAGACTATTTGCAGGGCAGCAACCTGGACCTCAAAGGCCACCTTCATGGCTCACTACCGTATAGACCCGGCTCAGTTAACCGCAGCCTAGTTCGGAAAGTCAATCATCCAAATGAACTCATCCATACCTTGTACTTAAGTTAATAAATCTTTTTTGCAAGCACCCACCCATGTAGTGAGTTATTTCCCAATGTGTGTGCTGCCATGGTGCGTCAGGAAAACTGAAAATTGTATACTCACCTTTCCGTAATTTTCCTTTCCTGATGCACCCCATGGCAGCACACAGAACCCACCCCTCTAAGGTAATAGTTACTGAGAATGCAACGGTGGACTCCTCTTCGAATCTTATAGCTAACCAGTCCTATCAGGTTGTGGAGGCGGAGTCACAACCCAATGTGTGTGCTGCCATGGGGTGCGTCAGGAAAGGAAAATTACGGAAAGGTGAGTATACAATTTTCTGTTATCTGCATATTTTCAGCTTTCAATAAAACAATCTTTTAGATTACTGTAGACACACCAAATCTACTCACAATAGCCTGTAGTTTACCTTGTCTGAGCCTACACCCACAACACAATAGACCCGGGGGACAATAGGAACAATAGTAAGGCCACAAGTATCAAAATAGGGTGAATAACCCTCTTGGTTTACAATAGAAAGGTAAACACATCCGTGTTTATACCAAAGTTAACCCAATTCAGTTTTAAAAAAAAAATAATGAATCTAGCACAAACTCAGATTATCAAATTTGTGGTAAGGTTTCTTCCGAAAAAAAAAAAAATGTCAGGGTATAATACAGTATGCTAAATGCACCTTATTTTACCCTATACTAATAATCTTTCTCAGATATTAGCTTCAGCATTCAGCAACAAGACTTCCACAGTCCTGTACTTTAACTGACAACAATGAGAATATTACTGCTTGTAAAATTCCCCAGCTAAAACAAACAAAACTGCTCTGCTGTCCTATACACAAATATTATGCATTTAGTGGACAGACCATTTAAATTAAAAATCTGTTGAAACTTTTCAACAAAACCAAGACCCCACTCAATTGGTGTATTTCCAATGAAACACATGTACTCACCATGCAGCACTCTCAAACAATAGTTAGAGAGAGCAATTAAGCTTGGTGAGCATAAAAAAAAACATAATAATAAAAAGAAATAATAAAAACTTTTACCGCCAAGTTACTTCCTCCCCACTACATTAAACCGGTTTGTAAATGGTACATCCAAAGAACTTGTTCAATTAAAATTACGGGATATTTATGCAAAACAACATATGTGGTGTATCCTCTCTCCTTTATAGAGTTAATCTAATACCCACTTTTTTTTTTTTTCAAACCAAAAAAAAAAAAATATATTTACCTATAGTTTTCCCTAGATAGATTGAATAAACTGACTCAGTTTAAGTCCCCCCTACTAAGTACTTTCAGCAAAACCACAAAAAAAAAATATTAAAAAAAATATATTTACCTATATTTTTCCCTAGATAGGTGGGATAAACCGACTCAGCTAACTTCCCCCTACTATCCTTAATCTCTAATACACCGATTTTGATATTATATTCAACACTTTCAGTCCTGTACTGGCCTTTGTGATCGCCACTGTTAACCTCTAAAATCTCTATTTCTGATTTATTAGTCACAAAATATGATATGGGTTAAATAAGAGTTCTATTGACCAGGAGGAAAAGCTTTAAATATAATAGCATTTAGCAATAGGTAGTTAAAAGTCTAGCTAATACACAAATCTCTAGTCTTACATCAAGGCATAAAATGCTAGGTTGAAATAAAATATATATATGAAGGAATATAGATTATATTCCTTCAGACCGTGATCTACAAGCATGTTTAGTTACAAGTAGCAGGGCATACCTTCCCCTGCTACTTGCCATCCTACCTCGGCTCCATCTTCTGCTGGCTGGTTCCCCGAAAGAGAAAGTTTCTGCCTTTTTCTCTGAGTATATCCCCTTAATGCTGATGCCCCATAGGCTGGCCTAGCGTGACTTCTGATTGGTTAGCTTTCCTAAGCCAGCCCCCTTTAATGAAAATCCTAGTGATGCAAATACACTTGAATGGTCCCGGGAAGTGAATAGGTGGATTGGCTCTCCATTGTTTGTATATCCAACCTTCGGCCCTGCATTGTCTGCAATTAACAAGAGCTTGGGAGGAAGGTGGTTGGCACCACTATCATAGCTGCAAGCAGATATATTCATAATTACAATATTTCACAGCTATTAATGGAGATTTCACATAAACTCATAAGGCAACAGTACTTAGGGAACTCAGTCAAGTAATTGCCAGACCATTGTTCCTAATTTTTACTGACAGTCTACTGACTGGAATGGTACCAGCTGATTGGAGAAAAGCCAATGTAGCACCAATATTTAAAAAGGGCCCAAAATACATCCCTTGGAATTACAGACCAGTTAGCCTAACATCAATAGTATGTAAACTCTTGGAAGGGATGATAAGGGACTATATACAAGATTTTAGTAATGAGAACGGTATCATTAGCAGTAATCAGCATGGATTCATGAAGAATTGTTCTTGCCAAACCAATCTATTAACCTTCTATGAGGAGGTGAGTTGCCATCTAGATAAAGGAAGCATTTGACACAGTTCCCAATAAACGTTTACTGTACAAAATTAGGTCCGTTGGCATGGACCATAGGGTGAGTACATGGATTGAAAACTGGCTACAAGGGCAAGTTTAGAGGGTGGTCATAAATGGGGAGTACTCAGAATAGTCAGGGTGGGTAGTGGGGTCCCCCAGGGTTCTGTGCTGGGACCAATCCTATTTAATTTGTTCATAAACAACCTGGAGGATCGGGTAAACAGTTCAATCTCTGTATTTGCGGACTATACTAAGCTAAGCAGGGCAATAACTTCTCCGCAGGATGTGGAAACCTTGCAAAAAGATCTGAACAAATTAATGGGGTGGGCAACTACATGGCAAATGAGGTTCAATGTAGAAAAATTTTAAATAATGCATTTGGGTGGAAAAAATATGAATGCAATCTATACACTGGGGGAGAACCTCTGGGGGAATCTAGGATGGAAAAGGACCTGGGGACCTAGTAGATGATAGACTCAGCAATGGCATGCAATGCCAAGCTGCTGCTAGCAAAGCAAACAGAATATTGGCATGCATTAAAAAGGGGAACAACTCCAGAGATAAAACAATAATTCTCCCGCTCTACAAGACTTTGGTTCGGCCGCAACTAGAGTATGCTATCCAGTTCTGGGCACCAGTCCTCAGGAAGGATGTACTAGAAATGGAGCGAGTGCAAAGAAGGGCAACAAAGCTAATAAAGGGTCTGGAGGATATTGGTTATGAGGAAAGGTTGCGAGCACTGAACTTATTCGCTCTGGAGAAGAGCCGTTTAAGAGGGGATATGATTTCAATATACAAATACCACACTGATGACCCCACAATAGTGATAAAACTTTTTAGCAGAAGGGAGTTTAACAAGACTCGTGGCCACTCATTAAAAATTAGAAGAAAAGAGGTTTAACCTTAAACTACGTAGAGGGTTCTTTACTGTAAGAGCAGCAAGTATGTGGAATTCCCTTCCACAGGCGGTGATCTCAGAGGGGGGCATTGATAGTTTCAAGAAACTATTAGATAAGCACCTGAACGACCGCAACATACAGGGATATACAATGTAATACTGACATATAATCACACACATAGGTTGGACTTGATGGACTTGTGTCTTTTTTCAACTTCACCTACTGTAACTATGTAATATTACTATTTTCAAGGACCTTGTACTCAAAGATTTGGAAGAGGTTACGTTTAGGTACAAAACACAGGGAGATCTACAGAATGGGGTTAGAAATCTATGTGACCAAAAAAATCTGGTCATACGCCCCTCTGACAAGGGGGGTGGGATAGTTCTGTTAAAAAAGGAGGACTACCTAGAAGAGATGCACAACCTCCTGTCAGATAAAGAAACATATGAGGTTTGAAGGCCCTACCAACTCATATAAAAAAAAGAGAATGGCATGTACAGGAAAAAGCCCGTACCTGTACGTGCCTGCCTTCCAGCGGGTGGGGGGTCTGATCGGACCCCCCCGCCGGCGGAGATGGTCGGCTTCGCTTCAGGAGCGATCCGAGATGAGGGGGCGGCCAGTGATTTCTGGCCACCCCCTCGTGATCGCTCCTGGCGAATGAGAAGCTTCCCCTGCCTGTGAACTGTAAACACAGGCAGGAGGAAGTGATGTCACACTCCTCGTGGCGGTCTTTCTGACCGCGACGCCGAGGAGTGAAGACACACAAGTAAGTGCACAAACAGTACACTGACACCAGCACACGTAGGCACACATTTCACCCCCCAGTCACCCCCCAGATCACCCCCTGCCCCCCCACTCACAGTGTCACTGATTGCAGTGGTCATTTACTTACTGATCACTGCATTTAGTGTCAGTTGTGACTGTAACAAGTATCAGGGCAGTTAGCTTTAGGCCCCTTTAGGTCCAAGGTAGCCCCCTACCCCCCCAATAAAGGTTTAACCCCTTGATTGCCCCCCCAAGTAACACTTTCACCCCCTTTTGCCAGTGTCACTAAGCGATCGTTTTTCTGTTTTTTTTTTTTTAGGTTAACCGCCAGATTTATATAGGTTCATAAATAGGTTTATAGGTTAGGTACCCCCATATACAACCTAAATAAAGGTTTTAACCCCCTGATTGCCCCTAGAGTTAACTCTTTCACCAGTGAACACCGTATAAGTGTCACTGGTGACGCTGGTTAGCCAGTTAGTTATTTAGTTATTTAGGTTCCCCGTCAGGTTTTTATATAGCGTCAGGTACCCCCATATATTACCTAATAAAGGTTTTAACCCCCTGATTGCCCCTAGTTAACCCTTTCACCAGTGATCACCGTATAACTGTTACGGGTGACGCTGGTTAGTTAGTTTGTTTTTTATACTGTCAAGGCACCCGCCATTTATTACCCAATAACGGTTTAACCCCCTGATCGCCTGGCGGGTGATATCAATTAGGTTTTAGGGTCAAATAAGGTCTGTGTCGCCCCAGGTTAGTGCCAGTACCGCAAACACCTACGCACAAAGCATACACCACCCTTAGTGGTATAGTATCTGATCAGATCTATACTAGCGTCCCAGCAGTTTAGGGTTCCAAAAAACGCATTGTTAGCAGGATCAGCCCAGATACCTGCTAGCATCTGCGTTTTCCCCCTCCGCCCAGCCCAGCCCAGCCCACCAAAGTGCAGTATCGATCGATCACTGTCACTTACAAAACACTAAACACATAACTGCAGCATTCGCAGAGTCAGGCCTGATCCCTGCGATCGCTAACAGTTTTTTTGGTAGCGTTTTGATTCAGTCGCTAACAGTCAGGAGCTTTTTTACCTGTGAATCTCACTAGTGTACTACTAAATTTAGAGCCCAAAATGGCAAATCGAAAGTACACTAGTGAACAGGCCTACACGTTTCTGAGCATGACAGATAGTGAAGAGGAAGTCACTCATCTGTCAGAATCAGGGTCAGAATACGATCCTGTAGACGACAGCGGCTCCATGACAGATAGCTCAGATGACAGAGGTGTGGTCCCTGCTAAGGTCAGGCGTACCCGATCCCGATCTTCTGCTGTTGTTGAGATGCAAGAACCGCAGGTCTCTCGTATGGAGCAGAGAAGTACTAGCACCACTATTCCTTCTGGTGAACTGGCAAGCAATAGCGGCCTAGTACACCCTGGACGTACATCCAGCACTGCAGTATCACGTGGTGACGTGGCGAGTCCCATAAGTGCAGTTCAAGCTGGTGAGGTGGCAAGCACAAGTAGTGTCCCGCTGCCACCAAGAAGAAGACAAAGCAGGCCCGTCGATCACATAGTGTCCTTCCTGCAGAATTCGCCAATCCTGATTGGGTGTAGTCTGATTGGTAGATACTCTATAATGCCGCTCCTAGAATAACTAACCACCCTTGCGCCAATAGTATCAACCAATGAGTGGATAAATGTGTGTGTAATGAACACCACCTATGGGATCCCTAAATGTGAATGAACACCTAGCAGCCACTTTAAAAATGTGTAACCATAAAAGAGTGATTATAATCAAACTAGAAATAGCAAGTGAAAACTATAATCAAATGGCGCTTAAAACATAAAAAACAAAAAAGAAACAAAAACAAACTTATATATGAACTACCGAAGTATATAAATATATGAAACACCACGTGAAATAGTGTCCGTGAAATGATACAAAAACAATCTTCATTAGTAATTGTGCAAATTCAAAAAAACGTGTGATTCAATCTTCCAAAGAAAAAATAAGTCCACCAAAAAATCTTCAATAGGATAATCAAATGGATCTTCCACCACACCAACTAGTGTTCCCTCTCCCAATGAGACCGCACTCACCGAATAATATTGCCTCGCACTCTCGTGGTTGGCAAATGTAGCGATTACCCCACCTGGGTTAATTATGCGATCACTCCAAACTTGTAAACTCCATATGTGAAAACAAAATAAAAAATGTGCCTCCACATAGCGTGATACTGTGATAAAACTTATTTATTAAAATCCAAACTCACTCACACTTCAATGTTTCAACTTACAAAAACACAAATGTAAAAAAGCCGGAAACAGCACACAATCCACTGCAACTTTTGAATAACAGATGGGCTGACAGAGCGCACATATGATCACCAATGGGTAAAACGACTGGGTTGAAAACTGGGTAACAAATGATCTCACCACCCCTCGCAGCTCTGCTCCTGGTGTGGGTTCTTATTCCAGGAGTCACTTCAGTGAGATTGCTGGGTAGTGATCTCAAAGAATAGTGGTTGAAGGAGACCGCACACAAATTCAAACGATTGAGCACAAAGATTGAAATGTAGAGTATCTCAGTGTCCGTGTGGCTACGCCCTTGACATGTTTCGTCGGTATGACTTCTTCAAAAAGGGGAGTTGCGCCCTTTTGAAGAAGTCATACCGACGAAACATGTCAAGGGCGTAGCCACACGGACACTGAGATACTCTACATTTCAATCTTTGTGCTCAATCGTTTGAATTTGTGTGCGGTCTCCTTCAACCACTATTCTTTGAGATCACTACCCAGCAATCTCACTGAAGTGACTCCTGGAATAAGAACCCACACCAGGAGCAGAGCTGCGAGGGGTGGTGAGATCATTTGTTACCCAGTTTTCAACCCAGTCGTTTTACCCATTGGTGATTATATGTGCGCTCTGTCAGCCCATCTGTTATTCAAAAGTTGCAGTGGATTGTGTGCTGTTTCCGGCTTTTTTACATTTGTGTTTTTGTAAGTTGAAACATTGAAGTGTGAGTGAGTTTGGATTTTAATAAATAAGTTTTATCACAGTATCACGCTATGTGGAGGCACATTTTTTATTTTGTTTTCACATATGGAGTTTACAAGTTTGGAGTGATCGCATTAATTAACCCAGGTGGGGTAATCGCTACATTTGCCAACCACGAGAGTGCGAGGCAATATTATTCGGTGAGTGCGGTCTCATTGGGAGAGGGAACACTAGTTGGTGTGGTGGAAGATCCATTTGATTATCCTATTGAAGATTTTTTGGTGGACTTATTTTTTCTTTGGAAGATTGAATCACACGTTTTTTTGAATTTGCACAATTACTAATGAAGATTGTTTTTGTATCATTTCACGGACACTATTTCACGTGGTGTTTCATATATTTATATACTTTGGTAGTTCATATATAAGTTTGTTTTTGTTTCTTTTTTGTTTTTTATGTTTTAAGCGCCATTTGATTATAGTTTTCACTTGCTATTTCTAGTTTGATTATAATCACTCTTTTATAATCCTGATTGGGTGCCCACCACTTCTGCAGAACCTGTACTTACCCCATTCACTGGCCAACCCGGTATTCAGGTGGAAACAGCTGATTTTAAGCCATCCGATTTTTATTCGCTGTGTTTCACGGAAGATCTCTATAGATCTATTGTGGACCAAAGTAATATATATGCTGGTCAATACATCGCCGCTAATCCCCAGTTGCCTTCCCTTGACAGAGATTGGAAACCAATTACGGTTTCCGAATTTAAGTCCTTTCTGGGCCTTTCCCTCAACATGGGCATACATAAATTCCCGACACTGAGGGCTTATTGGTCCACCCTCCCAGTCCACCATATGCCCGTGTTCTCTGCCTCCATGTCCAGGGCACGATACGAACAGATCTTGCGGTTCATGCACTTCAGTGACAATGAACTCTGTCGTCCTCGTGGAGACCCTGAATTTGATCGGCTATACAAAATTCGGCCCCTCATAAACCATTTCAACCAACGTTTTGCAGCCTTGTTTACTCCCAATCAAGTTGTCTGCATTGATGAGTCCCTGATTACGTTTTCTGGCCGCTTGTCTTTCAAACAGTACCTTCCCAGCAAGCGTGCCAGATACGGGGTCAAGCTCTATAAGCTCTGTGACAGGGCAACAGGCTATACATGGAGCTTTTCGGTTTATGAGGGAAAAGATAGTTACGTAGAGCCGGAGAACTGTCCAGATTACATAAGGAGCGCTGGCAAGATAGTGTGGAACTTGGTGTCACCCTTATTCGGAAAGGGGTACCACTTGTACGTGGACAATTATTACACGAGTGTGCCACTGTTTAGTCACTTGTTTGATCATCAGATTGGAGCATGTGGCACCGTGCAACCTAATCGCCGGGGCTTTCCCCAGCGGCTTGTAGATTCCCATCTTAGGCTGGGGGAGAGAGCCTGCTTCAAGTGTAATAACTTGCTCGCTGTGAAGTGGAGGGATAATAAGAATGTTTTCGTTCTTACCTCCCTTCATGCAGATACGACAGTCCAAATTCGTACGGCGGCTGGTGTTGTGGAGAAACCCCTCTGTGTCCACGAATATAACCAAAATATGGGAGGGGTGGATCTCAACGACCAGTTGTTGGCGCCGTATCTAGTTGCCCGTAAGGCTAGACGCTGGTACAAAAAAGTGTCAATTTATTTATTTCAATTGGCTTTGCTGAACGATCATGTGCTATACGGAGCTTTAGGCAGGACTTTACCCTTCCTTGAATTCCAGGAAGAGGTTGTCACAGACCTCTGTATCCAGACGGTTCTGCACCTCACCATTCCCAACCAAATGCAGTAAGCCGGCTGCATGAGAGGCATCTTCCTTATGCCCTCCAGAGTACCCCTACCTAACGAGCACCCCAAAGAAGATGTTGTGTCTGTACCAAGCGCGGATCAAGGCGTGACACCCGTTATTTTTGTCCACCCTGTCCTGAAAATCCTGGTCTTTGCATTGGTGAATGTTTTGAACGCTACCACTCACTAGTGAAGATTTAGCGTAGGGTACAGCATTTCACAGGCTAGGATACACTTTCACAGGGTCTCCCAAGATGTCATCGCATTTTGAGACTCGACCGTTACAGTTAAAATTATTTTTTTTTTTTTTAAAAAGTGTAAAAAATAAAAATAAAAGTACAAACCCCCCCCCCCCCCCCCAAAAAAAAATATAAAATAAAAAAAAACAAAAATAGTTGTCGTTTTATTGTTCTCTCTCTCTATCTCTCTATTCTCTCTCTATTGTTGTTCTTTTTTACTGTATTCTATTCTGCAATGTTTTATTATGTTTTATCATGCTTGCTTTTCAGGTATGTCATTTTGTTATACTTTACTGTTTACTGTGTTTTATTGTTAACCATTTTTTTGTTTTCAGGTGCGCCATTCAGCTGCAGCGCAGATTTATTTATCTTGACAGCAACAGCGTTTGCTCCCACGATACATAAAGCCGTGACTCCAACGCTGTAGGAGGTGATTTCACCACCACAGTTAAAAAAAAGAGCATATATGCCGAAGCATGGGGGCAGCAGGGGCGGAGGAGCGATTGGCTCCTAATGCCGCGTACATATGGTCGAAATTCTGACGGAGGCTTGCCCGTGGAAAAGTCTGACCGTGTGTACGCGGCATAACTTTTGCGGGAGGATGCCCCCATGCTTCGGCATATATAAATGGTACATGCATGCCCATCATTAGAAGTGGGTGGGATCAATCTCTTTTTTTCGTTCAGCCAGGCTGCATGAAAAAAAAAGATTACAATATATGTCCAGTATGTTGCTGGACTTTGAATGGTTATACCAGAATGATGCCTGCAGGTTTAGGTATCATCTTGGTATCATTCTTTTCAGCCAGTGATCGGCTTTCATGTAAAAGCAATTCTAGCAGGTAATTAGCCTCTAGACTGCTTTTACAAGCAGTGGGAGGGAATGCCCCCCCTCCCGGATATAAACAGCGCCATTGGGAAATTGGGAAAGCGTTTTATCACACCGATCTTGGTGTGGTCAGATGCTTTGAGGGCAGAGGAAAGATCTAGGGTCTAATAGACCCGTATTTTTTCAAAAAAAGAGTACCTGTCACTGCCTATTGCTATCATAGGGGATATTTACATTCCCTGAGATAACAATAAAAATGATAACAAAAAAAAAATGGAAGGAACAGTTTAAAAATAAAATAAAAAAGGTAAATAAATTAAAAAAAATATATAAATAAAACAGCACCCCTGCTTCTCTTGCGCAAAGGCAAACACAAGCGTCGGTCTGGCGTCATATGTAAACAGAAATTGCACCATGCATGTGAGGTATCACCGCGAAAGTCAGATCGAGGGCAGTAATTTTAGCAGTAGACCTCCTCCATGTAAAGGCTTTTAAAAATGTATGTAGGGGAGGCGCATGCGCGAGGGACCCGTGATGGCCGCATAGTCACGGAGCTCCGCGCCACCCCGGACCAGCGGCATACATAATACAGCCCAGGAACGCTGTACCGCCGTAATAATTAGGCAAACAGCCTGCGGACACCCCAGGGACCCCCCCCCCCGCATGTCTGGCCGTGCCCCACGGAGGAATCTGGAGGAGTTATTCACAGCCTCCACCCGGCCTGAGAATCCCAAGATGGCCGCCACAGCAGACGCTGGAAGATCACCTCAGGCCTCCCTCACAGACATCCAGCAGGATTTCAGGCAAGTGGTCTCCCCTGCACATCTGCACCTCACTCCTGGCCCTCCACTCTCCTGCCACAAGGAGATGATGCCCTCCCCAGCATCTACTGAATCCCTCCTGAGCCACACTTTTGGAGACCACCCATTCTCCCCAGCAGGCCCTGTAATGGCTGCCCTGACTGACTCTCACACTTATGCAGCACCTGACAGGGAATGTCCCTTCAACATTGAGGATCTCTTTTTCAGAATGTCCACCCTCCTTGCCTCCACCGCAACAAAAATCACAAGTGACATTAAAGCAGACCTCCAAGCTATTGGATCCAGAATTGACGCCGTAGAGACCAGGGTAGACCAGAACACTGCGACGGCTCACCAGCACTCTGACCTCATCTCCACTCTTCATGATCAGTTGGATACTGCCATCTCCCGCATCGACGAATTGGAAAACAGGTCTAGGAGGTACAACTTCAGGATCAGAGGCCTGCCAGAATCCATCCAGGACGTCTCCTCTGCAACGCAAGACCTTATAAAATCACTGATCCCCAATATTCCTTCTCATCGCCTTGAACTGGACAGGGCTCACAGATCGCTTGGTCCCCCCAGGAGAGACGGAACCCCCAGGGACATCATCGCCAAACCGCACTTTTATGCGGTAAAGGAAGCAATAATGAAGCAGGCAAGAACCGCATCTCAGGTGACTTGTCAGGGCCACCCAGTGCAAATATTTGCTGATCTTGCACCCTCCACCATCCAACGCAGAAGGACCCTGAAACCTCTTCTGCAAGCCCTATCGAAGAAGGAAATCAAATACAGATGGTCCTTCCCTTTTGCTGTTAAGTTCTCCTTGAAAGGTCAAGAATACTCCTTCTCCAACTTTACCGCGGGTGAAAACCTACTCCTTAAACTAAAAGTTATAACCCAAGAAGCAGATATGGACACCTCCACCCCCACGGCGGTCTCCAACAAACGCCCACCTCCAACGAGCCCACTGACTCCCCTATGGAACAAGTCCAAGACCCGCAGATCAACACAACATGGTCCTCCTTGAAAGCAGACCGAATGAAGTTTCTTCACTTTCTAGGACTCGGACGACATTCCGAGTTGACTTCCTTCTAAATTGACTATCTTTCATTCACTCGCCCCGAACCTGATCTCTTTGCTCTACCGCAAAGGTTACGGCCCTTGGAGCAACCCCTGCACCCCAGTTTCCCCTTGTGAAAGAACGCTAAGGGACTGTCTCAAAGCATGGGGTAACAACATAAAATTTAACACCCTAATGCTCCAAGGTCTACGACCTCTCTTCTTGAACCCGGCTGGGTCCAGAGGATTTGTTTCTCAATGACTCTCTCTACAACACTCCTCTGGGATGCGTTACCAAGCAGGAAAAATGTTTCTCTTCAGTAGGGGTCCCGAACCCCCTCCAACAATGCCAACTTCCACTATCTTGGGTTCATTCGGCACCTTTTCTCTGTTAGACGTTCTGTTATCATCAGGACTGTTTTCAGTTATGTTTTAATGTTTTTTTATCCCCGCAGTCCTGAATTGCCTTGGTCGGGGGTGGTACACATGCGCCTCCTCCTATCCCTTTGATTCCCTTCCGGATTCGTGGGGATAGGACCTCCAGGCCGATTTTGGCATGGAGCTATTTTCTTTATTTTTTATTGTTACTTCCCGCGCTTTTAAGCGCAGGAGGTATTCCTACTCCAGCCTCTCCCCCTGGGTCTTTCTCTACCCCGGAGGGAGAATGCTGAGCCCTTTGTCTTTCCTCTCTTCTCTTCCCTCTGTCCCCCTCTCTCTCTTGGAACATCAATTTACCCTTGTTTTTCTTTCAGTGAGAACATTCGTAAGAGGTGCACATTTGGGGACGCCGACGAACAGCAGACCAAACGATTCTCCTCGTTTCCACGACAGTACGGGACATGCCAAGGTAAGTGATGGTAGACACTCACACACTCACCCCGGTAAATTCCATGGCTGACAGCACGCAAAACACCTTAAAAATAGCTACCCACAACGTACAGGGCATGAACTCCCCCACGAAACGGAAGAAGCTATTCAACTTATACAAATCCTCCAGGCTTGACATTGTCATGCTTCAGGAAACACACCTCCCGATTCGGTACAGCCCCAAATTCCTCCACGCCCACTTCCCCAACTTCTATTTGGCCAGCGCCGACAACAAAACTAAAGGGGTAGCTATTGCCTTTGCCAAAAACTGCAACTTTATCTTAAACTCAGTATTAAGAGACCCGGAGGGCAGATATATCCTTGTTAAGGGGACAATAGAAGACAACCTCTTCTCCCTCATCTCCTACTACGCTCCTAACAAAGGTCAAGCGACCTTTTTTAAGAATATGTTTGATTCTCTCTCTCCATCCCTGGAGGGCACGGTCATATTCGGGGGAGACTCTAATTCCGCCTTTGACCAGGCTTTAGACCGATCCAAACCCCCTTCCTCCCAACTCACCAGACCCACCAAGGAAAGCCTAAAGATAGCTAAACTCATCCATGCTCAAGGTTTGGCAGATGCATGGAGAGAATTAAACCCGGGTAAACGTGACTTTTCCCATTTCTCCGCCCCCCATAACTTGTATGCCAGGATTGACCATCTCCTAATTCAGACCCGAGATGTCCCCCGGATCCTTTCATCGAGAATCACAGACACCGTCCTTTCTGACCATTCACTGGTTACTCTATCCCTGCACAGACAATATCGGAAGCCGGGATTTGGTCACTGGAGATTGAACGAATCCCTGCTTTCGGATCAAATAAGAATAAAGTTGTTAGAGAAGTCTCTTTCCGAGTACTTCTCTCTTAACAATACCGAAGGAATATCAGCGGAAACCCTGTGGGCAGCCCACAAAACTTTTATCAGGGGTGAATTTATCAAACTATCGACACAAATTAAAAGGGAACGGACAGCCGACATTAAAAGACTTGAAGCTGAATATACCTCCTTACGCTCTCAGCACAAACAATTTCCCTCGCCATCATTACAACATCAAATTGACAAAACCAGACTTGAACTTAACCTTTTATTGACTGCGAAGGCTGAAAAACAAATAAGGTGGAGCAAAAATAAATTCTATACCCAGGGTGATAGGTTAGGTTCCATGCTAGCTTCCAAATTGACTCCCAAATTCCGCTCCTATGTGATGCCCAAAATTAGAATACCGGGACAGGGTACGTCATCTAACCCCTCCAAAATCCTAGAGGCCTTCCACGACTTCTACTCCAAACTTTATAGCCGCCATGACGCCTCTGATGAGCCGAACATCTCAAAGTATCTTGACGGGATCCCTATCCCCACTCTATCTGCGGACCATAAGGCAATAATGGAAGCCCCCTTCTCCACTGAAGAGGTCCAGGAAGTTATTAAAGCCCTAAAATCTAATTCGGCACCAGGTCCGGATGGTCTCTCCAATTCATATTACAAGACTTTCCCATCTGCCCTAGCCCCTCATCTCACTAGATTCCTCAACTCTAAAACAATGGGAACTCCACTCGATCCCCATCTCAACACAGCCTTCATTGCTGTAATCCCTAAGCCAGACAAAAACCCGGAAGAAGTCGGGAATTACAGACCAATTTCTCTCATAAATAGCGACTTGAAAATCCTAACCAAAATTTTAGCGAACCGCCTGGCTTCTTTCATTAACCGTTACGTTCACAGGGATCAAGTGGGGTTCATCCCAGGCAGACAGGGTCCTGATCAAATCAGACGAGCAATAGACATAGTATCTATCCTCCAAACAGGTTGGGACGGGGGCCCTAAACAGTCTGGGATGCTTCTTTCCCTAGATCTCCAAAAAGCCTTCGACTCAGTCTCCTGGCCATATATTTTTGAGATCATGAAACGCTGGGGCTTTGGCGACAACTTCATGGGACTATTACGTGCCCTATACTCCAATCCCACTGCCCGGATCAAACTTCAGGGTCACTACTCCCAACCTATAACCATAGCTAAAGGGACTAGACAAGGCTGTCCATTGTCTCCCCTGATTTTTGCCATAGCCATAGAAACACTTGCCATCTCCATCCGACAAAACCCTAATTCAAGGAGTCAAATGCGGATCTCAGATCCATAAATGCGGGCTCTTCGCAGATGACATACTCCTTTTCCTCACCTCCCCGATCACTACTCTACCTAATCTCTGCCACTCCCTAGATGACTTTGCTAAAATTTCTGGGCTCCGGGTTAACTATAACAAGTCACACGCACTTAACGTCTCACTCCGCCCTTCCACGGTCGAATCCCTACGGAAGCATTTTCAATTCCATTGGAACACTTCCTCCATTAAATACCTCGGTATTGCACTCACGGCCAAGACAGAGGACCTTTATGGCACTAATTATCCTCCCATGTACCGGAAATTGGAGCTGGATCTCCACTCATGGTCTAAATACAATATCTCTTGGCTCGGGAGGGTCAATTCAATAAAGATGACGCTGTTCCCCAGACTCCTCTATCTCTTCAGGTCTCTACCAATCCCCATCAGGAAGGATCACATTAAATCTTTCCAAAGCAAGGTCCTTAAATTCATCTGGGGTTCAAACGGCTATAGGATTCCGCAAAAAACGCTGTATCTACATAGACAGAAAGGGGGAGTGGGACTACCCAACTTATACAAATACTACATAGCAGCCAGAATCGCACAACTCTCTGTGATCTATTCCAAATATGAAAAACCGGATTGGGTCCATTTAGAAAGGCAGGCTGTGCCTCATAACACTCTGGATTACCTCCTCTGGTCGAACCCCAAAGCGCGCCCCCCAATTATGGCCCCAACCCTCTCACATATGTTTGCCCTCTGGGACTCTGTACGCTCCAATACAGCTCTGGTCTCAGCTTACAAACCTCTATCTCACATATTTCATAATCCTGCCTTCCCCCCAGGACAAAATATAGAAGCATTCAGATGGTGGCTGGATAAGGGGCTGTACCGAATCGGACACTTTTTTACGAATTCAGGCCCTATCACCCTTGCTTATTGCATCAAGAAATTAGAACTACCTGACTCTGAAAAGTTCAGATTTAGACAGATTTCAAACTTTCTACACAAACTTTGGAGGGACAAACCACTTCCCCCAAAGTTCACGGAATATGAAATTTGGTGCGGTCAGTCCATGGACCAGCGGGGGGGTGTGTCGACAGTCTACTCATCGCTCACCTTGCCGGACACTAAGTCTCCTTACATGCAACGCTGGGAGTCAGACTTCCAGTTCAACTGGGATCTGGGGACCTGGCAGAAAGCAAGCTTCAACTCTTTTAGGGGTATCCTAAACACTACGCTAATAGAAGCGAGCCTGAAAATCATCTCCAGATGGTACTATACCCCGTCGCGTCTCGCCTCAATCTTCCCGACAGCAAACCCCATGTGCTTTAGGGGGTGTACTCTAGTGGGAACCTTGTCTCACGTTTGGTGGGAGTGCCCCAAAATACGATTGTTTTGGAGAAAAGTGTTTAACTTGATCGATAAGCTTGTGGGACGCCAGATCCCCAGATCTCCCATGGTGGCCCTCCTCAATGCTCACATCCCAGACCTATCCAAAGCCTCTAGTAGACTTATTAGGTTTATACTTATAGGTGCCAAACTTACGGTCGCTAAAGCCTGGAAAAAACCCAGGGTCTCCTTCCCAGCAGTAATCAGGAAAGTATCTTGGATTATGTCACAAGAGAAGTTATCCAACATTATCTCTGACACAGTTAGGGTGTTTGAATCCACATGGGAACCCTGGGCCATTTATATTGGTGCGCCATGGCTCACTAACTCAATACCTCCCTGAACCGTCTGTTTCCCGAAATTGATGTTCCCTCTCCTCAGCTTTCTCTTTCTCCTCCTTTTTCTTCCCCCCTCTCGCTCTCCCTTCCTCCATTCCCCTCCCTCTGCTCCCCTTCCTGGTTGTAGTTTATTGGAACAATGTCATGCCCCTACGTTAGGATGATTCCTTATTTACTGGCAGACCAATGGAGAAGGCTCTAACTGTTGATGTTTGATAATGAGGCTGGGTGGTGGGGCGGCGGAGATCCCCCCTATCGGGCACAGTTTGCTCCCATTCGGGGTGCCTGATGGTGGGGGGTCGCTGTTTGCTACGCTGCCAAGCAGACCTTCTCCTTTCGCTTCCCTCATGTAGGTCCTCCAGGTACCATTTCGTATCTCCTCATCCTTCGCCTTATTTCTTTTAGGTTTCACATATGACGGAGTTTCTTGCTATTTTTCTGTATATTCTGGCTCTGTATCCTGACATTGTTATTTGTTAACTGTATATGCTTTTTCAAACATAATAAAATTCTTTGAAATAAAAATGTATGTAGTTTGTCGCCACTGCGTGTTTGTGCGCAATTTTAAAGCATGTCGTGTTTGGTATCCATGTACTCGGCCTAAGATCATCTTTTTTATTTCATCAAAAATTTGAGCAATATAGTGTGTTTTAGTGCATTAAAATTAAAAAAAGTGTATTTTTCTCCAAAAAATGCATTTGAAAAATCGCTGCACAAATACTGTGTGGAAAAAAAAATGCAACACCCACCATTTTAATCTGTAGGGCCTTTGCTTTAACAATATATATAGTGTTTGGGGGTTCAACGTAATTTTCTTGCAAAAAAAAATGTTTTCATGTAAACAAAAAGTGTCAGAAAGGGCTTTGTCTTCAAGTGGTTAGAAGAGTGGGTGATGTGTGACATAAGCTTCTAAATGTTGTGCATAAAATGCCAGGACAGTTCAACCCCCCCCCCCCAAATGACCCCATTTTGGAAAGTAGACACCCCAAGCTATTTGCTGAGAGGCATGTTGAGCCCATTGAATATTTTTTTTTTGTCCCAAGAGATTGAATAATGAAAAAAAAAATAAAAATTTTTTACAAAAGGTTGTCACTAAATGATATATTGCTCAAACATGTCATGGGCATATGTGGAATTACACCCCAAATACATTCTGTTGCTTCTCCTGAGTACGGGGATACCACATGTGTAAGACTTTTTGGGAGCCTAGCTACGTACGGGAACCCAAAAACCAAGCACCACCTTCAGACTTTCTAAGGGTGTAATTTTTTTACTTCACTCCTCACTGCCAATCACAGTTTCGGAGGTCATGGAATGCCCAGATGGCACAACCCCCCCCCCCCCCCCAAATGATCCCATTTTGGAAAGTAGACATCCCAAGCTATTTGCTGAGAGGTATGGTGAGTATTTTGCAGATCTCGCTTATTGTCACAAAGTTTTGAAAATTTAAAAAAGAAAAAAATATTTTTTTTTCTTTACTTTCTTCATTTTCAAAAACAAATGAGAGCTATAAAATACTCACCATGCCTCTCAACAAATAGCTTGGGTGTCTACTTTCCAAAATTGGGTAATTTGGGGGAGTTTTGTGCTATGTTGGCATTTTATGGCCTTCGAAACTGTGATAGGTAGTGAGGAGTGAAATCAAAAATTTGCACCCTTAGAAATCCTGAAGGCGGTGATTGGTTTTCGGGGTGCCGTACACGGCTAGGCTTCCAAAAAGTTTGGGGTGGTCTCCTTTTCCAAAAAGGAGAGGTAGCCAAATAGCACCGCTAAAATTACGGTAAAGCGGCGCTAAAAATAGCGCCATTTTACCGCTGGCACCCGCATGTGAAAGGGGCCTAAAAGATATTGCCCTTGTAGAAAGTGCAACATCTGTCTTAATACCAGAACCATAAAAAATTAAGGAATATATAACCTGCCAAACTAGAGGAGTGGCTTATCTTCTTCGTTGTAAGTGTGGTTTACAGTACGTTGTCGGGAGCACAAGTACACTAGCAATTAGGAATGGGGAACATCTGACCAATATCCAGAAAGGTTTTGGGGGCCATAGTTTATCCAACCATGTCTCTAGATGTCATCATAGGGATCCCTCCACATTAGAGGTAATTGCTATTGAAAAAAATACTCCCCCCATTGGCGAGACAGTAATATGAAGAGGAATTTATTCAGAAGAGAAGCCCAGTGGATCTTTAACCTACAGAGTTATCGCCTATGGGGGCTTAATCTAGAGTGGGACATCAACTCTTTTATTAATAATAGCTGAGGAGGGATATTTTCTGTTCTATATTGAGTTGTCCACTGTATATAGAAATATTCATGTTTATTTTTATCTCTATTTTTATCAGTAAGCTATAGCTATTGCGCTATAAACAAAAAAAGAGCATACATTTTGGGAAAAAAAGCAATATTTTTTACTTTTTGCAAAAATAAATATCCCCAAGAAATATATAAAAAAATTATTCTTTCTAAGTTTAGGCCAATATGTATTCTTCTACATATTTTTGGTAAAAAAAAAAAAAATCACAATAAGCGTATATTGATTGGTTTGCACAAAAGTTATAGTGTCTACAAAATAGGGGATAGATTTATGGCATTTTTATTATTAATTTGTTTTATTAGTAATAGCGGCGATCTGCGATTTTTATCATGACTGCGACATTATGGCGGACACATCGGACACTTTTGACACTATTTTGGTACCATTGTCACTTATACAGCGATCAGTGCTATAAAATGCACTGATTACTGTGTAAATGACACTGGCAGGGAAGGGGTTAAACACTAGGGGGCGATCAAGGGGTTAAGTGTGTCCTAGGGAGTTATTCTAACTGTGGGGGGGATGGGCTCACTACAACATGACAGAGATCACTGCCTTCAATGTTGCTAGGCAGAACAGGGAAATGCCTTGTTTACATAGGCATCTCCCCGTTCTGCTGCTCCATGTCACGATCATGGGCCCCTGGAGGACATTGAGTCCGCGGGCATGCTTGCGCACGCGCCCAATGTGGCGCGCGCACGTCCACAATGCCGCGTCTTAAAGGTGATATACAGGTTAGTTAGTTAGTCCAAGTTAGTCCATAATAATTTTATAGGTCACCAGGCTTTGAGGAAACAATTAACACATAGTACCTTTAAGTGTGGACATTGTGAATATTGTAGATTTATAAATACCAACAAAAACATTGTCCTTCCAAATGGAAAGAAATATATCCCTTTACAGTTTAACTGCCACACCCAAGCAGTAATATATCTTTTCTCTTGTGAGCATGGTTCTTTTTATGTCTGTAAAGCCTGGTAAACACGATCAGATTACCGGATGAATTTTCATCTGTTTTTGTGTTGCATGCTAGTCTCATATCGAAAGTGAATAGGTTACTCAACATACGAAAATTCTCGCCCGACCGAATTCAACTTCAGAAGTGATGTAATGTGTTGACTTGTTTTGTATGTGTTCTTTCGTTTCTCTGAGCATGCGTAGTCTTGCTCTTATGATTTATTTTGCATGAAAACTGTACTAATTAAACAAAAATCAGACGTTGTGTTAACATCCAACAAAATTTTTATAGCCTGCACATTCAGTTATTGTCATACGAAAATTCAGAACTGGCTGTCAAAACCACCGTACTAACAATCCGAAAATCATTCATTGGATAACATTTTACTTCCGATTTTCTGATCGTGTGTACAAGCCTTTAGACCATATGTGAGTTCTGGCATAAAATCTACAACTATACATACAGGTGCATCTCATAAAATTTTAATATCATCAAAAAGGTCATTTATTTCAGTAATTCAATTTAAAAAGTGAAACTAAAAAAAAGGATTTTTAATACAGACATTTTGGCTTACTGAAAAGGATATCCATGTACAGTATAGTATGCACTCAATACTTGGTTGGGGCTCCTTTTGCATGAATTACTGCATCAATGCATCATGGCATGGAGGCAATCAGCCTATGGCACTGCTGAGGTGTTATGGAAGCCCAGGTTGCTTTGATAGCATCTGCATTGTTGGGTCTGGTGTCTCTCATCTTCCTCTTAACAGATTCTCTATGGGGTTTAGGTCAGGCGAGTTTGCTGGCCAATCAAGCATAGTGATACCATGATCATTAATACAGGTATTGGTACTTTTGGCAGTGTGGGCAGGTGCCAAGTCCTGCTGGAAAATGAAATCAGCATCTCCATAAAGATAGTCAGCAGAGAGAAGCATGAAGTGCTCTAGAATTTCCTGGTAGAAAGCTACGCTGACTTTGGACTTGATAAAACACAGCGGACCAACACCAGCAGATGACATGGCTCCTCAAATCATCACGGACTGTGGTCATTTACTGGTGGTAGGTGGTATTGGCATCATGTTTTGTCTCCTCAGGGAGATCTTCTGTGCATAAGTCGGCCACCTGACGCCTGGGGTTCCCAGGGCATGAGTGGTTGCTTCGACGCTTCTGTGCCTGCGCCATTGTGTCGTGTGGTACCACTGCACGGATATGATGACACCCGGCGCATGTGCAGTTAGTACACCTCCACCATGTTGTTCAGCTGCGTTCCGCTGCCATTCTTTTCATCAGGGTTTGTTTGAGGTGGCTTGCCTCATGTACATGACGCTGGGGGAGGACGGGCATAATTTCAGGTCAGGGACTATTTGTGGGATTCCCCTCAGGTATGATCTGCATTCCTCTTTTTTTGGGTTGCTGACACGCCATGTCATCACTTTCTAAATGCTGCTAACACAACAGGTATTCACTCTGACTAGATGTCGTATCTGCTCTTTTTTCACTGGTTTTTATTTTGATCTTTATTTTCATTTTTATTTATTTATTTTTGCTTCCATTATTTCCTTTTGCTTTTTGCTGATTATGTACACATTCAGGTGCCTTTTTTTTAATATACAACATGTCCAAAGAATTTATAATCTTTTGATATACTGTAACTTTTCACTCTATGGCCATTCCAGAGTCAATCTTGACTTTTTGATTGGCTTACACTGCCTCTTTCTTGGTTTTCACATGGTGTATGATCCTGCCTTTTAGGTCCTCCTGTATGCCCTGGCTGGTGGCTTGCTCCCCCCTCTGTTCCTGGACAGACTATGCCTTTGGGTGTCTTTTTGTGTCTATGCCCATTTGAGCTTTCTCTTTGGATTTTTTTCTCCAAATGTTGTAGCTGATATGTAAATATCTTTGTTGTGGGAGGTGGAAATGGCTTCCTTCAATAGGGTGGACCTGACTATTATTGCTATTATTTTTATAATGATATGGTCTCTCCACAAATTAGTTTTGAATGTCTCCTGAAAAAGTGAAAGTTGATTCACGAAGCACATACATAAACCCTACATGCATGTTCCTGCGCACAGTTGTAAAAACTTGTTTACATTTAAGAAATATATATGAACTTATATATGTATTCTTTTATACTATGATATGTGAATTAGTTACAGTGTCTATTTTTAACTTGAACATGGAATACATTTTGTATATTTTATGTAAAGTAGTATAAACTTTCTTGGCGCAACTCCTAAAAGTCCATTGGGCACATACTCTTTTCTTTTGCTAAATTGTAGTAATAAGGAGTTCCGCTAAGATCTTGGCACTCCTGCCACTTTTTTGGTTTATACTTTATTTGGATAAAATTAACATAGCAGAGAGCCATTACTCTCTCTTTTAATATGTAAAATGTAGCTGCCCTGTGTCAATATGTCAGCCCCTAGCATATGGCCTTTAAAAAAAATGTGTGTATATACATATATATATATATATATATATATATATATATATATATATATATATACCGTATCTATATTATAGAATTACACTCACAACCCACTACTATTTGGGTTTACTAAATTTCAAACACCTCCACAAATTGAACCAAGGTAGATTTGGTCAAACCTATTCCTGAGATTTCTGGTGTTCTAGCAACATTTGAAGGCCATTTCATTAACTTTTATTTACACTATGCATGCTAAACAGTCAAACATATGTGCCTTTATTCCTCATTACAATCCCACTGTATCAATCATATTTTTTGTGCAGATGTTATAAAATAAAAATAAAAAAGGACATTCCCTGAATGATAACACATTATGCCACTGCATGCTACAGTTAAGCTACAGGGAAACGTGGATAAGCATTTTGGTAAACTTGGAAAGTTTTTTACTAAACAAATCAAATAACAAATTAGCAAAACAGTTTTACTCTAGAGTGCCATTAAAGCGGAGCTCTACCCTAAAGTGGAACTTCTGCTTATCGGATTCCTCCCCCCCCTCCGGTGCCACAATTGGCACCTTTCAGGGGGGAGGGGGTGCAGATACCTGTATAACCCAGGTATCTGCACCCACTTCCGGGACTAGCTAGCCGCAGCTGCCCCGCCCCTATCCGAAGATGCCGCCCCCCCCCGTTGTGTCTTGGGAAACACACAGTTCCCATGACACAACGGGGACCAATAAAGACGCGCAGCGCAACTCGCGCATGCACAGTAGGGAACCGGGCAGTGAAGCCATTGCGGCTTCACTTCCTGATTCCCTGACAGAGGATGGCGGCGGGGGCAGCCGAGAGACGAGCGGTTGCTCGTCATCTTCTGCCGACACCGCTGGAACCTGAAACAGGTAAGTGTCCATTTAATAAAAGTCAGCAGCTGCAGTATTTGTAGCTGCTGACTTTTAAAAAATTTTGTGTGGGTGGACCACCTCTTTAAGTACATAATTATTTGGCTATTTTCCACCATTGCTTTTTTCCTTAACCACATAGGTTCACAGGTTGGAATGGGCCAAGCCTTTAGTTTTTGAAATGCACAAGAAAAAGCTAACCTTAAATTTGATATTTTTTTCACAGTGTCTAGCCGGTAAATTACCTTTAATATGTAAAGGGCTATTTTAGAGCATATATCAAAATCACTTCCCTGTACTAGCAGGATACCTTGCTTGCTGACATGCAATTAAAATTCTAAAATAGGTAATCTGTTCAAAAGGTTCAAGTGAAGTATGAAAGGTTTTAAAAGAAGAACTCAGAGATACTTCGAAAGTACATAACACCAAAAAGATCTATTCTGATAGCAATGATCTATATCAAACTCTGTCTACTTCCATCTAGAACAATTTAAATTGCATTAGAACAAATATCAAATGGTATAATTCTTTTTTTTTCTACTGCAATACTACCACCGGTAAACACATTGTATTATTTTAATTGCATTGATTTCTTTAAAGTCTTTAGTAAAGATTGTTTTTGGATAATTAATGATAAATTGTCTGTCTCTCATATTCTAAAAGTATTGGGCTATCTTTAAAAATCTTTTTTTATTTATCTATTAAAGGTGATTTAGTATTGTAAAAACCTAATCTAATTACAAACAGGAAAAAAGAGAATATTAAATTGCTTCTGAATTTGAAATTCTATTTTAAAAGGATATACAGTATCGTGCTGACTTTGGTTTACCTGTGTTTTTATTAGGTCTCTTAAAAGTAGTTTAAATAGTAAATGATACATTCTTCTACGAAGGTTTCATTGTTAAACATATTACGATTTTTAAAGTGCAGATAACCAATAGGGATGAGGTTTGGATTTGAAATATGGTGGAATTATCCTGACTGAATTTTAAAGGACCTATAATGCTCTTTTTAACCCATCCTGTTACTGGGAGTGAGGTAACAGAGGTACACTGGACTGGTGGAGTGGGTGTAGGCTCAGCAAGTCCCTCCTAATGCAGCCCACATCAGGGTACAGTGTGTAGTGACATGGGACAAGATTCTTTACAGATACACTCTGTATACTTTACTACTGCACACAGTGAATGGTCATCTCTAAGTTGCGGAACTGCCTTAATGTTAGGTTGTGACGGAACGTCCCTACACTCCTCTTGAGTGTATTTGTCATATATAACTTCCTTCCAGTCTGGATACGGGTATCAGATATTCCAACCGCTCCCAAGCACCAAACGAGGCGACACTTGCTTAGTTGCTCAAACATGGACTGAAGATTTATTACAAAGATTACATTTATATACAGTAGAAGAGGAGATCCCCCCTCCTGCTCATATTATTCTAACAATACACTTGTAACAACTTAACATAAACTAATTAGCTAATTCCTTTAAGCAGCCGATGTGACTCAGGATTTCACTACAGGCCAGACTTGTGGTCACCGAGCTAAACACAGTTGATTATAAATTAACATAATTACCACCACAAGACATCTCATCACAATAGCAGGAGACCACCAGTAACAGACGGAGCGTCTCCTGCATTGTGCAGAGGACAATGGGATCAACTAACTCAATTAACATCTAGCATCAGAGTGTATGTCCCAACAGCATGAGACACACACATTATATATATATATACATATATACAGCATTGAATGTTCTCCTTCACCCTGTGCCCCTTAAAATCCAGGGCCCATGATCGGTGGGCAGGAGGCTCGTAGTTAGTCCTCTCAAAAAGCCCGTGTCCTGGCTAGGTCTGTCACATTTCTCCCCTTTCGGCAGGAGACTAACACAGGAGGAGACCCCAGACGGGTTGACTCCGAAGTTAGTCCATAGTTCCAGTCCTCTAATGCCTGTACCCACACAGTACCCCAAACAAATTGTTTCAAACAGAGCACTCACCCAGCCAACCTCTGCCTCTCTCATAGAACATATCCGCCGCTGGGGAGAGGCCTGGACTGGCCCTTCTCCCTGGAGTCTTTTCAGCCGCTGGAGAGAAGACAGGGTGACTGGGCTCACTCCATCATACTGTTGGGGATCTGGGCCGACCGCCCAGCATCCCTGGGGTATACAGGTGGGGACTGAAGTCCCATCCACCGATATCAGCTCAAGCTGCCGTTGTGAAGTGCAGATTGCATCCTCTCCTTGGGTCCTGAGCTGCTGCTCGGGAGTGACCACCACCTCCTCACCCTGGGCCTCCAGAACTGCCACAAGTGTGGGGCAGAGGTCTTGGACCCTCTGTCCGGTTGCCAGCACTTTAGCTGGGTTGGTGTCATCATTCTGGGGCGCCGTCTGCTGCTGGACAGTGTGACCGATCGCCCCAGCTTCTTGAAGCTGTAGAGACACTGTAGGTGCTAGGCAGAGGACAGCGGTGCTCTGCCTTGTTGCCAGTGATTCAGCTGGGAGTAGCAGCTTCACTACATCAGCTTGTCGCCGGAGAGAGGGGCCAACTGCCCCGGCTTCCTGGAACTCCACAGATACTGCTGTTGGTGCTGGGCAGAGCTCAATGAAGTTTGGCCCTAATACCAGCTCTTCTGATGGAGGCTCATCAGGCTGTTTTTCCTCAGCAGAAAAGTCTATCAAATCCCCAGTCTCTGCAACTGGTGTCTGGGGATAAAGATTCACCATCTCCTGTCCATGGAACCCAGAAGATGCTATCAGTGCTGAGCAGAGGTTGGCAGAGCTCTGGCCGGTTGTCAGCACTTCAGTTTCTGGGGTGGCAATTTCCAGATTTTCCACTGCCGATTCCCTGGCATGCTGCTGGACAGGCACATTCCTCCATCCAAGATCATCCCATGCAGAAACAGGATCATCAAGGTCAGTCAGCACTTGCTGCATCCGCCATAAGACCTCCGCATCCATAGCTGTAGGGGCAGGTTGGCAAAGCACACTGTTACTCTGCCACATTGCCGACTCTTCAGCCAGACCAGAGTTGTCCACTGGTATTTCCTGATAGTCCCAGGCAAAGGGAGCCCGGCCCTGGCGCTGAGCAGAGTCTAGCAGCCGTCTGTAGGCAATTTCCAGCTCCCATTCCTGATCGGCCAGAAACTCCAAATCTTCCAGTGCCCAGTGCACTTCCGAGATGTTCAGTAGCCCTTTTCTGAAATCCATGATTTCATCCAACCGCCACTCCAAATCACTCCCAAAGTTAGAGTCCCCTGTCAGCTTCACATACAACAGTCCCAGGCCGCCGTAGCTTAAGCCTTCCGTTGGGCTGTCATCTGCTATCCAAGGGCATGCTTGGGATACATGCCACCGGAGGGCTCTGTAACTTTCATCCAGCTTCATCTCTGCCCAGATCAGCCTGCTTAATTCAGCTGTCTGCTCCTTGTGCGGTTTCTCTCCCAAAAACAGCACCCGCAATCCATACTGCGACCAGTACCTTTCCTGGATGGAGGGGAGAACTTTTCCCTGGTGACGCCGCTCACAGGCTAGCGCTTCCTTCCAGAGTTCACAGCGGATAGAATCAAACCATCCCAGCAGGACCTGCTCTGATACTGGTCCTCTGTGCTGTAG
Source organism: Lithobates sylvaticus (assembly GCA_028564925.1). Taxonomy (NCBI): domain Eukaryota; kingdom Metazoa; phylum Chordata; class Amphibia; order Anura; family Ranidae; genus Lithobates; species Lithobates sylvaticus. The sequence continues at coordinate 340,629,613 of CM053030.1, read as the reverse complement.
CTGCATCTCTCGCAACCTCCTCCTGAATTCCTCTTCCATGGCGGCTGGTATCTGTACCTCTCCTCCTCTCCTGCTATCCGGACCTTGTATCCAGGTGGAGGTTTGGATGTCCCAGACTGCAGGAAGCATCCCACTGCTTGCCAACAATGTGACGGAACGTCCCTACACTCCTCTTGAGTGTATTTGTCATATATAACTTCCTTCCAGTCTGGATACGGGTATCAGATATTCCAACCGCTCCCAAGCACCAAACGAGGCGACACTTGCTTAGTTGCTCAAACATGGACTGAAGATTTATTACAAAGATTACATTTATATACAGTAGAAGAGGAGATCCCCCCTCCTGCTCATATTATTCTAACAATACACTTGTAACAACTTAACATAAACTAATTAGCTAATTCCTTTAAGCAGCCGATGTGACTCAGGATTTCACTACAGGCCAGACTTGTGGTCACCGAGCTAAACACAGTTGATTATAAATTAACATAATTACCACCACAAGACATCTCATCACAATAGCAGGAGACCACCAGTAACAGACGGAGCGTCTCCTGCATTGTGCAGAGGACAATGGGATCAACTAACTCAATTAACATCTAGCATCAGAGTGTATGTCCCAACAGCATGAGACACACACATTATATATATATATACATATATACAGCATTGAATGTTCTCCTTCACCCTGTGCCCCTTAAAATCCAGGGCCCATGATCGGTGGGCAGGAGGCTCGTAGTTAGTCCTCTCAAAAAGCCCGTGTCCTGGCTAGGTCTGTCACATAGGTTTTTCACATGATAGCAGTCCCTGCCTGGTCCCAGGCATTGATGATGAGCATGCTCAGGCGCGAAAGGTATTCAGTGTGCAGGGTGAAGTAGATCTCACCCACATGTGTAAGGAGAGTTAATTGCTACACGTGAAGGGGTGAGCAGGTGATAAATTGAGGGTCAAGAACACTGTCTAGAGGCAGGGCAAATCTCCCTATCCTATTTCACAGTGCCCAGCTGTATAGCCACAGCACATGCAAGAGGTAGTAGAGTGGCTGACAGAGCTTTTCTCTTCTCCCTCCTCTCAGGTGCAGAGAAGCCAGTTGTGCTGCTAATGTGAATTGTCAGGTTTGTATATGCCTATACAGTACTGTGCAAAATGTTTAGGCAGGTGTTAAAAAATGCTGTAAATTAAGAATGCTTTCAGAAACAGAAGTATTAATAGGTTATTTTTATCACAAATGAAATCAATATTTGGTGTGACTATCCTTTGCCTTCTTCAATTCTTCTAGGTACACTTGCACACAGTTTTTGAAGGAACTTAGCAGGTAGGTTGTTCATCTTGGAGGACTAACCATGAATCTACTGTGTATGCAGGCTTCCGCAAATCCTTCGGTCTCTTCATGCAATCACAGACTCGATGATGTAGAGATCAGGGCTCTGTGTGGGCCAAAACAAATCACTTCTTCTTTACACTGAATATAGTTCTTAATGACATTGACTGTACGTTTAGGGTCATTGTCCTGCTGCAGAATAAATGGGGGGCACATCACACGCCTCCCTGATGGTATGGCATAATGGATAAGTATCTGCCTGTATTTCTCAGCATTGAGGACACCATTGATCCTGACCAAATCCCCAACTCCATTTGCAGAAATGCAGCCCCAAACTTGCAAGGAGCCTCCACCATGCTTCATTGTTACCTGTAGACACACATTATTGTACTGCTTCGCAAGCAAACTGTCTGTCAGGGCTGGGCTCAGCACTTCCTTCTCTGAGCTGGCCGCTCAGCTGTCGGCTAATTGCCAGCTCCTATCTCACCACAGTTACTCAGCTGTTGTTGATATCCTCCTTGTGAGTCCTGCCTACTTAAGCCATCCAGCCCAGAGGATCTCTGCCTTCTCCTTAGTCATCTTCTTGCTCCAGATCCTGCTTGCTGTTTTACTACACTCATCTTTGGCCCCCTGATGTTTGGCGTGTCTGACTATCTGTTCCGGTTCCTGAACTCTGGCTATGTTTTGACTACGTTTTTTTCTATTTACTTTTATTATTAAACAAGTGGGATTTAACTGTACTTCTGTCTCAGTCTGATTTCATGGTTTTTGACAATGCTTCCTGCTACGGCCAAATATTTCAAATTTTTACTCAACAGTCCAGAGCACTTTCTGCCATTTTTCTGCACCCCAGTTACTATGTTTTCATGCATAGGATGTGGAAATAAGGCTAAGCAAATCAACTATTTTGTTTTAGAGATGGTAGGCTAGGAACTCTCACCATAGAAGGTACCTCATCCCAAATTCAAATGATAAGAAAGTGGACAGGGAGAGGAAAGGGGATTGTTGCGGTACCAGGTAACAAGAGAGCACTCAGGGGTTTCAATATAAATAAAACAGTTTATTTGACAAAAACATAATTATACATACACAAAATAAAAAATACCAGCCAATACGAAGTATAAAAAGAGCTTCACAAATAGCGGGTAGAACATGTACAGCCTATAAAACTTCAAGGTAACATGAAAAGAGGCCTATAGATGAATATAGGTCAAAGGTACAGATACAGATTTAGATTGTGATATAATCAACCGACATGTTTCGCCAACATTGGCTTCTTCGGGGTCGTGAGGGTGATCTGTACCATAAAGGAAGTTTAATTTTATAAGGCAAATAGAAAATGTTAATAGTACACAAATTTATTAAAATGTATAGACTGAGCTATGTTCCCAAGGCGCCCATTACACCAATGGCTCCACCCCATATCCAAAGGAGTCCTAAATCACATGATACATACCATCCAGCCAGCAGGTGAACCCAGAAACAGTACCCCATAGACGGTCAAAGCTCAATCACCTCAAAATTGAGGCTGCAGGGGGCATATAAAACCTGGTGAAAAGAAAGGGTTACTATTATAATATTTGGACTGGCACCTAGGACCGGAAGCCAATCCCACTAAACATCAATGGGCTAACATAGCCACGCCCACACGTTCTGCGCATGCGCGATTGCTTTTACACTCCCAGGCCAGGAGTTTTTTTATCTCTCACTGCTACTACGTAGCGAAATTGTTTTAATCTTCAACTGTCATTTATCCATGCTGTGTACTGGACTTATTGAGCCATAATAAAGGCACCCCCTGCTCTATTGTACTACACGATCTGGAGTGTTTTTGTTTCTTTTTGGTATCCTTGTGGGACCTTGGCCGGACCGCCAAGAGGGGGTATACAGGCACCTGGTGGATCCTGACGCACGCTCCAACAGGCAAGGAAATGCCCAGCCGCTCCGCTATAAGGTGGGACACCTGAACTTGGGACCTCGGTTGATGGGATACATGTATTAAAGACCAGACATCTGGTAAGCCTCCTTTTTTACTTTAATATCTCCTGATGGGAACTGCGTGGTCAATTCAATACATCATTTAAGAAAACCTTATCATATTCAGAGGTGTTCTGTGTAGGAGATCATCGAATGCTACTGGGCACTATGGACTCTGTTTGATGATTTCTTTAGCATTTTTTTGCATCTGGGATTTTACTTTATGCAACTTTAGATGCACTAATTTGGACTTGTTTAACCTATAGATTTGGTCATTAATACACTTTTCTAGGTTGTCACTTTATGTATTCAACATTTATTGACACTGATTTTGTTTGATTTGCGCACTGCAATTATTTTTTTGTGCTTCTTTGCTTATAAGTTTTTATGCACTTAAACTGTCGCATGCACTAGTATCTATTTATTTATATTGAATAGGTTGTATTTTATTCCATTTACCTTCACCATTATAGGTTAGGGATTCACTCACCATATTTTTGAGCGCTGCACTTTTTTATATTTATAATGGGCTAACATAGCCTTCAAAAAAGCTTACCCAGCAAAGAAGAATTTTTTGTGTGATGGGGCGTTAAGAAAAAAGGATTGAGATTGCAGGTGTATATTCAGATAAGCCTGATTTAAGCATGAGATAGCATACTATAAAAAGAAAAAATCAAGAAAATGTATGCAATTCAAGCAGTTCAGCTAGAAAACCTTCTCACAGGCAAAATGATATAAAAAAGCCAAAACCGTTGCTCACCTTTCAATAATATATATACCGTATTTATCAGCGTATAACATGCACCGGCGTATAACACGCACCCCAAGTTTAGGAGGGCATTTTAAGGAAAAAAATCTATCAAACAGTGTCCACTTCCTAAAAAAATTGTTGCAATCACCACTGTGAAACTTCCTGAGAAAGTAATATAATGTAACAAAGTGAAATCATAATCCATACGTTGAATCTTCAAATCATAATCCAAATAATGAAGCAATGAAGAAACAGTGAAAAAAACATTGACAAGTGTCTCTTGAATAAAAAGCAGATTACATCCGTTGTGACCACCTATGCTTCAGCATTAGCTATTCAAGAGTGCTGTGACTTTATATTTGGCGTGTCTATTCATCTTTTGATGTGAGTGTAATGTGAGAGGTTTTTTATGTATGATTAAAAAGTTTTATACTGTATCACGCTATGGAAGCAAATATTTTCTTTGTTGCATGAGAGCATCTATAAGAACAGCCATAGCACCTATAAGAACAGCCGTGGCACCAGCCCTTTTTTTCTGGATTGGAAATTTGGATATCCCATTTAAACCCTGCAAAGGGGAAAAGCGTGTCCAGCCAAACACGAAGGTGTGAGGCATATACAGCTGGTGAGTGTAACCACATAAGGGGAGAGGAGTCACAGCTAGAGCGGTGTGGTGGAGGAGTATAGATGTAATCTGCCTTTTATTCAAGAGACACTGGTCAATGTTTTTTTCACTGTTTATTCATTGCTTCATTATTTGGATTATGATTTGAAGATTCAACGTATGGATTATGATTTCACTTTGTTACATTATATTACTTTCTCAGGAAGTTACACAGTGGTGATTGTAACAATTTTTTTAGGAAGTGGACACTGTTTGATAGAACTTAAAACGATTTACTTGATTCCCGTTTTTTGTTTATTTATTTATTTTCAGTGTTGAACAATTATTTAGTCACAGGGTGATCTGTTTTAAAAGATTGTATGTATTTGCCATCACTATTCATCTGGTGATATGCGCTAAATAATAATTTGTGCTAATTGATTTTGATACAAGTTAGAAAAATATATTTTATTATTTTTGTATGCACAAGGCAGGGTTTGCACAGTGAAGTTGTATTTAGTAATTCATGTTCACTGGAGTGGATCTATAGTATTTAGCATTTCTTAATTCACTGGGGTGGATTCATATTATATTCAGCGCTGCTTATTCTATCATTTAGATAAGGATCATCGTACATATTAAAAGACATACATTTTTTTTTAATATTCGACTAATATTTCATTAGCTACTTACCCCACTCAAAGTCCCCCCCTAGAGGAACTTGTTTTTCAATATATAGTACTTTTAGCACATTTTTTAAATGCCCCCAATTACAGTTCCCTGCTCTCGATGCCTATTTTTGACAATAGTTTGCCTAGCCCAAAAATGGCATGAGTTTGCATGTCATAATTCCAATGTGTTCCCAATCAACAGGCACAGGTCATTAACTGTCAGAATGAGAATTTCCATCATGAACACAGTGTCACTGTTGCATCAGGGCTTACACATTTGGAGGACGTACACTTTTCATCAGAGTCACTGAGGAGGAAGGTGTGTCCTTGAAACTCATGAGCCATGATGCAACAGTAAAGTCGTCCCCATGTTGGCAATCCATGTTCTGATGATTAGACAGCTGTGTGTCTGTTGATCGGAGACACTATGTATTTATGACATGGTAGCTTATCAAGCTTATTTTTGTGAGTATATTTCTTTTACAAAATAAAGTGTTATTGTGGATTTTACACTACACAGGTGTACTCTTTGTTTGCTTTGTTTTTAGTATTTACCATAGATTTCTGACCCTTGAGAAAGCTGCAAGGCCATGAATACCATTCCATTTGGTTGCTTTGTTAGAGATACCTTTTTTTTCACATCACTGACTCAGTCTGTAAGCTTCCTGTAATCCTCTACAGAGCAGAATTTAGACTGGGGTGGGGTCAACCATGCAGGGAGCTGGCTGATAGGATGGAAGTGCACAGTGCTGACTTCCTCATTTTGCTGCTGCTCTGCCACTATCCAGTTATTTACTGAGCTCTTTTGTTGCTTTAATTGTAGTAGAGAAAAAAGAGCACAGGACCTGGCCATGATATCGCAAGGGGTGTTGGATCAAAATACTGATTTAACACAATTACATTGTTTTTAGCAAGTCATTTTATTAATTCTTGTGTACTTTAACCACTTCAGCCCCAGAAAATTGTACTCCCTTTCTGACTGAGACTTTTTTTGCGATACGGCACTGCATCGCTTTATCTAACAATTGCGCGGGCGTGCAACATTGTACTTGGTGTCATTAGTACAGTGGCAGTGCATATTTTTAGCACTGATCACTGTATTAGTGTCACTTTTTTACAGAAAGTGTCAAAAGTGTCAGAATGTCCACTGCGTTGATGTACTGATGAAGTAGCACTGATATGCTGCACTGGTAAGGCAGCACTGCTATGCTGCACTGATGTGAACTGATATGCTGCACTGATGGGCACTGATGAGGCTGCACTTATGGGGCACTGATAAGCGGTACTGATGAAGCTGCACTTATATGCTGCACAGAGGGGCACTGATATTCTGCACTGATGTGGCTACACTGATAGGATGCACTTATGGGCACTGATTGGCATTAATGAGGTTGCACTGATGGGGCACTGATAAGCTGCACTGATGGGGCTACACTGATAGGCTACACTGATAGGCTGCACTGATGAGGCTTCACTGATAAGCAGTGGACAATGTCCACTGCTTTACTGACACCGTCCACTACCCTAGTGACACCATCCACTGACAAATATCTGTAGGAGGGGGTTCCACCATCCCTCCAAAGTTTCATTTTTTATGTCTTATTTTCAGTTTAATGTGTACTATATGTTAAGTTACATATCACAGAGACCGGTATTGTGGTGATATTGAAGTTTATTGAGATTTCCATACATTAGAGGGTTCCAGCATTATTATGTTATTTATTAGTAAGTTAGCGTTGTACTTTTTGTTTTTTTCTCATGCTGACATTTACTTGTGCCACATGCGGATGTAAAGCAGCCTGCCCTAGCTCTTTCTTTCTGTGTTGCGGCTAGGGATGTGCTTACATACACCATACAAGCACTGACAGATGTTAGAAAGATCTCAAAGCTACAGCAGGAGTAGGAATATTTATAATACTGAATTACAGCAGAGTACAGCGGGTAAAATATATCAATCCTGCTGTGTGTTGCCAAGTAGTGTGGCTGTGGGGGCGTGATTTATGTTGAAGTGGGCTTGTTCACATTTAGCATGTGCAGGCCTAGTGTACCCTCCCACATTCACTGCAATTCACAAAGCACGCTGGCAAGTGTAGTTTCATTATAGTGTAGCGAGAGGATATGATGTAATCCCTGTTGTAACACCTCCTCCTTGGTAGAGAAGATGCTGCATTTTTTGAATTAACCACTTCAGCCCCGGAAGGTTTACCCTCCTTCATGACCAGGCCATTTTTTGTGATACAGCACTGCGTTACTTTAACTGACTATTGCGCGGTCGTGCAACGCTGTACACAAATAAAATGTATGTCCTGTTTCCCCCACAAATAGAGCTTTCTTTTGATGCTATATGATCACATCTGCATTTTTTATTTTTAGCACTATAAACAGAAAAATATCGTCAATTTTTAATGAAAAATATATATTTTTTTTTACTTTCTGCTATAAAACATATCCAATAAAAACATAAAAAAAAATGTAATTTCTTCTTCAATTTAGGCCAATATGTATTCTACTACATATTTTTGGTAAAGAAAATGCCAATAGGGGAATTTGTATTTATTTATTTATTTTACTAGTAATGGCAGGGATCAGCGACTTATAGCGGGACTGCAACATTACGGCTGACAAATCGAAAACTAAGTGACACTTTTTTTGGGACCAGTGACACCAATACAGTGATCAATGCTAAATAATATGTACTGTAACTGTACTAATGACACTGGCAGGGAAGGGACTAATGCCGCATACACACGATCGGAAATGCTACCAGCAAAAGACCGATGTGATGTTTTGGTCGGAAAATGCGACCATCAGACTTTTGCTGGTGGCATTTCTGCCAGCAAAAGATTGAGAGCAGGTTCTCAATTTTTCGGTCAGAAAAAGTTCCTATCCGAAAATGCGTTCATGTGTATGCAATTTGGACATGCAAAAACTCATGCATGCTCAGATTCAAGTACGAGACGGAAGCGCTCAGTCTGGTAAAACTACCGTTCATAATGGAGATGGCACATTTGTCACGCTGAAATGTTTTAAATAGTTTAATGCAGCGCATTCTTTTCTTCTTTATAATGCTAGAAGAATTAAGTTGTTTTGCTGCTCATATTCACACAGTGTTCTCACAAACGTATTTCTTTATTATTTCTCGTGATCTCATGAATAATCTTTTTTTTTTTTTTTTAAGCCAGATCTCCATAATAATGTTTAGAATTATTTTTTTATGGTCATTTATTTATTTTTTAATCAATAACTCCTTTTTTTGGATTATTTTCAATCTCCATAAAAAATTTTTTGTGTGTAACATGTTTCCACAACAACATTATTATCTTGTATTTTTAAAGCTCAAGGAAGTTGGTGTTGGTGACCCTTATTAATTTGACCTTGTATTTTTGAAATGTACCTGCCTAATCAAACAAACTGTCCGATTTGAAGAAAAACACATCAAAATCTCCATTTATTCTGGCTAATAACAAAATAAAGAGGAATGCAACGCTGGAGAAACTGCTGGAATTTGTGAAGCCTTTGTACCCCAGGGCACACATCAACTATTTGTAAATAAAAATTGGTAGCTTGAGAAGTCTATATAATGGGGAGCACAATCTGGTCCAGGACTCCCAGAGATCAGGAACAGCAGCAGATGACATATATGTCCCCAGACTGAATCCAGGCCATCACTTTCTTGTCTTCCCTGCAGCCTTCCCTCCACGCTTCCCTGCAGCCTTCCTTGGAGGCTGTGGCTCTGGAGGTGGACTTGTGGCAGGAGGAGGAGGAGGATGGGCAAGCGCACATAAGTGCATGCTATCACTCATTTGGCCACTCAACCCCTTCTGAATGGCCTCAAAAATAAATTTCTCACACCTGAGGCATTGGCCCTCCTCCATTTGCAGCAATTTTGCAACTACATAGCAGTCATAGGCCTCTTCACCGTCGGGGGGGGGGGGGGGCTTTTCAGGGCTGCATTAGTGTCCTTAAGTGCCTAGTGCCGCCTCCTCCACGTCACTCCCCTTCCTGGGCCTTTTTGTTGTAAGGCGGAGGGGAGGCACCTGGGATTGGGTGAGGCTACAGGGCCCCGCCAACTCCTGGCTGACTCTTACCCCTGCCTCCTCCTGTTTGCCAGATTCCAGAGCCTCGTCCTGGCTGAGGTCTTCATGTGTATGAAAAAGGGAAACATTTTTGCATATCCCTGTATTTGTCGATAAACTGGCCCACGAATTCAGGGTCTTTGAATTGTTTCATATTTGCTGAAAGACAAAACACAAGACCAAAACACTAATATCAGGCTAAACTCTCCTAATCTTATCCCAATATAGGCCAAAATCTCGAATCAGTATAGGCCACTGATGTCCCAAGTTAAAATGTTACCTTTGTTATAATGTTCAACGCTTCCTCCACTCACAGATCGTACGTACGTCACACGCGTGTTAGCTTTATATACACTGCGCATGCATGAAACTCCACCCGCGTCGCCCGCCCCTGACATTCTTTCTAGATTATTCCCCGCCTGGTCTCTTTCGTCGCAGTGGGAGAGGAACATGGTGGAGACACAGCAGGTGCTTAATAGCAGTAACGAGGAGGAAAGCCCAGAGCAAGAAACGTCATGATCCAGGAGGAGATTTAAAGCCTCCAATATGCCCTTTGATGAGATGGTGGATATGGTCAACATATTGAAGAGGGCTGACTATGATGGGAAACATGGACCGTACCTAAACCCAAATGTGCGAAAGGCCAAAATCATAACTAAAGTTGTGAAGAGTCTGCGCTGGAATTTTGGGGTACGACGATCCAAGGAGCAATTGAGGAAACGCTGGTCAGACCTGAAATTGAGGGAGCAGGATCAGTACAGAAGAATCAAGAGAGTTCTTCTAAAAAGTAAGTTGTTGTCATGTGTCCCTATTATTATTATTACTTGCATGATGCTCCATGTGCTTTTCTTTATGGTTGTACAGTTTAAAATGGCTACTTTCATGTTCGTGGGCACAGTAATCGGTCATAAGAAACATTGTTCGTTTGCCAACTAAATACGATATTTTGGGCAGATACAGGGTTAACTACATTTGGTCATGCTAATTTGTATTAAAAGAAGTTTAGGACATTGTTGTCTAGATGTGTTTGTAACTAGAATGAATTGCAAACTTGATTCAGTGTAATGTAAGGAGAGGACACTCAGCAGCTGTTTACACATCCAGACTCTACATGTGTGAAACTTGTCCAAAAAAGGAAAGTATTCCAGCTTGGTTAAGGGAATTAATAATGTCTTCAACTTGGAACTCTGCCCAAACACTTCCAAGCAATGTTTCACATTCGTATTTCTGGTAGCACATATCTGTGTGCTAAGTATACCTTTTGTTTCATTCTCATAGGGGAGAAAAGACTCGGGACGTCTGAGGACACAGCAACACCACACCACAGGAAGAAAAGCAAAGGATACCACAACCTCAGGATGTGGAGGAAGGAAAGGTGGAAGAAGTGGTTGAAATTGTCACCACAACAGGTCAGTGTCAGACACCACAGACACCACAACACAAACAGGTAATTGAGGTATGCCTGCATATTTATAGTACATGGTGTGTATTTTTATTTTAGGTGATGTGCAGGTTGTGGAAGAACAATCTCCTCATTTCACCAGTGACAGTGCACAACGACTTATCCAGGACATAATGTGGTATAGTTGGGATTTAGACATTATCAAGGAAAAAACCAAGGAGATTGAACAAAGAATGAAGAACATGATTGAAGTATTAGGGAGACTCTAACTCCAACAAAGATTACACCTTTTTTTTTTCAGAACATTTAACTAAAGTTTCAATACAGTTTTAAAGCCAAATTTGGAAGATGCACACAGTGTGTCAACATGTGCTATCTGCCATCAGGGGATTTCAATGTATGCGTTTTGTGGGTGCAACCCCTTCCTCCCAACTCTAGTAGGTGAGAGGAAGTGGTTGCACCCCCAAAACACATCCATTGATCCCCCATGATGGGAGATAGCACATGCTGACATTAGGTATGGAATCAGAAAGGAAATCCCCATTTTGACTCACAATTTGTGTGCATCTTCTAAATTTGGCTTTTACAGGGGTGACATCACCCCATATGATGAAGGTAATATCAACACATTTTTGACACTATAATGTCTAAGAGAGTTCCAGAGTTGTGTATGTTATGTTTGGAAACATGCCTGTTTATTTACTTTTGAAAAAATTTCAAGGTAAAACTTTGAAAAAAGATGTTGTTTTTTTTAGCACAAAATGTTTTATAACGCACATGTGCACGGAGTAAAAGGCTTTCTACTCAACAATGTGTGGCTTCTTCTATCAATGCTCAATAACACTTTTTGTATTAAAGCGGAGCTCTACCCTAAAGTGGAACTTCCCCCCCTCTGGTGTCACAATTGGCACCTTTCGGGGGGGGGGGGGGACAGGGGGGGGCGTTTTTACTGGCGCACCCTAGAAACGATCCGATGGTTTGCACGGCTGGCTATAGAGGTTACCAAAGACCGTATTTTCTCTGATCTTGGACATTTTTGGTCTAGGGCAGAAGTAAACGATTTTTTTGTTTTAAATCAAAAGATTGACCCCAGATCTCTCCATAAAGAGGACCTGTGATCCTAATTTCTATTACAAGGAATAGAAAAAAGGATTGACAAAGTAGAATGTACTTTCTCAAAAAATAGCGGAGTCTGTGGGCACAACATGAGGCACTATGTGTAAAGAAATAAAATCTTTATTACAATTATTGGTAAAACAACACACATAATAAAATCATTACAACACCCTCTACTCAACAGTAGGTCAACAGGTACCCAATTACGGACATGCAGGCATGTATCCAATTGATCATATAAGATGTATAGAAGTCCATAAATTTAGAAGACAATGTATGTCAATATCAAGCGTCAAGTCCATAATTCCTCCATGCATGCTTGTTTATGGACTTGACTCTTGATATCTACATTAGGGATGAGCCGAACACCCCCGGGTTCGGTTCGCACCAGAACCTGCGAACGGACCGAAAGTTTGCGTGAACGTTAGAACCCTATTAGTTACAATGGACGCGAACGTTCAAAATCTAAAGTGCTAATTATAACAGCCAATATGCATGTTATTGTCATGAAAAAGGTTTGGGGACCCGGGTCCTGCCCCAGGGGACACGTATCAATGCAAAAAGAAGTTTTAAAAACAGACGTTTTTTCTGGAGCAGTCATTTTAATGATGCATAAAGTGAAAAAAAAAGTGAAATATTCCTTTAAATATGGTACCTGGGGGGTGTCTAAAGTATGCCTGTGAAGTGGCATGTGTTTCCCGTGTTTAGAACTGCCCCAGCACAAAATGACATTTGTAAAGGAAAAAAAGAAGCCATTTAAAACTGCTTGCGGCTTTAATGTCATGTATTGTCCTGGCAATATGGATGAAAATCTTTGAGAAAAATGGCATGGCTACCCCATCACCCCAACCCCCCCCCCCCCACCCCAGCCCATTACCAGCCCCTTTGGATCTTGTATGGATATTAAGGGGAACCCCGCACCCAAAATAAAACCCTATACCTACAACCATTTATACTCTGAACAGCAGTATACAGGCGGTGCAAACAAGACAGGGACTGTAGGTTTGTTCTTAAGTAGAATCTGTTTGTAATTTTGAACAGGTACATTTTTAAGTGTAGCTCCATCCAAAAAAATCTATTTTTACGGTTTTTGGAGAACATAGGTTGGATGTTTGAAAGTAGGGGCCTGCCGTATATACTCTGCAGAAATTTGCCCCTTTAGATGTTGGTGTTGCCACAACATTGTAAGCCCTCACAGCTACTCTTGGTGGGCGCTGGAAAGCCCTGCTGTGAACTATTATATCAGGAATTGTAATTACATGCCATTGTTGAACAGTGTTAGGAAAAAGGGGCTTTTGGTGGTGGTGCTGGTGGGGCTTTTGGTGGTGGTGCTGGTGATACAACACTGTAAGCCCTCACAGTTACTCTTGGTGGGCGCAGGAATGGGCCCTGCTGTGAATTATTAGATCAAGAATTGTAATTGCATGCACCTGTTGAACAGGGGCAGAAAAATTGGGCCTTTGGTGGTGGTGGTGGTGGTGGACAGCGTTGCCACAACACTGTAAGCCCTCACAGTTACTCTTGGGCCCTGCTGTGAATTATTAGATCAAGACTTGTAATTACACGCCCCTGTTAAACAGTGGCTGAAAAATTGTGCCTTAGGCACTGGTGCTGGTGCCACAACACTGCAACCCCTCACAGATACTGTAGTTGGAGCACAGCAATGAGACCTGTTGCAAAGCATTGCATAAAAATTGTAATTACAGGCCCCTGTTAAACAGGGGATGGAAAATTGGGCCTTAGGCACTGGTGGTGGCACCCAGAAATAAAAATGTTCTTCCAAGCTATCATCCAGATCATTGAGGAGGAAGAGGATAGTCAGTCAACATAACAGGACAGTCACTCAGCATCAGCATAGGCAGTCTTGAAGGGATGTGACATTTCAAAATAAATTATTCAGTTATATCAGCTTCAGGTGCCTGGTAGCTGGTGGTGATCCAAGACTGATTCATCTTTATGAAGGTCAGTCGATCAACCGAGTCGGTGGACAGGCGCACCCTGTGATCGGTGACAAAGCCTCCAGCAGCACTGAATGTGTGTTCCGAAAGAATGCTGGATGCAGGACAGGCCAGTAGCTCAATTGCATACTGTGCAAGCTCTGGCCAGTGATCCATCCTCAAGACCCAGTAAGCCAGAGGGTTTTCGGTGGGAAAGGTGTCCAAGTCTGACCTTGCCCCTAGGTATTCTTGCACCATGTATATCAGACGCTGGCGATGGTTGCTGGAACTGATCATACCTTGGGGCTGCGGACTAAAAAATTGTCTGAACGCATCGGTCAGACGTTCACCTTCCCCACCGCTCCTTCTGCTACTGACCGAAGCCTCAGCAACTCGTCGTCCAGAACCAGGAGTTTGTAACCTCCCAGTCTCTGGGAACGCATTGCACAGACCTTTCTGCAAGGCCTCCCGGAGATGTCTCATCCTCTGCTCCCTCTGCGATGGCAAGATAAGGTCTGCAACTTTACCCTTGTACCGTGGATCAAGGACAGTGGCCAGCCAGTAATGGTCCCTCTCCTTGATCCGAAGAATACGAGGATCCTTCCGCAGGCTTTGCAGGATCAGGGAGGCCATGCAACGTAGGTTAGCTGAGGCATTCGGTCCGGAGTCTTCTGGGTCACTGAGGACGACACGATCCGCAGCCACCTCCTCCCAGCCACGTACAAGTCCACCGGTTTCTTGGGACTGTAAATCATCCCTAAAAGACTGCTGCTGCTAATGCTGAGTGCCAGGCTCCACCTCCATGCTGACACAATCCTCCTCCTCCTCATCCTCTTCCTGTGTGATGGGTGGGAGAGAAGGAATACTGTCTGGATAAAGGGGGCCTTGAGAGGCAAGGAAGTCCTCCTCTTCCTGCCTCTGTTCTGCCTCAAGTGCCCTGTCCATTATTTCCATGCAGCGTATGCTCCAATAGGTGGACAAGAGGTACAGTGTCACTGATGCATGCACTGTCACTGCTCACCATCCTCGTAGCCTCCTCAAATGGTGACAGGACAGTGCATGCATCCCTGATCATGCTCCACTGGCGTGGTGAAAAAAATCTGAGCTCCCCTGACCCTGTCCTGGTGCCGTAGTCGCACAGGTACTCATTGATGGCCCTCTGCTGCGTGTGCAGTCGCTGCACCATGGCCAACGTTGAGTTCCACCTGGTGGGCATGTCACATATAAGGCGGTTCTTGGGCAGGTTCAACTAATTTTGCAGCTCAGCCAGCCAAGCACTGGCATTATATGATCGGCGGAAATGCACACAGACTTTCCTGGCCTGCCTCAGGACATCCTGTAAGCCTGGGTACCTGCCCAAGAACCTCTGCACAACCAGGTTAAAGACGTGAGCCATACAGGGCACATGGGTAAGCTGTCCCTGTCGCAGGGCAGAGAGGAGGTTGGTGCCATTGTCACAAACCACCATTCCTGGTTTAAGCTGGTGTGGCGTCAACCACCTCTCAGCCTGCCCCTGCAGAGCTGACAGAACCTCTGCCCCAGTGTGGCTCCTGTCCCCCAAACACACCAGCGCAAGCACGGCATGGCATCTTTTTGCCTGCATACTTGTGTAGCCCTTTGGACGCCTACGGAGCACCGCTGGTTCCGAGGACAGAGCACTCGAAGAGGCCATGGAGGAAGAAGAAGAGGAGGGGGTGGAGGAGAGAGGTGTGTCACAACCAGTAGTAGCATTTTGGAGGCGTGGTGGTGGAACAACCTCCAACGCTACTGCACCTTGTCCTGCATCCTTCCCAGCTGCTAAAAGAGTGACCCAATGGGCCGTGAAAGATAGGTAACGTCCCTGTCCATGCCTGCTGGACCATGAGTCAGCGGTAATATGCACCTTACCGCTGACTGTCCTGTCCAGCGAGGCCAAGACATTGCCTTCCACATGCCGGTAGAGAGCCGGAATCTCCTTCTGTGAGAAAAAGTGGCGTTTGGGAACCTGCCACTGAGGAACCGCACATTGCACAAACTCACGGAAGGGGGCCGAGTCTACCAACTGAAAAGGCAGCAGTTGAAGTGCTAGCAATTTAGCCAAGCTAGCATTCAACCAATGGGCATGTGGATGGCTGGGAGTGAACTTCTTTTGACGGTCCAGCAGCTGGGGCAGGGAAATTTGCCTGGTACAATCGGACGTCGGTGTAGGGCTAGCAGAGTGCCAGCTAGTACTTGGCTGTGACACACCTAATTCTACACCTTCATTCCACTCAGTGCAGCTTTCAGAGAGGACTGAAGGTATAGTGGGGTTGGAGATCCCAGCTGATGAGGAGCAAGGAGAGGTCCGCTTTGTTCTTTGGTGTGGGTCTTTAAGGTGCGCTTGCCAACGAGCTGCATGGCAGGTCAACATATGTCTGGTCATGCTTGTGGTGCCCAAGCGGCTGATGTTTTGGCCACGCGAGATACGCTTGAGACATATGTTGCAAATAGCAGCGGTGCGATCTGATGCACTCATCTCAAAAAAGGCCCACACCAAAGAACTTTTGTAATAACGCGCAGAGGCAGTGCCCTGCACAGGCGGAGCTCTGAGGTGTGATTCAGTTGGTGTGCTGCCCTCAAACTGGCCCCCCGGAGGGCATCCTGCCTCGTTGGAGATGTGCCGCCTCCTCCTCCTCCTCCTCCTCTCTCCGTTCAGGCACCCACGTGGAGTCAGTGACCTCATCATCCCCTCCCTCTTCACCACTGGAGTAGACCTGGCAGTTTGCTGCAGCTGGTGGAACATGACTGCCAGATTGCTGTCCTTGAGCATCCCCTCTGTCTGCGCTCACACTACTGCCTTCCTCTAGCTGGGTATCATCATCGGAGCCTTCAAAACGCTGGGCATCCTCCTGGAGCATGTACCCAACACTGTGCTCAAACAGCTCGGGGGACTCCTCAGGAGGACATGGTGGGTCTAGGGAAGGGGTGACTGATGACATTGAGTATGCGTTGGCAGCAGCTTTGCCAGTACCCTGAGCCTGGGTTAGAGAGGATGAGGAGGATGAGGAGGGCTTGGTCATCCACTCTACCAAGCCTTCGGCATGATGCGGCTCAACATGTCCAGCTGTCGAAAATAAGAACAAGCATGTCCCATGACCACGTGCTGATGGCTATGCACAGCGTCCACGACCAGCACTGTTGTCTCTAGACACAGAGCCTGCTTGCCAAGTTTTCTTGGCATGTGACTGTCTGTCTCTCCTTGTTGGTCTTCCAGACATTGTAATTGCCTGCAGGGAGATGGGAAAAAAGCTATAGGGTAGTGTATATTGTGCTGGAGTCACACAGCACACACACTAACTCCTGCAGATGGCTGGATTAGATGACACCAGGGCAGAAGGGCAGATACAGGTTCAGGTTGTTTAGTGTGCTGTGCTAGACTCACACAGCACACACACTAACTCCTGCAGATGTCTGTCTTAGATGACAACAGGGCAGAAGGGCAGATACAGGTTCAGGTGGTTTAGTGTGCTGTGCTAGACTCACACAGCACACACACTAACTCCTGCAGATGGCTGTCTTAGATGACAACAGGGCAGAAGGGCAGATACAGGTTCAGGTTGTTTAGTGTGCTGTGCTAGACTCACACAGCACACACACAAATTCCTGCAGATGGCTGTCTTAGATGACAACAGGGCAGAAAGGCAGATACAGGTTCAGGTGGTTTAGTGTGCTGTGCTAGACTCACACAGCACACACACTAACTCCTGCAGATGGCTGTCTTAGATGACAACAGGGCAGAAGGGCAGATACAGGTTCAGGTGGTTTAGTGTGCTGTGCTAGACTCACACAGCACACACACTAACTCCTGCAGATGGCTGGATTGGTAGAGAACAGCACTTTCCCCACACGCAAATGCCTGAGAAGAACACACTATCCCTGCCTATTTTTCCTCTTTCCATACACTTTCCCCACACGCAAAAGCTGAGAAGAATACACTATCCCTGGCTATTTTTCCTCTTTCCCTACACTTTCCCCACACAGAAATGATTCACATATAGTGTACAGTACACTGTCCCTGCCTAGCAATACTCTTTCCCTCAACGCCGGAACACACTACACGAGGCCGCCGGCGCGGCGGCCTTATATAGTGTGGGGGCGTGTACTAAACCTCCTGAGCTATAATTGGCCACAGGCATCCTGCCTGCGGCCAATTATTGCTCTCCTTGCCGCTGGCTCTATGATTGGCCAAGCATGCATGGTCACAGTGCATGCTTGGCCAATCATCAGCCAGCAATGCACTGCGACTGGCGCAGTGCATTGTGGACCATTCGCATCACACAAATTTGATGCGAACGGCCCTTAGAGTTCTGACCTCGACGAGCGGACGAACGGCCAATGTTCAAATCGAATAACATCTCAACTAGTTTTGGGGACTATTGCTGCTTCATCAGGAGGTTATCTATAATTTTATTAACAGATGATCAAGGACAGTATAATTTTACCAAAAACATAAACAGTAGCAACATTTTATGCAGCATGTCAATTAAACAAAATATTGTATGTAAAGGGGGAGTAGCGAGGCTGCTTACCCACATCCCGGCAGGCACGGGGTACAAGGCGTCACCATCAAGGGGTGTCCCCCGCGGCGACTAGGGGGGGCTAACAGGAAATCAACTAGAGTCTGAATAAATAGAATAGAGCAAATGTAATGGGTACACTGTGTACTTAAAAAAAACATGAATTGGAAAATTGTGAGTGAGGTGATGAAGTAAGATGAGGGACTTCAAGTCTCTATGGTATTTTAACTGTTTGTTCATTCCTTTGTTTACAGTGTTGTAACTGAGCTCCACTGCTTTCCCTGCTCTCCCTAGTGAAAGGTGCTGGTGCATTGGTGCCCCATGTGTGTGTCCTCCTGCGGTGACTAGGCGGGCTCCATGGTGGATAGATGGGTCCCGGGATCCGCGGTCCCCTCCTCCACTTGCACACGCCCTGGTTTGGGCTTCCACCCTCTGGACACAGGGTGAGTGTGCATGCGCACGCGCGACCCCCTCGCGTGTACGCATTGTGGGAGCCCTGACCCTGTGATGAACCCTGGTTCTTTGCTTGTTTCCACCCCCGTTACCCCCCAAACATTCCCTCTTCTTCCCTTTTTCACCCTTCCCTCTGCTTCCTCCCCTTTCCCTTCCTTCCTCTTCTCCTTTCCGAGCCCTGATTTTTCCCATGTTGGCCACTGGCCCCTTTCCAACTCACACACCCCTTTGACTTTTAGCTTTAAACTAAAATCATCTTAACAATTTTTAATAATTTTTCAATTTCAATTTTTATTATTTCATTTTGCCCATTCACTCACCATTGTTCACCCCACTGCCTTAATGGTTTCTTGGTTCTAGTTACGCCTCTGATTTAACCATTTTAAGCCATGCCCAATATTCAGCAGAATCTAGCGATCCATGCATATACACAGTAAGCCAATACAACTACATATAATAGCACACATAATGTTTTGTGAGGCAAAATATGTGATTATCTAAAAAATGCATGTACATTGGAAAAAAAATTCATAAAAAACAAAAAAACAAACAAACAAGTGACATGCTGTAAACAAATGCAAGAATACAATATTCATACTAAAAGGAGCTCCCTATACAAGATCTGAAAAATCCGGCCACAGCATGCTATGAGCACAGAACCTGTAATGCATTTAATCAAAGTTTATTCATAAAGATGACTTATGATTAAGCACACTGTTGTGTGGAAGGCATTAGAAATTCTGTGGTAATCAGTGCACACTGTGAACATCATTTTATGAATAAATGTCTTGAATTAGAAGTTCACCCTAGAGAGTTAATCTTGTCTTCTTGTTTCTAGAAAGCTGTTAGGGAATATTAAACAATAATGTTTCATATTTAGATTTAATATTTTTTTTAAAGCATATAGTCAGTCTGTAACAACTTATATATTCTTTTTCCTTCAGGTTTTATTATTCAAATCTTTTTTTTTTTTTTTCATGCAATATACTTCATGATTTGTCCATTAAACGTTGTCAATAACTTTGTATTTGAATACAGGATGTGATCACAGGTTTGAGCTTTAACATGTATTTCACAGTGTTAAACTGTTTGTGTTCGAGAAGCGGTTGAAACACCAAAAACTTGTCCTCACCGTAATCTGCTGAGAGGAATCTTGCTGCATCAGTCTTCAGCCCCATACACACGGTCGGACTTTTTCATCAATTTGGTCCGATCGGACAAGGTTGTTGAAAAATCAGACCGTGTGTATGCACCATCGGACAGTGTTCGTCGGTTTGTCCGTCGGACAAAGTCTTATCTCCTGCTGGAAAGATTTCCCGTCAACCCGGTCCGATCACACCAAATCCGAGCGTGTGTACGCTTGTCCGACGGACAAAGTGCTACGCATGCTCAGAAGAAATTCTGTGACGGAAGCGCTCGGTCAGGTAAAACTACCTTTCCTAATCGACACAGCACATTCGTCACGCTGCAATGTTAAAATGTCTTTAATGCAGCGCATTCTCTTTTTCTTTACAATGCAACAAGAATGACATCTTTTAGCTGCTCCTATTCACCCGCACTTCTCACAAACTTACTTCTTTATTACTTTGCAGCATTTATACACTACATGTTTATTTTTACTCAGATCGTAATACAATCTTTCTTATTTTTTTACCCAGATTTTTTTTTTTTGGGGGAATACATATTTGAAGGAGATTTTTTTTTTTTTGGAGGGGGTTTGTATGTCTCAACTTAGCAAAACCACATTATTAACATTTGTATTTCTTGCTTACATTTACTAGGAGTTTGTTGGTTGTTGGTGCCCCTTGTTAATTCTAGGATTAGTGAAATGTACCTGCCTACTCAAAGAAAAACTGTCATTGTAGAAAAGTAAAACACAATAGTCAATGATTATTTCAAATCAAAAAAACCTTTATTTAGGTCTCAGCAACAGACCAAAGAGGAACGCAGCCATGGTGAAACTTGGGGAATTTGCAAAGCCTTGGACACCCATGGCAACCATCATTTTACAGACTTAAACAATTGGGGGCATGAAGACTACCTATCTAAATAATAAGGGAGCGCAATCTGGTCCTGAAGTCCAAAACATCCGGAACTGCAGCAGATGCCATCTAGGTCCCCAGGCTCTGGTACTACGAGAGGCTCCATCTTCTCTCAGACCAGACTGAGTCCAGGTTGTCACTCTCTTGTCTTCCTTGTACGCTTCCTTCCACGCCGTGGTGCTGGTGCTGGTGGGGTGGCAGAAGGAGGAGGAGGAGGCGGAGCAAGGTCACTCTCGCAAACATGTGTGAGGGGAGTCATCTCCCCAGCCATCCCCTCATTTAGTATTTTGAGGATGACCTCCTCACACATGCTGCGTTGCCCCGCCTCCATACCCGTAAATTTACTTGTAACCAAGGAGGCAAAGGCCTCCTCGTAGGTGGGTGTGGCATAGAGGGAGGCTGAGGCATCTTTTATCAGCTGGAGCGCTGACTCTCCCACCTCCCCCATGTTTTTCGCCCTTCTGTAGGGAAGGCGGAGGGGAGAGACTTGGGAGACAGTCAGGCTCCTACGCCTACCCCCCTCTTGGCTGCCACTACCCCCTGCCTCCTCCTGACTGCCACCTTCCACAGCCACCTCCTGGCTGAGGTCTTCCTGTGTATGAAAAAGGGACATAGTTTCAGTTATTTGTTCATCAAACACACACAATTCTCATCTAGTGACTGTTGCAAAATGTTTTCAAATACAAAACCATACAATTCTCAGCCCTGCAGTTTAGATTCTTCCCAAAAATGTCTCCCACACCACTGTCTGTTGATATGTCAATCACGTTAGGAAATAAGCAATTGGGGATCCTGAATTAACTGAACATCATTCATTATTCAACAAACTGGTTCCAAAACTACTATACCTGGAACAAGCTGGGCACCTGCACATATTCCTGACTGGAAGGCCCAGGTTGGTCCTCGGAATCCTCATCAAGGGTGGCGTGCGTGGAAGGACGCGTGCAAGGAAGAGTCGAGAGTGACTTCCTGACAGTAGCCTGGTCTTTGAGAAAGTGGAGCCTGTCATAGTACCAGAGCGTGGGGACATGGACATCAGCTGCTGCAGCTCCAGATGCTTGTGACTTCAGGACCTTATTGCGCTCCCGGAAATAGGTAGTCTTCATGTTGGTGATCTTCACTTTTAAGTTTGCGACGGTTGCCATGGGCAGGGTAGGCTTTACAAATGCCACCAGTTTCAGCAGGGCTGCGTACCTCTTTGGTCTGTTGCTATAATCCCTGTGTTTTGCCTGCCATAAGAGGGGGAATTGCCGGTATTTATCAATGAAGTGTGGGAGAAAGCTCACGTTGTAGAAGGCATCCATCACCTCTGCAAGACACAACGCCACACAAAACAATATAAATAATGTCAGCCTAAACTCTCCTAATCTTCTCCATAAAGAAGCCTCAAGTTCTAATCAGTCTAGGCTAGTTATGTACCAACGTCAAATTGTACCTTCGTTTGTAGCGATCGTCTCGTGCGTGAGCTTTCTCTCCCCTCGTCTCCCAGATCGTGGCTACGACACAGGCGTGTGACGTTTTATATACAGTGCGCATGCGTCAAACTCCGCCCGCCCCTGACGATCTTTCTCGTCTATTCCCCACCCCTTCTCTTTATGGCGCAGTGGGGAGAGCACATGGCGGGGACACAGCAGGTGCGCCCCAAATATCCCCCCAACGAGGAGGTGGACGAGGAAAGTCCGGAGGCAAAAACGTCCCGATCCCGGAGCCTGAAATTCAAGGCCTCCAATATGTCATTTGGAGAAATGTTGGAGATGGTGGACATATTAAAGAGGAGCGACTATGATGGGAAGTATGGGCCTTACCTCAACCCCAATGTCCGCAAGGCCAAGATCATGTCTAAAGTTGTGAGAAGGCTGTACAATCATTTTGGGGTACAACGATCCAAGGAGCAACTGAGGAAACGCTGGTCAGACCTGAAATTGAGGGAGGCCGATCAGTACAGAAAGATCAAGAGAATTCTTCAAAAAAGTAAGTAGTTGTGTTTTGTGTTTGATTTCTTGCTTGCATACTGCTCCATGTGGTTTGATTTTTACAAAGTTGTACATTCCAAAATGGCCACTTTCATGTTCGTCTGTGCATTCGATCGTACTCAGCCTCGATCTTTCTGCCACTGTCATGGTCGTGTGTGTGTCCATTCGATCGTACGCAACCTCGATCGTGCGGCCACTTATAATACGATGTTTGGTGTTTTTTTGGGGGAAAGGAAGTTTGTTCTCCCTAGAAATGTCATCCAGAATGTAAAGCCAATTTATTCAATGTAAAGGAGAGGTCACCCAGTAGCTGTTTACCCATCTGGACTCGAGAGCACTAGTGCTGGGACACCCAAACCCCCTTTTTATTAGCCTTTTCCACACATGTGCTCCAGTGGATACTAGAGGGGGGTCTCCATCACACAAACTTCTACCAAAAAGCTAGTCAGTTTAGCACCTTTACAAAGTGACTACATTCATGTAGTTGACATTTGTAACTGGCCAAACTAAAATAGTGTCCGTCACTTTCAAGCAATGTTTGTCATTTCCTATTTCTGCCCTCAATAGTTTGTGTTGCTAAATCTTCCTTTTGGACATTCTCATAGGGGAGCGAAAACTTGGGCCGTCTGAGGAAACCCCCAAACCAACACCTCCCAAAAAAGGGGAAAGAGCAGAAGCAGAGGAGGAGGAGGAGGAAGGAGAGATCATCGAACTTGGAGAAATTGTCACCACAACAGGTGAGTGTGGGAGAACACAGCTACTGGTAAGCTAATCCATGTATGGCTGCCTCATTTCCAACACCCCATTTTTGTTTGTTTGTGGTTTTTAGGTGACGTGGATGTTGTGGAAGAAAAATCGCACTTTACCACAGAGAGTGCCCACATACTCATCGGAGAGATAATGGTCTGCAATCGAGATCTAGATTACATAAAGCAAAACATCAATGATGTTCAACAAAAATTGAAGAACATCATTGATGTTTTAGGAAAAATATGAAAACGCACCAAGTAATTAACACACATTTGTGCCTGCTTCTGAACACATTTGCAACTTAAAAACTGTCTGAAATTTGGAACATGCACACATTGTGTCCACATGTGCTAGCTCCCACCATGGTGGATGAATGGCAACGTTTTTTTGGGGGTGCAAACACTTTACGAACTACGAAAGTGGTTGTGGTGAAGGGGTTGCACCCCCAAAAAACGTCCATTCATCCCCATGATGGAAAATGGCACTTTTGAAGCTTCTAGGCATGTGTTTTCCCATCTAATGACCATTTTCAGACCCAAATTGTGTGCATGTTCCAAATTTCCACTTTTCGGGGGTGACCCCCCCATGTGATGAAGGCAAGATCAAACACACTTTGAACATATAGTCATGTCTGATCTTGTCTTCACTTTACAAAGTTGAACTTTCCAAGTTCCTAGGTTCTGTTTTGCTCCATGCCTGGTTTTACCAATTGCGGAATGTTTGTAAACAATGTTGTAAATAACCAAGATGTTGTCAGTTTTGGCGTGAAGATTGTAAACGCACTGGGAATGTTTTCCTAGTAAACTTTTATTTTTCTAAATGTGTGGCTTCCTTATTTAAAAAACACAATGCATTATGTATGTAAAATGAAAAGGATATGGGGGGCAATGGGTGTTATTTACTAAAGGCAAATCCACTTTGCACTCCAATTTTCTTTCCCGGGGAACTTTTTCAATGCACTTGTAGAGCATAGCGGATTTGACTTATGTAAATGACACCCACAGTGCTTTGTACGAAAACACGGAGCACAGCATTTTGGAGAATACACACATGTCAGACCTGGTGATGAAAAGGAGTATTTTGGGTGTCAGTTATGCAGTACAAACCTTCTCTAGACCAAAGATTAGGTAGCAAACACACAACATGAGAATAATCTTTTTGGGAAGAAGAGACTGTTACCTCCTTTTGCCCAGAAAGTGCATTCCCACTGTCGAAGGCAAAGGGAAAAAATGTCAAAGTAAAATAAGCTAAAAAGAAGACTGAAATGACATGAAATCATAGGTTGGTTAAAATATCAGATTTATTAAAAAATGCCTCTCACACATCGTCAGGCAGAGCAATGGCCCCCCTACCCACAAAGTACTGCATATATTGGTCCCGGACCACACGGGCATTTAGAGGGGGCAAGCCTGGACGTGCCACTCGAAGGGCTGTGAGTTCGGCATTTGGAGGGCCCTCCACATCTGGGCCAACGGGCACCACATAGTTCCTGTTATGTCTTTTGAGGAAGTTGTGCAATATGCAACAGGCAAGAACTATGTGGTTCAGTTTGTATTCCGCCAAGTTAAATGCCGTCAGGAACAGGCGGAAGCGGCTGGCCAGGATGCCAAAAGCGTTCTCCACAACTCTTCTGGCTCTGGACAGCCTGTAGTTGAAGACCCTCTGGTCCGGGGTGAGGGTCCTCATCGGGAACGGCCTCATCACATGGGGAGTCAACGCAAACGCTTCATCTGCGACAAAGACGAAGGGGAGTCCTTCGGCATTCTCCTCTGGAGGTGGCAAGCACAGACTGCCACTTTGGAGACGCCAGTAGAACTCCGTGTGCGTAATGGCCCCACCATCCGATATCCGGCCGTTCATCCCCACGTCCACATACATAAACTCGTATGTTGCCGACACCACCGCCAACATCACTACACTATTAAACCCTTTATAATTATAATAGTAGGACCCCGAGTTGGGCGGTGGGACGATGCGGACGTGTTTCCCATCAATTGCCCCTCCACAGTTAGGAAAGTCCCAACGGCTGGCAAAGTGGGAGGCCACAGTCTGCCATTCCTGTGGCGTGGAAGGGAACTGTGGAGTGAAACAAGAAAAAAAAATTAGTCACTTTGCACCTAAACATTGCAAGCAGATTAGACAATCAACATCTTGGAACAAGAGCATTGTCTAAAATTGGAGGCTGGAAAGTATTTGCACAGAAAAGTAGAGGCTCCCCTTCACAGATTACTCACCCCCCCATCAATCCCCCCACTTCTGATGGGCCATTGGCAATAACTAGGGGTTTTGGGGGGGGGGGGTGGTGGACAGCTAACCCTCTGCACTTCATTGATTGGCAAATGGCTCAATAATGTGGGCTAGTTTGGCCAGACCCTCTGTACTTAACACTATTGGCAGGCCACAGGAAAGATCAAATAACATTTCAACCCCCCCCCCCCCAAAAAAGGCAGGCACAGTGTGACATTATTAAATTACCAAGCAAGCTAATAGGAGGGAAAGAAGACAAAAAAATAGGAAATGGAATGTATGGAGGCAGTCCCTTGCACTACATGCTTTGCTGAATTCATCCCTAAAGATGCGCACTATAAAGAGGTAGGTATATAGTGTGTATGGACCTTGGGAAAGCCAGCAGATAAAGGATTGGTACCATCTGACAGAGCAGTTGGGGGAGGGGGTTCCTAATGAGTTTGCCCCCCCCCCCCACCAAAAGAACAAAAAAAGGGGGCTCTACATGAAGTAAACCACACAGCAAACATTTGTGCATATTTTAGGGGGTGTTTTGGGGCAAACAATACTATGCAGCAGACAAAAGATATTGCTTAAGTGACTAGGCCATAGGTGTCTATTGGGGCAGAAGAGCATGCTGGTGAGGTAAGTGAAGGGAAAAATGCATGAAGGAGAAAAGGGGCACAGCATATTAGAACATATTGCAATCATGGTAATTAGGGAAGGAGGTCAAAAATACAAGTCATTAGCAAACAGAGCATACATAGAAGGGAATAGTAAAGTAGAAATGTTACCTTAATATAGTCCTCCTGCAGGACCTGAATGATGGCAGAACAGGTCTCTGGAATAATGATTCCCAGGGCCTGGGGAGAGATACCTGAAGAGAACTTCAAATCCTGAAGACTTCTCCCTGTCGCCAAGTACCTCAACGTAGCAACAAGCCTCTGCTCCGGAGTAATGGCTTGTCTCATGCAGGTATCCTGCCGGCTGATAAAGGGGGTCAGCAAAGCCAAAAGACGGTGAAAATCGGGGTCCGTCATCCTGAGAAAGTTCCTGAAATCATCAGGATTATTCTCCCGGATCTCACGAAGCAAAGGCATGTGCGAGAACTGGTCACGCTGAAGCAACCAATTCTTGGTCCACATACTCCTCGTCACTCTGTTCATGGACGGGTCTTGGGTCAAAGCTAAAAGCCCGACACCAATTCCGCGTACAGCACGAACTCGGCGACGAGTACGCACGGGAAACATCGCTCAGAAGGTCACAAAAGGTCGGCTGGTCAGAACGGACAAACAGAAAGCACCGATAAACAGCAAGGCCTGAAAGAACAAAGTGAATACCAGCAACGAGCAGACAATAAGCAGTGCAAATCAAAGCGTCCTATATCAAGATATAGGCCGCAATGACCAACAAATGCGAACTGACTACACGCACTAATAAACAGATACGCACGACAAGCACAAACTGAAGAGCAGTAACGATCTGAGTCAGAAAACTGAGAAGCGCGAATCTTAAGTCACCAAACTTCCACTAACTCTCGATAAACACGGGATCAGCAGAAGGAGCCCAACGGGTGCCTGACGTGGTGCTGAACTTCCCTTTTGTAATCTCGTGGACGACGACTTACGTCACGACGTTCTTCCGGACCGGATATTCCGACAACGTAGTCCGACCGTGTGTACGCAACGCCAACATCGGACAAAGTACGTCGGACAAAGTCCGACTGACCTGGTCCGCGGATTGTCCGAGCGTGTGTATGGGGCTTAAAGCCCCATACACACGGTCAGACTTTTTCATGGATTCTGTCCGATCGGACAAGGTTGTTGAAAAATCAGACCGTGTGTATGGGGCTTTACAGGTTTCCAGGGGCCCTTTCTGATTGGACTTCTCCACTGTAGATCTTTCTAATTCCTGTCTCAAGGGTCATTTACTGATAGCTACCAACAGCATCTCCTGCATCCCTTATAAGAAAGACTGATAAACTTGAACACTTTAGATATGTGAGTGCATCAGGGTATTTCTATTTTAGTCTACTATGCCCATGCATTCTGCATTTACCTCTCTTTCTAAGGCAATGCAAGGGATTTGTTTAGAATTTATAAAATGGCACTGGAAAACAGACACAACGCAGGATATATTCTTGCTTTGGAATTCTATGCATGTTTGTATTTTTATACATTTTTGTAGCCAGAGGTGCAATGTAAGTTGTTTGATCCGGCATCTGTTCATCTTTGCTATGCCATGGGCTACTCTTACATCGTGACACCATTATCCAATGCTGTACAGCATCCCTTGACACACAGCGGCAGCTGCTGTTTCTTTTAAATCTACCTTGGGTAAAAGACTGACATTTGTAGTGCAGGTTACGCTTTGGCTGCTTTAGCCAGAAATCATTTGAGGCAAATTCAGTGTCAGAAATGTCATCCAGCAATGTAGATCCAACATTAAAGAGGAGTTCCGCAGGCCCCTTTAAAAAATAAAAGTCAGCAGCAGCTACACATACTGTAGCTGCTGACTTTTAACGTTGGGACACTTACCTGTCCAGCAATGTTGGCACCGCAGCCAATGTTTACATCCGCTGGTCAGGTGCCGCCGCTGCCGCCATTGTTGGTAAGGGAACCTGGCAGTGTAACCTTTCGGCTTCATAGACGAGACCCTACTGCACATGCATGAAGTGCGCTGCACTCTCTCCCTGACCTGGCAGAAAGGGAGGGAGGAGGGCTTAGCTGCTGACGTATTTCGCCACGGCCCTGTCTCCCTGAAGGGGGGAAGGGGACCTGTTAAAACAGGTCCCTGTTTCCCCCTTCCCTTGACAATCTGAATTGTCATTTAGCAGCAATACATTTTATTTTATTTTTTTGCTGGAATGCTGTAGTACATTCTACATGTGCACCACTTCACATGCAGGGTTAAAGCATCCTACAAGCATGCTATTCAAAGTGTATGTTTAATGTTTTACGTTAAGCTTTGTTAAAAGACGTGCTCCATGCTGAATTGTATTTTGATGGAGCTTGAGAGCTATGTTTGCGGACTTGTTTCAGTTTCTAGAACTAAAGACTTCAACATTTACAGCATGTGACTGCATTCGGCTAAGCCGATACCACACTGGGCTACACACTGTCCAATCAGATCTTGAGCACACATTTTTAAATATTGTAGTTATAAACAGTGCACTTAGTTTGTACAAATACACACATGGACTGTAATTTATTTTTCATTCTATTGGACAAAACACATTAGAGTTTCTGGTGCTGACGTCACACTGCTGCACAATCCCGGGTTGGTAGCGGCTACTTATATAAGTGCTCTTGCTGTTTTTAAATGTATATACTATATACAAAGCATTCATTAAATACTACTCTATTGGAGATTATTCTTGGCTCCCGATGAGCTTGATTTATCCCAACTACATCCCATCAAAAGGTACCATTTGATGCAGACCTTGTGAGGCCTCTAGGTGCACTCACAGTGTAGGAGTATGTAGGGAGAGGAACCTGTCTTGTTAGAAAAAGTTAGGTTTCATGCAAGGAAATATTCCTGCTGCATAGCAATAGTTTTGAAGACCTTTTGGATACCACTGTATTTTTCTGTGAAAACACCCAAGATACACTCTAAAATACTTCCCACTTCTGGTCTTGTTGCATGGTTATGAGGAATCCCTCTTAGGGAAGCAGGTCTTTAGCAGCCAGCACATGAAAGCACTACATGATTGTGGTATTCTGTTTTGCCTAAGATACTTCCAACCTGTTTCATTCAGTGTCTTGCCATTTATGGTGAATAGTTTTTTATTAGGAGTTTTAAAGTTTTTTCAGGTAATCAAAAAAAAACATACATGTATCCTGTTACAACAATATGGCAAGACACACATATACTGTACCTAGAGCGAAACACTTACAATACAGCATGACGTTAAAGTGGATGTAAACCCACTCTCATCCATTCTAAACTACTGCCATAGTGCTTATCTATAAGGATATACATGCTTCCTGAATGTATTCTTACCTGTCAAATGTCTCCCCTCTGTCTGCTATGAGACCCAAAAACCTGAAGATTCTGTGGGCGTGTCTGTTGTCTGGAGCTCGGTGGGTGGAGTCGTGATGTCAGTAGACTCCCCACCCACCTCTACACTCCCCTTGGCCAGGAATCAATATTTCTTACACTGAACTTCTGCTGGTCTTGTGGATTATGCCCCATGATCACTAACATCCAGTCAAAATCAAGAAAAGTCACCACATGACTTCAGCATGCCCAATCATGCTGAGGTGTGGAGCAGCCAATCCTGGGAGAGCTGGAGAAGAAAGGAGGAGGGGATCTAAAGTACATAGAATGTATACAGAATGCCTCTCTCACACTCATGCATGAGATATGTAAATCAGCTGTCACTCACAGTAAGGGGGAAAAACTGACATCTATTTCTGTCTGACCTTTTATTTCACTGAAAAAAGATAAGAGGACTGGTCACAGCTGGATTAACTTTTTGTGGCAAGACTTGGCACAGATGACATGAAATCCTATACTGTACAAGGTGGGTTTACATCCACTTTAAGGTAAGAGAATGCTTAGAATACATATGTGTCAAGTGCATTATCTAAACAAGCAATATATGCAATAATCTCTAGCCGAGTACGGCATAAAAAACATTAGGAAAATCCAGAAATTCAGTTGGCATAAAAGTTAACAGAAACATCCATAGTATGTAAGGCTATATTTGCACTGATAGATACCAACAAAACTACTATCACAACCCTCAACAGAGTAAGCCTTTTTTAGGGAGAGGAGCAGACAACTATCCACCGAGATTAATGGAGGAAGTACAGTGGAGGAAAAGTCCAGGAAGAAAAGAGGACGACGAGCAGGCAAGAGAACTCAAAAGAAAAAGAGAATAAAAGGAGAAGGCATTTTTAATCTTAGCAATACCCCCCTCACACAAGAAGAAATAGGCGTCTTAGACAGAGGCCTCAAATTTGCACCAACAAAAAACCTAGATAAGTTCCAGACATACATAGGAATACAAAAATACTGGCGAAGTATCAACATCAAAAAATACATTGCCAGCAACCCGTTCAAAGCACGCCAAAGTACAACCACTAATGTAGCTGTACATAGTACACTCAGGAACAAGTCAGTTTTTAACCCCCAAATTAGTAATAATAAGTTTGTAGATGTTTTTAAAAAAGTTGTTCTTGAAGATCTTAAAATCTTAAAAGTCAAGAAACATATGGAACCAAAACATATACAAAGCGGTATCAGGAAATTGACTGAAAGGAAAGATATAGTGATCCGGCCCGCCGACAAAAAAACAGTACAATGATTGTATGGTTAACCTCCTTAAAGATGAGAACACCTACATTCGACTACCTAGCAATCCTATTTTTAAATGTAGAAAGGAGTTGGAATTGGTCGTGCACCTTGGAATGAAAAAGAATATTTTAAATAAAAAAGAGGCTAAATACCTAATCCCAGAGGCATGCCGAACACCAGTTATATACTCACTACCGAAACTACATAAGGACAATAAAAATCCCCCTCCAAGACCTATAGTAAATGGAATAGACTCCCTCACTTCAAGAATGGGCCAATACATCGATAACTATCTGCAACCAGCCGTAAAAAACACTACAGCCTACCTCAGAGATACCAAGCAGATCCTTCAGATATTAGAAGACCTCCCAAGCAGTGAAGGACCCTGGATTCTTGAAACAGTAGACGTCTCCTCACTCTACACAATAATTTTTCATCATCAGGCTTGCGAAGCTACCAAATGGGGATTAAGGAACTTCACCACACTACCCTGTTTTCAAAGAAAATACCTAATAAAATGTTTAGATTTCTGTCTTAAAAACAGTTATTTTTGGTACGATCTGAATTTTTATCACCAAAAAAACGGCGTTGCCATGGGTGCAAAATTTGCGCCGAGCGTAGCCAGTCTATTCATGGCCAAGTGGGAAGACGAAATGGTCTTTTCAGAAGCACCCACCGAACTCACTATTTTTAAAAGTTACCGTATATACTCGAGTATAGGCTGTCCCGAGTATAAGCCGAGGCCCCTAAATCACCACAAAAAAATGGGGAAACGTATTGACCCGTGTATAAGCCGAGGGGCACAAATGCAGCAGCTACTGTAAGTGGAAAAAGGGTCAGCAATGCCCACTGCATGTCCCCTGTACAGACCCCCGTGTCCCCATTGCAGCCCGTGTCCCCATTGCAGCCTACCTGTGCCGATCCGCGGGTCCGTGGGTCTGGGGTCCTGTGTCCGGGGTCCTGTGTCCTGTGTCCTGTGTCCTGGGTCCGGGGTCCGTGCAGCCGATGAGGTCCCGCTCTGTCCCCCCACAGCGTGTACGGCGTACGGCGCCATTACAAATTACGAGAATAGGTCCAGAAGATATAACTTTAGACTCCGGGGACTCCCTGAATCTGAAAAAGATGTCCACAAAGCAGTTAAATCATTGATTAAAGGCCTGATCCCTGACATCCCTGACCACCACCTAGAACTTGACAGAGCACACAGGGCACTACAGGCCCCCCGATCTGACGGATTGCCCAGAGATGTCATTGTTAAACCACATCACTATTCTGTCAAGGAAGCAGTCATGAGGAAAGCCAGATATTCGGATAATCTCACTTTACTCGGACACAAAATTTTAATATTTGCTGATCTGTCACCTTACACAGTTCAGAAGAGACGATCTTTAAAGCCGTTGCTGCAAGTGCTAATCGATAAGGAAATCGCATATCGGTGGTGTTTCCCTCTTCACCTGAACTTTTCCTTCAAAAACAGGAATTTCTGCTTCTCCTCTTTCCAGGAAGGTGAACGACTTCTTACGCATCTCGGCCTGATACTGCTGGAACCTGCACCTGCTCAAGCTAACCGAGGGACCCCTTCCTCCGTCAAAAGACCCCTGCCTGCTAGCCCACTGCAACAATCCTGGCTGAAGCAAGGACCCAAAAGATCTAAGGAAGCCATTCCACCCTGAGCGTATTCCCTTATGCTATATTTGAACTTGTACTGGACTTCGCCCCTGATTTTGGGGCAATGTTTTGGGGGAAGGACAGGTTGGGGCTCTCTCTTCTCCCCCTCTTCCTTATAGAGGGTGGTTAAGGGGGGTCCCCCTTCCCTTACTACACTAGCTGGTTGGGCTACTATACATATTACTAAATTCTTACAAGAGTTGATAGTTATTTTTTTGCCTTTAATGTTACTAGGGTACTGACTTGCTGGTAGCTGGCATATGGTCCAGTTAACAATGATGTCAAAATAATGACTAAGATACTTGCCAACCGCCTTTCCAGCTTTATCTCTTCATATATTCACAGGGATCAGATGGGCTTCATCCCTGGGAGACAAGGCCCGGACCAGATCAGGAGGGCAGTTGACATAATTTCTTTGCTCCAATCTCACAGGGATGGGAACCCTGCACAAAAAGGTTTTTTACTGTCAATTGATCTACACAAGGCGTTTGATTCGCTTGATTGGGCATACCTGTCTGAAATCCTTAAGAGATGGGGTTGTGGCAAATACTTTCTTAATCTTATAGATTCCCTGTATTCCACTCCATCGGCACAAGTGCGCCTTCTGGGCAGGTACTCGGAGTCCTTTCTCATAAGCAGGGGAACCAGACAGGGATGCCCTCTTTCACCACTTCTCTTTGCGATAGCGATCGAGACTCTAGCTGTCGCCCTTCGATCAAACCCGGATATTAAAGGGGTAACTTGCAGCCCCCATGAGCACAAATGCGCGTTATACGCGGATGACCTCCTCCTCTTCATCACTTCCCCACTGACTTCCTTGCCTGTGATTCTTCAAACCCTGGGGGACTTTAGTGGGGTGTCAGGCCTACGCGTTAATATGACCAAATCTCTAGCTCTGAACGTAACCCTCCCGCCGGATCTCCTCAAACAACTCAAAGATAATTTTAATTTCGCCTGGGCTACGCACCAGATTCCGTATCTGGGTATCAAGCTTACCCCAAATATAGAGGGCCTATTTAGCTCAAATTATCCCTCCATGGTTCATAAATGTTTGCAGGACCTGGAAAGGTGGTCTAGATGTGGTCTATCCTGGCTGGGCAGAATTCATGCGGTAAAAATGACCCTGCTACCAAAACTCTTGTATCTATTCCGCTCATTGCCAATACCCTTACCCAAACGTTTCCTCACTAAAACACAGTCAGACATACTACGATTTATCTGGGGAAAGAAAGGATACAGATGTCCATCGGATACGCTCTACAGACTAAAAACGCAAGGGGGGTTGGGTCTCCCCAATCTTTGGGCTTATTACCAGGCGGCTCGGCTGGCACAAATTTCAGTGCAGATCCGCCCCGTGGATATCCGCTTGCTCAGCGGGGATCGCCGGAGCGATCTCCGCTGAGCAGGAAGATGACAGGTCCGTCTCTGCACACTGTGCAGGGATGGACCTGTCACAGCACCGCTCTCCCCTATGGTAGATCGGGTGACGACGGACCGTAGAGTCCGTCGTCATCAGATCCGCTCTGCAGACGGATGGAAAAATAGGGTTTTCCTCCGTCTGCAGAAACGGACCATAGCGGGCACGGACGAGATCGGGTGTCAGCAGATGTTCATCCGCTGACACCCGCTATCCCATAGGGATACATGTATGTCCGTCTTGCATCCGAAAACGGAAGGACGAAAAACGGACATATGGACCATCCGTGTGAAAGAGCCCTAAGTGGGCCACATCCTATGTAATCTATAGATGAAAAATAAAGGAATGATGGACTTTGTAGGCAGGTATAAAAATATATATAACCATTTTTAATAATTCACATGAAATACATACATATACAACACAAAATATATGTGATAAAGCAATATGGGACACAGTGGTTTTATCCTACAGGTAACACTTGGTTGATACTTCCTTTGTGGCAATATTGAAAAAATGCCCACACTGAGATGTAGCGTTCCGCTTGGTAGTTCTGTGCCTTGTTGTGGCTACCGCTTGGCCCTGGTGTCCCTGGTTGTCATCTTCAATTGGAGGGGGTTGTTCTGCGGTCATTATTTCAGGTATAGATGATCATTAAGACCATTTGTTTAAACACCACATTATTGGTGTGTTCATGTACATACACACACCCGTAGCACCATGCCAATATTTTGAACTGTATTCTAATTCGAGTATGTTTCTCCAACTCAAATTATTGAAACTCCTGAAGAAGCGTAATTTCAGGTCGCAAAACATGTAGAGCGAGCAATTCTTTTTAACCAATTGCCGCTTGCTGGCCATCATATGACGGCCAGGCGGCGCGGATCATGTTCTAGGTGGGCGTCCGTCCATTTAAACAGGGCATGCCCATGATCGTGTGCGCACAGACCTGTACCTTCGGTGTCAGCGTGTCACGGAGACACCACTCGCCACTGAGGGGGGTGAACAGCCATTGGGCATGGCTGTTTACCACGTGACCGGCCGCGATGAAGCACTTTGCATGGCGCATGCGCATGATCACAAGCGAACTGTGCACGCACGTCCCGGGAACACTGCTCGTCACCGACGCTAGTAAACAGCCATTGGTCGGCGGCTGTTTACCAGGTGATCGGCTGTGATCCTTTCACTAAATGTAAACATAGAGCGGTAATGAGATGTTACCGGGTTCTCCTCCTCTCGTTACCGCTTACAGTGCACACAACACACACTGATTGCCCCCCTAATAAAGAGGACCTGTCACCACCCATCAAAGTACCTGTCAGAGTTCATCTGAGTACCTGTCACACACAGTCCATCTGTCACAGTTTATCCGAGTACCCGAGTACCTGTCACAGTCCATTCGAGTACTTGTCACAGTCCATCTGAGTACCCGAGTACCTGAATACCTGTCACAGTCCATCTGAGTACCAGAGTACCCGAGTACCTGTCACAGTCCATCTGAGTACCTGTCACAGTCCATCTGAGTACCCGAGTACCTGTCACAGTCCATCTGAGTACCCAAGCACCTGTCACAGTCCATCTGAGTACCCAAGTACCTGTCACAGTTCATCTGAGTACCCAAGTACCTGTCACAGTTCATCTGCGTACCCAAGTACCTGTCACAGTTCATATGAGTACCGAGTACCTGAGTACCTGTCACTGCCCTTCAGAGTACCCAAATACCAGTCACCAGCCCATTAGAGTCCCAGAGTACCTATCTGTAGCCCATCAGAGTACCCGCGTACCTGTCACCAGGCCATCACAGTACCCGAGTACCTGTCACCAGGCCATCAGAGTACCCGAGTACCTGTCACCAGGCCATCAGAGTACCAAAGTACCTGTCACCAGTCCATCAGAGTACCCGAGTACCTGTCTGCAGCTCATCAAGTTACCCGAGTACCTATCTGCAGCCCATCAGAGTACCCAAGTACCTATCTGCAGCCCATGCCTCATAGAATATACGTTGGGGTGTTTGCTTTTCAAAATTGTGTCATTTTGTGAATAATTCCACTGTCCTGGTGCTCAAGGACCTTCAAAAGTGTGATAGGTAGGAATTAAATGAGATGTGTAATTTATGCTCCTAGCATGCCTGAAGGTACTACTTCAGTGTTGGACCTCTGTATGTGGCCAGGCTGTGTAAAAGTCTCACACATGTGGAATCGCCATACTCGGGAAGAGTAGAAGAATGTATTTGGGGTGTCATTTTTGCTATATACATGCTATATGTTGGAAATATCTTATAAATTGACAACTTTGTGTAAAAAAAATTTAGTTTTAATTTTTTTTACACATTTTCCAAAAACTTTTGGAAAAAAAATTAACCTGTGTAAAGTGATTTTAAATGAATAAAACAGTAGCGCTAATAATCACAGTGTCTGTGAATAAACTAAATATTTAACCTGTGTAAACCATACTGAAAAATATGTATAAACAGTGCTAAAAAAAAAACAACAACACAATTAATCACCTATATACATAAAGTGAAAAATTAAAGTGAAGTGTGATTATATATTTTTTGCAGGTGTCCAAAAAAGGAAAACAAATCCAAACAAAAGTCCATAAACTGTTACTTGTAGTGATAATGTTTCAAAAAGTGACAAAAAAGTGAATGAAAGATCCTGACGCAAATAAAGTTTTGAAGTGTCTTTAAACAAAGTTCTTGAAGTGACTTGAAAAAATATAACTTCCACCACACCACCTGTGTTCAGTGCTACCGCACCCTAAGGAAACGCACTCACCAGCAGTGTATGCCTTGCACTCTCATGCTCGGCCAACTCGCTTAATAGCTCCACATGGGTCACAGATGGATCCAGACAGAATGTTAGATAATTGCACTCCAGATATAAGGAAAAAAAGAGATGCTTCCAATAGTGAAGTAGAGTAAACCATTTATTTCAACAGCATACAAAATTCCTCAACCATTGTACTCACATCCTTCATATAAAAA
Organism: Lithobates sylvaticus; assembly: GCA_028564925.1. NCBI lineage: Eukaryota > Metazoa > Chordata > Amphibia > Anura > Ranidae > Lithobates > Lithobates sylvaticus. The sequence goes on along the minus strand of CM053030.1, from coordinate 340,592,407 downwards.
TAAGGCACTTCAGCATAATCTTTTCAACAGGAAACAAGGACCCAGCAGTGGTGACCCGATATATTATGGTCTCGGCGGACCCGGCGTTAATACCAATATGTCTCACCCTCCACGCTGTCTCTTTTCTCTTTCACTTCACATGGCACAGCACACCCAGTAACTGGAACGTTGAATGTTAAATGCTCCTCACAGTTGCCATGTAACCATACCCAGACATGTTTCACCGAAGTGGCTTAATCATTGGGGTTCTCCAATGATTAAGCCACTTCGGTGAAACATGTCTGGGTATGGTTACATGGCAACGGTGAGGAGCATTTAACATTCAACGTTCCAGTTACTGGGTGTGCTGTGCCGTGTGAAGTGAAAGAGAAAGGAGACAGCGTGGAGGGTGAGACATATTGGTATTAACGCCGGGTCCGCCGAGACCATAATATATCGGGTCACCATTGCTGGGTCCTTGTTTCCTGTTGAAAAGATTATGCTGAAGTGCCTTATTTTTATATGAAGGATGTGAGTACAATGGTTGAGGAATTTTGTATGCTGTTGAAATAAATGGTTTACTCTACTTCACTATTGGAAGCATCTCTTTTTTTCCTTATATGTGGAGTGCAATTATCTAACATTCTGTCTGGATCCATCTGTGACCCATGTGGAGCTATTAAGCGAGTTGGCCGAGCATGAGAGTGCAAGGCATACACTGCTGGTGAGTGCGTTTCCTTAGGGTGCGGTAGCACTGAACACAGGTGGTGTGGTGGAAGTTATATTTTTTCAAGTCACTTCAAGAACTTTGTTTAAAGACACTTCAAAACTTTATTTGCTTCAGGATCTTTCATTCACTTTTTTGTCACTTTTTGAAACATTATCACTACAAGTAACAGTTTATGGATTTTTGTTTGGATTTGTTTTCCTTTTTTGGACACCTGCAAAAAATATATAATCACACTTCACTTTAATTTTTCACTTTATGTATATAGGTGATTGTTTGTTGTTTTTTTAGCACTGTTTATACATATTTTTCAGTATTGTTTACACAGGTTAAATATTTAGTTTATTCACAGACACTGTGATTATTAGCGCTACTGTTTTATTCATTTAAAATCACTTTACATTATTTATCTATTTAAGTAGCTGCTTAGTTTATTTTTATACACATAGGTGTTTAACTAATTTTTCTTTGTGCGCAGTGGTGGTGTGGAATAGGAGGGCGAGCGATTTTCATACCAGTTTATTTTTTAAAAAATTAACCGTTCAAAAGACTCATTATGCCTCATAGATTATATGTTGGGGTGTTTGCTAATAAAAATGGGATCATTTTGTGGGCAATTCCACTGTCTTGGTGCTCCAGGGTCTTCAAAAGTGTAATAGTGGTTGAGATGAGATGTGTAATTTATGCTCATAGAACGCCTGAAGGTGCAACTTCAATGTTGGGCCTTTGTATGTGGCCAGGCTGTGTAAAAGTCTCACACACGTGGTATCGCCATACTCAGGAAGAGTAACAGAATGTATTTTGAGGTGTAATTTGTTTTATGCATATGCTGTGTGTGAGAAATAACCTGATAATATGACAATTTTGTAAAAAGAAAAAAAAATCTTAATTTTGCAAAGAATTGTGGGTAAAAATTACAACTTAAAAAAACTCACCATGCTACTTACTTAATACCTTGGAATTTCTAAAAAGGGGTCATTTGGGGGGTATTTGTGCTTTCCTGACTTGTTAGTGTCTCAAGAAATGAGATACACCTGATGTACTGAAGGCCTGATCAGATGTGATCAATTTTCAGTGATTGGCACCGTAGTTTGTAGATGATATAACTTTCACAAAGACCAAATAATATACACTAATTTGGGTTATTTTTACCAAAGCTATGTAGTAGTATAAATTTTGGCCAAAATTTATAATTTGCTAAATTGTATGACAGAAACAAAGAAAAAGGCATTTGTTTCACAAAATGTACGGTCTTTTTTTATTTATAGCACAAAAAATAAAAAACCCAATAGTGATTAAATACCACCAAAAGAAAGCTCTATTTGTGTGAAAAAAAGGACGCAAATTTAATATGGGTACAGTGTTGCATGACTGAGTAATTGTGTTCAAAGTGTGAGAGCCCTGAAAGCTGAAAATTGGCCTGGGCAGGACGGGGGTGTAAGTGCCCTGTATTGAGGTGGTTAATCTATGAGAACTGTGGGAATTACCAAGAGGAATGCTTTATCTCAGTGTGGGCATTTTTTCAATATTGCCACACAGTAAGTATCAACCAAGTGTTACCTCTAGGATAAAACCACTGTCCCATATTGCTTTATCACATATATTTTGTGTTGTATATGTATGTATTTTATGTGAATTATTAAAAATTGTTATATATATATTTTTATACCTGGCTACAAAGTCCATCATTCCTTTATTTAGCATCTACAGTATCTTACAAAAGTGAGTACACCCCTCATATTCTTGTAAATATTTTATTATATCTTTGCATGTGACAACGCTGAAGAAATTACACTTTGCTACAATGTAAAGTAGTGAGTGTACAGCTTGTATAACAGTATAAATTTGCTGTCCCCTCAAAATAACTCAACACACAACCATTAATGTCTAAAATGCTGGTAACAAAAGTGAGTACACCCCTAAGTAAAAATGTCCGAATTGGGCCCAATTAGCCTTTTTTCCCTCCTCTGTGTCATGTGACTTGTTAGTGTTACAAGGTCTCAGGTGTGAATGGGAAGCAGGTGTGTTAAATTTGGTGTCATCGCTCTCTCTCCCATACTGGTCACTGGAAGTTCAACATGGCACCTCATGGCAAAGAACTCTCTAAGGATCTCAAAAAAAGAATTGTTGCTCTACCTAAAGATGGCATAGGCTATAAGAAGATTGCCAAGACCCTGAAACTGAGCTTCAGCATGGTGGCCAAGACCATATAGAGGTTTAACAGGACAGGTCCCACTCAGAACAGGCCTTGCCATGGTTGAGTGCACATGCTCAGTGTCATATCCAGAGATTGTCTTTTGGGAAATAGACGTATGAGTGCTGCCAGCATTGCTGCAGAGGTTGAAGGGGTGGGGGTCAGCCTGTCAGTGCTTAGACCATACTCTGCACATTGCATCAAATTGGTTTGCATGGCTGTCGTTCCAGAAGGAAGCCTATTCTAAAGATGATGCACAAGAATGCCCACAAACAGTTTGCTGAAGACAAGCAGACTAAGGACATGGATTACTGGAACCATGTCCTGTGGTCTGATGAGACCAAGATAAACTTATTTGGTTCAGATGGTGTCAAGCGTGTGTGGTGGTAACCAGGTGAGGAGTACAAAGAAAAGTGTGTCTTGCCTACAGTCAAGCATGGTGGTGGGAGTGTCATGGTCTGGGGCTACATAAGTGCTGCTGGCACTGGGGCACTACAGTTCATTGAGGAAACCATGAATGCCAACATGTACTGTGACATACTGAAGCAGAGCATGGTCCCCTCCCTTCGGAGACTGGGCCGAAGGGCAGTATTCCAACATTGTAACGACCCCAAACACACCTCCAAGACGACCACTGCCTTGCTAAAGAAGCTGCGGGTAAAGGTGATGGACTGGCCAAGCATGTCTCCAGACCTAAACCCTATTGAGCATCTGTGGGGCATCCTCAAACGGTAGGTGGAGGAGCACAAGGTCTCTAAAATCCACCAGATCCCTGATGTCATCATGGAGGAGTGGAAGAGGGTTCCAGCGGCAACCTGTGAACCTGTGGTGAACTCCATGCCCAAGAGGGTTAAGGCAGTGCTGGGAAATAATGGTGGCCACACAAAATGTTGACACATTGGGCCCAATTTGGACATTTTCATTTAGGGGTGTACTCACTTTTTTTGCCAGCGGTTTATATATTAATGGTTGTGTGTTGAGTTATTTTGAGGGGACAGCAAATGTACACTGTTATACAAGCTGTACACTCACTACTTTACATTGTAGCAAAGTGTAATTTCTTCAGTGTTGTCACATGCAAAGATATAATAAAATATTTACACGAATGTGAGCCTAATTAAGCTTTTTTTCATTTGCTTATAGGCACCAAGCAGCATGGATAACATAGTAATCTGAGGTTCTTTCGAAATTTATCACTAACTAGTTTATCATACAAGTGTAAGATTTTATCCCAAAATGGGAGACTTTTTGGGCAAGTACCCTAAATATGTGTCATATGGCCAGGACCCCGTAAACAGCTCCAGCAAGTGTATAGGATAGTGGGATTGATTCTTTGCAAAAGCATGGGACATCGATACCACCTAAATAAAATGCGGTAATTGCGCACTTTTGCATAAGAGGAGATAGACGTTTTGTATGTGATTGCCAGTATTTTGTCCCATTCCATATCGTCTGACTAGACATGCAATTCTTGTTCCCATTTCTAAATAAATGGAGGTGGGTCCAGGACTGGGAATGTTCAGGCCTAGAAAATTGAGATAATAGAGTTTCAGAATCAGTGAAATGTCAGGGAGTCTATGAAAGACTGTGTTCCCAAATACTGTTTAAATTGTGTATAGAAGATGAAAAGAAGTAATCCCAAACAGAGTCAGGGGTCTTGGCCTAGAAGAGAACAGGCGTGTCTTGCCTTTTAAAATAGTTTGAACATTTATTGTGATTGTCATTTTCCACTCCCAACTATTCAGTAGAATAAAGTAGAATATCTAAGAAAAGTGTGCTCTTATCCCTCTGCATCATAGCTGCACACAAGCCACACCCACATATTTGCATAGTCAGCAGGATGTCAGAACAAGTGTCTGCAGTTGTGGAAGTGGGACGAATGGCTATGGTACCCTATGGAGAAACCTTGGCACTAATCCCAAAATGTAATGCCACAAGTTCTCTCTGGGAACCTTTACATTTTCTTACAGATGGTGCTAAAGGGTGAGACAGAGGTGTAGTAAGGAGTATAACAAAGGGTTTTTGCCAGTAATTTGAATTGAACATCAAAACCAGAGCACATTGGAAATACTAGTAGAAAATGTGTATACATTTTTGTGCTGGCCATGAATGATAGCACCTCACCAATAACTGGTGTGCCCACTTAAAGTGGACACTAGAAAGCACATAAGAGGAAACTTAGTGATTCAAGTGACAAGACAAAATACAAGAGATAAAGAGATAAAAGGTGAATGGTTAATAGGCAGAACTTTGTCCCTGTCCTCTGATGTGGCTATTGTGGATCTTTACTTGGTACCAAAAAGCTCCTAATGTAGAAGCTACATGTGCCTCTACAGAGTCTTCCTTTCAAGACTTGAAAGACCTGTATTTGCTGAAGCTGCTCTCACCTCAGGTGCAAAAGATGAATCCTAATTCAAAGACTAAACTTCATCAATGTGTTCATAAACATAAGCTAGCATTCTCTAGGGGTCCTGAGGACTATAGCTATACTACTGCACTCCATCACCCTACTCACACAGAGAAAGCTGCCCCTGTTAGGCTACAATACTGAAATATAACTCCAGCTCTCTGTCAAAAAGTTAAAAATCAATCAGAATATGCTGCTGAGAGGAGTAATTTCGGAAATCCATAGTCCCAGGGAAGCCTTTGTGGTTCTCATCAGGAAGAGACTATGTGGACTATTGCAGTTTAAATACTTGTATTCATTGTGATACATATCCTCTACTTAAGGTAGAGGAGGCTTTAATGGCCTTAGGATGGACCAGATAATTTTCCACACTAGATCAGGCTAGAGGATAATACCAGGTCCCTGTAAAAGAAGACTACATTTATCACCCCTCTGGAGTTGTATGAGCTGTGATACATATCCTCTACTTAAGGTAGAGGAGGCTTTAATGGCCTGAGGATGGACCAGATGAACCAGATACTGTTCCACACTAGATCAGGCTAGTGGATAATATCAGGTCCCTGTAAAATAAGACATTTATCACCCCTCTGGAGTTGTATGAGCTTAAAGTGGTTGTAACCCTAAAAAAAATGCTCCTGTCCCTTTAAGACAGGAGATATAGCACAGTGCGTTTGCCATGTCAATAGTCTCTTTCTATGTTGTACAATACCTGGGTGATCCTGCCTGTTCCTGTCTTCCCCTCTGTAAACTGACCACATTTCTCATGGCTGCTGATCTCTGATAGAGTGGTCAATTTGCGTGCCTCTGTCATCCAACTATCTCCTCAGTGTTCTCAGCATCTCCCCCACCCTCTCGCCCTGTCTCTTCCTTAGTCTATGCGAGAGTCAATCTCCTCCCCGCCCCTCTCCTCCTGCCTAGATAGAGCAAGGCTATTCCCCTGAAGCTTCTCCTGCCCTCCTCTTTGTTAATCAGTTCCCACCCCAATTCTGACATTTCTTTCCTACATGTAAAAATCTGTATTGTTTTGCTAGAAAATTACTTAGAACCCTATTCCTGCAATCGACCGACTGGTCCTTCCAGCAATTGATGGACTGATCCTTCCTGTAAACTGCTCCTTCCTGTGATCATTGGACCGATGCTTCCTGTGATCAATCAACCGATCTTTCCTGTGATTGACCAAACCTTCCTGCACTTAATTGACTGATCCTTCCTTTCTTTCATGCTTCCTGCGATTGACCAACCGATCCTTCCTGCGATCAACTGGCCGTTCCTTCCTGTGATCGATCATACCTTCCTGTGAGCTATTGATACTTCCTGGGATCGATTAACTGATCCTTCCTGCGATCTACCGATCCTTCCTGCAATCAATCGATCCTTCTTTTGATTGATCCTTTGATCCTGCAATCGATCGACTGATGCTTCCTTCAATCAATCAACCAGTACTTCCTGCAATCGCTTAATCCTTGCTTTGATCAACCGATCCTTTGACACTCTCATTCCCAGCGGTGAAAAGAAAAATCTCCTAGATAATGTCGCAGGAGAAATTATCTAGCATACTCGCAAACACGGTAGGAAAATTTGAAGCGACCTGGGAACCATAGGCCATTTACCTAGGTTTGCCTCTGACCACTAACTCATTACCTGCAAGATGTCCTCCAACTCCTGTTACTGATGCTCCTTCTTAACCCCCTTCTTTTCTCTTCTACACTTCCTAATCCCTCTTCCCTCCTTTTCTCGATCTCTTCCTCTTCTATCCCTTCCCTCCTTACTATTATGCTTATTTCTTAAGCTTATCTGGAAAGTGATAATTGACAATACACTGATGCCTAGCCACGGATTAATATCTTAGGGAAAAAGACACATGGTAATTTCTGTCCCTCTCCTTACATTCACTCCTAGGGGTCGATGGTTAAGTACCTCCTCTCGGGCACAGCTAGCTCTCATTGGGGGTGTCCAGGGAGGAGGTACACCTCCGATCATTAACAGGAATACCAACCCTTCACTCTAATGCTGCGTACACACGGTCAGAATTTCCGATGGAAACAGTCCGATGGGAGCTTTTCAACGGATTTTCCGACCGTGTGTATGCCCATCGGTCTTTTTCTGTCGGAATTTCCGATGGACTTTGGATTGAGAACCTGTTCTCAATTTTTCTGACGGAAAACCTTTCTATCGGATTTTCCGGTCATGTGTATGCAATTCCAACACGCAAAATTCCGACGCATGCTCGGAAACAATTTGACGCATGCTCGGAAGCATTAAACTTCCCTTGTATAGTGCTGTCAAACGTGTTTATGCCGCTGTGTTACAGACCGTCGGAATTTGGTGTGACCGTGTGTAGGCAAGACAGTTTGAGCGAAATTCCGTCGGAATTCCGACGGGAAAACCATCAGAGCTTTTTCCGACAAGAATTCTGACCGTGTGTACGCGGCATAACACTACCATGTCTGTCTAAAATGATTTTACATTTTATATCTCTGACGTGTTACACTTGATTCATCTTGTTGTGCTGCCTGTAACCTTTCTATGTTTTGACTGAATCGATATTCTGAATGTCACTTTAAAATGTATTATTCTTGTGATACAAAATAAAATACTTTGAAATAAAAAAAATAAAAAATAATAATCTTGACCTAGGAGGACGAGGTCCATATGGAGTAGGAGGTTGAGGTGGCAGTGGATGTGGCGGTATAGGTGGACGCGGTGGTGGAGGAGGACGAGGTAGCCAACACTGGTTTTTGTTCTGAATTATTTTTTTTTTTTAATTAGGGTACATCCCAAAAGAGTGAGAAAGATCAAAAATACAACAATGGCTGGGTAAGGCCGGTGATGTGTCGAATTCTGTCCCCTGTCGGATAGTGTCCACCCTGTACTGCGCTTGCGCCGTGAGTCCAGGTTCAAGCCCCACCATCCAAGTGGACATAGAGTTAGAATAAAAAATAGCTGAGCGAAGCGAGGCTGTGCCCGAAGCATGGCAAGCGAAGCGAGTCCACCAGGGGCACTGTTACTATGTGCTACCGTATGTCCACTTGGATGGTGGGGCTTGAACCTGCACTCACTGCGCTGGCGCCATTCATCTTCGGAGATTTTCAGAATCTCCTTGTCCTCCTTACTGCGCAAGCGCTGTGCCTGCGCAGTACGGGCAGACACTATCCGATGGCCGGACAGTTTTTGTCAGAACACCGGTATACATGTCTATTCTGCACAAGGTACGGACAAGTCCTGTGGGATCCATGCCTGGTTCATTTTAATGAACGTGAGCTTGTCCACATTGGCTCTGGACAGGCGGATGCGCTTGTCTGTGATAACACCCCCTGCCGTGCTAAATACACGTTCAGATAATACACTGGCTGCAGGGCAGGCCAGCAACTCCAAGGCGTAAAGGGCAAGCTCAGGCCATGTGCCCAATTTGGGGACCCAGAAGTTGAAGGGGGCAGATCCATCATTCAGTACGTGTAGGCGTGTGTACACATACTGCTCCACCATGTTGGTGAAATGCTGCCTCCTGCTAAGACGTTCCATCTCAGCTGGTGGTGCTGGTTGTTGTGGCATGCTGACAAAGCTTTCCCACATTTTGGCCATGCTAACCCTGCCTTCTGAGGTGCTAGTGGTGCCCCGGCTGCGTTGGCGACCTCTTCCTCCTCCTCTGCCTTCTCCTTGTGCTTCCACCATGCCCCCGCTGTCAGGTGGGAATGCCACCAGCAGCGCGTCACGCTCCAGTGAGGGAATTAAGGACGGTACGTTGTCCTTGTAACGGGGATCCAGCAGCGTGGCCACCCAGTAATGAGGGTATTGTGTGGAGTATTATCTAGCACCCTTTGGTGCCCCAACTGGGAGCAAACTGCACCATGAGGGGAAGACAATATGTGCAGCACTTGAACAGTTATTCGAACAAATAAAATTAAAAGAACAAAAGATTTCCGCATAGAGGTGATACCTGGTCCCCTCCAGGATACACAAATTCCTCCCTCAATACCCACCACTGTGCTTCCGAGACTGCAGTATAGATGGTACACACCTTCACATATGGTGGGATTGCCCTATAAGCTTTTGTTGGACGTGTTTCTCCTTGCGCAGGTGGGAGGCTTGACTGATACAAACCCCTCTAATGACCGGTTTATGGGCTTCCCATAAAGTTAGTGGAGATATATCGGTGGATGCAGTATTTGCTACGTAATCTTTGATTGCTATTTCAATGTCCATTCTGTAGGTAGGGTTAGCCAGAGTACTACCATTAATATATCAGGCAGTGTGGGTTGGCCTAGGGATGAGAGAGGAGAGTGATACAAGAACCGCACTATGGTCTGTCCAAGTGTATGGGACGATAGAAGAGGCCAGGAGTAGGGGGAGGAGCTGACTGTTAGAAAGATATGGTCTATATGAGAGAATACTTTATGTGGATGCGAATAGTGGGTGTATTGACGCCGTGCAGGGTTTTGTTCTCTCCAGGCATCTAAGAGTGAGAATTGGTTTAAGAGTCCTTGGAAAGGGAGACGGTGTGTCTTGGTGTGGAAGGGACTGGAGATTTATTGACGAATAGGTATAAAACCTGGTTGGAGTCTCCACAGATTAGAAGGGTGCCCCTTTTATGTGATTCAACTACATTTAGCAGCTGAGAAAGTAATGAGATTGGGCATTTATTGGGGGCATAGTAAGAGACAATAGTAACTTTGCTATCGAGTAGGTAACCGGTCAGGATAAGGTAGCGTCCCTCCGGGTCCCTGATCGCCTCCAGAAGAGTGAAAAGGGTAGTACGGTGGAAAGCAATGAGCACCCCCCTCTTTTTAGAGGAACCTGAAGCTGTAAATGCTTGAGGGTATTGGTGGGCGAAAAATGTGGGAATCGTTTGGGCCCCCACAAGTCACCAGAACTAGTGTACCCATTGGAAGACTTCCCCTCTAATATGTTTCTGGGGACAACCCAAAATTTGTGATTTTCTTAAACTTTTACTTTCTAAATAATGGTAAACCAGACTAATAAAGAGGATGTATCCCCCCCCCCTTCCAACAGGGACACAGACAATGATAAAAACCTGACAAGTGTTCAAATCCCACTCTGCGCTATCCAAAATTTAAAAAAAAAGTTGTAACTTTAATTATACTGTAATCTTTTTAAAATGTACATAAATCTACAGTTTTGCTCAGTGTTGTAAACTTACTGTTATGAAAGATCCTTATACTGACCCTGTTTGATTTTTGCAGCTTGCCTGTATGTGACACCACCCTTCTATTTACTGTATGTACATTTACAGCACATTAAGTGACGTGACGTGTATTTAATTACAGATGAATAGGTATAAACAGTGGAAATAAGTAATTAACTGGGACTATGACAGAATGTGATAATGATGAACTACTATACTTATTTCCTTCTAATGAGACTTATGCCTAATGTCTAGTGGCGGCTGGTGGCTTTCTTTTGGGGGTGCAGCAAACAATCCACCCGCCGCCACCCCCCCAGATAAGGTCACAGATGGCACAGAAGCCCCCCCGGTCGGCCAGTTGGGTTGCGGGGGTCACAGGGGCACCCCTTCCGCGTCGGTCAGTCAGTCAGTGCCCTGCACTTACCTCATCTCGCAGGCAGCATTTTGGTCAGCGGAGGCTTCGCTCTGGTCTTCAGGCGGCAGATGTCTCGATTCCCTAGTGTCTTCTCCCTCCTTCCCTGGCAGCCAATCTGACCGGATCTCTTTTCGGCCAATCGGGTGATGGGTCTCATGACCCACTTCCTGATTGGCCGGGAGGAGAATCAGTGTTACAATAATGAATATTCATTCGCTATTGTCACACAACTGGGTGGGCTCAGAGTGCAGTGCTCTGTACCCCAAGCCCACCCTTTTCTGAAGCCTATTAGAGCCTCTGGCTCTAATCACGTGCTTCAGAAAAAAACACCCACCATTGGAATCTATGCATCCAACACCCTGCATGTAGATCAGGGGGCCAGACGCATGGATAGGCAGAGTGGCGCCCATGCACCCCTAATGGATGGGCCACCACTGCTAATGAGACAACCCTACTTAAGTGAAAATAGGTGGACATGCATGGGAGGCCATGACTGGCAATTGTGGGAGCCCACAGTATGTCACAATGAATTGAAATGGTGACATTTCTTATGGTGAGATCAGTTTGAACACTAGCTCATCTGTATCAGTTAGTCTGTCCTCAATTTGGCTGATAATGTACTGTAAATACCAGCAAGCACATGCTGACCTCATTCATTCTATGTAAACCCAATGTGTATGTACTGGTATCAACTAGAAACTCTTATCAAAAAATGATTATTCTTTAGTATATATTTTAGTGTTATTTGTCGCTTTTGTTTGTTCTTAATAACATTTATTAGGCATCATTTATTAATATGTAATTAAAATGATGGATTAAAGCATGGCTTTTGCCTTCACTATAAATGAGAATTTCCTATGCTAACTAGTCCCTTTTTTCTTTTGTCTCATAAAGAATTGCAACATTATCTATTATTTTCAAAAAATGTTGGCTCTTCTTCACTTGCCTTTATCTAATAAAGAAAAAAAAATCAAAGTGTTAATCAGAACATGTTTGTAAAATCATGGTGCCCATTTGTTGAAAGACAAATCCTTCCTGTGCCTCATAGATAATATTTTGTCACATTCCCAACCATTTTTCTCTTACATAAAAATGTCTTTGATTATTTGTCTATTATTGGTTGCCAGAGAAAAATATAAACAAATTGTGTCTCCACCATTGTAGTAACAGGTGTAAAACGCCTCTACAAAGGGGATAAAATAAAATATGTAAAGATAATGAGAAAACAGTATACAGGAAATAAGAGATTAGGACTGCTGAGCATAACGTCTTAAAGCAGAGTTCCACCAAAAAGTGGAAGCTCCGCTTATCTGCCTCCACCCTCCTCCAGTGCCACATTTGGTACTTTTCGGGGGAAAGCGGTTACCTGTTTTTGACAGGTACCCGTCCCCACTTCCGAGAGATCTCACTGCCCATCTAAAATTCGAACCCCATTGAAATCAATTGAATCCAAACCTTGGTTTTCAGCAATGGCTGTTTTTTAACCACTTCCCACCCGGCAATGTAGATATACGGCCGGGTGGGAGCCGTCTACTTCTGATAGGACGTTCAGGAACGTCCTTCAGAAATAGAGGGATCGCGCGCGCGCGTGCCCGCGCAGCGGCGCGATCCCGATGCGGCCGTTCACCCGGACACGGCGCATCTCGGATCGGCAGGAGGGCTCGGTGATTGGCCCTCCTGATCACATGACGGCCGTGACGAATCACGGCTGTCATGTGATGTAAACAAACAGCCGTTGCTAGGCAATCGGCCCTCCTCTCCTCACACGGAAGTCGTCGGTGAGGAGAGGAGAGCGGATCGCTGCAGCCGGCTGGTGATCTGTGTTTTTTACTCACTGATCACCAGTCTAGGGTCCCCCATAGTAAAACACACGTCCCCACAGTAAAACACACATGTCCCCACAGTAAGACACACATGTCCCCACAGTAAAACACACATGTCCCCAAAACACACATGTCCCCAAAACACACATGTCCCTAAATGATAAAAACACATGTCCCTCACATATGTCCCACTAAAAACACATGTGCCAATGATTATCTGCACACATATGTCCGTGATCACCTGCACACCCCTTTTACATGATCATTTGCGTACATATGTCTGATCACGCGAACCAATTATTATACACGGAATTTTTTTTACAAAAAACATGTAGCAGAATACATGATTTTATTGGATTTCTTTTAAAAAAGAAAGGAGAAAATATTGTTTTTTTTCAAAATTTCCGCTATGTTTTCGCTTATATCGCAAAAAATAAAAAACGGAGTCGCGAATAAATACCACCAAACTAAAGCTCTATTGTGCGAACAAAATGATAAAAAATTCATTTGGTTACAGCATTGCATGACCGCGCAATTGTCACTGAAAGTGCACGAGCGCTGAAAGCTGAAAATTGGTCTGGCAGGAAGGTGTTTAAGTGCACAGTAGGCAAGTGGTTAAGCTAAAAATCAAGGGATTGCTAAAGAAAGGAAATGGGGGTCATACACTGACCCAGGGGACATGCACCAAGGAAAAAAAATTAAAGTTATTGTTCAATGAGGAGAAGCCATTTTAGGGCAGCCTAAAGAGCAATGTTAAAAATATTCAATTTCTTCAACCCCTCAATGACTGCCTCACACATATATGCAGCAACAAAAGGGTGTGCTTTATCATCTACAAGCCGCACATATGTGTCACTGGGTGGCCATTGTTTATGTGCTAAGTGCACTCACTGGGCACTCTCAGCACAAGGACCAAGCTGTTCCAGACAGCTCTCAGTCCGGGTTACAGATCGGTGAACAGTTGGACTGGCTTCCGATCATGTAACCATTGTGACAGTTGTCACATAATGAGTGATCGTTCCTGACCCCTGGGCATTCTGAAATGTTTAAAAGAATGCTGGGGCAGGTGGGAAGGTGTTAAATAACAATCTTGGGGGATTCCTTAACCACTTGCCTACTGTCCACTTTTACCCCCTTCCTGCCCAGGCCAATTTTCAGCTATAAGCGCTGTCACACTTTGAATGACAATTGCGCGCTCATGCAACACTGTACCCATATGAAATTTGTATAATTTTTTTTTTTCACACAAATAAACCTTTATTTTGGTCGTATTTAGTCACCACTAGAGCTGGGCCAAACGACCCCTTGTTTGGTTCGCGCCAGAACTTTCGAACATTGCAAAGTTCGAAGCCGTACAACGAACCCCATTGAAGTCTATAGGACCCGAACTGCAAAAATCTAAAGTGCCCATTTTAAAGGCTTATATTGAAGCTATTGGACATCCATCAATGAAAAAAAAGTTTGTAAAAAAGATAATTTTGTAATTTACAAAATCACTGATGCCTAAAGTGAAATAATAAAAATGAAAAATTCCTTTAAATACAGTGTCTGGGGGGTCCCCTTAGTCTGTCTGTATCTGTATCTGTGCATCTGTACCATGTATAGAAACCTGCTGCAGCAAAAATTACATTTATAAAGCCAAAAAAAATTTATTTTATAAACAATGGCTTGGGGGGGGGCAGTCTATGTGATGAGGCCACAATTTAGTGCACTTGAAACAAGATTTTTGGGATAAATTCTGGTGTCTGTTTCGCAGAGTTTGTATAGAATTAACAGGTGCAGAAATATTGCACTTTGGGTGTTGATGGTCCCTTGACCTCATAACCCTATAGAAGTACTCTTGATGAAAGCAAGAATTGGCCTTGCTGTCAAAAATGTAAATGCCCGTGTCAAACAGGTGTGGAAAAATTGAGCTTTGGGTGTTGGTGGTGCCTTCACACCATACTCCCATAGAGGTACTCTTGATGAAAGCAAGAGTTGTCAAAAATGTTAATTATATGCACCCGTTAAACAGGTGTGGAAAAATTGGTCCTTGGGTGTTAATTGTGCCCATGAAACCTATACCAAAAAATTTCTTCATGATAATATGTACAGCCACAAAGCTAGGCAGCCTAGACAGTCTTGCAGAGATTTCACATCCCAAAAACACTTAATCGGCAACATCGACATCAGGGGCTTGATAGCTGCTAATCCAGGAATGATTAATTTTGATAAATGTCAGCCTGTCAATGAATTCTGTGGACAGACACGCTCTTTTATCTGTCACAAAACCTCCGACAGCACTGAATGCCCATTCGGAAAACAAGCTGGATGCAGGGCAGCCCAGCAGCTCAATTGCATACTGGGCAAGTTATGGCCAGTGGTCTATTCTCATGACCCAGTAACCCAGTGGATTCTCAATTGGAAAGCTCTCCATGTCTGTTTTCGCCCCTGGATAATCTTTCACCCTATGATGCAGCCTTGGGAACGGGGGGCTAAAAAAAATGTTGAAACACATCTCTGAGGTGGTCCCTTTTCTCCACTGCTCCTCTCTTAACCAACAGAAGCCTCAAAACTAAATTTTCCATGAGTCTGAAAAGGCATTACATAAACTC
This sequence comes from Lithobates sylvaticus, assembly GCA_028564925.1. Taxonomy (NCBI): domain Eukaryota; kingdom Metazoa; phylum Chordata; class Amphibia; order Anura; family Ranidae; genus Lithobates; species Lithobates sylvaticus. The sequence goes on along the minus strand of CM053030.1, from coordinate 340,577,125 downwards.
CTTTTTAAGGTGTTTTCAAGATTTCATCCTCTGTTCTCTCTGTGGGGACGGGGGTAAGTTCTGAGACTTTCTTTTTGTAACAGTGGTCAAGGAGGGTTGCCAACCAATAGTGATCCTTTGCATTGATGCCAAAAATTCTCGGATCATTTTGAAGGCTTTGAAGAATGAGGGGGGCCATGTACCACAAGTTTGCGGAGGCATGGGAAGCAGAGTCATCAGGGTCACTGAGTATTACAGTATCTGGTACTGATTTCTCCCAGCCATGTACTACTCTTGCCAACGGGCTGAGCAGTGGGACATTAAATGCCTTCTCAAGCATGTGTTACCTAAATGGCTGGTTCTTTTTTTTTGCCACGTTTGATCTCCTTGAGGCAAAGTTTGCAAATTGTTTGATCGGCTGTATGTGTGCTAAAAAAGGCCCAGACACCTAAGCTGTGGGAAGTGGGCCAATATATAACAGCTCCACAATCTGATGGAATAGGTAGACTGCTCTCTACTCTTCCATGATGGCTGCCTCACCCTCACTTTCCTGCTCTGCTCTATCCGGCACCCAAATCACATCAATGACCTCATCGTCTGTGATAGACTCACCCGGGACAGGGGCTTTTGGAGGGGACTGAAGGCTAGTCTATTGCCAACTGACTATGAGCCCTGAAAGGTTAACCTTTGTTTCAGCTCTCCATGCCCTCTTATGTCCTAGTTATCCTGTGTCTATTAGGGGCACAGGGTGACCAAGCAAATGGAACAGTAATATTTATCCACAATATCTCCCAGGAAAAATACAAAGACTATTCCTGGTTTATTTGATTCTGAACTATACATGTTAATTGAAAGAGTTGATCACATTGGCCTCTGTACAATGTAGGAGATGGATAGTCTGCTACTGGGGGCTCCTGCTTTTGTGTGAAGGTGTCCTGTGTTTATACTTATGATAATGGGGATTGTGTCTTCTGAACTAGAAGATGGCAAGGCTGACCCGAAAGGTCACACTTCTGGGTCACCTAGGCTAGTTAAATGATTAGTTAATTAGCTCATGTTAATTTATGTTTCTAGTTACAGTTGTATTGTTAGGGTAATGTGATCAGGAGGGGGAACCTCCTTCTCAAGTGTATATAAGACTGTATTCTTGTTCTAATAAACAGTTCTATTTCTGCTGGACTCCAAAACTGGTGTTGCCTGGTTCTTGGGGTTACTATAGCCAGATCCATTGGTCCTGTGTTCCAGAGGTTATGAAGCCATATGCTGACGGAAGCGCTCAAGTGGAGTGTGGGACGTTCCGTAACATTGTCATCATCCCCTCCATCCTCATCATCACTGGAGCTAACTCGACAATACGCTGCAGCTGGAGGAACATGAGTGGGAATTTGTTGTTTACCAGTGTTCTCCCCTCTCTGTAGGCTCATGTTCCTACCTTGCTCAAAATCAGAACCAACATCAGAATCAAGCAATGCCTATGCACCGTCAAGGTGCAAGTGGCTGATTCAAATAACTCAGCTGACTCCCTCATGCACGATGCTGGGGCTATGGTAGGAGTAGCTGTGGACAATGAGGTAGAATAAGCCACTCTGGCAGTTACGGTGGACTGTGCACTAGTCTCTGCTTGGGTGATAGAGGATGAGGAGAATGAGGATGGTTTAGTAAGCCAGTCCACCACTTCCTCTGCATGCTGTGGCTGTATAGCATGTGCAACATCACTAAACAGAGGAAATGATGCCCTGCCTGAGGCTTATTACCAAAATGTAATAGAGACGGGAAAATGTGCACTTGGATTCCCTTTTTAATTAATGGAAAGTGGTGTTTGGTGCACTTTAACTTGAGGACTCACTACACAGACACATTCAAATGACATTCTACAATATACTGCAGTAAAAGGGCACTGGCGCACTTCAATATATTGCAGTAAAATTGCCCTGACTCACTTCAATATACAGTACTTATGCTTGGCCCAAACCATTTTTTCTAACCAAATGAAAAAAGACAAATTTTGAAAAAATAAATTATTTTCAGAGTTTGTTATAAAATTTTGCATACTGGTAATTTTTCTCCTTCACTGTTGTGCGTTGATGAGGCTGTACTGGTGGGCACTGATAGGCTGCACTGATATGCACTGATGAGGTGGCACTGATGAAGCGGCAGTGATAGGCCCTGATGAGGAGGCACTGATGAGTCTGCACTGATAGGTGGCACTGATGGGCACTGATAGGTGGCACTGATAGGCTGTGATAGGTGGCACCAATGGGGGCTCTCATAGGCGGCACTGAAGGACACTGATAGGTGGTACTGATAGACAGCACTGATAGGCTGGACTGATGGTCACTGATAGGAACTGGTAGGTGGCAATGATGGGCACTGATAGGCAGCACTGATAGGTCACACTGATAGGCACTGATTGGTAGCACTGATGAGCACTGATTGTCAGTAAGGGTGGGTACTGATTGGCAGCACTGGTGGGCACTGTTGGGACTGAACTGATAATCAGAACAATGATAATAAGTGCCCTGATTATCAGTGTCAACGTCCCTTTAATACAAGCCAGTTATCGTCTCTCTTCTTTTCTCCTCAAGCTGTTAGCGTGAGGAAATAAAAGTCCATAACCGGCTTGTGTTTACATCCGTGAGTCCGAAGGACAGAGTGCGCTGCCCCCTGCGGCGCGCAGGCAGCGCAATCATGGGATGACATCCATGTACGCCCTCCCGGCAAAGTAAGCCTGTGCTGTAGCCATCTTTTGGCCATACGCGTGCAGGAAGTGGGTTTAATCTCTGTGTGGAATTGTACAAAAATGAAGCACACATTTTAAGCCTTTCTTGTAGGGCCACAATTTTTGGAAGGAGTGTGAGAAATCAGATTGTCCCTCAAAATCTAAAATTTGTCTAAACATGGAAAAAAAGTGACACTTTTTCAGCATAGCTTTTAAGCATGTATGGACAGAAATTTACGAGCAATTGAACAGGCATTTAGCATTCTTAAAAGAGGGGGACTTTTTTTTACTTAGGCCACAATTTCTGAGTGCTGGGGCAGACATTATCATTTGAAAAGAAAATTGTATCTTTTATGGACACCAATCATGGAAATAGCATTTAGGTTTGCACCACAGCTAGAAAGCCTTTTTGAAAAGCCTGCAATTTCTTAGATAGTGAGCAGGAATTAGACATCCCAAAAAATAAGTAAATATTAGTATACGAAAAACCCTAACTACTATTGGAAGGACTTTACTGGTACTCATAAGATAAAATGTCAAAAAAGTTTACTGTACAAAAATTAAAACAAGTCAATAACATTGATCATATTACAAAGACAAGGTTACTATAACATAGTGAATAATTCCTTACCCTACTGCAGCCTGGTGATTTAGCTTGCTGCAACTTCAATTTAACGCAGGTGCGTTTCACGGGTACAAAAGCCCGCTTCTTAAGGAAAAAGCGAAGTTACAGCGCAAATTCTAAAACAAAAGGTATAAACATGTCAGTCAATGTATCCATTTAACCAGGTATGTGACCCCTTGATAGGGAATAAATACATACCTAAATATATGTGAGTAAAAACATAACAATGGTCATCCCACAATCAGCTGTCACCAACTTCCTTGTTACATACAATGGTCCACATAAATTCCTATTGGTCCGATAGTATCAAAGCAAGTGCTCAAATGAACAGTAATCTACAAGAAAAGATTATACTGGTGTAGAGCCAGTACTCCTGATGAGTACGCGCTATGGCTTTAAATTTAGTTTTTGCCCAAAACTGTAGTTGAGTTTTGGGGTTAATTGTTCTAAATTATGTTTTGGCATCAGTTTGGCTGGGCTGTATTGAGGTTCTGCCTGGTTATAGGTGTGGTTTGCACCTATAAGAGGCCCTAGAACGTAGTCTGGTTGGACGCATTGGGTACCAATCTCTTCTCGGAGCCAATCAGTGGGCGCGTTGTCCCGCTGTATATTCCGGGAGAGGATACTTAAGGTGCTGAAGTCACGTGGTTCGGGGTTTTCCGGTCCAGAGGTTGCTGCTGACTATGTGAGCCTGGTCCTCCTGACCAGTCCCCAGGGGCCCTCATGGCCTGGGGTGGGGATCCATCCATTTCCGAGCCTCGAACTGGCTAGTTCGAGGCGCAGTAACTGGAAGGAGGATTCTTTTTTTTTTTTTTCTTTTTTTCTTCTGCCACTTCAGCGAAATTTTCGGGAGACTTCAAATCAACTTCCTGATCATCATTGTAGCTGTATTTTTTCTACTGTCTTTTTTTATTTTTTTTTATATTATTTATTATATTCGTTCCTCATTTCAACACAATAAACCGATAACACATCCAGTGATTCCGTGCTCCCTATTTCCTTATGTACTTAAGCCCATCTATTAAACCCACCCCCTTCCCAACCCCCCTCCCCACCCACCCCTAACCCAGGCTTGACCAATATGCATCTTATTTCAAGAATTTTAATTTTTAATTTTTAATTTATTTTCTCCTCATTCTCCGATGTCCCTCCCTACTTCTTAAACTCTTAGTTGTTCCGTGTAACTCCATGTCTTTTTAAATCTCCTCCATTCCTGCCACTTATCTCTTATACCATCCTCTGTACTGCCCTTCCCATCCATTTCCCTTTCCATGCTGTAGATGCCTTCCACTTCATCTATCCATTCCCATATTGTTGGAGCTTCCGCCTCTTGCCATTTCATAGGGATTAATTTCTTTGCAGCATTTAAGAGATGTGGGATTAATGATCCTTGATATTTTTTAATTCCGTCTTTTGTACCGTGGAATAGAATTGTCCATGGTTCATCTGGGACTTTTGTGTTTGTTTTTTCTCTTATATGGTGCAAAACTTTCCCCCAGAATGCCCGGATTTTAGGGCAACTCCACCAGATATGTGTCATTGTGCCTGAATCTCTACATCCTCTCCAGCAGTTCCCTGATTTACCCTGTTGGTATTTACAAGTCTTATCGGGGGTGGCATACCATCTCGAAAGAATTTTATAGTTTGTTTCAGCCGACTTATTATCGTTTGCAGACCTATGTGTTAATTTTAAAACTTTCTTAGCAGTGCTTATATCACATTGTGTTCCCAATTCTTTCTCCCATTTCGATATAAATGGCGGCATCCCCCCTCCCTCCCCGTCCAGTAGGAGTCTGCCCCACCTAGATATAGTACCCCTAGTGCTGTTATTCAAACACAGCCTCTCGAGCGCGGTTAAATCTGTCACATCTCTCAGAGGGTGGGGCAGACTCTCAGTCAAACTGGTGAGCTGACGGTGCCGCCACCCATCGATTCCCTCAAAACCTTCCTTCACTTTTAACTCCTGAAGTGAAAGGATCTTCCCATCCTTTACTATATCTCTCACCTGTGTGTGTTCGTGTTTTATCCAATTCCCCCCGTTAATCTTCATCCCCGGTGCAAAAAATTGGTTTTCTTTTAAAGCAATCAGCGGTGAGTTGTAGTGTCTATTCAATTTCTTATATATTCCATCCCATATCCTAAGTGCGTTTAGTGTAAGTTTACTACTATTTGAATCTATTATCCTATGTTTGGGGGGATTCCATATAATTTTACCTAAATGTGCCTTACTAAGGGAAAACTAAGTTGACCCATCTTTTTTCATTTTTATTTTCTTTTATCCATTCTGTGATTCTTGATAACACGATGGCTTTATAATATAGGTGTATATCAGGGATTGCCAGCCCTCCTTTGTTTTTCTCCTGTTTGAGTATGGAAAAAGCGATTCTGGGTTTTTTCCCATTCCACACAAAAGACATTAATAACGCTTTAAGTTTTACTAGGAAATATTTGGGAAGCGCGATGGGCATCATTTGAAGTTTATATAAAATCTTAAGCAGGATGAACATTTTAAGTGAGTGAATTCTCCCGAACCATGACAGTGGTCTATGTATTAGTCTTTTACTTTCGATCTTTATTTCATCTAGCAATGGTATGAAATTTAATTTAAATATTTTTTTTATTGAAGTTGCTAACTTAATGCCTAAATATTTCAATTCTTCCCGCCAGGGAAATTTAAAATCCTTTTGGAGCTTTTGTTTTTCTGAGTTTTTGGTGTTTATATTTAGGACCTCCGACTTCCCCTGATTAATTTAAAAATTTGATAATTCGCCGTACCTTTTAATTATATTCATAAGTCGGGGTAGGGTTGCCACTGGTTTACTAATATAGAACAACACATCATCTGCGTAGGCAGATAATTTGTGATCCTCCTCCCCTCCCATAAAACCCTCTCCTCCCCTCCCATAAAACCCTCTATCCCAGGATCCTTTCTAATTGTGGACAGCAGAGGCTCGAGAGAGAGAACAAACAAAAGAGGGGATAATGGGCATCCCTGTCTTGTCCCATTTCTCATTTCGAAGGGGGAGAAATCTGTACCATTGATCTTGATTATGGCTGTAGGGTGGTGATACAGCGTCCTGAGCCTCCGGAGCATACTTGGACCAAAGCCCAGCTCCTCTAGTGTCCTGAACATGAAGGACCAATCTACCCTATCGAATGCCTTCTGGGCATCTGTTGATAGGAGTAGACTCGGGCTCTTCTTCTCCTTCTCTTGTAGAAGCAGGAGCAGGGTTCGTACCCCATTATCCCTTCCTTCCCTGCCAGGGACAAATCCGGCTTGATCCGGATGCACAAGTTTGTTCATGATGGTTTTTATCCTGCTTGTGAGGATTTTAGCAAAAAGTTTGGTGTCTGCATTAAGCAGAGAAATTGGCCGATAATTAGGGCAGCACACTCCATCTTTGCCCTCTTTTTTTATGAGCGTAATTGAAGCTAATGAAGCCTCTTTACTCATTTGATACTCTGTTCCTAAGCCGTTTAAGTACCTACATAACCAAGGGATCAGGATCTTCTGAAACTTTTTGTAATAGAAAACTGTGAACCCATCTGGCCCTGGGCTTTTCCCAACCTTGGATTCGGCTAGAGCCCTAATTATCTCCTCCTCTGAAATTGGTCCCTCCAACGAGTCTCGATCACTCTCTGTCATCTTTACTAGACCCGCTTGACTTAAAAAGTCCTTAGATTTCCTATTTGTTTCCTTTTCCTCCCATCCCTGTTCGTGCTCAACTGCGTATAATTTTTCATAGTAGTTCTTAAATGTTTGTGCTATCCCCTTTGTAGTATATTCTAGGTCCCCGTTGTCCTTCTGTATTTTCTCTATGAAATTTATAGTTTTTTTCCTCTGTAACATTTTTGCTAAATACTTTGGGGATTTGTTACTCCCGAAATATTTTTCCCTGGATAGGTAGTGAAAAGTCTTTTTAGTTTCTTGTTCCATTAATATTTTGAGTTCATCTCTTTTAATTATTATTTCTTGATATAGTGTTCTGTCATGGATCTGGGATTTTTTGTGTATTTGTTCTAAGTAAAATATTTCCTCCGTAACTTTGTTAATTTTTCTAGCCCTTTCTTTTTTTTTTTTGCTCCCGCTGCAATCAGAATCCCTCTTATGTAGGCCTTGTGGGCCTCCCAAAGGGTCTGCCCAGAGATTCCCTCTGTATCGTTCGTCGTAAAATATTGTTCCAGCTCTTTACCTATTTTCTCTGCTCCTTCTACATCTCATATTATCTCGTCGTTCAGTCGCCACCTGGAGGATACCTTACGGTCACCTGCTATTTGAATTTTCATCCAGACCGGGGCATGGTCTGATAATGAAATTATTAGATTCCAGTACCTTATCCAGTAAACTATGTTCCAGAAAAATATAGTCAATTCTGGAGTACGTCCCGTGGACAGGGGAGTAGAACAAGTAGTCTTTGTCTTTAGAATGTTGACTTCTCCAGACATCTGTCAGTTGACATTCATGCAGTTTTTGTTTGACTCTTCTTAATTGCACGTTACTAATCCCCTGCACACGGGACGTACTATCCCTTTGTGGTTCCAAGCAAAAATTCATGTCTCCCATCAATATTCCCCCCTTTTTCCCCCCGGTTTTTGGGGGCCCCTTTTTAAAAATTTTTTTTTTAAAAAAAATTTTTTAAACCCCCCTTTTTTTTTTTTTTTTATTGTTCCCCGGGGAAAAAGGGGGGGGAAAAAATTTTTAAAAAAGGGAAAATTTGGGGGGCCCCCGGGGGCCCCCCCTTTTTTTTTTTTTAAAATTTTTTTTTTGGGGTTTTTGTTTTTAAATTTTTTTAAAAATTTTGGGGAAAAAAAAAAAATTTTTGGGGTTTTTTTTTTTTTAAAAACCCCCCCCCCCCCCCCCCCCCCCCCCCCCCAACCCCCCCCCCCCCCAACCCCCCCCCCGGGCCCCTTCCCCCCCCTTTTTTTTTTCCCAAAGTCCCCTTTTTTTAAGGTTTTCCCGGGGGTTTTTCCCTTTTTTAATTTTTTTTTTCGGGTTTTTCCCCCTTTTTTTTTTTTTTTTAAAAAAAAAAATTTTTTTTTTAAAAAGGGGAAAATTTTTAAACCCCCCCCTTTTTTTTTTTTTTTTTTTTTTTCCTTGGTTTTTTTTTTTTTTAAAAAATTTTTAAATCTTTTTAAAAATTTTTTTTTCCCCCTTTTTTTCTTTCCCCCCCAAAAAAAAAAACCCCCCCCAAAACCCCCCCAAACCCTTTCCCGGGGGTTTTTTCCCTTTTTTTTTTCCCGGGGGTTTTTTTTTTTTTTGGGGGTTTTTTTCCCCCTTTGGGGCCCCTTTTTTTAAAATTTTTTTTCGGGCCCCCTTTTTTTTTTCCCCTTTTTTTTTTTTTTTTTTTCCCTTTTTTTTTTTTTTCCCCCGGGTTTTTTTTTTTTTTTTTAAAAAACCTTAAATTTTTTTTTTTTCCCCCCCCTTTTGGGGGTTTTTTTTTTTTAATTAATTTTTTTTTTTGGGCCCCTTTTTTTCCCTTTTTTTTTAAAAATTTTTTTTTAATTTTTTTTTTCCCCCCCCTTTTTCCCCCTTTTTTTCCCCCCCCCCCCCCTTTAAAACCCCCTTTAAAATTTTTTTTCCCCCTCCCCCCCAAAAAATTTTTTTTTTTTTAAATTAAAAATTTTTTTTTCCAAATTTTTAAATAAAATTTTAAAAAACCTTCTTTTTTTTAAAAAAACCTTTTAAAAAATTTAAAAAGAAAAAAAGGGGGGGGTTTTTTTTAAAAAAAAAGGGGGGTTTTTAAAAATTTTTTTTTGGGGGGAAAAAAAAAAAAAACCCTTTAAAAAACCCCCCCCCTTTTTTTTAAGGCCCCCCCCCCCGGGGGGGGGAAGGGGGCCCCCCCGGGCCCCCGGGCCCCCGCAATTTTTTTAACCCCCAAAAAAAAAAAAATTTTTTGGGGAAATTTTTTCCCCCAAAAAAAAATTTTTTTTGGGGTTTTCCCCCAAAGGGGGGGAAAAAAGGGGGGCCCCCCCTTTTTTTGGGTTTGGGGGAAAATTTTGGGGGGGGGGCTTGGGTTTTAAAAAAGGGAAAAGGGGGGGAAAAAAAAAATATTAAATTTTTGGGGGGAAAAAATTTTTTCCCCCCGGGGGGCCCGGGGGGGGGCCCCCTTTTTTTTTCAAAAAATAAAGGGGGGGGGGGGTTTTTTTTTTTTTTTTTCCCCCCCCCTTTTTTAATTAAAAACCCCCCCCCCCGGGGAAATTTTTTTTAAAAAAAAAATTTTTTTTTTCCCCCCCCCCCTTTTGTTTTCCCCCCCGGGGGGGGCCCCTTTTTTTTTTAAAAAAAATTTTTTGGGGAAAAAGGGGGGGGAAAACCCCCTTTTTTTCCCCCCCCCAAACCCGGGGGAAAGGGGGGGCTTTTTTTTTTTTTTCCCCCCCCCCTTTTTTTTAAAAATTTTGGGGCCCAAAATTTTTTTCCCCCCCCCGGGGGGGGGGTTCCCCGGGGGGAAAAAAAAAAAGGGGGGGCCCCCCTTTTCCCCCCCAAAAAAAAGGGGGGGGGGGGGGGGGGTTTTCCCCCCCCCAAAAAATTTTTAAAAAAAAATTTTTTTATGGGTGGGGGGGGGGAAAAGGGGGGGGGGGGGGAAGGGGAAGGCCCGGGGGGGGTTTTTTTTTTTCCCCCCAAAACCCCCCCAAAATTTTGGGTTTTTGGGGTTTTTTTTTTAATTTTAAAAGGGGGGGTTTTTCCTTTTTTGGGGCCCCGGGAAAAAAAAATTTTTAAAAACCCCCCCGGGCTTTTTTGGGGGGGGTTTTCCTTTTTAAAAAATTTAAAATTTTTTTTTAAAAAAAAAAAAAAAGGGGAAAAAGGGGGGGGGGGGAAATTTGGGGGTTTTTTTCCCAAAGGGGGGCCCAAAAAAAAAAATTTTTTCCCCCCCCCTTTTTTTTTGTTTTTTGGGGGGGGAAAAAAATTTTTTAAAAAAAGGGGGGGCCCCCCAAAAAAAAATTTTTTTTTAAACCCCCCTTTGGCCCTTTTTCCCCTTTTTTGGAAAAAATTTTTTTTTAAAAAAAAGGGGGTTTTTTTTTAAAAAATTTTTTTTGGGGGGGGAAAAAAAAAGGGGCCCAAAAAAAGGGTTTTTTGGGGGGGCCCAAAGGGGGTTTAAAAAAATTTTTTTTTTTTTTGTTTTTTTAAAAAAGGTTTTTGGGGGGTTTTTTTTTTTAATTTTGGGGGGGGGGGAAAAAAAAAAGGGGGTTTGGGGGGAAAAAAATTTTAAAAAACCTTTTAAAAAAAAAAAGTTCCCCTTTTTTTTTAAATTTCCTTTTTTCCCCCCGGGGGGGGGGGGGGGGGGTTTTTTAAAAAGGGGAAAATTTTTTTGGGGCCTTTTTTTTTTCCCCCCTTTTTTAAAATTTTTTTAAAAAAATTTTTTTTTCAAACCTTTTTTTTTCCCCCTTTTTTTTAAAAAATTTTTTTTGGGTTTTTGGGGTTTTTTTTTTTTTTTTTTGGGGAAAAAAAAAAATTTGGGGTTTTTTTTTTAAAAAAAAAAAATTTAAAAGGGGGGAAAAATTTTTTTTCCCCCCCCCCCCCCCGGGGGGGTTTTTGGGGGGGGGGGTTTTTTGGGGGTAATTTTTTGGGGGGGGGGTTTTTTTCCCTTTTTTGGGGGTTTTTGGGGGGGTTTTTGGGGGGGGTTTTTTTTTTTAAATTTTCCCCCCCTTTTTTAAAAATTTTTTTTTTAATTTTTTTTGGGGGTTTTAAAAATTTTTTGGGGGGGGGGAAATTTTTTTTTCCAAAAATTTTTTGGGTTTTTCCGTTTTTTTTTTTTTTTTTAAAAAAAAAATTTTGGAAATTAAAGGCCAAAAATTTTTTGGGGGGGTTTTTTTTTGGGGGGGGGTTTTTTTTTTTTTTTTTTTAAAAAATTTTTTTTCCCCTTTTTTTAAACCTTTTTTTAAAAAAAAAAGGGAAAAAACCCCAAAGGGGCCCCAAAAATTTTTTTGGTTTTTTTAAAATTTTTTGGGGGGGGGGGGTTTTTTTTTAAAGGGGAAAATTTTTTTCCCCCCGGGGGAAATTTTTTTGAAAATTTTTTTTAAAAAAGGAAAAAAAGGGGGGTGGGGTGGGGTTTTTTTTTTAAAAAAAAAAATTTTTTAAAAAATTTAAATTTAAATAAGGGGGGCCCGGGGAAAAAACCCCCCCCCAAAAACCCCCCCAAAAAAAAAATTTAAAAAAAAAAGGGGGAAAAAAATTTTTAAAATTTTTTCCCCTTTTAAAAGGGGGTTTAAAAATTTTTTTTTGGGGGGGGGGGGCGGGCCCTTTCCCCCGGGGGGGGGCCCCGGTTGGGGGGGAAAAAAAAAAAAAGGGGGGTTTTTTAAAACCCAAAATTTTTTCCCCCCCCCTTTTTTTTTAAAAAACCCCCTTACCCCCCCCCCCTTTAAAAAAAATATTTTTTTAAAAGGGGTTTTAAAAATTTGGGGGGCCCAAAAGGTTTCCCAAAAAAGGAATTTTTTTAAAAAAACCCCAAAAAGGGGGGTTTTTAATTGGGGTTTTTTTGGGGGGGGGTTTTGGGAAAAAAAAAAAAAAGGGGGGGGGGGGGGGGCCCCGGGGGGGGGGGGGCCCCCCCCTTTTTTTGGGGGGGGGGGCCACATATACTGCACTTCTCTAGAGACTTTTGTCACAGGGTCATTAAAAAAATGACAGGCAGAGGAAGAGGCAGGCCCTTCCGCAGGGGTGGTAGGGCAGGAGCACCAGGCTTGAGCCAAAGTGGGAAGTTGCAGAAGGTGCGTTCGATTACATCAAAGGACACACCAGACTTGGTTGAGTGGCTCACTCAGCCTTACTCTTCTGCACCCTCCTCATCCTCTCTATCTGCACCCTCTTCACTCTCTGCTGTGTGCACCCCAAAGACACTACCATCAACACCACCACATACCCTCCGCTTGAGTCACAGGAATTATTTTCCGATCCATCACAAGACATTTCCGATGCGCAGTCATTCTTGGCATTGGATCAGGAAGAGGAGGTAGCAACAACCGCCACTTAGCAGTCTGATGACAGATCAGCCCAAGGAGGTTGGTCCCCGCTGTTGCTGCCTACTCCGAGATCTCTAATTATAGTGGTGGGGAAGGTGACGTTGATGATGACGTGTCTAGGGACGTCACGTGGGTGCCCACAAGAGAGGAAGAGGAGGGCAGTTCAGAGGGAGAGATGGACCAGCAGATAGGGAGGAGAAGCAGGCAGAACTTACATTGCACAGGAGGGACAAACCAGACTGCTAATGTATCAGGAACGAGCCATCAACCATGTACGGTCACATCTGGCGCTCCCAGGACGCTGGCACATGGCTCCGCAGTGTGGGCATTTTTTAACGTGTCTGCTGCTGACAATAGTGTTGCCATTTACAGCCTTTGCAGTCAATGAGTAAGTCACGGTAAGCCCAACACTCACCTAGGGACGACCGCCTTAAGAAGGCACATGAGCTGCCATCACCGAGCCCAGTGGGAGCAATGCCGTCAGAACCCATAAAGCCACATTCCAGGCTCTCACCGTCCAGCCTCCTCTACTTCTCCTCCTCTCTCCTCAGAATTGTCCTCCACTCCACCTTCCATCATGCCGTCCTCATGTTTTTCTGGAAAAAGGCAGGCTTCTGTGGGCCAAATGTTTGAGCGTAAAAAAATAATGACGCCGGATAACCCTCTTGCCCAACGGTTAACCGCTGGCTTGTCAGAACTGAAAGCCCGCCAACTACTGCCATATAAACTGGTGGACTCGGAGGCCCTTTTCGAAAATTTGTGGCCATTGGAACACCACAATGGAAGGTTCCAGGAAGGAAGTATTTCTCACAGAAGGGCATCCCAGAGCTATATGGCCATGTTCAGCGGCAAGTGTATGTATCTCTGGCACACAGTGTCGGTGCCAAGATACATCTGACCACAGACACATGGTCTAGCAAACACGGGCAGGGAAGGTATATAACTTTTACTGCCCACTGGGTGAACCTTCTGACGGCTGTCAAGCATGTAACCCGTGGCACCCGTGTAGATTTGGTTTTACCACCACGGATTGCATGCAGGCCTGCCTCTTCTTCTCCTCCTCCTACTCCATCTTCCCTCTCCTTCTCGGCTGACTCCTCCTTTTCCGCTGCTACCGTCTCTTCCGCTGCGCCGCCCAAGATCCCCAGAACCTATTCGACATGCCAGGTGAGACGTTGCCATGCTGTGCTGTGTCTGTTGTGCCTGGAAGCCAAGAGCCACACTGGCCCTGCACTCCTTTCAGCTTTGCGTTCACAGGCAGATCAGTGGCTAACACCGCTCAATTTGACAGTTGGTAAAGTGGTGTGCGACAACGGTGCCAATCTTCTGAGCGCGTTGAAACAGGGCAAAATTACACATGTGCCATGCATGGCACACGTCTTAAACTTGGTCGTGCAGCGATTGACTTGTTTTAATTTGTGTACAATAAGCTTTTTTGGACGTGCAGTGTATGTATCTCTGGCACACAGTGTCGGTGCCAAGATACATCTGACCACAGACACATGGTCTAGCAAACACGGGCAGGGAAGGTATATAACTTTTACTGCCCACTGGGTGAACCTTCTGACGGCTGTCAAGCATGTAACCCGTGGCACCCGTGTAGATTTGGTTTTACCACCACGGATTGCATGCAGGCCTGCCTCTTCTTCTCCTCCTCCTACTCCATCTTCCCTCTCCTTCTCAGCTGACTCCTCCTTTTCCGCTGCTACCGTCTCTTCCGCTGTGCCGCCCAAGATCCCCAGAACCTATTCGACATGCCAGGTGAGACGTTGCCATGCTGTGCTGTGTCTGTTGTGCCTGGAAGCCAAGAGCCACACTGGCCCTGCACTCCTTTCAGCTTTGCGTTCACAGGCAGATCAGTGGCTAACACCGCTCAATTTGACAGTTGGTAAAGTGGTGTGCGACAACGGTGCCAATCTTCTGAGCGCGTTGAAACAGGGCAAAATTACACATGTGCCATGCATGGCACACGTCTTAAACTTGGTCGTGCAGCGATTCATTGTCAAATACCCTGGGGTCCAGGACATCTTGCGGCAGGCAAGGAAAATCTCGGCCCATTTCAGAAGATCTTACACGGCCATGGCTCGCCTTGCTGACATTCAGCGGCGACACAATCTGCCGGTCAGACGTCTTATTTGTGATTGCCCGATGCAATGGAACTCAACCTTGTATATGCTTGATAGGCTGCTCCAGCAGAAACGTGCAGTTAACGACTACCTGTACGAACTCTGCGGCAGAACAGGTTCTGGGGATCTTGGTTTTTTTCACCACGCCAGTGGCTGCTCATGCGCGAGGCATGCAGACTTCTGCGGCCATTTGATGAGATCACCAAACTGTCGCAGCCATGGCGCCATCAGTGACATTGTACCTTACGCCTTCTTTATGGAGCATGCATTGCGTCGTGTCATTGATCAAGCCGTCGAGGAGCAGGAGCAGGAAGATGAGGAAGTCACAATGCTGGATGGATTCCCAGGGGGGGCTACTCTATCTGAGACAAGTCAACAACAGGAGTCTGAAGAGGAGTCAGAGGAGGATGGTGCCGGGGTGGATGAGGAGGAGCAAGAAGAGCATGCTTCAAACATTTCTGGGATCCCTGTTGTTGTCCGTGGATGGGGGGAGGAGAATGAGGAGGACGACATTATTCTGGATGATGAGCAGGAGCCAGGCCACCACACCGCTTCCAGATTAGTGCAAATGGGGGCCTTCATGCTCCAGTGTTTTAACAGGGACCCCTGTATAAAAAGCATAAAGGTGGGTGGCAACGTACTTAGACCCCCGGTACAAACAAAAAATGACAGAAATTTTACCACCATCACAGAGGGCTGTCAGAATGGAGCACTTCCAGGCCTTGCTTAGAGAAATGCTGCATTCTGCTTGTGTGCGCTGGCAGAGGAATTTCCGCTCCCAGACAAAAAGTTGCGGGTACCAATCCAACAGCGCCTGCAAGAAGAGGGCGGTTTGAAGATGTGTTGGTCACTTCTGATATGAGATCATTCTTTCAGCCAACCCATCGACAGGTGTCATCCGGATCCAGCATCAGGGAACGCCTAGACCGACAGGTGTCCGACTACATCGGGTTAACGTCCGATGTGGATGCTCTGAGAAGTGATGAACCCCTGGACTACTGGGTGGGCAGGCTTGACCTCTGGCCAGAGCTTGCGCAATTTGCAATGAAATTGTTGGCTTGCCCCACGTCCAGTGTCCTGTCTGGAAGGACGTTCAGCACAGCAGGGGGGGATTGTGACCGATAAGCGCACTCGCCTAGCTCACGACAGTGTTGACTACCTCACATTTATAAAAATGAATGAGGCATGGATCTCGGAGGAATTCAATACATGTGACCGGTAGACCATGTATATGCATAACTGTATAAACGATTTATAATCTAGCACACGGACCTTTTTTATACCTTTAGCTCACTTGTAGAAAAAAAGCACACCGTACTATATGCTCGTACCCTCCTGTTTGAAGAGGTTGAGTGGTGTCATATTTTTGGGTCCTGCAGCGAGTTGCTGGTGTCAGTGCTGGTGTCAGTGCTGGTGTCAGTGCTCTCTATCTCGGTGCTGGTGTCAGTGCTGGTGTCAGTGCTCTCTATCTCGGTGCTGGTGTCAGTGCTCTCTATCTCAGTGCTGGTGTCAGTGCTCTCTATCGCGGTGCTGGTGTCAGTGTTCTATCTCAGTGCTGGTGTCAGTGAGGGAGATAGCAGCAGAGAAGCCAATCAGCAGGCAGTGCCAGCACCATGGCTGAGGATCAGCACTGGACTGGCACCTCCGGACCACCGCAGTGGAGCCCTGCATAGGTGGGGGTAAGGGTCGGGCAGAGGGAGGGGTCAGGGGCTCAAGCACAGGTTGGCACACTGGGACACTGGCACAGGACTGCGCTGCCCTGACTGTGGCACTGATCATCTCCTGCACCCCCTTCATAGCCTGGTCCGACCTTGCATCTCCTCCATGGCCTTCATGCGCTCCTGAATTGACAAAATTTCACAGATAAAAAAAGAATGCTTGTCGTTGTCGATCCCAGATTCACTTAATACTTATGGTATGTCAGTGTCCATGTTGTGGGACTATGTGTGCACATCTAGTAAGTATTTTGTGGCTGCAAATATTACCTGGACGTTTTTAATGTTCGCCTGCCATTAAAATGAATGGGGCCCGCCGAGAACCTGCGGTTCGCGAACATTTGGGCATGTTCGCGGATCGCGTTCGCGAAGCGTCCCATCAGAAGTTCGTCCATCACTCCTCCCCATTCCTTTGTTTTTATTAGTGTCTTTTTTGGACACCTAGGATGGAAGTAGCATACCGGTTTACACCACAGCTAGAATGTCTTTTTGAAATGGTTGCAATTTCTGAGAGATCAAGCAGACATTAAAAAAAATACATTTCTGAGAGCTGGAATTTCTCAGGCATTTACCGCTGATTCCCACTTATGAAGGCTGCAGTTTGCATATTCCAGGTGCATTTTGCATTTTTCTATACATGTTTTTGATCTATTGAAGTCTATGGAACCAAAAACCAGGAAAAAGTCTGTGAACTCTTTCCATAAAATGCACAGATATGAACATGACCCATAAGAAACCATCTTAAATGAACTGTAGCTTAATTCTGCAAAACCGAAAACACACGAAAAAATGCATAGGTGTAAACTAGGTCTTAGCATGAGAAAAAAAAAAATGTGCCTTTCTTTGGATAGAGCTAAAGGAAATAGCATACACATTTTCACCACAGCTAGATAACCTGTCTGAACAGGCTGCAATTTCTGAGAGACTGAACAGGCATTTAGCATCAGGAAATAAAAACAAGCTCAGGATGGAAAAAGTATAGTTGACAGTTTTATCCATAAGTGAGTTTCCTAGATATATTTCTCTTACTCCATCACGTGTGGCAATAGTGAAATGACAGTGATTTTCATGTATTTGCATCTATTTGGGGACTTGGGGCTTTAATTAATTATTTATTCATCTATTGATTGCATGTTACTTTGTTAATCTTTATGTTTTTCCACTTAACTTTATTGCTATCATACAGAGGGTTAATAGAATATGGATAGTGGCAGGTCCTCCTTAAGGTGATATCAGAGGTCTATTAGATTGCAAATGTCACCTCTGGACTCCACTGAAGCTTATTCCCCAGCTACAGCAGGTGGGGAATGAAAGTACTGAACCTGGAGTGGGTACAATGCTTGTTGCTACTGGGTTCATTATTCCAGATGTTTTCTGCTCTCTCTCGACTCCACCCGCTGACACCCACCACACCAAGGACAGCAAAACCCAGGATATATGGCAGGAGTAGAAAGCCTCACACTAGTAGCAGCAAAAGGGTTCCATTTTTTTTTATAAAAATCTAAAAATAAGAAAAGTCATCAATTCCTCCTAAACATTTTTGACAATAGTCAGATTCATTCATATGTATTATCCCGTTTTTGGATTGCCAGTTAAAAATCACCAGTCATTAATTCCTTTGAAATCAAATCTGCTTTATTTTCAAATATAGTTTTCTTCAGCAATAATGCAATACAGCAAAATAAGTCCCAAAATAAAGTGGTCAACACAATTTCCTACCTCCCTCTGTCTCCATTCCAAATCAAGCTCTCCTCTCTGGGAGATCATTTGTTTAGCAGGTCTAAAGGCGAAGTATCTGTTCTCCCATATTAGCCCCGTATTAGCCCTGCCCAAGGCTGACTTTCTACATATTGCTAATTCCAGGCCAGGGCCTGGAAACTTCTGACCTTAAGAGGGTGTCTCTACTATGCTGTATTCTCCCAGGTCTATGCACCACTTTAAATTTAACATCTTGGAGGATAAGAAACCATTGGTCATCTGTGAGCTCTTATCCTTATTTTGTGCCAATCACTTTTAGGCCTTGTGTACACTGCTGCACCTAAATCCACATTTAGGAGCTTTTGGCATTTTTTTGCTAAAGCCCCTGAACTAAACTCATGCACACATAGGCTTTTACCAGAGTTTAAGAGCAGAGTTTAAGAGCAGCAGAGTTTAGAGGCAGTCAAAGCTCCTCCCCTAAATGCAGAAGAATTGTGTTCAGGAGGGGAGCTTTTGGGTATTAAAAAACGCCAAACGCTCCTAAACGTGTCTAAATACTAGGCGCGTTTAGCACTTCAGGAATTATTAATTTCAATGGGCAGAATAAATTAAAATTCTGGCCAATGAAATAAAAAAAAATCCCAAACACCAAATGCTGATAAACTCAGCTAAATTCACCTAAACTTGTTTGAAAAAACGCAGTGAGTTTTTAACGCTGATTTTTTTCTGTCAGGAGAAACAGCATTTACAATAAACCAGTGTACATGAAGCTTTAGGCAATCTCTGAAAACTCATCTCTTCAGGGAACACTATCCTGCCTTACTTACAACTGAATCTTTTATTTCTCCCAGCAGCTCATCTCTCTTTCTGAAATTCCAGGCTATCAAGACTGGTTCTGGACACAACGCTTAATTGGCAGAACACTGTTTCAGCCTAAAGATTCTAGTGCATCACAGTTGGGGTTTTTTCCTTTTGTTTATTAAACACAACATTCTGTAATTTCCCACAATCCTAAGAAAGGAACATACCTATTTTTTGTGAGTGGATCTGGTCATTTTTGGATGGTGTCCACCATATTCAGCTGGATTTGATGGTGCCCCTTCCTACCATATTTCCTAAAAAGCAGACCTCTTATGGTCCGGTTGTGCTTTTCTCAGGATTCACTATGAACCCTGCCTTTCATAAAGCATAGAGGAATAATTGGACTTTTTTAGACAGCTTTCCAAGTCTTGACAAAAAATGACGATGTCCTCTAAATAAACCTCTTCCTTATGAGTTCTCAGGACTTTGTTTATGGAACTCCAAAAGTGAGCTGGGGTTTCAAGAAATGAAAATGGTATTTTGACATAAAGAAACAACCATTTGGCCTTTTTTTTATGCTAATCTTTTGGGACAGTGGAATCTGCCAGTGGCTCTTAAGTAAATTGAGAGTGGTGATGTACCAGGCTATACCTAACCTTTCAATTAATTTGTTAATCCTAGGCATTGGATAAACATCCGAATTGGAGACTTTTTTAAATTCTGAAAATGATTACACTGCTAGGTTCAATTTGGCTAGGGGAGGACTTGACTATCAACTGGAGGGCTCCTTAATGACCCCAAGATCCAAGCTGTCAACTGATCCAATTTCCTGATGGGCTTACAGAATTCAGTAAGGCATTCACATGGACTGTATGGTCTGTGAGAATATGTTCAATTACATTGGTTACACCTGGAAAACTTGACAAAACTTAGGCTGCGGCTGTGAGTGCACGTTGTCCGTGAGTGCACGTAGGCTGCGAGTGCATGTTGTCTGCGAGTGCACATTGTTTGCAAGTGCACGTGGGCTGCGAGTGCATGTGGACTGCGAGTGCACGTGGGCTGCGAGTGCATGTGGACTGCGAGTGCACGTGGGCTGCGAATGCACGGGGTCTGCGAGTGCACGTAGCCATGGAGTGCACGTGGTCTGCGAGTGCACGTTGTCAGTGAGTGCAAGTGTGCTGCGAGTGCACATGGTCTGCGAATGCACGTGGTCTGCGAGTGAACGTGGGCGGCGAGTACCTGTGTATTGTCTTTTGAGTATCTATGTATTGTCTTGTTGAGTACCTGTGTATTGTATTGTTGAGTATTAGTGTCAGGAAGCTTGGACCAACTAGAAACAAGGTGTTACTAGATCTACTGAATACCAACAATACAGACCTGATCACGGATGTAGAAATACAGGGGAATTGAGGAAACAGCGATCATAGGTCAATTGGCTTCAGTATAAATCACACAAATAGGAAACACAAGGGGAACACAAAGACACTGAATTTCAAAAGAGCTAACTTCCCTAAACTACGAACCTTGCTAGAAGATATAAATTGGGATAAAATCTTAGAAACAAAGAAAACTGAAGAGAGATGTGTTTGCTTTAAGAGCATATTAAATAAGGGCATTAACCAGTGCATCCTAATGGGAAATAAATTTACACAAACGTGAACAAAAGTCCTGGATGGCTTAACTCATGTAAAAATGCATATAAAAGCAAAGGAGAAGGCCTTCAAAAAATACAAGGCTGAGGGATCATCATCAGAATTTAGACAAAGAATGCAACAAGATATGTAAGTATGCAATTAGGGCAGCTAAGATAGAACACGAAAGACACATAGCGGAGGAGAGCAAAAAAAAATCCCCAAAAATTATTTAAGTAAATAAACAGTAAAAAAGAGAGGACAAACCATATTGGACCCATAAAGAATGAGGAAGGACATCTGGTTACAAAGGATGGGGAGATGGCAAAGGTATTGAATTTATTTGTCTCCTCAGTCTTTTAGGAGGGAATCGGGGGGGCTTCAGTAACCAAAATTGCAGTGTTTGTCCTCATTAACCGCTTCCCGACCGCCTAACGACGATATACGTCGGCAAAATGGCACGGGCAGGCAGAATCACGTACCTGTACGTGATCGTGCATGTGCCTGCCTGTGGGTCGCGCGCGCGCGCCGCTAGCGGCACGCTTGCGACCCGGTCGGGAGTTCCGTGACCCCGGCCGCGGGACCAGCGGACCGGATCGCCGCTGGTGTCCCGCGATCGGGTTACGGAGCTGAAGAACGGGAGAGGTTTGTGTAAACAAACCTCTCCCCGCGCTTCCTACACTGACTGTCAGTGATCGGCGGTTCCCTGTCATCGGGAACGCCGATCAATGACGTCACACGTACAGCCACGCCCCCCTACAGTAAAATGAACACAACACGTCACATTGACTCCTCCCCGCCCCCTAGTGGTTAACCCCTTCACTACAACTGTCATTTACATAGGAATCATTGCTATTTAAATAGCACTGATTTCTATATAAATGACAAATGTCCCAAAAATGTGTCAAAAATGTCCGATGTGTCCGCCATAATGTCACAGTCACAATAAAAATCGCTGATCGCCGCCATTACTAGTAAAAAAAAAAAAAATATTAATAAAAATGCTATAAAACTATCCCCTATTTTGTGAACGCTATAACTTTTGCGCAAACCAATCAATAATCGCTAATTGCGATTTTTTTTACCAAAAATATGTAGAAGAATACGTATCGGCCGAAACTGAGGAAAAAAATAGTTTTTTTATATATTTTTTGGGGATATTTATTATAGCAAAAAGTAAAAAATATTGCATTCTTTTCAAAATTGTCGCTCTATTTTTGTTTATAGCGCAAAAAATAAAAACCGATCAAATACCACCAAAAGAAAGCTCTATTTGTGGGAAAAAAAGGACGCCAATTTTGTTTGGGAGCCACGTCGCACGACCGCGCAATTGTCAGTTAAAACGTCGCAGTGCCGAATCGCAAAAAGGGGCCTGGTCCTTTGGCTGCCAATTGGTCCGGGGCTGAAGTGGTTAAACATCACAGGAAGCACCCTCTCTGCTAACAGAGGACAGAATTAGAAATGGACTTGGGAAACTTAACATTAATAAATCACCGGAACCAGATGGCTTGCACCCGAGGGTACTTAGGGAACTCAGTCAAGTAATTGCCAGAACATTGTTCCTAATTTTTTACTGACAGTCTACTGACTGGAATGGTACCAGCTGAGTGGAGAAAAGCCAATGTAGCACCGATATTTAAAAAAAGGGCCAAAATACATCCCTGGGAATTACAGACCAGTTAGCTTAACATCAATAGTATGCAACATCTTGGAGGGGATGATAAGGTACTATATAAAAGATTTTAGTAATGAAAATGGTATCATTAGCAGTAATAAGGCATGGATTCATAAAGAATCGTTCTTGCCAAACCAATCTTTTAACCTTCTATGAGGAGGTGAGTTGCCATCTAAATAAAGGAAGGCCCGTAGACGTGGTGTATTTGGATTTTGCAAAAGCATTTGACTCAGTTCCCCATAAACCTTTACTGTACAAAGTAAGGTCCATTGGCATGGGGTGAGTACATGGATTCAAAACTGGCTACAAGGGCGAGTTCAGAGAGTGGTGATAAATGGGCAATGCTTGGAATGGTCAGGGGTGGTAAGTGGGGTCCCCCAGGGTTCTGTACTGAGACCAATCCTGTTTAGTTTGTTCATAAATGACCTGGAGGATGGGGTAAACAGTTCAATCTCTGTATCTGCGAACGACACTAAGCTAAGCAGGGCAATAACTTCTATGCAGGATGTGGAAACCTTGCAAGAAGATCTGAACAAATTAATGGGGTGGGCAACTACTTGGCAAATGAGGTTTAATGCAGAAAATATTTAAATAATGCATTTGGGTGGCAAAAATATGAATGCAATCTACTCACTAGGGGGTGAACCTCTGGGGGAATCTAGGATGGAAAAGGACCTGGGACCTAGTAGATGATAGGCTCAGCAATAGCATGCAAGGCCAAGCTGCTTTCCTACAAAGCAAACAGAATATTGGCATGCATTAAAAAGGGGATTAACTCCAGGTATAAAGCGATAATTCTCCTACTCTACAAGACTTTGGCCTGGCCTTACCTGGAGTATGCTGTCCAGTTTTCCTCAGAAAGGATGTACTGGAAATGGAGGATATTAGTTATGAATAGGGATGAGCCGAACACCCCCCCTTTCGGTTCGCACCAGAACATGCGAACAGGCAAAAGATGAACGGGAACAGCCAATCAATGACAGGCAGAGTAGGAAGCGCGAGGAGAGGTTTGTTTACACAAACCTCTCCCCGTTCTTCAGCTCCGTAACCCGATCGCGGGACACCAGCGGCGATCGGGTCCGCTGGTCCCGCGGCCGGGGTCACGGAGCTCCCGAACGGGACCCACGGGCAGGCATTTAAAGGGCCACGTACAGGTACGTGGTTTTGCCTGCCCGTGCCATTCTGCTGACATATATATGCAGTGGGCGGTCGGGAAGCGGTTAAAGTGAAACAATAAAAGTGTAATATTCCCCCGTGAGTCCGGTCGCGGTCCCCGCTGACTCGATCGCCGCGGGGACCCCCGCGATCGTCTCACGGGAAGGCTGAACGGGGAGATACCGAGATAAACAGCATCTCCCCGTTCTGCCTAGCAACTAGTGACGCCGATCTCTGCTCCCTGTGATTGGAGCAGAGATCAGCATTTACTAGCTGACAGCCACGCCCCCCACAGTAAGAAACACACCCCTAGGCATACTTAACCCTTACACTGCCCCCTTGTGGTTAACCCCTTCACTGCCAGTGTCATTTATACAGGAATCAATGCATTTAAATATCATTGATTGCTGTATAAATGACAATGGTCCCAAAAATGTGTCAAAAATGTCCGATGTGTCCGCCATAATCTCGCAGTCACAAAAAAAATCACAGATCGCCGCCATTACTAATAAAAAAATATTATTAATAAAAATGCTATAAACTATCTTGTAAACGCTATAACTTCTGCGCAAACCGATCAATAATCGCTTATTGTGATTTTTTTTACCAAAAATATGTAGAAGAATACGTATCGGCCTAAACTGAGAAAAAAAAAATGTTTTATATATTTTTTGGGGATATTTATTATAGCAAAAAGTAAAAAATAATGCATTTTTTTCAAAATTGTCGCTCTATTTTTGTTTATAGCGCAAAAAATAAAAACCGCAGGGGCGATCAAATACCACCAAAAGAAAGCTCTATTTGTGGGGAAAAAAGGACGTCAATTTTGTTTGGGAGCCACGTCGCACGACCGTGCAATTGTCAGTTAAAGCGACGCAGTGCCGAATCGCAAAAAGGTGCCTGGTCCTTTGGCTGCAAATTGGTCCGGTCTGAAAGTGGTTAAAACTACTTGCGGCAACAATGAATTGTCGGGTCCGACAATACACATAACAGTTCATTGATAAAAACGGCATGGGGATTTTCTCACAGGAGAACCCCGAACCAAAATTAAAAAAAAAAAAATTGCGTGGGGATCCCTCTAAATTCCATACCAGGCCCTTCAGGTCTGGTATTGTTGTGCTTTTTAAGGACAGTTTTCCCGCACAGTATTTTTTTTATTAAGTAATTTTTTTTAACGAGGATATTTTTAAGATACAAAATCAATCTATATGACACAGTCTATATATATGAAACTTATTCACGGAGACATGTGATCATACAAAATAGTTAAATTTATTGGTTGACAAAAACAAATATTTCCATGAAATTAAAATACAGATTGTGTTACATGAACATCTTGAAAATTTATGGAAACACCCACAAAATGGGCGTAGTACCTTGGACATAATACCACCATGATGACTTCTCAGTAGAATCAATAACCTTATGAGAATTGACAATTAAACAGAATGTCTGTATTTCACACGTCCAACCGTTACTATACTGCAGGTAAGTAAGTGGTTAACAATGTGAAATAAATTAGACATTTGTTTTGTCAATAAAAGTGGCAACTATGCAAAAAGAAAAAATATAATGAAAAACTGAATCTTTAGAGAAAAAAATCTAAAAGGTGGTTATTGATTCGGAAGAACGATTATCAATAGTAAAATATTCAATACATCAATATATGAGAGAACATACAAGATAAAATCAACATGACATAATTACCCATTCCAAATGGCTACTAGTCTGGATTGTTGGTTACCAGGATTTTTAAGATGGCTGGCGTGGCTTTCAATATGGATCCAAGGATCAGGATTCAGGAATCTTCATGAATGTCAAAATATGTATTCATGCATGGGGCATGGGTGTCATTCTGTCTGAGAGTATATGTCTCTCCCTGTATGTCCCTGAGCCTCCTGCTCCTTTTCATAGCATCTTTCTTGCTTCTTAAATACCCTCTCAGACAATAAGATCATAAAACTTATAATATGTTCAGCCCAAAAGGTATATGTTCCTTTTTCATTGGTAGGCAAGACTTAATAATTAACCTTTTCCGGGAGCCCAATGATTTAAAGGTAATAGCACCTTCAACCACCAGGTTTCTCACATGTGTTTGGAGTTTATCTCTGTAAGTTAATATATTTTATTTTTATAATGTGTATTATTTGTATCTTAGTGAAAAGAAAATATATATCTAGTATTCAGGGATGCTAGTAACCGACATAATATAAAATTGCGTGCTCAGATAAGGGTCTGGTATGGATTTTAAATCTGGTGAGGGGGATCCCCACACCATTTTTTTTTAATTTTGGCGTGGGGTTCCCCTTAATATCCATACCAGGCCTGAAGGGCGAGACCCCCACATTTAGGGGACCCCCACACATTTTTTTTTTTTAATTTTGGTTCGGGGTTCCCCTGTGGGGAAATCCCCATGCCGTTTTTATCAATGAACTGTTATGTGTATTGTCGGACCCGACAATTCATTGTAGCCACGAGTAGTTTTTAAAAAAACGTTTTTTCCTTTAGAAATGTAATTTTGCTGTCAGACTGTTCTAAACACGGGAAACATGCGCCCCTTTACAGGCATACTATAGACACCCCCCAGGTACGAAAATTTAACCGCTTCCCAACCGGCGCACAACGATATAAGTCGGCAGAATGGCACGGACAGGCATAAGGGCGTATATACGTCCCCTTTAAAATGCCGCTGTGCCGGTCGGGACCCCCGTGAGGCCGGTCGCGGGTCCCGCGGACTCGATCGCTGCGGGGACACCCGCGATCGTCTCACGGGAAGGCTGAACGGGAGATGCGGAAATAAACAGCATCTCCCCGTTCTGCCTAGCAACTAGTGACACCGATCTCTGCTCCCTGTGATTGGAGCAGAGATCAGTATTCACTAGCTGACAGCCACCCCCCCCACAGTAAGAAACACACCCTTAGGCATACTTAACCCCTACACTGCCACCTAGTGGTTAACCCCTTCACTGCCAGTGTCATTTATACAGGAATCAATGCATTTAAATAGCATTGATTACTGTATAAATGACAATGGTCCCAAAAATGTGTCAAAAATGTCCGATGTGTCCGCCATAATGTCGCAGTCACAATAAAAAACGCTGATCGCCGCCATTACTAATAAAAAAAAATTATTAATAAAAATGCTATAAAACTATCCCCTATCTTGTAAACGCTATAACTTCTGCTCAAACCAATCAATAATCGCTTATTGCGATTTTTTTTACCAAAAATATGTAGAAGAATACGTATCAGCCTAAACTGAGGAAAAAAAATGTTTCTTTATATATTTTTGGGGGATATTTATTATAGCAAAAAATAAAAAAGAATGCATTTTGTTTCAAAATTGTCACACTTTTTTGTTTATAGCGCAAAAAAAATAAAAACCGCAGGGGCAATCAAATACCACCAAAAGAAAGCTCTATTTGTGGGAAAAAAAGGACGTCAATTTTGTTTGGGAGCCAGGTCGCACGACCGCGCAATTGTCAGTTAAAGCGACGCAATGCCGAATCGCAAAAAGGGGCCTGGTCCTTTGGCTGCAAATTGGTCCGGGCTGAAAGTGGTTAAAGGAATATTACACTTTTATTGTTTCACTTTAAGCATTATTAAAATCACTGCTCCCGAAAAAACGGCCATTTTTAAAACTTTTTTTTTCATTGATACATGTCCCCTGGGGCAGGATCCAGGTCCCCAAACACTTTTTATGACAATACCATGCATATAAGCCTTTAAAATTAGCACTTCTCTTAAAGGGTGTTCCGTGGCTTTCGAATTTGCCGCAAACACCCAAAATTGTTCACTGTTCGGCGAACTGGCGAACACCCAATGTTCGACTCGAACATAAAGCTCATCCCTGGTTATGAAGAAAGGTTGCGAGCACTGAACTGAAAACTGAACTCTCTGTAGAAGAGACACTTGAGAGGGAATATGATTTCAATTTACAAATACCATACTGGAAGGGAAGGGAGTTTAATAAGACACATGGCCAGAAGAAAAGAGGTTTAACCTTAAACTGCGTAGAGGGTTCTTTACTGTAAAGCCCCATACACAAATTTGTACTATCGGACAATGTTGTCGGAAATTCCGACCGTGTGTAGGCACCATCGGACATTTTCCATCGGATTTTCCGACGGACAAAGTTCTATCTCCTGCTCTCAAATTTTCCGACAACAAAGTCCTATCGGACTTTTTCCGATCGTGTGTAGCCTAGTCCGACGGACAAAGTGCCACGCATGCTCAGATCACATTACAAGACCAAAGCTATTGGCTACTAGCCTCTACGTAGTCCCGTCGTCACCACGTTTAGAATGATCGGATTTTCCGACAACTTTGTCCGACCGTGTGTATGCAACACCAGTGTCGGACAAAATCCGTCGGAAAAAAAACGATGGATTTTGTGGTCGGATTTTCCGACCGTGTGTACGGGGCATACGAGTGGCAAGTATGTGGAATTCCCTTCCACAGGCGGTGGTTTCAGGGGGGGGGGGGGGGGGGGGGGGGGGCATCGATAGAAAAAACTATTAGATAAGCACCTGAACGACAACAACATACAGTGTAATACTGACATATAATCACACACATTGGTTGGACTTGATGGACTTGTGTCTTTTTTCAACCTCACCCACTATGTAACTATGTAACTATATTACTTCTAAGTTTTTCTGCAAGAATTCCCAGGACTCCAATCTCTGACATGGGGAGAGAATCTCTGCTATTTTTATTTTTGAATCTTGGTGTTGGAATATTCATGAACTGTCCTGCCCACTGTTAAAGCTTTTCTTTCCTTCCAGGGTTTGATCAGGTTAGCCCTTCCTATATTTTCAGCTATTTCAAAACCCATGTCCCTGACATTTTTCTAGGAATTTACTCTTAACAGATGTCACCGGGTCAAAAATGTTAAAGTCAGGACGTGGCTTAGCAGCGCGAGTGAATGGCTGCTTGAATTCGCAGCTCTGCAGTAAACCCGGCTCTAGCGACTATTCAGCTACCCCAAACAGGGTCACAACTGTTCTCCCCTGCTCCCACAGCACTCCAGCACCACCCAACTGTGATGTCCAAGCAGTGGAAGGAATTTAAATCCCTGAGAAATCTCACAGCGTTCTTCTTCCCTCCCAGCCTGAACAGCCAAGATGGCACCGGCGGACCTCAGGGATACACGGCGCAGATCTCTTCTCCTCCTCCTTGACAGAAAATACACCAGCTCTCAGGGACGATCTCCCACACAGACAATGGTCAGTCCTCTCTACCTAACTCACCTCCACAGCCAGTCCTGCCAAGTCACGGCTCAGAACAGAGGGGCCAGAACACAATCAGGACAGCACAGCTTCTTGCCTATTCTCTCTCCTTTCTCCTCAGCAATCATCACTGCTGAATTAATTTCCTGCATCAGACTAGCCCCCGGCAGAACAGACAATGAAGTACATGCTCCTATCCTTAAAGCAAAAACTTTATACTGATCTGTCCAGAGCTGTATCTTCATTGTATGTTTCTGTGCAGCAGAATGACCAGCGTATTAACACCTTAGAAGCCAGAGTGAGCGATCTGTACACGGCTCATAATGAAATAGTAGATGCAGTCACAGACCATCAAGACGAACTCCAACTAATCCGTTAAAATAGTAGACCTAGAGGACCGCTCCCGCAGGAACAACATCATATTCCTAAATATACCAGAATTGATCCTACCATCTGACCTAACGAAATTCCTGCAGTCCTTTATGCACACACTAATTCCTGAAGTGACTAACTGGGACCTCGAGATCGACAGAGCACATTGACTCCGTAAACCAGCCAACATCTACACCCAGAGATGTTCTAGCTCGCATCCATTTTTTCACGGTCAAGGACCACATTAGGTATGCAGCGAAACGTGCAGCTAGACTCCCTGAACCTTTCTCCTCCATTAACCTCTATGCCGACCTCTCCAAGGTGACTATGGAAAACCGCAGACAGCTCACAACAATAACTTCAGAAACACAAAATCCCCTACAAATCGTGATTCCCCACCAAAGTACTTATTACTCACCAAAGCAATACCCATGCAGACCTCCAACTCCTGAAAAATTGGCAAATTATACCAGAGGACACCCCAGACCCCCTCACTTTCCTCCTCTGCTCTATTCAGCACCCAAGTTGCATCAGTGACCTTATCATCATCACCCCCTCCATCCTCATCATCACTGAAGCCAGCTTGGCAATACGCTGCAGCTGGGGGAACATGACTGCCAATTTGTTGTTTATCAGTGTTCTCCCTTTCTCTATAGCCTCATGTTACTCCATTCCTCTACCTCAGAACCAACATCAGAATCAAGTAATGTCTGCGCATCCTCAAGAAGCAAGTGGTTGATGCTGTGTTCAAATGATTCAGCTGACTCTTCCATGCATGATGCTGGGGCTATGGCAGGAATATCTGTGGACAAGGAGGCAGAATATGCCAGCCTGGCAGCTGCAGGGGACTGCACACTAGTCTCAGCTTGGGTGATAGAGGATGAGGATGGTTTAGTAGGCCAGTCCACCACCTCCTCTGCATGCTGTGGCTGGATAGCACAGGCAACATCACTAAACAGAAAATAGCGTGCCCCGTCTGAGGAAGGACCACATACACCTTTGCCTGTAGACACAGATGCTGCTGGCCCCCTCATAGTAGCATGGAAACATCTGCCTCTCCATGATGGGGGGCTTATTACCCAAATTGAATAGTCTGGGAAATGTGCAAATGGATGCACTTTATTCAATTAAAAGTGGTGTTTGGTGCACTTTAAATTGAGGACTGCTGCTGACAGAAATGTAAAAACTATAAAAAAAATAAAAATGGGGGAACTGCAGCATCACAGTCAGAAAAACTGCAGCTGACAATTTAAAAAAAGGGGCGGGCATGGGACAAAAAAAAAATCAGCAACCAATAAAAAAAAAAAGTGTGTACAGCACTGTATACAGCACTAAATATTATGTAATGCTGTGTTAAACACTGAACTAAACTAACACTACACTCACACTACACTATACTGACACACTATAATCACACTGCATTGGCACACTACACTATACTCACACTATACTACACGATACTCACACTATACTCACACTACACTAACACTGCACTAACACACTACACTGCTCTATCTATCTCCACTCCAACAACATACTGCAAAAGGTTCCTGTGGAAAGGAACATTTTATAGTGTGGGTTGGGACTATGAGCACTGAGCCATGATTGTCACCATGACTTTGTCCAATCATGGCTCTGACTGTGCTTTGTGCCGTGACTGGGCAAATCATTGAACCTGACCAGCGGTCAGGTGCATTGCTTCATCCAGTTAGAGCCCTGGAATGCACTGTGCAGTGCATTGTGGGGCACTCAGCGGGTGAACATCCCACCACGTACCCCCAATATTTGGGTGTTCGCCAAATTGGAAAATAGGCGATGGTCAGGCAGGCCAAATATTTGCTTGGCTCGAACTGTTTACCCAACTCTATGCATGGGGTGAAAAGGGGGATAGTTTGTGAAGGCACTAGATAAGTGAGTGGGAAACAAGATCACTTGGTGGAATTTTTGATTTACTGTAGCTTAATTTTAGACCTGGGAATATACACATTTGCCAATGTTGTATATTTGTTTTATTTAGATTGAAGGACATTATTTTTAATTATATGTCGTACACATTTATGTTGAATATTGTGTTGCTGATTTCTACTTCAAAGGCACTTTGCACATAATTATACACAGAATTGAATGATACTTTATCATTTTTAAAGGTGTGTTATCAACATTAAGGATTACACAAGTCTATATAGTTTCTGATACATGGCTAGATCATGGCATGTTTAGTCACATGATTAGCTCCTAGCAGGCTCATGGTAGTCATGTGACTGGTTCGTGGAAGTCCCATGATTGGATCATAGTAGCAGTTGGGGCATAGCAGTCACATGATA
Source organism: Lithobates sylvaticus (assembly GCA_028564925.1). Taxonomy (NCBI): domain Eukaryota; kingdom Metazoa; phylum Chordata; class Amphibia; order Anura; family Ranidae; genus Lithobates; species Lithobates sylvaticus. The sequence goes on along the minus strand of CM053030.1, from coordinate 340,546,122 downwards.
GGTCCATGGCAGTAACATGATGGTCCCATGGGAGTCAAATGGCTGGTTAAAGGCAGTAACAGACCAGCTGCTTCCTACACTGTCCTGTCCCCTCCTGATAGACGGTTGGCTGTCTTTGTAGAATGCTGTTTGGAGGCACAAATTGTAAATATAAAAAATGTATGAGAAAAATGTAATACTTACCCACTTACAAAGAATAAACAATTGTCTTTTCTTTTTCTTCCAATAGTTTTTTATTAAATTTTTTCAGATATAAAATACAGAAATACCATAAAAGGGTATAATACGTAACACAACGTGAGATAACATCTCAACAAGAAGAGTGCATACCTTTATATGACTTCAGATTTTAACTATCATGCTGGTTAAACACATATGCTAGGAGTCATGTTGATCTGTGTACATTGAAATAACCGCATGTGGTTTGAACAAAGTGTCCTTGAAGCTTACCGTAGAGAAGGTGAGTCTCCCCTCAGGTACCCCGTACAGGATCTAACTGTACCATAGGAGGGGAGCCCCAGCATTCACCCACCACAAACGTCAGGTGTGGATTCAAATATATGATCCTTTACTAGGCATGTATAAGAAACAAATAATAAAAAGAAAAATAAATAAGAGGGATAAAGAAAGCGAACGAACGAGTGCATAGCTTCTCATTACATAAGAGATAGAATTAGCAATGCTGAGATCCATTCTTGGAGATCCAGTCAGTCCACGGTTTCCAAAGAGCTTGTGAGAACTGGAATTTACCCAGGGAGGAGGCAAACATGGTTTCATATTTAGCGTGAGTGTTTGTAGTCATTATTATTTCTTTCAGTAGAGGTGGGTCTGGGGTCCTCCAATGTCTGGCTATCACCAATCTAGTACTAAGTAAGACGTGGGATACTATGGTCCTCCTGGTTTGTTTTAGGTATTGCATCAATGCCCAAGGACAAAAAAGCTAGTCCTTGGGTTTTAGGGATAGGGCAGTGTAATATGAGTTCGAGCAGTTTAAATATCTCGTCCCATAGGTGGAAAATTTTGGGGCAATCCCAGAAAGTGTGGAGAAGGGTGCCTACACAGTTACAGTTCCTCCAGCACATCGGTGAAGCTTGACTGTTAAATTTAGAAGTTTTATGTGGGGTTAGGTACCAGGGAAGTAATAACTTTTGGTGTAATTCCCATAAGTTTATGGATTTGGTAGCAGAGAAAGTTGCTTTTAAGGCTGCCTGCCATTGTTCGGTTGTGTAAGATGTGTGCAGATCTCGCTCCCAAGCTGTTATGTTAGGGTTTTTAACAATTATTAGTTTGTTGTTGAGGGTGTTATATAATAATGAAATCCCTTTAGTGTTAGATACAGGTTTGGTGAAGAATAATATCACCTTCCATGGTAGGTGAATGGAAGTTTTGGTGTTGGATCGGAGAAAATGGCTAATTTGGATGTATTTGTACTGTTCTGAGTCACTCAGACCATACTCTAGTTGTAAGGACCTAAATGTCTTCACTGCTGGGCCAACCATGAGGTCCGAGATGTTATGGATTCCCTGATCTGTTCAGTGTGTTATGTGTAGATCAGGTATAATCCCTGTTAGACATGTAATAGGAATTGGCAGTGAGGAGATAGGGGGTGTTGTAAACGGCTGCTTCAGTAGTGTTTTCCATGCTTGCATGGACGCCCTAATTGAGGGTGCTAGCTGGGCAGTGGTTTTGTGACTGAACGAGGATGCCATTAGATGATTAAAGAGGTTGGTGTTGGTGATTTGACCTTTTTCTAGTTCTTTCCATCTAGGATTGGAGGAGTTGGGGAACCATGTGCGAAGTAGAGATAGTATAGATGCGGTGTAATAATCTTTAACTAGTATGTTGCCTACCCCGCCCCGCTGTTCTAGCTGCTATTGAGTTTTGGAAGGCCCATCTCGCTTTTTTCCCCATCCACAGAAACTTATTGATCTGAGATTGCAGCTTGGAGAAGAAAATGTTAGGGATCGGAATGGGAAGGGTCCTAAAAAGATAAATTAATTGGGGTAAGATTATCATCTTGAAAGCTGCTAAGCGGCCCAACCATAGGAGCTCTGTTTTGGCAATGGTTCGTAATTTTGACGGAAGGGCATTTAGGAAAGACATGTAATTAGCCTGGTATAGCTTACCTATGGATGCTGTCAAGGTAATACCCAGGTATTTAATACCTTCTTTACTCCAGACAAATGGAAACCGTGAACTGAGAGAGTTTTGTTGATGAGCGTTTATACCTATACCGAGTATATAAGATTTACTTTTGTTGACTTTATAATATGAGACTCTATTAAACAATTGTAATACGTCATACACCGAAGCCAGAGATTTTTCAGGATTAGTAAGCATCATAATGATGTCATCAGCGAACAAGCTGATGATATGCTCAGAACCATGGGATGAGATTCCCATGATGTCCTGGTGTGTTCTAATGAGGGTTGCTAGCGGTTCCAAAATTAAGTTAAAGATCAGGGGGAATAATGGACATCCTTGCCGGGTGCCGTTAGTAATTTTAAAGGGGGTTGACAGTACACCAGCTGTATAGACTTGGGCTGAAGGTTCTGAGTACAGAGCCATAATTGCAGACAGAATGGGTCCAGAGAAGCCAAATTTCTCCAACACCCCAAGGAGGTAGCCCCAGTGGACCCTGTCAAAGGCCTTCTCTGCATCCAAAGCTAGTAGCAGAGAAGGCCTCCGACAGGATTCGGTCAAATGAATGATCTTGGTCAATCTCCTGGTGGCGTCGGAGGTCTGGCGACCCTTAGTGAAACCTGTTTGGTCTGGATGAATCAATTGGGGCATTAAATCTATCATTCGCTTAGCTAGTAATTTTGCATACATTTTTAAGTCTGCGTTTAACAGCGAAATGGGACGGAAATTAGCAGGCCTATCGGGAGCTTTCCCTGGCTTGGGTATAGTGACGATAATAGCCTTCAACATCTCACGGGGGAAGGAGGAAGAGGCGGCAGCTGCATTGAAGATATCTGATAAGTGAGGAGTTAGAATAGTTTTAAATGTTTGGTAGTATTCCCCTATATATATTGTTGATTGGAATGGAGCCTATAACTTCGTGGATTTCCTCTGCTGTGAACGGGGCGTTCAAGCAGTCTAATTGTTGAGGAGATAGTTTTGGTAATGAAACCTGTTATAGGAAATCCTCAATTAGTTTGGGAGTGGGTTGAGGTGTTTCTCTATCATCTTTGAGATTATAGAGGGTGCCGTAGTAATTACTGAAGGCATCCGCTATATGCTGTGGATGATGCATTTTCGTGTGTTTTGTGGAGTGTAGGATATAAGGAATTTTGGTTTTCCCTCTATGTCCTTTAATTTGGTGGGCTAGGAGCTTGCCAGCTCTGTTCCCTTGGGAATAATAAGACATTTTGAGCTTTTTGGAAGTTTTCTCAAAATCCTCCATTAATAGGAGTCTGAGGTCATGTCGCAACTGGCTTAATTGCTTTGAAAGGGTAATGGAGGTTAGTGTTTTATTATCAGCTTCAAGTTTTCGTATGTTCTCAGTGATCTCTTTCAATCTGTTTTGCCTTCGCCTCTTCGCCCTAGCCCCCAATTGAATAAAGATCCCCCTGATGAATGCCTTATGGGCATTCCATAGGGTAAATTTGTTTTGCATAGAGGGACCGTTAAATGCAAAAAACTCAGAGAGGTGGTCTGCAATGATTTTTTTAGTGTCCGGTTGCTGTAAGAGAAAGGAGTTAATTCTCCAAAGTGGAACTGAGTCCACCGTGGAAGAGTCCTTAACATGGAGAGTTATGGACGCGTGGTCCAACCAGGTGATGGAGTTGATGTTTGAGGAGATTGACTTGGATAGCGTGCGTTGGTCAGTAAGGAACAAGTCTATTTGTGTGTACGTATGGTGTGGGGCGGAAAAGAAGGAAAAGTCCTTTTCTCCTGCGTGATGGCACCTCCACACGTCATAGAGGTCCTCCTTGTGGATGGTGTCCTGAAGGGACTGGACTTGGCGTTTTGCTTTGGTAGTTGAGTCCATGTAGGGGTCGGGAACAACATTGAAGTCCCCACAGATAATAAGCAGCCCTTTCTTGATAGTATTGACTTTGTTCATAATTTTGTTAAAAAAACGCAATTGATGCTTGTTTGGGGCATAGAGTTTGACTATAGTATATGTGACTTGGTTAATATCACAGATCAGAATGGTATATCGACCTAGAGGGTCTGTAATTTCGGTATGAAGCGTAAACGCCACCGTATCTCTAATGGCTATCATTGTCCCATTTACCTTTTTATCCGCATTCGCAAAAAAAATATGGGGGAAATTCTTATGAGTGCACTTAGGAGCAGACTCCTTGCAGAAGTGAGTCTCTTGTGCGCAAACAACGTCAGATTTGTTACTTAATGCTTCATTCCATAGAGACTTCCTTTTCATGGGGTGATTTAACCCCTTAGCATTAATGGAGAGAAAGTGTATGGCCATAGAGGTAGTATCTGGTAACAGCTAGGCGGAAAGAGTTGGTGGGTATACATAGATCAGGGGTTTCTTCTCCTAGGTGATATAGGCTGTGTGGTGTTTGGAGTAAAATATCTGTACTCACATCGGGTCCAGGGTCACTGTTGACTGGTGTGTTGGTTTTCAATTGTTGATCACTTGGAGTTCTGATTTTCCTGGAAGGAGTAGATCTCGAGAGCTGGTCCTTGCCGCTTGGTGGAGGGCTGTGCACTTCAAAAAAAAAAAAGAAAAGAAAACGACAAAAACAAGAGAAGAACAGTCAAGTAAACATATACAAGCATGTTAGGTAGCTCAACTTTTCCTTTTGCCAATGTCACAGTTGACAGTGGGTGAAGATCCCTGTCGGGGATCAAAATGTGTACCTTGTGTGGAGCTAACTATTGCTCCGATAAATCGGGGTAAAAGTTCCGGCCTAAGGAGTGAGTGATCCGGATCCTTTTGTCAGGGAATTAGGGACCCCATGTTAGGAGGGTCATTCAGACATGCGACTTGGCGTTCCTATGCGTGACTGGTGTCCATTCAGGGCTGAGTGGGCGACGATTGGTTTTGTGCTCACCGATCTCGTCATTTTCTGGGAGTATCTTCCATTCTCTCAAGAGGGAGATGCCTCTTTATAGGTTATCCACTGTGAAAGATTTGTCTTGTTTGGTAATGGTGATCTTTGTGGGGTAACCCCACCTGTAGGGGATGTTGTGGTTCCTGAGCACCTTTGTAATGGTGTTCAGGTTTCTCCTTTTCTGCAGGGTATGCTGGGACAGGTCAGCATAAAATTGCAGGTTTTGAAACTGTGAAGGAATGTTGTCCTGCTTACGCATAACTTGCATTAGTTGCTCCTTCACATGGAAAAAATGCTGGCGGGGGATAACATCCCTGGGGACTGCATCTGGTAGGTGTGAAGGCTTTGGTAGCCTGTGGATTCTGTCTATAGTGAGTTCCACCGGGGACAAATCTGGCAGGAGGGAGGAAAATAGACCTTTGGCGTATGACCTCAGGTCTGGGGGTAGTATAGCTTCGGGGACCCCTCTAATTTTGATGTCGTTCCTTCTGGAACGGTCCTCAATATCTGCGATTTTGTTCTTGATCCATGCATTTTCGTCATCCTTTTCCTCATTAGCATCTATCAAATCATTGATGGTGGAGGCATACTCCCCCATCTTGCTTTCAATATGCTCCACTCTTGTTTCTACTGCAGAGAGCTCCCCACTAAACCTGTGCATGCAGTTCACCATATCATTTTGGAGTGTGCTTCTTAGAGAGACTAGCATGTCCTTGAGGACAGTGTCCAGGACAGGTTGATTAGCTGTGGGGAAGGAGGTAATTGAGTCCGGGAGCTCCCTGGTGTCATCCCCTGAGTCTGATGCAGGGCCTGGGGCAGAGTTGCATCCGTTCCCATCTAATCTCGGTTTAGCTTTGGCCTGGCTCCCTGTTGGGGAATGAGGCAAGGGGGATGGCTGGTCGACGATCGGATCATCATTTATGGGTGATGAGGTGGATGTGCTGGGCTTGGGCCTGTGTTTGTGGGCCTCCGCGTGTGTGGGGCCGGCGCCATTTTGACTACCTCCAGGCCGCGGCTGATGGAAATAGTGGCTTGTTTGCCCCTTTTCTTTTGCTCGCCATGTCCTCCTGGTGTTAGCGGGTTGATACGCCGGTAAATGAGCCGGATTGCGGGGTCCTATGGTGCCGTTTAGGGTCGCTTTATCTCTGGAGGATCCGGAGCTCTGGGTTCACGCTGCCATTCCGCTCCGCTGCAGGCCACGCCCCAGTATCAAACAATTGTCTTTTTTTTAGCACAATAAGTAAGGAAAAATAAAAAATGCACACGTTTTAGCTATTTAGAATATGGTTTAAAAATGTATTATAATTACTTTAGAAATCTTGAAGGTTGGAAATATAATTTCAGAGTCTGAATTACTGTATATCGACAGAAGGTGATATTCCTCTTAACCTACAAAAATATGAGGGAGAAGGCAACATTTAGCAAAACAAAATACAGGTTATGTTCAGTTGGCTGTTTTATGGGGAACTCAAACTGATGTGGTACATCATGGTCATATTCAGTTTGATCAGTATATTTCAGGGACTCAGCCATTGGATAACAGACAGAAACAGATAGTGGGATATAAGCACTTAAAGGGATTGTAAAGTCAGAAGATAAAAATCATTTTGTATGCAACAGCCCCCCTCAGCCCCCCTAAAACTTACCTGAGGTCCCTGTCTGTCCAGTGATTTCCATGAGTGTCTCAGCCGTCCGAGATTTTCCCTCCTTGGCTGAGACACATTGGCTGGCGCTGCGGTCAATCAAAGTCAGCTGGCCAATCAGGAGAGAGAGGGGGCGGTGCCAGGTCAGGCCTACGTGTCCGAATGGACACACAGAGCTATGACAAGCTGCTTGCTGTGGGGGCAATAAACAGGAGGCAGGGGCCAGGAGCACAGAAGGGGGACCCCAGAAGCAGAGGATCCATGCTGCTTTGTGCTAATCCACTGCAACAGGGCAGGTAAGTATAACATGTTTGTTATTTTTTATAGGAAAAAAAATGAGACTTAACAATCACTTTAAGCACTTAAAAAATTTAGTTTAATTTAGTTTAAAAAATAGTTAGGAGGCTTTACAAAATGTTCACTGTGTCTACAGAAGACAAGCTATCAAATGTAGTAAAAAGACCCATAATTTTGCAACATCGAATTTAAAAGTAGCAGTAGGTCAAACACCACCTTTTAAAAGGTCACATTCTGGCATAATTACAGCATATTTGATTGATAGTTAAAGCTAACCTTCTGCTATTGGCCAAATTGTCAGTATAAAACATTTTTTTTTTTTTTTAATATTATGTTTTTAGTTGCTAAGGCTGCATTTTATCACCATGGGGGAAAATGTCAATGCTTGCTATAAATAAGAAAAAAAATACCAGGCAACAGATAGAGATAATAGTCTATATACCAGGCAGCACATCCAATGGTAATCCTCATCACATGCAATTTAAAAAGATTAAGCAATGGCAGATCATTCTTTTTTCTTTTTTCAACTACTTAGACGTTACTAAGAAATCAGCATTACTACCTTGTAGTTTCACCACTGGCCACAGTATATTGGGGCTGCTGCTTTCTTCTTCATTATCAAATACAATAAATTGGCATCTTAATCTACCAAATTGTATGTTCAAATGCAGTGGCGGTGCATCCATAAAGGGTGCAGGAGCGCCGCCCCCTCTCCCCTGGCACCGCTGTATCACCATAGATAGATTCATGCATTGCATGAATCTATATATGGTCACTGCTGACACTTTTCGAGCACCGGGCACATGAATTACAGCAGCGGGGGTGTCTTTTGGAAGCACCTGATTAGAAATAGGCGCCTAATAGGCTCCCAAAAAGGTGAGCAGCGGGCGCATGCTGTGTGCACGCTGTGCGCACGCTGTTCACTCAGCTGTGTATTAGCAAAGCGAAGGAATTCCCTTCGCTAACACTGAACCGCCTCTCAGCCAATCAGGTGCTTGGGTCTGTTACCTGTCACTCGATTGGCTTAAATGTCAGGCACTGTGATTGGACGCCTGATAGAGAGGATGGAAGAAGACATTGAGGAGCGTGCAGAACACCGCCGCTGACCCGCTGCAAGACAGGTAAGTGCCGAGCAGTGCACACTGGCAGCATTTGATGGGGCACAGTGCCGGCAATTGATGGGCACACTGGCAGCATTTGATGGGACACAGTAGCGGCAATTGATGGGTACACTGGCAGCAATTGATGGGTACAGTAGCTGCGTTTGATGGGCACAGTGGCTGCCTTTGATGGGCACAGTGGCTGCGTTTGATGGGCACAGTGGCTGCGTTTGATTGCACAATGGCAGCTTTTTTTTGGCACATTGGCTGTGTTTGATGGGCACAGTGGCTGCATTTGATGGGCACAGTGGCTGTGCTTGATGGGCACAGTGGCTGCATTTGATGGCAGTGGCAGCAATTGATGTTTTTTTTTTTTTCAGTTTGTTTGTGCCCCCCAAAAAAAAATTGAGTACCAGCCACCACTGTTCAAATGTGCAATAAATGTGAGGTGAATGTCTTTGGAAGGTAACATTTACACTTTTATAAATAGGACAAAATTACATAAACTGCCTTTTTCGATGCAAGAACCAAAGCCAAATGTCAGGAAATGTATTTTTCTCCAACCAAATGTGCTTTATATATAGGATGTTTCCTAGAGGATTTTGGGGTGAATGTTGGGTGAATTTTCCAGCAAATCTTTTATACATATACTCCTATTTAAGTAATAGAAAAGTATCTATGAAAATCACCTAGAAAAGCAGGAATGCTGATATACCTGTCATTTTCATAGGTACCTGTTAGTAATAATAATCAATACTTTTTATCACATTAATATGTTTAGAAAAATGTTTTCCTGGTGCCTCCATGGCAGCATACATGTGATAGAGCTCCGCCTCTACTCCGCCTTCAGGACTAGTGAATAGCATAAATTAAAGGGCATAGCCCCTCCCCCAACATTCTCCTTTTTTTCCTCATACCTCTTGACTGGTGAAGAGTAGCAGTATGTCCATACCTCTGCAGTCGGCAGCGTCCGCCGGGTTAAGCCTCTCCCGTGCGCAGTCCCTGTTCTTGGGCCGCTATTAGCGCTGATAAGACTGGGAACCCCTTCTGAGGATCTTTTGGGGTCTTGCAGAGTTTCCTCATAGGAACGCAGTCTGCTGAATTTCCAGAAAAACGAATGCTGTTGGGACATTTATATATTGTGTCCCATTCTTTTCATGTTACATACATGCTTCAACCTTTCCGTATTCTAAATCTGTAATCCTGTTATTTTTTCCTATTTCCCCAACCTTTCCCTCAAAAAAATCCCCCTTCTTTCCTACTATACTAAGCCCCCCCCCCCCCTAAAAAGCGAAAAAAAAGGGGGGATGAGGCCCCCCCTTCTCCCTCTCCATGGTGGCCACCCTGCCCAGACTGAACCGATGTGCGTATACCCCTTTTTTCTTTTTCTTTTTTTTTTTTTTTCTTTTTTTTCCCTTCTCTTCTTCTCTTCCTTCCCTTCCCTTCCATTTCCTTTCCTTTCCCCCTTCTTTTTCCTTTTTTATTTTACTATTCTTGTCTAGATTAATCCCTAAATTCCTCACCAATCAGTCTCTTTCCTTCCTCTGTTTGCATGAACCGCTCCCAGGGGGCCCATATTTGAGATATTTGTTCTTTTCTATTCATCGTCATAGGTATGACATTTTCCATAATCCCTATATCTCTCACTTTATTAAGCCACATGGATATCTGAGGTGCTCTTGGGTTCTTCCAGCATAAAGTTATGCAACTTTTAGCAGCATTCACCATATGGCTTATTAGTGAATTTTTATATCTCACCGTTGGAATTTGTGAAGATTGCAGGAGGAAGAATGCTGGATCCCAGGGGATCCGATATTCCGTAAATAATTGCGTGATTTTCTGAACTTCCTGCCAGAAATGTTTGATTATTGGGCATGTCCAAGAAATATGTACTATGGTGCCTCTCTCTTGGCAGCCCCTCCAGCACCTATCCGATATCGTCTGGGAAAATGTATTCATTAATGAGGGAGTGTAGTACCAATGCGTTAGTAATTTATAATTCAGTTCCTGAATCTTGGTACATCTGGATGAGTTTAAAGTTAAATATATTATTTTCTGTTGTTGGTCTATTGTAAAAATTTGTTCCAAATCTCTTTCCCATTTTCCCAAACTTAGCATCCTAAAGTGCTCCGGAGGGGCAGTCAACAGGGCGTAAATCTTCGAAATACCGTGGGAGAAAGGCCCCTTCTCCTCACAATATCTCTCAAATTTAGTACTTGGGTGACTATAGCTTTCTTGTTGTCCCAAGGTTTCCAAAAAATGTCTGATCTGCTGTGCCTGCCAAAGGGGTAGTTGAAACTGACCTCCTAAATTCGTAAGTGATTCTATTGTTGGCCATTTATTAAGGAAAATAAAATGCGAGGCTTGAAAGATACCTTTTTCTTTAAATTTTTTGAATACTCCTGGTTCCAGGCCCGGTAAAAATTCCGGCTTCCCCAAGATAGGAAACAGATCAGACTTTCTCCATCGGAATATCCGACCGTGTGTACGGGGCATAACAGTACGTGTGTTATGACTGGTTTGAAGTCTGTGTGGAATTTCTCTATGTTTACTTGGAGAATTGCCATAGCCGGATCTGGGGGTGTGAGCATTCCTGTTATAGATGAGCAGTGTTGTAAGTAACGCGATTAAAGTAAACGGCGTTACGTAACGCCGTTACTTTAAAGGGTAACGAGTAATCTAACTGATTACTCTTCCCCTCGCGGTAACGCCGTTCCCATTACTGGGGCGGCATTACCGCAATTACTCGCCGCGATCCGCGGAGCCGGCCGCGGCCTCGACCTTAGGAAAGGCCGCGGCTTCGGCCTAGCTCCGGAGCGGAGGCCATCTTGGTGTACCAAGATGGCCGCGGCTCCGGCCTAGCTCCGGAGCGGCGGCCATCTTGGTGCACCCGTCGGCCGTTTACAATGTGATTGCTCCGTCAAATGACGGAGCGATCACTTGTAAACAAAGATGACGCCGGTTCCTCTCTCCCCTCTGTGTACAGATCTGTACAGTGGAGGGGAGAGAGCGGATGCCAGCACATACTCTGCAATACCAGCCAATACCCTGACAACACCCTGCAATACCCAGGTAATACTCTGCCAATACCCTGCCAACACTCTGCCAATACTCTGCAACACCCTGCCAATACTCTGCAACACCCTGCCATACCCTGCCATACCCAGCCATACCCAGCCATACCCAGCCATACTCTGCCATACTCTACCATACTCTGCAATACCCCGCAATACCCCGTAATACCCATCCATACTCTGCCATACCCAGCCATACTCTGCAATACCCCGTAATACCTAGCTATACTCTGCAATACTCTGCCATACCCAGCCATACTCTGCAATACCCCGTAATACCCAGCCATACTCTGCCATACTCTGCAATACCCCGTAATACCCATCCATACTCTGCCATACCCAGCCATACTCTGCAATACCCCGCAATACCCCGTAATACCCATCCATACTCTGCCATACCCAGCCATACTCTGCAATACCCCGTAATACCTAGCTATACTCTGCAATACTCTGCCATACCCAGCCATACTCTGCAATACCCCGTAATACCCAGCCATACTCTGCCATACTCTGCAATACCCCGTAATACCCATCCATACTCTGCCATACCCAGCCATACTCTGCAATACCCCGCAATACCCCGTAATACCCATCCATACTCTGCCATACCCAGCCATACTCTGCAATACCCCGTAATACCTAGCTATACTCTGCAATACTCTGCCATACCCAGCCATACTCTGCAATACCCCGTAATACCCAGCCATACTCTGCAATACTCTGTAATACCCAGCCATACTCTGCAATACTCTGCAATACTCGGTAATACCCAGCCATACTCTGCAATACTCGGTAATACCCAGCCATACTCTGCAATACTCGGTAATACCCAGCCATACTCTGCAATACTCGGTAATACCCAACCATACTCTGCAATACTCGGTAATACCCAGCCATACTCTGCAATACTCGGTAATACCCAGCCAATACTCTGCGACACCCTGCCAATACTCTGCGGCACCCTGCCAATACTCTGCAACACCCTGCCAATACTCTGCAACACCCTGCCAATACTCTGCAACACCCTGCCAATACTCTGCAACACCCTGCCAATACTCTGCCATACCCTGCCAATACTCTGCCATACCCAGCCATACTCTGCAATACTCGGTAATACCCAGCCATACTCTGCAATACACGGTAATACCCAGCCATACTCGGCGATACCCAGCCATGCTCAGCCGTACCCAGCCATACTCAGCCAATATTACAGTTGAGGAGATGACGTGGATATTACAGTGGGTGAGATTATGGATATTACAGTGGGGGCTTTATGGTGGTGGAATTTTTACAGGTTTTCGCAAATTCAGTTATTATTTGCTGATCCGAAAAATGATCCGATCCGTGACTCTGATCCAAGCAACGATCCGATCCGTGAGTTTGGGGGGGACAGATGTACAAAGGGGGAACAGATATATGTGTGTGGGGGGGGGACAGACGTGTAGTGGGGTACAGAGGGGGAACAGATATACGTGTGTGGGGGGGACAGATGTGTAGTGGGGTACAGAGGGAAACAGATATATGTGTGTGGGGGGGGACAGACGTGTAGTGGGGTACAGAGGGGAAACAGATATGTGTGTGGGGGGGAACAGGCGTGTAGTGGGGTACAGAGGGGGAACAGATATATGTGTGTGGGGGGGGGGGACAGACGTGTAGTGGGGTACAGAGGGGGAACAGATATATGTGTTGGGGGGGGGAACAGACGTGCAGGGGGGTACAGAGGGGAAATAGATGTGCAGGGGGGGTACAGAGGGGAAATAGATGTGCAGGGGGGAACGCACCCCTTGCTTACAGTAATACTAGACCAGCCCCTAAGAATATAAAAAAAAAAAAAAAAATCACAGTTACTTTTCTGAGTAACTAATTACTTTTCCAATGTAGTAACTGAGTTACTAACTCAATTACTTTTTTGGGAGAAGTAATTTGTAATGTAACTAATTACTTTTTTAAAGTAAGATGACCAACACTGTAGATGAGATCAATCAGAATATTTGGTTCCATATGCTTTTCACTGTGGGACAGTGCCAAAATATGTGTAATAGGTTCCCTATTTGTCCCCAGCCCCCTCAGCAATGTGGTGATGCTCCAGGGAAGTAATCTGCTACCCTATATGGGGTGTAATGCCATCTGTTTGCCATTTTGATTGCTAGTTCCCAGTGTTTGACACAATGAGAAGCTTTGTGTATTTCCCTAAATGATTGTTGCCATTGTTCTACTGAGAAGATAGTGCCCAGTTCTTCCTCCCATTTTTTCATTGCTATAGATTTTGTAAGTGTAAGTTTATCCCTTGTGATGTTGTAAAAGAAAGATATACCTTTCGTGTTTTGTTTGACTGTTGAGTAAAATTGCCATATTTTGCACGGAAGGGTTATATTCGGTTGTGTTTGAGATTTAAGGAAGTGTGTGATTCTCAAGCATGTAAACCTCGTATCACTTGGAAGGTGGTATTGTGTCATAATCTGTTCCATAGATTTGGGTTGTGTCCCATTATAAAGGTCTGATATATGTGTAATGCCCTTGTGTGTCAAGTCCTTGACTGTCAGCATTGGAATCTTTGTCTCTAGAAGTGTCAAGGGTATTTTGTAGTTTAGGTCCTGTGTGTCTTTGTGTTTTTGTTCCAGTAGGAATCTCCATGCTCTTAATGAGATCTGCATTAGGGGAGTACATTTTTCCGTGTTCCATGATATCCATCTGCCGCGCATAAGTAGTAAAGTCAGGTCTTTTGTGGGTGCTATAGCTGTTTCAGTGTCCACCCATAGTGGTGTGTCTGTTTTTTGGAACCAATATTTGGTCTGGTCTAAGCGTACTGCCCAGAAGTAGTCATATATGTCCACTAGTCCTGCCCCTCCTACTTTTTTATGGGATGTGAGTTTTTTTTTCGAGAACATCTAGCTTTTTTTCCATTCCATATATATTTCCAATCCAGATTTGCTAGACTTTTGATGTAGTGAAGAGGGATGTGGATTGGCAGGGTATGGAATTTATATAATATTTGCGGTAATATCATCATTTTGTAAGCTGTTATTTTACCAAGCCATGATATTTCATTTTTTGACATGTCTCTGAATTGGGTTTCCAGTTTGGCTACCAGTGGAACCACATTAGCTTTGACAAGTGCGGAAGTTTTGTTCGTAAGTGTAATTCCTAGATATGTGATGCCTCCTTTGCTCCACGTATATGGTAGTTGTGTTTGTAGAAACTCACGTGTGGGGGGTGGTGCATTTACATCCAATATTAAGGATTTAGTGAAATTAACCTTATAGTATGATACCTCCCCAAAGGCAGTAAGTACTTTGTGGGCTTGTTCTAGGGATGTGATCGGGTTAGTCAGGAGCAGGATTACATCGTCCGCAAATAGGTTAATGGTATGTATGCTAGAGCCAGACTGGAAGCCCGTGATCAAGGGGTGTGCTCTTAATCATCAGATTAAAGATGGTCGGAGATAGGGGGCACCCCTACCTTGTTCCGTTGGTAATATTGAAGGGTGTGGATAGAAAACCTGCAGAGTATACCTGTGCTGATGGGTATAAGGCCATAATAGCTTGCAATATGGAGCCCTTGAAGCCAAACTTGGTTAGAGTCATTTCCATATAGGCCCAGTGGACTCTGTCGAACGCCTTCTCAGCGTCAATCGATAGCAGCAGAGAAGGCGTTTGAGTTCTCTCAGCATAATATATTACATTAACAATTCTCCTGGTTGCATCAGAGGTTTGTCTCCCCTTCACGAAACCCATCTGGTCTCGCCGTATAATAGAGGGTATAATATTGTTAATCTCTTGGCCAGTAGTTTTGCATATACTTTGGTATCTGAGTTAAGGAGGGAGATTGGCTTAAAGTTGGCCGGTGTGTTGGGTTCTTTACCTGGTTTTGGTAATGTTACTATATGTGCTCTCAGTATTTCTTGTGGAAGTGTTGCAGTCTCAGGAGCTTTATTGAATACTATTGTCATGTGTGGTGAAAGGATATGTTTAAATGTTTTGAAGTATTGGTTAGAGAATCCATCAGGTCCAGGAGATTTCCCATTGTGATGTGTGTTTATTGTCAGTTCTATTTCTTCGACCGTAATTGGTGCGTTCAGGACCTCTAGGTGGTGGTCAGAGAGGGTCGGAAGGTTTATATTTTGCAAAAATGATTTTATGCTTTCTTTGGTCGGTTGAGGTGTATTGGGATCCTGACGCAGGTTATATACAGTAGGTGCCCACCATATTGTGTCAATCTCGCCTGGCTCGCATCGGGAAAGGAAAAATTATTTTTTTCCTTTCCCAAAGAGCGACAAGCATCGCTGACATTGAGGGCGGGTTCAGACTGGTGCGGGGATCCGACTTGGATCCCCGCCAATACCAGGCACTGTGTTTGGTATGCATCTTGAGGGGGAACTCCACGCCAAATTTTAAATTAAAAAAAAATGGCATGGGTTCCCCCTCCAAGAACATACCAGGCCCTTAGGTCTGGTATGGATTTTAAGGTGAACCCACCTACACTGAAAAAAATGGCATGGGGGTCCCTCCAAAATCCATACCAGGCCCTTATCCGAGCACGCAATCCGGCTGGTCAGGAAAGGGGGTGGAGACGAGCGAGCGCCCCCCCCCTCTCCTGAGCCGTACCAGGCCGTTCCCTCAACATGGGGGGTGGGTGCTTTGGGGGAGGTGGGCCCCCCCACCCCAAAGCACCTTGTCCCCATTTTGATGAGGACAAGGGCCTCTTCCCGACAACCCTAGCCGTTAGTTGTCGGGGTCTGCTGGTGGGGGGCTTATCGGAATCCGGGAACCCCCTTTAATAAGGGGGCCCCCAGATCCCAGCCCCCCACCCTATGTGAATGAGTATGGGGTACATCGTACCCCTACCCATTCACCTAGGGAAAAGAGTCAATAAAACACACTACACTGGTTTTTAAAGTAATTCATTAGACAGCTCCGGTGGTCTTCTTCCGACTTCGGGGGTCTCTTATGACTCCTTCGCGCTCTCCGGTTCTTCTCCCGCTCTCTCCGGTTCTTCTCCTGCTCTCCGGCCTCTTCTCCTGCTCTCCGGTTCTTCTCCCGGGCTCCTCCACTATCTTCTTGCAGCTCTTTTAATAGCGGAGGAGCCCGGTCTCCTCCATCCTTCTCTCTTCTTTCGATGTTGACACGACATCAACATGGGGACAAGGTGCTTTGGGGGAGGGGCTCCCCCAAAGCACCCACCCCCCCATGTTGAGGGCACACAGCCTGGTATGGCTCAGGAGGGGGGGCGCTCGCTCATCCCCACCCCCTTTCCTGACCGACCAGGTTGCATGCTCGGATAAAGGTCTGGTAAGGATTTTGGGGGGACCCCCACACCGTTTTTTCGGTGTAGGCGGGTTCACCTTAAAATCCATACCAGACTTAAGGGCCTGGTATGCCCCTGAAGGCATGCAGGTCTTATTAGAGAGGTGACATTGTCGCTTATTTCTCGCACTCGCTGCTATAGGAAAATGTGACATTTTCCTATTGCAGCCAGCTCGAGAACCAGCGCGACGGGATCACGCTGGTTCGAGAAGCCTGTCGCCGAGAACCAGCACGACAGGATCATGCTGGAAATACAATATCGGTGGCACCTACTGTAATGAGCTATATTATTCTGCAAATTGATTTACTATGTCTTGTGGGTTTATAATTTTGTGTGGTAACGTAGGATGTTTTAAGTATGCTATTCTTGTTTTTGTGCTAACCGCTTTTAATCTATTTGCCAGATATTTGCCTGCTCTGTTGGCATTTGCATAATAGTTTAGTCGTAGGCATCTAAGGTGTTTGTCATATTGTTGTGTTAGTATTTCTCTGAGTTTTTCTCTGAGGGAGTTTAATTTGTTAGTTAATGGTACTGATGGTGTTTTCTTGTTTTGAGTTTCTGTAATATGAATGTCTGAGAGAACAGTATTAAGCTGCTGAGCCTTTTTTTTCTCTTGCTCCTACAGTGGTGTGAAAAAGTGTTTGCCCCCTTCCTCATTTCCTGTTCCTTTGCATGTTTGTCACACTTAAGTGTTTCGGAACATCAAACCAATTTAAACAATAGTCAAGGACAAAACAAGTAAACACAAAATGCAATTTGTAAATGAAGGTGTTTATTATTAAAGGTGAAAAAAAATCCAAACCATCATGGCCCTGTGTGAAAAAGTGATTGCCCCCTAAACCTAATAACTGGTTGGGCCACCCTTAGCAGCAACAACTGCAACCAAGCGTTTGCGATAACGTGCAATGAGGCTTTTACAGCGTCCTGGAGGAATTTTGGCCCACTCATCTTTGCAGAATTGTCCTAATTCAGTTACATTAGAGGGTTTTCGAGCATGAACGGCCTTTTTAAGGTCATACCACAACATCTCAATAGGATTCAGGTCAGGACTTTGGCTAGGCCACTCCAAAGTCTTCATTTTGTTTTTCTTCAGCCATTCGGTGGTGGACTTGCTGGTGTGTTTAGGATCATTGTCCTGCTGCAGAACCCAAGTTCGTTTCAGCTTGAGTACATGAACAGATGGTCGGACATTCTCCTTCAGGATCTCTTGGTAGACAGCATAATTCATAGTTCCTTTTATCACGGCAAGTCTTCCAGGTCCTGAAGCAGCAAAACAGCCCCAGACCATCACACTACCACCACCATATTTTACTGTTGGTATAATGTTCTTTTTCTGAAATGCAGTGTTCCTTCTACGCCAGATATACTTGGACACACACCTTCCAAAGAGTTCCACTTTTGTCTCATCGGTCCACAGAATGTTGTCCCAAAAGTCTTGGGGATCATCAAGATGTGTTGTGGAGAAATTGAGACGAGCTTTGATGTTCTTTTTGCTCAGCAGTGGTTTTCTCCTTGGAACTCTGCCATGCAGGCCATTTTTGCCCAGTCTTTTCCTGATGGTGGAGGCATGAACGCTGACCTTAACTGAGGCAAGTGAGGCCTGCAGTTCCTTGGACGTTGTTGTGGGGTCTTTTGTGACCTCTTGGATGAGTCGTCGCTGCGCTCTTGGGGTAATTTTGGGCGGCCGGCCACTCCTGGGAAGGTTCACCACTGTTCCATGTCTTCGCCATTTGTGGATAATGGCTCTCACTGTGGTTCGCTGGATTCCCAAAGCTTTGGAAATGGCTTTATAAACCCTTTCCAGACTGATAGATCTCAATTACTTTCTTTCTCAATTGTTCCTGAATTTCTTTGGGTCTCAGCATGATGTGTAGCTTTTAAGGATCTTCTGGTGGACCTTACTGTGTCAAGAAGCTCCTATTTAAGTGATGCCTTGATTGTGAACAGGTGTGGCAATAATCAGGCCTGGGTGTGGCTAGAGAAATTGAACTCAGGTGTGGACAACCACAGTTATAGTATGTTTTAACAAGGGGGGCAATCACTTTTTCACACAGGGCCATGATGGTTTGGATTTTTTTTCACCTTTAATAATAAACACCTTCATTTACAAATTGCATTTTGTGTTTACTTGTGTTGTCCTTGACTATTGTTTAAATTGGTTTGATGTTCCGAAACACTTAAGTGTGACAAACATGCAAAGGAACAGGAAATGAGGAAGGGGGCAAACACTTTTTCACACCACTGTATTTGAATTAGGATGCCTCTCATGAAGGCCTGGTGTGAGTTCCATAAGATATATGGATCATTTACTAATCCGATATTGTCTAAGAAAAAGTATTTTAGATGCTGAGAGATTGTTTTGTGAGAATGTGGTTCTTGGAGTATTCGGGTGTTGCAGTGCCAGATGGGGGGTAAAGAGGAGACTCCCCTTTCCACAACAGACATGGATATGGCAGCGTGGTCTGACAACGTAATGTCATTTATTCTTGTTGTCTCCACGTTTTTCAGGAGCCATTTGTCCATCAGGAACATATCTATCCGGGAGTAGGAACAGTGTCTGTTGGAGAAATAGGTGTAATCCCTTTCGTTGGCGTGCAGGCACCTCCATGTGTCGAACAGTTCCTCTTTGTGGAGAAGTGCTTGAAGGGACATAGTACCTTTTGATTTACCTGATAAGGTGTCCAGAGATGGATCCGATGTTACGTTAAAGTCTCCACAAATCAGGAGATTACTGTATTTCATTGAGTTTGCTTTGTGGAAAACCTTCCTAATGAAATGGATTTGGTGTGAATTTGGGACATATTTTTTTTTCCTTTTTTTTTTCTTTCCACCTCAGTGAACACTTCCTCGAGAGACTTTTTTTTCAAACTTTACAGCTCAACAATGTCCCTTCTCGTTTTCACATCATCGTGGTATTTTCTTCATCTATTTTTTTCTCATTTAAATTTTTATTTTACATCATCAGCACACCAGTGAAGAAAAAATCGTTCAAGATAGTCATAATAAATCTCGGGACATATAGCGTAACTGTTGTATATGGTTTAGAGTTAATGTCTCCTGTAGCAACGATGTATCTGCCTCCTTCGTCAAGAAAGATTTCTTTGGGTTGGAATAGAGAAAATTGAGTACTGTCCGTGATACATTTTTTATTTGCACTAACATATAATTTTTCATGGACGAGCTTTCGGGGTGTGTCCCCTTCTTCAAGGTCTAAGCAGTACTGATTCACAAAAGTTTTAGCAGAAGGTAAAATGTTAAAAACAAAAGAAAAAAATAAATAAATAAATAAAATCTCTGAGGGGTAGGAAAAGAAAAACAAACACATACATATACAAATCAATAGTATGGCAATGGTAATAAAGCTATCAGCAAGTGAGATAAGACAGAGGGAAAGTTATAGACTGGAGGGGGGGGGGATCACAGTCACAGAGGGGGGTCATAAAACTTTAGTATAGTGGGTGAGGAAACCAATATCCAAATTTAAGCCATTGTTTTTTGTGTCAAAAAGAAGTATCATTCTTAGCTCAAATGTTTTCCTTTCATGGATAGTTCTGAAATTCCCTTTAAGAACTAAAACATTGAAGTCTTCTATAGTGTGGTCTGGTTGTGAGAAGTGATGTCCCACAGGTGTGCAGAGACCATCTTCCTTATGTTCCTTGATGGTATGTCTGTGCAAATTCATCCTTACTTGTAACTTGGGTTGGAATGAGAGAGAATTTTTGAAGGCAAGTAGGACACCTTCCTTTTTGTGGTTCGGTGTGCAGGCCATATAAAGTTATGGATAGTCCTTGTGCGTACAGTGCGGTGTGCTGTTAGGTTGGAAGTGCGTTTCTTGTACACATAGAATGTCTGCCTTTTGTTTACTAGCTTCTTTCAACAAAGAGAACCATTTTGCCGGGTGGTTTAGACCCCGTGCATTAATTAAAAAACATGTAATTGTCATTGTAAGGGATGTCTGGTATTGTGTGAGGAAATGTGGTGTACATATTTACTGCATCCATAGGACTTGCCTTGTGCTGCTGCTGTGCCATGTGAGGACATTTTTGTTTTTTCTGTGTCCGAGGTTGAGTGGAGGTCGCTTTGAATGAAACTGTGTATATCAAATAAACAGTAAAAGGAACAAAAAAAAGAAGAAAAATAAAGTCAACAAGGGTAGCATAATAAAATGGATCCAAAAATTGATCGTTGTGTAGATGTAACTGCTACTGGTCTTATAGGGGTGTTGAAGAGAGTCAAACTTTGAAATTCGTCCCTGGAGATAAACTTGTGTGACTGTGGACTGCATTTATGAGCTTCCACCAGCGTTTTTCTTATTAAAACATTTGTGGGATTCAATTTGGCCCTGTTGGGAATGAGTGTTGAGTGGTTTGGTCAGGAAGTATATCCCATTTTTTTAGAGCAGTGAGCCCTTCCTCTAGGGTGAATACCGAGATGGTAGCCCCATTGTGGGTAATAGAGTGTTGCAGGGTACTTCCATTTATGCAGGATTTTATGTTTCCTCAGTGCTTTGGTAATGGTCGTCAGATTGCGGCGACGTTGTAAGGTGTGCCTGGAAAGGTCAGGGAGCAATCTGATGTTGGCCTTCTGCTGAGGAATATTTTCTGGTTTACGAGAGGCTTGTAGTATTCAGTCTTTTATGTGGCAATAATGCGCTCTCAGTAGTACATCCCTGGGAGTTCTCAGGGAGGAAGGACGGTTTAGGGACCCTATGTATCCTGTTCATGAGGAGATCTTGTACTGTTGCCTCTGGCACTAGTGGAAAATAGGGTCTGGGCAAATTGCAGGAGCTGAGAAGGGGGACATCTATAACATCCATGTTATATCCTCCCCCTGTACATCCATTGTATGATAAGGTATATTCCTCCATCTTGTGCTCCACCTGATGTACCCTGTGGCTTAGTGCTTGCACTTCCCTCTGGCACTCGTTTATCCCCCTGACCATGTCAGCCTGTAAGGAGGATCGCAGGGACAGCAGCATGTCTTTCAACATTGTGTCCGACACTGGTCTGTCTGCTGTGGGGAAATCTTTGATGGGATCCCTGCCCTGACCGCTCTGGTTAGTGGTGGTGCTGTGAGGCCTGCCTACCTCCATGGCCGGCTCGGCCTGCTGCCTGATTGCAGAGTCCCTCCGTGGCTTTGATTTGGCTGGACTCCTCATTGAGGGGCTAGATGGGCCAGAGGAGGACTTACTGGGTGTGTTAGCCGAGCGGATGGAGGCGGATGGGATCCCGTTCGGTCTGGGTCTTTGCTCCGACCTGTGATCCCTAGTACCGCCACCATTTTGCTGAAGCCCGCGCAAGGTATAGAAGTTCGTCATTTTCTGCCGCTGCTGGGGGTTCTTGCGATGTCTTGGCATCTTCGTTATGATCAGCGTGGTTTTGCCAATGAGATGGCGGTTTGTGAGGCTGTGGATGGTGCCGGTGGGCTCCAATGGCTGTGGATTATCTCCGGAAAGCGAGCGTAGCTCCTAGGTTAAGCATCCATCTTGGAGCCAGGTCGCCACACCCCCTCTTTTGCTTGTTTTTTTTGATTATTATCATTTTATATACAATTCTGGATTATATTAAAAAACAATTTGTTTGTTTTTTGTGTTTTGCCTGGTTGCTGAACATGCTTTTTTCTTCTGCAGCATATGACTGGATAATCAAATAAGAAGCGAACATTGATGAGGTAATCTCTTGGTACAAATTAATAGAGTTCCACTTGGCTGAGACAGTGTGATTGATGCTGTGTAGGTTGATAGCAGGCCAGATTTTGGTATTTATACGCATTACATGTCAAGAACATGTAATGGTTAACTGGATTGCAATAGAGTTAAAGCAACATTAAAGGTACATTTTTTTTTCCATCCATCCATCTCTTTTCAGGTCCCCTGCCGGTGTCCTGTCGGATTGTGTCCCCCATCGGATACTGTCCAATGTGTACTGCACATGCGCAGTACACAGGACAAGCAGATTCCGAAAATAGCCGAAGATGAATGGCATCTGCGCCGTGAGTCTAGGTTCAAGCCCCACCATCCAAGTGGACATAGAGTTAGAATAAAAAAGAGCCAAGCACAGGGAGGCCGTGGCCGAAGCGTGGCGAGTGAAGTGAGCCTGCGAGGGGCCCTCTAACTTTGTGTAGCTCTATGTCCACTTAGATGGTGGGGCTTGCACCTCGACTCACGGCACAGGCGCCGTTCATCTTCCGAGATTTTCCGAATCGCCTTGTCCTCCGTACTGCGCAATCGCTGTGCTCCTCCTCTTCAGCCAGTGCCCCCAATAGCAAGCCGCTTGTTCTGGGGGGCTCTGGTGCATGCTCACTCCCATGCCCCGATCTATGCATCTATAAGACACACAGAGCCACAGCTCGACCCCACCCACAACCCCACTCTCTCCTTATTGGTTCACTGGCTGTGATTGACAGTAACAGTAGCCAATGGCTCATGCTGCTGTCTCAGCCAATGAGCCCAGGAGAAGTTTATCTCTCGTGTACATCGCTGGATCAATAGGGAGTTCAGGTAAGTATTGGTTGGGAATAGGGGGGGGGGGGTGCTACACACAGAAGGTTTTTTTTTTACCTTCATGCATAGAATGGTAAAAAATCTTGAGCCTTTAAAACCACTTTAAATTCAGTAAAATCATCTGAGCAAGGGAAATCAAAAGTAGGGCTTAGGTAAAAAGCAGCTAAATAAGAGGAGAAACTCTATGGAACAACTGAAGGGTGAGATCCACCCTTTTGGATTTCTCACTGTTCAGTGTTCAGTTGTTTAACTTCTTCTTTTAACTTCTTAAGGATCGGCTCCTGCACTTATACGTCGGCAGAATGGCACGGCTGGGCACATCAACGTACAGGTACGTTGTCCTTTAAGAGCCCAGCCCTGAGCTCCGTGACCGCGGCCGTGTGACCAGTGGACCCGATCGCCGCTGGTGTCCGCAATCAGGTCACAGAACTGAAGAACCGGGAGAGGTATGTGTAAACAAACCTCTCCCGTGCTTGCTAGTGACACTGTCACTGATCGTCTGTTCCCTGTCATAGGGAAAGTCGATCAGTGATGTCACACGCCAAGCCACGCCCCCAGACAGTTAGAAAATACACACAGGGCTCACTTAACCCCTCCCCGCCCCCTAGTGGTTAACTCCTTCACTGCCAGTGTCATTTACACAGGAATCAGTGCATTTAAATAGCACTGATTGCTGTATAAATGACAATGGTCCCAAAAATGTCCGATGTGTCTGCCATAATGTCACAGTCACAATAAAAATCGCTGCCATTACTAGTAAAAAAAAATTGTAATAAAAATGCTATAAAACTATCCCCTATTATGTAAACGCTATAACTTTTGCGCAAATCAATCAATAATTGCTAATTATGATTTTTTTTACCAAAAATATGTAGAAGAATACATATCGACCTAAACTGAGGAAAAAATATGTTTTTTTATATATTTTTGGGGGATATTTATTATAGCAAAAAGTAAAAAATATTGCATTTTTTTCAAAATTGTCGCTCTATTTTTGTTTATAGCGCAAAAAATAAAAACCGCAGACGTTATGAAATACCTCCAAAAGAAAGCTCTATTTGTGGGAAAAAAAGGACGCCAATTTTGTTTGGGAGCCATGTCGCAGGACCGCGCAATTGTCAGTTAAAGCGACGCAGTGCCGAATCGCAAAAAGGGGCCTGTTCCTTTGGCTGCAAATTGGTCCGGGGCTTAAGTGGTTAATAGAGGTTCTCCTCTTATTTACATGTACATATTTCTATATACTTATTTTCCTATGTGGTTACTTGTTACTATGTGGTTAAGTCCTGCATCATGGAGGGTTTTTCTTGTTCTATGTATATTGGGAAGATGGCATTCTCACAGCTACCCACCACAATTACCATGAAAAATACACATTTATTCAGACAGCAATCTAGATCTTATTTTTGTCAAAATTATTATATTTTACATTTTATGAAAAAGAAATACAGTAGGAACAGTTTCTTCCATGTACATTTCCAAAGTGTTCCTTTCAGATTGTCCGTTGCTATAAGTCCATTGATGCCTCTGAGTTATTCTTTTTTTTTACATTTATTCTTTTTTTAAAATTTATTATATCTGTTTGCATTCGTGTCTAGTGCACAGTGCTTGTCGTTCAATTCTCCAGGTGCCTTCTTCATAGGTACAATGGCATATAGTGCAATCATCAGTCTTTATTTCTCTTCCTGCTGGGATTACAATAGTCTCTGCAAAGCAGTTTGGTCCTATAATAAAGACACAAAAGTATATCATTTAAATTTCAAACAAACAATATTTCATTTGCTGTTTATAAAACACTTTTTCACAGAACGTTTAAAGCATTGTTTTTTATGGCTTATAATGATTACTTACAGCTTGCTTACGTTCAGTTTAATTAAACTGTAAAGGCTTGCACAATAAAACAACAAAACAAGGAAAAAAGGACTTTAAAGGTTGCCACTCATAACTCCTGATTGTTTGTATGTGAGTACTCAACTTGACTATAATTACAGGAATTATAATTGTTTGTTGTAAATAACTGTGATTTTCTACCCATTATAAATAGGATCTCCCGAAGAAGCCAGTTATTGGCGAAATGCGTAGAGATCAGAGATCAAGACCAGCACTGAAATTGTTTTTGTGATCTAGCCCAATACATTTATGGATAATTGTTGATGTCATTATTCCTTTTGAGGTACATTTATGTCTCATAGAGGCTAGGTCCTTTTAGAACAAATGTACTATAATTCAATTGGAGCATTTAGGCTACACTTATGACAAGTGTTCAAGGTTTTTTTATAAATATTTATGGAATTTGTATTGTGAATAAACATTTGTATTTTTATAATTCTTTGTGAGTACTCACTGCCTTTATCTGGAGTTATGAGTGACAACCTTTAAAGTCCCTTTTCCCTTGTTTTGTACTTCTTTTGCATGTGGTGCCACATCAGCAATTTGCGCTTAATTTTTCTGGCACACTAAAAGCATTCTACACATCTAAAACTCTGTATTGCCTATTATTAAATGAATAGCCAAACAACCAGGAAGGATTCAAATAGAAGTGAATCAATTACAATTACAACATAAGTACATTTTAGAAGATAGCAGGAAGCATGTACTGTAAATGACTGAATAAATGTTAATCTTTACTAAATATAAACACTAGATTTTCTAAAGGATATGACAGAGAGCAGGGAAAAATTGCTATGGTATGCTTGCTTTGCAAGCTCACATCAGTACACAAATGTGGGTGCATATGAAACACAGTGTAGAAAATTGTATCACCCTCATGGCTAACAAAAGAGAGAATTAGAAATAGACTTGGGAAACGTAACATTAATAAATCACCAGGACCAGATGGCTTGCAAATCAAAGTAATTACCACTCCAGGTGGTATCGCTTGTGTTCACACCATCCTAGTATGTAGGAGATGAAGGGTGCAGGCTCAGCAAAGTCAAATGGCAGAAAATGGAGAAAGGACGGCCTCACTCAAAATAATGCCTTTATTGAATGAAGCTAAATCCATACATCAATCAGAGACACAGGTCCAGATGATAGCTGATGTGTTTCGCACTGTTAGTGGCGCTTAATCATAACTGTAGGACTACTGATCGCAATCTATCTTTAATACACAGAAAAATGAATTATGGTGGTCACCTGACCAGTTGTATCTAATCCAGATAGCGATCAGCTGTGGTCCTGAAAAAACCTTTCACACTTGTGGGGGAGGAGTGATCAGGGAGCAGATCAAGGAAACCAATATATTAAATAATTTCTTTCTTAAAAGATCAGGTCGGGTCTCCCATTTACTACAGGAGTTTATTTTATTGAGCCTTGAATTTTTGCTCACACATACCTCTTTTATGTTTGATGGTGAATTCTATCTCCAGATGTGCGGTGCTTTGATGGGAGACAAATTTTCTCCATCATTGGCCAATTTGTACATTGGATGGTGGGAGAGGGATCATATTTTCGGAACACATAGCCCGCGCCGCAAAGATACAATATTTTATTATTGCTTCATAGACGATCTGCTGTTCGTTGTCGCTGACGAACAATTCAACAAGGAAACTTGGTTGGACTACTTAAATGAAGG
Organism: Lithobates sylvaticus; assembly: GCA_028564925.1. Classification (NCBI taxonomy): domain Eukaryota; kingdom Metazoa; phylum Chordata; class Amphibia; order Anura; family Ranidae; genus Lithobates; species Lithobates sylvaticus. The sequence goes on along the minus strand of CM053030.1, from coordinate 340,519,604 downwards.
CACCCAAGGGTACTTAGGGAACTAAGTCAAGTAATTGCCAGACCATTGTTCCTAATTTTTTCTGACAGTCTACTGACTGGAATGGTACCAGCTGATTGGAGAAAAGCCAATGTAGCACCAATCTTTAAAAATGGGCCAAAATGCATCGCTGGGAATTACAGACCAGTTAGCCTTACATTAATAGTATGCAAGCTCTTGGAGGGGATGATAAGGGAATATATAAAGAATTTTAGTAATGAAAACGGCATCATTAGCAGTAATCAGCATGGATTCATGAAGAATCGTTCTTGCCAAACCAATCTATTAACCTTCTATGAGGAAGTGAGCTGCCATCTTGATAAAGGAAGGCCGTAGATGTGGTGTATCTGGATTTTTCAAAAGCATTTGACACAGTTCCCCAAAAAACTTTTACTGTAAAAAGTAAGGTCCATTGGCGTGGACCATAGGGTGAGTACATGTATTGAAAACTGGCTACAAGGGTGAGTTCAGAGGGTGGTGATGAATTGGGAGTACTTGGAATGGGAGAATCAAGGATTGAAAAGGACCTGGGGGTCCTAGTAGATGATATGCTTAGTAACGGCATGCAATGCCAAGCTGCTGCTAACAATGCAAGATAAAGTTATAATTCCACTCTACAAGACTCTAGTCCGGCCTCACCTGGAGTATGCTGTCCAGTTCTGGGCACCAGTCCTCAGGAAGGATGTACTGGAAATGGAGCGAGTACAGAGAAGGGCAACAAAGCTAATATAGGGTCTGGATGATATTAGTTATAAAGAAAGATTGCGAGCACTGAACTTATTCTCTCTGGAGAAGAGACGCTTGAGAGGGGATATGATTTCAATTTACAAATACCATACTGGTGACCCCACAATAGGTTTAAAACTTTTTTGCGGAAGGGAGTTTAATAAGACAAGTGGTCACTGATTAAAATTAGAAGAAAAGAGGTTTAATCTTAAACTGCATAGAGGTTCTTTACTGTAATGCCCCGTACACACGGTCGGAATTTCCGACGGAAAATTTCCTATCGGACCATGTTGTCGGAAAATCCGACCGTGTGTGGGCTCCATCGGACTTTTTCCGTCAGAATTTCCGCCGGAAAAAATTTGAGATCCTGCTCTCAAATTTTCCGACAACAAAATCCGATTGGACTTTTTCCGATCGCGTGTAGAGAATTCCGACGGACAAAGTGCCACGCATGCTCAGATCACATTACAAGACCAAAGCTATTGGCTACTAGCCTCTACGTAGTTCCGTCGTACGCAACAAACTTCACCACGTTCAGAATGATTGGATTTTCCGACAACTTTGTTCGACCGTGTGTATGCAACACCAGTGTCGGACAAAATCCGTCTGAAAAAATACGACGGATTTTGTGGTTGTAATTTCCGACCGTGTGTACGGGGCATAAGAGTGGCAAGGATGTGGAATTCCCTTCCACAGGCAGTGGTTTCAGCGGGGTTCATCAATAGTTCAAAAAAAATATTACCAGTCGATAAGCACCTGAACAACCGCAACATACAGGGATATACAATGTAATACTGACATATAATCACACACATAGGTTGGACGTGATGGACTCACCTACTGAAATGTTCACTGTGTCAACAGAAGACAAGCTATCAAATGTAGTGAAAAGACCCATAATTTTGCACCATCGAGTTTAAAAGTAGCAGTAGGTCAAACACCACCTTTTAAAAGGTCACATTTGTAGTGATCTAATATGTAGTTCGTAGATGGTATGTAGTTATTAATAAGTATTGTCTCGCAGCAAACCCAATTCTCCAGAGAGAGATACTTTATTAGCTTCCAAAACAGAACAGTCTTACAGATGACAAAAATCCAACAGAGTTCATATGACAAGGAATATCTTCCCTAGACTTGTGCCTTCATAATCACAGACCCTTCTCTGAGATATTTTTTCTTAGACTGCAAGCCAGCCTGAATGTCTTCTCAAATACTGGTCTGACACTGGGGGGGGGGGGGGGGTTATGCTAAATGTTTACCATGAATACCCCCTCAGGTCTAATTACCATCAATAAATACTTCCTTTGAAATGTTCATCTAGATTAAAAGGCCATTCCTCACACACACACAACTTGCATAAGATTTACACATCAAAAGGGTCTTCAGCTGTCCCTTTGATATGTTTAAATTCAGTTGGGTTTGACTCAACTGAATTCAATATGAAGGTCTGAATTTGAATTCTGAAGGTCAATATGTTACTTTAATCATAAATTGGCTAACATATTACAACATATACCCCCACTTGGGTCGTAGTGATCTAATATATCGTTCGTAGATGGTTTGTAGTTATTAATAAGTATTGTCTCACAGCAAACCCAATTCTCCAGAGAGAGGCACTTTATTGGCTTCCAAAACAGAACTTTCTTACAGTCTTACAGATGACAAAATCCAACAGGGTATCATGACAACGAATATTTTCTCTTAGACCTATGCCTTCATAATCACAGACCCTTCTCTGAGAGAGATCTTTTTTAGACTAAGAGCCATCTTATATCCCCTACACACACTGAATGGCTGAGCAATTTGCTTTGATCTGCTCCTGTCTTTCAGAGTGACAGCAGATCACCCCAAGCTGTGAACAGCTGTAGTCATAAAACTGCCCTAATCTGCATTCTTTAACATTAACAAGCCCCCTTTGATATGTGTGACTACTGATTAGATTAAGAGATGACACCTGAACACTCTTTTGAGGTGTAGAATAGACTTGAATCCCCAATCTATATTCTTGCATAATGAATTTGTCTTAGAATGCCTAAATAAAATGCCTATATGAAATACATAAAAAACACTACATATATCTTATATATATATATATATATATTAGATATAACATACTACATATACCCCCACTTGGGTCGTTCTAACTACTAGAACTGACCCATAAATCAAGCAACAAACATATCATTACGACTTGAGGTACTGGATGATTTACAATGGCTCATATAAAATATAAAGTTGAAACTGGTTACATTTCTCTTCACCAGCCTCTAAAATATCCCCATGAAACAGTCAATAGATAATATAGCTTTAGACCATGACTGGAAAAGGATTCGGTAAACATCCGTTGCCCATATAGCTGTTAGGCCTTATTATATCACATCAAGATCTTGAATATTGCACAAAAACGAGCTGATGTCACAGTCCATTCTTCGGTCTGACTTCATCACATCTCTCACTGAAAGTAAACGTGTTATGCTCTGGGAGTGCCGACCCACATAAATCCAGGATTCTTATCTCCAGGCTCAAGGTTTTCATTTTTTAAAGATGCTTTTGCACAAACACCAGCAAATCCTGAAATTCTACTTCCATCTTTATAGTAAGAAGAACCATCAATGTACCAGCACTCACTTTCAAGTTCAAAAGATTTGGATACGGCAGAAAAAACTGTGCTGCAAACTATTGCCCTTGACATTCATGAGTCCATCTTGCAAGTATTTTACAATTCACATCTTCTTTCCATTTTAAGCCGACTCCTCATTGCCTTCAATAGAATTACTTGGATTGTTCAGTCTATAATTCCACCTGAATGGTATACCAATCTATAACCCATATGTCCATATAATCCATATATAATCCCCCACTTTCAGATAGAATCAGCTTGACATCAGCGTTTATCAGATCTTCTATCCAGACAAAGCAGCAGTGGAAAATCTTGCCAGTAAAGTTAGGTCTTTTTCATCCATATGTCATAGCCTTTAGCATATTATCAATGACTGATTAAACAAAGTTTCAAATCATGACTGGAGTGATGAATTTCGCTCACCCCTCTTATAAATTTAGGAAAACCACCCAACATACTATAATTTATGCTATGCCAAGCCATTGTGCAGCATCCCACCTTAGATGTCAAATATATTGATCAATATGCAATATGTAATATGTACAGGTGTTATGAAAATTATTTTAGGTTTAAATGTTTCGCTCTGGTTTTAAGATAAAGTTCAAGAAATAAAACATAATAAAATAAAAATAGGGCTTGATGTGACAAAAGAAAAAAAAAATGAATGTTAAAAAAAAAAAAATGGTCCATTGCTTGATGAATATTGAGAGAGTCCATGATATTGTTTATTCAGCGTTTCTCCCCCACTAGCCAGCAATTTCAGCTTGCAGTTCACATTCTATTCACATGCAGTATCTCCAATATCTGAAAGACAAAAACTCTCCAACAAAACTAATTAGCAAGGTCCTTAAACATTGTTTGAAGTTAAAACAAAGGACTATTTACACATACAGTTTGAAACTAATCCACCCCCACTGCTAGAGAAGTGTCATTTGCATTCAAAAACAGATCTGGAGAATGTACATCTGCATTTATGACGTCCTGATTTCTGTTCAGCTGCTCCAACAATGTGTAATGTTCCATTTTCATCTTATCATACTCAATCTTTAAGTGGTCATATTTCTGTTTTAACTGAGAAAACAATATCCAGGCCTTAGACATTTTTTTATTATTATTTTGGTCAGCTCTGTTTTTCATATTAATATCACCTATATTTGACCTGGTGTTTCCTCTTTGTTTGTTATCATAAGACATTATTTTTTGATCTTTATGTTCAGTATTTGTCCTAAACAATGTGGCTAAATCAATTTTGACAGCTTGCTCATTTGACTTTCTCCATAAATGGTCTGTCCTCAACAATACGTCTTTTAAATCATGAGGATTTGGGGTAACTAGTAAAATATTTTGTTTGATATCTTCATGCAAAGCATGTAGAAATATACTCATATGTACCAAGCCACCATGCTCAAATGCAAGATTATTACTGCCCAATAATTCCATAATAGTTGCTATCCTGTGTGACAATTCATAGGGAGATTCACTTTGCATTTGTTTGATCTTCCCATGAATAGTAATATCAGAATGTACACCATACAAAACACATAATAATTCTAGTAATATGTCCCTTGTCCTCAGAGGTTGAATACAAATTTGTTTAATTCTCATCCAAAGACTACTTCCTATAGAATGTTGTATAACTCGTTCTAAATCAGATTGGTTGATATTGTACATATCTCTGACATTCTGCAAGTCACAAAACCATTTTAAAAATCTGTTTAAATCATGGCAGGGAATCATTCCTATTTCTTTAAGAATTGCATCTAATTCTTTTGGTTTCAAAGGCTTCATTACAAGCTGAACTTCACCTGCATTATTATTATTGTTATAAACTGTGGTGGTCATAGTGGGTGCAGCTGGCAATGAATTATCAGATTTAATATGAGGTTCTGTTTCATTTGATAGAATGTTTGTATTTGTATTTTGCTGCAGATTTGATGCATATCTGCATTCCTGAGATCTCTTCTCTAATTCCATAATTCTTCATTTCAATCTCTCATTTTCCTCTGATAATTCATCACAACGTTTAGATTTCTCAAGCAACGCACCCCCAATGGTGACTGCATGCAATTTTAAATTTACAGTCTCACTTTCTGATTGGTTTTGTAACCTCTGACAAACCTTGTTGCTATTATCAACTGCACTCTGTAACTGGGTAATTTCCTCAACCTTATCCTTCAAAGAACTTTCCATTGTTAAACAGCAAGATAACAAGCCCTGTACAATACAACCTTTTCTTTTACTTTCTGAAATTTTGCTATCAAAAACAGTTTTCTCTAAAAATTCATTCATCATAGTCCATGTCTGCTTATATTTTTCTGGAACTTCATAAGGACCGCCATGACGCTTAATACATTTTAACACCCATCTGTTAACTTTATCAGAACTGACACTAGCTTCACACTGAGTAAGCATTTTGACTATATTATTAATAATTAAAAAAAAGGAAATGTTTTACTCACCGCATTAATTACTCCTTCAGCTTCCAGCTCAGGTCTTCTGGTACACGATACAGTCGCCCTTTTTTTTGTTTCCAGTCTCCAGAGAATAATTCTGGGGTTCCAAACTTGTTTGATTTTGTAGATCAGACTCTCTTATGTCACAACCAGACATTAGAGTCACAGCACAGGTCTTGGGTCTCCATCAGACTTCTGTCCAACTCACAGGATTGTTATCACCGACTTCTGTTACTAAGTCCTGGCTCTTCTGATCACTTGAACGGCACCAATGTAGTGATCTAATATATCGTTCGTAGATGGTTTGTAGTTATTAATAAGTATTGTCTCGCAGCAAACCCAATTCTCCAGAGAGAGGCACTTTATTGGCTTCCAAAACAGAACAGTCTTACAGATGACAAAATCCAACAGGGTATCATGACAACGAATATTTTCTCTTAGACCTATGCCTTCATAATCACAGACCCTTCTCTGAGAGAGATCTTTTTTAGACTGAGAGCCATCTTATATCCCCTACACACACTGAATGGCTGAGCAATTTGCTTTGATCTGCTCCTGTCTTTCAGAGTGACAGCAGATCACCCCAAGCTGTGAACAGCTGTAGTCATAAAACTGCCCTGATCTGCATTCTTTAACATTAACAAGCCCCCTTTGATATGTGTGACTACTGATTAGATTAAGAGATGACACCTGAACACTCTTTTGAGGTGTAGAATAGACTTGAATCCCCAATCTATATTCTTGGATAATGAATTTGTCTTAGAATGCCTAAATAAAATGCCTATATGAAATACATAAAAAACACTACATATATCTAATATATATATATATATATATATATTAGATATAACATACTACAACATTCTGGCATAATTACAGCATATTAGAATGATAGTTAAAGATAACTTTCTGATACTGGCCAAATTGTCAGTATAAAAAATGTACTTCTTTTTAAATATTATGTTTTTAGTTGCTAAGGCTGCATTTTATCACCATGGGGAAAAATGTCAATGCTTGCTATAAATAAGAAAAAAATACCAGGCAACAGATGGCGATAATAGTCTATATACCAGGCAGCACATCCAATGGTAATCCTCATCTCATGCAGTTTAAAAAGATTAAGCAATGGCAGATCATTCTTTTTTTCAACTACTCGAAAGTTACTAAGAAATCAGTAAGTAACATTTACACTTTTTCAATGCAAGAACCAAAGCCAAATGTCAGGTAATTTATTTTTATCCAACCAAATGTGCTTTATATATAGGATGTTGCCTAGAGGATTTTGAGTGACTATTGGGGGAATTTTCCAGCAAACCTTTTATACATATACTCCTATTTAAGTAATAGAAAAATGTCTATGCAAATCACCTAGAAAAGTGCTGATATACCTGTCATTTTCATAGGTACCTGATAGTAATAATCAATACTTTTTATCACATTAATAGAGTGTATGTTTAGAAAAATGTTTTATGGGGGGGTGTGGCCAGAAGCTGACCGAGATGGCTGCCTGCTAGATTCGCTGCGAGCTACAGCGGCCTTTCAGGGCATTAGCGATGAGGAAGACAACCTTCTCTCCCAGCGTACAGCTGCACAAGATCCCCGAGACAACCAGGGGGATGCTGAAAGGAGGAACGAGCGATCAGCTCCATGGAAACTCACAGAGTTCTTCCCGCAGCTGAACCACCGATCACCCCAAGATGGCACCGGCAGACACAGAACGGCTCCACGAGGAGGACCAGGGGCAGCCCGCACACAAAAAGGGGACTCAGAAGGAGCGGGTCTTCCACCACTCCTGACACAAACCAGCTCCACGACATCTACACCCTCAGCCAGCCCAGCTAAATCTAAGCTGAAACTGACACAAGAAGCAGGACAAGACTCTGAGGTGAGCCCAGTCACACAAACAACCCATGTGACACTACTCTCAGAGACATGTTGTTAACACTACAAAACTCTATTCACTCAGACATCATGATGCATAACTTTTCCACTGAAATTTTCTTTCTGGGAGAGAGAGTCACAAACATAGAACAAAAACTGGGAGAAGTGACTGGGAGAAGTGAACGATCTTGTAGATGTTCAAAATGAGGAAGCAAAGGATATTGAATGGATGAAAGCCAAAATAGCAGATTTGGAGGACCGTTTCAGAACGAACAACCTAAAAATTACCAGAGTCCATTCAACAATCACCAGATACAGTATAAATGGGGTCATTCGGTTAAGCTAATAATCACAAAAGTAAATAAGCCCTACACTGTCCACACTCTTGATGAAGGCCTTTCGCTGCTGTGACAATGGCACATCCTGGAGCCCATACAGCAATGTCAGCAAAGCTGAAATCAACACAATCGCAATAATATCGATTGGAACGAATTTGATCCCCCAGATGAAATGATCACTTAATTTCTTCCAGCCTTACCTACGATAACCCCTTGAAGGCCCGCTCAAGCCTAGCTCACCAGCCTTATACCCCCAATATAAGACGCAATATATACCGCACATGCAGAGTTCTGCTGTTCTCTTTGTTTTAAAAATAAAACAAGAAAAAAAAAGAGGAGTATTAGAAACACTGACTAAATTTTTTTTTGTTACTCAGTTACTTGTTGATTTGTTTACCATATATTACAGTCTACAGCTTACCACAAATTTCCACTCATCGGTACTACAATACTTCTACGCACGCAAAGAACCGACCGACTGGATAATCTCCTGGAAATCTTCAGAAAACGTAAGTCAACAACCTCCTTATACTGGTATACATATTTCTCCTTGCTGAGCATACGCAATCCAATTTTAGAGCTTTAGACAACGGGTACATAAGGGATCTCCCAATGCCTATCAAAATGTAATCTATTAATGTTAAGGGCCTGAACCACCCAGGGAAGCACTTCTCTCTCTGGTCGGAAACCAACAAACTCCAATGTGACATCCTGTGCCTTCAGGAGACGCATTTATGCCATGACAAAGCCCCTAACGTGGCACACAAAAAATTCCCCACACATATATTTCGACAACTCTCCAAACAAAATGAAAGGGGTACTCACCGCCATTAAAGACAGTAGCTTTTAAGCTGACCACCTCTACTGCTGATCCACAATGAAGATATCTCATCCTAGTTTGTGAAATAAACAATGTTACCTACACAATTGTGAACACTTATGCCCCCAATACTGGTCAACAATGATATCTTCGTAAATTGTTAAAAAAGGTTAACAAAATCAAACAAGGCCACACAATCATCTGCGGAGGCTTTAATCTACCTCCTGATGCCTCCATAGACACGAAAGGCCCTGCACCCAAAAAGCCCAAACAGACTAATCTACTCTCATTTTTACATGCCAATGACTTGTTCGACATTTGGAGATGTCAACGTTCCACGGAAAGATACTTTACCTTCTTCTCTAAACCCCATTGTACTTACTCCAGAATAGACTTATTTATCGGTGACAAACAGCTCCTTCAAGAGGCCATCAAATCAGAAATACACACCATTACATGGTCAGACCATGCACCCATATCCCTGACTCTGAGCGACAAATTGGAAAACAACTTTACATCCAATTGAAGGAATGACCCTCAATCGATGTCAGATCCCGCTAATCTAGCTGTCATACAAAAACATCTACAGGATTATCCATACATCCATCATCCTACCAAAGGAGATAAATTGAACCATCCCAAAGATATAACCAATGCATTTTGAATGTATTATAATACATTATACAACTCAAAAGATGACCCATAGTTACATAGTTACATAGTTAGTTAGGTTGAAAAAAGACAGAAGTCCATCCAGTTCAACCACAAATAAAAATAAATAAATAAATAAATCATACAATCCCATATACCCCATTCTATACCCACAGTTGATCCAGAGGAAGGCAAAAAAAAACCCTCAGCAGAGCATGCTCCAATTTGCTAAAGCAGGGGAAAAAATTTCTTCCTGATCCCCCGAGAGGCAATCGGATTTTCCCCGGATCAACTTTACCTATAAATGTTAGTACCCAGTTATATTATGCATCAATCACACAACCAACAGACTTAGGAATCTCGAGCTTCCTAGAAGCCCTGAACCTCCCCACACTATCTACAGAGCAACTAGCAACCCTTAATGCCCCTCTATCCATGAAAGAAATAACACAAGCTATTTCAGCTGTTCCTAATAGCAAAGCCCCTGGACCTGATGGCTTTTTGGCCGAATAATATAAACTCTTTGATTAAACTCTAGTTCCACATATGTGTCAGATGTTCAATGCTGCTGTGTCCTCTGGCAAACTCTTAAGTGAAATGCTGTCTGCAAACATTTGCAAACATCTGCAAATTTCCCCCTCCATTTCTTTATTAAACACAGACATTAAGTTATATGCAAAACGAGTAGCCCAAAGATTAGCCCCTATTAAGCCACATCTCATACACCCCAACCAGGTGGGATTTACCCTGGGAACGCAAGACCCTGATGCCACGCGGAAAATAACAAACCTCTTACATTATACAGAATCTAAAAGTATCCCAACCTTATTTGTAACCTTGGATGCCGAAAAGCATTTGACAGGATCCATTGGGGATACCTGAAGCATACTCTTAGAAAATTTGTCTTCCAAGGTAACATCACGTCAGCTATCCTTGCCCTGTACGCCAACCCTACCGAAAGAGTCTTCACAAATGGAGTCTTTTCTGATCCGTTTACTATTACCAATGGCACAAGGCAAGGGTGCCCCCTATCCCCCTTAATTTTCACATTAATGATGGAACCCCTAGCTCCAAAAATTTGCACATCCACCAGTATCTCAGGAGTTAAATTTCAGATCAGGAATTCAAAATTACATTATTTTCGGATGACATAATCCTTACTTTAACAGAACCGGCTGCATCCCTTGCAAACATATGCAACATATTGAATGTTTTTAACACATGTTCATTTTACTAAATTAATGACTCTAAAACAAATGTCCTAAGTGCAAATATACCGAAATGTACTTCGTCCCTCCTCAAAACCAAATTCCCTTTCCATTGGGTGTCCACTTCTATGCCATATCTAGGTATCTCTTTAACATCTCCGACTTCCAACTTATATACATGTAATTATCTGCCATTTATTAATATGTGCAAACAAGACCTCCAACTAATATGCAAACAACATCTCTCATGGGCTGGCAGAACTGCAGCCTTCAAAATGATCACTATTCCAAAGCTTTTATACATATATAGAGCTCTCCCTATAGCGATCCCTGATTCATTCTTTAGCATCTTTAAAACGAGCTATAAGCTCGTTTGTATGGCTAAAACGGAAACCAACGTGTCCTTACGCAACTATCATAAAACAAAAATCTGCAAGAGGGATGAGCTTCCCCGACGTCAAAGACTACTATGTAGCAGTGATTCTAGACCAAATCAAACATTTAACAAACAATGGAGGTTTATTGAGCAAGTGTGTTTACAGGAAGGTACCCTAAGTTCTCTCCTTCTAGCACAATCGGTATCCACAAAATAAAAAAAAACTAACCATCCCACTATCTCAGCTGCTCTTGCAGCTTGGAAATATTTCTCTTGCAGCTAAGAACATATCTCCAATGGACGATGACCAAGTCATTCCTGTTCCTATAGAAGCACTTAATTTCATCCTCCCCACAATATCTCTCAAACACTGGTCACATATCAAAATCCAACCGTTAACCTCATTAATGCAACACAATTAAACTATTACATTCAAAAACATTCATAGAAACCAAATATCAAGTACCTCCACAAGGTTTAGGTAAATAGCCTCATACCTCCAAAAACACACAACTTTGGATGTCAAACTACCCCATAAAGCAAGGTCATTCTGGACTTCCAAATCCCCAAACACGAAAGGGATTACTATACTATATAATCTCTTTCAAAGTAAAACCACATTTGTAAAAACAGCAGCATTAAAGAGGTGGGAAAGAGATATGCAAACTTCCTTCTCTGACTCACAATGGCGGAAAGCTAAACTACATAATCACACAGCGTTAACTACTGGGAATTGTCACAAAAAATCCATCCCAGATGGTACCTTACCCCCGTCCAAATGTGCAAATTTGCAAACCTGGATGATGACCATTGTTGGAGGGGATGTTCACACTTAGGTTCACTAATACATATTCTCTGGGATTGCCCCCACATATATCCCTTCTGGAAAAAAATATTCTCTTTTATTTCCGACATTACGGGTATTCTAACCAAACCCTACCCTTCATTAGCTATTCTCAGCATAGGAATAGAATCCGTTAATATTATTTGCCGCTAGATTACTCATTATGTGCAAATGGAGAAGTTCATCAATCCTCAATATCTCTGATGTTAAGCTCCAACTAAATTTAGTGAAAGATTATGAAAAACTTTCCGCTCTGAAAAACAACACGTATGCCCTGTACACACGGTCGGATATTCTGATGGAAAAAGTCCGATTGGATTATGTTGTCGGAAAATCTGATTGTGTGTGGGCTTTAGCAGGCAGGACCTCAAATTTTCCGACAACAAAATCCGATCTGACTTTTTCCGATCGTGTGTGTGGAAAATTCCGACAGACAAAGTGCCACGCATGCTCAGATCAAATTACGAAACCGAAGCTATTGGCTACTAGCCTCTACGTAGTTCCGTCTTGCGCAACGAACGTCACCACGTTCAGAATGATCAGATTTTACGACAACTTTGTCCGACCGTGTATATGCAACACCAGTTTCGGACAAAATCCGTCAGAAAAAAACGGATGGATTTTGTGGTCGGAATTTCCGACTGTGTGTAAGGGGGCTAACGGTATGTCAAATACACCACTGCATGGAAACCCTGGCTACAAATCCAAAATGCACGGTAGTAATATATCCAAATGTATATCTGTAACTAATGTACCAATATCTGATGTTATATTTTGATCTATGCATTCATCAAAATGGACAATTAGACTATAACCATTGTTATTACTTTCTACACATTTGTTAATGTACCAAAGCAATGTGTTTCTATTTCTTGTTGTTGCCTTTGAAATACGTAATAAATAGAGTTGAGCGGACACCTGGATGTTCGGGTTCGATGGGTTCGGCTGAACTTCGCAAAAAAGTTAGAGTTCGGGACCCGAACTTGACCCCGAACCCGAACCCCATTGAAGTCAATGGGGACCAGAACTTTTGAGGACTAAAATGGCTCTAAAACAGCAATGGAAAAGGCTAGAGGGCAGTAAATGGCAGCAAAATGTTGTTAAGAGCATGGCAAGTGATCTGCAAACAAATAGGGAAATAACTTAAAATAATAAAAAATACATAAAAATAAAATAATAATGATCTTGACCTAGGAGGACAAGGTCCATATGGAGTAGAAGGTTGAGGTGGCAGTGGATGTGGTGGTGTAGGTGGAATCGGCAGTGGAGGAGGACGAGGTAGCCAACACTGGTTTTTGTTTTTAATTTTTTTTTTTTTAATTAGGGTTCACCCCAAAAGAGTGAGAAAGATCAAAAATACAACAATGGCTGGGAAATGCCGGTATACATGTCTATTCTGCACAAGGTACGGACAAGTCCTGTGGGATCCATGCCTGGTTCATTTTAATGAACGTGAGCTTGTCCACATTGGCTCTGGACAGGCGGCTGCGCTTGTCTGTGATAACGCCCCCTGCCGTGCTAAATACGCGTTCAGATAATACACTGGCTGCAGGGCAGGCCAGAACCTCCAAGGCGTAAAGGGCAAGCTCAGGCCATGTGCCCAATTTGGAGACCCAGAAGTTGAAGGGGGCAGACCCGTCATTCAGTATGTGTAGGCGTGTGCACACATACTGCTCCACCATGTTGGTGAAATGCTGCCTCCTACTAAGACTATGCTGGTGCTGGTTGTTGCGGCATGCTGACAAAGCTTTTCCACATTTCGGCCATGCTAACCCTGCCTTCTGAGGTGCTGGCGGTGCCCCGGCTGCATTGGTGACCTCTTCCTCCTCCTCTGCCTTCGCCTTGTGCTTCCACTGTGCCCCCGCTGTCAGGTGGGAATGCCACCAGCAGCGCGTCTACCAGCATGCGCTTGTACTCATGCATCTTACAATCATGCTCCAGTGAGGGAATTAAGGACAGTACGTTGCCCTTGCAATGGGGATCCAGCAGCGTGGCCACCCAGTAATCGGCACCAGTTAGAATGTTGGCAACTCGGCAGTCGTTGTGAAGACACTGAAGCATGAAATCACTCATGTGTGTCAGGCTTCCCAGAGGCAACAAAAGCTGTCCTCTGTGGGAGGTGTATCGTCTGTGTCCTCTGTATCCCCCCAGCCACGCACCAGTGATGGCCATGAGCTGGTCTGGGTGCCACCCTGCTGTGAACATGGTTCCTCCTCCTCCATCTCCTCCTCCTCATCCTCCACCTCGTCATCCTCCAGAACTATGCCCTTGCTGGACAATTGTGTACCTGGCGTTTGTTGGTGCAGGAACCCACCCTCGGAGCCAGTTGTGAATGAATGCCCTGAAAGCCTTAGAAATGATCCCTCTTCCTCCTCCTTCTCCTCCTGTGCCACATCCTTCTCCATCATTGCCCAAAGCATTTTTTCAAGGAGGCATAGAACTGGGATAGTAACGATGAGAACGGCGTCATCAGCACTGGCCATGTTGGTGGAGTACTCGAAACAGCGAAACAAGGCACACAGGTCTCGCATGGAGGCCCAGTTATTGGTGGTGAAGTGGTGCTGTTCCGCAGAGCGACTCAGCAGCTGAAACTCCACTATGTGCAAGGTGGAGTTCCACCTTGTGGGCACGTCACATATGAGGCGGTGAGCGGGAAGGCCGAAGTTACGCTGCAGCGCTGACAGGCGAGCAGCAGCAGGGTGAGAACGCCGAAAGTGCACACAGATGGCCCGCACTTTCTGCAGCAGCTCTGGCATATCGGGGTAATTTTTAAGGAACATCTGTACTACCAAATTCAGCACACGCGCCAGGCAAGGGAGATTTTGCCCATTATCGCACACCACCAGGTCGGGCTTAAGGCTCACTGCCACCAACCACTCATCGGTCTGTTGTTCTATGTCCCTCCACAACTCCTGCGCGGTGTGGGTTTTTTCCCCCAAACAGGAAAGTTTTAAAACTGCCTGCTGTCGTTTAACCCTGGCTGTGCTGAAGTTGGTGGTGAAGGTGTTACGCTGACCGGATCAGGAGGCGGTAGAGGATGAGGAAGCGGAGTAGGAGGAGTTAGCAACAGGAGGCAAACTGAAGCGCCCTGCAATCCTTGGTGGTGGAAGGACATGCGCTAAACTGCTATCTGCCTCAGGCCCAGCCGCCACTGCATTTACCCAGTGTGTTGTTAGGGAGATATAACATCCCTGACCGTGCTTACTGGTCCACGTATCCGTAGTTAGGTGGACCTTGCCACAGATGGCGTTGCACAGTGCACACCTGATTTTGTTCCCCACTTGGTTGTGCAGGGAAGGGATGGCTCGCCTGGAAAAGTAGTGGCGGCTGGGCACGACATACTGTGGGACAACCAATGCCATCAGGCTTTTAAAACTATGTGTCTCCACCAGACAGAATGACAGCATTTCAAAGGCCAGGAATTTTGAAATGCTGACATTCAGGGCCAGGGATCATGGGTGAGTAGGGGGGTACGTCCTCTTCCGCTCCAGTGTTTGGGAGATTGAGAGCTGAACGCTTACATGGGACATTGTGGAGATGGTTGGTGACCCAGGTGGTAGTGTTGCTGGCAGATCCTCTGTTTGCAGGGTGGCAGGTGCCACTGTCACTACAGAGGTGGATGAAGAGGCCGACACTGCAGCAGAAGAGGAAGCAGGAGGAGCCAGAGACCTTTCTTGGTTTTTGAGGTGTCTACTCCACTGCAGCTTAGATGCCTGGTCATGCAAGTTGTGCTCAGGTTGAGAACGTTTATGCCTCACTTCAGGCTCTAATTGCACAGCGTGCAAACCACTCGTGTCTTGTCATCAGCACATTGTCCGAAGAACTGCCACGCTAGGGAACTGCTTGAACCTGGCTTTGGTGTGCTCAGGTCCCTTGCTGCGTTGGGCAGTAGCAGGCGTACTGTCTAGGGGACGGACGCCTCGCTTTTGCACACTGCTCCCTCTTCTGCTGCTATTTTTTTTTTTGAATAGCAGAATAGCAGAACAGTATCTAAAGTGTGTATCTCACACATACAGATATGCAGGAAACACTGCAAAATATTTTTTTGCCCTAAATGGGTGTTTTTAGAATAGCAGAATAGAGCAACAGTATCTAAAGGGTGTATCTCACACGCACAGGTATGCAGAAAACGCACCAAAAAATGTTTTGTTTGCCCTCAATTATCATTTTTTTGAATAGCAGAATAGAAGAACAGTATCTAAAGTGTGTATCTCACATGTACAGATATGCAGGAAACACTGCAAAATATTTATTTTTTCCCTAAATGGGTGTTTTTAGAATTGCAGAATAGAGCAACAGTATCTAAAGGGTGTATCTGACACGTACAGATATGTAGAAAATGCTATTCAAAAAAAAAAATTTTGCCCTAAATTTTATTTTTATTGAATAGCAGAATAGAAGAACAGTATCTAAAGTGTGTATCTCACATGTACAGGTATGCAGGAAACACTGCAAAATATATTTGTTTGCCCTAAATGGGTGTTTTTAGAATAGCAGAATAGAGCAACAGTATCTAAAGGGTGTATCTCACAGTAACATATGCAGTGCTGGTGCACTTAGCTTGCATAAAATGCCCGCCGACACCAACCTAACTAACAGACGGATAAAAGTTATCTTTTCTCTGGCACTGGGCTCAGGGCAGGGTAAACAGATTTTGCACTGCACCCACACAACAAAATCAAGGTAGATCGCTAAGTAATTTGATTTCTGAATCAGGACTCCTATCTAATTCTCTCTCTCAAAGCAACAGCAGCAACCTTTCCCTACATTATCTAAAGCAGAGTGACCTGCTGTGCTATGTGCCTCTAGCTTATATAGAGGCTGGGTCACATGCTGCACTGGCGAATCACAGCCATGCCATGAAAACCCTTGGATCCCAGGTACAGGTGATACACAAAGCATTGATTGCTCATCAAGCAGAAATTAAGCCCTCAGTGACACACGAGGAATTTCGGGGAACAGCCACCATTCGGGAGGAGATCCGTTGCTGTCGGATATCGATTCGGACGTGGGATATCCCCAACAGCACCAAGGCTGTTCATCTTAAGCTCAGTTTGACCCCCCTGAATAAGGGCGGTCGCTGGCTTTCTGGTAAGCCTCCCCCCCTTCTGCTTTATCTTTGTGGTGATGGGCTGCACTACTACCAACATCTACACTTTGGATTGATTTCACAGGAACTTTTATGAATTCATTTATTCATTTTCTTTAATCACTTTGGACTTTTTGAATTTTTGAATTCACATATGAACTTCGTTTGAGTATTCATTTATTCACGTCCCCCATTTGGGGTTTTTTTCATTGATTGAGTATGAATTTTGTTTGAACATTTATTTCACTAATCATTTTGGGTTATTCATATTAACTGGTTATGTATTTTGTTTGAATTATTATTATTTTCACTAATTAATTTGGGTCACGTTAACTGGTAATTTTCAGTTTTCCACTATCCAGCGCTGCATTTTCTGTTTACATGCCATTAGTAGGCATGACTGTGATGGCTTCTAAAGGCACACGTGTTAAACGAATGTTCATTGGCTGCCCTGCAACTTTTTAAAATGTGGCATTACATTGCCGAACACCGAACTCGAACTTGAACATACAGTAAATTGTTTGGGTTCGGGTCCAGGTACCAAAAACCCAAAAGTCCGGTACGAATGGTTGAACCTCTTGTTTTTTTGTTTTTGCCATCTGCATCCTACTGGGAAAATTTCACATTACTACTTGTATTGCAGATTAAACAGGAAGTAAGAGGGAAATCATCTTAGATAATTGTCTCTCTAAAAGTTGTCACCATCAGAAGAATTCCCTTCTACCCTGTTTTGGTGATCAATGTAAAAGGTTGAATTTCTATACATTTTTGTCTAGGTCACAATTAAAATAGAGGGGTTCATTTCACAGGTGGCCTCAGTCACTAACAAAAAAATAAATAAATGTAGGTTTATTGGGATAAAGCACTATGTATGTGCACATTTTTTTAAATTATTTTATAATGTTCTGGAGTTTTTTTTGCTTGCTTTTTTGATTGTACAAAAATCACTTCAAATGTATTCATGGTTTGGAATTATTATAATTTTCTATACAATTCTGGACTATATTCAAATACTATTTGTTTGTTTTTTTTTGCTTTGCCTATGCTTTTGTTGCTGAACATGCTTTTTTCTTCTGCAGCATATGAATGGACAATCAACTAAGAAGCGAACATTGATGAGGTAATCTCTTGGCACAAATTAATTAACAAAGAGTTCCACTTGGCCAAGACAGCTTTTTTTCCTCTCTCAGTGTGATTGATGCTGTGTAGGTTGATAGCAAGACTTTGATATTTCGACTTTGAGATTTTGGTATTTATAAGCATTGCATGTCAAGCACATGTAATTGTTAACTGGATTGTAATAGAGTTAAAGCAACATTAAAGGTTCATTTAAAAAAAAAAATAACAAACATGTATACTTACCTGCTCTGTGCAGGGGATTTGCACATAGCAGCCCTGATCCTCCTTTTTTCAGGTCCCCCTCCGGCACTGCTGTCTCCGCCTCTTCAGCCAGTGCCCCCAATAGCAAGCCACTTGTTCTGGGGCGCCCTGGTGCATGCTCACTCTCAAGCCCCGATCTATGCATCTATAAGACACACAGAGCCACAGCTCGACCCCACCCCCAACCCAACTATCTCCTCATTGGTTCACTGGCTGTGATTGACAGTAGCAGTAGCCAATGGCTCCCGCTGCTGTCTCAGCCAATGAGCCCAGCAGAAGTTTAGCTCTCGCGCACATCGCTGGATCGAGAGGGAGCTCAGGTAAGTATTCGGTGGGCTGGGGGGCTACACACAGAAGGTTTTTTTACTTTCATGCATAGAATGGTAAAAAACCTTGAGCCTTTAAAACCACTTTAAATTGCTAAATTAGTATAGGCAGGGGGCGTGGCTTGGCCAAGCGAGGAGATGGCCGCTTAAGAGACTTGCTCCCGCCGTTACCTCTCCTTAATCTCCTTTAGCGGTGTTTTTTCGCCTCACAAGACCCCTTAAAACGATGGGTACAGCCTCAAGACATACCTCTGCCTGCAGATCCCGCTCCCCCCGTGAACAACCGGGCCACGGGAGCCAAAACATCCCTGAGATGTTCAGATTGCAGAGGAGCAACATGGCGCCGGCCCGCCACAACGCCTCACATTCTACTGAGCCGCTATTAGCAGATCCGACGATTGTCCTCCAGCGTTCACCTCAGGATGTGGATAGCGACAGACCCTTGCCTCCTCAACCTCAATTATCCCTACAAGACCTGAAGGTAATCGCGGCCGACATTAAAGACACGCTGTCGGCCGCCATCTCGGACCTGAGGCTGGACATCCGCGCGCTTTCCGAGCGGGTCGTTGATGTGGAGAAAACCACAGCACAACATGAGACGGTCCTTAGGAGAGCTACAAGAAAAATCGACACACACACCCTGCAGTTACGTGAAACTAACCGTCACCTTGAAGAATTAGACAACAGGGGACGCCGCCACAATCTCCGGATCAGAGGAATGCCGGAAAATATTAATCCAGAGAACCTTACCACTGAAGTGACTGCCCTCTTCAATTCACTGCTCCGCAAGCCATTGGAGACCCATATTGAATACGAGCGGATCCACAGGGCTCTACGTCCCAGAGGCAAAGAAACTGACCCGCCACGGGACATCATATGCTGCATTGTGGACTTCCATGTAAAAGAAGATATCCTGAAACAAGCCAGGGAGACCCAGCGGCTGCAGCATAACGGTACACCTATTCAGATCTTCCAAGATCTGTCGGCAATCACCCTACAACATCGCCGTCATCTGAAGCCTCTGCTCGAAACCCTGCGTGCACAGGTCATCCAATATAGATGGAAGTTTCCCTTCTGCCTGTCCGCTTCCCGCCTAGGCCGAACGGCCCTCCTGAAAGTTCCGGAAGACCTCAGCCACTTCTGCCGCACGCTGGATATCCCTTTCACTGAAGTACCAGAATGGTATGCCGAATACCGCCCGCACCCCCTCCGACGCCCGTCGCCAACTGAAGAACGGATGGACACCCATGACGCCCAGCAATATCGACGCCGATCCCCTTCGGGATCAAGAATGCACTCTGCCCGGCAACTAGATCGTGGACACGGTCCGGCTGACTCTCCAAGGTCCCGGAGAACACACAGGGACTTCTGAAACTACCCAATTACACAGCCGTCTGCGGCTCCTGACCGAGTTTTTTGACCCCCGGTCGGGCATTCTAATCGTTTTGCTGTTTTATTTTTTCATTTTTCTATCTCTGTTTTCCCTTAGGTTGTTTCCCGCCATGGACGCCGCTACACGTGCAGTCACTGTGTAACTCTCGGTTCTACAGTCAAAGGCATGGAGCAGTTCTATGCCCTTTTTTCTCTTTTTTTTTTTTTTTCTTTTCCCCTTTTGAAATGCCACTCTTTAAGGATACACGTGAGTAACTGTTTAATGAGCGATATCTGAGGCTGCTTTGCTAACCCCTGCTTTTTATACTGCAGTCTTCACCACCATTATCTATACCTTACCAAGCTTAAACCTACCCTGGCATGCAACTCGTCTCTCATCCTCTGCTCTTAGACACTTAACCCCCTGTCCATCCTGATTGCATGCTACATCTATGCTCACTCTCTGAATCCCAGAGTCATTGCAGTTACTCGACTTTTACTTATTTTTCCTTTCTCTTTGCACGCTGGTGGCGGGATGGGTAATATATTACTGCTAATGTACTTCCTAGAACTGCTGTTTTCTGATTGGCTTTGCTTATGTCATTATAGTTTTACTGGGTGATAAATTGTAATCCCGCACCTGACTTTGTCTCATATGTTACCAACCAGATAAGGCAGCAAATGGAGAACGGGAGTACTGTAAATTCGCACATGCTATCACTCACTGACACGCCATTTCCCCCTTCTCCACCATAATATGCATATCCTATTATCGGTTGTATACCCAACTTCGTTTACCCAAAATAGCAAGCAGACACTTTTGTTCAAAATGGAGACCATGTTTCTCACGCATTTGTGGGGCTCATTCCATTCAGGGGCATCCTAAAATGGGGCCTCCTTCCTTAACAACCGACTGCTGATCCCAAGTATTCTGGCCAATGTTTTCAGTTCTACCCGTTCTCCATGAGCACCGACTCCACATATCAGGTGAGATTTATAATGCTACAGGAGGTAATGTTTCACCCCTTAGTCCCATACGCTGTGGCCCTTGATTGTGTGTCCCCTCTCCCATGTACCATCTCTCCTCTTTCGACATTACGCCTCATATCTATCCCGTTTAATCCTATTCGCGCGTACGGTCTGACACTTTATACACCCCGTGGTCTCCTTGCTGATGTCATCCCCCCTTACATATCACAGGATCCATCCCCGCCTTACACCCTCATTTTAATACTCACCTCTCCCTTGCACCTCCTTACAATGTATGAAACACATGTACCTATATATAAACAGATGTTAGATCAGGAAACAAGTCTTTTCACTGCACTTTTAACATCTCACACCCACTCCATACCTCCCTGAGGGGTAACGGCGGCCCTTTCACCATCTTAGTTACCTTACTATACTAGTGGCTGCTCTGTTCGGTCCAAACCAACCCCCTTACAGCGCAGTACACTACTATACTCTTTGAATCATTGTTAATTGGCTGACTGCCGACTGTACCTATCTAACCTACATCCAGTTTGACTGGATTAGGCTAGTTTTTGTCTACCCTCTTCCCACCTTATACGTGGGCTCCCTCTGTTATAGCCCCCAAAACTTAAAACCTAATCTTCACTGATTCACTACTCTGTAGTTATCTGCCTACTTACACATCACTACCGTTTTGATATCATAGGTCCATTTTAAAGCAACACAGCATAGCATGACGGATACAACTCGCACATCAGGAGATAGGACCACTCCCCCTAATGTCTCACAATTCCCCCCGGTCAAATTTTGCTCGCTGAACATGCGTGGCCTGAATATTCCGGAAAAGCGATCACAGCTGTTATATCATTTGCAGAAGGAAAGGACCCATATTGCATTTCTACAGGAAACCCACTTCCGAACGGACAATATTCCTAAACTACATAATCACGACTTCCCCACAGTATACCATGCCACTACAAATATCTCCAAATCGAAAGGGGTTTCTATATTATTGTCCAAACATTGCCCATTACTGGTCTCTGACGTCAAACAGGATAGCAACGGTAGATACCTTTTCATCAAAGGTACATTACATGACAGACCTATCACATTAGCGAACGTGTATGCACCCAATGTACGCCAGGTTCCATACTTCAGAGAAACTCTGCACTTGCTTACAGAATTCCACTCTGGTATTATCATTTTAGGTGGAGACTTCAACGTAACGCTCACACCTGCCCTAGACTCGTCCACCGGGTCTTCTACCCTACCATACAGAGCTTTAAGAGATATTAAAAAGGGGCTTCAGGAATTGACCCTCCATGATACCTGGCGTACCCTTCATCCCAACGAAAAGGATTTCACATTCTTTTCTCCCCCACATAACAAATATTCCAGACTCAACCATTTTTTCATTTTCCAAGCTGACCTACCGCTCCTTACAAAAGCAACAATAGACCCAATGATTCTTTCAGATCATAATCCGATCTCCATGACACTATCTATACCGTTTGCCCGAAATCCTAATCCCATTTGGCGCCTGGACAACTCTTTACTGACTGACATATCCAATGTCCAGAAGCTTAACACTAGACTTGCCCAATTTTTTCATGAAAACCCCATCACGGACTGCACGCCCCCGACCACGTGGGCGGCTCACAAATGTGTAATTAGAGGTGAACTCATCTCAATAGCTGCGCATAGGAATAAATTAAGACGACAACGCATCTCAACCCTTTCAGCTAAGATACATGCTCTAGAGCGCCTACATAAAGCATCCCTGGCCCACCAAACTCTTGCGGACCTCATACTAGCCAGTGAAGAACTTAAAGATGAACTCCATAAAAGACTTAAACGCAAATATCTGTTAACACAGAAATTATTCTATGAGTTTGGTAACAAAACAGGTAAAATACTTGCTAGAGCACTTCAACGTAAAAAAGCTTCTACAACAATACATAAAATTATTGACCCTGATGGTACAGCACACGTGTCCCCAGAAGACATCTCCAATCAGTTCCTCTCATACTTTTCTAAACTATATAACTTACCACAGACTGACTCATTGACCCACCCCTCTCATAGACAAGACCTTATCTCGACCTTTTTAACGCAATTTGGTATCCCCCAGATCTCTGCAACAGACTCTGAAACCCTAACTGTCCCTATCACAATAGAAGAAACTAAAGCTACGTTAACACAACTTAAATCTGGCAAAAGCCCTGGCCCCGACGGGCTGACTGTTAGCTATTACAAGACTTTCTTTGACGTACTCGCAACCCACCTCACTACGACCTTTAACTCTCTTGCCTCCCCCGACTCGGTTCCCAATGACCTCTTGGAAGCACATGTCACACTGATTCCCAAACCAGGCAAAGACGACACTATTGTATCCAATTATAGGCCCATTTCGCTTCTGAACGTGGACATAAAATTGTATGCCAAAATTCTTGCCAACCGCATTCTTCCGCTTTTACCTAAATTGATTTCCCTGGATCAAGTGGGCTTCGTCCCTGGAAGAGAGGCCAGGGATAATACCATTAAAGCCCTTAACATTCATCGCTGGCTCTCGCACAAATCTACCCAACGAGGATTCTTTCTGTCGCTGGATGCAGAGAAGGCGTTCGACAGGATGGCATGGGACTACATGTCCGCTACACTTACAGCCTTGGGCTTCCCTACTAAATTTGTACAAATGATACTATCTTTGTTCTCGCATCCGACAGTTCGATTACGGATTAATGGCCGCCTGTCGAGCGCCTTCTCTGTCTCCAATGGCACCCGCCAAGGATGCCCGCTATCGCCCCTCATTTTTATTCATACCTTGGAACCCATCTTGAGGAAACTTAAGGCTAACCCGGACATATCCGGGATAGAGGTTCACAATCAACAATTCAAGCTAGCGGCCTACGCGGATGACATACTCCTCTTTCTGTCAAACCCACTCACATCCCTACCCAATCTCTTAAAGGACTTTGCCCTATTTAGACAAATATCCAACTTGCAGATCAATTTTTCTAAATCTAAAGCCATAAACATCTCCCTACAGCCACAAACTGTAGCCCAATGTAAATCTAACTTCCCCTTCACTTGGGAGGACAAATCCCTTACATATCTGGGAATCCAACTACCTGCCAACATGTCTGACCTCTATAGCCTAAACTACCTTCCAATACTACAAACGATTCAACATGACCTCCTCAAGTGGACCTCGGGGCATTTCTCATGGTTTGGGCGTGCTGCCATACTAAAAATGAACATTTTACCCTGCATACTGTATATTCTACAAGCCATACCAATCAATTTACCCAACTCTTTTTTCACGACTTACAAGCGACTATGCCGTAACTTCATATGGGCAGCAAAATCACCTCGGATTAGCTGGACTACGCTCACACTTCCAAAATCTAAAGGGGGTTTGGGCCTCCCCGACATCCAAAAATATTATTATGCTTGCCATCTCACGAGAATAATTGACTGGCATATCCACACAATCTCCAAAGATTGGATTAAAATAGAAGACTCTTTCGACACTACCCCTCTCGCCCACTTGCCGTGGATTTCGGGATCTAAAATTCCCAACATCTACTCCTCTCACCCCCTCACGGGCGCTGCCCTACAAGCCTTCAAAAATATATCTCGATCACTTAAGTGGACCCCATCCCCAGGCCCTTTGACCCCATTGCAAGGAAACCCAGACTTCCCCCCAGGGATACCCTCTTGAAATTTGACCAATAATTTAGAACCCCTTCTACTTAGAGCCTCTAATTTCTTTCATAACGGCACCCTACTCTCCTTTCAGGACATTCTATCGCATTTCCCTGATCATCACATTCAGTTTTTAAATTTTCTCCAAATCCGACATTTTCTTACAGAGGTTCCTACCACAGCTCTATGGTCCAGGGATCTCAATCATTTTGAAATTCTCTGTACCGCCGACTCCCCCCAACGACATCTCATATCACAAACGTACGCACTCCTGTTTGAAGGTTTTGATCCCAAGCAGAACACCATAATAAAGGCCTGGGAAAGGGAACTCGACATTGATCTCTCTAGTATGGATTGGGAACGTATCTACCACTGTATTCACAAAAACACTATCAATGGCTCAGCACAAGAAAACTCATACAAAATTTATGCCAGATGGTACCGAACGCCAGACATCATACACAAATACCACCCCGAAATTCCGCCAATATGCTGGAGATGTAATCTTGAAACGGGCACTCCGCTCCATATTTGGTGGGATTGTACTCTAATCCAACCCTACTGGAAGAAAGTCCATACTACTATATCACACATTTCCACATATGATGTAGACTTTACACCCGCTCAATTTCTCTTGCAACATCGTTCACTCCCTCACTCAGTATATAAAAAATCCATCCTTCCGCACTTACTCAATGCAGCTAGACAGTGCATACCATCTCGTTGGAGATCTACGACTCCACCAACTGTCACAGACTGGTTTCGACGTATTGAAAAGATCTCTGAGATGGAGAGTATCATTCATCAAGCCAGAGACACTCCAACCACATATAGTAATATATGGTCCTGTTGGCTGCAATTCAAGACCTCACAATCCTATCAGGAACTTCTTTCTTCCCCTTAAAGATGCATCTGCGGTTCGCTGTTCTGACCTTCATATAATGACTCCGTCTTGCCCTGGATCCGTTATGCTATGCTGACCTCCTGCTAGTGACCTATTTTACAAAAGCGGTCCCCATACTATGGGACTTCATTCCCTTATACCCTGTAGATCCCCTAATGGTCTTTGAATAGATTTGTATCTGTCCTCCACCTTCTATCCCACTTCATCATACTTTCTATCACATCAGGCTTCTGATCCTCGGTATTGATCATGTCTCTACCCCAGCATGGTCTGAGTTTCCTAAGCTCATCTTACACCTTTTAGTCCGCCACCCTTCTCATAGCATGTTCCCAATTGGGGTGCTGGGGTTGAGAGGGATCCGCACCGGACCTACTCCACGACCCACACACCCTTACACATGCCTTAGACCCTTGATGAAACTGTATATGGTTGGGTCGTAATAGCTTATGCTCTAATATGATTTTGTCCAAAATCCGACTTGGTAATATGATAAACTGAATTTTCACATATACTTGTTTTAGGTTACTGTTATGTTACGTTTACAACTTATATCGCTTGTTTGCGTTGTACTGTATAAGATATGCAACCTTACCATCTGCTCTCTCGCTTACCTGTTATAATTCAAGTGAACGCCCTAAAAGGCTGTATAATGTATGTACTTACTTCTATGCATTCCATAAGGCTTTATTGTATTTGTTGTTGTTTTATCTTTCTCAATAAAAACTTTATTGGAAAAATAAATTAGTATAGGCAAATTACCAGCAAATCAAATGTTGCAAAATATATGTTTAGTTGAGGAAATCAATGTTGGTAAATAAGACAAAGCTGTATTCACTTTATATAGAACAAGAAAAACCCTCCAAGATGCAGTACTTTTATAGGCGATGTGGAAAAGTATATTGTGTAGTGAAGTATCGCTAATATAGCACGTCAAAAAAAAAAGGGAAAAAAAAGCAATTTCTCAGATGCTCATGGTAAATATAAACTCATATAAAAGTGTTCAAAGTCCTAAAAGGTGCATCCCATAATAAATATCTGAGCAATAGTGCAATGAAATCCAGTAAAGTGTATCACATAAAACTAAACTAAAAGTAAATTGTTTCTCAGGAGTAATCAGCATCCAAAAAAGATAATGTCTTTCTGCAATCCTCCCCCAGTAGTGCTAGCCTCTCACCTTATAAATAGACCCCAACGGGTCTAATGGGGCAACAGTGAACGACCAGTCTGTTGTTGAAGCTTTCCTCACAGCTTTCAAGGGATCACTGCAGCTTTTGTCCGGTCTCCGCAGTCTTTACCTAGAAGAAAGTTTTCTCCCAATCCTATAGGTGGGGCAACAGTAAACGACCAGCCTATTGTTGAAGCTTTCCTCTCAAGGTCCAAGGGATCGCTGTAACTTTTTCTCTGGTCTCCATGGTCCTTTCCTAGAAAAAAGTTTCTCCCAATCCGCAAGATAGAAGATAAAAAAGAAGGCTCTCCATAGTCTATAAGGTTTAAAGGTTCAAAAGTAATTTATTAAAAAAATCCAAAAACTCCTTTTACAAAAAAATGGCAACAGCAGGCCAGACAGCAAAAAAATGTGTCAAACAAATGAAAAGACTTCCGGTCACGGCTGTAACCGGAAGTGACGTCACCAAGCTCCTCCCGATTAGTTACGTCACAACACATGTGACTTCATCAAAGACTTCCGGTCACGATGGTAACCAGAAGTGACGTCACCAAGCTCCTCCCGACTAGTTGCGTCACAACACACGTGACTTCATCAAGGGTTGATGAAGTCACGTGTGTTGTGACATAACTAGTCGGGAAAGAGCTTGGTGACATCACTTCCGTTACGGCCGTAACTGGAAGTCTTTTCATTTGTTTGACACATTTTTTTTGCTGTCTGGTCGGCTGTTGCCATTTTTATTGTAAAGGAGTTTTTAGATTTTTTTAATAAATTACTTTTGAACCTTTAAACCTACTACACTATAGAGAGCCTTCTTTTTCTTCTTCTATCTTGCTGATTGGGAGAAACTTTTTTCTAGGAAAGGACCGTGGAGACTGGAGAAAAAGTTACAGTGATCCCTTGGACCTTGTGAGAAAAGCTTAAACAACAGGCTGGTCGTTTACTGTTGCCCCACATATAGGATTGGGAGAAAACTTTCTTCTAGGAAAAGACCGTGGAGACCGGACAAAAGCTGCAGTGATCCCTTGAAAGCTGTGAGGAAAGGTTCAACAACAGGCTGGTCGTTCACTGTTGCCCCATTAGACCCATTGGGGTCTATCTATAAGGTGAGAGGCTAGCACTACTGGGGGAAGATTGCAGAAAGACATGTTTACCATCTTACATATTTAATTTGGACTCTTTCACCTGTCCTTATCCCCCTTATTAGGGATGAGCCAAACACCCCCCTGTTCGGTTCGCACCAGAACCTGCGAACAGACCTAAAGTTCGTGTGAACTTTAGAACCCTATTAAAGTCTATGGGACTCGAAAGTTCAAAATCAAAAGTGCTAAATTTAAAGGCTAATATGCAAGTTATTGTCATAAAAAGTGTTTGGGGACCTAGGTCCTGCCCCAGGGGACATGTATCAATGCAAAAAAAAGTTTTAAAAACTGACATTTTTCTGGGAGCAGTGATTTTAATAATGCTTAACCACTCCCCGACCGGCGCACACAGATATACGTCGGCAGAATGGCACGTACAGGCAGGAGGGCGTATATATAAGTCCCTCCTTAATGCCTGTCCATGCCATCGGGAGTGCGCTGGGAGCGGCGCGCTCCCGCGCCGGTCGTGGCCCACGCGAGTCCGGTCGCGGGCCCCGCGGACTCGATTGCCGCATGAACACCCGCGATCGTCTCACGGGAAGGCTGACGTTCTGCCTAGCAACTAGTGACGCCGATCTCTGCTCCCTGTGATTGGAGCAGAGATCAGCATTCACTAGCTGACAGCCACGCCCCCCCACAGTAAGAAGCACACCCTTAGGCATACTTAACCCCTACACTGCCCCCTTGTGGTTAACCCCTTCAATGCCAGTGTCATTTATACAGGAATCAATGCATTTAAATAGCATTGATTGCTGTATAAATGACAATGGTCCCAAAAATATGTCAAAAATGTCCGATGTGTCCGCCATAATGTCGCAGTCACAATAAAAATCGCTGATCGCCGCCATTACTAATAAAAAAAAAAATATTAATAAAAATGCTATAAAACTATCCCCTATCTTGTAAACGCTATAACTTCTGCGCAAACCAATCAATAATCGCTTATTGCGATTTTGTTTACCAAAAATATGTAGAAGAATACGTATCGGCCTAAACTGAGGAAAAAAATGTTTTTTTTTATATATTTTTGGGGGATATTTATTATAGCAAAAAATAAAAAATAATGTGTTTTTTTTTCAAAATTGTCGCTCTTTTTTGTTTATAGCGCAAAAAATAAAAACTGCAGGGGCGATCAAATACCACCAAAGTAAAGCTCTATTTGTGGGAAAAAAAGGACGTCAATTTTGTTTGGGAGCCACGTCGCACGACCGCGCAATTGTCAGTTAAAGCAACGCAGTGCTGAATCGCAAAAAGGGGCCAGGTCCTTTGGCTGCAAATTGGTCCGGTCTGAAAGTGGTTAAAGTGAAACAATAAAAGTGTAATATTCCTTTAAATTTCGTACCTGGGCTGTGTGTATAGTATGCATGTAAAGGGGCGCATGTTTCCCGTGCTAGAACTGTCCCTGCACAAAGTGTCATTTTTGCAGGAAAAAAGCTATTTAAAATCACTCGTGGCTATAATGAATTGCCGGCTCCCATAATACATAGAACAGTCATTGAAAATCATTGATAAAAAAAAAAAAAAAAGTGTGGGTTTCCCCCCAAATTCAATTACCAGGCCCTTCAGGTCTGGTATGGATGTTAATGGGAACCCGGGTCAAATTAAAAAAAAAAATAATTACGTGGGGTTCCCCCTAAGTATTTATACCAGACCCTTTAGGTCTGGCATGGATTTTAAAGGGGAACTCCACTGCAAATTAAAAAAAAAAATTGTGTGGGGGTCCCCCTCAAAATCCATACCAGACCCTTATCCGAGCACGCAACCTGGCAGGCCGCAGGAAAAGAGCGATGGCTGATCTCTTCCGACGTCCAGCACAGCACGTCCTGTCTCCATGGAGACACTGAGGGAATCCGTTTTAGCAGAGGAGGACCGGGCCACTCCGTCACCTGACCCCGCCCCCCTCTGACGCAAGGGAAAAGCTGGGCTTCCCCAGTGATGTACGGGTGACCCCACCCCCCTCTGATGTAACGCAGGTTTCCGTTACATCAGAGGGGGCGGGGTCACCCGTACGTCACTGGGGAATCCCAGCTTCCCCCCTTGCGTTGCGTCAGAGGGGGGCGGGGTCAGGTGATGGAGTGGCCCGGTCCTTCTCTTCTAAGACGGATTCCCTCAGTGTCTCCATGGAGACAGGACACGCTGCGCTGGACGTCGTCGGAAGAGATCAGCCATCGCTGGACCCCGGAGAAGAGACCACCCATCGCTGGATAGCAAGAGTGGATTACCACCGCTGGAATCTTTTTTTTATTTTTTTAATAAACGGTGTCAGTGTGTTTTTTAACTATTTTTTACACTTTCTTTGTGAAATGGTAGGGGTACTTTTGTACCCCTTACCATTTCAAACAGGGGGGCGGGATCTGGGGGTCCCCTTGTTAAAGGGGGCTTCCAGATTCTGATAAGCCCCCTGCCCGCAGACCCCCACAACCACCGACCAGTGTTGTGGGGAAGAGACCCTTCTCCTCATCAACATGGGGACATGGTGCTTTGAGGGGTCACAGACCCCCAAAGCATCCTCCCAATGTTGAGGGCATGTGGCCTGGTACGGTTCAGGAGGGGGGGGCTCTCTCGTCCTTTTCTTTTCCTGCGGCCTGCCAGGTTGCGTGCTCGGATAAGGGTCTGGTATGGATTTTCAGGGGGACCCCCACTCCTTTTTTTTTTTTTTTGGACCCCCACGCTTTTTTTTTTATCAATGATTTTCAATGACTGTTCTCTGTATTACGAGAGCTGACAATTCATTATAGCCACGAGTGATTTTAAATAGCTTTTTTTCCTGCAAAAATGACACTTTGTGCAGGGACAGTTCTAAGCACAGGAAACATGCGCCCCTTTACATGCATACTATACACATCCTCCAGGTACAAAATTTAAAGGAATATTACACTTTTAATGTTTCACTTTAAGCATTATTAAAATCCCTGCTTCTGAAAAAACTTAAGTTTTTAAAACTTTTTTTTGCATTGATACATGTCCCCTGGGGCAGGACCAAGGTCCCCAAACACTTTTTATGACAAAAACTTGCATATAGGCTTTTAAAATGAGCACTTTAGATTTCTCCCATAGACTTTTACAGGGTGCTCGTCGGCTTTTCGAATTTGCCGCGAACACCCCAAATTGTTCGCTGTTCGGTGAACAGGCGAACAGGCAAAGTTCGAGTCGAACATGAGTTCGACTCGAACACGAAGCTCATCCCTACCCCTTATCTACTCTGATTTATATTTTCCCTTTGTAACTGATCATCTCTCTGAGTCACCTGATTTTTTTGGATGCTGATTAATCCTGGGAAACAATTTACTTTTAGTTTAGTTCTATGTGATACACTTTACTGGATTTCATTGCACTATTGCTCAGATATATATTATGGGATGCACCTTTTAGGACTTTGAACATTTTATATGAGTTTATATTTGCCATGAGCATCTGAGAAATTCCTTTTTTTTTGTTGACGTGCTATATTAGCCCTACTTCACTACACAATATACATTTTTAGAGGTGTTGGTTACACTATAAAAGTTTATCTGCTTTTTTCATTTAGCAATTTATATGTATGCATTTTATTAATTAGCACTTTATTTGTATTGATACACTGTTGGTAGCGCATTAGTACTTTGCCACATTGATGTGGAAAAGTAACCACATAGGCAAGCAAATACAGTATATAAAAATATTAATTTTATTTTAAACAGAGTAAAATTATCTGAGAAAGGGAAATCAGAAGTAGGGCTTAGGTAAAAAGCAGCTTGTAAACAAGAGGAGAAACTCTATGGAACAACTGAAGGGTGAAACATCCACCCTTTTGGATTTCTCACCGTTCAGTTTTTTCGTAGAGGTTCTCCTCTAATTTACATGTACATATTTTTATATACTTGTTTGCCAATGTCGTTACTTTTCCGCATGGCCTATAAAAGTCCCGCATCCTGGAGGGTTTTTCTTGTTCTATATATATTGGGACAATGACATTCTCAAAGCTCCACACCATATATACTTCTATTCACTTTAAATACTCATTCATGTGCTAGCAAAATGTTTTTTTTCTTATAATTAGATACTGACGGTGAACACAGTTTCATCTTATTTACCAATATTCACTTTGCAAAGTGAACAGCCTTTCGCTCATTAGTAAATCATCCATAGAGTGTCCTTTATAGAGTTTATTATTAAGTATGACATTACCTAATTTAATATTTGGTACAAAAAGATATAATTATAAGACACAATAAATGTAGATCATCTTAACTCAAATTATCTGTATAAAACATTTATTTTTATGGTCTGCAAGGATGTGTAGATATATAGAATATTGTTTAGTTAAGTAATTACCGTGAAAAATACACATTTATTCAGACAGAAATCTAGATCTTATTTTTGTCAAAATTATTATATTTTACATTTTATGAAAAAGAAATACAGTAGGAACAGTTTCTTCCATGTAAATTTCCCATGTGTTCCTTTCAGATTGTCCGTTGCTATAAGTCCATTGATGCCTCTGAGTTATTCTTTTTTTAAAGTTTATTATATCTGTTTGCATTCATGTCTAGTGCACAGTGCTTGTCGTTCAATTCTCCAGGTGCCTTCTTCATAGGTACAATGGCATATAGTGCAATCATCAGTCTTTATTTCTCTTCCTGCTGGGATTACAATAGTCTCTGCAAAGCAGTTTGGTCCTATAATAAAGACACAAAAGTATATCATTTAAATTTCAAATAAACAATATTTAATTTGCTTTTTCACAGAACGTTTAAAGCATTGTTTTTTTATAGCTTATAATAATTACTTGCAGTTTGCTTATGTTCAGTTTAATTAAACTGTAAAGGCTTGCACAATAAAACAACAAAACAAGGGGAAATGGACTTTAAAGGTTGCCACTTATAACTCCTGATTGTTTGTATGTGGGTACTCAGCTTGACTATAATTACAGGAATTATAATTGTTTGTTGTAAATAACTGTGATTTTCTCCCCAATATAAATAAGATCTCCCGAAGAAGCCAGTTATTGGCGAAATGCATAGAGATCAGAGATCAAGACCAGCACTGTCATTGTTTTTGTGATCTAACCCAATACATTTATGGATAATTGTTGATGTCATTATTCCTTTTAAGGTACATTTATGTCTCATAGGGGTTAGGTCCTTTTAGAACACATATACTATAATTCAATTGGGGCATACAGGCTACACTTATGACAAATGTTCAAGGTTTTTTATAAATAGCTATGGAATTTTAATTGTGAATAAACATTTGTATTTTTTTATAATTCTTTGTAAGTACTCACTGACTTTATCTGGAGTTATGAGTGACAACCTTTATGCAGTGTTGCCAACTGTCAGTAATTTTACTGACAGTTGTAAAAAATGCAGTAAATACAGTAAAAAATGTACACTTTTCTCCTGCCAGTAAGTGCCTGTGACAGGAAAAGTTTGCCATTAAAAAATATGTCTGTGCCATTGGCAGGAGGGGTGCCCGAGCGCGTTGTGTGATGTCATGGTGCAAGGGAGCTGAGCCGAGCGGCCAGAACCCCGCGTGCAGGTCTGCGAGACAGAAGGAAGGCAAGCCAGGAGATGGACTGTCAGTGCTGTTTGGACTAGAGTGGGTTGGGGTGAGAGTGGGTTGGGTTGGGGTGACCACCTGGTGGGGTGAGAGACTGTCACTGTGACTCAGGAGGGTACGGGTCGTTGATCTGTGCTGCTGCATACTGCTGTCAGCATCACTGTGAGAGTCAATTTCATTCTAATTTCTTGCCCCCTGTACCTGAGCTACTTACTTATCATATTGAAAATAAAACAAGAAATATATTCTCTGCCGTAATATCTACGTTTTTGTAGCCTAAGTACTGAAATTTGCACTTAAAACTGTAATTTTGTAACTTTTGGAAAAGCCAGTAAAAACTTTTCTGTGCCAGTAAATTTCAGGTGTCTTGTCAGTAAATTTCAATCTAATTGGTTGGTAACACTGCTTTAAAGTCCCTTTTCCCTTGTTTTGTACTTATTTTGCATGTGGTGCCACATCAGCAATTTGCGCTTAATTTGTCTGGCACACTAAAATCATTCTACACATCTATAATCGTTGAACAGTAGTTTTGCACATCAGTTCTATAATATAATCAGTTTTCTTCATGAAAATCAGTATTGCCTATTATTAAATGAATAGCCAAACAACCAGGAAGGATTCAAATAGGAGTGAATCAATTACAATTAAAACATAAGTACATTTTAGAAGATAGCAGGAAGCATGTACTGTAAATGACTGAATAAATGTTAATCTTTACAAAATATAGGACTAGATTTTCTAAAGGATATGACCGAGAGCAGGGAAAAATTGCTATGGTATGCTTGCTTTGCAAGCTCACATCACTACACAAATGTGGGTGTGCATATGAAACACAGTGTAGGAATGGC
The DNA here is from genome assembly GCA_028564925.1 of Lithobates sylvaticus. Classification (NCBI taxonomy): domain Eukaryota; kingdom Metazoa; phylum Chordata; class Amphibia; order Anura; family Ranidae; genus Lithobates; species Lithobates sylvaticus. The sequence continues at coordinate 340,485,223 of CM053030.1, read as the reverse complement.
TAACAGAGGACAGAATTAGAAATAGACTTGGGAAACTGAACATTAATAAATCACCGGGACCAGATGGCAAGTACCCGAGGGTACCTGGGGAACTCAAGTAATTGCCAGACCATTGTTCCTAATTTTTTCTGACAGTCTACTGACTGGAATGGTACCAGCTGATTGGAGAAAAGCCAATGTAGCACCAGTATTTAAAAAAGGGCCAAAATACATCCCTGGGAATTACAGACCAGTTAGCCTAACATCAATAGTATGCAAGCTCTTGTAGGGGATGATAAGGGACTATATACAAGATTTTAGTAATGACAACGTTATCATTAGCAGTAATCAGCATGGATTTATGAAGAATCGTTCTTGCCAAACCAATCTATTAACCTTCTATGAGGAGATGAGCTGCCATCTAAATAAAGGAAGGCCCGTAGACGTGGTGTATCTGGATTTTGCAAAAGCATTTGACACAGTTCCCCAAAAAACATTTACTGTACAAAGTAAGGTCCGTTAGCATGGACCATAGGGTGAGTACATGGATTGAAAACTGGCTACAAGGGTGAGTTCAGAGGGTGGTGATAAATGGGGAGTACTCAGAATGGTCAGAGGTCGGAATTGGGGTACCCCAGGGTTCAGTGCTGGGACCAATCCTATTTAATTTGTTCATAAACAACCTGGAATATGGGTAAACAGTTCAATCTCTTTATTTGCAGACAATACTAAGCTAAGCAGGGCAATAACTTCTCTGCATGGTGTGAAAACCTTGCAAGAAGATCTGAACAAATGAATGGGGTGGGCAGCTACATGGCAAATGAGGTGTAATGTAGAAAAATGTAAAATATTGCATTTGGGTGGCAAAAAAATGAATGCAATCTAAATGGGGAGTACTCGGAATGGTCAGAGGTGGGAAGTGGGGTACCCCAGGGTACAGTGCTGGGACCAATCCTATTTAATTTGTTCATAAACAACCTGGAATATGGGGTAAACAGTTCAATCTCTGTATTTGCAGACAATACTAAGCTAAGCAGGGCAATAACTTCTCTACATGGTGTGAAAACCTTGCAAGAAGATCTGAACAAATGAATGGGGTGGGCAGCTACATGGCACATGAGGTTTAATGTAGAAAAATGTAAAATAATGCATTTGGGTGGCAAAAAAATGAATGCAATCTACTCACTAGGGGGAGAGCCTCTGGGGAATCAAGGATTGAAAAGGACCTGGGGGTCTTAGTAGATGATATGCTCAGCAATGGCATGCAATGCCAAGCTGCTGCTAACAAAGCAAGCAGAATATTGACATGCATTAAAAAGTGACTCCAGAGATAAAGTGATAATTCTCCCAATCTAAAAGACTCTGGTCCTGCCTCACCTGGAGTATGCTAACCAGTTCTGGGCACCAGTCCTCAGAAAGGATAAACTGTAAATGGAGTGAGTACAGAGAAGGGCAACAAAGCTAATATTGGAGGATATTAGTTATGAATAAAGGTTGCAAGCACTGAACTTACAGTGGTGTGAAAAAGTGTTTGCCCCCTTCCTCATTTCCTGTTCCTTTGCATGTTTGTCACACTTAAGTGTTTCGGAACATCAAACCAATTTAAACAATAGTCAAGGACAACACAAGTAAACACAAAATGCAATTTGTAAATGAAGGTGTTTATTATTAAAGGTGAAAAAAAATCCAAACCATCATGGCCCTGTGTGAAAAAGTGATTGCCCCCTAAACCTAATAACTGGTTGGGCCACCATTAGCAGCAACAACTGCAACCAAGCATTTGCGATAACGTGCAATGAGGCTTTTACAGCGTCCTGGAGGAATTTTGGCCCACTCATCTTTGCAGAATTGTCCTAATTCAGTTACATTAGAGGGTTTTCGAGCATGAACGGACTTTTTAAGGTCATACCACAACATCTCAATAGGATTCAGGTCAGGACTTTGGCTAGGCCACTCCAAAGTCTTCATTTTGTTTTTCTTCAGCCATTCGGTGGTGGACTTGCTGGTGTGTTTAGGATCATTGTCCTGCTGCAGAACCCAAGTTCGTTTCAGCTTGAGTACACGAACAGATGGTCGGACATTCTCCTTCAGGATCTCTTGGTAGACAGCATAATTCATAGTTCCTTTTATCACGGCAAGTCTTCCAGGTCCTGAAGCAGCAAAACAGCCCCAGACCATCACACTACCACCACCATATTTTACTGTTGGTATAATGTTCTTTTTCTGAAATGCAGTGTTCCTTCTACGCCAGATATACTTGGACACACACCTTCCAAAGAGTTCCACTTTTGTCTCATCGGTCCACAGAATGTTGTCCCAAAAGTCTTGGGTATCATCAAGATGTGTTGTGGAGAAATTGAGACGAGCTTTGATGTTCTTTTTGCTCAGCAGTGGTTTTCTCCTTGGAACTCTGCCATGCAGGCCATTTTTGCCCAGTCTTTTCCTGATGGTGGAGGCATGAACGCTGACCTTAACTGAGGCAAGTGAGGCCTGCAGTTCCTTGGACGTTGTTGTGGGGTCTTTTGTGACCTCTTGGATGAGTCGTCGCTGCGCTCTTGGGGTAATTTTGGGCGGCCGGCCACTCCTGGGAAGGTTCACCACTGTTCCATGTCTTCGCCATTTGTGGATAATGGCTCTCACTGTGGTTCGCTGGATTCCCAAAGCTTTGGAAATGGCTTTATAACCCTTTCCAGACTGATAGATCTCAATTACTTTCTTTCTCAATTGTTCCTGAATTTCTTTGGGTCTCGGCATGATGTGTAGCTTTTAAGGATCTTCTGGTGGACCTTACTGTGTCAAGCAGCTCCTATTTAAGTGATGCCTTGATTGTAAACAGGTGTGGCAATAATCAGGCCTGGGTGTGGCTAGAGAAATTGAACTCAGGTGTGGACAACCACAGTTATAGTATGTTTTAACAAGGGGGGCAATCACTTTTTCACACAGGGCCATGATGGTTTGGATTTTTTTTCACCTTTAATAATAAACACCTTCATTTACAAATTGCATTTTGTGTTTACTTGTGTTGTCCTTGACTATTGTTTAAATTGGTTTGATGTTCCGAAACACTTAAGTGTGACAAACATGCAAAGGAACAGGAAATGAGGAAGGGGGCAAACACTTTTTCACACCACTGTATTCTCTCTGGAGAAGAGACGCTTGAGAGGGGATATGATTTAAATTTACAAATACCATACTGGTGACCCCACAATAGGGATAAAACTTTTTTTGCAGAAGGGAGTTTAATAAGACAAGTGGCCCTCATTAAAATTAGAAGAAAAGAGGTTTAACCTTAACCACTTTCAGACCGGACCATCTTGCTGGCTTAAGACCAGAGAACTTTTTGCGATTCGGCACTGCGTCGCTTTAACTGACAATTGCGCGGTTGTGCGACATGACTCCCAAACAAAATTGATGTTCTTTTTCCCCACAAATAGAGCTTTCTTTTGGTGGTATTTTATCACCCCTGCGTTTTTATTTTTTTGCGCTATAAAAACAAAAAAAAAAACGACAATTTTGAAAAAAAACACATTATTTTTTACTTTTTGCTATAATACATATCACCCAAAAATATATAAAAAAACGTTTTTTTTCCTCAGTTTGGGCCGATAGGTATTCTTCTACATATTTTTGGTAAAAAAAATCGCAATTGATTGGTTTGCGCAAAAGTTATAGCGTTTACAAAATAGGGGATCTTTTTATAGCATTTTTATTAATATTTATTTTTTTACTAGTAATGGCGGCGATCAGCAATTTTTATTGTGACTGTGACATTATGGCGGACACATCGGACATTTTTGACACATTTTTGGGACCATTGTCATTTATACAGCAATCAGTGCTATACAAATGCACTGATTCCTGTGTAAATGACACTGGCAGTGAAGGGGTTAACCAGGGAGTGGCAGTGTAGGGGTTAAGTGTGTCCTAGGGGTGTGTTATTAACTGTGGGGGGCATGGCTGTGTGTTACTGATCACTGATCTCTGCTCCAATTACAGGGAGCAGAGATCAGTGTCACTTGTTTCTAGGCAAAACGGGGAGATGCTGTTTATTTCCGCATCTCCCCGTTCGTCCTCCCCGTGAGACAATCGCGGGTACCCCTGCATCGATGGAGTCCGCGGGGCCCGCGACCGTACTCAAGGGGGTCCCGACCGGCGCGCACGCGATGTCGTGGCAGCATATTCGGCAGCATATATGCCTGTCCGCGCCATTCTGCCGACGTACATCTGTGTGTGATGGTCGGGAAGTGGTTAAACTCTGTAGATGGTTTTTTACTGTAAGGGCGGCAAGGATGTGGAATTCTCTTCCACAGGTGATGGTTTCAGCGGGGGGCATCAATAGTTAAAAAAACTATTAGATAAGCACCTGAACAAAAGCAAAATACAGGGATGTACAATGTAATATGTATATTGGAGTAACAGCGCTGTCTAATAAATTTAAACTACAAATAAAATTAAAGAATATACATAAACAGTGACAAATTATGTATAAGTGCAAAAAATTTGTAATACATAAGTGACATTTCCTGCCACAACTTAATGTGAGATACACATAAAGAATACAATATAAAAAGAATAGCTGCGCTGGAAATTATTGCACGTGAAAATCAGATCAAACTTAAAACAAGTAATGCTGATCGTGATCAAAATTAAATCAACATCAACTGAATTCAATCAGTGACCTGCTGACCAATCAAAATTAAGTATTGAACAACACAAATTGTGTACAAAAAAATGTACTGACATAAATATGTGACTGTAAACCTAAGTTCAGTATGGTGACATCATATGAAACGAAAAGCAAAAAACGCCATTTATGTAAATAAAAATTAAGCATGCACAAAGTCCACAATAGATGTTAGGATTGTGTTGTTATTGCTTCCATAGTGATGTTGCACTCGACACCCTCAGAAAAGTGATTAGATAGCCAGGTAAGAAGAAGGAAAGGATCCTCAACCAAATAAAAGTACTGTAGCTTACCAGCTGATCTGATCTCTGTGTCAGAGAGATCAGAAAGGCCTGTGGCTTATCACCCTGCCAGGGTCTCTATCCGGAATACTCCAAGTGGCACTCCCAAGGTACAGGTATACATTGGAAGGCCGGGTACCGGCCTGAAGTTATGGGAGGAGCCCGGAGGGTATTTAAGCAGCCCAAAGGCCGCCGGTCTTTGTCGGTTTCCTGTGCGTGATATCTGATACGTCAGACATCTAGGACCGACTCGTTCGAGACAAGCGCTGTTGGTGCCGGTTCGTGAGCTCCGTTTTCGTCTGTCCGTCTCCTCTTGTTGCAGTCCCGCGTTCCGTGTTCGTAAGTCGTGTTGTCCCTTCGTGTCGCACTCGTGTCGCCGAGTCGCAGTTCGTACAAAGAGTCTGGTCGGCTGTCGCAGGTAGGGCTTCGGCTCCCATGTTTTACGTTCTCATGCACTGCTTATCATGTCACTAAACTGTGGTCTGCGTAGCTCACAAACCACGCGCTGCTTGTCTCGAAACCTAAACACTTACTCGCACGTTTTTTGTTGTACACGATCGGGAGCCATCTAGCGGCACGCACATTCAGGGCCGCCCGCCACAAACACTCCGACCGATGCCGCATCCGGCACTCAAGGGTTCCCTTACGCGGTCGTGCTACGCAGTCTCCGAATCGTTCAACATGACTCACGCACGGGTGCAGTTCGCACTCACACGTATCGTTCATGTCCTGCCATTATCCGAATCGGTGGCGCCAGCGAGCGTGCCGAATCGCTATTTACATTCCGAAGCACTGTTGGCATACTAGTTGTACGAATCACTTCGACCGTGTCAAAACATTTCACGTGTTAGCATGACAATCATTTCATCATTTCAAACATGGCTAACGTATCAGGCCATTCGGTCATGCTAAATCATTTCGCATCAGTTAAACAGGGCGTTCATGCCATCGCTTCGATCCTGGTCCGGTCGCATCCATGCATGCTCCGATCGGGGCGATCCAGATGCACGACTACCCGGCCTCATTTCGATACATGCGCCAAGGGCGGAATCACATCACTGGCTGCGTACATTCCTGATTCTTGCCCCTGTCATGGTATATCATTTCTGTCACCTTACCACGCCCGGCACAAATTCAGTCACTTCCCTGCACTGATTCGGGTCGGCGTGCCCCAGGCCGGCCTCATTTCAATACATGCGCCAAGGGCGGAATCGCATCACTGGTTGCGTACATTCCTGATTCTTGCCCCTGTCATGGTATATCATTTCTGTCACCTTACCACGCCAGGCATGAATGCAGTCACTTCCCCGCACTAATTCGTGTCGGCGTGCCCTAGGCCCGGCCTCATTTCAATACATGCGCCAAGGGCGGAATCGCATCACTGGTTTGCGTACATTCCTGATTCTTGCCCCTGTCATGGTATCTCATTTCTGTCACCTTACCACGCCCGGCATGAATGCAGTCACTTCTTCGCACTAATTCGTGTCGGCGTGCCCTAGGCCCGGCCTCATTTCAATACATGCGCCAAGGGCGGAATCGCATCACTGGTTTGCGTACATTCCTGATTCTTGCCCCTGTCATGGTATATCATTTCTGTCACCTTACCACGCCCGGCATGAATGCAGTCACTTCCCCGCACTAATTCGTGTCGGCGTGCCCTAGGCCCGGCCTCATTTCAATACATGCGCCAGGGGCGGAGTCGCAAAAAAAAAAAAAACTTTGATTCTTGCCCTTGTCATGTTATATCATTTCTGTGTCACCTTACCACGCCCCGGCGTTAATTGGTCACCCGCCTGTACGAATTCGCGCCGGCGTGCCCTAGGCCGGCCGCATTTCTACAAAAAAAAAAAAAAAAAGGGGAGCTTGGAGTCGGACCCGGTGGCAGCTGGATGTCACAGTTCGGCCTCAGCGTACCCAGGCAGTTGGCCTTGTTTCATGGTTGCCTCATTTCTGTACGTGCTCCAGAGTCCGGCCCACAGTCACCCCCATACGGTACGAACGGGCCAGGCCCTGTCACGGGAAGTTCATTCAGTTAAGGCAACATGTCAAGTCAGTCATTCGTGTTGTCATCTGTCATTTGATCCCACAGCGATCTCGGCAGTCGACTCAAGTCACTATCGCCTGTTGTTATCATCTACGTTGGGTTCCGTCGCTCTGGACGGCAGCAGTTTTAGGCTCTTAAATAGGTACTTTCTCTCACACTCTCTCAGGTCAGTCGGATTCAGTAGGTCCACATGCACCAACTTGATCAGAGTTCCAGCAGGTAAAAAAAAAAAAAAAAAACGCAGGGGCACGGGGGGCTCCTGCTTTCTCGTGGCAGGTATGTATATCATAGGTGACACGTCCAAACTCATTTCTTGTCACCTTTTATAGGCCCAGCCTGCAGACACGTGACCAGTCTACCAAGTAACAGGTCTTGGCAGCCGCCATGTCATCAGTCGGCAGCGATGACCTCACCACCCCGCTATCTCCGGCGTCAGCCTCCGAGGCTGGCAGTGTCCAGTCTCTTAGGGCATGGACAATTCCCAGGCTGTCCGCCGAGCTGAGACGCAGAGGGATACCCTTCTCGTCCGCGGCCAGGAAGGCGGAGCTATTCAGGCTCCTCTTCCCACCACCGGCCGCAGCAAGCCCCAGCAGCCAGCAGGCGTCTCTGGAATCGATTTCAGCCGCCGTCGCTCAGCTACACACCCTCGTGTCTTCCCTGTCTTCCTCAATCGTTGAGGTCCAGGACAGGGTGTCTCGTCTAGAGGCCAGCCCGGCTGCCACGGTTCCGGACCCTGCGGTGGTCCCAGCCATCAGTGCACCGGCCGCAGGTAGTGAGCTTGCCACGACTACCGTTCACCCTTCCCACCTGGTGCCACCCAGCGTAAGGAAGGACATTCTAGAGGGCAGAGACGTTAATCTGGCCTCACTCTTGATCTCGGTCCATGACTTAGCCGAGAACAAGGCCTACACCTGGGGGGACGTCTCGGTGGTCTTGAAAGCGAAGGATCCGAGGCTCAACAGAAAGCTCACGGTGCCAGAGTTCACGCTCGCTTTCGGCATGTTTAGAGACGTGCTGTGCTCAGCCTCCCCCGGCAGACGGGAGGAACTGGACCTCTACCTCCATTTGATCGTAGACCTGGGCCACAAATACGGTGGCTCAGCGTTCTACGACTATCATCGGTCCTTCTCGGCCAAAGCCGCAGCCAGATTCTCACAGTTTCATTTGGCAACGGACTGGAGCGTAGTGGACACAGAGTTGTTCTGCCGCCACTTTGCAGGCCTTCGCTCCCCGCTATGTGCTGTCTGTCAGTCAGCGTCCCACACCACGGTCTGGTGTGCCAACATAGCCTCTGTCCATCCGATAGCTAGCACGGCCTCTACCAGCACGAGCCAGGCTCAGCAGGCCCCGGCGCATGGGCAAAAGGTGGACAAGTTGGGACGTCCGGTGCGGATGGTTGGGGGAGCCGCCATTTGCAACAATTTTAATTACGGCTCCTGCAATTTCAGCCAGTGCCGGCTCTTGCACGTTTGCACCCTATGCCAGAGGGCGCACCCCAGGATCCTGTGTGAGGTCAAACAGAAGAAACCATGACTAAGCCGGGTCAATGTCCTTTGGCTCGGTGTTTACTTGACCTCACACCCCACTCCGTCACTCGCCAGCTACCTCATCCGAGGCTTCACTGATGGGTTTCATACCGGGCTCATCACCCTGCCCCACTCCACCCACGAATGTCCGAACCTACGCTCAGCAGCAACAGATGAGCCAGCGATTGACGTCCTTTTGCAGACGGAGTTGGATCGGGACTTCATGATAGGCCCATTCTGTCAATCTCCCTTCAGCATCTGGAGGGTTAGCCCTATCGGGCTTGTGCAGGGAAAGTTTTCAAATAAAAAACGTCTGGTGTATGATCTGTCAGCGCCTCATTCTTCCATCGTTCCCAGTCTCAACTCGCTCATCCCCTCCGAGGAGTTCTCGCTGAAGTACGCTTCGGTAGACATGGCTATCCAGGCCATTCTCAGGGCAGGGGTGGGTGCTTGGCTCTCGAAGGCGGACATATCCGACGCCTTCAAGCTGCTGCCCATTCATCCTTCCCTGTGGTGCTGGCACGGCATCAAGTGGAGGGAGCGATATTATTTCGCGACCAAATTGACCTTCGGGTCTAAGAGTAGTCCTTGGCTATTTGACAAGTTCGCGGAGACCCTGGCGTGGATCCTTCTCCATGAGGCACAGTGCCACGAGGTCATCCATTATTTGGATGACTTCCTTCTGATAGAACCGCCCGGGGCTCCCCCAGGGGACCTTGGAAAGTTGAGGACGGTTTTCGACAATCTGAACGTCCCCATAGCGGAGCACAAGGTTGACGGCCCGGCACACAAGATCACGTTCTTGGGCGTCGACCTTGACACGCTTGCCATGCAGGCCAGCCTTCCCGCAGATAAGTTGGACCGTATCAGGACGGTTCTGCGAGAATTCACCCGGGTGGGGGGATGTACTCAGAAGCAACTTCAGTCTCTCCTCGGGATGCTGAACTTTGCTGTGAGGATCATCCCCCAGGGCCGCTCCTTCGTGTCCCGGTTGCTGGTCTTCCTGTCCTACACTCAGGACCCAGACCAGGTCATCAGGCTGGATTCTGCAGCCAGGGCAGATCTGGCCATGTGGGAACACTTTCTTAGTGATTGGAACGGTGTGTCCCTGTTCATCCCAGTCGTGTCCACGCAGTCACCACGCAGGTGGTGACCGACGCGGCGGCATCCACAGGATGCGCCGCCATTTTTGGCCATTTGTGGTTCGCCGACCCTTGGCCTCCTCAAGCACTAGCCACCCCGGGCTTCACTACTACGTCAGCCCTCTTTGAGCTCTTCCCTATTGTAGCAGCCGCTCACCTATGGGGTCACCTTTGGTCTGGACAGACTGTGGCTTTCTCGACAGACAATCAAGCCACAGCCGAGATCATCAGCAAGGGCAGGTCTAAGTCCAGGCCCGTCATGTCCTTCCTCCGCAGACTGGTCCAGCTATCCCTACAGCATCAGTTCAATGTTTACTGCTCGTTCATTCCAGGGAAGTTTAACTCAGCAGCGGACGCACTCTCCCGTTTTAACTTTATTTCTTTCTTTGAACAGATGCCAGGAGCCTGCCATCATTCAGCCACTATCCCGGATTGGTCACAACTGACCTTGGACTAGCCCCACATCTACGCTCAGCTACCAACATCATCAACGCCTCGCTCGCCCGCAACACCCGTCGGGCCTACCGGACGGCCTGGAGGGCGTTTAACAAGTTCCTGCCCCAGCTGCCTCGCGAGTCTTCCAGCCTCAAGCAGGTCATGGCGTTCATCGCCTATTGCCATTCACACCTAGCACTGTCACACAGCACGATACGCCAGTACGTGGCCGGGGTGCAGCACTACTTGTCACTTCAAGACCCCGCGAGGCCTTCGGTGTTCTCCTGCCACGCAGTAAGGGCTCTACTACGTGGAGTTCAGAAACACCAGCCGCCAGTCAGCCCGAAGCGGCTGCCTATCACGGGGGAGATCTTCAAGGGGATGTCTGACATCCTGGATAGGTCTCCTTTCGGTCTCCTCCTCAGCACCGTCCTGCAGGCTGCGCTACACATGGCGTTTTATGGGTTTCTACGGCCCAGCGAGTTCACTCGCAGCCACCCAGCCGGTCCAGTCTTGCATAGAAGTAATCTCTATCGCCACCAGGATCACTACGTCCTTCACTTGGCGACATCCAAAACTCAGCAGCGAGGTTCCGGAGTAGATATTCATCTGTACAGGACTCACAACAACTGGTGCCCAGTTGCCGTGTTGAACCGCCTGACGGCACTGCTATCCGACCGCCCAGGGTCCAGTCCGCTTCTACCCTTTCCGGTAAAACCCCTCAACTCGTCGCAGTTCGTGGAACATGTCCGGGTCCTTCTCGGCAATCTTCAGTTGGACCCCAGCCAGTACTCCGGGCATTCATTCCGGATCGGGGCGGCCACGACGGCCTCAAGACAGGGGGTTCCGGACCACGTGATCAAGAAACTGGGTCGGTGGAAATCGGCCTGCTTCTCTCGCTACATTCCTAACCCACAGTTAGAGATGGCTCAGGCCTTTGCTCGACTTACTCAGTGACATTGCCTTTAATAAATAATTATCCCCTACCTGAAGGTTTTTGCCCCCTTATTTTGGTGTACCATACGGTAGACCAAGGCACACTTTCAGGTCTATTTCATGTTGGTGAGTTTTGTGTTGTTCCTATGTGTCATCGTTACTCATGTCGTCCGTAGGGCTCTAGACCATAAATTGGAAGGCCGGGTACCGGCCTGAAATTATGGGAGGAGCCCGGAGGGTATTTAAGCAGCCCAAAGGCCGCCGGTCTTTGTCGGTTTCCTGTGCGTGATACCCACCCACCCTCCCCTTTTAAAAAGCCTCTTCCAAGTATTCTTACCCCAGACTGAATACTCATTCCACATTATTCCATAACTACTTCTTATCATTCTTTATCTAGGGTATGCCCCCTTATTTTGGTGTACCATACGGTAGACCAAGGCACACTTTCAGGTCTATTTCATGTTGGTGAGTTTTGTGTTGTTCCTATGTGTCATCGTTACTCATGTCGTCCGTAGGGCTCTAGACCATAAATATAAATCCTGCCAGGATCCTCTTTAATCTCATCAATATCCATTTATATAAAAGAAAAATAGATAGCCATAGCGTGATACTGTTTTACCCTTTATTCATTAAAAAGCTGGTACATATCGCACTTACATTTCAGATGTAATATGTAGGCATGTGAAAAAACAATCGAGCCGGCCGGCTCTCTCTCTCGCTACCCGTTGCTTCCTGGATGCACAGGGAATGGAGGTGACGTCAGCACGCCGCTCACCCTACGTCGTTTCGTCAAAGAATGACGAAGATATCTATTTTTCTTTTATATAAACGGATATTGATGAGATTAAAGAGGATCCTGGCAGGATTTATATGTATATGTATATGTATGTATATATATACGTATATATACATATATGTATATGTATATGGATAGAGACCCTGGCAGGGTGATAAGCCACAAGCCTTTCTGATCTCTCTGACACAGAGATCAGATCAGCTGGTAAGCTACAGTACTTTTATTTGGTTGAGGATCCTTTCCTTCTTCTTACCTGGCTATCTAATCACTTTTCTGAGGGTGTCGAGTGCAACATCACTATGGAAGCAATAACAACAAAATCCTAACATCTATTGTGGACTTTGTGCATGCTTAATTTTTATTTACATGTGGCGTTTTTTGCTTTTCGTTTCATATGATGTCACCACACTGAACTTAGGTTTACAGTCACATATTTATGTCAGTACATTTTTTTGTACACAATTTGGGTTGTTCAATACTTAATTTTGATTGGTCAGCAGGTCACTGATTGAATTCAGTTGATGTTGATTTAATTTTGATCACGATCAGCATTACTTGTTTTAAGTTTGATCTGATTTTCACGTGTAATAATTTCCAGCGCAGCTATTCTTTTTATAATGTAATACTGACATATAATCACACAAATAGGTTGGACTTGATGGACTTGTATTTTTTCAACCTCACCTACTATGTAAAATTGTACACTAATGATACATACAGTGCAATCCAAATTGTCTGTGTAGACTGACAATCAAATTATGGTAGAGCAATAAGACATACATGTAAAAAAAAAAAAAAAAATCCATACTGGCCAGCTTGTTATGCAATTGAATAGGCCAAGCAAATATGCAGGTAAACAAAAGTCTACATGCAGTACTGTCAGAGCAAGCATATACATTTGTAGTTATCACTGGAAAGCTGTTCATATGAAATTGTTTAGGAATACTTGTCAGGACACATCTAACATATCTGCACATAGGCACGGTGATATCTCCTGTGCAGTGTACAATATGGTCTTTTTTACTTTTACTGTTTTTACATTGAAGTCTTACATTGAAGATACATTAAAGCCTAGTACACACCAGTATTTTTTTTTTTTATTCAACCCAGCAGGGCTGAACGGAAATAAACCTGAGATTTAAGGACATGTCGCTGTACTAAACATCTGACATTAGTACAGCAATCTCCCCTGCTGTTATATTGTGTTCTGACAGGGGGAAGGCCCACCCACCATCAGACCCCTAAAATCCATACTGATATGGAAATAAAGGGGAACCCTCCGCCAATTAAAAAAAATGGCGTAGGGGTCCCCCCAAAATCCATACCAGACCCTTATCCGAGCACACAACCTGGCAGGCTGCAGGAAAAGAGGGGCGGATGAGAGAGAACCCCCCCTTCTGAACCATACCAGGCCACATGCCTTCAACATGGGGAGGGTACTTTGGGGTAGTCCCCTAAGGCACCTTGTCCCCATGCTAATGGGGGCAAGGGCCTCATCCCCACAACCCTTGCCCCGGTGGTTGTGGGGGTCTGCGGGCAGAGGGCTTATCAGAATCTGGAAGCCCTCTTTAACAAGGGGACCACCATATCCCAGCCTCCCCCCCTGTGTGAAATCGTAACAAGTACCCCTACCATTTCACAAAAAAAGTGTCAAAATGTTAAAAAAAGAGTCCCACGATGTCCATTCATCTTCTTCTATCACGCAGCCCGACTGACCGAAAAAGAAAAAAAAGCCGCGACCGAAGCACCTCCATGGGAGGCTTCCGCCGTGTGACGCTTCTTCACTGTGACAGTTCTTATATAACTGAGGGCGGGGCCACCCAGTGATGAACCGGGTGACCCCGTCCCCTCTGACGCCATGGGGACTCCCCCATGGCTTCCCTGTGGCATCAGAGGGGGTGGGGTTACCCGGTTACATCACTGTAACTCTTTTTTTCAATGAGTGTTATCTATATTGCCAAGGCCCGACAATTCATTACAGCAGCCATCAGTTTTAAATGACAATTTTTCCTTTAGAAATTTCATTTTGCTGTGGTACTGTTCTAAACACGGGAAAAATGTGACACTTTACAGGCATACTATAGACACCGTGTAAAGTGATTTTAAATGAATAAAAACAGTAGCGCTAATAATCACAGTGTCTGTGAATAAACTAAATATTTAACCTGTGTAAACAATACTGAAAAATATGTATAAACAGTGCTAAAAAAACAACAACACAATTAATCACCTATATACATAAAGTGAAAAATTAAAGTGAAGTGTGATTATATGTTTTTGCAGGTGTCCAAAAAAGGGAAACAAATCCAAACAAAAGTCCATAAACTGTTACTTGTAGTGATAATGTTTCAAAAAGTGACAGAAAAGTGAATGAAAAATCCTGAAGCAAATAAAGTTTTGAAGTGTCTTTAAACAAAATTCTTGAAGTGACTTGAAAAGAATATCTTCCACCACACCACCTGTGTTCAGTGCTACCGCACCCTAAGGAGTCGCACTCACCAGCAGTATATGCCTTGCACTCTCATGCTCGGCCAACTCGCTTAATAGCTCCACATGGGTCACAGATGGATCCAGACAGAATGTTAGATAATTGCACTCCACATATAAGGAAAAAAGAGATGCTTCCAATAGTGAAGTAGAGTAAACCATTTATTACAACAGCACACAAAATTCCTCAACCATTGTACTCACATCCTTCATATAAAAATAAGGCACTTCAGCATAACTTTTCAACAGGAAACAAGGACCCAGCAGTGGTGACCCGATATATTATGGTCTCGGCGGACCCGGCGTTAATACCAATATGTCTCACCCTCCACGCTGTCTCCTTTCTCTTTCACTTCACACGGCACAGCACACCCAGTAACTGGAACGTTGAATGTTAAATGCTCCTCACAGTTGCCATGTAACCATACCCAGACATGTTTCACCGAAGTGGCTTAATCATTGGGGTGTTAAGCCACTTCGGTGAAACATGTCTGGGTATGGTTACATGGCAACTGTGAGGAGCATTTAACATTCAACGTTCCAGTTACTGGGTGTGCTGTGCCGTGTGAAGTGAAAGAGAAAGGAGACAGCGTGGAGGGTGAGACATATTGGTATTAACGCCGGGTCCGCCGAGACCATAATATATCGGGTCACCACTGCTGGGTCCTTGTTTCCTGTTGAAAAGTTATGCTGAAGTGCCTTATTTTTATATGAAGGATGTGAGTACAATGGTTGAGGAATTTTGTGTGCTGTTGTAATAAATGGTTTACTCTACTTCACTATTGGAAGCATCTCTTTTTTCCTTATATGTGGAGTGCAATTATCTAACATTCTGTCTGGATCCATCTGTGACCCATGTGGAGCTATTAAGCGAGTTGGCCGAGCATGAGAGTGCAAGGCATATACTGCTGGTGAGTGCGACTCCTTAGGGTGCGGTAGCACTGAACACAGGTGGTGTGGTGGAAGATATTCTTTTCAAGTCACTTCAAGAATTTTGTTTAAAGACACTTCAAAACTTTATTTGCTTCAGGATTTTTCATTCACTTTTCTGTCACTTTTTGAAACATTATCACTACAAGTAACAGTTTATGGACTTTTGTTTGGATTTGTTTCCCTTTTTTGGACACCTGCAAAAACATATAATCACACTTCACTTTAATTTTTCACTTTATGTATATAGGTGATTAATTGTGTTGTTGTTTTTTTAGCACTGTTTATACATATTTTTCAGTATTGTTTACACAGGTTAAATATTTAGTTTATTCACAGACACTGTGATTATTAGCGCTACTGTTTTTATTCATTTAAAATCACTTTACATTATTTATCTATTTAAGTAGCTGCTTAGTTTATTTTTATACACATAGGTGTTTAATTAATTTTTCTTTGTGCGCAGTGGTGGTGTGGAATAGTAGGAGGGCGAGCGATTTTCATACCAGTTTATTTTGATATACTATAGACACCCCCCAGGCACAATATTTAAAGCAATATTAAATTTTTATTGTTTCACTTTAAGCATTAAAAAAATCACTGCTACCGAAAAAACTGCGATTTTTTAAAAAAGTTTTTGCTTTGATACATGTCCCCTAGGGCAGAACCCGGGTCCCCAAACACTTTTTAATGGCAATAACTTGCATATAAGCCTTTAAAATTAGCACTTTTGACTATTCATGTTCGTGTCCCATAGACTTTAAAGGTGTTGGTGTGTTCTGCCACATTTTTTGCCTGTTCGCATCTTCTGCTGCGAACCGAACAGGAGGATGTTCGGCTCATGCCTACCGATTAGAATAGGGGGCCCCAGGAATCTGTCCCCCCATGTGAATGAGTACAGTTTATATAGCACCTAATTCACAAAAAAAATTACATATTAAATAAACACATTTACAGCATAGATAAAATCCTTTATTAAAAAAAATGTCCCATGATGTAAAAAGAAACTATGCCCTATGATGTCCGAAAATAATGTCCCATAACGTAAATGTCTGATGATGATCCACTCTTACCGACACTCTATTGTGAATCAGATCTTCCTGGTGGAATGCTAAATGTAAACAAACCTGTGGGGTTGTTGGCTGAAGCACCTATAGGACTTGTAGTGTGTTCGTGCAGGCAGGCAGAGCTCCTATATTTCGTTACCAGAAGCACCTATAGGACTTGGAGTGTGTTCGTGGCAGGCAGGCAGAGCTCCTATATTTTGTTACCAGAAGCACCTATAGGACTTGTAGTGTGTTAGTGGCAGGCAGTCAGAGCTCCTATATTTTGTTACCAGAAGCACCTATAGACTTGTAGTTGGGTAGTGGCAGGCAGGCAGAGCTCCTATATTTTGTACCAGAAGCACCTATAGGAATTGTAGTGTGTTCGTGGCAGGCAGCAGAGCTCCTATATTTTGTTACCAGAAGCACCTATAGGACATGTATTGTGTTAGTGGCAGGCAGGCAGAGCTCCTATATTTTGTTACCAGAAGCACCTATAGGACTTGTAGTGTGTTCGTGGCAGGCAGGCAGAGCTCCTATATTTTGTTCCCATAAGCACCTATAGGACTTGAAGTGTGTTAGTCCCATTACACACACAGAGCTATATTTTCTTCCCAGAAGCACCTATAGGACTTTGAAGTGTGTTAGTCCCATTACACACACACAGAGCTATATTTTCTTCCCAGAAGCACCTATAGGACTTGAAGTGTGTTAGTCCCATACACACACAGAGCTATATTTTCTTCCCTGAAGCACCTATAGGACTTGAAGTGTGTTAGTCCCATTACACTCACAGAGCTATATTTTGTTCCCAAAGCACCTATAGGACTTGAAGTGTGTTAGTCCCATCACACACACAGAGCTATATTTTCTTCCCAGAAGCACCTATAGGACTTGAAGTGTGTTAGTCCCATTACACACACAGAGCTATATTTTGTTCCCAGAAGCACCTATAGGACTTGAAGTGTGTTAGTCCCATTACACACACAGAGCTATATTTTGTTCCCAGAAGCACCTATAGGACTTGAAGTGTGTTAGTCCCATTACACACACAGAGCTATATTTTCTTCCCAGAAGCAACCTATAGGACTTGAAGTGTGTTAGTCCCATTACACACAAAGAGCTATACTTTGTTCCCAGAAGCACCTATAGGACTTGAAGTGTGTTAGTCCCATTACACACACAGAGCTATATTTTGTTCCCAGAAGCACCTATAGGACTTGTAGTGTGTTAGTCCCATCACACAGAGCTATATTTTGTTCCCAGAAGCACCTATAGGACTTGAAGTGTGTTAGTCCCATTACACACACAGAGCTATATTTTTCTTCCCAGAAGCACCTATAGGACTTGAAGTGTGTTAGTCCCATTACACACACAGAGCTATACTTTGTTCCCAGAAGCACCTATAGGACTTGAAGTGTGTTAGTCCCATTACACACACAGAGCTATATTTTGTTCCCAGAAGCACCTATAGGACTTGAAGTGTGTTAGTCCCATTACACACACAGAGCTATAGTTTGTTCCCAGAAGCACCTATAGGACTTGAAGTGTGTTAGTCCCATTACACACACAGAGCTATATTTTGTTCCCAGAAGCACCTATAGGACTTGTAGTGTGTTAGTCCCATCACACAGAGCTATATTTTGTTCCCAGAAGCACCTATAGGACATGAAGTGTGTTAGTCCCATTAAACACACAGAGCTAT
The DNA here is from genome assembly GCA_028564925.1 of Lithobates sylvaticus. Classification (NCBI taxonomy): domain Eukaryota; kingdom Metazoa; phylum Chordata; class Amphibia; order Anura; family Ranidae; genus Lithobates; species Lithobates sylvaticus. The sequence continues at coordinate 340,467,235 of CM053030.1, read as the reverse complement.
ATTTTGTTCCCAGAAGCACCTATAGGACTTGAAGTGTGTTAGTCCCATTACACACACAGAGCTATATTTTTGTTCCCAGAAGCACCTATAGGACTTGAAGTGTGTTAGTCCCATCACACACACAGAGCTAAATTTTCTTCCCAGAAGCACCTATAGGACTTGAAGTGTGTTAGTCCCATTACACACACAGAGCTATATTTTGTTCCCAGAAGCACCTATAGACTTGAAGTGTGTTAGTCCCATCACACACACAGAGCTATATTTTCTTCCCAGAAGCAACCTATAGGACTTGAAGTGTGTTAGTCCCATTACACACACAGAGCTATATTTTGTTCCCAGAACACCTATAGGACTTGAAGTGTGTTAGTCCCATTACACACACAGAGCTATATTTTCTTCCCAGAAGCACCTATAGGACTTGAAGTGTGTTAGTCCCATCACACACACAGAGCTATATTTTGTTCCCAGAAGCACCTAAAGGACTTGAAGTGTGATAGTCCCATTACACACACAGAGCTAAATTTTGTTCCCAGAAGCACCTATAGGACTTGAAGTGTGTTAGTCCCATTACACACACAGAGCTATATTTTCTTCCCAGAAGCACCTATAGGACTTGAAGTGTGCTAGTCCCATTACACTCACAGAGCTATATTTTGTTCCCAGAAGCACCTATAGGACTTTGAAGTGTGTTAGTCCCATCACACACACAGAGCTATATTTTCTTCCCAGAAGCACCTATAGGACATGAAGTGTGTTAGTCCCATCACACACACAGAGCAATATTTTGTTCCCAGAAGCACCTATAGGACTTGAAGTGTGTTAGTCCCATTACACAACACAGAGCTATATTTTCATTCCCAGAAGCACCTATAGGACTTGAAGTGTGTTAGTCCCATCACACACACAGAGCTATATTTTGTTCCCAGAAGCACCTATAGGACTTGAAGTGTTAGTCCCATTACACACACAGAGCTAATATTTTGTTCCCAGAACACCTATAGGACTTGAAGTGTGTTAGTCCCATTACACACACAGAGCTATATTTTCTTCCCAGAAGCACCTATAGGACTTGAAGTGTGTTAGTCCCATCACACAGAGCTCCTCTATTTTCTTTGCAGAAGCACCCCATAGGACTTCTAGTGTGTTTAGTGGCATCACACAGAGCTCCTATATATTCTTCTCAGCAGCACCCACAGGACTTCTAGTGTGTTAGTGGCATCACACAGAGCTCCTCTATTTTCTTTGCATAAGCACCCACAGGACTTCTAGTGTGTTAGTGGCATCACACAGAGCTCCTCTATTTTTCTTTGCATAAGCACCCACAGGACTTCTAGTGTGTTTAGTGGCATCACACAGAGCTCCTCTAATTTCTTTGCATAAGCACCCACAGGACTTCTAGTGTGTTAGTGCATCACACAGAGCTCCTCTATTTTCTTTGCATAAGCACCCACAGGACTTCTAGTGTGTTAGTGGCATCACACAGAGCTCCTCTATTTTCTTTGCATAAGCACCCACAGGACTTCTAGTGTGTTAGTGGCATCACACAGAGCTCCTCCTATTTTCTTTGCAGAAGCACCCATAGGACTTCTAGTGTGTTAGTGGCATCACACAGAGCTCCTAAATATTCTTCTCAGAAGCACCCACAGGACTTCTAGTGTGTTAGTGGCATCACACAGAGCTCCTCTATTTTCTTTGCAGAAGCACCCACAGGACTTCTAGTGTGTTAGTGGCATCACACAGAGCTCCTCTATTTTCTTTGCAGAAGCACCCACAGGACTTCTAGTGTGTTAGTGGCATCACACAGAGCTCCTCTATTTTCTTTGCATAAGCACCCACAGGACTTCTAGTGTGTTAGTGGCATCACACAGAGCTCCTCTATTTTCTTTGCATAAGCACCCACAGGACTTCTAGTGTGTTAGTGGCATCACACAGAGCTCCTCTATTTTCTTTGCAGAAGCACCCATAGGACTTCTAGTGTGTTAGTGGCATCACACAGAGCTCCTATATATTCTTCTCAGAAGCACCCACAGGACTTCTAGTGTGTTAGTGGCATCACACAGAGCTCCTCTATTTTTCTTTGCAGAAGCACCCACAGGACTTCTAGTGTGTTAGTGCATCACACAGAGCTCCTCTATTTTCTTTGCAGAAGCACCCACAGGACTTCTAGTGTGTTAGTGGCATCACACAGAGCTCCTCTATTTTCTTTGCAGAAGCACCCATAGGACTTCTAGTGTGTTAGTGGCATCACACAGAGCTCCTATATATTCTTCTCAGAAGCACCCACAGGACTTCTAGTGTGTTAGTGGCATCACACAGAGCTCCTCTATTTCTTTGCAGAAGCACCCACAGACTTCTAGTGTGTTAGTGGCATCACACAGAGCTCCTCTATTTTCTTTGCAGAAGCACCCACAGGACTTCTAGTGTGTTAGTGGCATCACACAGAGCTCCTCTATTTTCTTTGCAGAAGCACCCATAGGACTTCTAGTGTGTTAGTGGCATCACACAGAGCTCCTATATATTCTTCTCAGCAGCACCCACAGGACTTCTAGTGTGTTAGTGGCATCACACAGAGCTCCTCTATTTTCTTTGCAGAAGCACCCACAGGACTTCTAGTGTGTTAGTGGCATCACACAAGCTCCTCTATTTTCTTTGCAGAAGCACCCATAGGACTTCTAGTGTGTTAGTGGCATCACACAGAGCTCCTATATTTTCTTCTCAGCAGCACCCACAGACTACCGACTACAATGGCTGGAAGACCGCCAAGGGGAGGCAGAGCGTGCAGAGCCAAGAACACAGGGCAGGCAGGCTCTGTTTCTAGTGGACGTGGCCGTGGACGTGGACGTGGTCGTGCATCGTCATCAGCACGTGGCCATGGGACACGCGCGTCTTTGTTTTCGGCAGCTGGACATGTGGAGCCGCATCATGCTGAAGGCTTGGTAGAATGGATGACCAAGCCCTCCTCATCCTCCTCATCCTCTCTCACCCAGGCTCAGGGTACTGACAGAGCATCATCAGCCACCCTTCCCTAGACCCACCATGTCCTCCTGAGAGTCCCCCGAACTCTTTGAGCACAGTGTTGGGTACATGCTCCAGAGGATGCCCAACGATTCGAAGGCTCGGATGACGATACCCAGCTTGAGGAATCTGGCAGTACAGTTCCACCAGCTGCAGCTTACTGCCAGGTTTGCTCTAGTGGTGAAGAGGGAGGGGATGATGAGGTCACTGACTCCACGTGGGTGCCTCAAGGGAGAGAGGATGAGGAGGAGGACGAGGAGGAGGAGGATGCGGCGTCACATGTCCAACGAGGCAGGATGCCCCCTGGAGGCCAGGTAGAGGCCAGCACAGCAACTGTACAACACCGCAGAGCTCCGCCTGTGCAGGGCGCTGCCTCTGCACGTTATCAGAAAAGTTCTTTGGTGTGGGCCTTTTTTGAGACGAGTGCAGCAGATCGCACCACTGCTATTTGCAATATTTGTCTCAAGCGTATCTCGCGTGGCCAAAACATCAGCCGCTTGGGCACGACAAGCATGACCAGACATATGGCGACCTGCCATGCAGCTCGTTGGCAGGCACACATAAAAGACCCACACCAAAGAACTAAGCGGACCTCTCCTTGCTCCTCCTCAGCTGGGATCTCCATCCCCACTACACCTTCAGTCCTCTCTGAAAGCTGCTCTGAGAGGACTGAAGGTGTAGAATTCGGTGTGTCACAACCAAGTACTTGCAGTACACCGACGTCCGAATGCAGCAGGCAAATTTCCCTGCCCCAGCTGCTGGACCGTAGAAAGAAGTACACTCCCAGCCATCCACATGCCCAGCGGTTGAATGCTAGCCTTGCTAAATTGCTAGCACTTCAACTGCTGCCTTTTCAGTTGGTAGACTCGGCCCCCTTCCGTGAGTTTGTTCAATGTGCGGTTCCTCAGTGGCAGGTTCCCAAACGCCACTTTTTCTCGCGGAAGGCGATTCCGTCTCTCTACCGGCATGTGGAGGGCAATGTCCATGCCTCGCTGGACAGGGCGGTCAGCGGTAAGGTGCATATTACCGCTGACTCATGGTCCAGCAGGCATGGACAGGGACGGTACCTTTCTTTCACGGCCCATTGGGTCACTCTATTGGCAGCTGGGAGGGATGCAGGACAAGGTGCAGTAGTGTTGGAGGTTGTTCCGCCACCACGCCTCCAAAACGCGACTACTGCTACTGGTTGTGACACACCTCTCTCCTCCACCCCCTCCTCTTCTTCTTCCTCCAGTGCTCTGTCCTTGGAACCAGCGGTGCTCCGTAGGCGTACAAGGGGCTACGCAAGTACGCAGGCAAAAAGATGCCATGCCGTGCTTGCGCTGGTGTGTTTGGGGGACAGGAGCCACACTGGGCCAGAGGTTCTGGCAGCTCTGCAGGGGCAGGCCGAGAGGTGGTTGACGCCACGTCAGCTTAAGCCAGGAATGGTCGTTTCTGACAATGGCACCAACCTCCTCTCCGCCCTGCGACAGGGGCAGCTCACCCATGTGCCCTGCATGGCTCACGTCCTCAACCTGGTGGTGCAGCGGTTCTTGGGCAGGTTCCCAGGCTTACAGGATGTCCTGAGGCAGGCCAGGAAAGTCTGTGTGCATTTCCGCCGATCTTATAATGCCAGTGCTCGGCTGACTGAGCTGCAAAAGGAGCTGAACCTGCCCAAGAACCGCCTAATATCTGACATGCCCACCAGGTGGAACTCAACGTTGGCCATGCTGCAGCGACTGCACACGCAGCAGAGGGCCATCAATGAGTACCTTTGCGACTACGGCACCAGGACAGGGTCAGGGGAGCTTGGTTTTTTTTCCCCACGTCAGTGGAGCATGATCAGGGATGCATGCACTGTCCTCTCACCATTTGAGGAGGCCACGAGGATGGTGAGCAGTGACAGTGCATGCATCAGTGACACTGTCCCTCTTGTCCACCTGTTGGAGCATACGCTGCGTGGGATAATGGACAGGGCACTTGAGGCAGAACAGAGGCAGGAAGAGGAGGACTTCCTTGCCTCTCAAGGCCCCCTTTATCCGGACAGTGTTCCTTCTGTCCCACCCATCACACAGGAAGAGGATGAGGAGGAGGAGGAGGAGGAGGAGGAGGAGGATTGTGTGAGCATGGAGGTGGAGCCTGGCACTCAGCATCAGCAGCAGCAGTCTTTTAGGGATGATGTACAGTCCCAACAAGCCAGTGGACTTGTACGTGGCTGGGAGGAGGTGGCTGGCGATCATGTCATCCTCAGTGACCCAGAAGACTCCGGACCGAATGCCTCAGCTAACCTACGCTGCATGGCCTCCCTGATCCTGCAAAGCCTGCGGAAGGATCCTCGTGTTCTTCGGATCAAGGAGAGGGACCATTACTGGCTGGCCACTCTCCTTGATCCGCGGTACAAGGGTAAGGTTGCGGACCTTATCTTGCCGTCGCAGAGGGAGCAGAGGATGAGACATCTCAGGGAGGCCTTGCAGAAAGGTCTGTGCAACGCGTTCCCAGAAACTGGGAGGCTACAAACTCCTGGTCCTGGGCGACGAGTTGCTGAGGCTTCGGTCAGTGGCAGAAGGAGCGGTGGGGAAGGTGGACGTCTGACCGATGCGTTCAGACAATTTTTTAGTCCGCAGCCCCAAGGTATGATCGGTTCCAGCAACCATCGCCAGCGTCTGATATACATGGTGCAGGAATACCTTGGGGCAAGGTCAGACTTGGACACCTTTCCCACCGAAAATCCTCTGGCTTACTGGGTCCTGAGGATGGATCACTGGCCAGAGCTTGCACAGTATGCAATTGAGCTACTGGCCTGTCCTGCCTCCAGCGTTCTTTCCGAACGCACATTCAGTGCTGCTGGAGGATTTGTGACTGATCATAGGGTGCGCCTGTCCACCGCCTCGGTTGATCGACTGACATTCATCAAAATGAATCAGTCTTGGATCACCACCAGCTACCAGGCACCTGAGGCGGATATAACCGAATAATTTTTAATGTCACATCCCTTCAAGACTGCCTATGCTGATGCTGAGTGACTGTCCTCTTATGTTCACTGACTATCCTCTTCCTCCTCCTCAATGATCCATGCCACCACACCAGTGCCTAAGGCACAATTTTTTCAGCCCCTGTTTAACAGGGGCGTGTACTTACAATTTTAAAAAAAAATGCTTCGCAACACGTGTGACTGCTGTGCTCCAAGTACAGTCTCTGTGAGGGCCGTGTTGCAGTGTTGTGGCACCAGTGCCTAAGGCACAATTTTTCAGCCCCTGTTTAACAGGGGCGTGTACTTACAATTTTTTAAAAAAATGCTTCGCAACACGTGTGACTGCTGTGCTCCAAGTACAGTCTCTGTGAGGGCCGGGTTGCAGTGTTGTGGCACCAGCACCAGTGCCTAAGGCACAATTTTTCAGCCCCTGTTTAACAGGGGCGTGTACTTACAATTTTTTAAAAAAAATGCTTCGCAACACGTGTGACTGCTGTGCTCCAAGTACAGTCTCTGTGAGGGCCGTGTTGCAGTGTTGTGGCACCAGTGCCTAAGGCACAATTTTTCAGCCCCTGTTTAACAGGGCGTGTACTTACAATTTTTTAAAAAAAATGCTTCGCAACACGTGTGACTGCTGTGCTCCAAGTACAGTCTCTGTGAGGGCCGTGTTGCAGTGTTGTGGCACCAGTGCCTAAGGCACAATTTTTCAGCCCCTGTTTAACAGGGGCGTGTACTTACAATTTTTTAAAAAAATGCTTCGCAACACGTGTGACTGCTGTGCTCCAAGTACAGTATCTGTGAGGGCCGGGTTGCAGTGTTGTGGCACCAGCACCAGTGCCTAAGGCACAATTTTTCAGCCCCTGTTTAACAGGGGCGTGTACTTACAATTTTTTAAAAAAATGCTTCGCAACACGTGTGACTGCTGTGCTCCAAGTACAGTCTCTGTGAGGGGTTGCAGTGTTGTGGCACCAGCACCAGTGCCTAAGGCACAATTTTTCAGCCCCTGTTTAACAGGGGCGGGTAATTACAAATCTTGATCTAATAGTTCACAGCAGGGCCCATTCCTGCGCCCACCAAGAGTAACTATGAGGGCCTGCAGTCTTGTGGCAACACCGTCCACCACCACCGCCAAAGGCCCAATTTTTTCTGCCCTGTTCATCAGGTGCTTGCAATTACAAATCTTGATCTAATAACTCACAGCAGGCCCATTCCTGCGCCCACCAAGAGTAACTATGAGGGCCTACAGTCTTGTGGCAACACCGTCCACCACCACCGCCAAAGGCCCAATTTTTCTGCCCTGTTCATCAGGTGCTTGCAATTACAAATCTTGATCTAATAACTCACAGCAGGGCCCATTCCTGCGCCCACCAAGAGTAACTGTGAGAGCTTACAGTCTTGTGGCAAAACCGTCCACCACCACCACCACCACCACCCCCAATTTTTCTGCCCTGTTCAACAGGTGCATGCAATTACAAATCTTGATCTATTAACTCACAGCAGGGCCCATTCCTGTGCCCACCAGTCTTGTGGCTACACCAACATCTAATAGGGCAAATTTCTGCAGAGTATATACGCCAGGCCCCTACTTTCAAACATCCAACTTACAAACGACTCCTACTTGCAAATGGAAAGAGAAAACAGGAAGTGAGAGGAAATCTACCCCTAGGAAGGGAAATTCTATCCTGTTAGATTTAATTTGGGAAAAAGGTATCTCCTCTCTACTGATACTTTATCACCAATCCTTGTTTCAATTAAAACCCCACTTTTCCAAAAACATTTGTCATTGGGACGGAAAGTGAGGTGACATGTTCTGAACAGATGTGCAAAGACAGCAAATGTTACAGGGGTGATAACCCCTCCCTATGTTCTCCAAAAAGCTTAAAAATAGATTTTTTTGGGATGGAGCTACACTTCATAATGTACCTGTTCAGATTCTACTTAAGATCAAACCTAAAGCCGCAAGTGGTTTTAAATGGCTTCTTTTTTTCCTTTACAAATGTCATTTTGTGCAAGGACAGTTCTAAACACGGGAAACACATGCCACTTCACAGGCATACTTTGGACACCCCCCAGGTACCATATTTAAAGGAAAATGTCACTTTTTTGTTTTCACTTTATGCATCATTAAAATGACTGCTCCCGAAAAAACGTTAGTTTTTTAAAAGTTCTTTTTGCATTGATATATGTCCCCTGGGGCAGGACCCGGGTCCCCAAACCTGTTTTATGACATTAACATGCATATTGGCCGTTGTAATTAGCACTTTTGATTTCGAACGTTCGCGTCCATTATAACGTATAGGGTTCGAAAATTCGCGCGAACTTTCGGTCCGTTCGAAGGTTCTGGTTCGAACCGAACCCGGGGGTGTTCGGCTCATCCCTACTCAGCAGTAGACATGTGCACACTGAAATATTTTGTTTCGGAATTTTGTTTTCGTCCGAAAAATACATTTATTTACTAAAGTACTAAATTTACTATAGTTACTGCCGAAATTTGTTTTTATTTATTACATTTAGTTAAAAAATGCATTCGTCTGAAAATCCGAAATAATTAAGATTGAATCTGTCATTGAAGGCTTATGGTGTCTGTCGAATGTTCTAAGAAGATTCAACGGAATAGCTTGTTTGCGGAAGATTCGACGGAGCAGCTAAATTGTACGACGCTGCAATCGTACATTTCGGGTCGAATGTTCCGCCTACAAGCTATAGTAGAATTCTAATGTTGTATGACACTAGTAATAATTATATTTATTAATCAGTCAACCAACATTAGAATTCTTCTATAGCCTATGGGCAGAGCATTTGACCATAAATGTCCACTCGTAGCGACTGCTTCGTCGAATCTTCATGTCGAATCCTCATGTCGAATCTTTTCTCTCTATGTAGAATAATCTTGGACTAATAGAGTTAAGGTTAGGCACATTCGACCACAGGTTCGATGGACACAGATTGCTATTGTCAGTATCATGTCGAATCTCCTATCTATATCGAACTGATGTCACAACGAAAATAAAGCATTTGTTTATGTCGGATCTTTTGGTTTTCGGATTCTGCACGTTTGTTATTGTTTGTTAAAACAATAAGGAAAATACCCGAAATTCTGACGAAAATGCATTCGGACTAAATCGAATGCACATGTCTACTCAGCAGTAGTCTTCAAGGGATGGTTTTCAGTCCCCAGAAATGCAAGGAGATGTACGCGGGAGGATGTACTTACGGATAATGTGATCCTTAGTGACCCAGAGGACTCAGAATCGAATGCCTCTGCAAACTTATGCTGCATGGCATCCCTGATTCTGCAAAGCTTGCGAAAGGACCCTAGGACTCGTGGTATCAAGGAGAGGGATCATTACTGGCCGGCAAGCCTTCTTGATCCACATTACAAGGGTAAAGTTGCAGAACTCATCCTACCTTTGCAGAGGGAGCAGAGGATGAAACATATTCAGGAGGCCTTGAAGAAAGGTGTGTGTAATGCATTTCCAGACCATAGGAGGTTACCATTTCCTGGTGCTGGACAACGTGTTGCTGAGGCTTTGTTCAGTCAGAGGAAGAGCGGTGGAGAAGGTGGCCGGCTGACCAATGCCTTTAAACAATTTTTTAGTCCTCAGCGCCAAGGTTTGAATGGTTCAAGCAACTATTGCCAGCTTCTGCACTATATGGTGCAGGAATATCTAGGGGCAAGAGCAGAATTGGAGACCTTTCCAACAAAGCATCCACTGGGTTACTGGGTCTTGAGGATGTACCACTGGCCAGAACTTGCTCAATATGCAATTGAGCTACTGGCCTGTCCTCCATCCAGCGTGCTTTCTGAATGCACATTCAGTACTGCAGAAGGGTTTGTAACGGATCAAAGAGTGCGCCTGTCCACAGACTCCGTTGATAGGATCACATTCATAAAAATTAATTTGCTATGGATCTGGGATCCCTTGAAGGCAGCTTATGCTGACTATCCTATTCCTTAATCTTGATGATGCTAGCTTCCAACTATATTTTTGGTTTCGGGCACTACCACCCAAGGCCCAATTTTTCTGCCTTTGCTTAACAGGGGCATATAATTACAATTTTTTGATATAATATTTCACAGCAGGGCCTGTTCCTGCACCCAACAAGAGTATATATGAGGGGTTACAGTGTTGTGGCACCACCACCACCACCCAAGGCCCAATTTTCTGCCCCTGTTTAACAGGGGCATGTAATTACAATTTTTGATAAAATATTTCACAGCAGGGCCCGTTCCTGTGCCCAACAATAGTATCTGTGAGGGGTTAAAGTGTTGTGGCATCACCACCACCCAAGGTCCAATTTTTCTGCCCCTGTTTAACAGGGGCATGTAATTACAATTTTTGATATAATATTTTACAGCAAGGCCCGTTCCTGTTCCCAACAAGAGTAATGCCCCGTACACATGATCGCACATTCCGACAACAAAATCCATGTTTTTTTTCCAATGGATGTTGGCTCAAACTTGTCTTGCATACACACGGTCACACGAAGTTGGTCAGAAATTCTGAACATCAAGAACGCAGTGACGTACAACACGTATGACTAGCCAAGAAAAATGAAGTTCAATAGCCAGTGCTGCTCTTCTGTTGATTCCGAGCATGCGTGGAACTTTGGGCGTCGGAATTGTGTACACAAGATCGGAATTTCCGACAATGGATTTTGTTGTCTCAAATTTTGTGCAACGGAAATTCCGATGGAAAATGTCCGATAGAGCCTACACACGGTCGGAATTTCCGACAAGTGGAAAATCCGACCGTGTGTACGAGGCATTACTGTGAGGGCTTACAGTTTTCTGGCGCCACCAAAACCAAAGGCCCAATTTTTCTGCCCCTATTTAACAGGGCCATGTAATTACAATTTTTGATATAATATTTCACCACAGGGCCCATTCCTGCCCCCAACAAGAGTAACTGTGAGGGGTTACAATGTTCTGGTACCACCAACACCTAAGGCCCAGTTTTTCTGCAGAGTATATAGGGCAGGCCGTATAGTATAAATACCGCTGTTCAAAGTATATAGTGCCTGGGGGACCCCCACGCCAATCCTCTTAATATCCATACCAGACCTGAAGGGGGGGCATCCACTGCATTTTTTTTTAATATTTTTATCTATATTGCCGGGATCTGATAATACATTACAGCAGTTTTAAATTTAATTTTTTCCTTTAGAAATATAATTTTGCTGTGGTACTGTTATAAACATGAGAAAGATGCGCTACCTTACAGGCATACTAAGGACACCCCCCAGGCACGATATATAAAGGAATATTCAATTTTTATTGTTTCACTTTAAGCATTATTAATATAACTTCTCCGGAAAAAAATTCAGTTTTTAAAACTTTCTTTTGCATCGATACATGTCCCGTGGGGCAGGACCCAAACACTTTTTATGACAATAACTTGCATATAAGCCTTTAAAATTAGTGTAGTGATCTAATATAATCGTTCCTCGTAGATGGTATATAGTTATTAAAAGTATTGTCCGCAGCAAAACCCGATTCTCCCAGAGAGAGATTTTATTGACTTCTAAAACAGAACATTCTTACAGATGACAAAGTCCAACAGAGTACATGACAAGGAATATCTTCTCCTAGACCCGTGCCTCCAGACCCTTCTCTCAGAGATATATCTTCTAGACTGCCTCACATCCTGACTGTCTTCTCAAATACTAGTCTGACACTGGGTGGGGGTCAACCAAATGTTTACCATGAATACCCCCCTCAATTCTAATTACCATCAGTAAATACTCCCTTTGAAATGTTCATCTAGGTTAAAAGGCTATTCCTCACACACACACAACTTGCATAAGATTTACACATCAAAGGATAACAGATAACATTGTCAACTTATATCTGGCCTGGTCACTAATACTGTGTGTGGAATATATATATATCCAATACATATATATAATACATAAAGTCCCACATAAATCGGCCAACACATTACAACAATTAGCACTTTTGATTTTTTACGTCCCATAGACTTTAACAGTGTTCGCACAAATTTTTTGCCTGTTCGCATGTTCTGCTGCAAACTGAACTGGGGGGTGTTCGGCTCATCCCTGATGGGGAGCAGGTGTGTTAAATTTGGTGTTATCGCTCTAACTCTCTCATACTGGTTACTAGAAGTTCAACATTGCACCTCATGGTAAAGAACTCTCTGAGGATCTGAAAAAATAATTGTTGCTCTACATAAAGATGGCATAGGCTATAAGAAGATTGCCAAGACCCTGAAACTGAGTAGGGATGGGCAAACGGTTCGGCCCGAGCATAAGTTCAGGCTGAACTTTAGTTGTTTGCCTGTTCACTGAACAGCGAACAATATGCGGCAAATTCGAAAGCCGTCGGAATACCGTTAAAGTCTATGGGACACTAACATGAAAAAAAAAAATCAAAAGTGCTCCTTTTAAAGGCTTATATGCAAGTTGTTGTCATAAAAAGTGTTTGGGGACCTGGGTCCTGCCCCAGGGGACATGAATCAATGCAAAGGAAAGTTTTAAAAACTGCAGTTTTTTCGGGAGCACTTATATTAATAATGCTTGAAGTGGAGTTGCCCCCCAAAAAAATAAAAAATCATTAATGTTCCTAAAAAAAATAAAAAAAAAACATTTGAATTTTTTTTAACTCTTTAACCTCTAAATGGCTGTTACTAGGGGGTCCTTCGTAGTCTGCCTCCTTCAGTGCCTGGGCTGGTGACATCACTTCCCCTCGGCGCAGGAAGGGCTCAGCTCTGCCCCCTCCCTCTTGTCAATCATCTGGGACACGTGATCGGTCCCAGATGATTGCGTGGCCACTCACGGTGCGCGGCACCACTCGTAAATGTGCAATGGATGCGCGGCTGTGAAGCCACAGCCGGGCGCCCACAGTTAAAATGCTGGTGCCGCCGAGTGGAGGGGGGACGAGCGGGGCCTCCCCCGCATCGCTGGACCCTAGGACAGGTAAATGTCTGATTATTAAAATTCAGCAGCTGTAGTATTTGTAGCTGCTGACTTGAATTTTTTTTTAATGGCAACACCGCTTTAAAGTGAAAAAATAAAAATGTTATATTCCTTTATATATTGTGCCTGGGGGTTGTCCTTAGTATGCCTGTAAGGTAGCACATCTTTCCCATGTTTATAACAGTACCACAGCAAAATTACATTTCTAAAGGAAAAAATGTAATTTAAAACTGCTGTAATGTATTATCGGATCCCGGCAATATAGATAAAAATACCAAAAATACTGAAAAAAAAAAAATACCCGAAGGGTCTGGTATAGATTTTTTTTTACATTACCCATGCTCAAGGAGTTTTATCAATGCTCAAGGAGTTTTATCTATATTGTCGAGAACCGACAATTCATTACAGCAGCGATCAGTTTTAAATGTCAATTTTTCCTTTAGAAATGTAATTTTGCTGTGGTACTGTTCTAAACACGGGAAAAATGCGCCACTTTGCAGGCATACTATAGACGTTTGCTGAAGACAAGCAGACTAAGGACATGGATTACTGGAAGCATGTCCTGTGGTCTGATAAAAGCAAGATAAACTTATTTGGTTCAGATGGTGTCAAGCGTGTGTGGCGGCAACCAGGTGAGGAGTACAAAGACAAGTGTGTCTTGCCTACAGTCAAGCATGGTGGTGGGAGTGTCATGGTCTGGGGCTGCATGAGTGCTACCGGCACTGGGGAGCTACAGGTTATTGAGGGAACAATGAATGCCATCATGTACTGTGACATACTGAAGCAGAGCATGATCCCCTCCCTTCGGAGACTGGGCCACAGGGCAGTATTCCAACATGATATGGACTCCAAACACACCTCTAAGGTGACTACTGCCTTGCTAAAGAAGCTGAGGGTAAAGTGATGGATTGGCCGAGGATGTCTCCAGACCTAAACCCTATTGAGCATTTGTGGGGCTTCCTCAAATGGAAGGTGGGGGAGTGCAAGGTCTTTAACATCCACAAGCTCTGGGATATCATCATAGCGGAGTGGAAGAGGACACCAGTGGCAACCTGTGAAGCTCTGGTAAACTCCACGCCCAAGAGGGTTAAGGCAGTGCTGGAAAATTATGGTGGCCACACAAAATATTGACACTTTGGGCTCAGTTGGACATTTTCACTTAGGGGTGTACTCACTTTTGTTGCCAGCGGTTTAGACATTAATGTGCTGAGATATTTTGAGGCAACAGCAAATTTTCCCTGTTATACAAGATGTACACTCACTACTTTACATTGTAGCAAAGTATAATTTCTTCATTGTTGTCACATGAAAAGCTATAATACAATATTTACAAAAACATGAGGGGTGTACCCCCTTTTTGTGAGATACTGTATATATAATACCTGGCTTTTGGTCATAGAAGCTCAAAATTACTAAAGTAGAATTCTATGAGGTTCTGAAGTTTTGATGCGGGTTCAGAAAGCGCACCAAAGATACAGCAATGCAGGGTATGCTTTCTGAAACCACACCAAAACTGCAGGACCTCATAGATGTCTATGGGAAAGAGCCGCTAACCTGCATGAAAATTGTGGGTTAGCTGCACTTTAGAAAAAGCACAGCATGGCAGTATGAAACTGCCCTTATAATTATGATAAGCTAAGAGAAAAACATTTTGTTCACGAAAATGAAGCCAACTGTCCAAAAAGAGTAAAAAAGGTTTGTTTGTTTTTTTTCCTTCTGTGTGGCGAAATTGGGGTCTTGTTTGCCTTCCTCAGGAACAAAGCAGGAGGAGCTGAGAAGCTAAACTTGACATTAAACTTTTTCAACCTTATTGCCTGTGAAACCACATATTTGGAAAATGAACACATATACTACATGAAAATTTCACCCAAATCTACCTTATTTTAGAAAATGTCTCCATCGCCTGACCTTTGCTACAATATGTCTTTGGGCATACTAGGAATTCGTTTTTTCAAGGCATATCATTATTTTCTTGCTTTTTTAGACTACAAGGAAATATTGTTGTTCAAAAGAAGAAAAGGAACAATGGTGTGAAACAGATAAAATATACCAAGGAAACAGGCAATTTGAACATAAGGCATGTGATCACAGTACTAAATCATGTTAAATCACAGTAAACACACCATACTGATGTATAAATCCATGGATGTTTGTCTATGTGACTAGGTCAGACTGTGCAACTATTACATATGTAATTATGTACAGCTGGCAACCCAGCTGGAAAACAGGAAACAAAACAATTTATTTTATCCTACATATGAAGACCTCCTAAAGTTTGCATTGCTTACCAGCTGTATTCGCTCAAATGGGAGTCCAGGTCTGATCCATGCAGGTAATATGAATTGTAGCTATGTGAACCATCTTTGCTGTTCAACTGTTTATGTTGACTACGTAGTTTCAGATAACTAATTTGTAGTGCTACCTCTGCCCCTCTGACACACCTGGTTGAATGAAAGTTACTGCAAGCACTTATAAAAACACGAGTATAGATACCTTTAAGGGCTCTTTCACACGGACGTATGTCCGTTTTTCATCCTTCTGTTTTCAGATGAAAAACGGACATACATGTATCCCTATGGGATAGCGGGTGTCAGCGGATGAACATCCGCTGACACCCGATCTCATCCGTGCCCGCTATGGTCCGTTTCTGCAGACGGAGGAAAACCCTATTTTTCCATCCATCTGCAGAGCGGATCGGATGACGACGGACTCTACGGTCCGTTGGCACCCGATCTACCATAGGGGAGAGCGGCGCTGTGACAGGTCCATCCCTGCGCTGTGTGCAGAGACGGACCTGTCATCTACCTGCTCAGCGGAGATCGCTCCGGCGATCCCCGCTGAGCAAGCGGATATCCACGGGGCGGATCTGCACTGATCCGCCCCGTGTGAAAGAGCCCTTACTCAGCTGTGAATTAGCACCAGGAAATAGACACAAGACTGTTTAGTGGTAAAGGAACTCAATGTATTAGTACGGGTTAGAATAAATGGTGGTTTGAACATAGATTAACACACAGAAGGTAGGTTCAGATACAGTCTGCGAGTCTGCGAGACAGTATAATCACTATTGTTCAAAGAAGAAAACCACACAAGTGTATAACAAAAAAAATAAACAAAGCTCCACACACCACTATGAGATATCACCCCAAGTACAAAAATTGGAAATTGGTGCGCTAAATACACTATGCATCACCAGTTACTAAACATCATAAATATATACATAAAAATGTCACAAATTATGTACAGACAAGTAATTATAACTATCAATCTTATATGTGCACACAAAGTGTGTCCGAATAAATCTTTAGAGGTCAATATAAATGAATATATAGTGCTAAAACAAAAAACAAAAGTAAGAGAAGTCCCTTGTGATATAAATATATTTCTTCTCATCCAAAGAGAAGTGGCAACAGTTTCCAGCCGTCACCCAGATAGTGGTTAGGTGTAAGCTTACCAGATAATCATGGCCCCCTAATTAAGAGGAGAAAAAAAAAAAGAGAAGTCACATATAGTATGTTCCACATATTTAGGCTTCAAAAGGCATTTTGAGGACGAGGAAACACAAGAGTGTAATGGTTTATGGAGGATGGACGCCGTTTGAAGCCTAAATATGCTATTTGTGACTTCTCTTTTATTAGGGGGTCATGATTATCTGGTAAGCTTACATATTACCACTAACTGGGTGACAGCTGGATACTATTGCCACTTTTCTTTGGATGAGAAGAAATATATTTCTTTTTATATTGCAAGGGACTTCTTTTAGTTTTGTTTGTTTTTTGGACTATGTATTCACTTAGGCTCCATTCATATATATGCAAATCTGATGCGTTTTGAACTGTATCTGATTCGCATAACATGTAAACTGGCAGCCTTCTCAATGCAGCCGGTTCACACATGTGTGGGGCAGCATCAGTGCAGTTTTAAAAAAAGTCCTGTGCGCTTTTCAGTCCAGTTCAAGTACAATTTCAGGTACAAATTTGCACCTGAACCATAGGAACAGAACCGCACTGGACTCCCACACTGAAACCGCAGTCGCATATATCTGAACCCAGCCTTATACTGTCATCTAAAGGTTTATTTTGGCACTTTTCATGTGCACATATAAGATTGATGGTTTGAATTACTTGTCTGTACATGATTTGTGACAATTACATTTATATATTTATGCTGTTTAGTGACTGGTTATACATTCTGTATATAGCACAACACTGTGAATTTTCAGTATAATCACTATGCCAATGTAACTTAGAATAAAATTCTGTACTACTAGACTGAGATTAAGGGGGGGAAACGGGGGGAGGCATCCCCCTGGCCATCCTTCGTGCCTCTGTGACTGAATGACCTTAATTCGCTGATTATGATGTGTAAAAAAATACATATGGATTTTTTAACAAAAGTCCCCTTAATTGTATACTACAACTGTAATTTGTATAGCCTGTATGTGCATTTTTTTATCTTTATATGTAAAACCTTTTGCTGTACAGGATGGATCACCTCACCCATGCAATACCTCGGGGGCTGACCATGGGAGCCCATTCCCCTTTCATTAGGGCTTTCCCGGCGGATATGTGCCCATCTTGGAGGGACCACCATATCCCTCTTACCTAAACTGCCTGAGTTACACTCAGGCTACATTCGGAGCGTGGTGGCTTTGGGGTCCACCCGATCCACGGTGGGGTACCCTTGCTGGGCCAGTTTTGCGGCACACGCATATACACTTTCCTTGTATGTGTGCGTGTGTTACTTGTCCAACCCTTTGCAGCGGCACCAATCCCGGATGTTCGTCTGCTGGACAGTGCTCACGGAGATGCTCGATGGTTACCTAGCTACCATCCACGCATACCGTCCTCGACGCATGCGCACTTCAAACCTCCTTTGCGCATGCTCGGGTTCGGGCCGCCTCTACCACGTCACTCCTGTGAGCCACGCTGATCCATCATTGATGGCCGCTTGTGGTGCACGCCGCGGGTCTACCTGGCCCCCCCCTTTACCACCACGTAGATGGGCTGATCGATGGCGCCGGTGTGGGCCACACCTGTGGCGGATACTGACGTCATCGATTGGGGTGCTTATATGACAGTGTTTACACACCGTCAGTAGGAATATGGAACGACGCAGATGCGGAACTAAGACCGGGATCCTCAGCTATATGGTATGTGTCTCAACCCTTAGTGCTGTTTGTTACCTCCTTCCAATTTTCTAGGACCAACTATTAATCCTATTATTACCTCTTCTCTCCCAGATTTCTCCAACAACACTGGGCATATAACACCATGTCTCTTTAGGCCGATGTCGGTCCTAGATAACTACAGTTATATTACCCCAGCAAACCTAATACCATATTAGATAGCTGATCCCCCATGTTCCTGCATCTTGGTCTGGCCTGACAAACCCTATGTAAGTTTTCATTAACCACAATTTCTATTATCTATGGTATTGAATCAAATAGGTTTCCCCCCCCCCCCACTCATTCCTTCCCCTCCCTTCACACAAACCTTCCCCTTCTCCTCCCCCATCCCCCCCTTTCCCCCTCCCCCCATTTCCTTGCCTCCCCCCGTTTCCCCCCCCCCCCCTTCCTTCCCCCTTACCCAGCTGTTTTTCCTCCCCCCTCTCCTTCCCCCTCTCTTTTCCTCATACCTAGCTTCCCATCCCCCTCCCCCCTTTTTCCTGCCCACCGCCCAACCCCTCCCCCCCCGCGCCTTCCCCCCCTCCCCCCTTTTTTCCCCTCCTACCCCCGCCCCCCCCTTCCTAACCTTGGGGTATCCCTGTTCACATCCATACCATAACTTACCACACGGGGTGGTGGTGATTTACCAATCAATTGAACTCTAGTAATATAATTTCCCTTATCGTCATAGCCTAGTCCATATTTCAATACCCCCATATCCGCCGGGAAAAGGCATTTTTGGACTCGATGGGAATTTGTCTCCACGTGCATTGGTGAGCTGGTCCACCCTTCTGTATTACGATGTATTACCTTGTTACTTTATGAATACAACTGCTGTATATAGATTATATATTGAAAAACAATGTCTATTCTAGATCTTTCTCCTGAAGAAGCGGCCCAGGCTGCGAAACCGGTTCGAGATATCTCCTCCTTACGTTCAAACAAATGTCAAGCTTGCGGGCCAAGTCCTGCACTCATCTGCCGTGTTTGATAATTGTATAGGAGGGGTTAATTTGCTTTTACTGAATTGAATTGTACACCGTACAATTTTTTTATGTATGTAATTGTCTTTTCTATTAAAAATTTTTGTGTTTTTTCTAACATTATCCCTACCTTAGTCTTCGTTTATCTATTATCAGTACCGAGATAGTCCAATCTTTTCCCCAATTCCCTGTGGGTTATTGATTCATTGGACGCAGACTCAGCACCTGCGTTTTGTAGACCCAAATGACCCCGTGTTCCTCCAACTTTAATGGATGATGGTACTCTTTAACTAATTTACTGCTATTATCAAAGACCATACTCACGATTTGACATAATTATATGGTGGATAACACACCCGTTTCTCTCTTTTGACATCTCTTCTGCCCAGCAACAGGTCAGATGTCCTCCCCCTTAGTGAGTGTCTTTCACAACTCCCCTTTGATTATTCAGTATTACCAGTATTAATGTGTGTTTGTTATTTTTTTCACCATAGTGGGCATTATAGGTCATCGTCACTGGAAGGTTCGGATATTTGACCATGGATGTTTTAGGTGCCAATTGGGTAGGCTTTATGTCTAATCTAAAGACCTCCTGTCTCAGTGATCATAAAATCGAGGATGATCTTAAATTTTTCTTTACTAAGATGTTTGGATTCCTTAAACGTAAGTCACATTTACATTGGCATATCGAGTATTTTAAAATGTATGTTGTGGAGAGAATCTGCCCCCTAGGATTACGGGGACAGATTTTCCCCACTATTAAAGACCCCTCTGTGGATTTCAAAAAAACGTGGGAGAATATCCTCACCAACTGCAGCATAGACCTAATGAGATCGCTTATTACCCAGTACTCAGATGACATGACTACACTAGATTCAGAAATTGAACGCCTCAACTCCGCTTAATTACACTTGGTGGATAGCCCGTTGTTTAACACCAAGTGGAAGGAACTGAGAGACCGCCTGGAAATCATGAACAAAGATATCATAGTCAAAAAACAGAATAAATTTGGCAAAGACCAAATTGCTTTCTCTGAGGGTCATGCTTATCGTTGGTCCGAGAGAATTGCAGGTAGAAAGGGACCAACAAGAACCAGCTTCCCGAGACCTACCAATATGGAGGGTGAATCGGATTCTTCCCTTTCTTCTACACTCTCACTCAAAAATAGTGTACAACCTACACCTGGAAGAAATTCCACACAAAAACGTTTGAGATTTGGAGGAGGTACCCCTCCAACTAATCCCAAAAAGAACAAAAAAGTACCTAAAAGTACTAGATCTGCCAATAAACCCACAGTATCCACCACTACTGAACCTCTAGTTGAAGGGGCAGCAGGTAACACGACCCTTCACAACACTATTCCCAAAATTTTGAATTCAAGCATCATGACTAATAAGTACACTAAAGTAAATGAAGATCTAATTTTTTTAGACCTGAAGAAACAACAACAAGGGAACCTCGACACATTTGTGATCAAGTCTACACAAATAGCACCCAGCACACTTCCACCACCCAACACCCTACCAACCACTCAGACCTAAATATCATTAACCTTACACCCTCTCATCTTACGAAAGAAGAAATCTCAGTTCTACAGCTGGGATTAGGCTTCTGCACTTATGATAATCTAAAAGTCAATGAGACCATCAAAGACTTATACCTCTTTGCACGAAATCTCACGTTCAAGTTCATGTTCGATAAGGACCGAGCCAATACAAATTTGGAACGGGAATTAGCAGAACGCACTAAGCACTTTAGTATACAAGAATTCCGGGCACTACGGGACCTAATGCTCCTTTATGATGAAGGAGCTGTAGATGATCCCCAACCCACACAAACTATGGCACACACGGAGATACCCAACACTGCTTTAGGCAATTATGCACCCAAACGTAAACCTTTTCGGTTATGTTCACGTCGCTTTCTGGACCTGATGACCTGTCCTACAATCTGGTCCTTTGTACAGGCCACTATAAGAGACCTTAAACTACAGCAATGGCACAAAATATCCCCTAATTTAGATCCGAGACAGATGCAGGCCCTTAAGAACTTACAGGGTCGCTCAGATATCGTCATCAAACAGTCAGATAAGGGGGGCAATATTGTGATAATGACGCATCAACAATACCAGGCGATGTGCCAAAAAATTTTGGGCAATCGCAGCTGGTATCGTCCTATCACTGCATCCCTAGCCTCCTCATTCACCCAGGAACTGACTGTTCTTTGCGGTGAGGCCTTTCAACTGGGCCTTATCGACAAGGACACTTTCGAGTTCCTTGTTCCTAAATTCCCTCGCATCCCCACTTTTTATTCACTTCCTAAAACTCATAAAAGCGTACGTATTCCCCCTGGGAGACCAATCGTGTCAGGAATAGGTTCTCTGACAGACAATGCCAGTAAATTTGTGGACGCATTTCTGATGCCTCACGTTCGCAGCCTTCCATCTTACATCCAAGATACTGCTCACTTGTTGCAACAGATTGAGGGGATCCAGATCCCTCCGGACTCCCTGCTCGTGGCGATTGACGTCGAAGCTCTGTATTCGAGCATTCCCCACGAGCAGGGGGTCCCGACGGCTGGATCCTTTCTCTTTGAACAAGACACTAAAACTTGGCCCCTTAATGAATTCATATTGACTCTTTTGAAATTCATCTTAACTAAAAATTATTTCACCTTCAATGAACAATTATTCCTGCAGACTCAAGGAGTCGCTATGGGGACTTCATGCGCCCCTGCGTACGCAAATTTGTATTTGGGAGGTTGGGAACGGTCAGTACAATCAGATAAAAGATATGCTGAATACTTATTAGAAGTATTATTATGGTATCGATATATTGATGACCTGTTCCTGGTTTGGACAGGCACCAAAGAGAAACTTACGGAATTTATAGACAGACTAGGCCAAAACACTTTCAACTTATGTTTCACCTTCAATGTTGATGATGGCCAGATCCCATTTCTGGATCTGTCCATCATCAAACAACCAGATGGTAGTTTGGGGACCAATCTGTATCGGAAGCCCACTGCGGGAAATACATTGCTATTCGCCACCAGTGCCCACCCGAAACCACTGGTGCGAAGTATACCGTTTTCACAGTATCTGCGACTGCGCAGAAACTTTACTCGTGAGGAAGACTTCAAGATACAGGCCGATGCGTTACGTGAACGTTTACTAGCTAGAGGATACTCCTCCTCGAATCTCAGGAAGGCGTTTAACAAAGCCTATCAGAGATCTAGAAGTTCCCTCCTAATTAAACGTCCAAAACCTGTCTCAACTATGGAACCAGTCAGATTTATCACCACCTATTCCGCTCATCACCACATATTGAGAGATATTCTAACCAAAAACTGGCATCTTCTGACAGACCACCAGACCCTAAATAGACACGTACGTTCTAACCCAGATCTGGTGTTCCGGAGAGCTTGTTCCCTCCGCGATCGCCTAACCAGCAGTCACTACGTGGCTGCTAAATCCCCCAAAAACAGACCATATGGGACGTTTAAATGTGGCCAATGTCCCCGTTGTCCATGGGTTAGGGAAGTCAAACGCTTTACATTACCAAACGGAGAGAATTTTGTTCCTCATTGCCATGCGGATTGTGGCACTAGAGGAGTGATTTACCTCATGATGTGTAAATGCAATGCTTTTTATGTGGGTAAAACCATTAGAGAATTTAGACAAAGGATTGGGGACCATCTCTATTATTCCGGAAGTGGCAAATTGACCACAATTGGACGTCACATCGGATTTTACCACCGCTATGATACGTCAGTGGTAGACTTCCGGATATTAGAGGTGATACCCCCAAACCCTAGAGGGGGTGATTGGGATTGCTTAATCCTACAAAGGGAGACTCTTTGGATTGAAAAATTAAATGCCACCCAACCCCCAGGACTGAACGAAACAATATCTTACAAGCCATTCTTGTAGAATTGGTTCATAATTAGCCTTCCCCAATATCCCTCAGAGGATTATCATGCCATCTGCACCCTTCCATCCCCTGGCTATCCTTCGTGCCTCTGTGACTGAATGACCTTAATTTGCTGATTATGATGTGTAAAAAAATACATATGGATTTTTTAACAAAAGTCCCCTTAATTGTATACTACAACTGTAATTTGTATAGCCTGTATGTGCATTTTTTATCTTTATATGTAAAACCTTTTGCTGTACAGGATGGATCACCTCGCCCATGCAATACCTTGGGGGCTGACCATGGGAGTCCATTCCCCTTTCATTAGGGCTTTCCCGGCGGATATGTGCCCATCTTGGAGGGACCACCATATCCCTCTTACCTAAACTGCCTGAGTTACACTCAGGCTACATTCGGAGCGTGGTGGCTTTGGGGTCCACCCGATCCACGGTGGGGTACCCTTGCTGGGCCAGTTTTGCGGCACACGCATATACACTTTCCTTGTATGTGTGCGTGTGTTACTTGTCCAACCCTTTGCAGCGGCACCAATCCCGGATGTTCGTCTGCTGGACAGTGCTCACGGAGATGCTCGATGGTTACCTAGCTACCATCCACGCATACCGTCCTCGACGCATGCGCACTTCAAACCTCCTTTGCGCATGCGCGGGTTCTGGTCGCGTCTACCATGTCACTCCTGTGAGCCACGCTGATCCATCATTGATGGCCGCTTGTGGTGCACGCCGCAGGTCTACCTGGCCCCCCCTTTACCAACACGTAGATGGGCTGATTGATGGCGCCGGTGTGGGCCACACCTGTGGCGGATACTGACGTCATCGATTGGGGTGCTTATATGACGGTGTTTACACACCGTCAGTAGGCATATGGAACGACGCAGATGCAGAACTAAGACCGGGATCCTCAGCTATATGGTATGTGTCTCAACCCTTAGTGCTGTTTGTTACCTCCTTCCAATTTTCTAGGACCAACTATTAATCCTATTATTACCTCTTCTCTCCCAGATTTCTCCAACAACACTGGGCATATAACACCATGTCTCTTTAGGCCGATGTCGGTCCTAGATAGCTACAGTTATATTACCCCAGCAAACCTAATACCATATTAGATAGCTGATCCTCCATGTTCCTGCATCTTGGTCTGGCTTGACAAACCCTATGTAAGTTTCCATTAACCACAATTTCTATTATCTATGGTATTGAATCAAATAGGTTCCCCCCCACTCTTTCCTTCCCCTCCCTTCACACAAACCTTCCCCTTCTCCTGCCCCATCCCCCCTCCCCCCCCCCTTCCTTGCCTCCCCCCGTTCCTCCCCCCCTTCCTTCCCCCTTACCCAGCTGTTTTTCCTCCCCCCTCTCTTTTCCTCATACCTAGCTTCTCATCCCCCTTCCCCCCCATTTTTCCTGCCACTACCAATCTCAGAAAGAAGGAATTTCACTGTGATTGAGAAAACCACAATCAGGTCACAGTTTGTGGAGTTACTGTTGAGCTTCTGTGAACTTTGTTGAAATTATTACTGAACCTTTCTGTCACTTACTACTGATCTCCTGAACTCCGTGTCCCTTTAAGCCTTAACCAGTATTCAGTGCAATACAAATCACACCCAACTTTTCCTGTGGCGCAGAGCACCACACTTTTTCTCAGCTGCGGGGGCCCAACTTATGATCCTGTACACAGGCTAACTGCTTTCAGAAAATGCCCCTGACCTGAGCTCATCATTGCGCATCCATTCCAGATGCTTGTATGTAACATCACATAAAGCATGTGGGCTGAGATGAGAGAGGTGCTTTAGCAGGATGAGTGCGCCAGGACAGGTAGATGTGTCTCATCTCTGCTTCCTTTCCCCACTCTGCATATCAAGCATATCATAGATGAGAAGAGGATACAGCAGAGGAACCAATAAGCAGGAGGGTACAGCACAGGGAAAATAAGCAGGAGTGGTTCAGAGGTAAGACAGATGAGCAGGAGAGTACAGTTGTGGGGCAGATGTGCAGGGAGAGACAAGAGTGAAAGAGATGAGAAGGTGGTTCAGCAGTGGGACAGAAGAGCAGGGGAGTACAGTGTTGGGGCAGATGAGCAGGGGGGTTCAATGTTGGGCTAGATGAGCAGGGGGTTCAGTGTTGAGCCAGATGAGCAGGGGGTTCAGTTGTGGGACAGAAGAGCAGGGGAGTAGAGCAGTGGGGAAGATGTGAAAGGAGGTGTATTGGTGGGCCAGATGAGCAGGGGGTTCAGTGTTGGGCCAGATGAGCAGGGGGTTCAGTGTTGGGCCAGATGAGCAGGGGGTTCAGTGTTGGGCCAGATGAGCAGGGGAGTTCAGTGTTGGGCCAGATGAGCAGGGGGGTTCAGTGTTGGGCCAGATGAGCAGGGGGGTTCAGTGTTGGGCCAGATGAGCAGGGGGGGTTCAGTGCTGGGGCAGATGAGAAGGGGGTTCAGTGCTGGGACAGAAAAGCAGGGGGGTAGAGAGGTGGGGCAGATGTGGAAGGAGGTTTATTGGTGGGACAGATGAGCAGGAGTTACAGTGATGGGGCAGAAGAGCATGGGGAACAGAGGTGGGGCAGAAGAGCAGGCGGTTACAGAGGTGAGACAGATGTGCAGGAGGTACATTGGTGGGGAAGATGAGAAAGCAGGTTTGAGTGGTGGGGCAGATGAGCAGATGGGTTCAATGTTAGGACAGATGAGAAGGTGATTCAGTAGTAAGACAGAAGAGCATGGGGATACAGCAGTGGAACAGATGTGCAGGGAGGTACAGTGGTAGGCCAGATGAGAAAAGGGGGTACATTGATGGGACAGATGAGCAGGGGGTTACAGTGGTGGGACAGATGAGCAGGGGAGGTTCAGTTTTGGGCCAGATGAGAGGGGGGTTACAGCGGTGGAAAAGATGAGCAGGGGGGTTCAGTGTTGGGGCAGAGGAGAAAGAAGGTACAGTGGTGGTGCAGCTGAGAAAGGGGGTTACAGTTGTGTGGCAAATGAGCAGATACGTTCAGTGCTAGGACAAATGAGAAGATGGTTCAGGAGTGAGACAGAAGAGCATGGGGGTACGGTGGTTGAGTAGATGTGCAGGGAGGTATAGTGGTGGGGCAGATGAGAAAGGGGAACATTGGTGGGGCAGATGAGCAGGGGGTTACAATGGTGGGACAGAAGAGCAGGGTGGTACAGTGGTGGGGCAGAAGAGCAGGGTGCTCCAGTGGTGAGACAGAAGAGCAGGGTGCTCAAGTGGTGGGACAGAAGAGCAGGGGGTACAGAGGTGGGGCAGACGTGCAGTGGGTTACTGTGGTGGGGCAGATGCACAGGGGTTACCCTGGAGGGGCAAATAAGCAGGGGGTTACAGTGGTGGGGCAGATGAGCAGGGGGTTACAGTGGGGGGGGGGGGGGGGGCAGATGAGCAGGGGGTTACAGTGGTGGGGCAGATGAGCAGGGGGTTACAGTGGTGGGGCAGATGTGCAGGGTAGTACAGTGGTGGGGCAGATGTACAGGGTGTTACAGTGTTAGGGCAGATGTGCAGGGGAGTACAGTGGTGGGACAGATTTGCAGGGGAGGCAGTGATCTGAGGTGTGAAGGTGCATAAATTGGGGCTGATCTGAGGTGTGGAGTTGCAGGAATTGGGGCTGATCTGAGGCGTGAGTGGAGGATTTTATCACTACTAAAGTAGTTTACAGCATTTACTTTATAAAAAATCCTTTTTGTGATTGAGAGTGGGAAGTTTACATTTTCTTGTTATAAAATAGACACGCTCAATTTCTTTGAATTTTTTTTTCGGCACACTGTGCTCAAAGTCCCAGCATCCTTACTCCTGCTCATACAGCCAGTTACAGATCCCCCCCACCAACCACAGTGCCTTCGAGCTTTCATAGCACTTATAGTAACCTTATTCTCCTGTAATTACTTGCAGTCATCCTCATCCACCAACAGTGCCCCAGGTCGCCTTAGAGCCCCTACCCCAGTGCCGGTCAGTCTTCCACAGTTCCTCCCAGCCTGCTGCAGAGTCTCCAGCCCTCCATAGTGGCCCCTACCTCCAACAGTGCCCCACAAGTGCCTCCCAACCTCCCACAGTTCCCACCCCAACACATACAGTATACACAGTGACACAGCCCCATCCAGAGCCTTTTAGCATTTCAATACATATTTTCTATTTCCAACCTTTTATTTTGTAAGTATAAAATGCCTTTTTCTGTTGGGACATGAAAGGTTTTGAAAGAATTTACCTAGTCCTGGTCTTAATAAGGATACAAATCATTGCTCTAGAGCACTAGATGTAGAGGGAGATTAAAGGAGAATTAAAAGATGAGGAACAACATAGGGTTGGATGGAAGTAAAAGCGGTAGCTGCAATACTGTATGTAACACCATTTGAAGAAAATTCCGTACAAAGGAATGGGCAAAAACTCTAATAGCCTTACAGTACAAAATTATTTTAGGCAAAGTAGGTATCTATTCTACTTCCCTAAAATGGTCCCAAAAAGCCCTAGCACTTTTACTGCCATTGTAAGTACTACAGAAGGAGCAGTATCAGGATTTAATCACAATAAGTGATTTAGGTGAAAGCTAAAGGGTTAAAGTATATCTAAACCAAAAAAAATAATATTTTTAATATAGCAACTTACCGGTTCTTAGATGTTGTGACTGTATCAGTTTTTATATTTTAGGCCAGGGGTAGGCATCCTCGGCCCTCCAGCTGTTTTGAAACTACAAGTCCCATGAGTCATGCCTGACAATCACAGGCATGACTCCTAGAGGGATTTGTAGTTTCACCACAGCTGGAGTGCCAAGGTTGCCTACCCCTGTTTTACGCTAACAACAATTTCAGAAAGTACAGAAAATGCCTGTTGATTTTACCAGAATGTAATGCCCGGCATGTGTATTAAGCTGAAATCAAAAACTTTATATTATCTTCCTTCTAAGCTCTCTTCTGTAAAAGACAAATTCCCCCACCCACTCATGTAATAGAAATGAAATAGAAGACTTTGTAGTCCAAATAAGGAAATTAGGCTAGTGTGACCACTGATTCTCTCATAAATACAGTGAAGTGAATGAGTGTTGTCACCCTAAGACAGTAAGGTATAAAAGTTACAGTAAGGCTGTAAACGTCAGAGTGAGGCTGGGTCCACACATATGCAAATTAGATGTGGGTTTCCAAGGATCCAATTCGCATGTTGTTCAAGTGTGACTGGCTCTCAATGGACACGGTTCACACATGTTCGGGCGGGCGGGATCCGGATTGAAAAAGGGTCCTGTGTGTGTTTGGATCTGGTTCAGGTGCGAATTCAGGCAACATTTTTGGACCTAAATTGCACCTGAACTGGTTAACAGACATGCACCGGACCCCATGCACGAACCCGCGGCCACACAAATGTGAACTCTGGCTTAGAGCAATAATTCTAGCACTAGACTTTCCATGTAACTATAAACTGGTAGCCTGTAAAGGCTTTTAAAGCGTTGCCTATGGAATACCATAAGTGCTGTAGCTTGTCACTATTCCACAGGCACGTGCAATTTTAAAGTATGACATGTTAGGTATCTATTTACTCAGCGTAACATCATCTTTTATATTTTAACATACAAAAATGATTGTGTTTGTCTGCAGCAAAATTCATTAAAGTATATTTGTTCAAAAACATTTGCATTTTAAAACCACTGCGCACATTTTGTGTGTCATACAAAATCCAACAACCAGCATTATTTTCCCCTGGGCCTTTGCTTCGGAAAACATATTATGTTTGGGGTTCTAAGTAATCATCTAGTAAAAAATGATGATTTTTACATGTACTGTATATGAAAAGTGTCAGAAGGCTTGGGAGGCAAATGGTTAAAGTGGTTGTAAACCCTTTACAACCACTTTCACCTACAGGTAAGCCTAGATTAAGGCTTACCTGTAGGTGCTGGTAATATCTCCTAAACCTACACAGTTTAGGAGATATTTAGTTGTTCTGCACATGCGCCGATGTATTGCACTTTAGAAAGGGTACGCTGTGCTGTTTCTAGCTGGGGTCATGCCGTGACTGGTGGCTCCCACGCGCATGCGTGGGAGTGACGTCATGCACTCCGGCCAGTCACAGAGCCTGAGTTTGTGGCCCCCGGAAGGAAGAGGGGCAAAGGTGGACGCTTCCAGCCAGTGGGGACATCAGGGACATTGCAGGCTTCTGTGTCAGGTAAGTGACACATAATGGGCTACTATGTGATGCATAGTAGCCCATTATGCTTTACCTTTGCAGTGAAACAAAGAGGAAGTAAAACCCATCAGGGTTTACTTCCTCTTTAACTGGTGTGGCGGTGATCAGGGACAATATGAGTGGTGAGGTGGTGATCAGGGTCAATATGACTGGTGTGGCGGTGATCAGGGACAGTAGGACTGGTGTGGCAGTGATCATTGTGAGAGGTGCAGCGGTGATCAGAAACACTGTGAGTAGGTAGCAGTGATTAGGGATATGAGTGTTGATCAGGGGCACTGGGACTGGTGTGGTGATGATCATGGACACCGTAAATGGTTTCGCAGTGATTATGGACATTAACTGGCATGGCAGTGATCACAGACACCTTAACATGCGTGGTGGAGATTACAGTCACTGTAACTGGTGTGGTAGTGATCACAGACAGCATAATGGTGTGGTGGTGATCACAAACATTGTGAAAGGTGATCAGCAACACTGTGCAGGTAGCATTTTTTAAAAGGGACAGTATGAGTGATGATCAGGGAAACTGGACTGGTGTAGTGATGATCATGGACACTGTAACTGGCTTGGCAGTGATCATGGACAGCGTAACTGACATGACAGTGATCACAGACACTGTAACTGGTTTGGCAGTGATCACTGACACTGTAACTGGGTGGTGGTGATTAGGGACACTTTGAGTAGGTGGAGGTGATTAGGGACACTGAGTGGTGACAGTGAGTTAAAAATAAAATTTTGTATTTTCTTTTCTTAAATGTATATATATTTTTTTACATACTGTCACCCTAGCATTGTGTATCCATGGTGACACTGTACAACTCTGGTGGGCGATCAGGATTTTGTTTTACACTGTGACTGCTTTTACAGCCATGATGGTTGTAAAAGCCATAATTTCTAATTTTCTCTGGCTGCATTCCTGCAGCTATTGAGAAAACTGTGTTATCTGTGATTGGTCACAGCTATCACATGGTACAAGGCTGCTGTGAATGGCCTTGTGCCATGTGATCTCTGTGAATGATCACAGAGATCACACAGTAGTAAACAATTATGCCAAGAAATTACATCATGTTTACTACTTCCATGTGATTTCTGATTGTCTAAAAAGCAATCACGTGGCACGAGGGTTGCCCCGGTGGTTTTTGTACAGGTATGTCCACCCTCATCGGCGCTGTTCCTGTCTGGCTGTTTGTGTATTATGGCCAGACAAGAACAGGGAAAAAATCATCCTAATTCCCTAAGGCAATCAGATATTCCCTGGATCAAAAATCTATGGTGTTATTACCTAAAAAAAAATAACAACCACTTATTTGGTGTATTTAAAAATACATGATTTGTTTTAAAATCAACTGAACTAGCTCATTGGGAATTCCATTGCACATGCTCGCACTACATACTGTGAAAATCAAATTTCCTCTTGATGAGAGATGCAGAAAGTGTCATTTGTAATGACCCCAAAATTAACAACCAGGCAAGAAATTTGCTTGATTCCCCAGTCAGTTTTAATGCGGGAATCCCTCCTGCCGAGCCAATGTCCTTTCCCGGTGGGGGGTGGGTAAGCTGTCCCCTCCAGGAGAAGACAATAATTATTGCTAGTGGCGATAGCAGCTAGCGATAATCGCAGGTAAAACCCATCATGCTGGTTTACCCAAGTTGATTGATCAATCAGTCAACTTGGTACATTCAGCCTGCTCATACACGTCCAAATCTCGGCAGGTTCCTGCTGTACCAGCTGGGATTCGAACTGTGTATGGCCTGCCTAACTCACTGCATGTCCCATTGGGAAAATAGGTTGTATCTTACCCCTTATAGACTATCTCGTATGTATCCCCATTCTCCTTCAGATTGCTGGAGGAATTTTGGTCAACTGAGCAATCTATTACATAGTTAGTCTGGTTGAAAAAAGACTCAAATTATAATTTTTTTTCACCCAATAATCATTATGGTCTTGTAAATCGATTGTTAGCTTTTGGAATTCAGTATTCTCTCTTATTTCGTCCATCTCAGGTATCATGACTTCACCTACTGCAGCGTTAGCTTTATTGGGACCCAAAAAATACTTTGTTTTCCTAAACAATTCCGCAAGATAGTTATGCATATCTTGATAGCTGCCCAACACTTAATAAGTGGAAAAAAGACCTTACTCTTATGCCCCTGTACACACAATCATATTTTCTGACAACAAATGTTGAATTCACATTCAACATTTGTTGGCTGAAAGTCTGACCATGTGCTCCATCGAACATTTGTTGTCAGACTTTTTGCCAACAAATGTTGGCTAGCAGGTTCTCAAATTTTCCGCCAACAAATGTTTGTTGTCAAACTTTCCGATCTTGTGTACACAAGTCCGTCAGACAAAAGGCCACGCATGCTCGGAATCAAGTATGAGCCGGAGATATAACTAGCGTTCGTAATGGAGATATCACATACATCTTGTACGTCACTACGTTTGTAATTGTTGGCCAACATTTGTGTGACCGTGTGTATGCAAGACAAGTTGGAGCCAACATCCTTCGATCAAAAATACACAGTTTTGTTGTCGGAAAGTCTGATTGTGTGTTGGGGGCATTACAGTATCAGATGTTGCAGATAAACATTTTTTTTGCAATGGTTAATGGTAGTAGTGAGAAATTTAGGAACCCTGGTTGATTTTCAGTAAACTCCAAAACTTACCCCCTATATAGTACACAGATACCCGGGTTACAAACATCCGACTTACAAACAACTCCTACTTACAAATGGAGGGAGACACCTAGGAAGAGAAATTCACTCCTGTAAGAGTTATCAGTGGAAAAAGGTGTCTCCACTGAAGCTTTATCGCCAATCCTTGTTTCAAAAACAACCCAAAATGTTCAAAATACAGTTGTCACAGGGACAGAAAGTAAGGTGAGATCTTGGGCCATGGATAGCAAAACAAATGTTACAAGGGTGTTAACCCTTCTCTATGCTATCCAAAAAACGTAAAACCTATTTTTTTGGGCCGGTGCTACACTTAAAAAATATACCTCTTGCGACTTAGATACAAATTCAACTTAAGGACAAACCTACAGACCCTATCTTGTTTGTAACCCGGGGACCACCTGTACTGTATAATTTGATGAGGTGTATCTCTTACTCCCTGGAACAGTAAGGATAATAATTTATTTGTTGTCATCTTTGATTTTGTTTCCATTGTACTTTTTGCCTGCTCACCTATAGATACAGACTGATGTTACTTACATGATGGTGTGAGATTTGTTTTGAATCCATGAAAGATGTTCATATGCCAAGTGATTGTATTATTATTCATTAAACAATTTATAATTAGTAAAAAAGACAGATATAGGCATAGAAAAAAAATCATCCATCACTGATGAAAATCATGTTATGTCTTTTTCATATTTCCTTTTTATATCTAGCTAGAAAATGTCCCTTTTTTAATATTTAAATCTACAATACCATTAATCATTACATACTCACATAGTTACCATCACTGTGTGTGGATGGGTTTACTTTTTCTTTCTGCTCAGGCCACAAAGTGCATGTATGTTCAGAGACTATTAGTACTATTATACTTGTAGGCATACACTTAAAGGCTTTGAGATTATGGTGGGCTTTAATCTTATGTGGATCAATAGCTTCTCTGCTGGGCAATAAATTCAAAACAAAACTCAGATGCCATTAGGCTGCTATTCTTGTCTTCTATGTTAATTACAGAATACTGTAGTTTGTCTGTAACCAATCTTAAGTTTTTTTAAAAAGAGGGCTTATGTTTTACACATTCATGATTTATAAAGCGGTGTTAAATTTCTGGCACATGCTAGTACATCTTAACAGCTATTTCTAAGTTCACACCATGCTATATTTTCTCCAGGCTATATGTTAAAAATTTTTTGAAAAATGTCAGTACAATTCAACAGCCTTCTCATTACGACTCTGATAGTTTCTTTTGTATGAAAGTAGGGATTCTAATCAAGTTTGGGCTCTGCTGCTATTATGGATAAAAATTTGCAACCATGAAATAGATTTAGTAGTTAAAAAATATTCAATTAATGAACGTATATATGAATACATTTGGTTTGAGAGTACAAGTATGTAAATATAACAGTATCATTATTTAGAATTTTTATAATGATTGTACAGTCAATTCTTAAATGATTATGGATCAAATTAATTGTAAGCATGTTATTAACAGGTATAACAATGTGATTATTCTAGTGTCATATGGGAGCGCAGAATCACTGCCAGACACTTGTAAAAGTGACAGTCTTTATTGAAATATATAACTCAAGATAAAAGACCTGATTATGCTCGACCATCCCAGGTTAATACCTATAAACACAACCCACTGTACATATTAGGAAAATGCTAATCCTTTTATTAGTACCAAAGCACATGAGAAAACCAACATTAAAATCTGTATCATTCAAGCATAACATTCATACACAGGAACCAATGTGTTGGCTAGTACTCATGCAAGGGACTATTCATCCTAATCCGTGATCATTCAAAAAGAGGGTCCTTGTTTCCTTACAAGTGTTCAAAGGATAACGCATAGTTCATGTTGAGGATTTCTGGTAAGAGTGGTATAAGGTAGCTGAGAAGAGTAAAGCAATAACAATGGTCCAGAGGAAGTATGATGATCAGGGTTGTAGTCATATACTGTAAGACAGATGTTGCCACATAAATATATATATATATATATATATATACTGTTTCCTTTACTGGTCTCTGAGGCTCCAGAGGGTTGATCCCTTCAGGACCAAAGTCCTGCACTCAGGGTTTAGAGGTTCTTCCCACCCAAAACTCTTCGAACCACCAAAATTCCAGGTCCTTAATAAGGACTTAGCAATTCGGAGAATACTGAAAGTAAGTCCTCTTCACTCTAGCTGGATTACCTCAGAACTCCTCACCCAGTATGGATGAGAACCCCTGAGTACTCAATATTACATTCAAATCATCTCCCTTAAAGGGACCACAACCATGTGGGGAAATATACCTGTCATCCAGGATCCATCCCTAGCATCCTGTACAACAATTATGAATAAAGTTTATGTGATTAAATATTAAAGGATCAAATTAAAACACTAAGCCCCCATTCATACCTGAGCATTTTATAGCTCAAAGCTCCAAAACACTCAACACCTAAAATACCATGGTTTTCATATGGCTTGCTCACACCTAAGGGTAATGTTGCCTAAGTTTGTAGCTGCAAAAAGTACACGAGCTTCCTTTGAGCTACATACTTTAAGCTTAAAGTGTTTTTGGCCCCAATAGACTTCAATGGGAAATCCTGAAAAATGCACAAAAACTCACAAATCAAGCAATTTTCCCAAGTAACTAGCATTCTATTGACAAAAAAATATTTTACAAAATGCGTAAGTAAAAATCTTTGCAAAGACTTTCAAAAAAACTTGAACAATTGACCAAAGACGCACAGCTTAAGTGTGAATACAGCATAAATACAGGTGATTAAGTGCTAAAATGGTTTCATGTAAATAAAATATGAATAAAAAGAAAATTGCTCCCATTAATAATTATCTACTGAATGCATTAAACTGCTTTCTTCCTGTGTACGTTGTTAGGAAAATATTATTGATGATGTGTATGCTACGATGAACTCCATTCACAGAGCAACATTTATAAAAAAAAGGTTTTTATCATTCACTAAAAAAAACTACTAAAATACCACATGAGTGGCGGCTTCCTTAACAACCATTAACTGTAATGGATGTTAAGGAGCGCGACTTTAACAACTGATGAGACAACTAACAGCACAATGTAGAAAAATATCGGCAATGAAAAATTCAGAAACAAAATGGCGTGGGGTCCCCTTCAATCCAAAGAAGGCCCTTCAGGTCTGGAATCAATTTTGAGGGAAACCCCCAAGCCCCCCCCCAAAAAACGGACCCTTATCAAAGCATGCAGTCTGGCCGGTCAGGAACAAGCGACAGGGCCACATGCCCTCACAATATGGGGCTGTGCTTTGGGGTGGAGGGGGTCCCCTCCAAAGCACCTTCTCCCCATTTTAATGGGGGCAAGAGCCTCTTTCCCACAACCCTAGGGGTCTGCAGGTGGGGGGCTTATCGGAATCTAAATGTTGTTTACTGGCGGCGGCTGGTTCCTTAACCACTTAAGGACAGAGGCTCTTTTTGACACTTGTTGTTTACCAGTTAAAATCATTTTGTTTTGCTAGAAAATTACTTAAATGTTGTTTACCGGCGGCGGCTGGTTCCTTAACCACTTAAGGACAGAGCCTCTTTTTGACACTTGTTGTTTACCAGTTAAAATCATTTTGTTTTGCTAGAAAATTACTTAGAAGCCCCAAACATTATAGATATTCTTTTCTAACACCCTAGAGAATAAAATGGCGTTGTTGCAATACTTTCTGTCACACCTTATTTGTGCAGCAGTCTTACAAGAAAACTTTTTTTGCAAAAAATGCACTTTTTTTAATAAAAAAATAAGACAACAATAAAGTTAGCCAAATTGTTTTAATATTGTGAAAGATAATATCACGCTTAGTAAATTGATACCCAACATCTTCAAAATTGCTTCAAAATTGCACCCGCTCTTGGAATGGTGACAAAATTTTACCCTTAAAAATCTCCATAGGTGATAGTTTAAAAATTTCTACAGGTTACCAGTTTTGAGTTACAGAAAAGGTCTAGGGCTTACGACGAACCAGAAGC
The DNA here is from genome assembly GCA_028564925.1 of Lithobates sylvaticus. Classification (NCBI taxonomy): domain Eukaryota; kingdom Metazoa; phylum Chordata; class Amphibia; order Anura; family Ranidae; genus Lithobates; species Lithobates sylvaticus. The sequence continues at coordinate 340,431,424 of CM053030.1, read as the reverse complement.
CCAGACCAACGCTAGTAATAGAGCTGGAAGAAGAAAGCGGAGGAGCCTGGCAGAACAACCGGAGAGCGAGAGAAGAACTGGAGAGTGGGAGAAGAGGCCGGAAAGCACGAAGAGACCCCCGAAGTCGGAAGGAGACCCCCGGAGCTGCCTAATAAACTACTTTAAAAACCTGTCTAGTGTGTTTTTTTTTTTACTTTTTTCCCTAGGTGAATGGGTAGGGGTACCATGTACCCCATACTCATTCACATAGGGGGGGGGACCCCAACAACCAATGGCCAGGGTTGTCGGGAAGAGGCCCTTTCCTTATCAACATGGGGACAAGGTGCTTTGGGGTGGGGGCGCTCGCTCTAAGGGTCTGGTATGGACTTTGGGGGGACCCCCACGCCATTTTTTGTGGGTTACCCTCAAAATCCATACCAGGCGACGGGGCTCGCAAGGTGTCAATCTCGCCGATCAAAGTGGCGAGATTGACTTCCTTCTCTAGTCCCGTCGTACCTCGAGTCACGTTCAAAATGAATGGACTTTACTCCGTGTGTGGGCAAGTCCGTTCATTTAAACATGTTCCTTTAAACATGTTTTAAATCTAGGTCCGCCGGACTTTTGGAAGGAAAAAGTCTGCTGGAGCCCACACACGATCAGAATGTCCGCCAGGCTATGGTCCGCGTGAAAGTCTGATCGTGTGTACGCGGCATAACAGTGCAATGTGTGGTTTGAACAATGTTTTCATACTCACATATGCGTTCGCTTCTGCACGGAAGCTCATCGGGACAAGGAAAAAAAAATGGTTTAAATTAATTTTACTTTTTATTTTTTATTTTGACACTGTTTTTTAAATAAAAATTGGGTCACTTTTATTCCTATTACAAGGAATCTAAAGAAAAAAGCATGACAGGACCTCTTAAATATGAGATCTGGGGTCAAAAAGACCTCAGGTCTCATATTTACACTAAAATGCAATAAAAAAAAAAACATACATTTTTCTTTTTTTTTCTTTAAGAGCTATGTGTGGAAGTGACATTTGCCATTGATTCCGCCCTCCCATGCTATGGAGCTGAGAGGGGACCATCTTCCCCTCACTTGGCAGCCAGGCATCCATGGGAAAGGATGCAATTGTCTCTGCTGCCACGGGCGGGCCCGGTAAGCGGTGGTGACAACCGGAGCGCGGCGGGAGGGGGTGGGCACCTCTCCCGCCACTGATAAAAGTGATCTTGCGGCAAATCCACCAAGGAGACCAAACTATCTTAAAGAAATATACCGGGGTTATGGTAGCTAGCTTGCTAATGGTATTTAGTGTCAAAATACCAATGTACGCGTAAGCCGTTTTGCGTGAAGTGGTTAAATATCGCATGCTGGGACCACTAATTATTTACCACATATATTTGTAGAGAAATCAAAGAAGAAGCTTGACAGCCCTGCATGGTGTATACTGCAAGGGATGGGCATGGACTGTCTGTTTTTAATTTACTGCTGTATAAACCTCACAGTATTCTTGTTACTTTTTCAAATTTTTAGGTGGCATTACATTTGCTACTCAATAGGGATGGGCCGAACACCCCCCAGTTCGGTTCGCAGCAGAAAATGCGAACAGGCAAAAAATTTGTTTGAACACGCAAACACTGTTAAAGTCTATGGGACACGAACGTGAAAAATCAAAGGTGTTAATTTTAAGGTTTAATATGCAAATTATTGTCATAAAAAGTGTTTGGAGACCCGGGTCCTGCCCCAGGGGAAATGTATCAATGCAAAAAAATGTTTTTAAAAAGGCTGTTTTTTCGGGAGCAGTGATTTTAATAATGCTTAAAGTGAAACAATAAAAGTGAAATATTCCTTTAAATTTCATACCTGGGGGTGTCTATAGTATGCCTGTGAGGTGGCCTTTTTTTCTGTGTTTAGAACAGTCCCTGCACAAAATGACATTTCTAAAGGAAAAAAAGTAATTTAAAAGTAGTAGCGGCTATAGTGAATTGTCTATGGGAGAAATCAAAAGTGCTAATTTTAAGGGTTAATATGCAAGTTATTGTCATAAAAAGTGTTTGGGGACCTGGGTCCTGCCGCAGGGTACATGTATCAATGAAATCTTTTTTTTTTAAATAGCCTTTTTTTCGGGAGCAGTGATTTTAATAATGCTTAAAGTGAAACAATAAAAGTGAAATATTCCTTTAAATTTCATACCTGGGGGTGTCTGACAATTCACTATAGCTGCTTTTACTTTTAAATTACTTTTTTCCTTTAGAAATGCTATTTTGTGCAGGGACTGTTATAAACACGGGAAAAATGCACCACTTTACAGGCATACTATAGACACCCACCAGGTACAAAATTTAAAGGAATATTTCACTTTTATTGATTCACTTTAAGCATTATTAAAATCACTGCTCCTGAAAAAATGTCTGTTTTTAAAAAAAAAGTAATTGATACATGGCAATGATAAGGCTGCATTCATGGCAATGGTAAAGCTGCATTCATGGTAATGGTAAGGGTGCATTCATGGCAATGGTAAGGGTGCATTCATGGCAATGGTAAGGGTGCATTCATGGCAATGGTAAGGTTACATCCATGGCAATAGTAAGGCTGCATTTATGGCAATGGTAAGGCTGCATTTATGGCAATGGTAAGGCTACATTCATTGCAATGGTAACGCGGCCATCAAGGCAATGTTAAGGCTGCATTCATGACAATGGTAAGGCTGCATTCATGGCAATGGTGAGGCTGCATTCTTGGCAATGGTGAGGCTTCAGATGGGCACTGATTAGGTTGCGTTGATGAGCACTGCCCCTTATATTGCTTCACAGTTCTTTCTGAAACTTCCCTCTTAAAGTGAAAGTGTGTGTTATATGCATGTGCATGTTATACACTGATAAATACGGTATATTCCTGACCTGGCTGATGAATGCAAATGTTCCTCCAGTATTTTTTGATAACATACTGCATTCATACTGCATTCATCTTGCCATCAATTTGTATCACGTTTCCTGTGCCTTTGTAGCTCACACATCCCCAAAACATCAGCAATCCACCTCCGTGTTTAACAGTAGGAATGGTGTACCTTTCATCATAGGCCTTGTTGACTCCTCTCCAAATGTAGCATTTATGGTTGTGGCCAAAAAGCTACATTTTGGTCTTATCACTCCAAATGACTTTGTGCCAGAAAGTTTGAGGTTTGTCTCTGTGCTGTTTGGCGTATTGTAAGAGGGATACTTTGTGGCATTGGCATTTGAACACTGCTGATTGGCATTCTCAATTCCTTGGATATCTTTTTATATCCCTTTCCTGTTTTATGCAGTTCAGCTACCTTTTCCTGCCGATCCTTTGACAATTCTTTTGCTTTCCCCATGACTCAGAATCCAGAAACGTCAGCACAGCACTGTATGAAAGATGCAAGGGGTTCTGTCAGGAGTCCAGAAACTCATTGACCTTTTATACACACACACGCACACACACTAATTACAAGCAGGGCTTTTTTTCAGGGGGAACTTGGTGGAACTCAGTTCCACCACCTCTTGCTCAGACACTTGTGGTGAGTCTGGTTTCTGTGTTTACAAGTGACAGCTCTGCACTCTGTGTGTAACCCCCTGAACTCTGCACTCTGTATGTAATGCAATCCTGGTATTTAATGCCCCTTTAAGACCCTTCTGCTATTGGTGAAATTTGACTGACCACACCCACTATTTAATGTGATTTGGAGGGTGTGTGTGGGTAGAGGGGTTTTGGGGGGTCGTGGTTGAGTTTCAGCACCTATTGTTGCTGATTACTTGTTGCTGGTCACCTATTGTTGCCCTGATTACAAGCAAACAAATTACAGGTGAGGATGGTTACCTTTAATAGCCATTCAAACCCCTTTGTGTCAACTTGTATGCATGTTTTCAGGCCAAAATCACCAGGGTATATAAACTTTTGATCAGGGTCATTTGGGTAGTTTCTGTTGTGATTATGATTTAAAAAGAGGAAACACAGTTGATTTATAATAATTGGCTTCAGCCAAACACTAACCATGAGTGAAAGAAATGTTTTTGTGTTATCATTCATATTCTCTGAAAAATGGCCAAGAAACCATAAATTCTGCCAGGGTATGTAAACGTATGAGCACAACTGTATATATCCAAATAACATGCTCAAGCTCATCTCTTCCCCACACACAGCCACAAAGGCAAGAGAATTCTTGTTGGGCAATGTATAAGTGCTCCGAGGAAAACACTTAGATCAACGTCAGGAATGTCAGGCAAAATGGTCGGCCCTCACGCATGTTCACTTCATCAAATCTGGCCCTCTTTGAAAAAAGTTAGGACACCCCTGGCTTACAGAGTTGACATATTTGAAGATAATTTAACCAATTATTTGCTATGCACGTATTTCAATCCTTGAACACGATTGGATGGATAAGAGAAAATATATTTTTTAAGCCATGCTAAACATTATTTTTAGATATATTGTTATTTTAGGGAGAGATACAGTGGTGTGAAAAAGTGTTTGCCCCCTTCCTCATTTCCTGTTCCTTTGCATGTTTGTCACACTTAAGTGTTTCGGAACATCAAACCAATTTAAACAATAGTCAAGGACAACACAAGTAAACACAAAATGCAATTTGTAAATGAAGGTGTTTATTATTAAAGGTGAAAAAAAATCCAAACCATCATGGCCCTGTGTGAAAAAGTGATTGCCCCCCTTGTTAAAACATACTATAACTGTGGTTGTCCACACCTGAGTTCAATTTCTCTAGCCACACCCAGGCCTGATTATTGCCACACCTGTTCACAATCAAGGCATCACTTAAATAGGAGCTGCTTGACACAGTAAGGTCCACCAGAAGATCCTTAAAAGCTACACATCATGCCGAGACCCAAAGAAATTCAGGAACAATTGAGAAAGAAAGTAATTGAGATCTATCAGTCTGGAAAGGGTTATAAAGCCATTTCCAAAGCTTTGGGAATCCAGCGAACCACAGTGAGAGCCATTATCCACAAATGGCGAAGACATGGAACAGTGGTGAACCTTCCCAGGAGTGGCCAGCCACCCAAAATTACCCCAATAGCGCAGCGACGACTCATCCAAGAGGTCACAAAAGACCCCACAACAACGTCCAAGGAACTGCAGGCCTCACTTGCCTCAGTTAAGGTCAGCGTTCATGCCTCCACCATCAGGAAAAGACTGGGCAAAAATGGCCTGCATGGCAGAGTTCCAAGGAGAAAACCACTGCTGAGCAAAAAGAACATCAAAGCTCGTCTCAATTTCTCCACAACACATCTTGATGATCCCCAAGACTTTTGGGACAACATTCTGTGGACCGATGAGACAAAAGTGGAACTCTTTGGAAGGTGTGTGTCCAAGTATATCTGGCGTAGAAGGAACACTGCATTTCAGAAAAAGAACATTATACCAACAGTAAAATATGGTGGTGGTAGTGTGATGGCCTGGGGCTGTTTTGCTGCTTCAGGACCTGGAAGACTTGCCGTGATAAAAGGAACTATGAATTCTGCTGTCTACCAAGAGATCCTGAAGGAGAATGTCCGACCATCTGTTCGTGTACTCAAGCTGAAACGAACTTGGGTTCTGCAGCAGGACAATGATCCTAAACACACCAGCAAGTCCCCCACCGAATGGCTGAAGAAAAACAAAATGAAGACTTTGGAGTGGCCTAGCCAAAGTCCTGACCTGAATCCTATTGAGATGTTGTGGTATGACCTTAAAAAGGCCGTTCATGCTCGAAAACCCTCTAATGTAACTGAATTAGGACAATTCTGCAAAGATGAGTGGGCCAAAATTCCTCCAGGACGCTGTAAAAGCCTCATTGCACGTTATCGCAAACGCTTGGTTGCAGTTGTTGCTGCTAAGGGTGGCCCAACCAGTTATTAGGTTTAGGGGGCAATCACTTTTTCACACAGGGCCATGATGGTTTGGATTTTTTTTCACCTTTAATAATAAACACCTTCATTTACAAATTGCATTTTGTGTTTACTTGTGTTGTCCTTGACTATTGTTTAAATTGGTTTGATGTTCCGAAACACTTAAGTGTGACAAACATGCAAAGGAACAGGAAATGAGGAAGGGGGCAAACACTTTTTCACACCACTGTAACTCATATAAACAGTTTATTATACAATCTAAATACGCTAAATGAAGACTCTGGTAGAGTCTGAATACTTTTCTTTACACAAAGCACATCTAAAGGCGCCTGGCAGTCTAAATAGGTTGTGAATCCAGTATGATGTGATGAACAAGTCCCATAGCGCTCCTGCTCCTCATTCCAGCATCCTGGTTTTGGCTGTGGAATTCTCCTTGTCTGTCAGTCCACCTGCAAGGTGATTAATGTGGCCACTCTGCATCCAGCCTGTGTTCCAGCTATCCAGCTGCTAACCAACCTGACCTCACTGATCCCCTGAGCCTGCTCCAAGGGGTCCGGGCCCCTCCTTAAGATGGGGTAATGTCCAGAGCACCTAGCGCTCCTACTCCTCAATTCAGCATCCTGGATTTGGCTGTTACATTCTCCTTGTCTGTCAGTGGAGACCAAACCTGATTTAAGCCAGCCAAGCCTGCAGACTCATGCTTATGATAACGTGTGTAATACCTGATCAAGCTACCTGTTTGTCTGCCCTGCTCTGCTAGATTGGATTACCTCGTTGATGACCTCTGATCAAATATTGACTATTCTCTGAACCCTGCCTGTCTTTTGACCCTAACTATTCTGAACCTTGCCTGTCTGCCAACCACAAGTATCTGTTTGCTGTGCTACGTTTGCACATGCCCTGGTAGCCAGGCATTAGAGCAATGTGTATAAGTCCTGGGGGCAACTGAGGGGCTGTAGGCCTGCTTGCCCTATGGGAAAGGAGGCTGCTATAGGTGAAGTACACATAAGCCAGCTATAGTGTCTGACCACCTGTGTTAGGGGTAAGCGTGACATAAACTTAAAAGGGAAAATATTGTATATTCTTTATTTTATTTTATGATTACTATAAATATAGGGTGTTTTGTTTCTTGTGATTTTCTGAAAAAAAACTGGAGTTAATTTACTAAAACTGTGCATGGTAGCAAGTTAGCTTCTAACTTCAGCTTGTTCAATTAAGCGTTACTATGCAGAGCCACACCCGATTTTGCACTCTCCAGATTTAGTAAATCAACCCCTTTATGTTTATGCTAAATTGATTGACTCTGGAAACACTCACTTTATTTAAAAATAAACTTTAGCTCCTGAATGAGGACGCATTGGGTAGGGCAAAGTACGGCCAGCTGATGTTAGACAGCTTACAGGCTTTTTAATCTCTGATGACAATGCTGATAGCCACCCCTCAAAACAATATCTAATCCCACTGTAGTGCACCCAATAGTGTGTTGGATGCCTAGTCCCTCGCTGAGTGCTGTGGTTTCTTCCACCAGTCTATATATCACTACTGTGACATGCAATACCATAGGGGCTTGTAGAAGGAACCACAATGGAGCAGGCATTCAGCACACCTCGGATTGTGTCAGATAAAACTTTTCCAGGCAGCTTTTGAAGAGCGTGAAAATGGTAGGCGAACATGGGAAAAACAGGCAGCACTTCACAGTGAATTTAATCATGATCATAATTGTGTATTTAAAATGTTCTCCTTGTACAGGAATCTTTGCATATATACATAGCATTAGTATTCCTGAATAGTTTACATTTTAGGTTTTCTGGTTAAACATTCCATCTTTTAATCAATTTTATTTAGTTTACTCTTCTATTTTATTCTGTCAGCTTAACATTCCATCTTAATCCATTTTCTTTTAGTTTTTTTCTCTCACTTATTTTCTATTTTCATTTCCATTCTTTTTTATTTTCTGTCAACTCTAGACACTAATGTCTAAAAATCTAGAACAATTCCTTTTGTTTTTACTTTTGCTTGTGTACAAACTTTAGGATATATATATAACAGAAAAAAAATGAGCGTAAAACAAATATTTTATTTTAGTGTATAAAAAAGCAAAAAACATCTATCGTACAGAATGTACATTCCATCTTGACAGTAAGTTTGTTCGGAAGTAGGTTACAATGCTAATTTTTTTTCCAGCACAGCTGGATGTTAATTTAGTGCAGCAGAAAAAAACAAGCAGCTATGTTGTGCTGGACATTTTATTCTTCTCAGTTTAAAATTTCAGGAAGAAAAAAAGCACATAGCATGCAAAGAATGGCAAGAACAAAAGATGTGAAAGCATTACCTAATTGTAGGGGCATGTTCTAAAAAGAGGCACTTGGAAACTAGTAAAAATAGCTAAATGATTTATAAACACTGGTACTAAGACCTCCATCTCTTAGGGCCCATTCTCATCTTGTTTTTGCAATAACGCGGGCATTACCAGCGTGTTACTGCAACACATAACTATGCACCTCAATTGTGCTCGTGTAATGCGGTGTCATTCATTCGTGTGTTGCCAAGAAATAGTGCATACACAGTACAATGTGAATATGTCCAAAGGTGCATTCAGAATAAATGGCTTTGCATTGCCTCAACGTACTTAACGTGCACAGTTGTGCATTGTAGTAATGTGTATATTGGAACAAAAACATACTGTAAACAGGCCTTTACTGATTCATGTTTGTGTTTTATGCATTTTAACTGCCTGCTTCTACAGTCTTATATGGGATCTTAAAGCGGAGTTCCACCCTAAAGTGGAACTTCCGCTTATCGGATTCCTCCCCCCCTCCGGTGCCACAATTGGCACCTTTCAGGGGGGAGGGGGGTGCAGATACCTGTATAATACAGGTATCTGCACCCACTTCCGTATAGCTGCCCCGCCCCTATCCGGAGCTGCCCCGTTGTGTCTTGGGAAACACAGTTCCCAGGACACAGCGGGGACCAATAGAGGCGCGCAGCGCGACTTGCGAATGCGCAGTAGGGAACCGGGCAGTGAAGACATTGCGTCTTCACTTCCTGATTCCCTGACAGAGGATGGCGGCGGGGCAGCGAGAGACGAGCGGTCTCTCATCACATTCTGCCTACACCGCTGGAACCAGGAACAGGTAAGTGTCCATTTATTAAAAGTCAGCAGCTGCACTATTTGTAGCTGCTGACTTTTAATATTTTTTGTGCGGGTGCAGCTCCGCTTTAAGGTGTGAAGTGATTGAAAACCCTCACCTTGTAAATATAACCCATTAAGTTTAAAATAGAAATGAAAGACAACATTTTTGTGTATAGATATGAAGAAAAAACATTATAAATACTTTTTTTTCCATTTTTTATATGTGATCACATTCCCTCTGTTCTCAGTTGCATAAGAGCTAGGAGAGGGGGGGGGGCAGCAGAAGACTAGACTTCACAGTTAACTGTCACAACGGCGCCATGCTGACGTGAGACGTCAGCGTTGGGGGAGGAGCCCGTCGAAGGCTGGCTGTAAGCCGTACGGAGCTCTGCCGGGAGATGCGATCCAGGGGAAACAGCGCGGAAGTGAGAGCCCGCGAGGTGTGCTCCTACCCCGGCAGAGTGTAGAGAGATCTTGGGACCCCCCCCCCCCCCCCTCCGCTTGTCCGCCGCCAAGCCAATCCAGCCCCGCTCCATCACTTGGGCAGGAACGGGAAGGACGACCGAACGCCGCACCCGGGCATTAGCAATCCCCACACAGTGACCCGCGCCCTTACAGAGCCGGTACAATCCGGCTGCACAACAAAGAACTCAGTCCGGGAAACTGAATACGGCCCTGCAGTAAGGAGGCATTGGTCTTTTGGAGAGGTGTGTGACCACAGAATACCCCACACAGAGGAATAAGGCTCACCCGCCTAGCTGGAACTTCACGGACTGAGAGAGGATCCCCTGAAGGACATCCCTCTCTCAGGTAAGAACGCTGTTAATTCAGCCGCTGTTCAAATGCCTATAATAGCTGAACTTTGGTCTTAAAGTTTGGCAATACCCTGTTGTTTTCTTGGATGGATAGAAGCAAGCCACCACTGAGGGATATTTAAAGGACTTTTTCTTTATCTTCATGATAAAGGCCTAGATAGAAGATGTTCTTTATCAGATACCTGTAAACCCCAACCCAAACTCAGCCTAATTTTGGTCTGTTAACGGAGGAGACTCTATAGGAGGCGTAGTTACTTGAGTGGTCTCAGATCCCTCCAGGAGGGAGGGAAGAGGAAAGGAAAAAGTTACTTCTGTGGCTGCTCAAAAGCCTATAAATATTAGAACGCTGGTACGAAATTACTGTTATACCTTGCTCTTTCGGATGTATAGAAATAAGTAAACTACAGATTGATGTTTAATATTGAGAGACTTGCCGATCCTATGAGTAGTGCTTAGATGGATGATGTGTTGTACCTGTTACTTATAAATCCCAGCCTAATCTCAGCTCAATTTTAGCTGGTACTGGATAAGACTTTATAGGACGTATAGTGACCCGAGGGACCCCAAAGACGTCCATAAAAAGGGGGAAAAGAAATGTCGCTATTATGATTGTATGCCTTATTGCTTGACTAGAGGTTTAATCAAACCAACGGTTCCAGAAGGAGAAAAGAACTGTCGAAGGAAAAAAAGAGGGAGATGGAAAGGCAGAGGGCAGACCAGGCAGAGACACTCAGGACAGAAGCTGAGCTGGAAAGGGCGGGAGACACAAGTACCACTTTACAACAAAGCGATATCTCGCAAATTCCTACCAAAACAGAGATGGCAGAAATGTTCTCTAATCTTGAAAGTGCCATCAAAACTGAGATCCTAAACATTAGAATCGATATGGCTTCTTAGTAAAAAGAGTGGAAAAAATTGAAGAATTTGTAACTGAACAGGTGAAAGAAAACAAGGCGATCAGTAAGCAGATGGAAAAAGTACAATCAATGGAAAGAGACATGAAGTATAAAATGGAAAGCATGGAAGATCAAAACAGAAGACAAAACCTGAGGATAAGAGCTCTACCTGAACAGAGGGGGGAAGATTTAATATTGAAAATGAAAAACTTGTTTAAACCAATTTTAGGTCTGGAAGAGGAAATGGACTTGAAAATAGAACGAGCTCATCGCATCAGAAAACCCCCTGGAGTAAGAGAAGACGCCCCTAGAGATGTCCTTATAAGGTTCCATTCTTATCAGGAAAAATTCCAAATCTACAAAAATCTTAGAGGAAAACCCCCATTGATGTATGAAACGGCTGAAATTCAGGTTTTCGCGGACTTGTCAGCAGGGACACTTGCTCGGAGAAGAGAAATGAAGCCTTTGTTGGCAAGTCTATGAGCCCTGAATATAAAGTACAGCTGGGGATACCCGGCGGCTCTGATTGTCATCAAGGACGGGAAGACACTACGTATGAAATATATGGAGGAGATGCAAAATTTTTGTGAGGAATTGGGGATCCCGGTCCCCAAGAGCCCTCAGAACCGGAACTAAAATAGTAAACCCCGGTGGGGAAATAGAATGAAGAGGGTATGAGAGGGGAAGGGGAAAAAGTGTGGGGTAAAGCACCCCCCCCCCCTTCCAGAGGGTTTTTTTTTTCTCTTCCCCCCTCGAGGGGGAGGGGGTATAAAGGGGGGAGGAGGGGTGAGCGGATGCGGATGGGGGGATTTGGGGTCCTAATGCAGCCAGCGGGTCTTTCCCTTCTCCCCCAGGCACGGGTGTGACTGAGGGAGGAGGGAGACCCAGCCTCAGACAGCCAGGTACGGCACTCCACCCTAGAGGCGCAGTGGACAGGAGGTATCTCTAAGGGACACCTCGCCGTTCACACATGGTCGGAATTCGACCAGGGGAGCAGGAGGGGGGGAGGGAACGAGGTTGGGAGGGGGGGTGGTACCGGGTGGGGGGGGGGTTTACCCCTGCCTTGCAGATACAAAAGCTAAAGTATTGGTTAAGAAGGTCCGATAATTGCACAATATTCCCCCTGAAAAATGGAGGATGGTAACCTGAAATTTTTGTCGTATAATGTTAAAGGTCTAAACTCACAGATGAAGCGATATAAGATACTCAAGGAGATACAAACCTATCAGGGTGAGGTGATTTTCTTACAAGAGACACACCTGACACTAGATAGTGGGATAAGGTTAGCCTCACAAGAATATCCACTTTGGTTCCAGGGGGATACCCCAACAAGAGGTGCTAAGGGGGTGACCATAGGGTTTGCCAAAAATGTAAAATTTGTCATTAGCGAAAGGCTCTTGGACCCGGATGGAAGGTTCCTAGCCATAAAAGGCAAAATAGGAGAAAATATGTTAACATTGGTAAATATCTACTGCCCAAATAAAAACCCAACTAGATTCCTATCCCAGGTGCTGGGACGCCTATCAGGCTTTCACACAGGGGAGGTCATTATCGCGGGCGACCTGAATTTTGGATGGGATCCTATTATGGATACCACATCAAAAACAGGAAGCCAGAGTCAACGTCAGCTAAAGAACATTAACTCAGAGCCAGCTGGTCGATGTATGGAGGGTGCAACACCCAAATGTAAAAGATTTTACTTTCTTCTCTCCAGCTCATGGAACCCATTCCCGCCTAGATTATTTTCTAGTAGAACATAGATTGCTAGACCATGTGACTGAATCTGGGATTGAAATTACAACTTTTTCGGACCATGCCCCGATTACAATGACAGTTAGACTCCCGGGAGCACAGACGAGACCAAGCGCCTGGCGCCTAAATGACAGCTTATTAGCTGACCCTGGTACGGAAGAGATTATACGTAGGGAAATTATATCCTTTTTCGAAATTAACGATACTGGGGAAACATCTTTAACCGCACTTTGGGAAGCGCATAAAGCGTATATCAGGGGAATCCTGATTTCTATTGGGGCAGGTAAAAAACGAGAAAAAAGGGCACACCGGGCACGGTTGGGGGGAGAGATACGGGAACTGGAACAGGAACACAGGGATGACAGGGTAAGAAAGGGGGACACCTACCATAGACTGCTAAATAAAAGAGAGGAACTAAAAATAGAGATGTATCAGGAGGCGAGGAAGTGGTTCCATAAACTGGACAGAGAAAGACACATGTGGGGAAATAAAAGTAGCAAACACTTAGCCAGAATACTTAAAAAAAAGAGGGAAGTTAATTATATCGATAAAATACAAAATAAAACCGGCACAATGGTAAACCTGACTAAGGACATAGCTAAAGAGTTCAGAGCCTACTACGAAGCTTTATATGACGTAAAAGTTAAAGATTCGATATCACAAGCGGAAAGTGAAGAGTGCAGGAACTTTTTGAGGAATAGCGAGGTCCCCTCATTATCCGCAGAGGATAGCAGTATTATGGAGGAACCGATCACAGAGTTGGAAATTTACGAGACCCTGAGGAGTTCCTCTGCTGGCAAAAGTCCGGGCCCCGATGGATTTTCTGTTACTTATTTTAAAAAATATCGAGATATTCTGGTGCCCAGACTGTGCCAGTATTGGAACTCCCTGGGTGGAAAGAGAGGCATGGACAGAGAGGCCTTAATGGCATCAATAACGTTGATTTTGAAGGAAGGAAAGGACAAGACGCTTTGTTCAAGCTACCGCCCAATTGCCCTTCTGAATACAGACACCAAGCTGTTCGCGAAGGTACTGGCTAATAGGTTAAAAAATAAGATGTCCGAGTTGATATTCCCAGATCAGGCGGGATTTGTCCCGGGGCGGGAGGGGAGGGATAATGGGATTAGAGCTCTACTCCTTATACAGGCATGTAGGAGGGGGAATGTCCCCAGTCTATTTCTGTCAATAGACGCCGAGAAGGCGTTTGACAGGATAGACTGGGGACATATGTTTGCCACACTAGAAGCAATGGGTATAGGTCCGAGAATGCTAAGCTGGATTAGGATATTATATGATCAACCACAGGCGAGGGTGAGGGTCAATGGGCTCCTCTCCCAGCCGTTCTCGATGAAAAATGGAATGCGTCAAGGCTGCCCTCTGTCCCCTCTTCTGTTTGTACTAGCTCTGGAACCACTGTTATCAACCATACGCAATTCACCAGATATAAAAGGGATTGAGGTAGGAGACGAGACATATAAGTACGCGGCCTTTGCGGACGATGTCCTGTTTTTCCTGTCCAATCCCCGAGTATCCCTACCCAATCTGCTTAAGGTATTAAAAACATACGGCCTGGCGTCAAATTTTAAAGTTAATCCAACTAAATCAGAAATTCTTAATATCAACATAAACCAAGCAGAAGTATCTCATTTAGCTAAAGAGTTCCAGTTCCCATGGAAGGAAAATATAAAATACTTAGGAATAAAACTATCAGGGACATTAAGGAAGACTTACCAGATAAATTACATACCACTACTTGACGAGATTAAAAAGGAAATAAAAAATATGACCCATAGTCCGCTGTCATGGATGGGGAAGGTAAACGCGGTGAAAATGATCATAGCCCCAAAAATAAATTATAAGTTTCAAATGCTCCCAATAGCTGTCCCCAAAGTCTTTTTTAGGATTTTAAGGGGGATCATCTCTAGATTTATTTGGTCCAATAAAAAAGCACGTATCTCAGCAGAAATCCTGTCCAGGTCGAAAAAACAGGGGGGCCTCGCTTTGCCAGACTTTGAACAATACTTCAATGCCATTGCACTATCAAGAATCACTGAATGGACAAAAGAGGGAGTTAAAAAAAGATGGGTGAATTTAGAAAATGTTTTGGGAGCACGTAAGATTGGGGGCACGTAATATGGAATCCACCAAAATTTAGGTTAATAGAAGAGGATACACATGAAATTACACGGGTCACCTTAAAAATATGGGATAGAGTACACAGAAAAAATAAATGGGAATACAATTCCCCTTTGATAAATTTAAAAAACAATATTTTTTTTGAACCCGGTAGGAGTAAACTATGGGGAAACTGGATTAAAAAGAGTGGAGCACGTTTAGGGGATATTATCAAAAGAGGTAAATTAATCACGTTTCACGAACTGAGCAAAGAAGTAGAGTTGATGTCGATTGACACCTGGAGGTATATCCAGCTGAGATACTTCGTTGAGGGTCTACCACAACCTATTCGAGATAGAGATAACCTCACTACAATGGAGAAAATTTGTACAAGCCTCCCGGTTAGAAACACTATCTCACGTATATATAGGGTATTAATACAGGAGAATCAGGTTGGTGTCCCTCCGGGTGTCAAAAGATGGGAAGAAGAATTGGGGACCCCCTGTACTGGAAACAGATGTGAAAAGATATTAAAATTAATTCATGGACCCAAAGTAGACAGTCAAACCATAGAAGTCAATTATAAGTGTCTTATGGGGTGGTACATAACCCCGGTAAAAATGAGCAAAATACAAAGAGATAGACCCCCTACATGCTGGAGAGGTTGTGGAGGTATAGGTACGATGTCACACATCTGGTGGGATTGTCCCACCATTAAAACATACTGGAGACAGATATTAGCATTAATTAAAAGCATCACAAAAAAAGATATCCCCGAGGACCCGTGGGTGGTCCTGTTCCACGGGACAGACAGCTCCATAAAACAATATAGAAACTCAATAATCCCCATCCTATTAAATGAGGCGAAAAACCTGATTCCCAAGAAGTGGATGGAAACTGGGAGCCCGCAAATTGGGGAATGGTTTAGGAGAGTGAATAGACAGCAAAAGCGAGAGAACGCAGAATGGGGGCAAGATGATGAGAGTAAACTGGATAAAGCGGAGGACAAATGGTCTTGTTGGATTGATTTTAGAAGCTCATGGAGATATTTTGAAGAGATAACTAGATAAATAGAAAGAATTATACGACAAAATAACTCGACTGATAACTAGATTGATAGTAGTGTATAGGACCCTGGAAGGAATCTGCTGGGCGGGGGCGGGGGGGGGGGTGGGAGGGAGGTAGGGGAAGATTGGGTGGGGAAGGGAAAATGTATTATGTTTGTATTGAAAACTTTGAAATAAATAAAGAATTAAAAAAAAAGACTTCACAGTTAAAGGCAGTGCAGAGGGTGTGTGTCAGGACAAGTCTGATCATTGAAGGAGAGCTGGCTGAGTTCCCAGCACAGCCAGGGAACTGACCATGCTGTGATCTCCTGCCTAGTGTGGTCAGTTTGTATTAGAAAAGCAGAGGGACAGGCAGGAAGCAATACAAAGAGAACAGGATACTTTTTCATACAAATGCATGGTACAGCAGGCACATATCAGGAATATGAAATGTTGGGTTTACAAATTCTTCAATATTAATTGAGAAAAATTATTTTAAACATTACTTGAGAAAAAAAACAGCATTGGGGAGCATGCAGCTTGGCAGGCCAGGAAAGGGGAGGGGCAAGCAAACGCCCCCCTTCCTGAACCATACCAGGCCACATGCCCTCAACATGGGGGGTGCTTTGGGGTAGGGGGATGCCCCAAAGCACCTTTTCCCCACAACCCGGGCCAGTGGTTGTTGGGGTGCAGGAAGTGACTTATCGGAATCTGAAAGATCCTGGCCCCCCATGTGAATGAACATATACATAGATGGCGCTGTTGCACAATAATCAATATTTATAAACCCTTTGTAAATCCAACATAAATTTGCATCACTGACATTGTGTTGGGAGAGGGGTCCATTATTAATATAAAATAAGGTAAATGGAAACAAAACCTTTCGTTTGTTATATGCAAGCAAGTTTAAAGTCCAGGGCAGCCTTCAAATGGGAAGTTGAGAGCAAACTCCAAGATACATGTAAAACAGAGAACAAGAGAGGCGCCACCAGGTTAAAAATGTTAGCATTTATTTAACAGAGAAGGAGATCAAAGTAGTTCAGCACATGAAAATCCCTTGGGACGTTTTAGCTGCGCTGTGACCGCCTGTTGTATTTCCAGTTTAGTGTCCTGTCCAGCAGGATATCCTGGTAGTTAGTATAGCAGTCTGTCTAAACCGAGAGCGAGGCTTGGCTCCGGTCCACAGGATCTGGCAGGCGTCGGGCGCAATGACGTCACGGCTATTAGCGACGGCGTTTCGGAACATGCGCTCTGTAGATGGAAAGAACAGGCGCGCTCCTTCATCAAAGCTGGAGGAATTGAGGCTGCATCCAGCCTTTTATTAGTGCTGGTACTCTGAAGCTAATCACCATCAGACATCTACCATAATTAATAACAACGATTATTGATTGCAAATGCACAAAAAAGAATATATAAAAAAAATATAAAATATATATATATGGAAATAAAAGATTTCTCTCTGGGACACTATCAGAATGAAGAAAATGGGTAATTAGGGAACAACTAATAAAAATAAGTACAATAGGAATTTACAATAAGATATATAGGAAGGGAAGAACTATAAATGAAAATTATTATTATAATTATAATTATGTATATATATGCAGTACCAAAAAATAAATGTTACACATCAACAATATTTTTTGTAATCTAGAGGCTTGCATGTGTGTGTGTATATAAACATACACATACACACACATCTGCACCCTCAGGCTAATCCGATGTGTTGAGCATTGCGATTATATAATCGCACGAGACCAACCCATTGTGTTATAATAGAGTGTCACGGCTGCATGGAAAGAATTATTATTATAATTGTATAAGAATATAAGAAAAAACAATACAATAAAATAATTACTATATATATATATATATATATGTGTGTGTATAAAATGAAAAGGGAAAAGTAAAAAAGGAAGAAAAATAAATAAAAAGAGGGGAGGGGGGAAAGGAAGTGAATGTATTAAAATGTATTAATAAAACTTGTTTAAAAGTTTTTTAAAAGTTTTTTAAGTTTTTTAAAGGTTTTTTATAGGAGTTTTTTTGACGTTTTTTTATATACATTTTTATTTTTCATACAAATATGTTTTTTCATATTTTGAAAATATTCTTATTATTTACCTATAAATTTATAGAATCATGGATAATTCCAAAGATTCATTGATTCCGCCAGGTGACAATGCATCAAGGGAATAAATCCAATAGGTTTCGCGTTCACATAACCTGAAGAATCTCTCAGCATCCAGATTTTTAGACCTTCTGTAGAGCCTTTATGATACTGGGCAAAATGACGGGGGACACTATGTTTGTCCTTACCTGCCTCAATTTTTCTACGATGTTCGCCAAATCTCTCTCGGAGAGGGCGAATAGTGCAGCCTACATAGACTAGCTGGCAGGGGCAACTCAGACAGTACACCACAAAGTCTGATGAACAGTTATAAAATTGGCTAATCTCATAAGTCTTTCCCTTTATCGTATAATGTTTTTGGCCATCTTGTATGAATCTGCATGTTTTACACAAGGATTTTCTACACTGGAACATGCCACACAGTGGCACTAAACATAAGCGTGGTGAAAGCTGGAGGGAACTAGTTGGGAACTTACTAGGAGCAATTTTGTTTTTAATATTTGGAGCTCTCCTGTAGGTGACTTTAGGGCACTTGGGTAGCTGATTTTTTAGGTGTTGGTCCTCCAAAAGGATGGGCCAATATTTTCTAAATATAGATTCCATTTTTTATGCAGGGCGGATTAACATAGGGGCTATTGGAGCTGCAGCTCCAGGCCCCTTTCTCAAGATAGGCCCATTTGCCCAAAAAAAAAAAAAATCAAAAAAAAAAAAAAGTTCGAGGGTTGTAGCTCGGCGATCAGTCACATTTGGGGGGTAGGTAGCTAAAGACCTACCCCAGCACTGGTTGAAATATGGGGCTGCTATCATCTATGGTTCCGGAGATACAGGGCTGCTTGCGCAGCCTGTCAGAAGCTACATACAGAGCGGCCAGTTTAAATACAAGCTGCAGCTCTGCAGCAGACTGAGAGGATGAGATCACAGTGCTTATAATATTTATTTGCATATTACTTACTTATGATATTAACCCCTTGCCACCCAGGCCCATTTTGAGACTTCTCTCCTACATATAAAAATAATAATTTTTTTATGCTAGAAAATTACTCAGAACCTTAAAGCATTATATATATTGTTTTAGCAGACACCCTATGGAATAAAATGGTGGTCTTTGCAACTTTTTATGTTAAGCGATATTTGCGCAGCAATTTTTCAAACGTTTTTTTTTGGAAAGAAACTGTTCATTCATAAAAAAACACTAAAGTTAGCACGATTTTTTGTTGTGTACTAAGCAATGCTTTACATTTTTTTTACAGGTTACATGTTTAGAGTTTCAGAGGAGGTCTAGTGCTAGAATTATTGCTCTCGCTCTAACGATCGTGGCGTATGTAACCTGTGTGTATCTGGCTCTGATACCAACCAGTGCCTACCCAGCCACCCGGCCACTGACTAGTATCTCTCCCCAGCCTGTCCCCACACACCCTCTGACCTGCTGACCTGTGAATGTGGGAATCACTCCCGCAGTGTTATTGTGTTCTGCCAGTGAATACAATGATTAGTGTTGCTAACTATAGCTGGCAGCACTGATTGTTTTGGGGAAAACCTGACAGGCTGGTTGCACTCAAGTCGATTAATAGGTTGACTTGTGTAAATCAGCTAGCCCATACATAGATCAACTATGGCTGGTCTCTGCTTAATTGGTGTAATTTCAATCCACGTATGACCCGCTTAACCACTACGCAGTCCCTAAACATCCTTCCACAAACCTTTACATTTTTCCTTCCCAGATTACTTCATCCTCCTCTCCTATACATAGTGCCCACTGTCATACTCTCCACACTTCTCTCCTGTACATACTGCTCACTGTCATACCCTCCACACTTCTCTCCTATACATAGCGCCCGCTGTCATATCCTACACACTCCTCTCCTGTACATAGTGCCCGCTGTCATACACTTCTCTCCTGTACATAGTGCCCACTGTCGTACCCTCCACACTCCTCTCCTATACATAGTGCCCACCGTCATACCCTCCACACTCCTCTCCTGTACATACTGCTTACTGTCATACCTCCAACACTTCTCTCCTATACATAGTGCCCACCGTCATACCCTGCCCACCATCATACCCTCCCTTCACACTCCTCTCCTGTAATTACTGCTTACTGTCCTACCCTCCACATTTCTCTCCTGTACATAGTGCCCACTGTCATACCCTCCACACTCCTGTACATATTGCTCACTGTCATACACATACACACTCTTCTCTTATACATAGTGCCCACTGTCATACCCTCTACACTCTGCTGTGCATACTGCCCACTGTCATACCCTTCACACTCCTCTCCTGTAAATAGTGCCTTCTGCCATACCCTCTGCACACCTCTCATGTACATAGTGCCCACTGTTAGACCCTCCACATTCCTCTCCCTCACCTGCACACACTTCCCACTTTTATACCATCCATACTCCTCCCCTATGCCTCTTACCCACAAAAACTGTTCTTTAAAATTATAGTGATTATCCTCAATGTTACCAGCTCTAGAATGGGCACACTTTTGTTAGTTCAACTAAAGGAAATCTCACAGTCCTCATATTTGTTCTGCCCCATTATTAGTACTTATTTAATTTTGTAATTACTATTGTGATGTATAGAGGATGTCAGCTACTCTAAATATAGCACTTGTAAAAAAAGTGTCCCTGAAAATATTTTTGAAATGTTGACAACTATGCACTGGCACTACCCAAGGGCCACAGGGTCAGTAGGGGGCCCCATGAGAGGCTCCTGTGATATTAAAGCGGTAGTAAACTTTTCTAACATTACTACTTTTTAGAGGCCCTGGGGTAGGTTATGCCATAATGTACAAGTATGCACAGCATATTAGGGTACACTTAAATTGTCCGACTGAGCCCTCCAGTGCTGTGCTGTGATCAATCCTGGGCACTTCCATCTTCACCCGGTCTTCCTTCTGGGTTCTGTGCCTTCGGTGACTTGCCTTGGCCAGGCTGCGTTGATGTCATTCCCATACATGCTCATGTGCATCTTCTTTCTCTCATCCCCCTTCCTCTCTCATCCTCCCTCCCTTACCCCTCACACCTCTTTCATCCCCTTTTCTCTCTCTCTCTCTCTCTCTCTCTCTCTCTCTTTCTCTCTCTCTCTCATCTCCCTCTCTCTCTCTTTAATTTAATTTGTTATAACAAAAAATAGTTTGAATTTTTATTTATTTATTGTTTATAAAAGGCCCCACCAAAATACTCAGCACCAGGCCCATGATGTTCTTAATCTGGCCCTGTTCAAAGTGACCCAATTTTGAATGACTGATGGCTGCACCAATGCTGCTGGTTACATACTACTGTTGTTTACATTTGCCCTAAATAGGCCAGGCATGTGGTGGTAGGAATGTGGTGGAATGACTGAATGCTGAGATCATTCTATGTATGTGCTGCTGACTGTATGAATGACATTCAGGGTAGATGTAAACATTAATAGTGTGTAAGAAGAGGCTGTGCATGTGCAGAATGTACACATCTACTTCTATGGACATAAGTGGGTGTATGTCTATATTAATTTATTATAGAATGAACTTCTTATTATGCAAGATCTTAATGTCATCAAGTTCCTGCCTAAAATCAATACAGCCATGTGTAAAAGGCCTTAAATTGGATTTAGGATTTGACCTTGTGGGCAAATGATTGGTATTGTGCCTTGGGATAATGTAACTCACTCCCTTCTGTGACAATAGCACTCTCAGGTTCAGCCTGCACAGACATTTTCCAGCTCATGAGACAACAATCTAAGTGCCAGCAGACTGAGAGTGATTGCTACTGGGATCACTTAAGGCAGCCCATACATTATGATGTGTTTATTTTTTATTCAACCAGCGGGTTTAACAAAAGAAAATGGCTTGATTTCTTCACCCATGCACTCAATGCAGATGTGGTAATGTAATCTGATAGTGGGGAGCCTCCCCCGCCATCAGAATACAATGATCAGTGTTGCTGGCTATAGCTGGCTGCACGGATCATTCCATAAAAGACTGACAGGCTGGTTATACACAAGTTGATCGATAAATCAACTTGTGTATTACCAGTCTGCTGATACATGGATCTACATTTGGCCAACTTAACTTTGGCTTTAACACTGTACAAACACAAAATAGATGTCACCAACAGGTTGAAACTAAGGTAACATTATTCAAAGAAATTTGAATTCTTTAAGTTCTGGTTCAATGCATTGGAAAGATATGTAAAAGAGACAGTAATAGCATCAGTTAAATAGAAGAGAATTAAGATGAAAAGTACTTAACATGGTCTTTGCTTTGCTGATTTCAGCAAAGCCCAATCACTTCAGTCTGATCTAGTCACTGGCCCTCAGAATGACTCTTGCATATATGCATCATTTTGATTAAAGATGAAGAACTTTCAAGTTGTAGTTGCAACAGCTTTTTGTGGCCTCGGAAGAGGGAGGTTGCAGAAATAGCATAAACAATCAAAGAGTCTGGAGAGGGATTTATGGGATCAGGGGCGTAACTAGAAATCACAGGGCCCCATAGCAAAATGTTGTATGGGCCCCCCCCCCCCCCCCCCAAAAAAAAATGGCGGGGCTTAAATTAAATAGTGGGCGTGGTTTAAAGGGCGGGGCTCAAAGGGTGTGTGGTTCGAGTCTGAGAAGAAAGAAAGAGCCCAGATCCTACACCACAATAGCAATATATGTATTCCAGAAAGTTTAATCAACAGATAAAGATACTCCAAACACCCGGTGTTAGCGCTTCAATAATCCTCACCTGTGCCCAATGCAGCGTGGTCTGCCCATGCCCAATACTGCCTCACCTGTGCCCAATGCAGCGTGGTCTGTGCCCAATACAGCATGTCCAGTGTCCAATGCAGCCTCACCTGTGCCCAAAGCAGCATGGCCAGTGCCCAATACTGCCTCACCTGTGCCCAATACTGCCTCACCTGTGCCCACTTGTGCCCAATGCAACGTGTCCAGTGCCCAATGCAGCCTCACCTGTGCCCAATGCAGCCTCACCCGTGCCCAATTCAGCCTCACCCGTGCCCAATGCAGCCTCACCTTTGCCCAATGCAGCGTGGCCTCACCTGTGCCCAATGCAGCATGACCCGTGCCCAATTCAGCATGACCCGTGCCCAATGCAGCGTGGCCTGCCCATGCCCAATGCAGCCTGACCCGTGCCCAATGCAGCCTCACCTTTGCCCAATGCAGCGTGGCCCCACCCATGCCCAATGCAGCCTGACCCATGCCCAATGCAGCCTGACCCATGCCCAATGCAGCCTCCCCCGTGCCCAATGCAGCCTCCCCCGTGCCCAATGCAGCCTCCCCGTGTCCAATGCAGCCTCACCCGTGCCCAATGCAGCCTCACCCGTGCCCAATGCAGCCTCACCCGTGCCCAATGCAGCCTCCCCGTGCCCAATGCAGCCTCTCTTGTGCCCAATGCAGCCTCTCTCGTGCCCAATGTAGCCTTCCCCGTGCCCAATGCAGCCTCCCCCGTGCCCAATGCAGCCTCCCCCGTGCCCAATGCAGCCTCACCTGTGCAGTGGAAGAGGTGAGCCAGACTGCAGCAGCCCTTATTGGCGAGCGTGGGGCTCTCTCAGATTGGGGGGGGGGGCGAGCACCGGCCGCACGGTCCCCCAGCCAGGGGAAGTGAGGAGAGGAAGAGGCGCGCTGTCCAGCAGAGCGCTGTAATAGCTAACATTTGAATGCCCTGTGAGTTCCCGGGGCTCAACGTCACATAGCCCCACCTCTTGGCCCGGCGCCTTTGATGACGTCACATGTCCCGCATTGGACCGGCGTTCTGTCTATCAAAAGCGTCGGGCCAAGAGGTGGGGCTATGTGACGTGAGCCCCGGGAACTCACAGGGCATTCAAATGTTAGCTATTACACAGCGCTCTGCTGCCTTGTACGGACAGCGCGCCTCTTCCTCTCCTCACTTCCCCTGGCTGGGGGACCGTGCGGGCAGTGCTCGCCACCCCCCCCCCGGGCCCCGGCAGTATGCTTTCCTCCTCCTCCCCAGGGGCCCCATAGCAGCTGCGGGCCCCATAGCGGCCGCGTGTGTCGCTATGGCGGTAGTTCCGCCACTGTATGGGATATGGAACTTTTCCATGCAGCCAGCAGATCCTCCTTCAGATAAAAATTTCTCTCTGTATCAATATTTCCCTCTTATCACTAGCTACAGACTAGCAGCTCAAATTTTATTGTGCACCATTTGCATCAATTTGAACAAACCTGAACTTTATATATCTACTGTGTGTGGCTCCCTAAAAAGGTACAATTTAGTGGTAAAATTATAGTAATTATTTGATAATGGGTGTTGCACATGAACATATTTTGATCATCTCAGGAGCTATGAATAATGTATAAATTTTGGCTCTACAATGAGAGGTATTCAGCCAGTAATTCTGATTATGTTTTCCACTGCTTGCTAAAATATTTACGATGGGTCATAAAGCCTGGCTAATTGGCTTGTTGGCTTGGGCAATGTTTGTTTATTGGTTTTAGGTACTTAAGCTGAGAAAACTGGAATGTAGCAATGAAATAGCAATCAAAAGGTATCTGATTATTTTTTTTTTAAATATGTGCCTTAATTAAACTATGATGGCTAAATAATCATCAACGCTTCCAGTATTCAGTCTAAGAGATGATAACCATTGTTTTAGATTGCTGCTAAATGGGAAAATGGCCTGTATAAAAATCCTTTGAAGCCTAAATGAAAGGTACTTGTTTTTATATTTACTTTGATGGTGTTCTGCTGTGGAAGGGTATGCATTCTATTACAAATGTACTCTAGCTGTGTGCTAGGATGGCAAAGGTTAAAGAAAAATGTCCTTTTCAAACACTGGTGGGGGCACACTCACAGGTGGATTCTCCATATCTGATAAAACTGAAAGAGACATAAATAACACATTTTCTGATAGTAAGAAAGATTGTATTCAAAAATGAACTATAAGCTCATATCTAATTGGTACATGACTCTGGTCATCCTAGTTAAGCTGGTTCTAAAGCCTTAAGGTTTTGTCACCTTAATGAATTATGTGTAGTAAGGTAAAAAACCTTTCTGTGCTGCAGAATCCCCCCCCCCCCCCCCCCCCCTTATTCTTACCTGATCTGATCCAGCAATGTGGACGAGAACAGCAGCTCATACCGCTGTCTCCTTCCTCCCTGGGCAGATTAATAGTAGCAGGAGCCATTTGCTGTACCGAGCGAGCAGGTCCAGCTGCCCGCTCTGTGTCAACAGACGCAGACAGGGTAGCTCGGTAACGAGTCCTTTTTTCCGAAAAGGAGGAGTCTAAAGCATGTCTGTTATTTAATTTTCTTTTTTAATTAAGGTTAAGGAAAAATAGGGGTACATTAATACATTTGTTCTGGGATTGCCCTATCATCCACATGTTCTGGCAACCGGTTCCACATATTGTATAATACAAAAACTTCCAGCCATACCCCACTTTGATAGCCCCCTCTCCAGTCCTGCTAAACCTTTTTTTCGAAAACTGTTTTTGCAAATCTTTTTAAATTCACTTTTTAAAGGCGGCTAGTCTGTGGAAGCAATAGACCTCTCCCACAGTAACACAGTGGTTTGCCAGGGTGAATGATATACCACAGATGGAACCCACTCCTACCCTGAAAGACGAAATTGAAGGCCATATGGCCAGATAGTACTACTAAGAACAGTTCTGACTTACTACTGACTTACTACTGAATACTTACAATACTAAAAATCTTGTCTGCTATCTTATCTGTCGTTTTCTGGAGTAAACCCCTATGGACATCCTCTTTTCTCTTTCCCTTCCCCTACCCTACTAACCCGAACTTGCCTCTTTACCTTTGTAGTTTTACTGCTTTATAGTGAATAAACTATGGTACTTGATGATTAGCATTATTTTCTATACAAAGTGATATTTATTTCTGCCTGTTGTTGTCACTATTACCTTATATACCCTTTCTGCTTACACTTTGAATGTACCTCATTAATATGCAGAGTTCTGATGGAAAATTCTATATAAAGAATTAAAAAAAAAAAAATGTATTTTTAAAAAATTATCACTGCCTGACCTACAGGTTATTAAACCAAAAAGTTGCCCTTTGTTTTCTTACCCAATTTTTGGAGTAATTGTCATCACAACTTCCTTCTATGTGACATACTGGCCTACCACTGTCACATGGGGAGGGGACGGAGTCATCAGCCCTGTGAAAGTTCCAAATGGTGCCCCCATAGAACATCTCTCAGTAAAAAATGATGCAGCAGGGGAGAAAATGAACAAAAAGTACTAGATTTGGTGGGGGGGGCTAACTTGTTGGTTTGCTAGGCTGCTGCTGGCTTAGAGCAGTTGAGAACAGTGTAGTGAAATATGCACTGTGGCTTATAGTTTAAGTTCTGAAGCAAAGGACAACGCATGGGGAAGTTAATTACAAATATAATAAAGACATTCATTAAATGTTTTTGTGTTTTCTATTTAATGCAATGCAACAAAAACACAAACAAAACAAAGAACGCTTTTTATAAATGCTCATTAATTGTTAAACAAAATGAAATAATTAGCAAAAAAGTAATAGCTAAAAGGAGAAGGGTGAGTGGAAGTTAATTGAGGTTAACAAGGAATGGAAACATTTATTTTTAAAAGTAACACTTTTTTTACTTTTGAGGTTGCTTTAAAGTAGACCTGAACTCAAAAAAATTAAGACTTTCTATGTTATAGAGAACATTTACAAATGTTGACTGTGCTAAGAAGTAACCTGAAAATACATAGTTTTGAATTCTTCCCATAAAATAGAAGTGCATGTCCAGTGAGGGTACCTAGACACTCCTATAACCTACAGCTTCATACCTGTATATCTGCAATGTGAGATTCAATGCACTGTGCCTTTGACTGCAGATCTTAAGAGATTTGCAGTGAGATTTGTTGATGTCACCACTGTGCTGTTTACTGTTCTCATTGCTGCTCGGCACGAGGAAGCAAAATCTCTACCAAAATGGCTGCCCCCACATAGACACACAATTTAGAACAAGGCATGGTAAGTCAGTAATGGTCTTTACTGACATTATCTGCAGATCAGACAACACTCATTTTGTCTGCACATAAAAAACTAGTCTAAAAATATATTGGAACAGTATTGTTGATACAATGTATTTGTCAATTAAAGTAATTGTAAATAAAAAAAATTGAATTAACACACATGTTATACTTACCTGCCCTGTGCAAAAGATCTGCAGAGAGTGGCCCTGATACTCCTCTTCTGGGGTCCCATGCCCATGCTCCTGGCTCCTCCTTTTCGTGATGCGCCACCATAGGAAACTGCTTTCTGGTGGCACACCCACGCTGTTTGCATCCATTGAAACAGACAGTGTGGCTCGGCCCTGCCCTCTAAAGCATTGTCATAGGATTTGACAGGCGGGCACAGTGCTGGATCGAGTGAGGACTCAGATAGATATCAAATGTCTTCATCAATTTAGGCCAATATGTATTCTGCTACATATTTTTGGTAAAAAAATCCCAATAAGCGAATATTGATTGGTTTGCAAAAAAGTTATAGCTTCTACAAACTATGGGATATTTGTATTTATTTATTTAATTTTTTTAATCTTTACTAGTAATGGAGGCGATCAGGAACTTATAGCGGGACTGCGATATTGCGGCAGACAGTCGAGACACTAACTGACACTTTTGACACTTTTTGGGGACCAGTGATACTAATACAGTGTTTAGTGTTAAAAAATATGCAGTGTCACTGTATGACACTGGCAGGGAAGGGGTTAATATCAGGGGCGGTCAAATGGTTCAATATGGGCCTAACCAGTGCTTTACTACTGTGGGGGGAGTACTTGTACTAGGAGAAGGCATGGATTGGTGCCCCTGTTTAGCAGAGACACAGGATCCATACCTTCTGTAGTGACAGAATGGCAATCTGCCTTGTTTAGGTAGGTAGATATATATATATATATATATATATATATATATATATATATATATATACACTATACAGTCTGCAAGCTGTTAACCACTTTAATAATGCCCGCTTTTACCCCCTTCCTGCACAAGCCAATTATCAGCTTTTAGTGCTGTTGCACTTTGAATGACAATTGCTCAGTCTGACAGGCGGAACTGATGGGCACTGAAATATGGCACTGATGGGCACTGACAGGCGGAACTGATGGGCACTGACAGGCAACACTGATGAGCACTGATAGGCGGCACTGATGGACAGCACTGATGGACACTGACAGATGGCACTGATTGGCACTGACAGGTGGAAGTGAAGGACACTAATAGATGGCACTGATGGGCAGCACCAATGATGAGGTACTTGTATTACTGATGGGCACTGATTGGCACTGTGGTGGGCACTGATTGGCACTGTGGTGGGCACTGATTGGCACTTATGTGGACACTGATTGGCACTTTTATTGGTACTGCCTGGCGTTAATGATGGGCACTGATTGGCACTGTGGTGGGCACTGATTTGCACTTATGTGGACACTGATTTGCACTTTTTTTGGTACTGACTAGCGTTAATGATGGGCACAGGTGATCACGTGGTAAGGAGCCTCCGCCAGAGGCTCCTTACCAGAAATGAAGATGCAGTGTGTCAGACTGACACATGGCACCATCGATCGCCCCACACTGCGTGCCCCCATGGGTGTGCGCCGGCATGTTATCCTGCTGGACGTCATATGACACCCAGTCAGGATAACAGAACCACTTCCTGGCCGTCAATCTGCTATAGGCCGAACAGGAAGTGGTTAATCACCACTGGTATTTTTTGCTAAATAAATAAAAAAAGACCAAAGCTTTTGAAAAAAATGTTTTTCTTAATTTCTGTTATAAAATTATGCAAATGAATAATCTTTCTTCCTAAAATTAGGCCAAACTGTATTCTGTACATTTATTTGGTGAAAATAACCCAAATCAGTGTATGTTATTTAGTCTATAGGAAAGTTATAAAGTCCACAATCTATGATATATATCTGAAAAGTGATCAATCATGATGTACCATTGATCTTTTTCATTTCTTGAGGCCCGAAAACATCAGGACAGTACAAATATCCCCCAAATGACACCTTGTTGGAAAGTAGGCAGTGCAAGGTATTTATTAAGAGGCATGGGGAGTATTTTGAAGTTGTAATTTTTTAGAAAATTAAGAAATTACATTTTTTTTTTTTTACATACTGTCATCAGTGCAGTACAGTGTCATCATATAAATAATGTGGCGGCCTTTTTTTAACGTTTTGTTTTCTTTCTTTATTATATTTTATTTAATTTATGATTTTTTTTTAACACACTGTGACCAGAGCAATATAATGTTACAATTGTCACATTACAATTGTCACTTGGGAAGTGATCAGGATTTTATTTATTTTTTGCACATTATTATTGCTTATACCAGTTATAAGTAGGGTTGAGCGAACCGGAACTGTAAGGTTCGTACCGGACTTTTGGGTTTTTGGGTCCCGGACCCGAACCCGAACAATTTACTGTATGTTCGGGTTAGAGTTCGGTGTTCAGCAATGTAATGGCACTTTTTAAAGAGTTATTGTCAGTTTGTCACAAAGTGTGACTGCAGGAAAAAAGTCTTTTAAAAGCACTCGCGGCTAAAATGAATTGTCGGCTCCCCGTTATACAGAGAACAGTCATTGAAAGTCATTGATTTTTAAAAAGTTATTGTCATAAAAAGTGTTTGGGGACCTGGGTCCTGCCCCAGGCACATGTATCAATGCAAAAAGAAGTTTTAAAAACTGACGTTTTTTTGGGAGCAGTGATTTTAATAATGCTTAAAGTGAAACAATAAAAGTGTAATATTCCTTTAAATTTCGTACCTGGGGGGTGTGTACAGTATGCCTGTAAAGGGGCGCATGTTTCCTGTGCTTAGAACTGTCTCTGCACAAAGTGTAATTTCTGCAGGAAAAAAAGTCTTTTAAAAGCACTGGTGGCTATAATGAATTGCCGGCTCCCGTAATACAGAGAACAGTCATTGAAAGTCATTGATAAAAAAAAAAAGCATGGGGGTTCCCCCAAATTCAATTACCCGGCCCTTCAGGTCTGGTATGGATATTAAGGGGAACCCTGTGTCAAATTTAAAAAAAATTACGTGGGGTTCCCCCTAAATATCCATACCAGACCCTTCAGGTCCCCCTCAAAATCCATACCAGACCTTTATCCGAGCACGCAACCTGGCAGGCCGCAGGAAAAGGGGGGACGAGAGAGCGCCCCCCCCTCCTAAACCGTACCAGGTCACATGCCCTCAACATTGGGAGGATGCTTTGGGGTCCCCCCAAAGCACCTTGTCCCCATGTTGATGAGGACAAGGGCCATGAAATGGTCACATGGCCCCCGCCTCCTTCTGACATCATGGGGAAAGCCATAGGGAAGTCCCTGTCAAGTCCCAGTGCGTCAGAGGGGGGCGGAACTGTTAGAAGAAGAGAAGCGTCACACAGTGGGAGCCTCCCATTGCGCGGAGTGGCCCGAGAACAAAGAAGAGACGGAGGAAGATGCTGGATGAGAACACCGGAGCAAGAAGAAGCGGATCGGAGGAAGAAGAAGATGGAGGAAGAAGATGAAGAAACCGAAGGAAGAAGAAACCGAAGGATGAAGAAAGGAAGAAGGAAGAAGACCAGAAGAAAGAAGATGAAAGAAGACTTTAATAAAGGACTTGTCAAAGACCGTCTCCTGTAATTTTTAACACTTTTTTCACTTTTTTGGTGAAATGGTAGGGGTACAAAATACCCCCTTACCATTTCACACAGGGGGGGAGGCCAGGATCCGGGGGTCCCCTTGTTAAAGGGGGCTTCCAGATTCCGATAAGCCCCCCGCCCGCAGACCCCCACAACCACCGGCCAGGGTTGTAGGGATGAGGCCCTTGTCCTCATCAACATGTGGACAAGGTGCTTTGGGGGGGACCCAAAAGCATCCTCCCAATGTTGAGGGCATGTGGCTTGGTACGGTTCAGGAGGGGGGTGCTCTCTCGTCCCCCCCCCTTTTTCTGTGGCCTGCCAGGTTGCATGCTCGGATAAGGGTCTGGTATGATTTTTTTTTTTTTTGGCGTGGGGTTCCCCTTAAAATCCATACCAGTGTCTGGTATGGATATTTAGGGGGAACCCCACATCATTTAAAAAAAAAAAAAATGATGCAGGGTTACCCTTAATATCCATAGCAGACCTGAAGGGCCTGGTAATTGAATTTGGGGGAACCCCCAAGCTTTTTTTTTTTTTTTTATCAATGACTTTCAATGACTGTTCTCTGTATTACGGGAGACGACAATTCATTATAGCTGCAAGTGCTTTTAAAAGACTTTTTTTCCTGCAGAAATGACACTTTGTGCAGGGACAGTTCTAAGCACGGGAAACATGCGCCCCTTTACAGGCATACTATAGACACCCCCCAGGTACGAAATTTAAAGGAATATTACACTTTTATTGTTTTACTTTAAGCATTATTAAAATCACTGCTCCCGAAAAAACTTCTGTTTTTAAAACTTTTTTTTTGCATTGATACATGTCCCCTGGGGCAGGACCCAGGTCCCCAAACACTTTTTGTGACAATAACTTTTTAAAAATCAATGACTTTCAATGACTGTTCTCTGTATTACGGGGACGGCAGCCGACAATTCATTATAGCCGTTCGGGTCCCCATTGACTTCAATGGGGTTCGGGGTCAAGTTTGGGTCAAGTTCGGTCCCGAACTCAAACTTTTTTGCAAAGTTCGGCCGAACCCCTCAAACCCGAACATCCAGGTGTCTGCTCAACTCTAGTTATAAGCAAACTTTTTTACTAAATGAAATTGATTCATTCAGTCTTTACTATTGTGGTTAGCTGTGATTGGCCAAAGCTAATCACATAATACAGATGGGCTGTGATTGGCCTTGTCTGTATCATGTGATCACTGTGACCAATCACAGCGTTTAAACACAATTGTACACATTGAGTGCCATGAATCAAAGCCATTCATTGTGTACAATTGTCATGTGATATGCTGTGACTGGTCACAGCGATCACATGGTGCCGGTAGCAGACAGTAGACTGATTAGTCGTCTGCTGTGTCTGGTTAACATCATGCTGCAGGATCATATGATGTCTACCCAGAACAACGAATGTCTTGCCCAGCCATCATTTGTCTATAGGCCGGATAGGAACTGGTTAAATGCACTTGACGTATAAGACAAATTAAAGCCCAGCATCAAATACCAAATTCAAAGCCATTACAGCAACATGTTTCTGCTTTCTTTTGGAAACTCAGCAGGGAACTCAGTAAAACAAAATCAAATGTGTTCATACTTGTGAGAAACTGCATCATTTATAAAAAAAAATATATTTTGCCTATAGTTCTATTTTACAAACAATTACTTGTTACTTTAACCCTTCTCTTCTCCATTCTGCTACTGACCGCCTATATGACATAATCTCTCCCCTGTCCTGTCCTGACCTAGCCACCTCTGTCTACAACAGTTCACTCTCATCATCACTAGATGCACTTGCTCCTCTAACCACATGCAGAATCAGGACCTCACCGTTACAACCCTGGCAAACGGACAACACTAGAAATCTCAAGAGACATTTCTGTGCTCTTGAACGACTGTGGCGTAAAACCAAATGCCTGTAAGACTTCACGCTATATAAACCTGCCCTTCTAAAATACAATTCCTGCCTCCATGCTGCCAAACAAGCCTACTTTGTCTCTCTTATTAATTCCTTGTCATCCAGTCCCCGTCGGCTCTTCTCAACCCTGTGCAGGGACAGTTCTAAGCACGGGAAACATGCGCCCCTTTACAGGCATACTATAGACACCCCCCAGGTACGAAATTTAAAGGAATATTACACTTTTATTGTTTTACTGTAAGCATTATTAAAATCACTGCTCCCGAAAAAACTTCTGTTTTTAAAACTTTTTTTTTGCATTGATACATGTCCCCTGGGGCAGGACCCAGGTCCCCAAACACTTTTTGTGACAATAACTTTTTAAAAATCAATGACTTTCAATGACTGTTCTCTGTATTACAGGGACGGGAGCCGACAATACATTATAGCCGTTCGGGTCCCCATTGACTTCAATGGGGTTCGGGGTCAAGTTTGGGTCAAGTTCGGTCCCGAACTCAAACTTTTTTGCAAAGTTCGGCCGAACCCCTCGAACCCGAACATCCAGGTGTCTGCTCAACTCTAGTTATAAGCAAACTTTTTTACTAAATGAAATTGATTCATTCAGTCTTTACTATTGTGGTTAGCTGTGATTGGCCAAAGCTAATCACATAATACAGATGGGCTGTGATTGGCCTTGTCTGTATCATGTGATCACTGTGACCAATCACAGAGTTTAAACACAATTGTACACATTGAGTGCCATGAATCAAAGCCATTCATTGTGTACAATTGTCATGTGATATGCTGTGACTGGTCACAGCGATCACATGGTGCCGGTAGCAGACAGTAGACTGATTAGTCGTCTGCTGTGTCTGGTTAACATCATGCTGCAGGATCATATGATGTCTACCCAGAACAACGAATGTCTTGCCCAGCCATCATTTGTCTATAGGCCGGATAGGAACTGGTTAAATGCACTTGACGTATAAGACAAATTAAAGCCCAGCATCAAATACCAAATTCAAAGCCATTACAGCAACATGTTTCTGCTTTCTTTTGGAAACTCAGCAGGGAACTCAGTAAAACAAAATCAAATGTGTTCATACTTGTGAGAAACTGCATCATTTATAAAAAAAAAATATTTTGCCTATAGTTCTATTTTACAAACAATTACTTGTTACTTTAACCCTTCTCTTCTCCATTCTGCTACTGACCGCCTATATGACATAATCTCTCCCCTGTCCTGTCCTGAACTAGCCACCTCTGTCTACAACAGTTCACTCTCATCATCACTAGATCCACTTGCTCCTCTAACCACATGCAGAATCAGGACCTCACCGTTACAACCCTGGCAAACGGACAACACTAGAAATCTCAAGAGACATTTCTGTGCTCTTGAACGACTGTGGCGTAAAACCAAATGCCTGTAAGACTTCACGCTATATAAACCTGCCCTTCTAAAATACAATTCCTGCCTCCATGCTGCCAAACAAGCCTACTTTGTCTCTCTTATTAATTCCTTGTCATCCAGTCCCCGTCGGCTCTTCTCAACCCTTAACTCTCTGCTTTGTCCCCCACCCCCTCTACCCACTAACTCACTCACTGCCCAAGAGATTGCCAATCACTTAAAGACAAGATTGATGCAATTCGTGAGGACACCTCCACTGTACGTACATCTTCCCCACGCAGCATACCTTGCCTAACAGCACATTCAACACTCTTCTCTTTTGAATTGGCTACTGCTGAAGAGGTTACAAAACTTTTATCAGATGCCCACCTAACCAATTGTCCCTTGGATCCTGTTCCCTCACAACTACTACGGTCACCCTCTTCTATTTTATGCTCCCTCACATCTTCAATCTCTCCCTCTCTAGTGGCAGCTTCCCCTCTAAAACATGCACAGATCACTCCCATACTTAAAAAGCCCTTACTGGACCCTACCAACCTGAACAATTTAAGATTAGAGTTAAGCGGACACCTGGTTGTTCGGGTTCGGCGGGTTCGGCCGAACTTCGGAAAAAAGTCCGGGTTCGGGACCGAACTTGACCCGAACTTGACCCCGAACTCCGAACCCCATTGAAGTCAATGGGGACCTGAACTTTTGAAGACTAAAATGGCTGTAAAAAAGTCATGGAAAGGGCTAGAGGGCTGCAAATGGCAACAAAATGTTGTTAAGAGCATGGCAAGTGCTCTGCAAACAAATGTGGATAGGGAAATAACTTAAAATAACATAAAAAAATAAAAAATAAAAATAAAATGCTGGAGGCCCCCTTCTCAGCAGAAGAGGTACAGGAAGTCATTAAGAACCTCAGAAACTCAACAGCACGATGCCGCACATATGGTGGGAATACCCCAGAATACGCACTTTCTGGAAAAAATTATTCAATTTAATGGATAAGATAGTGGGAAAATAAAATACTTGGAAATTAAAAAAATGAAAAAATTATAATCTTGACCTAGGAGGACGAGGTCCATATGGAGTAGGAGGTTTAAATGCTATTGGGAAAAAAAAATGTCACTACAATTTTTTTTGGGGGACAATATACAATAGAAGAAATATCGATCGATTGTATGTCACACTCCTGCACAAACCACTGAAATATTTAATTTTTTGTCAATAGCAGAATAAACGTACAGTGTCTAAAGCGTGTATGAACACGCAGAAAATGCTATTGGGAAAAAAAATGTCACTACAATTTTTTTTTTGGGACAATATACAATAGAAGAAATATCGATCGATTGTATGTCACACTCCTGCACAAACCACTGAAATATTATATTTTTTTATGTTTTTTTTGTTAATAGCAGAATACACGTACAGTGTCTAAAGCGTTTATGAACACGCAGAAAATGCTATTGGGAAAAAAAAAACACAGCAAAATTAAATTTTTTTGCAATGTTTTTCCAATAGCAGAATACACACAGAGTATGGTGTATCTCTTACTAAAATATGCAGTGCAGCGATGGTGCACTGAGCTTGCAGGTAAAACTTATATTTTGTCTGGCACTGGCCTCATGGCACTGTTAAAAGACTGTGCACTGCACCCCAGCCAGGGTACAATTGATTTAGGAATCTCTTGAATAATTCTCTCTGCCTCTTTCTTTTCCTTACTAAAGACACTCTCTACTCTACTCTAGCTATGTAGATCGCTCACTGATATAACTAATTTGAAGAAAATTTAAGGAATGTGGACTGACTGACTGACTGACTTTATCAGACTAACTCCTAAAATTCTCTCTTAGCTGATTGACTGACTGACTTTATCAGACTAACTCCTAAAATCCTCTCTTAGCCGCACAGGAACCTGTCTATAGCAGAATGACGCTGTGTGCTGTGTGTCTGTACTATATATAGAGGCTGGGTCACATGCTGCACTGCCCAATCACAGCCATGCCATTAGTAGGCATGGCTGTGATGGCTTCTAAGGGCACACTAGTGAAACTAGCGTGGATTGGCTGCCCTGCAGCTTGTAAAAGGCGCCAATACATCGCCGAACACCGGACCCGAACCCGAACATACAGCCAATAGTTCGGGTTTGGGTCCGGAACCCGGACACCCAAAAGTCCAGTACGGACCCGAACTTTACAGTTCGGGTTCACTCAACCCTACTTAAGACCCATCTTATTGCTCCCATTCACCTCTAAACTTCTAGAACGCTTAGTCTACAACCATCTTAGCTCCTACCTCAGTGAAAAGAACCTTCTTGACCCCTTACAGTCTGGCTTTCACTCACAGCACTCCACGGAAACTGCCTTACTAAAACTAACTAACGATTTACTAACTGCTAAAACCAACAGCCAGTACTCCATACTCCTACTACTTGACCTCTCTGCGGCCTTTGATACTGTTGACAACCCGCTCCTTCTCAATAAACTCCATTCCCTTGGCCTCTGAGATTCTGCTCTATCCTGGTTCTCTGCCTATCTATCACAGCGCTCCTTCAGTGTCACCTACAACTCTGTCTCCTCCTCTCCATTGCCTCTTTCTGTGGGGGTCCCCCAAGGCTCTGTTCTTGGACCCCTTCTCTTCTCTATCTACACCTCCTTCCTTGGTCACTTAAAACCCCCAACGGCTTCCAATACCACTTATACGCTGATGACACCCAAATCTATCTGTCTACTCCTCACCTCACTCTCCTCTCGCATTACTAACTTTCTAACTGACATATCAGCATGGATGTCGCACCACTTCCTTAAACGAAATCTCTCTAAAACGGAGCTATTAATATTCCCCCCCACCGTGCTCCCCTCCATGACTTTTCCATCAAAAATCAACAATGCAACCATCAGTCCCTCCCCTCACGCCAGGGTACTAGGTGTAATCCTAGACTCTGACTTGTCATTTCAGCCTCAAATACAATCATTGTCAAAAGTTTGTAGAATTCACCTCCGTAACATCTCTAAAATTTGCCCCTTTTTAACAAATTAAACCACCACCTTGTTATATCTCACCTTGACTATTGCAACTCCCTTCTCATTGGCCTGCCTCTCCATAGGCTATCCCCTCTTCAGTCTATCATGAATGCTGCTGCCAGACTTATACACCTTACCAACCGCTCAGAGTCTGCCACCCTCTCCTCCAATCCCTACACTGGCTCCCAATCACCCAGCAAATTAAATTCAAAATACTAACCACAACATACAAAGCCATTAACAACTCTGCCCAGAGCTACATGACCAATCTTGTCTCCAAATATCACCCAAATTGTCCTCTCAGCTCTTCTCAAGACCTCCTACTCTCAAGCTCTCTCTCATCTCCTCCTCCCATGCTTGTCTCCAGGATTTCTCCAGAGCCTCTCCAGGGCCTCTCCCATCCTCTGGAACTCGTTACCTCAACCTGTCCGGCTATCCCCTACTCTTGCTACCTTGAGGCGATCCCTGAAAACTCATCTCTTCAGGAAAGCCTATCACGCCACCAACTAATCTTTTACCACTTTCATCAGCTCATTCCCCACAGCTACAACCTTTTGTACCACCTACCCCACCCAATTAGATTTTAAGCTCTTCTGAGCAGGGCCCTCTTAATCCTCTTGTATTGTATTGTATTATAACTGTATTGTCTCCCTTTTTATATTGTAAACCGATTTGTAAACTGTTGGTGCTATATAAATCCTGTATAATATAATAATAATAATAATTTTTATGACTAAAACTTTAGGCAAGCATACACTGTCAAAATATACAGTACTTATAAATTAGTAAACTGCTATATAAAAAATAATATGCTGTGAAACATGTAGCCACCATTGTTACCTTCTCATTTTAAAAATTATAATTGTTTGCCTCTCACGCTAATAGTTGAGCTTTCAAGAAAAGGCCAGAAATGACAGTACGCATACTGTATTCTTTGATGACAGTTGTGCTTTAAAAATTATACTATTTGCAAAACAAATAGCAGTTGAAAACAGTGAACTAGCTTTTGTTTTGCACCTGTCAGACAGCTTTAAAAGTTGAATTCCAGACATATGTAAAATAGATAAATGTATGCATTTCTGTTTTTTTATTAATACATAATTACATTTATTTTTTAAATGTGAACCGTGTAAGTAACTGAATTTGACTTGTTATCAGCCTCTTGCAGTTCCTCTACAGAAGAGCTCAGACTAGGGAGGAAAAAGCAGTACAAGGGGCAAATCAGCTGTGTCACAGTCCAAAGAGTATGTTAAGCAGGGGTGGCCCATCCATTAAGGGCGCACCGGCACCCACCCCCCCACCCCTGTCTAGAGGCTCTAATATGCTTCAATATAGGGTGGGCTTGGGTCGCAGAGAGTGCGCTCCGATAACACCCAGGTGTGTTACAACAACGAATGAATATTCACTGTTGTAACACTGATCCTACTCCCGGCCAATAAGGTCGCCAGTTTTTCACACCGGTCACCCGATTGGGGAGTGAGGAGGAGGGGAGGAATTGGAAGCCGACATGGAGGACAGGACATGGAGCCACTGTACCATGCTGACTGCCACTCGCCGCCGATGGGGTAAGTACTGAACCGACCAGCAAACAGCGGGAGGGTGGGTGCCGCTTGGGGTTTGCCACCCCCCAACAAAAAAACACCAGCCGCCACTGATGTTAAGAGGAGGCGAGAATAGATTGAAAGAGAGATAAGCTCATCAGTGTGTTATTTCTTCTTTTACCCTCCAGTCACATGCTGTGAGAGTTCCAATACGTGTAAAGCCCCATACACACGGTCGGATTATCCGCGGACCAGGTCGGTCGGATCCTGTCCGTCGTACTTTGTCCGATGTTGTTGTTGCGTACACACGGTCGGACAACGTTGTCGGAATATCCGGTCTGCAAGAACGTCGTGACTTAAGCCGTCTTCCACGAGACTAGAAAAGGGAAGTTCAGCACCACGTCAGGCACCCGTTGGGCTCCTTCTGCTGATCCCGTGTTTATCGTGAGTTAGTCGAAGTTTGGTGACTTAAGATTCGCGCTTCTCAGTTTTCTGACTCAGATCGTTACTGCTCTTCAGTTTGTGCTTGTCGTGCGTATCTGTTTATTAGTGCGTGTAGTCAGTTCGCATTTGTTGGTCATTGCGGCCTATATCTTGATATAGGACGCTTTGATTTGCACTGCTTATTGTCTGCTCGTTTCTGGTATTCATTTCGTTCTTTCAGGCCTTGCTGTTTATCGGTGCTTTCTGTTTGTCCGTTCTGACCAGCCGACCTTTTGTGACCTTGTGAGCGATGTTTCCCGTGCGTACTCGTCGCCGAGTTCGTGCTGTACGCGGAATTGGTGTCGGGCTTTTAGCTTTGACCCAAGACCCGTCCATGAACAGAGTGACGAGGAGTATGTGGACCAAGAATTGGTTGCTTCAGCGTGATCAGTTCTCGCACATGCCTTTGCTTCGTGAGATCCGGGAGAATAATCCTGATGATTTCAGGAACTTTCTCCGGATGACGGACCCCGATTTTCACCGTCTTTTGGCTTTGCTGACCCCTTTTATCAGCCGGCAGGATACCTGCATGAGACAAGCCATTACTCCGGAGCAGAGGCTTGTTGCCACGTTGAGGTACTTGGCGACAGGGAGAAGTCTTCAGGATTTGAAGTTCTCTTCAGGTATCTCTCCCCAGGCCCTGGGAATCATTATTCCAGAGACCTGTTCTGCCATCATCGAGGTCCTGCAGGAGGACTATATTAAGGTAACATTTCTCCTTTACTATTCCCTTCTATGTATGCTCTGTTTGCTAATGTCTTGTATTTTTGACCTCCTTCCCTAATTACCATGATTGCAATATGCTCTAATATGCTGTGCCCCTTTTCTCCTTCATGCATTTTTCCCTTCACTTACCTCCCCAGCATGCTCTTCTGCCCCAATAGACACCTATGGCCTAGTCACTTAAGCAATGTCTTTTGTCTGCTGCATAGTATTGTTTGCCCCCAAACACCCACTAAAATATGCACTAATGTTTGCTGTGTGGTTTACTTCATGTAGAGCCCCTTTTTAATTTTTTTTGTGGGGGGGGGGGCAAACTCATTAGGAACCCCCTCCCCCAACTGCTCTGTCAGATGGTACCAATCCTCTATCTGCTGGCTTTCCCAAGGTCAATACACACTATATACCTACCTCTTTATAGTGGGCATCTTTAGGGATGAATTCTGCAAAGCATGTAGTGCAAGGGGCTGCCTCCATACTTTCCATTTCCTATTTTTTTGTGTTCTTTACCTCCTATTAGCTTGCTTGGTAATTTCAGAATGTCACAATGTGCTTTCCTTTTTTTTGGGGGGGGGGGGGGGGGGGTTGAAATGTTAGTTTAGCTTTCCTGGTGGCTGCCAATAGTGTTAAGTACAGAGGGTCTGGCCAAACTAGCACACATTATTGAGCCATTTGCCAATCAATGAAGTGCAGAGGGTTACCTGTCCAATTCCCCCCCCCCCCCCCAAAACCCTAGTTATTGCCAATGGCCCATCAGAAGTGGGGGGATTGATGGGGGGTGATTAATCTGTGAAGGGGAGCCTCTACTTTTCTGTGCAAATACTTTCCAGCCTCCAATTTTAAACAATGCTCTTGTTCCAAGATGTTGATTGTCTAATCTGCTTGCAATGTTTATGTGCAAAGTGACTAATTTTTTTTTCTGGTTTCACTCCACAGTTCCCTTCCACGCCACAGGAATGGCAGACTGTGGCCTCCCACTTTGCCAGCCGTTGGGACTTTCCTAACTGCGGAGGGGCAATTGATGGGAAACACGTCCGCATCGTCCCACCGCCCAACTCGGGGTCCTACTATTATAATTATAAGGGGTTTAATAGTGTAGTGATGTTGGCGGTGGTGTCGGCGACATATGAGTTTATGTATGTGGACGTGGGGATGAACGGCCGGATCTCGGATGGTGGTGCCATTGCGCACACGGAGTTCTACTGGCGTCTCCAAAGTGGCAGTCTGTGCTTGCCACCTCCAGAGGAGAATGCAGAAGGACTCCCCTTTGTCTTTGTCGCAGATGAAGCGTTTGCGTTGACTCCCCATCTGATGAGGCCCTTCCCGATGAGGACCCTCACCCCAGACCAGAGGGTCTTCAACTACAGGCTGTCCAGAGCCCGAAGAGTTGTGGAGAACACTTTTGGCATCCTGGCCAGCTGCTTCCGCCTGTTCTTGACGGCAATTAACTTGGCGGAATACAAACTGAACCACATAGTTCTTGCCTGTTGCATATTGCACAACTTCCTCAAAAGACATAACAGGAACTATGTGGTGGCCGTTGGCCCAGATGTGGAGGGCCCTCCAAATGCTGACCTCACAGCCCTTCAAGTGGCACGTCCAGGCTTGCCCCCTCTAAATGCCCACGCGGTCCGCGAGCAATATATGGCCTACTTTGTGGGTAGGGGGGCCATTGCTCTGCCTGACGATGTGTGAGAGGCATTTTTAAATAAATATTTTTCAACCAACCTATGATTTCTTGTCATTTCCGTATTCTTTTTAGCTTATTTTACCTTGAAATTTTTTCCCTTTGCCTTCGACAGTGGGAATGCACTTTCTGGGCAAAAGGAGGTAACAGTCTCTTCTTCCCAAAAAGATTATTCTCATGTTGTGTGTTTGATACCTAATCTTTGGTGTAGAGAAGGTTTGTAGTGCATAACTGACACCCAAAATACTCCTTTTCATCACCAGGTCAGACATGTGTGTATTCACAAAAATGCTGTGCTCCGTGTTTTCGTACAAAGCACTGTGGGTGTCATTTACATAAGTCAAATCCACTATGCTCTACAAGTGCAGTGAAAAAGTGCCCTTGAAAAGAAACTTGCAGTGCAAACTGGACTTGCCTTTAGTAAATAACACCCATTGCCCCCCAAATCCTTTACATTTGACATACATAATGCATTTTGTTTTTTAAATAAGGAAGCCACACATTTTGAAAAGTAAAAAAGTTTACTTGCAAAACATTCACAAGTGCGTTTACAAACTTCTTGCCCAAACTGACAACATCTTGGTTATTTACAACATTGTTTACAAACATTCCGCATTTTGTAAAACCAGGCATAGAGCAAAACAGAACCTAGGAACTAGGAAAGTTCAACTTTCTAAAGTGAAGACAAGATCAGACATGACTATATGTTCAAAGTGTGTTTGATCTTGCCTTCATCACATGGGGGGGTCACCCCTGGAAACTGGAAATTTAGAACATGCACACAATTTGGGTCTGAAAATGGTCATTATATGGTAAAACACATGCCTCGAATCTTCAAAAGTGCCATTTTCCATCATGGGGATGAATGGACGTTTTTTGGGGGGTGCAACCCCTTCACCACAACCACTTTAGTAGTTCGTAAAGTGGTTGCACCCCCAAAAAAACGTTGTCATTCATCCACCATGATGGGAGCTAGCACATGTGGACACAATGTGTGCATGTTCCAAATTTAACACAGTTCTTAAGTTGCAAATGTGTTCAGAAGCAGCCACAAATGTGTGTTAATTACTTGGTGCGTTTTCAGATTTTTCCTAAAACATCAATGATGTTCTTCAATTTTTGTTGAACATCATTGATGTTTTGCTTTATGTAATCTAGATCTCTATTGCAGACCATTATCTCCCCGATGAGTACGTGGGCACTCTCTGTGGTAAAGTGCGATTTTTCTTCCACAACATCCACGTCACCTAAAAACCAAAAACAAAAAAGAAAAGGGTCTTGGAAATGAGGCAGGCATA
The DNA here is from genome assembly GCA_028564925.1 of Lithobates sylvaticus. NCBI lineage: Eukaryota > Metazoa > Chordata > Amphibia > Anura > Ranidae > Lithobates > Lithobates sylvaticus. The sequence continues at coordinate 340,389,045 of CM053030.1, read as the reverse complement.
CATTGATTAGCTTACCAGTAGCTGTGTTCTCCCACACTTACCTGTTGTGGTGACAAGTTCTCCAATTTCTATGATCTCTCCTTCCTCCTCCTCCTCCTCCTCCTCCTCTGCTTCTGCTCTTTCCCCTTTTTTGGGAGGTGTTGGTTTTGGGGTTTCCTCAGACGTCCCAAGTTTTCGCTCCCCTATGAGAATGTACAAAAGGAAGATTTAGCAACACAATCTATTGAGGGCAGAAATAGGAAATGACAAACATTGCTTGAAAGTGAGGGACAATATTTTTGGGTGTCCAGTTACAAATGACACCAACATGAATGTAGTCACTTTGTAAAGGTCATAAACTTATAGCTTTTTGGTCGACGTTTGGGTGATGGAGACCCCCCTCTAGTATCCACTGGAGCACATGTGTGGAAAAGCCTAATAAAAAGGGGGTTTAGGTGTCCCAGCACTAGTGCTCTAGAGTCCAGATGGGTAAACAGCTACTGGGTGACGTCTCCTTTACATTGAATAAATTGGCTGGACAGTCTTGATGACATTTCTAGAGAGAACAAACTTCCTTTCCCCAAAAAACAACAAACAACGTATTATAAGTGGCCGAACGATCGAGGTTGAGTACGATCGAATGGACACACACACACACACACGAACATGACAGTGGCAGAAAGATCAAGGTTGAGTACGATCGAATGCACAGACGAACCTGAAAGTGGCCATTTTGGAATGTACAACTTTGTAAAAATCCAAACACATGGAGCAGTATGCAAGCAAGAAATCAAACACAAAACACAACTACTTACTTTTTTGAAGAACTCGCTTGATCTTTCTGTACTGATCGGCCTCCCTCAGTTTCAGGTCTGACCAGCATTTCCTCAGTTGCTCCTTGGATCGTTGTACCCCAAAATGATTGTACAGCCTCCTCACAACTTTAGACATGATCTTGGCCTTGCGGACATTGGGGTTGAGGTAAGGCCCATACTTCCCATCATAGTCGCTCCTCTTTAATATGTCCACCATCTCCAACATTTCTCCAAATGACATATTGGAGGCCTTGAATTTCAGGCTCCGGGATCGGGACGTTTCTGCCTCCGGCCTTTCCTCGTCCTCCTCCTCGTTGGTGGGATATTTGGGGCGCACCTGCTGTGTCCCCGCCATGTGCTCTCCCCACTGCGCCGTAAAGTGAAGGGGTGGGGAATAGACGAGAAAGATCGTCAGGGGCGGGCGGAGTTTGACACATGCGCACTGTATATAAAACGTCACACGCCTGTGTCGTAGCCACGATCTGGGAGACGAGGGGAGAGAAAGCTCACGCACGAGACGATCGCTATAACGAAGGTACAATTTGACGTTGGTACATAACTAGCCTAGACTGATTAGACCTTGAGGCTTCTTTATGGAGAAGATTAGGAGACTTTGGACTGACATTATTTATAGTGTTTTGTGTGGTGTTGTGTCTTGCAGAGATTATGGAGGGCTTCAACGGTGTGAGTTTTCTCCCCCTCTTTATTGATAAATACAGGGAAATTCCCCTATTATGGCAGGCAAAACACCGCGACTATAGCAACAGACCAAAGAGGTACGCAGCCATGCAGAAACTTTTGGCATTTATAAAGCCAACGTTCCCCACGGCAACTGTTCGTAAGTTAAGAGTAAAAACTGCTAACCTGAGGACTACCTATTTCCGGGAGCGCAATAAGGTCCCGAAGTCCCTAGCATCTGGAGCTGCAGCAGCTGACGTCTATGCCCCCACGCTCTGGTACTATGAGAGTCTCCACTTTCTCAAAGACCAGGCTAATGTCAGGAAGTCACTCTCGACTCTTCCTTGCACGCGTCCTTCCGCGTACGCCACCCCTGATGAGGCTTCCGAGGACCAACCTGGGCCTTCCAGTATGGAAGATGTGCAGGAGCCCAGCTTGAGCCAGGTATAGTAGTTTTGTTACCATTTTTGGGAATAATGAATGGTGTTCAGTTAATTCAGGATCCCCAATTGCTTAGTTCCTAACGTGATTGACATATCAACTGACAGTAGTGTTGGAGACATTTTTGGGAAGAATCTAAACTGCAGGGCTGAGAATTGTATGGTTTTCTATTTGTAAACATTTTGCAACAGTCACTAGATGAAAATTGTGTGTTTTTGATGAACAAATAACTGAAACTATGTCCCTTTTTCATACACAGGAAGACCTCAGCCAGGAGGTGGCTGTGGAATGTGGCAGTCAGGAGGAGGCAGGGGTTAGTGGCAGCCAAGAGGTGGGTAGTGGCAGCCAACAGGGGGGTAGGCGTAGGAGCCTGACTGTCTCCCAAGTCTCTCCCCTCCGCCTTCCCTACAGAAGGGCGAAAAGGATGGGGGAGGTGGGAGAGTCAGCGCTCCAGCTGATCCGAGATGCTTCAGCCTCCCTATATGCCACACCCACCTACGAGGAGGCCTTTGCCTCCTTGGTTGCCAATAAAATGACGGGTATGGAGGCGGGGCAACGCAGCATGTGTGAGGATGTCATCCTCAAAATCCTAAATGAGGGGATGGCTGGGAGATGACTCCCCTCACACATGTTTGCGATAGTGACCTTGCTCCGCCTCCTCCTCCTCCTCCTTCTGCCACCCCACCAGCACCACAGCGTGGAAGGAAGCGTACAAGGAAGACAAGAGAGTGATGACCTGGATTCAGTCTGGTCTGAGAGAAGATGGAGCCTCTCGTAGTACCAGAGCCTGGGGACCTAGATGGCATCTGCTGCAGTTCCGGATGTTTTGGACTTCAGGACCAGATTGCACTCCTTATTATTTAGATAGGTACTCCTCACGCCCCCAATTTTCTAAGCTTGAAAAATGATGGTTGCCGTGGGGGGCCAAGGCTTTGCAAATTCCCCAAGTTTCACCATGGCTGCGTTCCTCTTTGGTTTGTTGCTGAGACCTAAATAAAGTTTTTTTTGATTTGAAATAATCATTGCCTATTGTGTTTTACTTTTCTACAATGACAGTTTTTCTTTGAGTAGGCAGGTACATTTCACAAATAATAAAGTATAATTAACAAGGGGCACCAACAACCAACAAACTCCTAGTAAATTTAAGCAACAAATACTAATGTTAATAATGTGGTTTTGCTAAGTTGAGACACAACCCCCCTCCAAAAAAAAAAATTAAAAATCTCCTTCAAATATGTATTCCCAAAAAAAAAAATAAATAAACAAAAAAAAAACATCCGAAAAATATAACAAAGATTCTTTTACGATCTGAGTAAAAATAAACATGTAGTGTAGAAATCCTGAAAACTAATAAAGAACTAAGTTTGTGAGAAGTGCGGGTGAATAGGAGCAGCTAAAACATGTCATTCTTCTTGCATTGTAAAGAAAAAGAGAATGCGCTGCATTAAAGACATTTTAACATTGCAGCGTGACGAATGTGCTGTGTCGATTAGGAAAGGTAGTTTTACCTGACCGAGCGCTTCCGTCACAGAATTTCTTCTGAGCATGCGTAGCACTTTGTCCGTCGGACAACGCTACACACGATCGGATTTGGTGTGATCGGACCGTGTTGTCAAAAAATCTATCCAGCAGGAGATAGGACTTTGTCCGTCGGACAATCCGACGTACACTGTCCGATGGTGCATACACACGGTCGGATTTTTCAACAACATTGTCCGATCGGACAGAATCCATGCGAAAATCAGACCGTGTGTATGGGGCTTTAGTGTTACTGAACTACAGCAGATACAAATCAGTTCCCCTACTCTGTTAGATGGGGCTATGCTATATGGCAGAGCAGTGTACTTCTCAGACCTGGATGAACAAAAAAAACAAATTCTTTGACAGGTGAAACAGCTATCAAATGTATATTTCATCTGTGTGTTAAGCGGTTTGCCTGAAGCTCAGCTTTAATAATGAAATAAAGATTAATGACTTGCTTCCTGGATTCTATGAGACAGATCTGTAATATAAAATGATAATAGAATCTGACATTTATTGCCACACTCCAATACATTTTACAGGCTCTCCTCTTGATATAATGCTGTCTGGGCAGCTTTCTCCCACATTAGAAGCTCGCTTGGGACAATCATTGTGTCTGTGTGCTTTCCTTACCATGACCAGCAAAAAAGAAATGTTTATCATGGATATGCTGAGAGCTAATAGAGATAGAAAACATAATCAGGATAAATTACCGATGTGAATTAAAGTAAAATGAAGTTGATAAATGCAGAAGAAAAAACAAAAACAACATTGAATGTTTAAAACATATTTACTTCACATCTGTAAATCCCCTACAATACTGTCCTATACACTTTACTTGTGGAAATCCCTTACCATACAGCCCTAAACTGGATTTCTCTAGGTGGTGGGATGCCTAATAGATTGAGACAGAATCAAAAGGCTAAGGATGGCTAACTCTACCCATTTTTGTAAGTAACATTAACAATTTGAAGTGGAGCTCCACCCAAAGGGGGAAGTTCTGCTTTAAGGTCTCCTCTTCCTCCTCTTTCCCAAATGACACTTTTTTGGGGGAGGTGGTTTTCTTGGTTCTCCTTTCTCTCTCCCTCCCCACAGTTATCTGGGACTTGTCATAGGTGCCAGAAGACTGCGGGACCATTTACAATGTGAAGCGTGGCTCGCACATGCGCAGTGGGCACCCGGATGTGTAGCCACAAGCTGTAACAGCCAAGTGGCAACAGATGAGATGCTGACGTGGGGAACAGAACTCGGAGGGAGGGGATGGCTCAGATGGGCACATCACTGGATCCTGGGACAGGTGTGTGTTTATTAAAAGTCAACAGCTACAGTTTTTGCAGTTGCACTTTTAACCACTTGCCGACCGCCCCCTGTATATATACGTCGGCAGAATGGCACGTACAGGCAGAACCACGTACCTGTACGTGCCATTCTTCCGGCGGGTGGGGGGTCCGATCGGACCCCCCCCGGCCGGCGGGGACAGTCGGGATCGCTTCAGGAGCGATCCGGGATGAGGGGACGGCCAGTGGTTTCTGGCCACCCCCTCGCGATCGCTCCTGGCGAATCAGATGCTTCCTCTGTCTGTGTCAATCAAAACACAGGCAGAGGAAGTGATGTCACGCTCGGTGCGCCGGTCTATGTGACCGGAACGCCGAGCTGTGAACATCTAAAGGTTAGTGCACCAACAGTACACTGACACCAGTACACATAGGCACACAAAACACCCCCCTGTCACCCCCAGATCACCCCCCAGATCACCCCCTCCCCCCCCAGTCACAGTGTCACTAATTGCAGTGATCATTTTTTTACTGATCACTGCATTTAGTGTCAGTGTGACTGTAATAACTGTCAGTGCAGTTAGTTTTAGGTCCAAGGTAGCCCCTCACCCCCCCCTAATAAAGGTTTAACCCCTTGATTGCCCCCCAGGTAACCCTTTCACCCCCTTTTGCCAGTGTCACTAAGCGATCGTTTTTCTGATCGCTGTATTAGTGTCACTGCTGTCGCTAGGTAACCATTTTTTTTTTTTTTAGGTAACCGCCATGTTTATATAGGTTCATAAATAGGTTTATAGGTCAGGTACCCCCATATTACAACCTAAATAAAGGTTTTAACCCTTGATTGCCCCTAGAGTTAACCCTTTCACCAGTGATCACTGTATAACTGTCACTGGTGACGCTGGTTAGCCAGTTAGTTATTTCGTTATTTAGGTTCCCCGTCAGGTTTTTATATAGCGTCAGGTACCCCCATATATTACCTAATAAAGGTTTTAACCCCCTGATTGCCCCTAGTTAACCCTTTCACCCCCTTTTGCCAGTGTCACTAAGCGATCGTTTTTTCTGATCGCTGCATTAGTGTCGCTAGGTAACCATTTTTTTTTTTTAGGTAACCGCCATGTTTATATAGGTTCATAAATAGGTTTATAGGTCAGGTACCCCCATATTACAACCTAAATAAAGGTTTTAACCCCCTGATTGCCCCTAGAGTTAACCCTTTCACCAGTGATCACTGTATAACTGTCACTGGTGACGCTGGTTAGCCAGTTAGTTATTTCGTTATTTAGGTTCCCCGTCAGGTTTTTATATAGCGTCAGGTACCCCCATATATTACCTAATAAAGGTTTTAACCCCCTGATTGCCCCTAGTTAACCCTTTCACCCCCTTTTGCCAGTGTCACTAAGCGATCGTTTTTCTGATCACTGCATTAGTGTCGCTAGGTAACCAGTTTTTTTTTTTGTATTACTGTTACGGGTGACGCTGGTTAGTTAGCTTGTTTTTTATACTGTCAGGGCACCCGCCATTTATTACCCAATAACGGTTTAACCCCCTGATCGCCCGGCGGGTGATATCAATTAGGTTTTAGGGTCAAATAAGGTCTGCGTCGCCCCAGGTTAGTGCCAGTACCGCAAACACCCACGCGCAAAGCATACACCTCCCTTAGTGGCACAGTATCTGAACAGATCAATATCTGATCTGATCAGATCTATACTAGCGTCCCAGCAGTTTAGGGTTCCAAAAAAAAAAACGCATTGTTAGCGGGATCAGCCCAGATACCTGCTAGCACCTGCGTTTTCCCCCTCCGCCCAGCCCAGCCCACCCAAGTGCAGTATCGATCGATCACTGTCACTTACAAAACACTAAGCACACATAACTGCAGCGTTCGCAGAGTCAGGCCTGATCCCTGCGATCGCTAACAGTTTTTTTTGTGGTAGCGTTTTGATTCAGTCGCTTCAGTCAGGAGCTTTTTTACCTGTGAATCTCAAAAAAATAAAAAAAAATAAAATAGTTGTCGTTTTATTGTTCTCTCTCTCACTCTATTCTCTCTCTATTGTTGCTCTTTTTTTACTCCATTCTATTCTGCAATGTTTTATTATGTTTTATTATGTTTTATTATGTTTTATCATGCTTGCTTTTCAGGTATGTAATTTTGTTTACTGTGTGTTTTAGTGTTGAGCATTTTTTTGTTTTCAGGTGCGCCATTCAGTTGCAACGCGGATTTATTTATCTTGACAGCAACAGCGTTTGCTCCCACGATACATAAAGCCGCGACTCCAACGCTGTAGGAGGTGATTTCACCACCACAGTTAAAAAAAAGAGCATATATGCCGAAGCATGGGGGCAGCAGGGGGGGGGAGGAGCGATTGGCTCCTAATGCCACGTACATACGGTCGAAATTCCGACCGTGTGTACACGGCATAACTTTTGCGGGAGGATGCCCCCATGCATCGGCATATATAAATGGTGCATGTATGCCCATCATTAGAAGTGGGTGGATGAAGGGAGGTATTCTAATGGTGGGCATACCCACCAATCAATCTCTTTTTTTCGTTCAGCCAAGAGGCTGCATGAAAAAAAAAAAGATTACAATATATGTCCAGTATGTTGCTGGACTTTGAATGGTTATACCAGAATGATGCCTGCAGGTTTAGGTATCATCTTGGTATCATTCTTTTCAGCCAGTGATCGGCTTTCATGTAAAAGCAATTCTAGCGGGTAATTAGCCTCTAGACTGCTTTTACAAGCAGTGGGAGGGAATGTCCCCCCTCCCGGATATAAACCGCGCCATTGGGAAATTGGGAAAGCATTTTATCACACCAATCTTGGTGTGGTCAGATGCTTTGAGGGCAGAGGAAAGATCTAGGGTCTAATAGACCCCAATTTTTTCAAAAAAAGAGTACCTGTCACTGCCTATTGCTATCATAGGGGATATTTACATTCCCTGAGATAACAATAAAAATCATAACAAAGAAAAAAAATGGAAGGAACATTTTAAAAATAAAATAAAAAAGCTAAATAAAAAAAAAAAAAAACAAAAAAAAAAAAAAAAAGCACCCCTGCCCCCCCTTCTCTTGCGCAAAGGCGTACACAAGCGTTGGTCTGGCGTCATATGTAAACAGCAATTGCACCATGCATGTGAGGTATCACCGCGAAGGTCAGATCGAGGGCAGTAATTTTAGCAGTAGACCTCCTCCGTGAATCTAATGTGGTATCATGTAAAGGCTTTTAAAGGCTTTTAAAAATGTATGTAGTTTGTCGCCACTGCGTGTTTGTGCGCAATTTTAAAGCATGTCGTGTTTGGTATCCATGTACTCGGCCTAAGATCATATTTTTTATTTCATCAAAAATTTGAGCAATATAGTGTGTTTTAGTGCATTAAAATAAAAAAAAGTGTATTTTTTCCACAAAAAATGCGTTTGAAAAATCGCTGCGCAAATACTGTGTGGAAAAAAAAAAATGCAACACCCACCATTTTAATCTGTAGGGCCTTTGCTTTAACAATATATATAGTGTTTGGGGGTTCAACGTAATTTTCTTGCAAAAAAAAAATATGTTTTCATGTAAACAAAAAGTGTCAGAAAGGGCTTTGTCTACAAGTGGTTAGAAGAGTGGGTGACGTGTGACATAGGCTTCTAAATGTTGTGCATAAAATGCCAGGACAGTTCAAACCCCCCCCAAATGACCCCATTTTGGAAAGTAGACACCCCAAGCTATTTGATGAGAGCAATGTTGAGCCCATTAAATATTTTTTTTTTTTGTCCCAAGAGATTGAATAATGAAAAAAAAAAAATATATATATTTTTTTTTACAAAAAGTTGTCACTAAATGATATATTGCTCAAACATGTCATGGGCATATGTGGAAATACACCCCAAAATACATTCTGTTGCTTCTCCTGAGTACGGGGATACCACATGTGTGGGACTTTTTGGGAGCCTAGCTGCGTACGGAACCCCAAAAACCAATCACCGCCTTCAGGCTTTCTAAGGGTGTAATTTTTTTATTTCACTTCTCACTGCCAATCACAGTTTCGGAGGCCATGGAATGCCCAGATGGCATAAAACCCCCAAAATGACCCCATTTTGGAAAGTAGACACCCCAAGCTATTTGCTGAGAGGTATTGTGAGTATTTTGCAGATCTCGCTTTTTGTCACAAAGTTTTGAAAATTGAAAAAAGAAAAAAATTTTTTTTTTTTTCTTTACTTTCTTCATTTTCAAAAACAAATGAGAGCTGTAAAATACTCACCATGCCTCTCAACAAATAGCTTGGGGTGTCTACTTTCCAAAATGGGGTCATTTGGGGGGGTTTTGTGCTATTTTGGCATTTTATGGCCTTCGAAACGGTGATAGGTAGTGAGGAGTGAAATCAAAAATTTGCACCCTTAGAAATCCTGAAGGCGGTGCTTGAGTTTCGGGGCCCCGTACGCGGCTAGGCTCCCAAAAAGTTCCACACATGTGGTATCCCCATACTCAGGAGAAGCAGCAAAATGTATTTTGGGGTGCAATTCCACATATAACTATGGCATGTGTGAGCAATATATCATTTAGTGACAACTTTTTGAAAAAAAAAAAAAATCTTTTTTTATTTTTGTCTTTATTCAATCACTTGGGACTAAAAAAAAAAAAATATTCAATGGCTCAACATGCCTCTCAGCAAATAGCTTGGGGTGTCTACTTTCCAAAATGGGGTCATTTGGGGGGGGTTTTGTACTTCTCTGCCATTTTAGCACCTCAAGAAATGAAATAGGCAGTCATAAATTAAAAGCGGTGTAAATTCCAGAAAATGTACTCTAGTTTGTAGACGCTATAACTTTTGCGCAAACCAATAAATATACGCTTATTGGCATTTTTTTTACTAAAGACATGTGGCTGAATACATTTTGGCCCAAATGTTTGACTAAAATTGAGTTTATTAGATTTTTTTTATAACAAAAAGTAGAAAATCTCTTTTTTTTTCAAATTTTTCGCTCTTTTTTTTTTTTTTTTTCCGTTTATATCGCAAAAAATAAAAATCACAGAGGCAATCAAATACCATCAAAAGAAAGCTCTATTTGTGGGAAGAAAAGGACGCAAATTTCGTTTGGTTACAAAATTGCATGACCGCGCAATTACCAGTTAAAGTAGTGCAGTGCGAAATTGAAAAAAGACCTCTGGTCCTTTGGCTGCCAAATGGTCCGGGGCTGAAGTGGTTAATAAACGCAAAACTAACTGGAGCTCTGCTTTAAAGACCGCTATCAGCAAACAGGATCTATATTAGTTAAACTGTAACAAATACTAAACACAATAACAGATGATTTAATTTTCCAGAATTCTAAAAAGGTTTCTTTTGAATGATCTTCCTAAATACTTCTTTTGGATACTTCCTGATCATTTATGAAAAGGCATGTCTAGTAGCTTAAACTTGTTCATGCAGTTCAGGTAGTGAGAAAAAAAAGCTCTCCTTCATTGGTAACCATAGGAAATAATAGTAGGCAGGAAAAACTCTTATAGTGTAGTACAGAATGTGAGATAATATACATAAGATGGAAAAGTAAGGATGGTAAGACCTATCTGTCAAGGTTATGAGTGACCACAAGGTTATGGTAAATGCAACCAGTAATCAGCGCTTGTGGAGACATTTTCTGCCTTTACCCAGTTGTTGAGGTGGTCAAACTTAACGCTCAGAGCTCAGTCCTATGTCCACTGGAGATACATCAGGATAGTGAGCTGGGGTCAGTGTTGTCAAAAAACTCCAAAATGTCTGGTGCCACAGAGGCACCCATGGGAAGATTATGCATTACAATATGGTGGAAAAAAAAAAAAAAAGCCTCAACCAATCCTTTCTTGACGACGAGATATTAATAATAGCACCAAAGTCTTGTAGCTGCCTAGCAGATATATTGTATACATTGTTTGGATGCCTAATGAGATAGAAAACATGTAGTACCTGGAGTAAATCATCATTCGAGAATACAGGGCAAAAGCTTAATATGAAATGTAGGTTCACTTCTCAAGATGTTTTCCAAGTAAAGCATAAATCAGCAGTTCAATAAAGAACATCAGCTCACATTTTCCTGTATTATTACAGTAAATTGATATCCAATGACCAGCTGTTATTTATCTTTAGTAGTATAGTCATAGCTGTAGATAAAAAAAAGTAAATATGTAGAGACTTACAAACTCCTCTAACAAATGAGGAATGGATCACGGTCTATGATTACACACATAAGGGCTCGTTAAATGTCGCCATCCAAGAAAACGGATACAAGGTGGTCACCAGGTAGTACAGGACCCCCTCAAGTCTTCACAAATTCTTACCCAGCATCCCCAATACCTGTTGGAAATGCGGGCAGGGAGTGGGCACAATGCTCCAAGTGTGGTGGGATTGTGAGAACCTCCAACCCTTTTGGAGGGAGGTCCAAGGTCTCATTGCAAATATCACCACATTCACTGTTCTATTACATTCTTGCCCAGTTCCTCCTACACCATACATCCCTATCCAAGGACAAGTATTACAAATCCTTAGCTATGCATATGGTAAATGCAGCCAGACTTTGCATCCCCAAACATTGACGCTCAACCTGCACTCCAACGATCAGGGAATGGTTTGCAAGAATCTCTAAAATAAAAGATTTGGAAGAATTGATCCATATTTCGCAAGATAGAATGCATACATTTTCATTCATATGGGCTTGCTGGACTAATTTCACAACCACTGATAGATATCTTCAGTATGTCCCTTAAGGTCGATCTGAGAAACCCACACCGAAATGCAGGCTGCCTTGGTGGCGGGGGGTGGGCGTGAACCCAATCCTGACCCCCACACCCCTAATTAATATCCTCTGTCGACTTCATCCCCCCTGGATAGCCCCCCTTCCCCCTTCTTCCTAACATCTGCTATCCCCTCTCCCTTCCTACCTGGGGTTTCCCCCCCAGTCTCCCCCTATCCACCCTTCCCTTATTCTCTTCCCCTCTACACCTCTGGTTTCCCCCCTTTATCGTTCTTCCAGCCTTTCTTATTACCAAACGTTTACTTCCCCACTTACATTAGACGCACTTGGACACTGAGTCTTAAGGTCAGGTTCCTCTCTTTAGATACCACTTAGGCATTAAGAGGAAACACTACACTCCAGACCGGGAATCGGGAAAGAGTTCATAATCTCTCTCCTCCCCTTGACCATGCTGGGAGAGGACATGGGGGAGGTTAAAATGTGATCCTCCACCCTACGATTATAACTTCCACTCCCTCTACCTGTTCCTGGTCACTTCATCCTAAGTTGTACTTTCATGCCGCCCTATTTAAATGGTATCGTCATTATGTCCTTGTTTTACGCTGTTATGTAACAACTACTTTGTCCTGATTGTTTAACCTTGTCTTTACACTGAATAAAAACTTTTTATAGAAAAAAAAAAGTAAATATATTTAGTATATGTTGCAATAAGCATTGCTTGCAGGGAGGATCAATGCCCACTGAAGGTGCCTAAACAAAGGAATATTATTTCAAATGTATGATATGTACAAGCCTAAAGTAATCAAAGTTGTGGGCTGGCAAATATTTTAATAAGCTGTAGATTCAGATTAAAGGTGAGTTCAACCTGAATCTAGCCCGTTTGCAGTTCTGTGAATGGCTGCACAAACTGTCCATATCTGGGCAGTTTGCCCATCCGAATGTTGTGCAGCAAACAAACCAGCTTAGAATCGTGGGTAATGTCATTGGAGGACATTTACTTTTTTGAAATACATAACTTTGTCATAGGGTAGGTGTTTTTATATTTATTTAATAATTTGGGAATGAGTGATATTCCTAAAAATACCTACAAAAATAACATATTAAAATAGCAATATTAAAATTATCCCTAGCCATATATTACCTAGATTGAGTGAGATTCCCATTTACTGCCTTTATTACCCGTGGAAAAACGCTCTCTCTATATCTCTTTCTTCTGGCTTTGATGTTCCTATTATGCCGCGTACACACGTACGGACTTTCCCGGCGGACCTAAGTCCAGCGGACAATCCGCTGGACTTTCCAGCTGGGTACGCTGGACTAAAAAGCGAACGGACTTGACCACACACGATCACGCAAAAAGTCCGGCGGTTCACGCGATGACGTACAGCACGTACGACGGGACTAGAAAAAGGAAGCTCGAGATCCCAAACGACACCCTTTGGGCACCGTCAGCTGATCTCGTGTGTATCGCGTGTTAGTTGACGTTTGGTTAGAGACGATTCGCGCTTCTCAGACTTCTGCTTAATTCGCTCGCTTCTGGCGTTCAGTTTGTGCTTGTGAGGTTTGTATCTGGCTTTCAGTGCGTGTGGATCAGTTCCTACCTGTTCTCAGGCCGTTCTGGTCCGCTCGTTCCTGTTTTTCAGGTCGTTCTTCATAGGCCTTGCTGTTCTTCAGTGCGTTCGGTTAAGTTGTTTGTTTGATCAGCCGACCGGTTTGAAGCCATGGAGTGTGGACGTACTCGGGAACGAGTTCGTGCTGTGCAGGGGCTCGGTGTTGCGGTTAACACCTTGGCACGAGCCCAGTCCATGAACAGGGTGAGGAGGAGTTCATGGACCAAGAATTGGTTGCGCCAGCGTGACCAATTCTCGCATATGCCTTTGCTCCGTGAGATCCGTGAGAATAATCCTGATGATTTCAGGAATTATCTCCGGATGACGGACCCCATTTTTCACCGTCTGTTGGCTTCGCTGTCCCCTTATATTACCAGGCAGAATACCTGCATGCGGCAAGCCATCAGTGCGGAGCAGAGGCTAGTCGCCACGTTGCGTTACTTGGCGACGGGGAGAAGCTTGCAGGACCTCAAGTTCACGACAGGCATCTCCCCCCAGGCTCTGGGGCTCATTATTCCAGAGACCTGTTCTGCCATTATCCACGTCCTGCAGGAGGAATACATTAAGGTAAGTCTTCTCTTTTAAAATTACCTATGTCTTGTATGTTTGCTAATGTAGTGCATCAATGTCATCATTAGCTAATTACCATGATAGGACTATTCTATGAATGTCCCCTATTCCTTTTTTTTTTTGTTTTTTGTCTAGTATTTTATGGTTGACTTATCGAAATAGCTTTAAGAATGTATTATTTAGTGGGTCACATGCATATTTCCTTGCACCAACCTCCCCAGCATGGAAGCTTGGCCCCCTAAACACCCCTAGCCTAGTCACTTTCTTTGGTTAAAAATGTATATTACCAGCTCCATTGTACTGCTTTACTCACCCCCCCTTTCACCCCCCTTGCCCCTCACCCCTTTCACCCCCCTTGACCCTCATTTTTAAATTGATTGCATGTTGTTTTGGTCAGCTTGTAATTAACCCACCCCCCCACACACACCCCGTTAATTAATTGCATGTGGTTTTGGTCAGCTTGTAATTAACCCACCCCCCCACACACACCCCGTTAATTAATTGCATGTGGTTTTGGTCAGCTTGTAATTAACCCACCCCCCACACACACCCCGTTAATTAATTGCATGTGGTTTTGGTCAGCTTGTAATTAACCCACCCCCACACACACCCCGTTAATTAATTGCATGTGGTTTTGGTCAGCTTGTAATTAATCCACCCCCCACACACACCCCGTTAATTAATTGCATGTGGTTTTGGTCAGCTTGTAATTAAACCACCCCCCCACACACACCCCGTTAATTAATTGCATGTGGTTTTGGTCAGCTTGTAATTAACCCACCCCCCCACACACACCCCGTTAATTAATTGCATGTGGTTTTGGTCAGCTTGTAATTAACCCACCCCCCACACACACCCCGTTAATTAATTGCATGTGGTTTTGGTCAGCTTGTAATTAACCCACCCCCCACACACACCCCGTTAATTAATTGCATGTGGTTTTGGTCAGCTTGTAATTAACCCACCCCCCACACACACCCCGTTAATTAATTGCATGTGTATTGTGTGACCTTACAATTAATTACTCCACACCCACATCCCCATTATTATCTTCTCTGGGCCATCAGAGGGGTCATCAATCAGAGATTTGTCCCTTATCCTTAATCTTTTGGCTTTATTTCAAGGACTTACAAAATAAATACATATGTTCTTCCAAATTGTTTGTTAATTTGTTGCATTTAGTTAGGTGTTTTGCCTGGTTTTTAATTCGATTTGTATATTTCTGTTTGACTTCACAGTGTCCTTCCACGCCACAGGAATGGCAGACTGTGGCTTCCCAGTTTGCTGCCCGTTGGGACTTTCCCAACTGCGGAGGGGCGATTGACGGGAAACATGTGCGAATTGTGCCCCCACCCCATTCGGGGTCTTACTATTGGAATTATAAGGGGTTCCATAGTATAGTGTTGATGGCGGTGGTGTCGGCACAATATGACTTTCTTTATGTGGATGTGGGAAAAAAACGGCCGGATGTCGGACGGAGGAGTCTTCAACCACACGGAGTTCGGTCATCGTCTCCAGACTGGTGGGCTGGAGCTGCCACCAGATGAAGATAATGTGGAGGGACTCCCGTTCGTTTTCATTGCCGACGAGGCGTTCGGTCTGGGTGACCATCTGATGAGGCCATTTCCCCAACGATCCCTCACCCCTGAGAGGAGGATTTTTAATTATCGGTTGGCCAGAGCAAGAAGGGTTGTGGAAAATGCCTTTGGTATTATGGCCAACCGTTTCAGATTGCTCCTTACATCCCTACATCTGGCAGAGTACAAACTGAATACTATTATTCTTGCATGCTGTGTCATGCACAATTATTTACGCAAACATTCGGGAACATACTCATTACCAATCGGGCCTGAGGCCGGAGTGGAAGGCAACATGACAGGGCTGGATAATCGCCGTCTTGGTTCGGCCCCACAATCAGCCCAGCAAGTGCGGGACCGTTATTTACATTATTTTAATGGTAGGGGGGCCATTGCAATGGCAGCAGACCCTTAAACCATCTTTTTGATTTACAAAGAATAAATACAGTTATTTATGTTTGAAATATTGGTATTTTCGTATGGTTTTGCTTTTAATTTTGCCTGTTTTATATGTTGTCCTAGTGCACATCTTAATAGTGGCAAACTTGTTTTGCATTTAGTAAATAAGCCCCTTTGTCAATGAACCACAACATGTTTTGTTCAAACTGGTAGTATTTAAAAAGAAGAAGCCACACATTGTTTAATTTGTGCAAACATTTTTTTTTTTATTCTAGTGCACATCCAAACCTTTTTTATGTTTTTATTTTTTTTTTTGGTATTTTTGGTTAATATTTTTATTTTTTTTTTTTTTCAACAACATTTTTTTTCTTTTTTTTATGTTATATTTTTTACATTTTTTTGGTCTTTTTCTCACAACATATTTTTTTGATTTTTGTGATTGATTTTTTTAAACAAACATAAAAACATGTTTTAAAATGGTAAAAAATTTAGGGTTAGCATTTGAAAATATTTACACAATGTAAAAGTCCAGAACTTACAAAGTTCAACAGGTAACCCATGAACAGTAGAAGCCAAATTTAGAATATGCACACTAATTTAACAGGAAAATGGGTAATGTCAACATGTGCTATGTTCCATCATGGGGAATCAATGGACGTGTTTTGTGTGTGAAACCCCTTCCCTCTCACCTACTAGCATTAGGGGTTGCAAACACAAAATGCGTCCATTGAGATCCCCTGATGGCACATAGCACATGTTGACACACCGTGTGCATATTAAAAATTTGGCCTCTAAAATTTGTAAAACAGCGCATCAAAAGGGGAATGAAGGACATGATTGATGTTAAGAAATGGAAAAGGGGTCTTTAGATTCTCCCCAAAACATCAATCATGTCCTTCATTCCCTGCTGCATGGTGGCCATCTCCTTCTGCATATTTTCCAGCTGCAGATTCCAGGCCATGATCTGGCCAATAAGCCTGTGGGCACTGTCTGTGGAAAATGGCTCCGCAGCTTGTCCTTCCACAAACAAATCAGCATCACCTAAAAGTTGGGTAGATAAAACACAAAAAAAAAAAAGTGTCAAAAACATGCAGACCTTAATTTATTAGCTCAATCTGTGTTCTGAGACACTCACTTGGTGGGGTGCAGATTTGATCCACTTCAACCACCTGTTCCGCCACATCCACGCGTGGGCTTGGGCTAACTGCCCAATTAGTCTGGTGAGGCCGGGAGGTCCTCGTAGGTTCGGACTGACGTCTGAGTCTTTTGCCCCCTATGGTAATGGAACACAAAAAGGTACACTTTTAATCACACTGATATTTGAGTGTCAAAATAGGATTATTAAACATTGTTTAAAAGTGTTGTCCAATTATTAGCAGTTTGTTAGAAGATCCTACTTGAAGACAGAATTGAAATGTCTATCTAATGAAACTCCAATACTTAAACCGCCCTTCAACCCTAAATTTGAACTTCCGCTCATTGGATCCCTGCACCCCTGTGGTGTCTTATTTGGAACCTTTTAGGGGGGAGGGGTTGCAGATACCTGTGTAAGGCAGGTATTTGCACACACATCCGGCCCTAGACTCCCACAGAAGTATACGCCACATCCCGTCCCACCGTGCTGTCTGCTGGGACACACAGGGGTCCCCGAGCTCGCGCGGACCAGTCCTATTGCATTGCGCAACTGGCGCATGCCCAATAGTGACCCGGGAAGTGAAGCCGCAAACATTAATTTCATGATTGCAAGATCAGAGATTGTAGCTGCACCATCCAAGGGACAGGTGAGTGTACTTCTTTGAAAAGTCACCACCTACAGTATTTGTAGATGATGAGCATTTTTCGGGAATTGTGAGCATGACACCCTGCTTAACATATTTATCCCCCCCCCCCCCAAAACAGCTTCTGGAGTCCCTGTGTAAGTTACCCCTAAAACCCTTACTACAGCAGTAATTGTATAGATAGTGACAATAATAAACAACCTTACAACTCCAACAACCCAAAGCCAGGTAAACTCAATAAACGTTATGAAGACAAACTGAACTTTCATCACATCTGCGCAAGTTTCACGTACGAGTGCTAATAACATCTGCGCAAGTTTCACGTACGAGTGCTAATAACATCTGCGCAAGTTTCACGTACGAGTGCTAATAACATCTGCGCAAGTTTCACGTACGAGTGCTAATAACATCTGCGCAAGTTTCACGTACGAATGCTAATAACATCTGCGCAAGTTTCACGTACGAATGCTAATAACATCTGCGCAAGTTTCACGTACGAATGCTAAAAACATCTGCGCAAGTTTCACGTACGAGTGCTAATAACATCTGCGCAAGTTTCACGTACGAATGCTAATAACATCTGCGCAAGTTTCACGTACGAATGCTAATAACATCTGCGCAAGATTAGACATATCAAGTATAACCATAGTAGCGCACGTGCTTGACTTACTTTTTTTGATGGCTTTTCGAATTCTCCTGTACTGATCGTGCTCCCTGGATTTGATGTCGGACCATCGCTTGCGCAGTTGATCCTTGCCCCTTCGTACGCCGAATTTCTGCTCCAGGGTGCTGACGATTGTAGTGAGAATCTTGTCCTTGCGCAAGTTGGGTCGAGGGTAGGGGCCATTTTCCCCGTCGTAATCTTCCCTTTGGAGGATGTCCACCATCTCCACCATCTCTTCAAAGGCCATATTGGTGGCCTTATATCTGCTGCTGGATGCAGATGTGTTCGCTTCTTGGCTTTCCTCTGCGCTACTGGCTGAGAATGTGTCCGCCATCTTCATGAATTTATTCACCCACAATGCAACGAGGGGAAGCGGGGCGGGGAATACTCGTCAGGAGGAACGTCATGGGCGGGCGACGCGGAGGACGCAGGCGGACTTCGACGCGTGCGCAGTGTATATAAGGCTGTTTGAGGGCCCACGTGTTCCCGAACGGAAGTAGCGAGCGCTGTGTACGAAGGTAAGTGTTTTCTAGGATGCATTACTGTGGTTTACTGGGTTTTGGGCCTGCATTTTTTAAGGATATGTGTGTGTTGCTGCCTGTGTGTAGGGGTTGCTGCCTGTGTGGGTGTGTTGCTGCCTGTGTGTAGGGGTTGCTGCCTGTGTGGGTGTGTTGCTGCCTGTGTGTAGGGGTTGCTGCCTGTGTGGGTGTATTGCTGCCTGTGTGTAGGGGTTGCTGCCTGTGTGGGTGTGTTGCTGCCTGTGTGTAGGGGTTGCTGCCTGTGTGGGTGTGTTGCTGCCTGTGTGTGGCTGTGTTGTGTAATGTTTGGTTTGAAAAACTGGATGTGCGTTTTTAGTAACATTTGTGTTTTTGGTCTTTTGTATTGCCATTACTAACAAAACAGAAAAAAACATGTCATCAGCCCAGTTTAATCCATTCAAGGACCAGCAGTTCATGTCCGAATTCATTGCGCTGTACAGAAAAAATACCAACCTGTGGCAGCTCAAGAACCCTTTATATGGCAATAGGGATGTCCGGAAGGCAACACTGGGGCCACTTGTGGATTTTGTGAAGACTCAAGTCCCCAACGCAGACACCAAGTTTGTTGAAGCCAGAATTTCAAGTTTAAGGCACATGTACAAGCGGGAGCGCAAGAAGATTGAGGAATCAGTCAGATCAGGAGCAGCAGCAGAGATGGTTTATGTACCGAAGCTGTGGTACTACAACCAACTGGCTTTTCTAGGTGACCAGATGGAACCCAGGCAATCACTGTCCACTCTTCCCTCCACCCTTCCCTCCACTCTTCCCTCACTCTTCCCTCCACTCTTCCCTCCACCCCAGCTGAGGCTTCCACGGAAGGAGAAGACCCCTCCACCTTGGAGCAGGCTGATGCGCCCAGCTGGAGCCAGGTATATATTTAGTAGCCTAAATTGTGATTGTGTGAATATTAATGCTGTAAACGTTAAAATGTGAAACAATTAACACCCTGAACTCAGAATTGTGAAAAAAGCTGCCAAAAATTGCGCAAACTTCGAAAAAGTGTGGGTGCAACATATCGATACATATATAGTGTATACATACATCCAGTAGTGGCAAAAAATGCCTTATACAACATTGGTGATCTGCTTGGAAAATGCAGGGGTCCAAATGATAGCCTTTTGGATCTTTTTAAAAATTTATCTGCTCCTTCATAAGTTTACAATTGGATGATTGAGGAGGCCATAAACCAAAAAACAGGTGTTTGATTTTTGTTTTTATTTGCACACAGGATGAGCTGACCCAGGATGATGCCGGGACAAGTGGTATGGAGGAGGAGGACATGACCAGCGAGAGCCAGGAGGTGGCTGGGCCCAGCACGAGCCAGAGTGACAGCCAGACTGTCTTAAGAAGTCTACCTCCACCCCTGCCCTTACCCCCAAGAAGGCCCAGGAGGATGACCATTGTTGAGGAGGAATCACTCCAACTTATTAGGAAGGCGAGTGCGATTCTCGACAAACCCCCCATTCCAGAAGAGGCCTATGCCACCTACTTGGCCAGCAGGTTGCTGGAAATGGAGAAGGGCCAACGGCACCTGTGTGAGGGCCTCATTTTTGAGGCTATTAAGGGGGGTTTGAGGGGTCAATTACGAGAATCCACCCGCCTGACACATGAAGGCCCGACACCAACTTCTCCTCCTCCTCCTCTCCTCCTCCTCCTCTTCCTTCTTCTCCTCCTCCTCCTCCTCCTCCTCCTCCTACCACAAGTCAGCCTCCAAGGAAGCGTGCAGGGAAGACTGCAGGGAAGAGTGCAGGGCAGCGTGGTGGGAAGAGTCGGAAGTGATTGCCTGGCTTCAGTCTGGTCTCACAGAAGACACAGGCTGTTGTAGTGCCACAGCTTGGGGACATAGATGTCATCTGCTGCTGTTCCTGGTCTGTCTGATTCCTGGTCAATCTTCTTGTGCTCCCTATATTGGATGAAATGTGCCCAAGCTTAATTTTTGGCTTCACAAACTTGATGTCTGCCGTTGGGGCAAAAAGTCTTCTCAAAATCGCAAAGTGGCTCCAGTGTTGTCTTCCTATTTTGTTTTGCCTTGTTTGTTTAAACCAGAATAAATGGTAATTTAATTTTCAGAAAATAATGATATACGTGCTTGTTATTCAAAAACATAGTTTCTTTAGGAGTAGGCAGGTACATGTCTAAACATTCATTTGACAATACAAGTGTAAAGTGCAACTTCAATGGAACTGCAAGTGCAGTCGCTGGAAAGGTGAGGGTTAAGATCTGAATTAAGGGCAAGCTCTGCTGACTCCACAATTGTATCATGTGTAATAACAAATCCTTTTGATAACCAACAAATAATAAAATATATCTAAATAGAGATATATGTACATATATAATATATATATATATATATATATATATATATATATATATAAAAATAGAGATATATATATATATATATATATATATATATATATATATATATATATATATATATATATATATATATATATATATATATATATATATATATATATATATATATATATACACGTATATATCTATATATCTATATATATAAATATATATATATATGTATATATAGATATATCTTTTTTTGGGTTTATTGAGAAATATAGATATATTTTTCATTTGGTGATTTGGATATATATATCTATATCTATATCTATATCTATATATATATATCTATATATATATATATATATATATATAGAGAGAGAGAGATATAGATAAAATATATATATATATATATATATATATACAAATATATAACTTCACTAAAGAATGCTGAATAAAAAACGTTCGGGAGTACTCTGCGTGAATATACAAGCAGCAAGGCAAAATCATTCTTCAAGTACGATAACATACAAATCCCGCTGTCAGAAAAAAAAAAAAAAAAATCTGCAGCGTGACGATTGTGCGACCTTCAAAACGAAGGCTAGTTTTACCAGACCGAGCGAGTCCGTGACATACTAGCTACTGAGCATGCGTCCTTTTTGGTACGCCGGACCATACTACACACGGCCGGATTATCCGCTGGACTGCCAAGTCCAGCGGATAATTTGAAAACAAAACTTCAAACTTTAGTCCGCCGTACTTTGGCCAAAAAAAGTCCGCCGGCGCCCACACACGAGGGGATTATCCGCTGGACTTCGGTCCAGCGGATAATCCCGCGGGATAGTCCCTTCGTGTGTACGCGGCATAACATCTACCAAAAGGCAGCAGCTCAAAGAAATGATAACCGAGATAGAGGGTCCTAATGTGCCCTATACTTATTTCTTGTTTGAAACAGGTATCTGGCTCCCATGTTCTGATAAGTCCCCCACCACATACTCTTGGAAACTGGATGTGGGGATGAGGCCCTTGCACTGTCAATATGGGGACAAGGTGTGTTGTATGGGGGGACTTGCTGGCCCTTTTTGCAATTTACTCTTCAAATGCTGAAGACAGCATGGCTGGTATGGTTTGGTGGGTATTCATATGCAATCTTACATAGTTACATAGTTGGTAAGGTTGAATAAAGACAATAGTCCATCCAGTTCAGCCTGTGTAGGTGTACTTGTGTCAGTGTCTATAATTATTTCCCATATCCCTGTATGTTGTGTTCAAGATGCACATCCAAGAGTCTTAAAAATATCCATACTCTCCGCTGCCATCACCAAAGGAGAGTTCCACATCCTTATTGCACTACACACCAGTACCCAGAAGTACCATCCACCAGTACCCAAAAGTACCCACCAGTACCCTGAAGTACCAGCCAGCATTACCCAGAAGTAACAGACAGCAGTACCCAACAATAACCACCAGTACCAGGGAGCAGTACCCAGCAGTACCAGCCAGCAGTACCCACCAGTACCCAAAAGTACCAGCCACAAGTACCCAGAAGTATCAGCCAGCAATACCCAGAAGTACCAGCCAGCAGTACCCATAGGTACCAGCCAGCAGTACCCAGAAGTACCAGCCAGCAGTACCCACGGGTTCCAGCCAGCAGTACCCAGAAGTACCAGCCAGCAGTACCAGCCAGCAGTACCAGCCAGCAGTACCCACCAGTACCAGTACCAGCCAGCAGTACCCACCAGTACCAGCCAACAATACCAGCCAGCAGGACCCACCAGCTGTACGCGCGGTGAAGGACAGCCAGCAGCAGCCAACAGCCATACCCACCTGGGAGACAGCAGCAGCCAGTGATGCCTGCAGGAATCTTGAGGAAGAAGTGAAGATTGAGGTCAGTTAAGGTGCAGGTAAACCACAGTGCATCAGTGTGAAAGCAGCCTTAGGCTGCTTTCACATGATCACCTCTATAGTGCGGTGGATTTAAACTGACCTGCGTCCTTTTACACCCGCCTATGTACAATCCGATCTGCTTAAAAAAACAGAAGGGAGTCTGTCCCCTTCTGTCTGGGCAGATCGGAGGGCCCATAAAGTAGATCGGGCTGTGTCCCTGTCTGGCCTGTATATGCAGAGTGGACACAGACCTGTCATCTGCCCGCTCTGCTCATTGTGGCCTGCGATCAGCTGCCAAGTCGCTAAAGTGACTCTCGCTCTTCAAAAGGTTGGGCACCCCTGCACTAGAGTATCACTGAATATTTTTTCTTTTTCAGATTATTATTTGGTCATTATATAGGGTGTTACATAATAATATTTACAGTTATTATTAATGAATTGATAGATGTTTCAGACCATCACATGTATTAATTTATATGTATAGATTTTGCACTTAGCGTTGTCACTTTTTTACTTGTTTTGTTTGATTGAGGTTTCTCAATTTGATAGCAGCTGTATAGTATTTATTATTAGAACCATTTTGTCACGGTCCCCTCTACTTACATTTACAATACACATCAATACACAGGGAATCACAGGGTGCTGCTAATTAGAGCTTACAATCCAGGAGGGAGGGTCAAGTGATACAAAAGGTAATAACTGTGGGGGATGATTCGATGGAGAAAATAAAAGTACAGTTGTTAGGTAGGGGCAGAATAGGCTTCTCTGAAGAGGAGGTTTTTCAGAGATTGTCTAAAAGCAAACAGAGTAGGTCACAGGGGTAGGCAACCTAAACTACTTCCCATCCGGCCAATTCTGGCACTTCGCTCCTACATGTAAAAATCATAATTTTGCAAGAAAATGATTCATAACCCCCAAACATTATATGTTCTTTAGCAGAGACCCAAGGGAATAGAATAGCGACCGTTGCAACTTTTTATGTCACATGGTATTTGCGCAGCAATTAAAAAAAAAAAAACACTTAATTTAGCCCAATTTTTTGTATAATATGAAAGATGATGTTACGCGGAATAAATAGATATCTAACATGTCATGCTGGAAAATTGCGCACACTTGTGGAATGGCGCCAAACTTTGGTAATTAAAAATCTCCATTTAGATTTTTACAGGTTATCTGTTTAGAATTACAGAGTAGGTCTTGAAATAGAATTGTTGTTCTCGCTCTAACGTTTGTGGTGATACTTCACATGTGTGGATTGAACACTGTTTATATATGTGGACGCAACGTAAGTATGCGTTCGCTTCTTTTTTTTTTTTCATTTTTATTTATTTATTTTACACTTTCCCTTTAAATGTTTTTTATTATTAATGAATTGATAGATGTTTCAGACCATCACATGTATTAATTTATATGTATAGATTTTGCACTTAGCGTTGTCACTTTTTTACTTGTTTTGTTTGATTGAGGTTTCTCAATTTGATAGCAGCTGTATAGTATTTATTATTAGAACCATTTTGTCACGGTCCCCTCTACTTACATTTACAATACACATCAATACACAGGGAATCACAGGGTGCTGCTAATTAAGTGTTCTTGCATAGCAAGATCACTTATTGTTATCTCACATATATATTATTATTATTATTATTATTATTATTATTATTCTTATTATAGCCAAATTTTGCACGCTAACTCCTCCCACAGTTTTTACGCTACATATACCGAATATATACCAAAACGTGCGGATTGTTCCCGAATGGTGTGCTATTACTTTGTGGAACGTTTCGCCAAATGGTTTACGAAATATCGTCATTTTTGCGGCGAAATTTGTCCCATAGGAATGAATGGAGAAATGATCAAAACTAGAGTGGGAGGTGACAAAAGCTCAGAGGGGAATTATAGGTAGTCCCACACAGCTGAGGGGGGTTATAGGTAGTCCCACACAGCTGAGGGGAATTATAGGTAGTCCCACACAGCTGAGGGGAATTATAGGTAGTCCCACACAGCTGAGGGGAATTATAGGTAGTCCCACACAGCTCTGAGGGGGATTATAGGTAGTCCCACACAGCTCTGAGGGGGATTGTAGGTAGTCCCACACAGCTCTGAGGGGGATTGTAGGTAGTCCCACACAGCTCTGAGGGGGATTATAGGTAGTCCCACACAGCTCTGAGGGGGATTATAGGTAGTCCCACACAGCTCTGAGGGGGATTATAGGTAGTCCCACACAGCTCTGAGGGGAATTATAGGTAGTCCCACACAGCTCTGAGGGGGATTGTAGGTAGTCCCACACAGCTCTGAGGGTGATTATAGGTAGTCCCACACAGCTCTGAGGGGAATTATAGGTAGTCCCACACAGCTCTGAGGGGGATTATAGGTAGTCCCACACAGCTCTGAGGGGAATTATAGGTAGTCCCACACAGCTCTGAGGGGGATTATAGGTAGTCCCACACAGCTCTGAGGGGAATTATAGGTAGTCCCACACAGCTCTGAGGGGGATTATAGGTAGTCCCACACAGCTCTGACTGGGATTATAGGTAGTCCCACACAGCTCTGAGGGGGATTGTAGGTAGTCCCACACAGCTCTGAGGGGGATTATAGGTAGTCCCACACATCTGAGGTGGATTATAGGTAGTCCCACACAGCTCTGAGGGCGATTATAGGTAGTCCCACACAGCTCTGAGGGCGATTATAGGTAGTCCCACACAGCTCTGAGGGGGATTATAGTTAGTCCCACACAGCTCTGAAGGGAATTATGAAATTTGAAAAAAAAAAAAATTAAAAAAAAATAATAATAATAAAAAAAATAAAATAATTTTAGAAAAAAAAATGAAAATTAGGAAATTTGAAAAAAATTCTTTTAATAATTTTAGAAAAAATATATAATTAAAAAAAAAAATAATAATAATTAAAAAAAATCATTAAAAAAAAAATAATTTTTGAAAAAAATATTTTTTATAAAAAAAAAAAAATCAATCATTTTAGGAAAAAAAATGAAAATTTAGGAAATTTGAAGAAAAAAAACATTTTTAAAAAAAAAATCATTTAAAAAAAATTATTTTTGAAAAAAAAATTATTTTTGAAAAAAAAATTATTTTTGAAAAAAAAAATTATTTTTGAAAAAAAAAAATATTTTTGAAAAAAAAATTTTTTATAAAAAAAATCAATCATTTTAGAAAAAAAATGAAAATTAGGAAATTTGAAAAAAAAAAAATGTGAAATTTTTTTTGAAAAAAATAATTTTGAAAAATTTATTTTTAGAAAAAATTGAATAAAAATCTAAAAAATCATTTAAAAAAATCATTAAAAAAAAAAAAATTATTTAAAAAAAATAAAAAATAAATGTTTAGTTACTCAAGCCACTCCACCCAGTTTCTCCGCCCACTCCAGTAGGTGGAGGCAAGAACACGTCACACAATTTCCCCAGAAATTGTATTTTTTCTAGTTAGAGCTTACAATCCAGGAGGGAGGGTCAAGTGATACAAAAGGTAATAACTGTGGGGGATGATTCGATGGAGAAAATAAAAGTACAGTTGTTAGGTAGGGGCAGAATAGGCTTCTCTGAAGAGGAGGTTTTTCAGAGATTGTCTAAAAGCAAACAGAGTAGGTCACAGGGGTAGGCAACCTAAACTACTTCCCATCCGGCCAATTCTGGCACTTCGCTCCTACATGTAAAAATCATAATTTTGCAAGAAAATGATTCATAACCCCCAAACATTATATGTTCTTTAGCAGAGACCCAAGGGAATAGAATAGCGACCGTTGCAACTTTTTATGTCACATGGTATTTGCGCAGCAATTAAAAAAAAAAAAACACTTAATTTAGCCCAATTTTTTGTATAATATGAAAGATGATGTTACGCGGAATAAATAGATATCTAACATGTCATGCTGGAAAATTGCGCACACTTGTGGAATGGCGCCAAACTTTGGTAATTAAAAATCTAGATTTTTACAGGTTATCTGTTTAGAATTACAGAGTAGGTCTTGAAATAGAATTGTTGTTCTCGCTCTAACGTTTGTGGTGATACTTCACATGTGTGGATTGAACGCTGTTTATATATGTGGACGCAACGTAAGTATGCGTTCGCTTCTTTTTTTTTTTTCATTTTTATTTATTTATTTTACACTTTCCCTTTAAATGTTTTTTTTTTTTTGATCACTTTTATTCCTATTACAAGGAATGTAAACATCCCTTGTAATAGGAATAGTGCATGACAGGTCCTCTTTATGGAGAGATCTGGGGTCAATAAGACCCCAGATCTCTCCTCCAGGCTGGAAAGCCTGGGATGAAAGAAAAAAAAAACAGGACAATCTCGGCTTTCTGGCTGAGTACAGGGCAGTATTTACAACTGCCAGGCCTGGTGTGACTTCATAACGTCGCACCCAGGCCTCCGAGAGTCATATAAATGAACAGGGACCATCTTTTCCTTGGATATCTCTATGGTCAACTTCCGGCGCCAGTGAATTCCTTCTCTGGATCGCTGATTGCACGGGCAAGCTGGTAGAAGCACCGGAGGGCGGCAGGAGGGGACGTCAAGCGACTGAACTGCCGCTATGATGGTTCTTATGGTGCAGGGAATCGCTGAAAAGAATGATACAGGGTTGAAGCCTGTGGGTACAGGCATCAACCCGGTATAACCACTGAAACAGGAGGATGTCCATGTACGGCCTCCCGGCGGGAAGTGGTTAAAGAGGTGGAGATCTACTTCAACAACATGGGAAAAGTCAAACATCACCGAGCACAGTGTCACCTCCTCACACCTTATTTAAATGTCTAATTGCTGTACTACCACATCGCATGCTCCTGCACGGTTTCAAGGGGTTAAAGCAGGTGGTGAGAAAACAACACAATGCTACCCGCACAAGGTTGCAGGGCACTTGCAGACTGGCCTCATTCACTTGAATACTGTAGGTCATGCTTGGCAGGTGCTACACCCATCAACTATGACAGGGTGTATAACTTCTGCTGTGGCTTCGACATTTGTACTCCCGTTAAAGCAGGTGCGGTTGTCGTGGGGATGATAAAAACACATCTTACCTATGGGGTTTTACCACCCTTACTGTTTTAAGCCCTCTATAAAGCTGCTTTCACACTGATGTGCTGTGGGTGCAGCACAGTGCATCTGCAGCTTTACTAGGCTAGCTGTGCTTTGCCATAGACTTCTATTATATCCCGCAGGTGTGGTACACTTTCTGAAAGCGCATTAAAACTCTTGCATTCAGGTGTTGTGGTGTGCTTTCAGAAAGTGAACCAAAAACTCACAGGATATTATAGAAGTCTATGGCTATGTGCAGCAAACCTGCAGGAAAGCTGCAGGTACACTGCACTGCACCCGTGGTGTGGGTAAACCGCAGCACATCAGTGTGAAAGCAGCCCTATACTACTATGCCCAATGTATTGCTTCTCACTGACCTAAGGATCTCCTCTTTCCTGCTGGCCAGCACTACAGAGGAGGCATCGGCTTATGTGGCTCTTGCTTCCTACTACAGCTTCAACTTTACAAGTAGTGCCTCTGCATTGCACTCTAATGCTCTGGAATGGTGTGTCAGCAAGCCCAGACCGCGATCTAAGCGAGCATGGGAGGAGGTGACGAGGGAGGTAGAGCGCAGGAGGTCTTGGGAGGAATGAAGAGAACAAGTAGGTTGGTATTGTTAGTTGTTAGTATTTTTAAGTTAATTAGTTGGGTGAGTGGAAGCCAGTGGAGGGATTGACAGAGAGATTGTCTTGGCTTCTTTCTGAACAATTCTAGCTGACTTGGGCAGACCATCATGCAAACTTATGGTCCTAAAGATCAGGTTCACCTTTTTCTGTGCACTCAAATCAGGTACTAGATTTGTGAGAGCTTCTTGCTCTTTTAGGCGTAGTGCAACTTTTCCCAGTTTGAAAGGCTATCATTTGGTCTTCTGTTTTTGTTTCTTAAAGCGGAGTTCCACCCAAAAATGGAACTTCCACTTTTCTGGTGTCACATTTGGCACCTTTCAAGGGGGAGCAGATACCTGTCTAATACATGTATTTTGCTCCCACTTCCGGGCATAGATACCTGAGCCACCCGCAGGTATCTACGTCACTTCCGGTACCTTCTCTGTCCGCGCCCCCCCCCCACAGATCCCAGAAGACAGCAGGGACAGGAGCAGGGAGTGGGATAGTGCATCGCGAGTAGGGATGAGCCGAACATCCCCTTGTTCGGTTCGCACCAGAACCTGCGAACAGACCTAAAGCTCGTGTGAACTTTAGAACCCTATTAAAGTCTATGGGACTCGAACGTTCAAAATCAAAAGTGCTAATTTTAAAGGCTTATATGCAAGTTATTGTCATAAAAAGTGTTTGGGGACCTGGGTCCTGCCCCAAGGGACATGTATCAATGCAAATTTTTTTTTAAAAACAGCAGTTTTTTCAGGAGCAGTTCATTTAATAATGCTTAATGTGAAACAATAAAAGTGTAATATTCCTTTAAATTTCGTACCTGGGGTGTGTGTATAGTATGCCTGTGAAGGGGCGCATGTTTCCCGTGCTTAGAACTGTCCCTGCACAAAGTGTCATTTTTGCAGGAAAAAAAGTTATTTAAAATCACTCGCGGCTAATGAATTGCCGACTCCTGTAATACAGAGAACAGTCATTCTTTGAAAGTCATTGATAAAAAAAAGTCATTGATAAAAAAAAAAAAAAAAAAAAAAAAAAGCGTGGGGGTTCCCCCAAATTCAATTACCAGGCCCTTCAGGTCTGCTATGGATATTAAGGGGAACCCCGCTTCAAATTTAAAAAAAAAATGACGTGGGGGTCCCCCTAAATATCCATACCAGACACTTCAGGTCTGGGGTGGATTTTAAGGGGAACCCCAGCCCAAAAAAAATAAAAATGGCGTGGGGTCCCCCTCAAAATCCATACCAGACCCTTATCCGAGCACGCAACCTGGCAGGCCGCAGGAAAAGAGAGGGGACGAGAGCGCCCCCCCCCCTCCTGAACCATACCAGGCCACATGCCCTCAACATTGGGAGGGTGCTTTGGGGGTCTGTGACCCCTCAAAGCACCATGTCCCCATGTTGATGGGGACAAGGGCCTCTTCCCCACAACCCTGGCCATTGGTTGTGGGGGTCTGCGGGCGGGGGGCTTATCAGAATCTGGAAGCCCCCTTTAACAAGGGGACCCCCAGATCCCGCCCCCCCCCCCTGTGTGAAATGGTAAGGGGGTACAAAAGTACCCCTACCATTTCACCAAAAAAGTGACAAAAATTTTAAAAATGACAGGAGACGGTCTTTGACAATTCCTTTATTAAAATCTTCTTTATTAAAAGCCGTCCCCCGCCCCCCTCTGACGTCATGGGGAAAGCCATAGGGAAGTCCCCATGACGTCCCATTGCGAGGAGCGGCCCGACACAGAAGAAGAGACGCCGACGCCATGGAGGAAGATACCGGACGAGAAGACCAGAGCAAGAAGAAGCGGATCGGAGGAAGAAGAAGATGGAAGAAGAAGATGGAAGAAGATGGAAGAAGAAGATGAAGAAACCGAAGGATGAAGAAAGGAAGAAGGAAGACCAGAAGAAAGAAGATGAAAGAAGATTTTAATAAAGGAATTGTCAAAGACCATCTCCTGTCATTTTTAACATTTTTGTCACTTTTTTGGTGAAATGGTAGGGGTACCCCTTACCATTTCACACAGGGGGGGCCGGGATCTGGGGGGCCCTTTGTTAAAGGGGGCTTCCAGATTCCGATAAGCCCCCTGCCCGCAGACCCCCACAACCAATGGCCAGGGTTGTGGGGAAGAGGCCCTTGTCCCCAACAACATGGGGACATGGTGCTTTGAGGGGTCACAGACCCCCAAAGCACCCTCCCAATGTTGAGGGCATGTGGCCTGGTACGGTTCAGAAGGGGGGGTGCTCTCGTCCCCCCTCTTTTCCTGCGGCCTGCCAGGTTGCGTGCTCGGATAAGGGTCTGGTATGGATTTTGAGGGGGACCCCACGCCATTTTTTTTTTTTTGGCCGGGGTTCCCCTTAAAATCCATCCCAGACCTGAAGGGTCTGGTATGGATATTTAGGGGGACCCCCACGCCATTCTTTTTTAAATTTGAAGCGGGGTTCCCCTTAATATCCATAGCAGACCTGAAGGGCCTGGTAATTGAATTTGGGGGAACCCCCATGCTTTTTTATATATTTTTTTATTAATTACTTTTTTTTTATCAATGACTTTCAATGAATGACTGTTCTCTGCGTTACGGGTTCCGGCAATTCATTAGCCGCAAGTGATTTTAAATAGCTTTTTTTCCTGAAAAAATTACACTTTGTGCAGGCACAGTTCTAAGCACGGGAAACATGTCAGGAAATCCAAAAACAGTTCTTTATTGTCCAATTAAAGAGCCTGGGGGCAGGTTGATGCCCATGTATATGGATTAGCTGTAGGGAAGAAACATTAGGTCACTATGCTGTCTTTTGGAGATAATGAGGATAACATCTGTCTGGATAACATATTTTATTTTAAAGCTATTCAAATATGTCAACTGTGAATTTAGCTGCATTGTCCAGAAATTCAGATAAAAAATAATCCTAGTGCTCTAAAATCTGTAAAATAAATCCAAAATACCTTCACATTTCCTGAACAGATTACCAACATAAGCATGCTATGGAGCTCCTGCTGCACCTGTATATCATCTGTACTACTGGACAAGAACATTCAAAATGAATTTACAATCAACCATCATTTTGCCGAATTACCTGAATGAGACATCTCGAGTAATCCCTGTGGCATACATTAAAGCTTGGTAAAAAGGAACCTTCTGGAGACATTCAACTTATTTTCATAAAGTAGTCCTCACAAGGCAATAGACCAGCATAAGATCTAGATGTATGACATCACTACAGGGTCAGACGTGATGCCGCAATGTGCATGTCCTGTACAGCTTTCCTATGTAGCTGTGTGATGAAAAACTGAGAATAGATATAACAGGGAAAGTCTGTCCAGATGTGAATGAATGAATGAATGAATGAATAACTTGTATAGCGCTACACTGCGAACTGAATCGCCTCAATGTTCAGAATTTGTGGAAACTTTCTTTAAGGCAATGTACCTTCAACAACAAATGAATCGGCAAATTGTTTATATGCACTGTGCGCATAATTCTTTAGTAGGATTCTTAAATCTAGATGTTCTCTCTATGGATTTAATGTAATTGTGGAAAAGTAAAAGTGTTCTAGTAGTGTTACCTTTTCCTTTAATTCAGTCTGGCCTTCCAAGAAAGTTGGCAAATTGCATACTCTTTTATGACTTTTCTAATAGTGTTATGACTTTCTTTCTACCTTTTCCTTCTTTTCTGTCTCATCTTTTCCTTATTTCTCATTTGCGGTCCCTGGGCTCACTTTATCTTTATTGTTTCACACATTCGGGTTCTATTAGAGCAACATCAATTCACCTTTACTTTCAGTCATAGTGCTCCTGTGAGGGGTAAGTTCACGGTACAATTAAAGCTCAGTTTGTGGTTTGTGTCTGCCAACAAAGACTTGTAAATAAATCATGATCCCACTGAGCCTTATTCTGGAAGAAAGAATGAAGAAAAAGAACAAATTTGTTCTGTACCCCTAGCTAGCACATAAACCTTCTTACTTTTGGCATGCTAACTGATATTAAATTTGTTTAACAACTTTGTGAGATTATAGGCCTGTTTTAATCAGCTACAATAATAGCACTGTAACTAAGATACTTTAGGATGTGTCTGTAAATACACAGAAAAGGCAATGTTGTTCCTCCCTTAATCCCTCTGATATTTCTTTCAGATCAGTTATTGATCTCTGAGAGCTAAAACAGCCAAGTTTTAATAAGCAGGGCTGGTGCAATATTGTATAATATGGACAACACTTCACATGTCTAATGCTTTATTAGTTATGCATAGGTTATGGAACTGAGGAAAGTAAATTAAAATACACAGGGAGAGAGACCATAAAACATAAACATACATGCTGTAAATGATTAACTTTGCCCACCATCAATGTTAACCACTTCAATACTGAGCACTTTATCCCCTTCCCCCCTTCCTTCCCAGGACAATTTTCAGCTTTCAGGCCTGTCACACTTTGAATGACAATTGAGCGGTCATACAACACTGTACCCAAAAAAAAATTGTATAATTTTCTTCCCACAAATAGCGCTTTCTTTTGGTGGTATTTGATCACCTCTCCGGTATTTATTTATGCTAAACAAACTAAAAAAACATAATTTTCTGTTATAAAATTTTGTTTTCTCCTTCACTGATTAGGCTGCACTAATGGGCACTGATGAGGTGGCACTGATGGGAACTGATGAGCTGGCACTAATAAGGTGGCACTGATGGGCACTGATGAGGAGGCACTGATATGTAGAATTGATGGGCACTGATAGGCGGCACTGATATGCAGCACTGATGGGCACCGATAGGATACACTGATATGCAGCACAGATGGGCACTGATGGGCGGCACTGATGGGCACTGATAGGTGGTACTGATGGGCAATGATAGGCAGCACTGATGGGCACTAATAGGCTGCACGGATGGGCACTGATGAGTGGCAGTAATGGGCACTGATAGATGGCACTGGATAGGCAGCACTGATGAGGAGCTACTGATTGGCACCTGAAGGGCAATGACAGGCATTACTGATGGGGCACTGATTGGCACATTTATGGGCACTGATTGGCACTTTCATGGGCACTGACAGGCGTTACTGATGGGGCACAGACTGGCAGCTGATGGGCACTGATTGGCAACTGATGGGCACCTCTCATGGGGGCTGCGCTGATAATCAATGTGCTGATTATCAGAGCAGACCCCTCCTCTGACAGAGAGAGCCACTAATCGGCTCTCCATGTCAGTGTGAACCGAGGAAAGCTGTTTACCCACACTTCCTGGTTCACGCTGTGTTCAGCTGTGATTGGTCACAGCTGATCACATGGTAAGGAGCCTCCGTCAGAGGCTCCTTACCACGATCTGAGATGCAGTGTATCACACCGTGACACACGGCACACAGTGACACACAGCACCACTGATCGCCACATTACTGAATATAGTCACATGCAAATATTTAGGCAATTGTAGTGACCGTGCCTTCAATGACAAGGCCCCCTCTGTTTGTGTTTAGTGGTGGGCATCAGGAGATGCAATTTGGTGGTGAGTGGGAAATAGAAGCACATCGTATTGGTGGTCAGTAGTTTTTTTTTTTGGTGCATCAGCAGGCATTGTTCATCATAATTGATGTGGATCTACATCACTGGATGATGTCATTGATGATGGATTTACAGCTTGGAACTTCTGTTTAATAAAAACTGTGTAAGTATGTTTATTTACTTTTCACTTTTATGTGTAAATGAGTAGGGGTTCTATGAACCACTTACACAATCACATTGGGCAGCATCTTGAACACCCAATTGTTAAAGGGGGCTTCCAGATTTCAATAAACCCCCTGCCCTTGGACCCCCACAACCACCAGGTCAGGGTTGTGGGAAGGGGTCCTTGTCATCATCAACATGGGAAAAAGGTATTTCCTATGTTGAGGGCATGTACCCTGAAATAGTTCAGAAGGGGCACACACTTTTCCTGGCCATCTCGGCCTCATGCTTGGATAAGGGCCTAGTGTAAATTTTGCGGTAGGCTCACCTTTTTGTGGGTCCCCTTTGAAATCCATGCCAGAATCTCACCAAGGATAAGGGTCTAAAATGTATTTTTAGGGGGGAATTACATTCTGGTTTTGTGGAGTCCCCTATAACAATCTATACCAGACATTCTTCTAGGATAAGGGTCTGGTATACATGAAGGGAATTCCCGGTTAGTTTGTTTGAAAACAGTTTGCCAGGTGCTGTCATTTGCCCGCAAATTAAATGGCAGTTTTGTTGTAGCTTATTTTATACAGTACATCTTACAGATGTGGCAGTTCACAAGCAGGCTAAGGGCACCCCAGGCATGTTTTTTAAATGAAATGTGTATCTCACACCTCATACCACTTATTTGTCGATCCCTTGCCTATAAGCCTAGAAAATGGTCATTTTCATTTTTTTTTACATTCAGTTACATGTGATTTCATTAGACATGTGCATTTGTTTTTGTCCGAATGCATTTTCGTCCGAATTTCAGGTATTTTTGCTATCGTTTAACAAACGATAGCGAAAGTGCAGAATCCAAAAAACGAAAGATCCGAGAGATAAAAAAATTCTTTATTTTCGTTGCGACAACAGTTCGATATAGATAGGAGATTCGACGCTGACAATAACAATCTGTGTCCATTGAACCTGTGGTCGAATGTGTCTAACCTTAACTCTATTAGTCCAAGATTATTCTACATAGAGAGGAAAGATTCGACGTAGAGAGGAAAGATTTGACGCAGAGAGGAAAGATTCGACGTAGAGAGAAAAGATTTCTGCTGGAATTGGTTGGAATTGCAGCTAAACTATACAGAGTCATACAGTTTAGCTGCTCCGTGGAATCTTCTTTGAACATTCGACAGACACCATAAGCCTTCAATGACAGATTCGACCCTAATTCATTTGGATTTTCAGACAAATGCAATTTTTTACAAAAAACGAAATAATTAAAAGCAAATTTCGGGAGTAACTAAATAAATTAATTTTTCGGACGAAAACGAAATTCGGAAACAAAATATTTCAGTGTGCACAAGGCTAGATTTCATTGGGGTTTAAACTCAAATTTTCCTCAAACTGAATCAAGATATGTTGTACTCATCCCTAGTTGCTACATAAAAAGTCATGTAGAAAGGTGAGGATATGCTAGTCTGCACAAAGGGTCATTAAACATTCTCAGAAGAGGAGAGGGCTATGTACAAGGAGAGAGGGAGCTGTACTAGGGAAATGACTGTTCTGGAGTAGTCAAATGTTCTAGGTAATAACAAAGCAATACAAAAACTAATAACTAGTGAGTGAGTCAGCGCTCACTGATAGGAGATGGGGTAAGATAATGAAGTAGTCCATACAGTTCATGCAGGGCTGGGGAGCAATGGAGATGGGATGGCAAGATGGACAGATCCACAGCTAGGCAGGAGAGACACACACAATCACCAACAGCTTCTCAACAGGGTATGATATTCCCTCAAGAGCAAACAAGACAGCAGAAAGGGCGCCAGGTAAGTATGAGTAAAAACCAACATTTATTTTCCATAACTACTTGCATAAAAGATTCTTGGATACTGCTTACAGGGGCTGGGGGTGTGCAGAACGAACAGGCAGCAGTCTAGATGGAATGGAGGACAGCCGCAGGCACAAGCTTGGACTCGCCGTAGAGGGAGATGGACGCTGGCGGCATCTCAGGCTCTCACATGCCACTGTCAGAATGCCAAGAACTGACAGGCTAGCTAGGGAGGGGATGGGCTGCAACTAATTTCTGAGGCCGAGAAAGGGGAGACATTAATTGTCAAACGAGTGTTGCATGAACCTAACAGGGACAGGACTGGACGGAGCAAGGTGTTTGATTATAGTTCACACTAGAAACCTTATTATCAGGCAGCAATCAGACATGCAGACATGGTGTAAAAAACAAAACCAAAGCAAACATGCTGCCAAAAGGGAGGAGAGGGAAAAGGAAGGGGAAATGTAAGGAAATATACAGCTGCCAAAGATGCGTCCTCCAGTCCACCCGATCAGCTCCATGCACACAATTAAATTATCTAAAAGGTGAAGTACATGCAATTATAATTCACAAATCTCAAGTTCAATACAGTATCAAATGTTAAAATATGCTGTATAGTACTCGTTGGGTGAATAGTTCAAGCCAAGCAAAAGTTTGGCATTGCCTGTTCGCCCGTTCGGCGAACACCTGAATTTACAGGGCGCTCAGCGGGATGTTCGCCCGCTGAGTGCTCCACAATGCACTGTGTAATGCACAGTGCATTCTAAGCCCTGATTGGGCAAAGCTTTGCCCAATCGGGGCACAGTGAATAGCTGGTTGCTAAGGAGCGGGCCAGAAAGTAGGCAGCTGCGTCCTTAACAACGGATGAGTCATCAGCTGTCAATGGGCTTCCCCACAGACAGCTGAATAAAAAAAACATTGCCAGCAATATAAAAAAGTAAAAAAATAAATGGCGTGGGGGCCCTTCGGGTCTGGTATGGATTTTAAGAGGAACCCTGCACCATTTAAAAAAAAAAAAAAAAACAGCGTGGGGTCCCCCTCAAAATCCATACCAGACCCTTATCTGAGCATGCAGCCTGGCTGGACAGGAAAAAGGGGGCGACTATACCAGGCCACATGCCCTCAACATGAGGGGGTGCTTTGGGGCAGGGGAGCTCTGCTTCCTACCTCAAAGCACCTTGTCCCCATGTTGATGGGGACAAGGGCCTCTTCCCGACAACCCTGGTCGGTGATTGAGGGGGCCTGCGAGCAGGAAGCTTATTGGAATCTGGAAGCCCCCTATAAAAAGGGGGTCCCCAGATCCTGCCCCCCATCATTCAACAAAAAAGTGTCAAAAATAAATAAACATAGGAGGCAGTTTTTGACAATTTCTTTATTAAAAAATTAAAAACGATGTTCCCCGATGTAGATCCATCATCAATCATGATCCCGAAAAAAGAAAATAAGGGGCAGGGACACCTGGTGGCACTGCCCCCTTGTGATATCACCGACCAGTGCATGCTGGGTCTGTGATGTCACAGTGCCCCTTACCTATTTAAGAACTGTCAAACAGCGGAGCAGGCATTCAGCGTTTTGCCTTTGTCACGGGTGGATTATTATTTTTTGGGTCTGTCAATGCGGCAGACGTCGTGATTGATAATGGATCTAAATCAGGGGACATTGTTTTTTTTATTTTTTTAATAAATAGGGAGGGTGCCAGGAAGTGGGGGATTCCAAATTCCGATAAGCTCCCTGCCTGCAGTCCCTATAACCACAGGTCAGGGTTGTCGGAAGAGGCCCTTTGCAGAGCCCCCCTGCCCCAAAGCATCCCCCAATTTTGAGGGCATATGGTATGGTTCAGAAGGGAGGGTGCTTGCTCATCGCCCCTTCCTGATCCATTGGGCTACATGCTCGGATAATGGTCTTGGGGGTTACCCCATGCCGTTTAAAAATAAAAAATTGGCGTGGGGTTTCCCTTAAAAATCCATACCAGACCCAAAGGGCCTGGGAGGGTTTGGGGGGGACCCCCATGCCATTTAAAAAAAAGAATTGGCGTGGGGTTTCCCTTAAAATCCATACCAGACCCGAAGGGCATGGGAGGGTTTGGGGGGGACCCCCATGCCATTTAAAAAAAAAAATTGTATTGCCAGAAATGGTATTGTATTGCTGGCAATTTAAAAAAAAAAATTTTTCTTTAAAAATTTCAGTTTTGCTACAGCAGGTTCTATACACGGTACAGATGTGCTACTTTACAGGCATACTAAGTGGACGCCCCAGGCACTATATTTAAAGGAATTTTTAATTGTTGTTGTTTCACTTTAAGCATTATTACAATCACTGCTCCTGTAAAAACAATCTTTTTACAAAAAACATTTTTTGCATTAAAATCATGTCTCCCAGGGTAGTACCCGGGCCCCCATACCATTTTTATGGCCAATAGCTTGTATATAAGCCTTCAGAATGGCAACTTTTGATTTTTCAAATTAGGGTCCCATAGACTTTAATAGGGTTTGGGTCTGAACTTTTGCAATGTTTGAGAGTTCTGGCACAAACCGAACCGGGGGGTGTTCAGCCCAACTCTACTATATACAAAGATTCAATACAAACATTCATGACTATGCTATGGAGAAAAAAAAACTCAGCATAATGCTGTAAAAAAATATTCCTTAATAAAAAACATCATCATATCTGGATATCATTTGGAATTCATAGTAAAATGAAACAAGGTAGATTAGCAAATACATTCATACAGTGTTCATAATAATATTAAATATATACCTAAAAATGTAATAGTAGATAAAATATAGAAAATATAATAAAATAAGGGAGGGCAGAAAATAACAAAGGGGAGGGGAAAAGGGTCCCTTTAATACAATAAATTAATACAATTTCATGATGGTACTATGGTCCATAGTACCATCATGAAATTGTATTAATTTCTATTTCCTTATTCATTCATTATGATGGTACTCATAGTACCATCATAAGATTGTGTTGATTTCTATCTCCTCATTCAGCCCTCCGGGTGCCAAAATATTCAGGGTGAAATACCAATAGGTTTCTTTACGGCATAGCCTCTGGAATCTCTTTGGATTGAGAGTCACAAGGGGGGTTGATTTCTATCACCCAGACTTTCAACCCTTCTGTGGATTATTTAGTGTGGTGAGTAAGGAAATGTCTAGAGACACTATGGTCTTCCACCCCATCTTCAATAAACCTCCTATGTTCCCCGAAATGGGCCCTCACTGTACAAATGGTGCAGCCTACATAAAAGAGGCCACAGGGGCAAGATGGCCGAACATTACTAATTCTGAAATAATGTTTAAAGTGTAACTACACTTTTGTTGCGAAAAAAACACCCCCCGCCCCGATGATATATGTTATATTGCAAGGATTTTAACAAACTTTGTTACAGATTCCTACCTTTTGTTATTCTGAAGAAATCCTCTGTGTGCATGCACGAAAGGGAGTCTAATGGGAGTGGTTTTATAATTATCAATCAGCTGTGGCAGCTACAGGGCACTAATGAGGAAAGCTTCTGGGCCTTCATTCCTTTAGACGAGTTCCTATCGGGAGTATCTCACCAAAAATTTAATTTTTGTTCCAGGGGATGCCTGAAATCTGACTTGTATCTTAGTGCAGACTTCTGGGAAAATTGGCGAGCCAATCACACAAGCAGGAAATTATGTTTCTGAGGGGCGTTCGGTACACATTCTGTCATATTGCATTGCATTTTCAGAAAATTACAGTGGCTGCAGATTGAAAAAGAAAGATAATTTTTAATAACATTCAAATACAATATGATTTGTGTCACAATTGAATACTCTATATAATTTTTTTGCTATTTTTTATTTGGAGTTACCCATTTTCTTAAAGTGTTTTACCGGGATTGTCCTTAAAACTCTTTTGACAATGCTGAACAAAACACACATCTTACATCTGATCTTCTTGCACTGAACCATGCCAATCAGATTGCAAAATGTGGCTAAAGAGTTGCATGAGCTAGCCCCAGTCCTGTTAGATAGACCTAGGGTCATTTACGGAAAAGCTAGAAGTGTAAAAAATTTGTAGCCCCTCCTCATCAGTTGCTCAATAGAATTTGTATTGTACTGTCTGTCTTGCCCCTGTGACTCACCACAATAAATCCACAGAAAGGTTGAAAGTCTGGGTAATTGAAACCATCCCCTCCTGTCACTCTCAAGCCGAAAGATTCCAGAGGCCATGCCATAGAGAAACCTACTGGATTTTCATCCTGAATACTTTGCACCTGGAGGGCTGAATATGGAAATAGAAATCAATACAATCTTATGATGGTACTATAAGTAACATCATAATGAATGAATGAGGAAATTTTAATTAATACAATCTCTCGATCTCTCAATGGTACTAAGGTCCTTTTTCCTTCCCCCCCCCACCGTTCTTTTCCTCCCTCCCTTGTTTTTTATATTTTCTATACTATTTATTTTGTAGGTATATATTTAATATTATTATGAACACCATATGAATGTATTTGGCTCATGCAACAATAGTTTGACAGTTTAAAGTCTTCCATTTCTCCGGGGGGGCGGGTCAGCCTGATAAAGGAGGTGAGGCCTTGGAAACGTGTTGTGGCCTACCCCCTCCCCAGCTTGTCTGTCAGTTCTTGCTATTCTGACAGCGGCATGTGAGAGCCTGTGACGCTGCCGGTGTCACTCTCCCTCTGCCGCGGGTCCAAGCTTGTGCCTGCAGCTGTCCTCCTTTCCATCTAGACTGCTGCCTGTTAGTTCTGCACCCCACACCAGCCCTGGATGCAGTATGCAAGAATCCATTATGTAAATGGATATGGAATAAAAATGTCTAGGTAGGGAATGATGTCACAATGTACAAGTCTAGCACAGTTCCCTTATATGATGGAAAATGGAGGTTTGAAGCCCCACTGGGGTGTTTCCCTTTCTCTGTTGATCCTGATGACCAAAGACTCAGATACAGAAAGCAATGGGAAATCCAAAATACTTGAGTTGTCAAAGAACCAGGAAAGGAGAGGAAATCTTTCAATGGGGACACCTATCCTGGTGACAGCTGTCTAAGTAGGGATATCCTTTCACTCCAGAAAGATCTCTTACTTCATCTCTATCTCTGACAGAAAAACTGACAGGGGTCATAACCCTTTCCTGTTCTATCCAAAGCTCAAAAAAGTTTTGACATTACAGACACATTTGGGGTTATTTACTAAAGGAAATTCCACTTTGCACTGCAAGTGCACTTGGAAGTAAAGTCGCTGTAGATCCGAGGGGGACATGCAAGGAAAATAAAAAACAGCATTTTAGCTTGCACATGATTGGATGATAAAATCAGCAGAGCGTCCACTCATTTCAGATCTACCCCTTAGATTTAGAGCGACTGCACTTCCCAGTGCACTTTCAGTGCACTTTCAAGTGCACTTGCAGTGCAAAGTGGATTTGCCTTTCGTAAATAACCCCCCTTAACATCTAGAGTGCGTAATGAATCATTTAACACAACAAATGCCCCTAATTATTGAAGCTTTCTGATTCTGGTAAGTACATGATCATTTTGTTTTTACAAATTTACCTCATACTTTTTTTAAACATGAGCCTGTTAGCAAAAATCCACATTGAAAGGAATCCTTAGAGACTGTATAAGTTGCTGTCATACTATTCCCA
Source organism: Lithobates sylvaticus (assembly GCA_028564925.1). Taxonomy (NCBI): domain Eukaryota; kingdom Metazoa; phylum Chordata; class Amphibia; order Anura; family Ranidae; genus Lithobates; species Lithobates sylvaticus. The sequence goes on along the minus strand of CM053030.1, from coordinate 340,347,576 downwards.
GTCTGCTTCTTAAGAATTCTGCTCCTGGCTTTAAAATAGTTTATACATTTTCAACTTGTTGTTCAGTTCAGCAGCATAAGAGGACTGTCTGCAGTAACTGTCTGATGTGCTCTAATCAAGCAAGGCTAAAAGTCATAATCTAAAAAATAAGGAAAGACCTAATCTAATTGAAAATGAACTGTTGACAATTGAATTGCTAGCTGCCAGTCAGTTGTTGAGGATGGGATATTGGTCCTCAATAGGATTTGTGGGTGTACAGACATGTGAACACAGTTAGGACCTAAAGAAAAATGCAATTCAAAGAACACAAGCATACGTTACAATAGAATCATACAAATCTCATAGAAGCTTTAAAAGCTGGTAATACTGATTCTTGTTTGGGTGCCCTTTGTGTTGTGGGGTGAAAACACTTCTTCCAAAATCTCCTGTCTGTAAATGCTTTCCCAAACAAAAAAATAAGCTTCCGTATAAATATACATTGCCCAGAAATATTACACTGTTAATATTAGACTTGTTTTTAAAGATGAGAAAATGAAAAATGAATTGTGAAGAATAACAATCAATCACACAATTAGGAAATGCACCTATGAAAAAATACATTGGTATTCCATGAAGTGCATATGGACAAGGGCAAGCTGTAAAAAAAACACAATAGCAGCCAGAAAAAAAAGGAAATAGAAATATTCCCTAAGAAACAACACACGCAGCCTGATATGACTGCAGCGCATGTGTAAAAAAACAATTGTAGCCAGCAGAAAGTAGGAAATATGTCCCGTGAAAAAGTACATGCAACTTGTTATGACTGTAGACAGTGCATCTGAATAGACGGTAAAGAAGCTGTGGGACAAACATCATCAGCATTATAATTTAATAAGCCCTACACTATTCCTATAACTATGCACTTTAAAAGCAGCACTCTCTATGCTTTCCCAATCCCAGCTAAGCACATTGACAATAGCCTTTTATAGTTAGCGGGCCCCTTTATTATGCATTCTAAGCCACCTGGCAGTTTGTTGCTATGGCAGCAAATTGCCACATTAGTTCACTGTTTTCCTAAACTGCAAACAAGTTGGGTTAGCATCGAACCCATGCTTGATCCAAACCATGCACTTCTCCACTGTAACAACACACTTCTTCAGTGACCACTAATGTAATCATGCATGCCTCCTAAATATTGTGCTATATAGTTTTCTACACCAAACCAAACTTATCAGGTATGTGCAGTAAGGGGAGGCAGGTAAGGCAGGGCCTCACCTGCCATGAACATTAAAAAAAAAAAAATCAAGCTTCGCCCCGCCGGCCACGCGCATCGTGTCCCCCGCCATGCAGTGGGCGTGCGCGCACCTGCTATAGCTCTTTAAACTTACGACTTACAGCTACGACGATTTGCGGGAACAAGACAACCTGCCTCAGTATAATGACAGCGGCTGGTCGGCTAGTGGTTAAATACACTGACATGATGTCTGCAGCTGTGGGACTACAGCACCCAGCGGACCAATATTATGAAAAAAAAATTGTTAAAAAAAATTATATTAATAAGACATAAAAGTTTCAAAAATGAATATAAGGATATAAAAAACACTTCTACTTGCACCATAGACATGCAATGGAACACATTGGTATATAATGAAATCTGAACTGAAAACATAAGCATTTAAAAGCATGGAAATGGGGGGGGGGGGGGGGGGGGGGAGTTGGATATCCCTTGTCCAAGACAAATTCTTGGACAAGGGATATCTCCCTGCCCTTTTACAGGAGACTTTCCTCCACTATGCCCCCAAACCTCCTCCTAAATCTAGGACTTCAGATGGCCCACAACCAACATGCTTTACAACCCAATTCCATGATTGTCACAAAAGAATGGAGAACATCCTAGCTAAACACTGGTCCATTCCGTTTGGAGGTCCGCTTTTAGGTCCTTCCCTCACTCGGCAACCTAAGGTATCTTACCAAAAAGCCAAAAATATTAAGAGTAAAGTAGCACCAAGGAAAATCTGCAACAGTCGCCCCACACCTACCACACACATCCCTCTGATCCCATTAGTTGGAATGTTCCAATGCAAGAAAAAATTGTGCTTAACCTGCAAGGTCATTAATCATGGCCAAAAAACATACACAGTAAAAGAAAAAACACACACCATCAAAATATTCCACAACTGTTCTAGTGAGTATGTGGTTTACTGTCTAACCTAGCCCTTGTGGTCTCTTTTATGTAGGTAGGACCATTTGCACTCTACGTCACATTTTCTAAAAGAACATCAAAAGTCCACAGTGGGCCTAAGAGTTTGGGTCATTGAGGCCATCCCCAGAAGTCTCCCTGCTGTGGAATGCTTCGAACCCCTGTGTCAGCAGGAGACCTACTGGATATACACGTTAAATACTCTCTCGCCAGGGGGTCTCAACGAGGAAATAGATACACATTCCCTATTATAATAACAAGCCTCATTTTACCATTCTAACTTTGTTTCTTAATCTTTTGAATCTTGTTTTTTTTCCGCAGGCCCTTATGGTCAATTTTTATTTTTGGACATCGAGTCAATCTTTGGGGGTGGTCGTATCAAATTGTGCAAGTTGATGTGCTTTTTAAAACCTTATAGTCATGTTTGAAACTCAGTAGCCCTTTTTTTTAGATATGTCTTATTAAAATCCTTTTTTTTTTTAAACTATTTTGTTCATAATATTGGTCCGCTGGGAGCTGTAGTCCCACAGCTACGGATGTCATGTCAGTGTATTTAAACTGTTCTCCCCCCAAGAGCAGTAGGGCAGAAGGAGCTGTGAGCTCCGAGTGCATAGCCTATGTTATTTTCAGATTGACATCACATCCGCTTCTGCGTTCCAGACTAGTCAGCGTGGAGCTTCCTGGGACACACAATACAGCCAGTAATAAGATCTACATCCCCAACAACCAGGGGACCAACAGCTGAGCCCACAAAGCAGCATTGGATCACTTCAGGACTGCTTATCTTGATGGGCATCCTCACCTGTTTGGACTGTGTAAGTGTTTATTCTGCACACTTTTTTTTTCTGAACTTTTACATCCAGTTGACGCCTCCCCCTCTGCTATTGACTGGTTCTCTGCAGCCTAAAGACTGAGAGCTGAGCAATCAACAGTGTTTGATTGCTCAGTTCCCGGCCGACGGGGAACAGATGCAGCATCAGACCAATGCTGCATCCACCTATGTGAGCATAATTTTATTTATTTTTTTAACCTAAACCCATACTTCCCTTACCTTAGGCACTTTTTGAGACAGATGAGGGTTACTTCTGAGGTATGGCCTCTGCTCCCAGACACATCACACTGCAAACATAAATATCTAACATAATGCTAAAAATTTGGAAGCATAAATACTTTTTCTAATTTGAAATTTGAATTATGTTCTTAATTTTATAAAGAAAATGTAGTCTTGACAGGACCCAAAAAGCATGCTCCAAGAAGTTGTTTCTTTCTCTTCTACTGCAAAAATATTTTTGAAGCATTTTTCACATACAATATATTCATACAAATTTTTAGCTTTGCCAGGTCACAGTAAAAAAATACTGTAATATTCTGCTTAGCTACAACTTTATTCATTTTTAAATAAGTGCATCAGAGAATGGAATTTACCCAATACATTTTTCCATATTAAAATTCTCAGTGGGATATGGACGAGGAAAAAATTTGAACACATTAAATAACCGTTTTCTGTAAAACCAAAAATCACATCCGCCAAAATTAAAAGCTCAATTTATGTTAGTAATTACATTTTCACATAATGTGTTCTCCCAGAGGGTATTCTGTTGTCGGAGATGAAAAACAAATACATGCAAATAATTTTCTAACCCCTTTTCATTGCAAACTGAAAAAGTGCTATTGCAGTCTGTGTTAAAGTAGAAGTCCAGTCAAATCCTAACTATACCTAAACCTATTCCCCCCCCCCCATTTTAAGCCCTATTACCCGATTCCCCCATCCACACATTTGAGGTGGATGAGGGAATCCTTCCCACTGAGCTATTGTATTCTGACAGTGGAGAGACTTGCCGCCATCAGAATACACTGATCAGTGATGTCATCTGTAGTTTTCGCCGCTGATCGAGCAGGGAAAATATGACAGAGCGGTTGTACAAAAGTCGATTGTCGACTATAATTGTAAATATCTTTGCAATCCTTTGTATCAAAATCATATTTTTAGTGCCATTTTAAATATACATGAAAGATTAACAGACATGATAGAATAAAATATATATTTGTTTTCTTAATAAACTTATTTGGTTTTTAACTAACACTGACCAAAGAAAAAAAAAGAAAAAAATTTGCAAAACATTATGAGCAAAAGAAAGTCTTGCTTGCTCTAATTAGCCATTTATATTTTATATTCTTTCAGCAGCTACTAGTTGAAGATTTGCCACAGCTCTCTAATTATAAGGGAAACTGTTACTATATACAGTGGTGTGAAAAAGTGTTTGCCCCCTTCCTCATTTCCTGTTCCTTTGCATGTTTGTCACACTTAAGTGTTTCGGAACATCAAACCAATTTAAACAATAGTCAAGGACAACACAAGTAAACACAAAATGCAATTTGTAAATGAAGGTGTTTATTATTAAAGGTGAAAAAAAATCCAAACCATCATGGCCCTGTGTGAAAAAGTGATTGCCCCCCTTGTTAAAACATACTATAACTGTGGTTGTCCACACCTGAGTTCAATTTCTCTAGCCACACCCAGGCCTGATTATTGCCACACCTGTTCACAATCAAGGCATCACTTAAATAGGAGCTGCTTGACACAGTAAGGTCCACCAGAAGATCCTTAAAAGCTACACATCATGCCGAGACCCAAAGAAATTCAGGAACAATTGAGAAAGAATGTAATTGAGATCTATCAGTCTGGAAAGGGTTATAAAGCCATTTCCAAAGCTTTGGGAATCCAGCGAACCACAGTGAGAGCCATTATCCACAAATGGCGAAGACATGGAACAGTGGTGAACCTTCCCAGGAGTGGCCGGCCTCCCAAAATTACCCCAAGAGCGCAGCGACGACTCATCCAAGAGGTCACAAAAGACCCCACAACAACGTCCAAGGAACTGCAGGCCTCACTTGCCTCAGTTAAGGTCAGCGTTCATGCCTCCACCATCAGGAAAAGACTGGGCAAAAATGGCCTGTATGGCAGAGTTCCAAGGAGAAAACCACTGCTGAGCAAAAAGAACATCAAAGCTCGTCTCAATTTCTCCACAACACATCTTGATGATCCCCAAGACTTTTGGGACAACATTCTGTGGACTGATGAGACAAAAGTGGAACTCTTTGGAAGGTGTGTGTCCAAGTATATCTGGCATAGAAGGAACACTGCATTTCAGAAAAAGAACATTATACCAACAGTAAAATATGGTGGTGGTAGTGTGATGGTCTGGGGCTGTTTTGCTGCTTCAGGACCTGGAAGACTTGCCGTGATAAAAGGAACTATGAATTCTGCTGTCTACCAAGAGATCCTGAAGGAGAATGTCCGACCATCTGTTCGTGTACTCAAGCTGAAACGAACTTGGGTTCTGCAGCAGGACAATGATCCTAAACACACCAGCAAGTCCACCACCGAATGGCTGAAGAAAAACAAAATGAAGACTTTGGAGTGGCCTAGCCAAAGTCCTGACCTGAATCCTATTGAGATGTTGTGGTATGAACTTAAAAAGGCCGTTCATGCTCGAAAACCCTCTAATGTAACTGAATTAAGACAATTCTGCAAAGATGAGTGGGCCAAAATTCCTCCAGGACGCTGTAAAAGCCTCATTGCACGTTATCGCAAACGCTTGGTTGCAGTTGTTGCTGCTAAGGGTGGCCCAACCAGTTATTAGGTTTAGGGGGCAATCACTTTTTCACACAGGGCCATGATGGTTTGGATTTTTTTTCACCTTTAATAATAAACACCTTCATTTACAAATTGCATTTTGTGTTTACTTGTGTTGTCCTTGACTATTGTTTAAATTGGTTTGATGTTCCGAAACACTTAAGTGTGACAAACATGCAAAGGAACAGGAAATGAGGAAGGGGGCAAACACTTTTTCACACCACTGTATAAAATGTAATTTATTAAATCTGGGCATTTTAGAGGTATCTGGCATTTTTTTTCTGCCTTTAAACATCCCTCAATGTTATTCTATGTGTCCATACACACATGCAGAAAAAACACCTGAGGTGCCTAGATGCATCTAAATGTCTTTAAGTGCTAGACACATCAAATGATTGGATGTTCATTCATTTCAATGGCTAGAATTTGTCAATATTTTGGCCATTAAAATGAATAAACACCCAAGCACTTGTACATCTAAAAGCACCTAAATGTGTTTCCAAAAACATGCATGTTTTTGACATCGCTTTTCTCTTGTCAAGAGAAATATACGATGGCCTCCCGTGATCATGCCCACTGTGTGACATGGGCGGCGTGCTCTGTGATCACTGTGCCCAACAGTGCAGACTAGTCAGTGCACACCAGCGCCGCCTCATCAGCACCCATCTGCGCAGCCTAACAGTGCCCATCAGTGCCACCTTGTCAGTGCCTATCAGTGCAGCCTATCAGTGCCCATCAGAGCAGCCCGATCAGCTCACATCAGTGAAGGAAAAAAATTACCCGTTTCCAACATTTTATAACAAACCATGAAAAAGTTGGAGTTTTTATTTTCCAAAATTTTCAGTCTTTATTCGTTTAGCAAAAAAATAAAACTCAGTGGTGATTAAATACCACTAAAAGAAAGCTCTATTTGTGTGAAAAAAAAGATACAAATTTGGTTTAGTTACAGTGTTGCATGAACAAGCAATTGTCATTCAAATTGCAACAGTGCTAAAAGCTGAAAATTGGCCTGGTCAGGAAAGGGTAAAAGTGCCCAGTAGGCAAGTGGTTAAACAGTTTTTGCCTCAGTTAGTTTTAAAATCAGGTACCAATATGTTTGTGTTGAAACACATACATTACATTTACTATAGTGCATTCAATAGAAGTAGATTAGTAATTTGTGTCTTTTTAAAAAATTGTGAGATCCACCTGTGAGCTGTGAGTTAATCACGTACAATCCATTAAACTAAGGTGAAAGGTGAAAAAAGTTCACCCTGTGAATTAAAAAATCATCAAAAAGTATTGTTAGACATCTTAAGAGATTTTTTTGTGTTGGAGGATGATGGAGTTAAGCAGCAGGAATAGTGGCCGCAGCAAATTATGATATTGAATATACCTCCAAAATAAAAAAAGAATTTGTTACTTAGAAATCATGTTATATATTTTTTACATTTTGTTGGAAATATGCCTGGTAAATTGTGTAGATAAAAAGCACAGTGGCAGAGACAGCTGCTCTAGGTGGTGGTGGATTATTATTTTTTAGCAACTACTAGTGGCGATGATTATCACTGACAAAAATGTTGCCAATGTTATATGCAGCAGGAGGCAGAAAGCATGGATTTCTCAGGCATCAGTAATATTCATGATAGCCAACCTGTTGAAGCTTGCAGGTGTTATTTCTTTGGGTAAGAAAGCTGCACTAATTTACACTTATAAAGAAAAGACAATGCTGTATAGGGGAGTACCTGCATGCAGTCTGAGCCAACTTGTGCCACTCTTCCAGTATGAACACACAATACTACATGTAATCATCAGTTATGAGTTTAGGAACTGTATTGCAGCCACAACAAGCCATGCTCCCCATTGTCCACAGATTTGGCACCTTAACATGTTTCTGCATCATCAAGAAGTTCAAATCAAAAATGTTATGTTAGTAATGTTATTTAAATTACATTTTTCACTTGGAAACACATTTTACATCCTATAATATATTTCCTCCTCCTCCTTGGGCGGGGGTGTTTTCCCATACTTTTTTCTGCATTGCAGCGTGTCAGTTAAATACAAAAAGTTTAAGGGCAAAACATGTATTATCTATACAAACACATCTTGTTGGGGGGGGGGGGTTACTTAAAAGGACAAAATAATAAGATAGATCATTCAAATAAGCATGTTTCAAGGCCAGGAAGTGCGGAGTGTGTTACCCTCATAGCTGCATAAAAATACCCTCATCCTGCTGTACAGTATTATTAAAAAGACATGTTTTTTTTGCATTGGTACATCTCTCTCATGGCATTACCAAAGTTCCTTTCTTTTTTTTGGCAGGAGTTTGCCTATTTGCTTTAAAAATGATTAAAGCAAGATTTAACCCAATTGACTTGGGATTAGGTTCACCAAATTTTGGATACGATTTCAAACCCTTGGAGATTTGAACTTGGGCAGATTCACCCATCACTATTAAACATCACATCTTTCTGGAAATTATAATTGATTATTACTATTTATTTTCTGACTATAGGTGTTCCCTTTTAGCACATTTTTACCCAGTCAGAATTTAGTTAAACCTTCTTTGAAGAAATCACAGCTTTCAAAAACATTTTGTAGCCAGCAATTAGTAATCTTTTTCTAGCCTTGCAATTATTTTCCACTCTACTTTTAGATAAGTTTAGTTATAAACATTCTTAGGTCATCTTGCATGCAGTAAGGTTTTTATATCTCCTTAGAAATCTTCAATAATTTACAATTTCTGACTTCAACAAATTGTAACGATGTATAAACATGTGCTGAAAATGTCATTGTATATTTGTCACTGTATACTTTTTATGTTTTTGATAGTTTCGCATAGGTACTAACTTACATGAGAAAAACAAAAGTAAACACAACAGATATTGGGGAGAACTCAAAAATTATGAAAAACACATGCACTAGGAGATGCACTTGCAGTGACATTTTTACAAACATCACATTCACTGCTTAATAAATATATCTCTGTGTATTTTATTTACTTCCATGTTATGGTAAAATGGTAAAAATATGGTAAAAATTACAGAGCAGTGAAAAAAACAGTGTTACCTTTTATTCTCTCTATCTCAGACTTTTATACTTTTAACATTCAGCATTTTTTCAGATGTTATAATATATAATTAGAATTAGGGAAGAAAAAATGACACTTATGCCGCGTACACACGAAGGGACTATCCCGCGGGATTATCCGCTGGACCGAAGTCCAGCGGATAATCCCCTCGTGTGTGGGCGCCGGCGGACTTTTTTTGGCCAAAGTACGGCGGACTAAAGTTTCAGGTTTTGTTTTCAAATTATCCGCTGGACTTGGCAGTCCAGCGGATAATCCGGTCGTGTGTAGTATGGTCCGGCGTACCAAAAAGGACGCATGCTCAGTAGCAAGTATTTTTCTAGTATTTTTCGTTTTCTAGTCCCGTCGTACGTGCTGTACGTCATCGCGTGAACCGTCTGACTTTTTGCGTGATCGTGTGTGGTCAAGTCCGTTCGCTTTTTAGTCCAGCGTACCCAGCTGGAAAGTCCAGCGGATTGTCCGCTGGACTTAGGTCCGCCGGGAAAAGTCCGTACGTGTGTACGCGGCATAAGATTGCTTTTTATGGAAGATAATACAATAATGAGTCTTGTGTATGAAACAATTATTGCTCGTTGAGACTGAATTCCAAAATGATCCTTGGAAGGAGGTCAACAGTTAGAATAAGTTCAATATAGAAGCAGAGAGGAAAGCAGATAACTATTTGAAGGTTGTCTATGTCACTGCTATCACCCCAGAAGTATTTGTTGCAAAATTAATCACATCAGACATAACAAAGCTGTTTATATCACAAGATTTGTCTTTCTAATGCCTGGTTCTCATTAGTGCAATTTTAGATGGCTCCATAGACTATGCAAACCACATTCAAAATGCAACCAAGCAGCAACCAAGTTGCACTACATAATCACACTAAAAATCTGATCAAAATCAGTTTAGAACAGTGTGAACCTAGCCTAAAAAGACAAATTTGCAATGTTGGCTATGCAACATTATAACAGTGTCACATTAAAAATAAATACTTTCCTGGGATGAAAAAAACTAAAACAAATGAACACAGCTTAGTTCTTTTAAGTCTACATTGGGTGTATATACCACTGTGGCATTGTGCTATTGCAAATCTGTCCGCTTGTTAAATTATTATCTCAGAAATAAAACAGCACAGAGGCTGGCACTTACAGCTAAACTTTTGCCTTGGGCATGATGCTCGAGGTCAGTGTGTCCTGGTTTGTGGTGAAAAATTGGCAGCTCCACTTAGTATCTTATTTTTACATGTATCCAAACAGATTGCATTGTTCAGGGAAAATGGCACTATGACAGATTGTTCAGTAATGACCAGATAAATCTTCAGATTTGAGACAAAAACAGTAAAACCTTTGGCAAGTATATTTCCAGCTAGAAGCTCTCTATACGCTGATAACACCAGCAACAATAGACACTGGCACTCAGAGAACTTAAGCAGCCTCTTGAGCTGCAAATTAACACACTGACTCATATAAATTATTATGCTAAATATTTTTGACATGAAGTGTCATTTTCTTCAGAAAAGTGGATAAAACAAACCTACATCTGTAGTTAAAAAGGCTAATTTTTCTAGAATTAATTAAAATGTATTAAAATGTAGGATTGAAAGAGCATGTTGACATGCAGTGATGACTGTCGGCATCAGCCATCACAGTGGAAGATATGCTTGAATAAGGCATGTCATGGCCTGTTTTGTTAGCCACACCATTAGTCTGCTTTATTAATCAATACTCATTTAATTTTATGTTCCCTAAATGGTACCAGAATAATATATTTTGTCATTAGGTCTTTGTATTGGGATTGTATTCATGATAGTGTAGACATTTAAAGAAATACAGGACACTTGGTTTATTTACATGGAAAAGTTCCCTTTCATTGTCTTTCTGTAAGCAACAGAGCACCTATATTACAATCAAATAGGTCATTACATTACAGGAAAAATCTGTATAAGGGAAGTGGAGAGTTTCCTGAGATGAGGAATACACAAAGGGGACAGAAGCAGTAGGCATTTTGTTTTGTCCTGTAAAAGCTCTTTAAGTTCTCATTCATATTGATAGTGTGTTGGTAGGTTTTAGTGCTCTTTATTTGCTGCCCCTCCTTTGATTAATGTAGTGGGTGGAGTCAGCTCCATTTTATATGCCAGCTGTGGGTGGGGGCCAATGGAGTGTGTGCTGGAGAAGAGAGAGAGAGAGAGCCCCCTGCAGACCTTGCCACCCCTGATGTTCATCTAGAACAGGGGTCTCAAACTGGCGGCCCTCCAGCTGCTGCGAAACTACAAGTCCCATCATGCCTCTGCCTGCGGGTGTCAGGCTTGTAACTGTCAGCCTTGCAATGCCTCATGGGACTTGTAGTTTCACAACAGCTGGAGGGCCACCAGTTCGAGACCCCTGATCTAGAAGGTCCTGTGGCTTAGATGGGATGGCTTCAGGGTAGGGATGAGCCGAACACCCCCCCCCCGTTCGGCTCGCACCAGAACCCGCGAACGGACCTAAAGTCCGTGCGAGCTTTAGAACGCTATTAGTTATAATGGATGCGAACGTTCGAAATTAAAAGTGCTAATTTTAAAGGCTTATATGCATGTTAATGTCATAAAAAGTGTTTGGGGACCTGGGTCCTGCCCCAGGGGACATGTATCAATGCAAAAATTTTTTTTTTTAAAAACGGCCGTTTTTTCAGGAGCAGTGATTTTAATAATGCTTAAATTGAAACAATAAAAGTGTAATATTCCTTTAAATTTCGTACCTGGGGGGTGTCTATAGTATGCCTGTGAAGGGGCGCATGTTTCCCGTGTTTAGAAATGTCTCTGCGCAAAGTGTCATTTTTGCAAGTAAAAAATCTATTTAAAATCACTCGCGGCTAATGTGTATTGACAGCTCCCGTAATACAGAGAACAGTCATTCATTGAAACTCATTCATAAAAAAAAGTCATTGATAAAAAATAAAAAAAAAAAAAAAAAAAAAAAAAAGCGTAGGGGTCCCCCCAAATTCAATAACCAGGCCCTTCAGGTCTGGGATGGATATTAAGGGGAACCCCAGACAAAAAACCCCCCAAAAAATGGCGTAGGGCCCCCCTCAAAATCCATACCAGACCCTTGAGGTCTGGTATGGATTTTAAGGGGAACCCTAGCCAAAAAAAATGGCGTGGGGTCCCCCTCAAAATCCATACCAGACCCTTATCCGAGCATGCAACCTGGCAGGCCGCAGGAAAAGAGGGGGGACGAGAGCGGCCCCCCCTCCCGCCTGAACCGTACCAGGCCACATGCCCTCAACATTGGGAGGATGCTTTGGGGGTCTAAGACCCCTAAAGCACCTTGTCCCCATGTTGATGAGGACAAGGGCCTCTTCCCCACAACCGTGCCCGGTGGTTGTGGGGGTCTGCGGGCGGGGGGCTTATCGGAATCTGGAAGCCCCCTTTAACAAGGGGACCCCCAGATCCCGCCCCCCCCCCCCCCTGTGTGAAATGGTAAGGGGGTACAAAAGTACCCCTACCATTTCACCAAAAAAGTGGCAAAAATGGTAAAGATGACAGGAGACGGTCTTTGACAATTCCTTTATTAAAATCTTCTTTCTTCTTTCTTCATCCTTCGGTTTCTTCATCTTCTCCTTCCGTCATCTTCTTCCATCTTCTTCTTCCATTTTCTTCTTCCTCCGATCCGCTTCTTCTTGCGCTGGTCTTCTCGTCCTTCTCGTCCGGCATCTTCTTCCGTCGGCGTCGGTGTCTTCTTGAGCCGCTCCGCGCAATGGGAGGCTCCCGCTGTGTGAGGCTCCGCTCCGTCTGACAGGTCTTTTAAAACGGAGGGCACCTGGTGACCCCGCCCCCCTCTGACGTCATGGGGAAAGCCATCATGGAATTCCCCATGACGTCCCTGTGCATCAGAGGGGGCGGGGTCACCAGGTGCCCTCCATTATAAAAGACCTGTCAGACGGAGCGGAGCCTCACACAGCGGGAGCCTCCCATTGCGCGGAGCGGCCCAAGAAGAGACAGAGACGCCGACGCCGACGGAAGAAGATGCCGGACGAGAAGGACGAGAAGACCAGCGCAAGAAGAAGCGGATCGGAGGAAGAAGAAAATGGAAGAAGAAGATGGAAGAAGATGACGGAAGGAGAAGATGAAGAAACCGAAGGATGAAGAAAGAAGAAAGAAGATTTTAATAAAATTGTCAAAGACCGCCTCCTGTCATCTTTACCATTTTTGCCACTTTTTTGGTACTTTTGTACCCCCTTACCATTTCACACAGGGGGGGGCGGGATCTGGGGGTCCCCTTGTTAAAGGGGGCTTCCAGATTCCGATAAGCCCCCCGCCCGCAGACCCCCACAACCACCGGGCACGGTTGTGGGGAAGAGGCCCTTGTCCTCATCAACATGGGGACAAGGTGCTTTAGGGGTCTTAGACCCCCAAAGCATCCTCCCAATGTTGAGGGCATGTGGCCTGGTACGGTTCAGGCGGGAGGGGGGGCCGCTCTCGTCCCCCCTCTTTTCCTGCGGCCTGCCAGGTTGCGTGCTCGGATAAGGGTCTGGTATGGATTTTGAGGGGGACCCCACGCCATTTTTTTTGGCTAGGGTTCCCCTTAAAATCCATACCAGACCTCAAGGTCTGGTATGGATTTTGAGGGGGACCCTACGCCATTTATTTTTTTTTTTTTTAGCTGGGGTCCCCCTTAATATCCATCCCAGACCTGAAGGGCCTGGTTATTGAATTTGGGGGGACCCCCACGCTTTTTTTTGTTTTTTATTAATGAATGACAGTTCTCTGTGTTACAGGAGCCATCAATTCATTAGCCGCGAGTGCTTTTAAATAGCTTTTTTCCTGCAAAAATTACACTTTTTTGCAGGGAAAGTTCTAAGCACAGGAAACCTGCCCCCCTTCACAGGCCACCTATAGACACCCCCCAGATGTGATACTGCAATGCTGTTCTAACAGCATGCACACACAAATCCCCAGAAATATAGCATATCTTGTCAGCAGCACACTGACACGCTGACACTGACTGAAAAATAATATGCGAGGCCGCCGGCTCGGCGGCCTCTTATACCATGGGGCGTGTACTAAAGCCCCTGAGCTATAATTGGCTACAGGCATCCTGCCTGTAGCCAATTATGGCTCTCCTCGCTGCCGGCGCTGTGATTGGCCAAGCATGCGGGGTCACAGTGCATGCTTGGCCAATCATCAGCCAGCATTGCACTGCGCGGGCCGCAATGCATTGCGGGGCCGCTCGCATCACACGAATTTGATGCCAGCGGCCCCAATAGTTCTGGGCTCGCCGAGCGAGCGAACGCCCGGTGCTCGATTCGAACATGGGTTTGAATCGAACACCGGGCTCATCCCTACTTCAGGGCCTAAGTATGAGCAACCCATGTGTGTGTGTGGAGGGAACACCCAAGTGTGAGCCACCTTTTCAAGAGACTGTAACATCTGAGAAGACAAATGGAAAGGTTCTATGACAAAGGAGACAACTGTCAGGAACTCATATAATGGAGTTTTGTTGTTCAGTGCTAGAGACTACTGTCAGAAAGTCATGCTAATGACTGCTGCATTGTCAAGCATTGAGAAGTGTGACAAAATATAGCTCTCCAAAATGTCAGGTAGGTGACTAATCCATTCAATAAGAAGCGAGGCAAGTCCAGAGGCATCTTGGTGGGAGCAGCCACCCAGTTGGAGACTCTTACAAGTATAAAATTTGCATTTATACACAACATTTTTAAATACATAAAATGCATCTGCTTTTTCAATAGTGCCATTCACACTGTGAATTTACCTGCATTTAGGTAAAGTCAAGTTAGCTGCATTTAGAGAAAATAGAATTATGTGCATCCAGAATCTGATTAGACACCCTAAATTCAGCTAAATATGTGTAAACAAGCCTAAATACAGTTAAACCTAAATTCAGTAAAAACTGATCTCAGGGCATGAAGCTGTTTATTCTTTCTAGATGTGTTTAGAAAAGCTAAATGCAGAAGTGCCAGTTTGGTTAGACCTTATTTGGTTAGACCATTTTACATACAAATAAGGAGGGAGGGGACCCAAAACAAATAAAAAGAGGTCAGAACATAATGTAATTTGATTGGGCATCAAAATCTTGTTTTTTTTTCCCCAAAGACTAAAATTACTATTAAACCATAAAAAAAAAATGATAATTGAAACATATGCAATCCAATTTCTGACAGATAACAGTGTATTAAGAATGATTATAAAATTATAGGAAATTGCGCTAATCGTGAAAAGTAAAGCAGCTGCTCAAAATGTTATACCACATTAAACAATAAGAAATTAGACAGGGAGCTGCGCTATATTAAACTAAACTATAAATGTGATGGTGATATCGTAATAATCACCCAATGTGAACATATAAGTGAATGTGTGTAATGTATATGCACAATGTCTTAATGTAGGTATAAATACCGATGGCTAACATAGACAAAGCATACACAAATTATCACCTCTACCCACAACGTAAAAGCAAATCTTAAAAGTATTGTATCCAGGGAACACTTAATATAAGTGACAAAAAAGTGCATATACAAAAACAGAAAAACGAAAAGAGGTGCACTGAACCAGTCTATGTATATTAAAGGTCCATAGCTGATAAAGTCCTAAATGAAAAAAAAGAATGATTGCAACAAAAACTCAAAAATCCTCCATGTGATGGACGTGATTAATAATTTCACAGCATGCTTGAGAAGTGAGTGTGCCACCACCAGGAATACACGCTGCCTGCTTACCAGAGCTAGGTGGTCCCTTGTTATAGGGGACCCCTATGCACAGATGGCCTTAACCCCAGCCAGGGATCACGAATCCTGGAAAATCTTTATCCTGCAATGTATGCTGGTTACTGGGAAGTAAGCCAGCTCACGGACAGCTCGGGATCAGGATCAGCGGAAACACAGCATATATCGGTACCGGAGGGAGAAATGAAGCGCTCACATAGCATAAAATCCTTAATAAATTTATTTGTATAAAAAGACAAGTAAACACTTACAGTGTTGAAGATAACAAAAAGCGGCAGAATAAAGCGAGCCGGCCGGTCTCGCTCAGCAGCCCGTGGATCCGGGACTACAACGTAAGTGCGGTGACGTCAGGGCGTCGCTCCTCCTCCCTACGCGTTTCGTCACAGATAGGACGTCGTCTCGGGGCACGGGCGGCGCTCTGACGCACCGCACTATATACCACAACAAAGAACCAAGCCTCGATTTGAATCCCGGGCGGTAGGACGGCAACCGCCATCTTGGTTGTGGGTAAACTTTGCAAATCAATGCCAGTAAAAGGAAAAAAATAGTTTAAATGTATATATATTAACTAGGAGATTATGTCACTCTATAGTTATTATCTAAAGTCTGAAAGACTGTCATGTTAAAATCGAAGCATCTCCGCTAATAAAGTTGTCTAGAAAAGGGAACAATTATTTTAGGAAAGTACCATATATCGGGCCGTGGTCATACACAGTCAATATCTGAAAGCCGACCTTATAGCCAAATTAAATGAGGATGAAATACAGAACATTGATTGAATTTGTGACTGTAAATATCCTATATGGAGACATTAAGGGCAGACACTAACAGTATATTAGCAAAAGTTCCGAGTGGTGCAGTATCAATGCCGCGTCAAGAATAACGTCCCAACACGGCAAGATATGCACCAATCTGAGTGTACAAAACCAAAAAGTAGGGAAAAAAATTTATATAAGGGGGGTAATATGGGGAAACTGATAAAATATTATTCCCCCATAAATTAGTACCTTAAAGGTAAAATCAATTACGTGGTTTATACTATATTATATTTATGTTATATAGAGGATATTAGTGGCCACCAGATGGCAGTCACATTAAGAGTATTGACTAGAGAAATAATGGGTGTCTCTCATTATGGTGGCAAGAAAGCAAACTATGACAGAACATAATCAGATAGCTTATGTTGTCTTGACTCAAAATGTTTAATCACCCAAATATGTGCGTGTGATGGTCATACCAAGCACATCTATCTGGCAGTTGGGTGGATTAGCGAGTATTAATTCAAATCTAAAAGGCCAACTTGGGTGATTGGCCTAAATTTGGGCCTATCTACTACCAGAGATCCAAATCGGGGTCTTGTACCTAATAATGTGATCAACATTCTGAGTGGTCACCAAAAATATTATGGAACAAAAAATTGAACAAAAGCATTTTTTCCCTACTTTTTGGTTTTGTACACTCAGATTGGTGCATATCTTGCCGCGTTGGGACGTTATTCTTGACGCGGCATTGATACTGCACCACTCGGAACTTTTGCTAATATACTGTTAGTGTCTGCCCTTAATGTCTCCATATAGGATATTTACAGTCACAAATTCAATCAATGTTCTGTATTTCATCCTCATTTAATTTGGCTATAAGGTCGGCTTTCAGATATTGACTGTGTATGACCACGGCCCGATATATGGTACTTTCCTAAAATAATTGTTCCCTTTTCTAGACAACTTTATTAGCGGAGATGCTTCGATTTTAACATGACAGTCTTTCAGACTTTAGATAATAACTATAGAGTAACATAATCTCCTAGTTAATATATATACATTTTAAACAATTTTTTTCTTTTTACTGGCATTGATTTGCAAAGTTTACCCACAACCAAGATGGCGGTTGCCGTCCTACCGCCCGGGATTCAAATCGAGGCTTGGTTCTTTGTTGTGGTATATAGTGCGGTGCGTCAGAGCGCCGCCCGTGCCCCGAGACGACGTCCTATCTGTGACGAAACGCGTAGGGAGGAGGAGCGACGCCCTGACGTCACCGCACTTACGTTGTAGTCCCGGATCCACGGGCTGCTGAGCGAGACCGGCCGGCTCGCTTTATTCTGCCGCTTTTTGTTATCTTCAACACTGTTAAGCCCCATACACACGGTCGGACTTTTTCATCAATTTGGTCCGATCGGACAAGGTTGTTGAAAAATCAGACCGTGTGTATGCACCATCGGACAGTGTTCGTCGGTTTGTCCGTCGGACAAAGTCTTATCTCCTGCTGGAAAGATTTGCCGTCAACCCGGTCCGATCACACCAAATCCGAGCGTGTGTACGCTTGTCCGACGGACAAAGTGCTACGCATGCTCAGAAGAAATTCTGTGACGGAAGCGCTCGGTCAGGTAAAACTACCTTTCCTAATCGACACAGCACATTCGTCACGCTGCAATGTTAAAATGTCTTTAATGCAGCGCATTCTCTTTTTCTTTACAATGCAACAAGAATGACATGTTTTAGCAGCTCCTATTCACCCGCACTTCTCACAAACTTACTTCTTTATTACTTTGCAGCATTTATACACTACATGTTTATTTTTACTCAGATCGTAATACAATCTTTCTTATTTTTTTACCCAGATTTTTTTTTTTTTGGGGGAATACATATTTGAAGGAGATTTTTTTTTTTTTGGAGGGGGTTTGTATGTCTCAACTTAGCAAAACCACATTATTAACATTTGTATTTCTTGCTTACATTTACTAGGAGTTTGTTGGTTGTTGGTGCCCCTTGTTAATTCTAGGATTAGTGAAATGTACCTGCCTACTCAAAGAAAAACTGTCATTGTAGAAAAGTAAAACACAATAGTCAATGATTATTTCAAATCAAAAAAACCTTTATTTATGTCTCAGCAACAGACCAAAGAGGAACGCAGCCATGGTGAAACTTGGGGAATTTGCAAAGCCTTGGACACCCATGGCAACCATCATTTTACAGACTTAAACAATTGGGGGCATGAAGACTACCTATCTAAATAATAAGGGAGCGCAATCTGGTCCTGAAGTCCAAAACATCCGGAACTGCAGCAGATGCCATCTAGGTCCCCAGGCTCTGGTACTACGAGAGGCTCCATCTTCTCTCAGACCAGACTGAGTCCAGGTTGTCACTCTCTTGTCTTCCTTGTACGCTTCCTTCCACGCCGTGGTGCTGGTGCTGGTGGGGTGGCAGAAGGAGGAGGAGGAGGCGGAGCAAGGTCACTCTCGCAAACATGTGTGAGGGGAGTCATCTCCCCAGCCATCCCCTCATTTAGTATTTTGAGGATGACCTCCTCACACATGCTGCGTTGCCCCGCCTCCATACCCGTAAATTTACTTGTAACCAAGGAGGCAAAGGCCTCCTCGTAGGTGGGTGTGGCATAGAGGGAGGCTGAGGCATCTTTTATCAGCTGGAGCGCTGACTCTCCCACCTCCCCCATGTTTTTCGCCCTTCTGTAGGGAAGGCGGAGGGGAGAGACTTGGGAGACAGTCAGGCTCCTACGCCTACCCCCCTCTTGGCTGCCACTACCCCCTGCCTCCTCCTGACTGCCACCTTCCACAGCCACCTCCTGGCTGAGGTCTTCCTGTGTCTGAAAAAGGGACATAGTTTCAGTTATTTGTTCATCAAACACACACAATTCTCATCTAGTGACTGTTGCAAAATGTTTTCAAATACAAAACCATACAATTCTCAGCCCTGCAGTTTAGATTCTTCCCAAAAATGTCTCCCACACCACTGTCTGTTGATATGTCAATCACGTTAGGAAATAAGCAATTGGGGATCCTGAATTAACTGAACATCATTCATTATTCAACAAACTGGTTCCAAAACTACTATACCTGGAACAAACTGGGCACCTGCACATATTCCTGACTGGAAGGCCCAGGTTGGTCCTCGGAAGCCTCATCAGGGGTGGCGTGCGTGGAAGGACGCGTGCAAGGAAGAGTCGAGAGTGACTTCCTGACAGTAGCCTGGTCTTTGAGAAAGTGGAGCCTGTCATAGTACCAGAGCGTGGGGACATGGACATCAGCTGCTGCAGCTCCAGATGCTTGTGACTTCAGGACCTTATTGCGCTCCCGGAAATAGGTAGTCTTCATGTTGTTTATCTTCACTTTTAAGTTTGCGACGGTTGCCATGGGCAGGGTAGGCTTTACAAATGCCACCAGTTTCAGCAGGGCTGCGTACCTCTTTGGTCTGTTGCTATAATCCCTGTGTTTTGCCTGCCATAAGAGGGGGAATTGCCGGTATTTATCAATGAAGTGTGGGAGAAAGCTCACGTTGTAGAACGCCTCCATCACCTCTGCAAGACACAACGCCACACAAAACAATATAAATAATGTCAGCCTAAACTCTCCTAATCTTCTCCATAAAGAAGCCTCAAGTTCTAATCAGTCTAGGCTAGTTATGTACCAACGTCAAATTGTACCTTCGTTTGTAGCGATCGTCTCGTGCGTGAGCTTTCTCTCCCCTCGTCTCCCAGATCGTGGCTACGACACAGGCGTGTGACGTTTTATATACAGTGCGCATGCGTCAAACTCCGCCCGCCCCTGACGATCTTTCTCGTCTATTCCCCACCCCTTCTCTTTACGGCGCAGTGGGGAGAGCACATGGCGGGGACACAGCAGGTGCGCCCCAAATATCCCCCCAACGAGGAGGAGGACGAGGAAAGGCCGGAGGCAGAAACGTCCCGATCCCGGAGCCTGAAATTCAAGGCCTCCAATATGTCATTTGGAGAAATGTTGGAGATGGTGGACATATTAAAGAGGAGCGACTATGATGGGAAGTATGGGCCTTACCTCAACCCCAATGTCCGCAAGGCCAAGATCATGTCTAAAGTTGTGAGAAGGCTGTACAATCATTTTGGGGTACAACGATCCAAGGAGCAACTGAGGAAACGCTGGTCAGACCTGAAACTGAGGGAGGCCGATCAGTACAGAAAGATCAAGAGAATTCTTCAAAAAAGTAAGTAGTTGTGTTTTGTGTTTGATTTCTTGCTTGCATACTGCTCCATGTGGTTTGATTTTTACAAAGTTGTACATTCCAAAATGGCCACTTTCATGTTCGTCTGTGCATTCGATCGTACTCAGCCTCGATCTTTCTGCCACTGTCATGGTCGTGTGTGTGTCCATTCGATCGTACGCAACCTCGATCGTGCGGCCACTTATAATACGATGTTTGGTGTTTTTTTGGGGGAAAGGAAGTTTGTTCTCCCTAGAAATGTCATCCAGAATGTAAAGCCAATTTATTCAATGTAAAGGAGAGGTCACCCAGTAGCTGTTTACCCATCTGGACTCGAGAGCACTAGTGCTGGGACACCCAAACCCCCTTTTTATTAGCCTTTTCCACACATGTGCTCCAGTGGATACTAGAGGGGGGTCTCCATCACACAAACTTCTACCAAAAAGCTAGTCAGTTTAGCACCTTTACAAAGTGACTACATTCATGTAGTTGACATTTGTAACTGGCCAAACTAAAATAGTGTCCGTCACTTTCAAGCAATGTTTGTCATTTCCTATTTCTGCCCTCAATAGTTTGTGTTGCTAAATCTTCCTTTTGGACATTCTCATAGGGGAGCGAAAACTTGGGCCGTCTGAGGAAACCCCCAAACCAACACCTCCCAAAAAAGGGGAAAGAGCAGAAGCAGAGGAGGAGGAGGAGGAAGGAGAGATCATCGAACTTGGAGAAATTGTCACCACAACAGGTGAGTGTGGGAGAACACAGCTACTGGTAAGCTAATCCATGTATGGCTGCCTCATTTCCAACACCCCATTTTTGTTTGTTTGTGGTTTTTAGGTGACGTGGATGTTGTGGAAGAAAAATCGCACTTTACCACAGAGAGTGCCCACGTACTCATCGGAGAGATAATGGTCTGCAATCGAGATCTAGATTACATAAAGCAAAACATCAATGATGTTCAACAAAAATTGAAGAACATCATTGATGTTTTAGGAAAAATATGAAAACGCACCAAGTAATTAACACACATTTGTGCCTGCTTATGAACACATTTGCAACTTAAAAACTGTCTGAAATTTGGAACATGCACACATTGTGTCCACATGTGCTAGCTCCCACCATGGTGGATGAATGGCAACGTTTTTTTGGGGGTGCAAACACTTTACGAACTACGAAAGTGGTTGTGGTGAAGGGGTTGCACCCCCAAAAAACGTCCATTCATCCCCATGATGGAAAATGGCACTTTTGAAGCTTCTAGGCATGTGTTTTCCCATCTAATGACCATTTTCAGACCCAAATTGTGTGCATGTTCCAAATTTCCACTTTTCGGGGGTGACCCCCCCATGTGATGAAGGCAAGATCAAACACACTTTGAACATATAGTCATGTCTGATCTTGTCTTCACTTTACAAAGTTGAACTTTCCTACTTCATAGGTTCTGCTTAGCTCCATGCCTGGTTTTACCAATTGCGTAATCTTTGTAAATAATGTTGTAAATAACCAAGATGTTGTCAGTTTTGGCGTGAAGATTGTAAACGCACTTGTGAATGTTTTCCAAGTAAACTTTTTTATTTTTCAAAATGTGTGGCTTCCTTATTTAAATAAAACAATGCATTATGTATGTAAAATGTAAAGGATATGGGGGGCAATGGGTGTTATTTACTAAAGGCAAATCCACTTTGCACTGCAATTTCCTTTCCCAGGAAACTTTTTCAATGCACTTGTAGAGCATAGCGGATTTGACTTATGTAAATGACACCCACAGTGCTTTGTACGAAAACACGGAGCACAGCATTTTGAGAATACACACATGTCAGACCTGGTGCTGAAAAGGAGTATTTTGGGTGTCAGTTATGCAGGACAAACCTTCTCTAGACCAAAGATTAGGTAGCAAACACACATGAGAATAATCTTTTGGGGAAGAAGAGACTGTTACCTCCTTTTGCCCAGAAAGTGCATTACCACTGTCGAAGGCAAAGGGAAAAAATGACAAAGTAAAATAAGCTAAAAAGAAGACTGAAATGACAAGAAATCAGAGGTTGGTTAAAATATCAGATTTATTAAAAAATGCCTCTCACACATCGTCAGGCAGAGCAATGGCCCCCCTACCCACAAAGTATTCCATATATTGGTCCCGGACCACGCGGGCATTGAGAGGGGGCAAGCCTGGACGTGCCACTCGAAGGGCTGTGAGGTCCGCATTTGGAGGGCCCTCCACATCTGGGCCAACGGGCACCACATAGTTCCTGTTATGTCTTTTGAGGAAGTTGTGCAATATGCAACAGGCAAGAACTATGTGGTTCAGTTTGTATTCCGCCAAGTTAAATGCCGTCAGGAACAGGCGGAAGCGGCTGGCCAGGATGCCAAAAGCGTTCTCCACCACTCTTCTGGCTCTGGACAGCCTGTAGTTGAAGACCCTCTGGTCCGGGGTGAGGGTCCTCATCGGGAACGGCCTCATCACATGGGGAGTCAGCGCAAACGCTTCATCTGCGACAAAGACGAAGGGGAGTCCTTCGGCATTCTCCTCTGGAGGTGGCAAGCACAGACTGCCACTTTGGAGACGCCAGTAGAACTCCGTGTGCGTAATGGCCCCACCATCCGATATCCGGCCGTTCATCCCCACGTCCACATACATAAACTCGTATGTTGCCGACACCACCGCCAACATCACTACACTATTAAACCCTTTATAATTATAATAGTAGGACCCCGAGTTGGGCGGTGGGACGATGCGGACGTGTTTCCCATCAATTGCCCCTCCGCAGTTAGGAAAGTCCCAACGGCTGGCAAAGTGGGAGGCCACAGTCTGCCATTCCTGTGGCGTGGAAGCGAACTGTGGAGTGAAACAAGAAAAAAAAATGAGTCACTTTGCACCTAAACATTGCAAGCAGATTAGACAATCAACATCTTGGAACAAGAGCATTGTATAAAATTGGAGGCTGGAAAGTATTTACACAGAAAAGTAGAGGCTCCCTTCACAGATTACTCACCCCCCCATCAATCCCCCCACTGCTGATGGGACATTGGCAATAACTATGGTTTTGGGGGGGGGGGGGGGGGGGGGGTGGTGGACAGGTAACCCTCTGCACTTCATTGATTGGCAAATGGCTCAATAATGTGGGCTAGTTTGGCCAGACCCTCTGTACTTAACACTATTGGCAGGCCACAGGAAAGATCAAATAACATTTCCCCCCCCCCCCCAAAAAAGGCAGGCACAGTGTGACATTATTAAATTACCAAGCAAGCTAATAGGAGGGAAAGAAGACAAAAAATTAGGAAATGGAATGTATGGAGGCAGTCCCTTGCACTACATGCTTTGCTGAATTCATCCCTAAAGATGCGCACTATAAAGAGGTAGGTATATAGTGTGTATTGACCTTGGGAAAGCCAGCAGATAAAGGATTGGTACCATCTGACAGAGCAGTTGGGGGAGGGGGTTCCTAATGAGTTTGCCCCCCCCCCCCACCAAAAGAACAAAAAAAGGGGGCTCTACATGAAGTAAACCACACAGCAAACATTTGTGCATATTTTAGGGGGTGTTTTGGGGCAAACAATACTATGCAGCAGACAAAAGACATTGCTTAAGTGACTAGGCCATAGGTGTCTATTGGGGCAGAAGAGCATGCTGGTGAGGTAAGTGAAGGGAAAAATGCATGAAGGAGAAAAGGGGCACAGCATATTAGAACATATTGCAATCATGGTAATTAGGGAAGGAGGTCAAAAATACAAGTCATTAGCAAACAGAGCATACATAGAAGGGAATAGTAAAGTAGAAATGTTACCTTAATATAGTCCTCCTGCAGGACCTGAATGATGGCAGAACAGGTCTCTGGAATAATGATTCCCAGGGCCTGGGGAGAGATACCTGAAGAGAACTTCAAATCCTGAAGACTTCTCCCTGTCGCCAAGTACCTCAACGTGGCAACAAGCCTCTGCTCCGGAGTAATGGCTTGTCTCATGCAGGTATCCTGCCGGCTGATAAAGGGGGTCAGCAAAGCCAAAAGACGGTGAAAATCGGGGTCCGTCATCCTGAGAAAGTTCCTGAAATCATCAGGATTATTCTCCCGGATCTCACGAAGCAAAGGCATGTGCGAGAACTGGTCACGCTGAAGCAACCAATTCTTGGTCCACATACTCCTCGTCACTCTGTTCATGGACGGGTCTTGGCTCAAAGCTAAAAGCCCGACACCAATTCCGCGTACAGCACGAACTCGGCGACGAGTACGCACGGGAAACATCGCTCAGAAGGTCACAAAAGGTCGGCTGGTCAGAACGGACAAACAGAAAGCACCGATAAACAGCAAGGCCTGAAAGAACGAAGTGAATACCAGCAACGAGCAGACAATAAGCAGTGCAAATCAAAGCGTCCTAGATCAAGATATAGGCCGCAATGACCAAAAAATGCGAACTGACTACACGCACTAATAAACAGATACGCACGACAAGCACAAACTGAAGAGCAGTAACGATCTGAGTCAGAAAACTGAGAAGCGCGAATCTTAAGTCACCAAACTTCCACTAACTCTCGATAAACACGGGATCAGCAGAAGGAGCCCAACGGGTGCCTGACGTGGTGCTGAACTTCCCTTTTGTAATCTCGTGGACGACGACTTACGTCACGACGTTCTTCCGGACCGGATATTCCGACAACGTAGTCCGACCGTGTGTACGCAACGCCAACATCGGACAAAGTACGTCGGACAAAGTCCGACCGACCTGGTCCGCGGATTGTCCGAGCGTGTGTATGGGGCTTTAGTGTTTACTTGTCTTTTTATACAAATAAATTTATTAAGGATTTTATGCTATGTGAGCGCTTCATTTCTCCCTCCGGTACCGATATATGCTGTGTTTCCGCTGATCCTGATCCCGAGCTGTCCGTGAGCTGGCTTACTTCCCAGTAACCAGCATACATTGCAGGATAAAGATTTTCCAGGATTCGTGATCCCTGGCTGGGGTTAAGGCCATCTGTGCATAGGGGTCCCCTATAACAAGGGACCACCTAGCTCTGGTAAGCAGGCAGCGTGTATTCATGGTGGTGGCACACTCACTTCTCAAGCATGCTGTGAAATTATTAATCACGTCCATCACATGGAGGATTTTTGAGTTTTTGTTGCAATCATTCTTTTTTTCATTTAGGACTTTATCAGCTATGGACCTTTAATATACATAGACTGGTTCAGTGCACCTCTTTTCGTTTTTCTGTTTTTGTATATGCACTTTTTTGTCACTTATATTAAGTGTTCCCTGGATACAATAATTTTAAGATTTGCTTTTACGTTGTGGGTAGAGGTGATAATTTGTGTATGCTTTGTCTATGTTAGCCATCGGTATTTATACCTACATTAAGACATTGTGCATATACATTACACATTCACTTATATGTTCACATTGGGTGATTATTACGATATCACCATCACATTTATAGTTTAGTTTAATATAGCGCAGCTCCCTGTCTAATTTCTTATTAAGAATGATTATCAGATAGATGTGTAAAACCTGAACAAATAAACAAAAATGCTTCCAATACCACTACTAATGATATTGATAATAATGATAATAAAAATTATAATAATAATACTTCTAATCTGTTCACCTGCCTGTTATGTCTTACTGGGGGACACCGATATATCCATCATCTGCTCCTGTTGGCTCACACACTAGCCAACCTTTGTACTCTTCCTCTATCCACTATTTTGATCCAAGTCCTTTACTCCTTTTCTTTAGGGATGAGCTTTGGGACTCAAACCTTGCATGTTTGAACTTTGATGAACCACCAAACAAACTGACCAAATTTGTCTAGTTTCCTTGTGCAAAATCTCTAGCTGGTGTTTATAAACAAATGGACCAGGGATCACAGGTGACATTATTAACCAAACATGACTGTGACCATGACGGCCAGGGATCTGACTTTCATTTAGCAGTGATAGTGCAGATGGACATCGTGTATAAATATATATATATATATATATATATATACTCTGCATTCAGTGTAGCGTATATATACAGTGCATTCGGTAGTGTACACTTTCTAATACACTTTAGGTGGTATACACAGTATCTAATACAGTGTGTACAGTTTCTACTACACTTCTGATGGTGTACACAGTATACAATACAATGCAGCCGTGGTACCGTTTCTAATACAGTGCAGGCAGTGTACACAGTATCTAATACAGTGTTTACAGTTTCTAATATACTTCTGGTGGTGTACACAGTATACAATACAGTGAAAATACAATAAGAATTCCGCGCCAAATTTGATAATTTGAAAAATATATATAAATAAAAATGCTGCTCCCTTTGAAAAGAGTGAAAAAACTCCTAAATGATATGTGAAAAAGCAAAAGTGGGGGCGCTATATTGTGACTTGTTAACTTGATATAATTAATCTTAATCCGTGACCCCAATACCAAGAGGTGGAATAATCAAAAAGCTCAGTTAAATAACAATCAAGAAAAACTGAATTATGCTATTGCATTGATTCATGTCCACTGGGGCAGTACCCGGTTCCCTAAACAAGCCTTTAAAATTAGCACTTTTGATTTTTCACATTCGCAGTCCATAGACTTTAACGGTGTTCGCGTGTTCTGCTGCGATCCAAGCCAGCAGGGTGTTCGGCTCATCCCTAATTGCTGGTAATCAGAAGGTCTAGTAACACTTTGTTTCTAGTTGGTGCATTTACTATCTGACCCATGACAATGTCCTGCAAGACGTTTAGGAACAGGCGAGCCTTAGATGAATGCGCGGTTCCATCCACCCAGTCTATATCTGGATAATTAAAATCCCCCATTATAATGACACTTCCCATCCTTGCTGCTAATCCAAATTGTGATAGGAGGTCCACCTCCTCCCTCTGGTTAGGGGGCCTATAGCATACTCCCAGTACTACTTTCCCCTTAGTTTCCTCTCTTTGTAGCTCTACCCATAAGGATTCCCCCTCCTCCCTTGCTCCCTTAGTGATGTCGTCTCTCGCATTCACTTGTACGTCATTTTTGATATACAGGCATACCCCTCCCCCTTTTTTACCCTCTCTATCCCTGCGATATAGGACATAACCTTGAATGGTTGCCAGCCAATCATGAGAGCTGATAAACCAAGTCTCTGAAATTCCTACAAAATAAAAATCCTCCACGTAAAACAGTAGCTCTAGTTCTCCCATCTTGTCCCCCTGACTCCTGGCATTGGTGAACATGCCACATAGTTTAGACTGGTTGAGTACTATCTCCTTATTGGGTGTTCTGAGGTTGCAAATAAGACTTGTTACTGTACTTACCTCAGATTGAGGTGCTTTAGTGAACCTACCACTAATGCACCCAATACTACCCTCTGGAGTTGGTTTCATGCTGAATACCTCTACCTCTGGACCCCCCCGACGTCTAGGTTTAAAGCCCCTTAACTTTTCGGCCATCTTCACTCCCAGAAGATCTGCACCCTCCCCATTTAGGTGCAGTCCTTCCCCTCTATAGAGCTGGTAACCGACTGAGAAGTCGGCCCAGTTCTCTAGGAACTCAAACCCCTCCTTTCTAAACCAGCTCCTCAGCCATTTGTTTTCTTCCTTAATCTCCCTCTGCCTTTCTGGCGTGGCTTGAAATACTGATAGGATTTCTGAGAATACTACCTTGAAGGTCCTTTTCCTCAATTTAGCTCCTACGTCCCTAAAATTGTTTTTTAGGACACTCCATCTTCTTCTGATTTTGTCATTCGTGACAACGTGCACCATGACAGCTGGGTCTTTCCCAGCCCCTCCCAGGAATCTGTGCACCAGATCTATGATGTGCCGAACGGTAAACAACATACAGTTCGGCGCTTCAGGTCTTTGTAAAATATTGCCCTCTCTGTCCTTCTAATGCTGCGTACAGGCAGTCAGAAAATCCGATGAAAAGCTCCCATCGGACTGTTTCCATCGGAAATTCCGACCGTGTGTACACGGCATAAGAATTGAGTCCCATACCACCAGAATCTGTCTTTCCTTTCCCTTGGCTTTTCTAAACCCTTACTGGAGAAGTTATTCCCCAGGCAGCTAGGGGAGTCCCCCAGCAGTGCTGGTCCCTGACTGGTTCCACCAATGTCACTTTCCCCTCTACCCTTCCTGACTATCACCCATCTAGTCTGCTTTGGTGTCTGCCCCTCATCTCCACTCGCCTCTGTGCTGGCCCCTGCTGGCACCTGCCACGTATGATCCCAACTCTCCTTTAGTATAGCATGTCTTGTTAGTGTTGACAGTTGCTTCCCTAGAATCAGAACCTGGGCTTCCAGGGAAACAACATGCTTACATTTTGCACAGCAGTATTCGCCCTTAATCGGATGATCAATGAATGCATACATGCTGCAAGATGTAGACCAAGTCGCATCTCCACACCCGTCATCGTACCAACTAAAATGGGGATTGGGGGTTATACCCTGTCCAAATTAACTAACAACTAGCTTCCTGACACTAATACTCAACAATACACAGGTTCTCAACAAGACAACACACATCATGGTGGGGAGTCATCAGGATTGACTATAGATCTACATTACTGGACAAAATGGTTGATACTGATTTTATTACATAGTTACATAGTAGGTGAGGTTGAAAAAAAACACAAGCCCATCAAGTCCAACCTTAGTGTGTGATTTTATGCCAGTATTACATTGTATATCCCTGTATGTTGTATTCATTCAGGTGCTTATCTTATAGTTTTTTGAAATTATCAATGCTCCCCACTGAAATCACAGCCTGTGGAAGGGAATTCCACATCCTAACCACTCTTACAGTAAAGAACCATCTACGCAGTTTAAGGTAAAAACACTTTTCTTCTAATTTTAGTGAATGGCTGCATGTTTTATTAAATTTCCTTACACTGAAAGGTTTTATCCCTATTGTGGGGTTACCAGTACAGTATTTGTACATTGAAATCATATACCCTCTCAAGCGTCTCTTCTCCAGAGAGAACAAGTTCAGTGCTCATAACCTTTCCTCATAACTAAGGTCCTCCAGACCCTTTATTCGTTTTGTTGCCCTTCTCTGTACTCTCTCTAGTTCTAGCACATCCTTCCTGAGGACTCTTGTAGAGTGGGAGAATTATCGTTTTATCTCTGGAGTTAATCCCTTTTTAATGCATGCCAATATTCTGTTTGCTTTGCTTGCAGCTGCTTGATTTGATTTGATTGACATTGTTTTGGGAATGAGCAATAAGGGTTGCATCTTTTTTTTTTTAAGACAGTACACATTAATAAATAGAAGAAAAATGGTGTGGGATTATCCTTAAAAATGTAACCCTTATCTGCATGCAGCACAGGTGTTCAGGAAAGGGAGGCCCGCAAGTGTGTCTCCTCCCTTCCTGAACAATATCACATGCCTTTCAGCATTGGGGGTGTATCTTGCCAGGGGGTGGTAAATTCTACCTTTCCTTGCAAGGGACCTTATCTCCATGTTGAGAGGGTAATGCGGCGTACACATGGTCGGAATTTCCGATGAAAACAGTCCGATGGGAGCTTTTCATCGGATTTTCCGACCGTGTGTATGCCCAACGGTCTTTTTCTGTCCGAATTTCCGACGGACTTTGGATTGAGAACCTGTTCTCAATTTTTCCGACGGAAAAGCTTTCTATCGGATTTTTCGATCGTGTGTAGGCAATTCCGACATGCCAAAAATCACGCATGCTCAGAATCCAGTACGAGACGGAACCGCTTGGTCTGGTAAAACTAGCGTTCGTAATGGAGCTAGCAGATTCTTCACACTGCAATTTATTAAATTGTTCAATGCCGCGCATTCTCTTCTTTATAATGCTAGAAGAATGAAGTTGTTTTGCTGCTCATATTCACACAGAGTTTTCACAAACGTATTTCTTTATTATTTCTAGGTCTCTCCTGAATAATATTTATATTAGAATTTAAGCCACATCTGCATAAAATATCTATAATTTTTTTAAGTGCTTTTTTTTCTTTCATAAAAATACTTGTATTATTGTATTATTTTCTCGTGCTCTCCTTTTTATTTTTTATGTTACGTTTCCACAACACCATTATTATGTATTATTTGTAAACCTGTTTGTTGTTGGTGTCCCTTGTTAATTTTGACATTGTATTTTTGAAATGTACCTGCCTACTCACCCAAAATAAATGTATTTGCTATTTGTAGAAAAACACATAGGCAAGTATTTTCTGAAACCAAAAACAAAATTTATTTAACATCATAATAACAAAATAAAGATAAAGGCAACGCAGGAGAAATTGCTTGAATTTGTGCAGCCTTTGGCCCCCAAGGCAGACATACAAAAATTTGGTAGCTTGAGAAGTCCAATCTGGTCCAGGAATCCCAGAAAACAGGAGCAGCAACAGATGGTATATGTACCCAGGCTGTGGTACTACAACAGGCTGTGGGTTCTTTGAGACCAGACTGAAGGCAGGGGATCACTTCCTAGTCTTCCGTGCAGCCTTCCCTGCAGCCTTTCCTCCAGCCTTCCCTGGAGGCTGTGGCTCTGGAGGTGGCATTGTGGCAGGAGGAGGAGGAGGAGGATGGGGGAGAGAACACAGGTGTTCGTCTTCACAGATTTCCCCACTCAACCCCTTGTGAATTGTATAAAAAATTAGTTTTTCCCATTTCCGCTGTTGGCCCTCCTCCATTTGTTGTAAATTTTAGGCTATGTAGATGCCATAGGCCTCTGTAGCATCGAGGGGGGATCTGAGGGCGTCATTAGCCTCCTTGATGAGGGCCAGTGCTGCCTCCTCTGTTTTTGTGCCCTTCCTGGGTCTTTTGTAGGGAAGGATGAGGGGAGGCACCTGGGATTGCGTGTTACTGGGCCCTGCCACCTCCTGGCTGACAATTCCCCCTGCCTCCTCCTGAGTGCCACTAGCCAGAGCCTCGTCCTGGCTGAGGTCATCCTGTGTATGAAAAAGGGACATAGTTTTATTTTTTTGTTCATCAAACACACACAATTTTCAGCTCATGTTGAAAATTTTATGTTAAAGAAATAGAAAAGACTATCATTGTGAGCCCAGCATTTTTCCTTCCTGTCCTAATCTTTTTTGGCCACTTCTGTCTATTGATATGTGAAACAATTTATGTTAATTCATTCATTTATTAGCAATAATAACATCTACTTACCAACAATCTTTTTTTTTCACAGAAAAATTATGTATAAAAAACCTATACCTTGCTCCATCTGGGCTCCTCAATCTCTTCCTGTATGGAAGGCCCAGGTTGGTCCACAGATGCCTCAGCTTGGGTTGAGGAAAGGCTGGATGGAAGGCTGGTTGGAAGGCTGGAGGGAAGGGGTGCCAGAAGAGTGGAAAGGGATTCCCTGCCCTCAATCTGCTCCGGACCTCAGGGACTTCTGGACCTTCTGGTACTCCTTATTATTGGTGCTTCTCAAGCTACCAATTTTTCCTTCAACAAACTTGATGTCTGCATCGGGGACCCAGGTCTGTACAAATTCAAGCAATTTCTCCAGCGTTGCCCTCCTAGCTGGTTTATTGTGATACAAGGGGTTTTTCACCTCCCAGAGATTTCTCATCTCCCGATATTTATCAATGAATTCCCCAAGGAATTCTGGGTCCTTAAATGGCAGCATTATGTCTGCAAGACCAAACAAAATACAAAAATAAACATCTCAGGATAATCTTTCAACACAATATTGGCCTCAATCTAGATTCACATGACTCCAAAATTAAAATCTTACCTTCGTTCTAACGTTCGTCGTTGTTCAATGTTGTTTGTGGCGTCCATTCCTCCTTCCTCTGCACACAGATTGTAGTTACGACACACACGTGTTTGAAGCTTTATATACACTGCGCATGCGTGAATCTCCACCCGCGTCGCCAGCCCCTGACGTTCTATCTAGAATATTCGCCGCCCCGTCACTTTCGTTGCAGTGGGAGCGGAACATGGCGGAGACACAGCAGGTGCATAATTCAAGTAACGAGGAGGAGGAAAGCCCGGAGCCTGAAACGTCACGATCGAGGAGGAGATTTAAGGCCTCAAATATGGCCTTTGTGGAGATGTTGGAGATGGTGGACATCTTGAGGAGCAACGACTATGACGGGAATTATGGGCCATACCCCAACCCAAATATGAGAAAGGCCAAGATCATGAATAAAGTTGTGAAGAGTCTGTACAGTAATTTTGGGGTACGACGATCCAAGGATCAACTGATGAAACGATGGTCGGACCTCAAATTAAGGGAGCAGGATCAGAACAGAAAGATCAAGAAAGTTCTTTGAAAAAGTAAGTATATGTCGTGTGTACCTATTATTATTAATATTGCATGCTGCGCCATGTGTTTTTCCTTAATACGGTCTTGTACACTCCAAAATGGCTACTTTCATGGTCATATGCACAGTAATCGTTCGTTGGAAACCTTGTTCGTTATCCAAAATACGATGTTTTCACAGATAAATGATTAAATACATTTGTTGCTTCAAATTTTTTAGTTAATACAAAAGGTTTTTAGGACATTGTTGTCTAGATGTGTTTGAACCTAGAAGTAATATCAATCTTCATTCAGTGTAATGTATGTAGAGGACACTCTGCAGCTGTTTACACATCTGGACTCAGGTGCACTAGTGTGGGACACCAGAACAAACTTTTTAGGGTCTCAAACACAGGTACTCCAGTGGATACTTTGGGGTGTCTCCAGGTGTAAACTTATCCAAAAAAGGTAAGTATTCCAGCCTGAGGAATTAAGGGAATAAATCATGTGTTCAGCTTGGAATTCTGCCCAAACAGACAATTGTCCCCCACTTCCAAGCAATGTTTATCATTCATATTTGTTGGCTCAAATATCTGTGTGCTAAGTATACCTTTTGTTTTATTCTCATAGGAGAACAAAAGAATCGGGAAATATCATGTCACCAGGGACCGGCCACCTCCTGAAGAAAGGAAACAGAGGTCACCACAAGATGAGGATGTGGAGGAAGGAGAAGTGGTCGAGATTGATTCCACAACAGGTGAGTGTCTGACACCCCAGATTCAGGTAATAAGACATGTATGCCTGCCTATTTATAATACATGGTGTGTTTTTTTTTTCTTTTTAGGTGAAGTACAGGTTGTGGAAGAACAATCAGATCATTTCACCAGTGACAGTGCCCAAAGGCTAATCCAGGACATCATGTGGTGTAGTCAGGATTTAGAGATTATTCGCAAAAAAACTAGGGATATTGAAGTTAAACTTAAAAACATGATTGATGTCCTTGGAAGAATATCATTTTCACAAAAATTGCCACCATTTTGTTTTTTTAGTTTTAAATTGTACAACATTTTAAAAAGCCTAATTTTGAAGATGCACACAGTATGTCAACATGTGCTATCTGCCATCAGGAGATATCAATGTACGCGTTTTGTGCCTGCTACCCCTTCCTCAAAACTCAAGTCAGTGAGAGGAAGGGGTTGCACCCCCAAAACACATCCATTGATCCCCCATGATGGGAGATAGCACATGTTGACATTAGGCATGGGATCAGGATGTAAATCCCCAGTTTTCCTCACAATGTGTGTGCATCTTCAAAATTAGGCTTTTACAGGGGTGACTGCACCCCATCTGATGAAGGCAAGATTCACACATTTTGGACAATGTGGCTTAAAAAGTTTTTCTACGTTGAACTTTGTTAATGCTCGAGAGTTGTGTATGTTGTGTTTGGAAACATGGCTGTTTATGTAACGTAACCACAATTTTTTGGGGTGAAAATGCAAAACTTGTTATTTTTGTAAAAAAAAAAAACATGTGTGAATGTGTATGAACGTGTGAATGTGTATGGAGTAAAAAAATAATTTTTTACTCAACAATGTGTGGCTTCTTCTTTCAATGATCAATACCATTTTTTTGTGTTGAAATTGGTGTTTACAGTGACAATGGGTGTTTAGATAATAATGTACAAACCACTTGGCACTACAAGTGCACTAGGAGACACAAAAAAGAAACACAAGCAGGAAATTCAAAGCAAGATTTTTAAAGATAAATAAAGGTAAAATTTATTACAAAAGTGCTGGCAAAGCAATGGCCCCCCTCCCCGAAAAATATTCGGAATAATTTTCGCGCACTTCACGGGCGCTTTGGGGGGCAAGCCAGGACGGGCCGCTTCCAGAGACGTCAGGGATTGCAGTCCAGCGTCAGGCCCAAGTGTAACCATATAATTGGGGTTGGTCCTTTTTAAAAAGTTATGCAAGATGCAACACAATATCACAATGGTGTTAAGTTTGTATTCTGCCATATTAATGGCTGTTTGGAACAGACGGAACCGGCTGGCCAGAATACCAAACGCATTCTCCACGACTCTTCTGGCTCTGGCCAGCCGGTAATTAAATACCCTCTTCTCCGGGGTGAGGGTCCTCTGGGGCAATGGTCTCATCAGATGGTTTCCCAAACCAAAAGCCTCATCTGCTACGAACACAAATGGGAGTCCTTCGACATTCTCCTCCGGGGGTGGCAATCCCAAGCCACCACTCTCGAGACGTCGGTAGAACTTGGTCCGGCAAAAGACTCCTCCATCCGACATCCGGCCATTCCTCCCCACGTCCACATATATAAACTCATAGGTCGCCGACACCACCGCCATCAACACGATACTATTGAACCCCTTATAATTAAAATAGTATGACCCCGAATGGGGTGGTGGGACGATGTGGATGTGCTTCCCATCGATTGCCCCTCCGCAGTTAGGAAAATCCCACCGCTGGGCAAACTGGAAAAATATAATTAGTACATTTGATAATAAACATTACAAGCAGATTATACACAAACATTGTTGGCAAACATCAGTATAACATTTCTTGTAGTATTTAAAGGTTGTCACCATTTAGCGGGGCTCTCTGGATTGTTATAAATCCAGATAAATATATATATATACACTGTTCATCAAAGGTTAATATAAATATATATAAAACAATATTGTGTTGTGGGAATCCTTAAACCAAAGCGCCCTTTGAGAAAGTCATGATGACGAAACGCGTCAGAGCGTGACCTATACGACGACATGAAGTGACGTTGATGCTCCTGGCGTTCCATGAGCAGGCAAACACAAACCGGAAGGAGAATAGGAGACGCTGTGAACAGTGAGAGTGTTCACTCCATCACCCTACTAACCTGTTTAGTGCCTGGCAAAACCTTTGGATTAGCAATTTAAATGTGAGATAAATTGGTCTCATTGCAAGGAGCTTCAATAGGAGGACAAGTGTTGTTTTATTGTGAAATGTGGAGAAATACTTTTAAGGAATATTTTTAGAAAATAAAGACTGTTCAAACGTACTGGACTATCTGGACTTTTTTATTGTTTTATATACCAAAAACGCACTGGCCGATTGCTGATTTCTGATGATTGGAGGTGGTGGCGAATAAAGAAGGCGTTCTAAGGAGATTACCACTTGGGAGACTTGGACTCAATGCTGATAACAATAAGGATTGCGGTGAGTGTAAACCCCAGAGGGGAGTGTGGAGCACGGGTGGAGCATTTTGGTGGAAGTGCATACTATCAGCAGTCAACACTTTTATCTTCACTGGTTTCATAATATGTGGACTTTTTGAGGAATTTGCTCCTAAAACACCATGATACTAACTATGTATTAAAACATCAGATGGCCAGTGATTTGGTTTAAGGATTCCCACAACACAATATTGTTTTATATATATTTATATTAACCTTTGATGAACAGTGTATATATATATATATTTATCTGGTTTTATTACAATCCAGAGAGCGCCGCTAAATGGTGAGAGTATTTCAATGAATTTTATGATTTCTTTTTACCATTAACAAACAGTGCATACGTTTTGACGTAAGTGGCTGCTACAGGGCAACCTATAGAATTTTAATTATTGTATGTATTTTTTCACAAGTCATTGCGCCGAGATAAAGGGGAAAGGTGCATTGCAGCGCCGAATATCCTTTTCCTTTTTTTTGTTTTGGTTTAGTATTTAAAGGCTAATATATAAGTTCCACTTATCAGATTCCTCCCCCCTCTGATGGCCCCTTGTAAATATTTTAGGGGGAGGTATGTTTTGGACAGGTAACCACCCTCTCCACTACGTAATGGAGTAACAAAGTAATGTGTGATAGTTTGGCCAGCCCCTCCTTCATTACACTATTGGCAGCCCACTGGATAGGTAAGAAGAAGTGGCCTAAAAAAAACAAAAAAAACATGGAAACACATTTTTGGATTCTGCTATTACCTATCACAATAATAATAGGAGAAGAAAAATTAAAACAGTAGCATTTGAAAGTATTGAGGCAGGCCCTGGCACTACATGCTTTGAAAAATTCATCCATAAATATGACCACTAAAGAGGTAGGTATAGTGTGTATTGGGTTTGGCAAAGTCAGCAGATAGAGGATAGGTATCAGCTGACTGAGCAGTTGGGGGAGGGGGGTTTCCAAAATATTTTGGGCACCACAAAACAAAGCCTCAGGCACTCTGAATGAATTTAAGGACAACTATAACATTTGTAC
The DNA here is from genome assembly GCA_028564925.1 of Lithobates sylvaticus. Lineage (NCBI taxonomy): Eukaryota > Metazoa > Chordata > Amphibia > Anura > Ranidae > Lithobates > Lithobates sylvaticus. The sequence goes on along the minus strand of CM053030.1, from coordinate 340,310,599 downwards.
AAATTTTAGGGGGTGTTTAGGGTAAAGCATTACAATGGAGCTGACAAAATACATTGTAAAGTGACTAGACTAGGTGTATATGGGCCCCAGATAGCATGCTGGGGGGGGGGGTTAGTGAAGGCAAATATGCATGAAGGATGAGGACAAAGGGGCACAGCATATTACAGCATATTACAGCATATTGAAATCCTGGTAATTAGGGAACGAGGAAAGAAATACAATACATTAGCAAACAGTAAATACATAGAATGTGATGTTAAAGAATAAAACTTACCCTCATATAGTCCTTCTGCAGGACCTGGATGATGGCAGAACAGGTCTCTGGAATAATGATCCCCAGAGCCCGGGGGGAGATGCCTGCCGAGAACTTGAGGTCCTGAAGGCTTCTCCCTGTCGCCAAGTACCTCAACGTGGCAACTAACCTCTGCTCCGCAGTGATGGCTTGCCGCATGCAGGTATCCTGCCTGGTAATATAAGGGGACAGCAAAGCCAACAGACGGTGAAAAATGGGGTCCGTCATCCTGAGATAATTCCTGAAATCATCAGGATTATTCTCACGGATCTCACGAAGCAGAGGCATGTGCGAGAATTGGTCACGCTGGAGCAACCAATTCTTGGTCCATGAACTCCTCCTCACCCTGTTCATGGACTGGGCTTGGGTCAAAGTAAGAACCCCAACACCAAGCCCCCGCACAGCACGAACTCTACGACGAGTATGTACACGCAACATCGCTTCTAAACGGTCAGCTGGTCAGAACGGACTAAAGAAAGCACTGATAAACAGCAAGGCCTGAAAGAACGAAATGCAAATCAAGCAACGAGCGGACAATAAGCACTGATAATCAAAGCGTACTATATATAAATATATAGGCCGCAAAGACAAACAAATGCAAACTGACTACACGCACTGATAAGCAAATATGCACCGACAAGCACAAACTGTAGAGCAGGAACGATCTGAAGCACAAGTCTGAAAAACAAGAATCGCCTATAACGAAACTTCTACTAACACGCGATAAACACGAGATCAGCAGAAGGAGCCCAACGGGTGCTGGACATGGTGCTGAACTTTCCTTTTATGGTCTCGTCGTACGTGGTGGACGTCACCGCGTTCTTGGCGGTCGGAATTTGGTGTGATCGTGTGTAGGCAACACAGCTTGAGCGGAATTCCGTCAGAAAAACCGCCAGAGTTTTTTCCGATGAGAATTCCGATCGTGTGTACGCGGGTTTGTAGGAACTTACTGAAACCTGGAAACCCTTTATAAAAAGAGGTTGGTACCAGTTCACTATTTCCCAAAAAAGGCAAAAGAAAATAAACAAAAACTCACAAAATCCTTTAATAAAAATCTATAAAAAGTGTAAGCAGTGTCCCCCAATGTAAGTCCATTGTCAATCATGTTGTCTAGCGATGGAAACCCAGTGAAAATCAAGTTGATCCACTGCTCAGTGATGTTTCCCTGTTCCTTGTCAATGTTGTCCTGATGCCACGATGACCCAGTACTCATGATGCTGCCCTGCTGCACTACCACCAATAAATGCCTGTTAAATCTCTGACTGCTGTCTGTAAACAAACTGGCTAGGGATTCTGGGTGACATCTTTGACCATATGTGATTTAAATTGGGGGACATTGTTTACATTTTCTTTGTATTTTTTTAAGAGAATTTGTCACATAGCATGGATTTTATTTACATTTACTTTACATCTTTGTGGGAATTAGTAAGGAGTACTAATGTACCCTAGTATTTATTCCACTGGAGGGGTAGCAGATATTTTGGGTCCCCTTAATATAAAATGGGCTTCAAGATTCTTTTAGGTAGGTATCCTCCACAAACCCTCACACCCTCTGGACTGGATGTGGGGATGAGGCATAGGGGTTGATTTACTAAAACTGGAGAGTGGAAATTCTGGTCCAGCTGTGCATGGTAGCCAAACAGCTTCTAACTTCAGCTTGTTCAAAAAAAACTCAGAGCTGAAGTTGGTTTCTATGCATAACGGCACCAGATTTTGCACTCTCCACTTTTAGTAAATCAACCCCATAGGGTCAAAATGCCTGTTATTTATAGCTGGTTATAGGAGTTTTTGTTCCCCAAAAAACTTTATGCAAATACTTTATTATATACTGTATAAACTGTACCAGCATTACGAAAAACAAAAAAAAATGGGACTACCCAGGCAAAACATTTAAAAACATTAAAATAAAAATTCCATATTGCCACACCAATCATGGGGATTGATGTGGACTCAAAGAATGATTTATTTATGAAAAGTTTGTTACTTTTTTCACCTACATTATTCGTCATTGAATGATAAGCAAAATACATGTCCATTAGGTAAAGCCAGACAGGTTATATCACCGCTCACATCTATAATTGTAAACCCACATCTCCAAAAATCTTGTATTTGTCTATTTTTTGATGAGCGATTAATGAGCCAAATGTGCTTGGGTTCAGTTTGGGGTGGGGGTTCACTGAACATTACTGAAGTTTGTGTGCTGAATCCGAATCCTATTGACGTCAATGCAAGCCGAAACTAAGAAATCAGTAATGGCCACTTTCTAGGCAAATAGGCAAGGGATTATCAAACAAATTACAATGGGGCCTGGGCACTGCCCTGGGAAACATGTACCAAAGCAAAAAAAGTTTTTCGGCTGGGAGCAGGGATTTTAATAATGCTTAAAGGAAAACACAATTCTTATAAAGAACATGCCTAGTGGTGTCCCCTAACCCACCTGTGTGGCATATCTGTATGATGTATACAACCTACTACAGCAAAACTTATATTTACAAATAAAAAAAAACAGCTCAAAATGCTGGTAAATAGCCGCTTCCGGTTGTTTCTTCTGTTTTTAAACACAGTGGCTGGGGATTCTCTTCTTTCATACCCCCTAATCTCTACCAAATCCTTATCTTAGATGTGGGTCTGATATAGATGTTAATGAGGGACTTGATAAAAAATACATACCAGACCCTTACCCTTGATGAGTGTCTGACATGGATAACAAGGGGAACCCCAAGCCTGGCTGGCCAGCAAAGGAGCAGACAAGCATGTGGCCCCCCTCCTGAACCATACAAGGCCACATGCCCTCAATATGGGAAGGTACCTTGCCAGAGGGATCCCTTGGGCACCTTGTCCCCATGTTGATAGGAAAAAGGGCCTCTTCCCAACAACCCTGGCCTGATTGTTGTGGATTTTTTTGTGGGTAGAGCTTTTAAGAATCTTTGAAAATAAGGGAGCTCTTATAGCATTGGTTCATTAAAACATTTTCAAGGATTTGACTAATAAAATGTCTTATATGATACACTGACTTTAAGAGAAACACAATATGTGGTTGTTATAAAGAATGACTATGGGCTGTGACACAACTTGCCTGATATTTCTGCTTTGCAGTTGTGTTTTAAATGCTCTATATACCAGGAAAATAACATATTTGGGACCCTTTAAACTGATGGCTATACACCAATAGTTATGAGTGTAATACAACCTATTCGGCTTCACCTAATGGACATGTTTTGCTTAGCCTTGGATGCTGAATAGGTGTACAATGAGACTATAAATAAGAAAATATGTTGCGCTCAAAAAAACTCAGTGAATAAACAAAAACATAAAATAGTTCAAAATAATATAAAGTCCAACCAGCAGCACAAAATGGCTGAATTAAAAGGCCAGATGGAAATAAGGCAGGCGAGAGATACCCATCACAGTAGTGTTTATGAAGACAGATTCAGAAAGTTATCCTCCACCTTTTGAAATCACCAACATGAAGGTTAGGATGTACTCTTACCCCAGAGTGTGGACCCTGTAATTATGGAAGGTCACATAAGCATTTTGATATTTACCACTGGTATGTATCCAGGGAAGATACAGGGCAGATAGTGTGCGTCCCACACCATTGCACTTACACATATCCAAAAGTGTACAGGCAAAAGTTCGGGTGAGGATACACAGACATGTCATCGCGCTTGTTTGTATCGGTATTGATTACTGCTGGTTTTAACTTTTGCCTGTACACTTTTGGATACATATAAGTACAATATTTATTGAATAAATTCCCTGTAAGAAGTTTTTTTTAGAGTATTGGACCCCCTCTTTCTTTTATCTGAGTTACCGCTCGGGGTGGCTATAGGAATTTAATATGTTTTTAAATATCTTATCTGAGTAATTTGTGGAATCTTATTGTTTGTAATTTTGATTTATATGTAGTAAAATATTTGCATTCAAGTTTTCTTTGGGAATGCGTAAGCTTTTTTTTTTTTAATCCCCTATACCATATTTAATTTTGTTTGGTTTTTTTTTAGGCTGAAGATAGGTGGTCTATAGAGTTGGGTGAACGATTCGGCCCGATCATTGGCAGGATGCATTCTGTGCCCTGATTGGGCAAAGCCTTGGAGCGGGGCCAGGAAGCCGGGCTGTGGCGTCCTTAACAACTGATGAATCATCAGCTGTCAATGGGCTTCCCCGCTGACAGCTGAATAAAAAATGTTGCTGGTAAAAAAATAGTAGATAAAAAACTGCGTCCCCCCAAAATCCACACCAGACCCTTATCCAAGCATGCAGCCCAACAGGACAGGAAATGGGGAAGCGAGCAAACGCCCCCCCCCCTCCTGAACTATATCAAACCACATGCCCTTAACCTGGGGGGGTGGGTGCTTTGTCTTGGCTCTGCCCCCCCACCCCAAAACACCTTGTAGCCATGTTGATTGGAACAAGGGTCTCTTCCCCACAACCCTGGACTGTGGTTGTGGGGGTATGCGGGCAGGAGGCTTACTGTAATCCAGGCTCCCCATGTGATTGAGTATGGGGTACTATACTCCTACCCATTCACCAAAAAAGTGTCAAAAAGTAATAAAAACACAGAGACAGTTTTTGACAATTCCTTAATTAAAAATAAATACATTTAAAAACAGTGTCCCTCGATGTAAATACAATATCAATCATCTCATGGTCAGCAGGTTCTATGCATGCTACAGATGCGCCCCTTTCAAGCAGACTAAGGGGATTCCCCAGGCAAAATATTTAAAGGAATTTTTCGTTTTATTGTTGCACTTTAAGCATTATTAAAATCACTGCTCCTGAAAAAACTATTGTTTTAAAAAAAATGTTTTGCATTGATACATGTCCCCCAGGGTAGTACCCAGACATCCAAACCCCTTTTATGTCCAATTACTTGCATATAAGCCTTCAAAATGGGCATTTTTATTTTTCCTGTTCGGCTCCTATAGACTTTAACTACTTCAGCCCAGCAGATTTCCCCCCTTAAAGACAAGGCTATTTTTTGCAATACGGCACTGCGTCACTTTAACTGACAATTGCAGGGTACCCAAACAGAATGTATGTCCTTTTTTCCCACAAATAGAGCTTTCTTTTGGTGGTATTTGATCCCCGCTGCGGTTTTTATTTTTTGTGCTATAAACAAAGAGATAATTTTGAAAAAAACACAATATTTTGTACTTTTTGCTATAATAAATACCCCCCCCCCCCCCCAAAAAAAACTTCCTCAGTTTAGGTTGATATATATTTTTGGTAAAAAAAAAAATCTCAATAAGCGTATATTGATTGGTTTGCACAAATGTTATAGCGTCTACAAAATAGGGAATAGATTTATAGCATTATTATTATTTTTTTTTTACTAGTAATGGCGGCAATCTGTGATTTTTATCAGGACTGAGACATTGCGGTGGACAAATCGGACACTTTTGACACTTTTTTGGGACTATTGACATTTATACAGCGATCAGTGCTATAAATAGCCACTGATTACTGTATAAATGTGCAAAATGATCTGGAAGAGGCAAATGCATGAAATACTGGCTAACTAAAGGTGGAAGCGATACACATAGAAAATGTATATAGTGAAGCAACAAGGTAAAAATGGGTGGCAAAATGAAGGGATATAATATAATATAGCCACTGAATTTATACTAACAAATGAAAAAATGTAAGGAAAGGAAGTTCTGTTAGATTATTTGGTTCTGTACACTCATCTTTTAATCTGCACTTAAGTGTATTAAATTGTTTTTCAAATCCAGCATTATTATTGATTAATAGATAATCTTTTTTAATTGTATCACATGTTTTTAAACTTATAGAATCCTTGAAACCTATGTAAACATTTCAAATGAAGTGTCTTATTAACTGTCTTTTTTGTGTTTGCTTATAGAGAATTGGGAAATACATGAAAGAAAAGAGCATATACTATTTTGTCTTCAGAGATGTACCCTAAAGACAAAAACTGTCAGTCTTTCGAAAAATGAAAGCTATGTGATTTTTTCATTCAGTATTTCTTGAGCTGCAATAGGAAAATAAGAGTACAAGGAATTATCAAGAAATAAGTAGGACACTGTTCTTGACACATCTTTTCAGCTGCATGAGATCTTGCTGTGATTAAGTGTAATGCTTTTGTTTAGCTTTTACTATGCTTGATAATTTTTCTTTTTTTCTTTTTGTAATAGCTTATTTATCGATATTCAGGCATGAAAATCATTTTCTTGAATGCTGGGCTATTTGCAAGTCTTCTTATTGTGCCTGCCAGACAGAGGTAAATGAACAAATAAAGAAAATATATAAATATATATATATATATATATATATATATATATATATATATATATATATAAATAAAAAAGAAACTTGCTTTTATGCAGTGACTAGATGCATTATGCTGGTGATAAGAAAAACATGGTTAAATTTAACCACTTAAGCCCCGGACCAATTTGCAGCTAAAGGACCAGGCCCCTTTTTGCGATTCGCCACTGCGTCGCTTTAACTGACAATTGCGCGGTCGTGCGATGTGGCTCCCAAACAAAGTTGGCGTCCTTTTTTTCCCACAAATAGAGCTTTCTTTTTATGGTATTTGATCACCTCTGTGGTTTTTATTTTTTGCGCTATAAACAAAAATAGAGCGAAAATTTTGAAAAAAATGCAATATTTTTAACTTTTTGCTATAATAAATATCCCCAAAAAATATATAAAAAAACATTTTTTTCCTCAGTTTAGGCCGATACGTATTCTTCTACATATTTTTGGTAAAAAAAATAGCGATAAGCGTTTATTGATTGGTTTGCGCAAAAGTTATAGCGTCTACAAAATAGGGGATAGTTTTATGGCATTTTTATTAATAATTTTATTTTTACTAGTAATGGCGGCAATCAGAGATTTTTATTGTGACTGCGACATTATGGCAAACACGTCGCACAATTTTGACACATTTTTGGGACCATTGGCATAATACAGCGATCAGTGCGATTAAAAATGCATTGATAACTGTAAAAATGTCACTGGCAGTGAAGGGGTTAACCACTAGGGGGCAGTGTAGAGGTTATGTGTTTTTTTACTGTAAGGGGGGTGGCTTGGCGTGTGACATCACTGATTGTCTTTCCCTATGACAGGGAACAGACCATCAGTGACAGCCTCACTAGAAAGCACGAGGAGAAGTTTGTTTACACTTACCCATTCTTCAGCTCTGTGTCCCGATCGCGGGACACCGACGGCGATAGGGGCCGCGGCTCCTGTGGCCACGGTCACGGAGCTCAGGCTCTTAAAGAGAAACGTACCTGTACGTGCTTGTGCCCAGCCGCAACATTCTGCTGACGTAAATGTGCAGGAGGCAGTCCTTAAGTGGTTAAAGGGTTGGTGCACCCAAAACTGTTATTTCATTTTTTTTATATGCTGATGTGTTTAAACTCCCACTAGTCAATATTATTGAGCGAACAGTTCGACCTGAGCATGAGTTCAGGCCAAACATTGACTGTTCGCCCGTTCTGCAAACACCCAAATTGAACATTTGTTCGGTCTCCTGTCAGCCCAACATTTCACTGAGCACAGTGCAGTGTAATATTGCAGTGTGATATTGGAGTGGAGATTTCTACTAGTGAGTTAGAGTGCTATAGTGTGCTAGTGTGAGTGTAGAGTGTCAGTTTATTGTGAATATAGTGATAGTGCAGAGTTGAGTGTAGTGCAACCTACCTTTTTTACTTTAGGATCAGTTTAGTGTGAATATAGTAATAGTGCAGCGTGAATGTAGTGCGACCGTTCATTTTTACTGTAGTGCCAGTTTAGTGTTTCAAGGCAGGTTACCTGCAGTATATTGAAGTGTGTCAGGGCATGTTTACTGCGGTATATTGAAGTGTGTTAGTGCATTTTTACTGCAGTATATTGAAGTTGCATTAGTGCACCTTTGCTGCAGTATATTGAAGTGCGTTAGTGCAGTTTTACTGCAGTATAATAAATTGCGTTAGTGCACTTTTACTGCAGTATATTGAAGTGCATCAGGGTACTATTACAGCAGGATATTGAAGTGTGTTAGTTCACTTTTACTGCAGTATAATAAATTGCATTAGTGCACTTTTACTGCAGTATATCAAAGGGCTTTAGTGTACGTTTACTGCAGTATATTAAAGTGTGTTAGTGCACGTTTACTGCAGTATATGGAAGTGCGTTAGTGCATGTTTACTGTAGTATATTGAAGTGCGTCAAGGTACTTTTACGGCAGTATATTGAAATGCGTTAGTGCACCTTTACTGCAGTATATTGAAGTGCGTTAGTGCAGTTTTACTGCAGTATATTGAAGTGCATCAGGGTACTTTTACAGCAGCATATTGAAGTGTGTTGGTGCACTTTTACAGCAGTTTTACTGCAGTATATTGTAGTGTGTCAGTAGAGTGTATCTGTGTAGTGAGTACTCAAGTTAAAGTGCACCAAACACCACTTTTCATTGATTAACGTGCATCCAAGTACACATTTCCCCTTCTCTATTACATTTTGGTAATAAGCCCCCCATCATGTCTGGGAGGCCTTCAAGCAAAGGCAGACGTTCTCATAGCACTGTGAGGGGGGCAGCAGCGTCTGTGTCCACACTCCACAGGCAAAGATGGACGTGGTCTGTCCTGAGGCAGGGTACCATTTCCTTTGTTTAGTGATGTCGCCTGTGCTATCCAGCCACAGCATGCAGAGGTGGTGGACTAGCTTACTAAACCATCCTCATCTTCCTCATCCTTTATCACCCAAGGAGAAACTAGTGCGCAGTCCACCTCAGCTGCAAGAGCGGTTTATCCTGCTTCATTGTCCACAGCTGCTCCTGCCATAGCCCCAGCATCATGCATGGAGGAGTCAGTTGAGTTCTTTGAGAACACAGCATCAGCCACTTGCATCTTGAGGATTCACAGTCATTACTTGATTCAGATCTTGGTTTTGAGGTTGAGGTGGAAACATGAGCCTACAGAGAGGGGAGAACACTGGTAAACAACAAATTAGTAGTCATGTTCCCCCAGCTGCAGCGTATTGCCAAGTTGGCTCCAGTGATGATGAGGGTGGAGGGAAGGATAATGGTGCCAGATAGAACAGAGGAGGAAAGTGAGGGTAAGGCACAACCCCAACGAGGCAGCCATCATGGACGAGTGGAGAGCAGCCATCCTATTCCATCACATTGTGGAGCTGTTATTTCTGGGCTCACTTCTCACAGCTTTTTTAGCACACGAGCAGCTGATCGCACTGTTGAAATTTGCAATCTGTGCCACAAGCAGATCAAGCGTGGAAAAAACACCAGCCATTTAGGCTTGACAAGGCATTTAACCTCCTACCACTCAGCCTGTTGGCAAGAGCACCCGAAAGCCACACAAAAGGAATTCAATTCTGCTCCTCCTCACTCCTCACCTTTCAGGTCTACCACCGCTATGTCTTAAGACCTCTCAGCAGTCTCCCCTGACAGGGATGAGGGTATAGCGAAGGGTGTTACAGGTCATTGCAGCATGTCTGCCAGCAGCACACCACCAGCTGTAGACTATAGCAGCCAAATTTATCTGCCCAGCTGCTGTAGGGAAAAAAATATATAGTCACTGCCACCCACATGCCAGCATCCAAATTCAAGCTTGTCAAAGCTGCTGGCTTTACAACTCCTGTCTTTCCATCTGGTGGATTCTGCCCCTTCCACGATTTTGCAGAATGTGCTGTACCACAATGGTAGGTTTCCAGTCGCTATTTCTTTTCATGTTAGACCAATCCAGCTCTGTACCATCATGTGGAAGGCAATATTGTGACATCATTGGGCAAGGCAGTCCACCACAAGGTCCACATTACTGCTGACACATGGTCCAGCAAGCATGGTTTGGGCCAATATATTTCATTCACAACACACTGGGCAACTCTGCTCGCAACACCGAAGGGTGCAGGGTGTTCTGTCTAGGGGACAGGAGCCACACTGGAGCAGATATTCTTTAAGCTCTGCAGGGGCAGGCCCAAAGGTGGTTCATGCCACGCCAGCTGGAGCCAGGAATAGTGGTGTTTAATAATGGCACTAACCTCCTGTCTGCCTTAGACTTAATTTGGTGGTGCAGCTATCCTTAAACTGGTACCCAGGGTTGAAAAATCTGCTAAAACAGGCCAGAAGAGTCTGTAGCCAATCAAGGCATTCATACACAGCCAGTGCTCGGTTGGCTGAAATTTTGGGGTAATTCCACCTGCCTGTAAACTGCCTGATTTGTGACATGCCTACCAAGTATAGTTCAACTCTGGCAATGCTGCAGCAGCTGCCAATGCAGCAGAAGGCTGTCAATGAGTACATGTGTGAGTATGGCACAACGACAGGCAGGCTCAATTTTTTCCCACGCCAATGGCTGCTGATAAATGATGCATGCACTTTACTGTCATCATTTGAGGAGGCCACAAGGATGGTGAGCCGTGACAATGCATGCATCAGTGACACAATCCCTGTTGTGTTACTGCTGGAGCAGACTTGGCGTGGCATTTTGGACAGGGCACTCGCAGCAGATCAGCGGAAGGAAGAGGAGGACTTCCTTTCCTATCAAGCCTGCTTTATGCAGACACCATACTTGCGATGCCACAGAACTTACAAGAGGAGAGGGAAAAGGAGGAGGAGGATTCTGGCAGTTTTGTAGGCATTGAAGTCATTCGTCAAACCTTAAGAGATGATTTTCCATCCCCAGAACCCTTGGGAATAGTACGTGACTGGGAGGAGGCAGTTCCAGATACTGCAATCCTCAGTGATCCAGAGGACTCTGCTTCTCATGCCTCTGCAAACTTGCGGTGCATGGGCTCCATCATTCTTAAAAGCCTGCAAAAGGGCCTGAGAATTTGTGGCATCAAGGAGAAGGATCACTATTGGTAGGCAAACCCTCCTTGACCACCATCAAGGGGAAATTCTCTGAACTCAACCCATCCTCACACAGGGTGCAGAGGATGAAATATCATGAGTAGGGTTGAGCAAACCCGAACTGTAAAGTTCGGGTCCGTACCGGACTTTAGGGTGTTCGGGTCCCGTACCCGAACCCGAACAATTGACTGTATGTTCGGGTTCGGGTCCGGTGTTCGGGGATTTAATGGTGCTTTTTAAAATGTCTTTTAAAAGCACTCGCGGCTATATGAATTGATATTCATATAGCCGCGAGTGCTTTTAATACAGAGAACAGTCATTGAAGTCATTTATTTTTAAAAAGTTAGTAATAAAAAGTGTTTGGGGACCTGGGTCCTGCCGCAGGGGACATGTATCAATGCAAAAAAAACTTTTAAAAACGTCAGTTTTTTCGGGAGCAGTGATTTTAATAATGATTAAATTGAAACAATAAAAGTGTAATATTCCTTTAAATTTCGTACCTGGGGGGTGTCTATAGTATGCATGTAAAGGGGCGCATATTTCCAGTGCTTAGAACTGTCTCTGCAAAAAGTGTAATTTTTGCAGAAAAGAAAGCTATTTAAAATCACTCGCGGCTATATGAATTGTCGGCTCCCGTAATACAGAGAACAGTCATTCATTGAAAGCCATTCATAAAAAAAAAGTCATTGATAAAAAATAAAAAAAAACAAAAAATAAAAGCGTAGGGGTCCCCCCAAATTCAATAACCAGGCCCTTCAGGTCTGGGATGGATATTAAGGGGGACCCCAGCCAAAAACAAAAAAAAAATGGCGTAGGGTCCCCCTCAAAATCCATACCAGACCCTTGAGGTCTGGGATGGATTTTAAGGGGAAACCCAGCCAAAAAAAATGGCATGGGGTCCCCCTCAAAATCCATACCAGACCCTTATCCGAGCACGCAACCTGGCAGGCCGCAGGAAAAGAGGGGGGGATGGGAGCGGCCCCCCCTCCCGCCTGAACCGTACCAGGCCACATGCCCTCAACATTGGGAGGATGGTTGTGCCCGGTGGTTGTGGGGGTCTGTGGGGGTTGTGGGGATCTGCGGGCGGGGAGCTTATCGGAATCTGGAAGCCCCCTTTAACAAGGGGACCCCCAGATCCCGCCCCCCCCCTGTGTGAAATGGTAAGGGGGTACAAAAGTACCCCTACCATTTCACCAAAAAAGTGTCAAAAAATTGTAAAAATGACAGGAGACGGTCTTTGACAATTCCTTTATTAAAATCTTCTTTCTTTCTTTCTTCTGGTCTTCTTTTCTTCATCTTCTCCTTCCGGCATCTTCTTCTTCCATCTTCTTCTTCCTCCGATCCGCTTCTTCTTGGCCTTCTCGTCCAGCATCTGTGTCTCTTCTGGGCCGCTCCGCGCAATGGGAGGCTCCCGCTGGGTGAGGCTTCTCTTCGGTATCTTCTTCCACGGCGTCGGTCTCTGAGGCTTCTCTCCGGTATCTTCTTCCAGGGTGTCGGTCTCTTCTTGGGCCACTCCTCGCAATGGGAGGCTCCCGGTGTGTGAGGCTTCGCTTGGGCTGACAGTTCTTTTATAACGGAGGGCGGGGCCACCTGGTAACCCCGCCCCCCTCTGACGCATGGGAACGTCATGGGGACTTCCCTATGGCTTTCCCCGTCACGTGGGGAAAGCCATAGGGGAGTCCCCATGACGTCCCCATGCGGAAGATGAAGAAAGGAAGACCAGAAGAAAGAAGAAAGAAGATTTTAATAAAGGAATTGTCAAAGACCGTCTCCTGTGATTTTTACCTTTTTTGACACTTTTTTTGGTGAAATGGTAGGGGTACTTTTGTACCCCCTTATCATTTCACACAGGGGGGGGGGGGGTGGGATCTGGGGGTCCCCTTGTTAAAGGGGGCTTCCAGATTCCGATAAGCCCCCCCGCCCGCAGACCCCCACAACGACCGGGCACGGTTGTGGGGATGAGGCCCTTGTCCTCATCAACATGGGGACAAGGTGCTTTGGGGGTCTTAGACCCCCGAAGCATCCTCCCAATGTTGAGGGCATGTGGCCTGGTACGGTTCAGGCGGGAGAGGGCCGCTCTCGTCCCCCTCTCTTTTCCTGCGGCCTGCCAGGTTGCGTGCTCGGATAAGGGTCTGGTATGGATTTTGAGGGGGACCCCACGCCATTTTTTTGGGCTGGGTTTCCCCTTAAAATCCATCCCAGACCTCAAGGGTCTGGTATGGATTTTGAGGGGGACCCTACGCCATTTTTTTGGCTGGGGTCCCCCTTAATATCCATCCCAGACCTGAAGGGCCTGGTTATTGAATTTGGGGGGACCCCTACGCTTTTTTTTTATTTTATTTTTTTATCAATGACTTTTTTTTTATGAATGGCTTTCAATGAATGACTGTTCTCTGTATTACGGGAGCCGACAATTCATATAGCCGCGAGTGATTTTAAATAGCTTTCTTTTCTGCAAAAATTACACTTTTTGTAGAGACAGTTCTAAGCACTGGAAACATGTGCCCCTTTACATGCATACTATAGACACCCCCCAGGTACGAAATTTAAAGGAATATTACACTTTTATTGTTTCACTGTAATCATTATTAAAATCACTGCTCCCGAAAAAACGTCCGTTTTTAAAAGTTTTTTTTTTGCATTGATACATGTCCCCTGGGGCAGGACCCAGGTCCCCAAACGCTTTTTATGACTAACTTTTTAAAAATAAATGACTTCAATGACTGTTCTCTGTATTAAGGGGGATGGGAGCCGACACTTTATTATAGCCGTTCGGGTCCCCATTGACTTCAATGGGGTTCGGTGTTCGGGGTCAAGTTCGGGTCAAGTTCGGTCCCGAACCCGAACTTTTTTCTGAAGTTCGGCCGAACCTGCCGAACCCGAACATCCAGGTGTCCGCTCAACTCTAATCATGAGAACACATTAAAGAGGAGTTTATGTAAAGCCTTTCCAGACTCTAGGTTACAGTCTCATGGAAAGGTTAGTTTTTAAGGCTTCTGTTGGTCAAAAAATGTGCGGTGGAGGAGATTGCCTCAGTGATGCATTTCAAAAAACTTTTAGCCCTTGGCGCCAATGGCTGTCAGCTTTCACATTGGCAGCGTCTGCATCATATGGTGGAAGATTATCTAGCAGCAAAAACAGACATGAAGAGCTTTCCAGTAGACGATCCACTGAGTTACTTGTTCATGAGAATAGACCACTGGCCAGAACTTGCCCAGTATGCAATTGAGCTGCCGGGCTGCCCTGCATTTAGTGTGCTATCCAAACAGGCATTCAGTGCTGCCAGAGGTCTTGTGACAGATAAAAAAGCATGTCTATCCACAGACACTGTTGACTGGCTGACATTTATCAATATAAATCAGTCCTGGTTTAGCAGCATCTATCAAGCCCTTAATGCCAATGTCGCTGATTAAGTGTTTTCTGGATTTGGAATCTCTGCAAGACTGTCTACTCTACTTGTGGGTGTTGATTTTATCTGGAAGACATTTTTTGATATAGGTTTCATGGACACACCCAAGGACCCATTTTTCCACACCTGTTTGACAGGTGCATATCATTTCAATTTTTTACAGCAAGGCCAATTCTTGTTTTCATCAAGAGTACCTCTATAGAGTCACAGTGTGAAGGCACCACCAACACCTAAAGCCAAATTTTTCTGCACCTGTTACTTCTATCCAAAGTCTGTGAAACAGACACCAGAATTTATCCAAGAAAATCTCTAATATTCACTAAATTGTGGCCTCATTATAGAGACTGGCTCCCCAAGCCATTGTTTATAAACTAACTAAAGCTTGCAAGGAAAATGTCATTTGTCTTTTTAAATGTATTTTTTGCTGCAGCAGGTGCTATACATGGTACAGATGCACCTCTTTACAGGCGGACTAAGGGGCCCCCCCGAGCACTATATTTAAAGGAATTTTCATTCATTTAATTCATTTTTAAATTACTGCTCATTTAACTACTTCAGCACCGGAAGGTTTACCCCCTTCATGACCAGGCTATTTTTTGCGATACGGCACTTTGTTACTTTAATTGACAATTGGGACACTGTACCCAAATAAATTTGATGTCCTTTTTTTCCCACAAATAGAGCTTTCTTTTGGTGGTATTTGACCTCTGCGTTTTTATTTTTTTGCGCTATAAACAAATAAAAAACGAAAATTTTGAAAAAAATATATATATTTTTTACTTTCTGCTATAAAACATACCCTAAAAAAATATAACAAAATCGAATTTCTTCATCAGTTTAGGCCAGTATGTATTCTGCTACATTTAAGCGTATATTGCTTG
The DNA here is from genome assembly GCA_028564925.1 of Lithobates sylvaticus. NCBI lineage: Eukaryota > Metazoa > Chordata > Amphibia > Anura > Ranidae > Lithobates > Lithobates sylvaticus. The sequence continues at coordinate 340,295,204 of CM053030.1, read as the reverse complement.
GTTTGTGCAAAAGTTATACAATCTATGGAATAGATTTATGGATTTTTTTTAGTTTTTTTTACTAGTAATGGCGGCAATCAGAATTTTTTAGCGGGACTGTGACATTGCAGTGGACAATCTCACACTAAGTGACCCTTTTTGGGGACCAGTGACACCAATAATGGGATCAGTGCTAAAAAAAAGCACTGTCACTGTACTAATGACACTGGCAGGGAACAGGTTAAAATCAGGGGCAATAAAAGGGTTAAATGTGTTCCCTAGGAGTGCTTGCTAACTTTGTGGGGGGAAGCTTTGACTGGGGAACAATCAAGAAGGATTGCCAGATGCCGCTGATTGACTCCCGCTGTTTCCAATTACAGTGAGAGCATTTAGCAGGTGTCGCACATGTGCACCCCAGACCTGGAAACAAAATAGCTGTGTGATTTCATGCTGAAGGGCTGCCCTGTCGCAGTATAAGTGTTTGAAGCGGTCAAGAAGTGGTTATAATTATGCTTTTTACAATTCTTTTTTTTTTTTTATACTTGTCCCCCAGAGCAGTATCCAGACCCCCATACCCTATGTAATAACTTGCATCTAAGCCCTCAAAATGGGCACTTTTGATTTTTCCAGTTTAGGTTCCTAAGACTTCATAGGGTTCGTTAATCGGCTCAAAACTTTTGCAATGTTCGAGGGTTCTGGCGTGAACCAAACTGGGGGGTGTTCTGCCCAGCTATACTAATCAATAGAGATGGGCTGAATGTGCCCCTGTTCGGTTCCCGCAAGAACTCTCGAACATTGCAAAAGTTCGGACATGGACAATGAACCCTATTGAAGTCTATGGGACCTGAACAGGAAAAATCAAGTGTCCCCGTATGTGCAAGTTATTGGTCATAAAAAGGGTATTGGGCCCAGATACTGCGCTGGGGGACATGTACCAATGCAAAAAAAAGATTGTTTTTAAAGGAGCAGTGATTTTAATGATACTTAAAGTGAAACAATAAAAATGAAAATTCCTTTAAATATAGTGCCTGGGGCATGTGTATCGTGTATAGAACCTGCTGCAGCAAAACGTTTATAAATAAAATAATTACATTTAAATTGATTTCACCTGAAAGCTTTCTTTATTTAGTAAACATCAGCTTGGGTAGCCAGTCTGTATGATGAGGCACTACTTTAGTGCACTTGGAACAAGATAGAGATTAGAGATTTTTTTGGATAAATTCTGGTGTCTTTTTGGCAGACTTTGTATGGGAATAACAACATTTTGCACCACAGTGAGCAGGCCTTATGTGAAGAAGCCATATTATAGTACACTCTGGTGTCTCTTTAGCAGGATTTGGATAGAAGTAATAGGTTTGGAAAAATTAGTCTGTGGGTGTTGTTGGTGCCCTCACCCTGTAACCTTCTGGAGGTAGTCTTGATGAAAGCAAAAATTGGCCTTGCTGTAAAATAAAATAAATTTGATGCCCCTGTCAAACCTTTGCGGAAAAATTGATCTTTGGGTGTTAATGGTGCCTTCACCCCGTAACCTTCTTGAGGTGGTCTTGATGTAAGTAAGAATTGGCTTTACTGTAACAAAATAACATTTTACGGTCCTGTCAAACTGTTTTGGAAAAATTGGTCTTTGGGTGTTGTTGTTGCCCTTGCCCGTAACCTTCTAGAGGTAGTCTTTATGAAAGCAAGAATTAGCCTTGCTGTAAAAAAACATTAATTTGATGCAACTGTCAAACAAGTGGGGAAAAATGGGTCCTTGGGTGTTAATTATGCCCATGAAACCTATACCAAAAAAAATGACTTCAAGATAAAATCAACACCCACAAAGCTAGGCAGCCTAGACAGTCTTGCCGAGATTGGAAATCTCAATAATACTTAATCAGCGACATTGGCATCAGGGGCTTGATAGCTGCTGCTAATCCAGGACCGATACTTTATTACAAATTTCAGCCAGTCAACAGAGTCTGTGGACAGATGCGCTCTTTTTATCTGTTACAAAACTTACGGCAGCACTGAATGCCCATTCAGAAAGAACTCTGGATGCAGAGCAGCCCAGCAGCTCAATTGCATACTGGGAAAGTTCTGGCCAGTGGTCTATTCCCATGACCCAGTAACCCAGTGGATCGTCTACTGGAAAGCTCTCCATGTCAGTTTTCACCCCTAGATAATCTTCCACCATTTAATATAGACGCTGCCGATGGGATGTTAAAGCTGACAGTCCTGGGCACCAAGGACTAAAATAAATGTGATATGCATCAATCCACTGCTGCTCCTTTGACCAATAGAAACATCAAAACTAGCTTTTCCATACGACTGTAACCTATCAGAGTCTAGAAAGGCATTACATAAACTCCTCTGTAATGTGTCCTCAAGATGTTTTATCCTCTGCTCCCTCTGTGGGGACGGGATGAGTTTGGAGACTTTCCCCTTGTAACGCTGGTCAAGGAGGATTGCCAACCAATAATGACCCTTATCTTTGATAAAAAATTCTCGGTTCCTTTCGCAGGCTTTAAAGAATAAGGGAGACCATGTACCACAGGTTTACAGAGGCATGAGAAACAGAGTCATCTGGGTCACTGAGGATTACAGTATCTGGAACTGCCTCCTCCCAGCCACATACTACACCCAAGGTTTATGGGGACTGAAAAGCATCTCTTAAGGTTTGACGTATGTCCTCCTCTGCTTCAGTGCCTCCAAAACTGCTATAATCCTCCTCCCTCTCCTCGTATGTTCGGTGGCGTCTCAAAAATAGTGTCTGCATAAAGTGAGCCTTGAGAGGAAAAATAAGTCCTCCTCTTTATCCCACTGCTCTGCCTCAAGTGCCCTGTCCATAATGCCACGCAGAGTCTGCTCCAGCAGGAACACAACAGGCATTGTCAAGGCTCAACATCCTTGTCGCCTCCTCAAATGGTGACAGTGCAGTGCATGCATCCTTTATCAACAGCCATTGAATAAAAAGCTGAGTTGGTCTGAGCCTGTCCTTGTGTCATACTTACACAGGGACTGGTTGAAGGCCCTCTGCTGCATATGCAGCCGCTGCAGCATTGCCAAAGTTGAGTTCCACCTGGTGGGACTGTCACAAATCAGGCAGTTTACAGGCAGGTCGAATTCCCGCTGAATTTCAGCCAACCAAACACTGGCACTGGAGGAGAGAAATTTGCCTGATATACTCTAAAGCTGGTGGTGTGCTGCTGGCAGACATACTGCAAGGACCTGTGACACCCTTTTGCTATGTCATCATCCCTGTCAGTGGAGGCTGCTGAGAGGTCATGAGATATAGCGGGGTTAGACATGAGAGGTGAGAAGTGAGGAGGAGAATAATTGTGTGCCTTGTGTGTGACTTTCAGGTGCTCTTGCCAATGAGCTGAGTGGTGGGAGGTTAAATGCCTTGTCAAGCATATGGTACCCAAATGGCTGGTGTTTTTGCCACGCCTGATCTGCTTGCGGCACAGATTGAAAATTGCTACATCGGCTGCACATGTGCTGAAAAAGGCTCACACAGATGAGCTGTGGGAAGTGGGCCAGGAAATAACAGCTCCACAATCTGATGGAATAGGGTGGCTGCTCTCTACTCTTCCATGATGCCTGTCTCTGGAGGACATCCTGCCTCATTGGGGTTGTTTCTCCCACTCGCTTTCCTCCTCTGCTCTATCCCGCACCCAAGTCCCATCAGTGACCTCATCATCAGCATTCCCTCCATCCTCTTAATCACTGGAGCCAACTTGGCAATACGCTGCAGCTGGTGGGATATAACTGCCAATGTGTTGTTTATCAGTGTTCTCACCTCTCTGTTGGCTCATTTTAGTCCCTTCCTCTACCTCAGAACCAACATCTGAATCAAGTGATGTCTGTGCATCCTCAAGCAGCATGTGGCTGAAGCTGTGTTCATACAATTCACCTGACTTCTCCATGCCTGATCCTGGGGCTGTGGCAGGAGTAGCTGTGGGCAAGGACGCAGAATAGAATGCTCTGGCAGCTGCGGTGTACTGCCTTCTAGTGAAAGCTTGAAGGGTCATAGAGGATGAGGAGGATGAGGATGGTTTAGTAAGCCAGTCCACCACCTCCTCTACATTTTGTGTCTGGATAGCATGGGCAACATCACTAAACAGAGAGAACAGTGCCCCTGAATGTAATGCAGTCTGTACATAACAAAATGCTAATGGACTGGTGGGGGAACCCATGCCGTTTTTTTTATATGAGTTTTATCTATATTGCCAAGACCCGACAATTCATTACAGCCGCGATCAGTTTTAAATTACTTTTTTCCTTTCGAAATTACATTTTGCTGTGTTACTGTTCTAAACCCCCCAGGCACAATATTTAAAGGAATATTTCATTTTTATTGTTTCACTTTAAGCATTATTGTTCATTGTTCGCTGAATGGCCGAACAACCAAAGTTCAGCCGAAATTATGCTTGCTCATGCCTAATCTTTGGTAAAGAAAAATCCCAATAAGCGTATATTGATTGGTTTGCGCAAAAGTTATAGCTTTTACAAATAGGGCATATATTTATGGCATTTTTTTTACTTTTAATGGTGGTGATCAGCAATTTTTAGTGGGATTACAACATTGCGGCGGACAGATCGCACACCTAACTGACACTTTTGACTCTTATTTGGGAACCAGTGACATTTATACAGTGATCAATGCTAAAAATATGCACTGACACTGCATAAATGACACTGGCAGGGAAGGGGTTAACATCAGGGGCGATCAAAGGGTTAAGTGTGTTCCCTGTTTGGGTTTTCTTACTGTGGGGGGGATGGGCTCACTGCATGGACACAGTGATCCGTGTTCCTGATTAGCATGAACACAAGATCACAGTGTCCGGTCAGCACGGCGGTCTGCCTTGTTTACATCGGCAGACCGCCGTTCTATCTCTGTGGGGAGCGATCGCAGGTGGCCAGTGGACATCACTCCCCCTGTGGCCAATCAGTGCACAATTGCGGCTCCGGTGGCCCCCAGTGGCTATGGAACGAAATCACGTACATGTAGGTGATTTTGCGCAATAGAGCCAACTTGCCACAGTATATATGCAGTAGGCGGTCGGCAACTGGTTAAACACTGCTTACACTAACACACTATTATCACACACTATACTAACACTAAACTAACACTCTATACTCAGTAAAATGTTATGTAAAACTGTGTTAAACACCGCACTACACTAACACACTACACTGGCACACTATTCTTACACACTATACTAATAGTAAATGAACACTCTACACTAATGCCGCATACACACAATTGTAATTCCGGCCAGAAAAAGACCGATGAGAGCTCGTTGTAGTGTTGTATGTCACCGCGTTCTTGACGGTCGGAATTTGGTGTGACCGTGTGTAAGAAAGACACTTTGAGCGCAATTCCGTCGGAAAACCATCGGAGCTTTTTCCGACGAGGTTGGTAAATGCTTCCATAGCTGAAGTGGGTAAATTACAAGGTGAAGCTGCCATACAGGACCTTGTTCAGATGCTTCATGTTATAGTACTGTAACACTCAGTCCCTCTATTGCAATTGTGCTTCTGAGTTGTCACCCAGTCACATGGGATTACAATAGAGACCACAAGTGCCTGCTTTTGGGTAACTGAATGTATACCTTAGTGTAGGTGCTGATACCACAAAATACGAGTGCACATATATTATATATTTGAATTAAAGTGCATGTAAACCCAATTCATGAAATTTGAGCTGGGCACATATAGTATATTTGCAGTTTAACATAGATGTTTATTTAGAAGACTTGTCACTGATATGGACACTCATGTTTATTGTCACTAATTAATCATCTGGATTTGGAAATTTTGATATATATATATATATATATATATATATATATATATATATATATATATATATATATATTGTAGCAGAGCATCCCAGAGAGAGCCAGGAGAAGTCCTGTTCGGGGTTTATACATCTCCCAGGCTCCTCTCATATACATTCAGAGGTCTCTGAGACATGATCCAGTTCGGATCTTAGTCCTCCATTCCAGGCTAATTTAAGCTCACCTGAGCAAACAGACTTTGCTCTCTGCCTGGGACACACAAACAGGGATGGTTTGTGAGGAGCCAAAAGGTTGGTAAAACCCTTTAAAAACTCTTTACAGAAGCTGACAAGCGGTAGGCTTGCTCAGCTTGATAGTTAGAGACGGTGTATGTTATAGTTAGAGCCGAGACGCGGCTAGGACTTTTGTTTGGTTATTTCTGTTTTGATGTGTTTTCTGGAAAGACTAACACAAGGAGAGGGGCGCCTCTGAGTATATATCAATTTGACATTTATTAAAGAGATAATATCCACTCACATGTTAAAAAGCAATCTTGCATTTTGGCACATCTCTGGATAAGGAGGTCCAACAGGACTACAGGTCTCAGCAGAATCCACTCTAAGCTGGCGTATCTTATCCCGGTGGAGATGGTATGAGGAGATGGGCACAGCAGGTGGGTGTTATTAGGTCCTCCAGTGGGGGGGTTGTTAACATCCAATAGTAATCCAGTCCGTTTAGGTCTCTGAATTTGAATGGGTTCCAAAGTGGGGTAGGGTACAATTACAGTATGGGGAGTAAGATAGAGGTGGGGAGGGACGTCAGCACAGTCGCCCACTGTGCTGTGGGATCAAATAGAGCCAAGAGCGCTTCCGTGTGATGGTAAACACGGCCGTGTACAGGAAGCTAGGAACAAGGCTTGGCCCGCACAGCAGAGTCAGGCGCAGCGGTGTGACGTCATCATTCAGCGACGCGTTTCCGAGCATGCATCGCTATTGGTATTGTGAATAGCGGCGCTCCTTTGTCAAGCATCACAGCACCTGTGTATGGACTTGTATTTAAATTAAATAAACCCAGCACTGTTTTAACTACCTCAAGTGGATTTGGTATCTGTGCCTTACTAAACAGCCCATCCCAGTGAGCTTTGTACCTGCTACCTGTCCCCCAGGTTACATATGGTGGATTTCAGCGGGCAGCTGTAGTAAGTTACTACTTAAAAGGCCAGTACCTAGAGTGACTAAACATGGAGGAAATCCTAAAACAATTGATGATATCCAACGCTGCGCAACAGCAAACAAACGCTGCACTGCAGAAAACAAATGCTGCACTTCAAGCTGTACAACAGCAAGCAAACGCTGAACAGCAGAAAACAAATGCTGCACTACAGCAAGCAAACGCTGTACAGCAGAAAACAAGCGCTGCACTGCACGCTGAACAGCAGAAAACAAACGCTGCACTCCACGCTGCACAACAGCATGCAAACGCTGAACAGCAGAAAACAAACGCTGCACTCCACGCTGCACAACAGCAAGCTAATGCTGCACTCCACGCGGCACAACAGCAAGCTAATGCTATGGCACAGGAACAAACGCAGAGGCTGTTTGAACATCTAGCCACTGATGCAAAAGCAGATAGGAAAACCTTGTCTGAGGTTGTGGAGACAATAGCACAGTGGTCACCTGCTAACGTTGATAATGTTGGAGACAAGCCCTCAGCCATCCATGTGGCTCGCTTTTTGTCCAAGATGACTACAGAGGATGATCCAGAGGCCTTTCTGCTAACGTTTGAACGGACCGCTGAGAGGGAAGGTTGGCCTAAAACCCAGTGGGCAGGACTGGTCGCCCCATTGATTACTGGGGAATCGCAGAAGGCCTACTATGATTTGGAGTCAGCAGAAGCAGCAGACTATGAAAAGGTCAAACAGGAAATACTGGCACGACTTGGTGTCACTTTGGCAGTTTGAGCACAGCGGGTCCACAGCTGGTCCTTCAAAGACAAGAAGCCCCCAAGATCGCAGATGTTTGACCTAATTCACCTGGTGAGGAAATGGCTACAGCGGAGTCCCTGTCTGGGCCACAAATAGTGGAGCGTGTGGTCATGGACCAGTTCCTGAGGTTACTACCAATTCCCCTGCAGGAGTGGGTGAGTCAAGGAGACCCCAATTCGGCGAACCACCTGGTGGAACTTGTTGAAAGATATTTTGCTGCAAAGAACCTGGTCACCACCCCTACAGCCGCACAGACTTTCCACCCAACGCCACGGTCTCCCCAGGCAACCGGTAAGACTGTTCCAGGGGAAGTGGGTGGTAAGCATGGCAAGGAAATAGGGGGGAGGATTTTTGGTGCCAGGACTGAAGCTTGGCATCCCAAACAAGGGAAGCCAGTGCCTGTCAGCAAACCAAACTGGGGGAACGTCAGGTGTTTTCGTTGCCAAGAAATGGGACATGTTGCGGCAAATTGTCCATTGACAGAGGAACCAATGCAGTGTGATTTATCTATTAGAAGGCAGTCAATGTTTGCAGCAGTTTCATGCACTGCAACCACAAATATGAGAAAACCAATGTGCCAAATGACTGTGAATGATAAGCCTATTACAGCCTTGCTGGACTCTGAAAGTCTGGTGACTTTGGTTACAGCTGAAATGATGGAACCTGTAAATTATCATGCTAAAAATGTTGCTGTGATCTGTATACATGGGAATACCCGGGAGTATCCTGTAACAACTGTTCAGTTTAAAACTGGTTTAGGTACAGTGACCCATCCGGTTGGACTTGTTCCCCACTTGGTGCATGAGGCCATCATTGGTAGGGACTTCCCTAAGTTTTGGGAACTGTGGGATCATCCCAACTCGGTCGCAGTACCTGACTCAGTCGCAGAGCCAGAATTCCTGGCCACTACTGACAATGTGGGTTCAGGGGACTCTTCTCAGGGCTCCCCGGCTTTTCCTCTATCGGTTATGGCAGGAGAGCTGGAGGACCCTGAGGAAGTCCCCACTACCAGTAGAGCTGGACAGCCGTCTGCTGACCCTGAGCCTATGTTAGAGTTTGATGACCTTAATGTGCATAAGGAAAATGTTGGTACTGAGCAGAGAAAAGACCATACCCTTTCCAGGGCCTGGGAAAATGTAATAGTGATTAATGGTGTACCTGTCGAACCCGGGGACAGGCCCTGTTTTCCTTATTTCAGCAGCAATGAGGATTTACTGTATCGTGTATGTAAAATGAATGATGAAGTGGTTGAACAGTTGGTGGTCCCTAAGCCATACAGACGGCTGGTGTTAGAACTTGCCCATGGGCACTTGCTAGGAGGCCATTTAGGGGTTGAAAAAACGACTGAAAGGGTGTTGCGCAGGTTTTACTGGCCCGGGATACAGAAAGATGTTAAGAATTATTGTCAATCCTGTCCTGTGTGTCAGATGTCAGCCCCACTATCCCACTTCCGAAGTCCTTTAGTGCCCTTGCCTATTATTGAAGTGCCCTTTGAGAGGATTGCCATGGACCTTGTGGGCCCACTTCCCAAGTCTGCCCAGGGTCATCAGCATATCCTCGTAATCATGGATTATGCTACCCGTTACCCTGAAGCAGTTCCCTTACGTGCCGCGTCTGCTAAAAACATTGCCAAAGAACTGTTTATGGTGTTCAGTCGGGTTGGCATCCCGAAAGAAATCCTTACAGACCAGGGCACCCTGTTTATGTCGCGAATAACTAGGGAGCTCTGTAACTTATTTAAAGTGACGCAGCTGCGAACCTCAGTGTATCATCCTCAAACGGATGGCTTAGTGGAACGCTTCAATAAGACGTTAAAGAGCATGTTAAAAAAGGTTGTGGACAAGGATGGGAAAAACTGGGACTTCCTGATACCATACTTGATGTTTGCCATCAGGGAGGTTCCCCAGTCCTCTACAGGGTACTCCCCATTTGAGTTGCTTTATGGGAGACACCCTCGGGGACTCTTAGACATAGCCAAAGAAACTTGGGAGGGAGAAAAGACACCCCATAAAAGTGTCATTGAGCATATTGCCCAAATGCAGGAGAGGATTGCAGCAGTCATGCCAGTGGTAAAAGAACACTTACTGCAGGCCCAGGCAGCCCAACAGAGAATATACAACAGGGGGGCCCAACTCCGTGATTTCTCACCTGGTGACAGGGTCCTGGTGTTAGTTCCCACTGTTGAGAGCAAGTTCCTGGCTAAGTGGCAGGGTCCCTTTGAAGTAATTGAGAGAGTTGGGGAGGTCAACTACAAGGTTTATCAACCAGGAAAAAGGAAGCCCGAACAGGTTTACCATATAAACCTGTTAAAACCCTGGAAAGATAGAATGGCGTTAACTGCGAGGCCTCTCCCAGTAACGCCTACGGGTACTGAGTCCCCTCTCATCCCTGAGGTCACGATTCCAGACACCCTCTCATATTCCCAAAAACAGGACACTAGAGAATTCCTGATAAGGAATAGAGAGAAGTTTTCAGAGTTACCTGGGACGACTTCAGCAGTTCAGCATGATATTGTTACTGAACCTGGGGTACGTGTCAAGCTCAAACCTTACCGAATTCCTGAAGTGAGGAGAAAGGACATCAGCAAGGAAGTTAAAAAAATGTTGGAGCTAGATGTCATTGAGGAATCCAATAGTGACTGGTCTAGCCCCATCGTGCTAGTCCCAAAACCGGACGGCACTTGGAGGTTCTGTAACGACTTCAGGAAGCTTAATGCAGTGACAAAGTTTGACACATACCCAATGCCCAGAGTAGACAAACTTATAGACCGACTTGGCAAGGCTCGCTATCTTACCACTTTGGACTTGACAAAAGGGTATTGGCAAATACCCCTAACTGGTAGCGCCAAAGAGAAGACTGCGTTCGTGACCCCAGACAGTTCCTTTCAATATAAAAAAATGCCTTTTGGGTTGCAAAATGCCCCGCAACATTTCAGAGGGCCATGGACAGGACCCTAAAACCCCACCGACGATATGCAGCAGCCTATCTAGATGACATAGTGGTACATAGTACTGATTGGGAGTCTCACTTGCCTCGTGTCCAGGCTGTTCTTGATTCCCTCTTCAAAAAAGGTTTTACGGCAAATCCAAAAAAATGTGCCATTGGTCTAGAGCAGGGATCTCCAAACTACGGCCCTCCAGCTGTTGCAGAACTACACATCCCATGAGGCATTGTAAAATTCTGACATTCACAGACATAATTAGGTATGATGGGAATTGTAGTTCCTGAACAACTGGAGGGCCGTAGTTTGGAGACCCCTGGTCTAGAGGAAGCCAAGTATTTGGGCTACACTATTGGCCGTGGTGTCATAAAACCACAAGTGAGTAAAATAGCAGCCATCCAGGAATGGCCACGCCCTGCAAACAAAAAGCAGGTCAGGGCCTTTCTTGGTATTGCGGGGTATTATAGAAGATTTATCCCAAATTTTGCAACTATAGCTGCCCCTCTGACAGACCTTACGAAAGGGAAAGACTCTGTAATGGTGAAATGGTCCCCAGTAGCAGAGGAGTCTTTCCAGGTCCTGAAGGAGGCTCTGTGTGCACAGCCAGTACTGTACTCTCCAGATTTCTCCAGAGAGTTTTTGGTTCAGACGGATGCGTCTGATGTTGGTATCGGGTGGTACTGTCACAGGTATACAATGGGGAAGAACACCCTGTCGTGTACCTAAGCAGAAAGCTCAATGACCATGAGAAAAAGTATGCAGTCATTGAAAAAGAATGTTTAGCTATAAAATGGGCCGTGGACGCGCTCAGGTACTATTTGTTAGGGCGCCAGTTTGACTTGATAACTGACCATGCTCCCCTGAAATGGATGGCCCAAAAGAAGGAGACTAATAGACGGGTGAACTGGTGGTTTTTGGCTCTACAGGATTACTCCTTCACCGTAAAACACAGGCCAGGTGTGGAGATGGGGAATGTAGATGCCCTGTCCCGTGTTCACTCCTGTTGGGCCACAGGTGTTCCAACCCTGGGGTTGAAACAAGGGGGGAGGATATGTAGCAGAGTGTCCCAGAGAGAGCAGGGAGAAGTCCTGTTCGGGGTTTATACATCTCCCAGGCTCCTCTCATATACATTCAGAGGTCTCTGAGACATGATCCAGTTCGGATCTTAGTCCTACCTTCCAGGCTAATTTAAGCTCACCTGAGCAAACAGCCTTTGCTCTCTGCCTGTGACACACAAACAGGGATGGTTTGTGAGGAGCCAAAAGGTTGGTAAAACCCTTTAAAAACTCTTTACAGAAGCTGACAAGCGGTAGGCTTGCTCAGCTTGATAGTTAGAGACGGTGTATGTTATAGTTAGAGCCGAGACACGGCTAGGACTTTTGTTTGGTTATTTCTGTTTTGATGTGTTTTCTGGAAAGACTGTGCAGCACCTGTGTATGGACTTGTATTTAAATTAAATAAACCCATCACTGTTTTCACTACCTCAAGTGGATTTGGTATCTGTGCCTTACTAAACAGCCCATCCCAGTGAGCTTTGTACCTGCTACCTGTCCCCCATGTTACAATATATATATATATATATATATATATATATATATATATACACTTTATTTTGGAGTCTATCAATTGTGTTTATTTTAAATACACATTTTGGATTTTTTCACTATATTATTTATGTGTTAGAAATCTGAGCAGATCACTACCATAATTATATACTCCCTTTTGTGTTTAGTGTACACTTCAGATCTTGCAGCGGTTTCATATATTTCACATTATTAGCCTGGATTGATTTCTTTCACTTATTTTAGTAGCGCGAGGGACCTCACTTTAAATTTTAAAGTATATCTGTAGTGTTTTGTTATCTCTCTCCATGGCACTATGTCCCATAGCTGTCTCCTGCACCATTATTCTGTTATCAGCCTGATAACTCCTGACAAGTTCTCCGTCACATATGATAAAAGCAGACAGAGTTTTGTGTTGGGGAGGATGCTATAAATAGATTAGCAGAGTCCTGAACTATTCAACGATCAGCTCTGAAAGTCTCTACCTAAAAGGAGAGGGGGTGTGTGCCTTTCCTCCAATCAGTTGTCTTGGCTGTATGCCCAGGCTTCACTGCAATGCTAACCAGGAAGAGAAAATCTCCTAACACGATGTGCACTTTCTAAACAGTAAATAAAGCTGAAGAGAGCAGATATACATGTAAAACTTATGTAGGGAGATTTGTTTCATCCCTGTGTATCATCTGAGGCTGTTCACTTCACTAAGTATATGTGAGGGTTTACATCCACTTTAAGTGTGTTTACTAGTTAGTTGTTTAACCACTTCCCGACCGGCACACGACGATGTACGTCGGCAGAATGGCACGGGCAGGCAAAAGGGCGTACAGGTACGTCCCCTTTAAGATTGCCGCTGTGCCATTGCGTGTGCGTGCCGGTCGGGACCCCCGTGAGTCCGGTCGTGGGTCCCACGGACTCGATCGTCGCGGGGATACCCGCAATCGTCTCATGGGATGGCTGAACAGGGAGATGCCGAAGTAAACAGCATCTCCCCGTTCTGCCTAGCAACTAGTGACACTGACCTCTGCTGTGATTGGAGCAGAGATCAGTGTTCACTAAATCACAGCCACGCCCCCCCCCACAGTTAGTAACACGCCCCTAGGAACACTTAACCCCTACACTGCCACCTAGTGGTTAACCCCTTCACTGCCAGTGTCATTTACACATGAATCAGTGCATTTAAATAGCACTGATTGCTGTATAAATGACAATGTCCCAAAAATGTGTCAAAAATGTCCGATGTGTCCGCCATAATGTCACAGTCACAATCAAAATAAGTAGAAAAAAATTATTAATAAAAATGCTATAAAACTATCCCCTATTTTGTAAACGCTATACCTTCTGCGCAAACCAATCAATAATCGCTTATTGCAATTTTTTTACCAAAAATATGTAGAAGAATACGTATCGGCCTAAACTGAGGAAAAAAAACTTTTTTTATATATTTTTGGGGGATATTTATTATAGCAAAAAGTAATAAATAATGTGTTTTTTTTTTCAAAATTGTCGCTCTTTTCTTGTCTATAGCGCAAAAAATAAAAACTGCAGGGGCCATAAAATACCACCAAAAGAAAGCTCTATTTGTGGGGAAAAAAAGACGTCAATTTTGTTTGCGAACCACGTTGCACGACCGCGCAATTGTCAGTTAAAGCGATGCAGTGCTGAATCGCAAAAAGTGGTCTGGTCTTAAGCCAGCAAAATGGTCCGGTCTGAAAGTGGTTAAAATACTTGAGCCCATTCACAAGAAAAGAGGGACACTAATGCCGCGTACACACGATCGGAATTCTCGTCGGAAAAAGCTCTGACGTTTTTTCCGACGGAATTCCGCTCAAGCTGTGTTGCCTACACACAGTCATACCAAATTCTGACGGTCAATAACACCGCGGCATACAACGCGTTTGAATTGTTTCCGAGCATGCGTCGGAATTTTGCGTCGGAAATTCCAACAGAAAAAGACCGATGGGCATACACACGGTCGGAAAATCCGATGAAAAGCTCCCATCGGACAGTTTCCATCGGAAATTCCGACCGCGTGTACGCGGCATTAGGCCTTGGAGAACCGTAGAGACTCAGGAATTGTCTCTTACTTTGGAGGGTCAGTAAGTTTATTGTGTGGAGGCATCATCCAAGCAAGTTACACCTTCCATTTAAGAGTTTTTTTTTATTTAGGTTCTGTATTTATAAGGATTGATGCCATGCTGGATCTATATTTAATAGCCACATGCTTGCACATGATGAGACGAGTTACAGTTTATAATATAGGTTAGTACTTAAGACTTCATGGACAGGAAATGCATAACTCTTAAATTCATAATTAAATGTAACAGATACAATTAAACCATTTACAATTTAAATTCAGTTACAATGTGCCATTTTTCAGTTTTCAAGGTTTTCATGGAGATTTTTTCTTTAATGAAACAAATATATTGTATCATACTGTTACCTTTTTAAAAGTAAATATGCCGTAACTAAGGAGAAAATACAATAACTAATTTACTATAACAGACTTATTAAATATTGATGGTATCATTTCATCCCATGTTTCTCGCTTCCCTCATAAGAAGTATAAATGAGCACTCAGACATTCAATAATCCACAGGAAACTGACTTGAATAAGCAGGAAATTGCTGTGACCTACACTTGCAAGCTGAGTTGCATACATTATGCTCTATCAATAGGCAGTCTGCTTTTGAGATCGTTTCCTGCATGTTTCATGCATTGATCTGTCAAGAATAAGAAATTTGGGACATGTTTGCTAAGTCTGTGTGTAAACAACAATATGTTATGCTTTAGGCAGCAAGATATGGCTACACTGCTATATAAATAATATGGCAATAATAACTCAATGTTTTAAACTCTTCATGATGTATATTATTTATGTTAGATTGTTGATCACTGTCATTATTTGATCCTGTAACAGCAACTATTTAATCTAAAATTAAAAAAATGAGAGTGAAAAAAGCTATTTTTTTTAAATATATAAATTTGTCTAGTTTTAGCAAGATCAAGAGAATTTATAATAAACCCAATAACCTATAAAACACAATTGAATTGCTACTAATTCCTGCAATTTTACCCCCCCTTAATGTTTAATAATAACAACAATAATTATGATTATTATTATTTCCTCTCAATATTATTGGGGTTTTCAAAGCTTATGACTCCTGTTGCCACAAGGGAATTGGTTATACTTATCCCAATCCTGCATGAGTCTCTTGAGTCTCATGAGTCTCTTTTTTTCTTTTTTTTTTTTAATGTACAGGCATGTACATTAAAAAAAAAAAAAATATGTCCTTTTCACTTTGCGCAACTGCAGGACTTTTGTGTAAATCATTTTTAGATTGTATTTTGAGAACATATTCAGCATATTAGCAGCTACCATCTAATTGAATAGAGATGGTATTTTTCTGACTAATACTACTGGGCGACAGATGCCAAGGGATCTCTGTTCTGGTGGCCACTCAAAATTTTGAATTTGCCTCCACTTCCCATTCCAGATGATTTTGGAGATCAGGACAATTAGAATAAGTGAATCTCTCCAGTGAGGACACTGACTGCATCAGAAGCCAATGATATGTGTACAACTGGGGGGGGGGGGGGGGGTTTAGTGAAACTGAAGCAGACCAAACGTGGCGCAGCTTTGCATAGTAACCAATCATATTCTAACTTCACTCTGTTCAGTTCAGCTTTGAAAAAAAAGCTAGAAGCTATGTGGTTAACATATAAAACTGCTCCAGTCTTAGCAAATTCCTCCTGTGAGTTAGGTATTTGTATTTTGGGTTGTGCTTAAAAGATGTGTCGCCATCTTTTGTTTTTACATGTCAATGTGTCTTTTCCAGTAATCTTGGATATAACACTTCCACTTTCTGGAAAGATTTGTCTGTCCTAGCTTTACTTCATTATCCTTGTGGAACACAGTTTGTAAATTCTAGGTATTTAGTTATAGGTCATTTTATCACAACTGGATTCTTCTCTTTTTAGTCTTTTGTTCTCTGTCAATCCAATCACAATAGATTATGTTAATAACATCCATGGAAAGGTACTTTGCTTTTCAAGCAACTGCCTGTTTGTGTCCTCCAAGGTTGAATATACAGTGTGTGTGTATATATATATATATATATATATATATATATATATATATATACACATACAGTACTGTGCAAAGGTTTTAAGCAGGTGTGAAGACATGCTCTAGTACAATTTAATTGTTTATTTTTATCAGTTTACAGAAATCAAAGTGATCGAACTGAAGAAAAATCTAAATCAAATCAATATTTGGTGTGACTACCCTTTGGCTTCAGACCAGCATACACTTGTACACTTTGTACAGGGTATTTGTAGGATAAGAGTCAAGTGTATGATTATTCAATAATACCAAACAGGTTCTAATGATCATTAATTTCATATGTAGGTTAAAACACAGTCATTAACGGAAACAGAAACATGGGTTTCAAGATGTACTGTTCAAGGTCTTTTGAAAACAGCACAACGAAACAGGCAATGTTGGGGACCATAGATGCAGTGGTCAGCTAAGGAAACATAATGCAGCAGATTAAAGACACATTATACTTATCTTCAACCACATAAGATGTCCAGCAGTGCCATCAGCACAGAACTGGTGGAAAACAGTGGGAGCCAGGTATATCCCTCTACTGCCTGGAGAAGCCTGACCATAAGAGGTCTTCATGGAAGAATTGCCATCTCCAACGTGGAAACAAAGCTAAGCAACTCATCAATGCACACAAACATAGGAACTGGGGTGCATACAAATGGCAGCAGGTGCTCTGTACTGATGGGTCAAAATGTTAAATATTTGGCTGTAGCAAGGGGCAGTTTTTTTGCCAAGAGCTGGAGAACGGTACAGTATTGAGTGTCTGCATGGTGGAGGTTACTTGCAAGTTTGGGGCTGCATTTCTGCAAATAGAGTTGGAGATTTGGTCAGGATTAATGGTGTCCTCAGTGCTGAGAAATACAGGCAGATATTTATGCATCATGCCATACCATCAGGGAGAAATGTAATTGGCCCCAACGTTATTCTATCAGGACAATGGCCCCATTCATTCAGCCAATGCAAACAAGCTACCGCTTAATTGATAAAAATAAACTATTCACACTATTCATACTATTTCTGAAAGTATTCTTAATTTACAACATTTTTTCATACAGGCCTAAAACTTTTGCACAGCAGTGTATATGCACAGGATTTATAGATAGATAGATAGATAGATAGATAGATAGATAGATAGATAGATAGATAGATAGATAGATAGATAGATAGATAGATATACAGTTAGTATATTCGAGTTAAAGTATAGGAGATAAGTAATATTGTTTATTGGTTGAAAGCTGTGCCACTTCAATTGAGCTGGGTGGTCTGCTATTATCTTTTATAACTATGTTAGTTTTGTATTATTTTGTATGTAGGTTATTGCATTCAGAAAACTGATTCATTAGCATGAGACATGCATGAACATGAAAGTGAATGCTATTATAAAATTCACTCTGGTTTGATGGCATGCTGGCAGTTAAATCTAGTTTAACAACAGGGGTTGGTCAGTCTAGGGGGACTCACACAAGGAGGCTCTTAGAACGACATTGCTGACTTATGATACTGTAAAACAGGAATTCTGCACTCTCTTCCTGGCCAAAGCATTACATTTGGAAAAAAATTGGCTTTACAGACACTTTCATTTGATGATAAGGAAAATGTCACTGTACAGCTTAAATATAAATACAGATGCTTCAGTTACAAAATGGTGCATCTTACACACTGTACAAATAAAGGGATGTGTCCTGAAAAAATGATCATTGTACAGGAATAATAATACCAGTAAAACCAAGGCAGCTTGCGCATGGCAAGTTAGAAGTTGTGTCTTCTATAATAAAAAATGCTCAACCTTAAGGGGATTAACCCATAGCAAACAATAAAAATCTATAATTTCAGTAGAGTGGTTGTTATGAGTTACTATATTCAAGAATTACCAAAAAAAGAAAAACAAGAACTAGTTCTTGAATAAGGCTAAGTGTGGTTTATTTGGCAGAAATGGAATTGGAACTTTAAAAAAAACACCTAGTATAACTTTTAGGAACAAGGTCACTTGTGCCTAAAGCCCCATACACACTATTAGATTTTCTGCAGATTTTTGTCTTCAGATTTACCAAAACCATGTAGTAGACATGTGCGATTAGTTTCGTACGAATTCGAAATTCGTACGAATTTACGAATCCGTAGTACAAATTTTTTCTACTACGAATTCCGTACGGAATCCGAAATTCCGTTTACGAATTTCGTTGCCGAAATTATTCGAATCCGACTACCAAATATCAAATTTCAACTAATATGAAAGAAATCATTATAGCAGATATAACGAATGATTCGAATGAATTTGAATGAATTCGAATGGATTCGAATGACAAAGCGTCATTTTTGCAGAAAAAAAAGCTATTTAAAAAAGCTATTTAAAATCACTTGCGGCTATTGCCGGCAAATGAATTGTCGGCTCCGTAACACAGAGAACAGTCATTCATTGATATAAAAAAAAAAGCGTAGGGGTCCCCCCAAATTCAATAACCAGGCCCTTCAGGTCTGGTATGGATATTAAGGGGAACCCCAGCCAAAAAAAAAATGGCGTGGGGTCCCCCTTAATATCCATACCAGACCCTTCAGGTCTGGGATGGATTTTAAGGGGAACCCCGGCAAAAAAAAAAATGGCGTGGGGTCCCCCTCAAAATCCATACCAGACCCTTTATCCGAGCACGCAACCTGGCAGGCCGCAGGAAAAGAGGGGGGGACGAGAGCGGGCCCCCCTCCCGCCTGAACCGTACCAGGCCACATGCTCTCAACATTGGGAGGGTGCTTTGGGGTCCCCCCCAAAGCACCTTGTCCCCATGTTGATGAGGACAAGGGCCTCATCCCCAAAACCCTGGCCATTGGTTGTGGGGGTCTGCGGGCGGGGGGCTTATCAGAATCTGGAAGCCCCCTTTAACAAGGGGACCCCCAGATCCCGCCCCCCCTGTGTGAAATGGTAAGGGGGTACAAAAGTACCCCTACCATTTCACAAAAAAAGTGTCAAAAATGGTAAAAATGACAGGAGACGGTCTTTGACAATTCCTTTATTAAAATCTTCTTTCTTCTGGTCTTCCTTTCTTCATCCTTCGGTTTCTTCATCTTCTCCTTCCGGCATCTTCTTCCATCTTCTTCTTCCATCATCTTCTTCCTCCGATCCGCTTCTTCTTCCTCCGGTCTTCTCGTCCTTCTCGTCTGGCATCTTCTTCCATGGCATCGGCGTCTGTTCTCGGGCCTCTCCTCGCAATGGGAGGCCCCCGCTGTGTGAGGCTTCGCTCCGGCTGACAGGTCTTTTATAACGGAGGGCACCTGGTAACCCTGCCCCCCTCTGACACACGGGGACGTCATGGGGACTTCCCTATGGCTTTCCCCATGACGTTAGAGGGGGGACCCCAAAGCATCCTCCCAATGTTGAGGGCATGTGGCCTGGTATGGTTCAGGTGGGAGGGGGGGGCACTCTCATCCCCCCCTCTTTTCCTGCGACCTGCCAGGTTGCGTGCTCGGATAAAGGGTCTGGTATGGATTTTGAGGGGGACCCCATGCCATTTTTTTTTTTTTTGGCCGGGGTTCCCCTTAAAATCCATCCCAGACCTGAAGGGTCTGGTATGGATATTTAGGGGGGACCCCACGCCATTTTTTTATTATTTTTTGGCTGGGGTTCCCTTAATATCCATACCAGACCTGAAGGGCCTGGTTATTGAATTTGGGGGGGGACCCCTACGCTTTTTTTCTGACACTTTGTGCAGGAACAGTTCTCTATATTAGATATACTGAATCTCAAATTCATTCGAATCATTCGAAGCATTCGTTATATCCGCTATTATAATTTCTTTCATATTAGTTGAAATTCGATATTTGTAGTTGGATTTATTAACGATTCGTAACGATTCGTAACGATTCGTAACTTGAAATTGAAATTTGATATTTGTAGTTGGATTCGAATTGTTCTCTGTGTTACGAGAACCGACAATTCATTAGCCGCGTTAACGATTCGTAACTTTACTAACGATTCGAGAAAAAAAATTACGATTTGTGCGAAATTCGTATTTCGTACGAATTCGAACGGAATTTCGTACACGAATTACGAATTTTTTTATATACGAAACGGGGCGAAACGAAACAAATTTTTTGACAGTTCCCATGTCTACCATGTAGTGCAAGGGCCTGCCTGATTGCATACAAATTGAAGCTCTTAAGGTTTGACCTCATATTATAAGGTTTTGGTAAATCTAACGACAAAAATCTGCAGAAAATCTAATAGTGTGTATGGGGCTTTAGGCACAAGTGACCTTGTTCCTTAAAGTTATACTAGGTGTTTTTTTTAAGTTCCAATTCCATTTCTGCCAAATCTGAAGATAAATTTTGTCCGCTGAACAAACTGCCATTTTTCTGAATGTTAGTATGCTGCTTTTGACAGCTGATTACGAATTTTCCTCAGACAAAAACTGTATGTGCAGGCTTGAAAATTTCTGTCTGATGTGACCACAACGTCAGATTTTCTTTTCATTAGAACGGTTTTCAGACAAAAAAAACGAAGAGCAAGACTAGGCATGCTCAGAAATGAAAAAACACATACAAAACAATTGAACACAATACGTCACTTCTGATGTTGAATTCTGTCGTCAGAAAATTTTCTGATGGTGAGTACCCTATTCACTTTCGATTTAAGACTAACATAACAAAATTTTGACATGTGGTTGTGTCTGTGCAGCCACTGCATTTGCATCCACTTATATTGACTGCCTGAACGCAGCTCCATGGCAGATGCAGAATAAAAGTGACTCTGCATGCAGGACTGGTGCCAGCATCTGTCTGAATGAGCCCTAAAGGTACAATGTTTTATATACTTTAACCAATTCAGCCCCAGAAGGATTTACCCCCTTAATGACCAGGCCTTTTTTTGCGATACGGCACTGCGTTATTTTAGCTGACAATTGCGCGGTCGTGCAATGATTTACCCAAATAAAATTGATGTCCTTTTTTTCCCACCAATCTTTTGGTGGTATTTGATCACCTCTGCGTTTTTTATATTTTGCGCTTTAAACAAAAAAAGACAGATCAAACACCTAACTGACATTTTTGACACTTTTTTGGGAACCAGTGACATTATTACAGTGATCAGCTACGGCGATTCATGCAGCCGAGCCAACCTGCTGCAGTATAACTGGGGTTTGTAAGTAGTTCAATGTTTTTTTTCTTTGTGTTGTTATATCATTGTTTCACGCTTTTGATTTTCTACTTTAATTTCCCCATCACAGAGCAGGAGGACTTTGATGGATTTTTTTTTAAATATCCATGACTATTTAACTATGTATACAAATCATTGCAGTTCTTCCAGTTGTTAAAAGATTGTGCTTCTGCTCACATGGATTATGGAATAAAGAAAAAAAAAGAAAATAAATCCTTTTCATCAGGTGAGGTTTCACAATGTAATTTATGTTTAGATCAACCTCTCTTTTTCAGAGTCTCTTTGCTGCCAATTGTCTCAGCAGGGAGTACATATAAAAAAGCCGAAAATTTAGTAATGAACAAAAACTTTGCACTGCCTTTCATTCTGCTTTATGCTTAAACAATTTAACACACTGAACGGTATGTATTACAAGCAAAATGAACTCACCTAAAATATAATTAGGGATGCAAACAGCCGTTTTATTAAAATGTCATACTTATTTAAAATGTGCTCATTGTAATATTGGTCTCGCTTAATTTAAGCTATGAAATGGTAAAAAGCTCTATTGTTATGGCAACAAACAAGATTAATAAAAAAACTAAGTTTGACAATTGCTTCCACAGTTTTTTAGAAACCTGAAGCAAGCTTTAAAAATACAAAGCCAAAAGGCTGTAGAAGCTTTTTGTTGTGTTCATTTTCACGATATTGCATTTCACTTAGCATCCCCTTAGAGCATAATTCTGATTTTAAAATACATTTCTCAACCACAAACAAAATCTGACATAAACTTTAAAGAGACAAAGCTGTAAAAATATGTTTAATTAGCATATGCATCTTAAGTTTCAATTACTGTAAAATATTTTTTCTTTACATCAGCCACTAGATTATGAAAATAGATTACTCAGTATTCTTATGCATATTTAATAATTGGTGAGCAATTACAGGTGAAGTACACAAGGTACTTTTTCCAGCCTTTTTTTTTACTTTTACTTCTCCTGTTACCTTTTACATGAACATATTCTGTTTTTAAAAGACAAAAATAATAAAATACCATTAAAAAAATCTGAAAATTTTCAACTTTTTTTTCCTTCCACATAAGGATGCAATCAACCATGCTAAAGCCCAGAAGACACATACCAAAAGGTGGTCAGTTTAGCAGGAACCTGACAAGTTTTGATAAGTGTGAACCACTGTCTGCTCAACAGAAGCCTGCTTCAACTGGCTTCTGTCGAACGGTCTTGCTAGAAAACCAACATTCGATTGGCTCTTGCAGCCAATGGCTGCAAACACTAATCTGTGTATTCTGATGGGGGAGTGTCTCTGGTGTGAGAATACAATATAAATAGCTCAGTGGTAGAAATCCCTGCATCACACATCAAAGTGTTGATGCAAAGATCTGTCAGTATTTTTTTTTTTTTTCTTTTGTTCAACCCACTGGTTACATGAATAAAAAAATAAAAAATGAACGTGTATAACCAGGTTAAGGCAGGCTGCTTTTTATGCTATGTTGCTGATTACAAGCTCACTATACAATAATTTGTACAATTGCACTGGACTATAAAAGTACCTATGCACTTGACATAGCTCCATATCCAGCACCAATAAGAACTTAAAAAACTGTATATTTTTCTTAATTCTGGATGAATAAGCTGTATCTGTGCCATACATCCAAAACAGTTACAGTGGCATGCACCTGAATGATAAATGATAATGATAAGCAAATCTCCACACTCAATGTCTATAGAAATAAAGTGGTACATGCCTCTTCTTTACCTATATGTTGTATGTTGTTTTTTTTATTAATTTTTTTTGTATACAGGTGAATATAAAGCGGTAATAATTTATGTTCATTTTTTAACCACATGCCGGCCAGCGCACGACGATGTATGTCAGCATAGTGGCTCGGCTGGGCAAATGGGCGTACAGGTACGTCCCCTTTATATCGTGGCATTGTGGGCATGTGCACGCCCGCTGCGTACTTGGCAGAATGGGGAAATGCCTATGTAAACAAGGCATTTCTCTGTTCTGCCTACTGACATGACAGAGATCTACTGCCCCTCCGTCATTGGGAGCAGTGATCGCTGTCATGTGAGTGGTAGCCCCCCCCACAGTTAGAATCACTCCCTAGGACACACTTAACCCCTTTTTTTAAATTAATTCATTTATTTATTTTAATTAAAGGGGCTCTCATTTATATTTGCATAGTCCTTACTGATTTACATCAGCAGAACAAATGCAAGAAGTGATGTGTGCATATGGGCCAGAAGCAAATGTGTGGTGATGCCAAACAAATCAATGAACCCCACCCACACTAAATCTAACTACCACATCCACCCCCACAAATCACAGCAAAAAAATGGCCTTCTCAGGCCAAACGAACCCCCCTACTGCAGCCCATTATATAAGATAGGTTGTATTGTTAGCGCACTGACCCACGCCCAATAAAGTACACGCACACCAGTATCTTTCAATCTGTTTCTTCATGTATGTCTAAAGTGATTGCACCTGATGAGCAGGAACACATAATAATATTTACAACTGTGTTAGTCCTTAGCTATGTGCATCAAATCACCAACTACAGGCCAAAGATCGAAGTCCATTTGCATGCACATATACAAAGCAACCGTTTTCTAAGCATATGTACCTGTGCAGTGTAAACCCTACAAGTTTAAATGTCCAAGTCCTTGGGCATGATAGTGCTAACAAACATTAACATCAGTCCCTGGCTGCAATGAGCTTCCAATCTAAAGTCCAAACTTAACTTTCTTACATGAGAGACTATTTTAACAGGAGACAAATAAGATGCCAGAATGTAATTGGATTGGGGCATTGATCAAGCTGCAATGATGGGCAATTGTGAGGCTGCAGATGGGCATTGATCAAGCTGCATTGCTGGGCAATTGTGAGGCTGCAGATGGGAATTGATCAAGCTGCATTGATGGGCAATTGTGAGGCTGCAGATTGCATTGATCAGGCTGCAGATGGACAATGGTGAGGCTGCATTGATGGGCACTGACCCTTATTTTGCTTCAAAGTTCATTATATAACCATTTCAATACCCAGCCATAGTCAAATGACGCCCACAGATGGGATCTCCAATCCTGGGTGGGCGTCATATGACGTCCTCGGCTTTCCGCCGCTACTGAGGGCCCCCGGGGGCCCACAGAGCGGCGATCGGGGATCCGGCGTGTCCCTTGGGATACAGCCATTCCCCGATGGGGGTATTGGAGTTGTGGCGGCGGAGCATCCTGAGCTCTGATATGTCCCTATGCAGAGCCGCATTGGGAAGTAGCGTGCATGGTGCCCTCGCGTGCCCCCGGTGGCGTGCAGATAAACGATCAGGGCTGAGGCTTTTTCCTTGGAGACAGCCAAGCCCCGATCAGTGAAAAGAGCCAATGAAATTGGCTCTTTACCATGTGACCGGCTGTGTCCAATCACCGCCGGTCACTAAATGTAAACAAAACAGTGTGTAACCGCTGTTGCTGGGTTCTCCTCTTCACACACCGATCCAGTGTGAGGAGGAGATCAGCTAACATTCAGTTATATATACATATACAGTACCCTATACTGAATTACTGTGCCCAGATTGCACCCCTAAATAAAGAGGACCTGTCATCAGGAGTACCTGTCCATCAGGTGTACCTGCCACCAGACTAGAGTACCTGCCACCTCACCAGAGTACCTGGCACCTCACTAACTGCCACCAGAGTACCCGGAACCTCACTACCTGCCACCAGAGTACCCGCCACCAGAGTATCCGCCACCTCACCAGCTGCCACCAGAGTACCTGCCACCAGAGTACCCGCCACCAGAGTACCTGCCACCAGAGTACCCATCACCAGAGTACCCGTCACCAGAGTACATACAGCCACTATGTCCAGAAAGGTGTACACCCCAGAAGAGGCATACCAAATACTCAGTCTGACCGATCAGAGCAACGGGGAGCTTTCACCGCTCAGTTCTGTTTCTGATTCTGGTTCGAAATATGAGCCCCCCGAAGGCAGCACATCAGGATCCGAATCAGAGGAGGAAGCAGACCGTCCAAAAAGACGATGATCTGAACACCAGGCAGCTACCAGCAGTGCCAATGGCGGTAGACCCCAGCTTAAATTGTTTTTAGGCCTAACGCTCAACATGGGGGCTTACAAAAAAAATGAAATGCATAAGTATTGGTCGACCAAACCCATCCACTATATGCCAATTTTTTCATTGTCATGTCCAGGTCCCTATACAAAATTATAATGCGCTTTCTGCATTTCAGTGACCACTCACAGTGCCCCCCCCCCCCCCGAAATCACCCAAACTTTCATAAACTATATAAAATCCGCCCCCTAATTATTTTTTTTTTAAAAGAAGTTTGCCGAAATTTATGTCTCTGACAAAAACATATCTGTGGACGAATCGCTGGTGCATTTCACAGGCTGTCTGGGAATCAAGCACTACATCCCAAGTAAGAGGGCAAGGTACGGCTTGAAGTTCAACAAGCTCTGTGAAAGCGACACCGGTTATGTGCGCTCATTCCGCGTGTACGAAGGCAAAGATTCCCAGCTCCAGCCCCTTGAGTGTTCATCGTACATGGGAATAAGTGGAAACATTGTTTGGGAGTTGGCATTCCCACTCCTCCAAAAGGGGTACCATATTTACATGGACAACTATTATACCAGTTTGCCCCTTCTCGGCCACCTATACCTAAAAAAAACTTTGGCCTGGGTACAACAAAGAAAAACCGAAAGGGCTTCCCACAGCGTCTTGTCACCACAACCATTCAAAGGGGAAATCGACAAGCTTGAGGAATGAGGAAGTGTTGGCTGTGAAGTGGAGGGATAGAAAAGATGTGTACATTATGTCCACCATCCACGATGACACCTTGGTGGAACTTCACAGAAGATGCAGTCCCATTCTCAAGCCTTCCTGTATCAACGAGTACAATAAATTCATGGGGGGGGGGGGGGGATTTAAACAATCAAATGTTGCAGCCCAATCTTTCAACAAGAAAATCCCTGTTCTGGTACAAAAAAGTCGCAATTTACTTTTTTCATTTGGCCCTTTTAAATTCTTTCATCATCTACCAAAATCAACGGAAACACCCACCACCTTCATAAAGTTTATTGAAGACATTGTCACTGCCCTGATCTACCAACAAGTATCCCTCCCAGAAAGCATTCGCTCCGATTGTGTCAGCAGACAACATGAGCGTCATTTTCCAGACCATATTCCACCAACAGGATCTGGAAGACGACGCCAAATAAAATGTTGGGTGTGCACCAACTGTCCCGACTGTCCCTCCCAACCTGGCCTTTGCATCGGAGAATGCTTCGAGCGATATCACACTCCCGAAAACTATTAGCCCATATTTCTAATACTGCCATTTCCCTGAATATTTTCCTGCCTCAACCAACCATATCATTGTCTTCCATGTGAACTGACCCTGGCCTGTTTCTCGACTATGCCTCTGCCTACAGTCTGCATTGTTTATCCGCCATGTTTCTGCCTTTCATGTAAACGGACCCTGGACTGTATCAACTATGCCTCTGCCTACTGTCTATTTCTGCCTTTTACCTGCACTGACCTTGGCCTGTTGACCATGTTTTTTGAGGGGCTCCAGAATAGTGTTCTGAGTTCATAAAAACAGTTTTTGGTTTTCTGTGTTCCCAGAACAGGGTCTGGTTGTCCGGAGGCTTCAAAGCGATTTGGGTGGGAGAAGACTCTACCCCTGTCCCCATTCTTTCCTGACTGATGCCCTAAGCTTGATGGTCCTGCCTGCTCCCTGGACAAATACTGGACAAAACCTGGACAAATACTCTGGCTGTACTGACCATACCTCTACCTGCTGCATGTACTAACTATGGACAGTATTCCTGCCTGCTGCATGGACGATCCTTTGATCCTTTTGTTGCTGCTGACCACATCCCTGCCTGCTATCTGGACTAATGCTTTGGCTGTGCTGACAACATCTCTACCTAGCCATTGGCTCCCGCTGCTGTCAATCAAATCCAATGATGCGGCAGCGGGGGGCGGGACCGAGACATACACTCTGCGTCTATGGGTGCAGAGTGTATGCGATGGAAGCGCGCTTGCAAGGTAATCCCCTCAGGAGAGAGCTTCCCGAGGGGGTTAGCTATTGCGGGGAGGAGCCGAGAGAGCCTAAGTAGGACCCCAGAACAGGAGGATCGGGGCCACTCTGTGCAAAACGAGCTGCACAGTGGAGGTAAGTATGACATGTTTGTTATTTAAAAAAAATTAAAAATGAACCTTTATATATAATATACTGCATATTTCAGTACCATTTAGGCAATTACATCATACTCTAAACATTATTACCATGCACAATTCTCCAGCTTTTAACAGAGTAAGGGTTTGGGCACTATTTAGTTTCAGGGAACTATAGTAAATTCGACTTTGGGAGTATTTTTTTACCAGCGCTATGGTGAAAACCGTTTTAGCGCCAATTAGCTTGAAATAGCGCTAAATAGCTCTAATTAGCGCTGCAGCGCTATAGTAAATGACCCCCATTGTGACTCAAAAGTTAACTAGAGTAAGGCGTTAAACAAATCATTTGGTAGTATGATGAGATGTGAGCAAGCAATAAGAAACAATTCTTGATGTCCAAAGTTTTTTGTTTAAAGCAGACCTTGCATCAATGTGCAAAATCCTCTTAGACCCCATAATATCATGTAAAAAAGCAAAATTACCTGTAAAAAGTACTGTACATTTGGAGGAAAAGCAAAAATATACTTGCCTTACACCAGGACTTTCAACTGTAAAAGTTTCTTCACAGGCCTTGGCAAAATGCTTGAAAAGGATCCTATCTGAGGATGCCAAATCTCATAAGGCGATGCTTCTGCATAGTGCTGGATCATGAGATCTGGTGGTCTCAGCCTTCATAGGATTTCACCGGAAGTATCATCTTTGCTAGGCACTGCATGTAGATGCCGAGGTGACTGGTAAGAAAATATTTTTTTCCCCCAAATGTCTTATTTACACTGTTTTAGACACAGGGGTGTATGGGGGTCTAAAGTGACTCAGTCACCATTTAAAAATTGTAATAAAAAGTTATCTTCACTTCCTTGGAAGTGTGTTGGATACCTGCCCACCTGATGTTCACAGTTGTTTCATCTGTAGGTCACTATATCACAACAGCACATTATAGTGACACAAGGAGTGAAGAAATTAACAAGTGTAGGCATGGGGACGCAAGCAATCATCACTCCTAAAAGTGGCGGATGTATAGACTCCCTCAATCGCTGGTTCTGGCCAGCTCCATAGATTGTTTTAAAAAAGGCTTGAATGCATTCCTAAATGCACATTATATTATTGGATATTAATATTTAGAGGTAATAACACCAGGGGTAGTTGATCCAGGGACTGATTGCCTCCCTGGGGATCAGGAAGGATATTTTTTCCCCCCAGTGGAGCGAATTGGATAATTTTTCTTTTTTTTTTGCCTTCCTCTGGATCAACTGTGGGTATAGGACTGTGTTAATGGGGGTATCTTTTTCCTGTTGGTTTAACTAGATTTTTTCAACCTCACAACATAACTAAGTAACTATGAAAGATTGTTTGAGTGGCCAAAGCTTTCAAACACAGTGAATTATAAAAAATAGACAGTAGGACAATAATGGATTGCTTATCTTTACCTGTCCTGCTGATTGTTCCTATTGTTCTTGAAACCTTCATGCAAGAGCTACAGTCACCCAAAGAATCGTCATATTCAGCACTTTTCAGAGTAGCAAATGCCTGTGTCCCTTGCCTCATGCTGTGGTTCAGTTCGCTGGGCCCTGCCGCACATACTGTGTACTTAAGTAATGTAGGGGCAAGCAGATGAAACCAAAAAGCGCATCAGAGAACTAGGCATCTGGAAATGTGTCATGTTTGAAGATTTTTCAGGCTGCCGTAGCTGTTCAAGAAGGTGAAGAATCCAGGAACCGGTGGTGGAACAGCCAAGTATAAACAATATTCTATTGCAGGATACTATTTGATTACATTTTTTAATAAGATAAATGTCCCTTTAAACATGATTTTTATCATATAGTTACTCTGTTTGAAAAAGTCCATCTAGAAAAAAAATAAACTTACCAGGTTACTAATCTTACCCCTTAAAGCAATTCATAAAAGATCACTTTTAATGTAGCATTGTTTTCTATTCTAATTTAATCTTTAGTGCATTTCCTCTACTTAAAGTGGGGTTCCACCCTAAAGTGGAACTTCCGCTCATCGGAACCCTCCCCCCCTCCGGTGTCACATTTGGCACCTTTCAGGGGGGAGGGGGGTGTAGATACCTGTCTAAGACAGGTATTTGCACCCACTTCTGGGCATAGATTCCTATTGCATTGCGTGACTCATGCGCAGTAGGGTACCATACCCAAAATGGCGTCGGCAGCATCCGAGGACCAAGGGACAGTTCGGCCTCGGGTGCCGACATCGCTGGACCCTGTGACAGGTGAGTGTCATTATTTTAAAAGTCAGCAGCTGCAGTATTTGTAGCTGCTGACTTTTAAAAAAAACATTTTTGTCGGACTCCCTCTTTAATAATTCCAAGGAATTATTTTAGTAAATTTCATACATTTAGTAAAGGATTATCCAGTAAAATAGAATAAAAAATAACCAGTATACAAATCACAGTAACAATATTCAGAAACTATTTTCACACAAGTTTATTGCCACTATTGTGAGTCAAATGAAACAGTTCTCATACATATCATCAGACAAAATACTATTCTAATTAAGTCTTACTAATCAATATTAGTCTAATCAAGTCTTAAAGGTCACCTTGTCATTATATTCAGTTAGTGACATTACTGTAAAAAACATAAATTGATATAATAAAATCCCTATTTCAATCTATTCTATCAGCTAACTTCACATTTCATGTCCATCTATCTAATTTTCATCTACAGAAAGGAAATGCTTTAAAGAGATGTTGTTTACTTCACAAGCCCCTCCGTTTTCATATCAAGAAACATAAATATGAATAACATGGGTATTTTAGATTAACACGTGACTCAGAGAACCATAGGATGATGTGGTCATTTATACTGTATATGTGTATTTTCTATTTTAACCGCCTTCACATTTTCTTTGGTTATACTTAGTCACAATATCCTAATTGTGCAATTCCAGCAAAATAGTTGTGTGCCATAAACATATGAAAAATGTAATGTTCTTAAAGTAGTATCATAATAATATTAGAAGAAAGGGGATTAAAACCTTATTTAGGTTTAAAGGGAACATTTTTAGGATTGAAAATTGGAATTTGCCATTACTATCCAAATTTCAAAAGCAAACTACAGGCCTGTCATTCTTGAGTTAGTATTTAGTGAGCTCCAGAACAACATACTCAAAGAGGCGCTGGGAACTTTTAGATCTGCAAATTTAGTGGGATGAAGGAAAACTTCAAACAGAATCGTTCTTGAATCGTTCTTGCCAAACCAAGATAACCAGAAACGTTCTTGCCAGCTAGATAAAGGAAGGCTCGTAGATGTGGTGTATCTGAATTTGGCAAAAGCATTTGACACAGTTCCACATAAACGTTTACTGTACAAAATAAGGTCTGTTGGCATCGACCATAGGGTGAGTACATGGATTGAAAACAGGCTACAAGAACGAGTTCAGAGGATGGTGATAAATGGGGAGTACTCAGAATGGTCAGGGTACTGTGCTGTGGCTGATCCTGTTTAATTTGTTCTTAAACGACCTGGAGGATGGGGTAAATGGTTCAATCTCTGTATTTGTGGATGATACTAAGCTAAGCAGGGCAATAACTTCTCTGCAGGATGTGGAAACCTTGCAAAAAGATCTGAACAAATAAATGGGGTGGGCAACTACATGGCAAATGAGGTTCAATATAAAAAAATGTAAAATAATGCATTTGGGTGGCAAAAATATGAATGCAATCTATACACTGGGGGGAGAACCTCTGGGGAAATCTAGGATGGAAAAGGACCTGGGGGTCCTAGAAGATGATAGGCTCAGCAATGGCATTCAATGCAAAGCTGCTGCTAACAAAGCAAACAGAATATTGGCAAGCATTAAAAAGGGGATCAAATCCAGAGATAAAATTATAATTCTCCCGGTCTACAAGACTCTGGTCCGGCCGCACCTAGAATATGCTGTCCAGTTCTGGGCACCAGTCCTCAGGAAGGATGTACTGGAAATGGAGCGAGTACAAAGAAGGGCAACAAAGTTAATAAAGGGTCTGGAGGATATTAGTTATGAGGAAAGGTTGCAAGCACTGAACTTATTCTCTTTGGAGAAGAGACACCTGAGAGGGGATATAATTTCAATATACAAATACTATACTGGTGACTAGGGATGGGCCCGGTGCTCGATGCGAACCCACGTTCGCATCGAGCACCGGGCGTTCGCTCGCTCGGCGAGCCCAGAACTATTTTGGCCGCTCGCATCACGTTCGTGTGAGGCGCGCGGCCCCGCAATGCATTGCGGCCGGCGCGGCCGGCGCAGTGCATTGCTGGCTGATGATTGGCCAAGCATGCACTGTGACCCCGCATGCTTGGCCAATCACAGCCCCGGAAACTCGAAGAGCCATAATTGGCTACAGGCAGGACGCCTGTAGCCAATTACAGCTCAGGGGCTGTAGTACACGCCCCCCCCTATAAAAGGCCGCCACGCCGTCTGCGCCGGTCACATGCTGTTCCGGCGCAGATTGAGCAGGCTGATTCTGTGACACTCTGCTCGATTTAGTTAGGTAGAGAGATTCACTTACAGAAATTGAGTTAGATAGATTCAGTTACAAAGATTGATTGAGAAAGAGGGGCTTGTAGTGTGTTCGTGGCAGGCAGGCAGAGGTCCTATATTTTGTTACCAGAAGCACCTATAGGACTTGTAGTGTGTTCGTGGCAGGAAGGAAGAGCTCCTATATTTTGTTACCAGAAGCACCTATAGGACTTGTAGTGTGTT
Source organism: Lithobates sylvaticus (assembly GCA_028564925.1). Lineage (NCBI taxonomy): Eukaryota > Metazoa > Chordata > Amphibia > Anura > Ranidae > Lithobates > Lithobates sylvaticus. Next base: position 340,262,829 of record CM053030.1, on the reverse strand, counting down.
CGTGGCAGGCAGGCAGAGCTCCTATATTTTGTTACCAGAAGCACCTATAGGACTTGTAGTGTGTTCGTGGCAGGCAGGCAGAGCTCCTATATTTTGTTACCAGAAGCACCTATAGGACTTGTAGTGTGTTCGTGGCAGGCAGGCAGAGCTCCTATATTTTGTTACCAGAAGCACCTATAGGACTTGTAGTGTGTTCGTGGCAGGCAGGCAGAGCTCCTATATTTTGTTCCCAGAAGCACCTATAGGACTTGTAGTGTGTTCGTGGCAGGCAGGCAGAGCTCCTATATTTTGTTCCCAGAAGTACCTATAGGACTTGTAGTGTGTTAGTCCATCACACACACAGAGCTATATTTTGTTCCCAGAAGCACCTATAGGACTTGAAGTGTGTTAGTCCCATCACACACACAGAGCTATATTTTGTTCCAGAAGCACCTATAGGACTTGAAGTGTGTTAGTCCCATCACACACACAGAGCTATATTTTGTTCCCAGAGGCACCTATAGGACTTGAAGTGTGTTAGTCCCATCACACACACAGAGCTATATTTTGTTCCCAGAGGCACCTATAGGACTTGAAGTGTGTTAGTCCCATCACACACACAGAGCTATATTTTCTTCCCAGAAGCACCTATAGGACTTGAAGTGTGTTAGTCCCATCACACACACAGAGCTATATTTTGTTCCCAGAAGCACCTATAGGACTTGAAGTGTGTTAGTCCCATCACACACACAGAGCTATATTTTGTTCCCAGAAGCACCTATAGGACTTGAAGTGTGTTAGTCCCATCACACACACAGAGCTATATTTTGTTCCCAGAAGCACCTATAGGACTTGAAGTGTGTTAGTCCCATCACACACACAGAGCTATATTTTGTTCCCAGAAGCACCTATAGGACTTGAAGTATGTTAGTCCCATCACACACACAGAGCTATATTTTGTTCCCAGAAGCACCTATAGGACTTGAAGTGTGTTAGTCCCATCACACACACAGAGCTATATTTTGTTCCCAGAAGCACCTATAGGACTTGAAGTGTGTTAGTCCCATTACACACACAGAGCTATATTTTGTTCCCAGAAGCACCTATAGGACTTGAAGTGTGTTAGTCCCATCACACACACAGAGCTATATTTTGTTCCCAGAGGCACCTATAGGACTTGAAGTGTGTTAGTCCCATCACACACACAGAGCTATATTTTGTTCCCAGAAGCACCTATAGGACTTGAAGTGTGTTAGTCCCATCACACACACAGAGCTATATTTTGTTCCCAGAAGCACCTATAGGACTTGAAGTGTGTTAGTCCCATCACACACACAGAGCTATATTTTGTTCCCAGAAGCACCTATAGGACTTGAAGTGTGTTAGTCCCATCACACACACAGAGCTATATTTTGTTCCCAGAAGCACCTATAGGACTTGAAGTGTGTTAGTCCCATTACACACACAGAGCTATATTTTGTTCCCAGAAGCACCTATAGGACTTGAAGTGTGTTAGTCCCATCACACACACAGAGCTATATTTTGTTCCCAGAAGCACCTATAGGACTTGAAGTGTGTTAGTCCCATCACACACACAGAGCTATATTTTGTTCCCAGAGGCACCTATAGGACTTGAAGTGTGTTAGTCCCATCACACACACAGAGCTATATTTTCTTCCCAGAAGCACCTATAGGACTTGAAGTGTGTTAGTCCCATCACACACACAGAGCTATATTTTGTTCCCAGAAGCACCTATAGGACTTGAAGTGTGTTAGTCCCATCACACACACAGAGCTATATTTTGTTCCCAGAAGCACCTATAGGACTTGAAGTGTGTTAGTCCCATCACACACACAGAGCTATATTTTGTTCCCAGAGGCACCTATAGGACTTGAAGTGTGTTAGTCCCATCACACACACAGAGCTATATTTTCTTCCCAGAAGCACCTATAGGACTTGAAGTGTGTTAGTCCCATCACACACACACAGCTATATTTTGTTCCCAGAAGCAACTATAGGACTTGAAGTGTGTTAGTCCCATCACACAGACCTTTATTTTCTTCCCAGAAGCACCTATAGGACTTGAAGTGTGTTAGTCCCATCACACAGAGCTCCTCTATTTTCTTTGCAGAAGCACCCATAGGACTTCTAGTGTGTTAGTGGCATCACACAGAGCTCCTATATATTCTTCTCAGCAGCACCCACAGGACTTCTAGTGTGTTAGTGGCATCACACAGAGCTCCTCTATTTTCTTTGCAGAAGCACCCACAGGACTTCTAGTGTGTTAGTGGCATCACACAGAGCTCCTCTATTTTCTTTGCAGAAGCACCCATAGGACTTCTAGTGTGTTAGTGGCATCACACAGAGCTCCTATATATTCTTCTCAGCAGCACCCACAGGACTTCTAGTGTGTTAGTGGCATCACACAGAGCTCCTCTATTTTCTTTGCAGAAGCACCCACAGGACTTCTAGTGTGTTAGTGGCATCACACAGAGCTCCTCTATTTTCTTTGCAGAAGCACCCACAGGACTTCTAGTGTGTTAGTGGCATCACACAGAGCTCCTCTATTTTCTTTGCATAAGCACCCACAGGACTTCTAGTGTGTTAGTGGCATCACACAGAGCTCCTCTATTTTCTTTGCATAAGCACCCACAGGACTTCTAGTGTGTTAGTGGCATCACACAGAGCTCCTCTATTTTCTTTGCAGAAGCACCCACAGGACTTCTAGTGTGTTAGTGGCATCACACAGAGCTCCTCTATTTTCTTTGCATAAGCACCCACAGGACTTCTAGTGTGTTAGTGGCATCACACAGAGCTCCTCTATTTTCTTCTCAGCAGCACCCACAGGACTACCGACTACAATGGCTGGAAGACCGCCAAGGGGAGGCAGAGCGTGCAGAGCCAAGAACACAGGGCAGGCAGGCTCTGTTTCTAGTGGACGTGGCCGTGGACGTGGACGTGGTCGTGCATCGTCATCAGCACGTGGCCATGGGACACGCGCGTCTTTGTTTTCGGCAGCTGGACATGTGGAGCCGCATCATGCTGAAGGCTTGGTAGAATGGATGACCAAGCCCTCCTCATCCTCCTCATCCTCTCTCACCCAGGCTCAGGGTACTGACAGAGCATCATCAGCCACCCCTTCCCTAGACCCACCATGTCCTCCTGAGGAGTCCCCCGAACTCTTTGAGCACAGTGTTGGGTACATGCTCCAGGAGGATGCCCAACGATTCGAAGGCTCGGATGACGATACCCAGCTTGAGGAATCTGGCAGTACTGTTCCACCAGCTGCAGCTTACTGCCAGGTTTGCTCTAGTGGTTAAGAGGGAGGGGATGATGAGGTCACTGACTCCACGTGGGTGCCTCAAGGGAGAGAGGATGAGGAGGAGGACGAGGAGGAGGAGGATGCGGCGTCACATGTCCAACGAGGCAGGATGCCCCCTGGAGGCCAGGTAGAGGCAGCACAGCAACTGTACAACACCGCAGAGCTCCGCCTGTGCAGGGCGCTGCCTCTGCACGTTATCAGAAAAGTTCTTTGGTGTGGGCCTTTTTTGAGACGAGTGCAGCAGATCGCACCACTGCTATTTGCAATATTTGTCTCAAGCGTATCTCGCGTGGCCAAAACATCAGCCGCTTGGGCACCACAAGCATGACCAGACATATGGCGACCTGCCATGCAGCTCGTTGGCAGGCACACATAAAAGACCCACACCAAAGAACTAAGCGGACCTCTCCTTGCTCCTCCTCAGCTGGGATCTCCATCCCCACTACACCTTCAGTCCTCTCTGAAAGCTGCTCTGAGAGGACTGAAGGTGTAGAATTCGGTGTGTCACAACCAAGTACTTGCAGTACACCGACGTCCGATTGCAGCAGGCAAATTTCCCTGCCCCAGCTGCTGGACCGTAGAAAGAAGTACACTCCCAGCCATCCACATGCCCAGCGGTTGAATGCTAGCCTTGCTAAATTGCTAGCACTTCAACTGCTGCCTTTTCAGTTGGTAGACTCGGCCCCCTTCCGTGAGTTTGTTCAATGTGCGGTTCCTCAGTGGCAGGTTCCCAAACGCCACTTTTTCTCGCGGAAGGCGATTCCGTCTCTCTACCGGCATGTGGAGGGCAATGTCCATGCCTCGCTGGACAGGGCGGTCAGCGGTAAGGTGCATATTACCGCTGACTCATGGTCCAGCAGGCATGGACAGGGATGGTACCTTTCTTTCACGGCCCATTGGGTCACTCTATTGGCAGCTGGGAGGGATGCAGGACAAGGTGCAGTAGTGTTGGAGGTTGTTCCGCCACCACGCCTCCAAAACGCGACTACTGCTACTGGTTGTGACACACCTCTCTCCTCCACCCCCTCCTCTTCTTCTTCCTCCAGTGCTCTGTCCTTGGAACCAGCGGTGCTCCGTAGGCGTACAAGGGGCTACGCAAGTACGCAGGCAAAAAGATGCCATGCCGTGCTTGCGCTGGTGTGTTTGGGGGACAGGAGCCACACTGGGCCAGAGGTTCTGGCAGCTCTGCAGGGGCAGGCCGAGAGGTGGTTGACGCCACGTCAGCTTAAGCCAGGAATGGTCGTTTCTGACAATGGCACCAACCTCCTCTCCGCCCGGTGCTCGATGCGAACCCACGTTCGCATCGAGCACCGGGCGTTCGCTCGCTCGGCGAGCCCAGAACTATTTTGGCCGCTCGCATCACGTTCGTGTGATGCGAGCGGCCCCGCAATGCATTGCGGCCGGCGCGGCCGACGCAGTGCATTGCTGGCTGATGATTGGCCAAGCATGCACTGTGACCCCGCATGCTTGGCCAATCACAGCCCCGGAAACTCGAAGAGCCATAATTGGCTACAGGCAGGACGCCTGTAGCCAATTACAGCTCAGGGGCTGTAGTACACGCCCCCCCCTATAAAACGCCGCCACGCCGTCTGCGCCGGTCACATGCTGTTCCGGCGCAGATTGAGCAGGCTGTTTCTGTGACACTCTGCTGCATTTAGATAGATAGAGAGATTCACTTGCAGAGATTGAGTTAGATAGATTCAGTTACAAAGATTGATTGACAAAGAGGGGCTTGTAGTGTGCTCGTGGCAGGCAGGCAGAGCTCCTATATTTTGTTACCAGAAGCACCTATAGGACTTGTAGTGTGTTCGTGGCAGGCCGGCAGAGCTCCTATATTTTGTTACCAGAAGCACCTATAGGACTTGTAGTGTGTTCGTGGCAGGCAGGCAGAGCTCCTATATTTTGTTACCAGAAGCACCTATAGGACTTGTAGTGTGTTCGTGGCAGGCAGGCAGAGCTCCTATATTTTGTTACCAGAAGCACCTATAGGACTTGTAGTGTGTTAGTGGCAGGCAGGCAGAGCTCCTATATTTTGTTACCAGAAGCACCTATAGGACTTGTAGTGTGTTCGTGGCAGGCAGGCAGAGCTCCTATATTTTGTTACCAGAAGCACCTATAGGACTTGTAGTGTGTTAGTGGCAGGCAGGCAGAGCTCCTATATTTTGTTACCAGAAGCACCTATAGGACTTGTAGTGTGTTCGTGGCAGGCCGGAAGAGCTCCTATATTTTGTTCCCAGAGCACCTATAGGACTTGAAGTGTGTTAGTCCCATCACACACACAGAGCTATATTTTCTTCCCAGAAGCACCTATAGGACTTGAAGTGTGTTAGTCCCATCACACACACAGAGCTATATTTTGTTCCCAGAAGCACCTATAGGACTTGAAGTGTGTTAGTCCCATTACACACACAGAGCTATATTTTCTTCCCAGAAGCACCTATAGGACTTGAAGTGTGTTAGTCCCATCACACACACAGAGCTATATTTTGTTCCCAGAAGCACCTATAGGACTTGAAGTGTGTTAGTCCCATTACACACACAGAGCTATATTTTCTTCCCAGAAGCACCTATAGGACTTGAAGTGTGTTAGTCCCATCACACACACAGAGCTATATTTTGTTCCCAGAAGCACCTATAGGACTTGAAGTGTGTTAGTCCCATTACACACACAGAGCTATATTTTGTTCCCAGAAGCACCTATAGGACTTGAAGTGTGTTAGTCCCATCACACACACAGAGCTATATTTTCTTCCCAGAAGCACCTATAGGACTTGAAGTGTGTTAGTCCCATTACACACACAGAGCTATATTTTGTTCCCAGAAGCACCTATAGGACTTGAAGTGTGTTAGTCCCATTACACACACAGAGCTATATTTTTCTTCCCAGAAGCACCTATAGGACTTGAAGTGTGTTAGTCCCATCACACACACAGAGCTATATTTTGTTCCCAGAAGCACCTATAGGACTTGAAGTGTGTTAGTCCCATTACACACACAGAGCTATATTTTCTTCCCAGAAGCACCTATAGGACTTGAAGTGTGTTAGTCCCATCACACACACAGAGCTATATTTTGTTCCCAGAAGCACCTATAGGACTTGAAGTGTGTTAGTCCCATTACACACACAGAGCTATATTTTGTTCCCAGAAGCACCTATAGGACTTGAAGTGTGTTAGTCCCATTACACACACAGAGCTATATTTTGTTCCCAGAAGCACCTATAGGACTTGAAGTGTGTTAGTCCCATCACACACAAAGAGCTATATTTTGTTCCCAGAAGCACCTATAGGACTTGAAGTGTGTTAGTCCCATCACACACACAGAGCTATATTTTGTTCCCAGAAGCACCTATAGGACTTGAAGTGTGTTAGTCCCATCACACACACAGAGCTATATTTTCTTCCCAGAAGCACCTATAGGACTTGAAGTGTGTTAGTCCCATCACACACACAGAGCTATATTTTGTTCCCAGAAGCACCTATAGGACTTGAAGTGTGTTAGTCCCATTACACACACAGAGCTATATTTTCTTCCCAGAAGCACCTATAGGACTTGAAGTGTGTTAGTCCCATCACACACACACAGAGCTATATTTTGTTCCCAGAAGCACCTATAGGACTTGAAGTGTGTTAGTCCCATTACACACACAGAGCTATATTTTGTTCCCAGAAGCACCTATAGGACTTGAAGTGTGTTAGTCCCATCACACACACAGAGCTATATTTTGTTCCCAGAAGCACCTATAGGACTTGAAGTGTGTTAGTCCCATTACACACACAGAGCTATATTTTGTTCCCAGAAGCACCTATAGGACTTGAAGTGTGTTAGTCCCATTACACACACAGAGCTATATTTTGTTCCCAGAAGCACCTATAGGACTTGAAGTGTGTTAGTCCCATTACACACACACAGAGCTATATTTTGTTCCCAGAAGCACCTATAGGACTTGAAGTGTGTTAGTCCCATCACACACACAGAGCTATATTTTGTTCCCAGAAGCACCTATAGGACTTGAAGTGTGTTAGTCCCATCACACACACAGAGCTATATTTTCTTCCCAGAAGCACCTATAGGACTTGAAGTGTGTTAGTCCCATCACACACACAGAGCTATATTTTTGTTCCCAGAAGCACCTATAGGACTTGAAGTGTGTTAGTCCCATTACACACACAGAGCTATATTTTCTTCCCAGAAGCACCTATAGGACTTGAAGTGTGTTAGTCCCATCACACACACAGAGCTATATTTGTTCCCAGAAGCACCTATAGGACTTGAAGTGTGTTAGTCCCCACACACACACAGAGCTATATTTTCTTCCCAGAAGCACCTATAGGACTTGAAGTGTGTTAGTCCCATCACACACACAGAGCTATATTTTGTTCCCAGAAGCACCTATAGGACTTGAAGTGTGTTAGTCCCATCACACACACAGAGCTATATTTTGTTCCCAGAAGCACCTATAGGACTTGAAGTGTGTTAGTCCCATTACACACACAGAGCTATATTTTCTTCCCAGAAGCACCTATAGGACTTGAAGTGTGTTAGTCCCATCACACACACAGAGCTATATTTTGTTCCCAGAAGCACCTATAGGACTTGAAGTGTGTTAGTCCCATCACACACACAGAGCTATATTTTGTTCCCAGAAGCACCTATAGGACTTGAAGTGTGTTAGTCCCATCACACACACAGAGCTATATTTTGTTCCCAGAAGCACCTATAGGACTTGAAGTGTGTTAGTCCCATCACACACACAGAGCTATATTTTTTCCCAGAAGCACCTATAGGACTTGAAGTGTGTTAGTCCCATTACACACACAGAGCTATATTTTCTTCCCAGAAGCACCTATAGGACTTGAAGTGTGTTAGTCCCATCACACACACAGAGCTATATTTTCTTCCCAGAAGCACCTATAGGACTTGAAGTGTGTTAGTCCCATTACACACACAGAGCTATATTTTCTTCCCAGAAGCACCTATAGGACTTGAAGTGTGTTAGTCCCATCACACACACAGAGCTATATTTTGTTCCCAGAAGCACCTATAGGACTTGAAGTGTGTTAGTCCCATTACACACACACAGAGCTATATTTTCTTCCCAGAAGCACCTATAGGACTTGAAGTGTGTTAGTCCCATCACACACACAGAGCTATATTTTGTTCCCAGAAGCACCTATAGGACTTGAAGTGTGTTAGTCCCATTACACACACAGAGCTATATTTTGTTCCCAGAAGCACCTATAGGACTTGAAGTGTGTTAGTCCCATTACACACACAGAGCTATATTTTCTTCCCAGAAGCACCTATAGGACTTGAAGTGTGTTAGTCCCATCACACACACAGAGCTATATTTTCTTCCCAGAAGCACCTATAGGACTTGAAGTGTGTTAGTCCCATCACACAGAGCTCCTCTATTTTCTTTGCATAAGCACCCATAGGACTTCTAGTGTGTTAGTGGCATCACACAGAGCTCCTATATATTCTTCTCAGAAGCACCACAGGACTTCTAGTGTGTTAGTGGCATCACACAGAGCTCCTCTTTTTTCTTTGCAGAAGCACCCATAGGACTTCTAGTGTGTTAGTGGCATCACACAGAGCTCCTATATTTTCTTCTCAGAAGCACCCACAGGACTTCTAGTGTGTTAGTGGCATCACACAGAGCTCCTCTATTTTCTTTGCAGAAGCACCCACAGGACTTCTAGTGTGTTAGTGGCATCACACAGAGCTCCTTTATTTTCTTTCAGCAGCACCCACAGGACTTCTAGTGTGTTAGTGGCATCACACAGAGCTCCTCTATTTTCTTTGCAGAAGCACCCACAGGACTTCTAGTGTGTTAGTGGCATCACACAGAGCTCCTCTATTTTCTTTGCAGAAGCACCCACAGGACTTCTAGTGTGTTAGTGGCATCACACAGAGCTCCTCTATTTTCTTTGCAGAAGCACCCACAGGACTTCTAGTGTGTTAGTGGCATCACACAGAGCTCCTATATTTCTTTCTCAGCAGCACCCACAGGACTTCTAGTGTGTTAGTGGCATCACACAGAGCTCCTCTATTTTCTTTGCAGAAGCACCCACAGGACTTCTAGTGTGTTAGTGGCATCACACAGAGCTCCTCTATATTCTATGCAGAAGCACCCACAGGACTTCTAGTGTGTTAGTGGCATCACACAGAGCTCCTCTATTTTTCTTGCATAAGCACCACAGGACTTCTAGTGTGTTAGTGGCATCACACAGAGCTCCTCTATTTTCTTTGCAGAAGCACCCATAGGACTTCTAGTGTGTTAGTGGCATCACACAGAGCTCCTCTATTTTTTTGCAGAAGCACCCACAGGACTTCTAGTGTGTTAGTGGCATCACACAGAGCTCCTCTATTTTCTTTGCATAAGCACCCACAGGACTTCTAGTGTGTTAGTGGCATCACACAGAGCTCCTCTATTTTCTTTGCAGAAGCACCCACAGGACTTCTAGTGTGTTAGTGGCATCACACAGAGCTCCTCTATTTTCTTTGCAGAAGCACCCACAGGACTTCTAGTGTGTTAGTGGCATCACACAGAGCTCCTCTATTTTCTTTGCAGAAGCACCCATAGGACTTCTAGTGTGTTAGTGGCATCACACAGAGCTCCTATATATTCTTCTCAGAAGCACCCACAGGACTTCTAGTGTGTTAGTGGCATCACACAGAGCTCCTCTATTTTCTTTGCAGAAGCACCCACAGGACTTCTAGTGTGTTAGTGGCATCACACAGAGCTCCTCTATCTTTGCATCAGCAGCACCCACAGGACTTCTAGTGTGTTTGGCTCAGCAGCTATTTTCCCACCCAGGACTTCTAGTGTGTTAGTGGCATCACACAGAGCTCTCTATTTTCTTCTGCAGCAGCACCCACAGGACTTCTAGTGTGTTAGTGGCATCACACAGAGCTCTCTATTTTCTTTGCATAAGCACCCACAGGACTTTAGTTAGTGGCATCACACAGAGCTCCTCTATTTTCTTTGCATCAGAGCACCCACAGGACTTCTAGTGTGTTAGTGGCATCACACAGAGCTCCTCTATTTTCTTTGCAAGCACCCACAAGCACCCATAGGACTTCTAGTGTGTTAGTGGCATCACACAGAGCTCCTCTATTTTCTTTGCAGAAGCACCCACAGGACTTCTAGTGTGTTAGTGGCATCACACAGAGCTCCTCTATTTTCTTTGCAGAAGCACCCATAGGACTTCTAGTGTGTTAGTGGCATCACACAGAGCTCCTATATTTTCTTCTCAGCAGCACCCACAGGACTACCGACTACAATGGCTGGAAGACCGCCAAGGGGAGGCAGAGCGTGCAGAGCCAAGAACACAGGGCAGGCAGGCTCTGTTTCTAGTGGACGTGGCCGTGGACGTGGACGTGGTCGTGCATCGTCATCAGCACGTGGCCATGGGACACGCGCGTCTTTGTTTTCGGCAGCTGGACATGTGGAGCCGCATCATGCTGAAGGCTTGGTAGAATGGATGACCAAGCCCTCCTCATCCTCCTCATCCTCTCTCACCCAGGCTCAGGGTACTGACAGAGCATCATCAGCCACCCCTTCCCTAGACCCACCATGTCCTCCTGAGGAGTCCTCCGAACTCTTTGAGCACAGTGTTGGGTACATGCTCCAGGAGGATGCCCAACTATTCGAAGGCTCGGATGACGATACCCAGCTTGAGGAATCTGGCAGTACAGTTCCACCAGCTGCAGCTTACTGCCAGGTTTGCTCTAGTGGTGAAGAGGGAGGGGATGATGAGGTCACTGACTCCACGTGGGTGCCTCAAGGGAGAGAGGATGAGGAGGAGGACGAGGAGGAGGAGGATGCGGCGTCACATGTCCAACGAGGCAGGATGCCCCCTGGAGGCCAGGTAGAGGCCAGCACAGCAACTGTACAACACCGCAGAGCTCCGCCTGTGCAGGGCGCTGCCTCTGCACGTTATCAGAAAAGTTCTTTGGTGTGGGCCTTTTTTGAGACGAGTGCAGCAGATCGCACCACTGCTATTTGCAATATTTGTCTCAAGCGTATCTCGCGTGGCCAAAACATCAGCCGCTTGGGCACGACAAGCATGACCAGACATATGGCGACCTGCCATGCAGCTCGTTGGCAGGCACACATAAAAGACCCACACCAAAGAACTAAGAGGACCTCTCCTTGCTCCTCCTCAGCTGGGATCTCCATCCCCACTACACCTTCAGTCCTCTCTGAAAGCTGCTCTGAGAGGACTGAAGGTGTAGAATTCGGTGTGTCACAACCAAGTACTTGCAGTACACCGACGTCCGAATGCAGCAGGCAAATTTCCCTGCCCCAGCTGCTGGACCGTAGAAAGAAGTACACTCCCAGCCATCCACATGCCCAGCGGTTGAATGCTAGCCTTGCTAAATTGCTAGCACTTCAACTGCTGCCTTTTCAGTTGGTAGACTCGGCCCCCTTCCGTGAGTTTGTTCAATGTGCGGTTCCTCAGTGGCAGGTTCCCAAACGCCACTTTTTCTCGCGGAAGGCGATTCCGTCTCTCTACCGGCATGTGGAGGGCAATGTCCATGCCTCGCTGGACAGGGCGGTCAGCGGTAAGGTGCATATTACCGCTGACTCATGGTCCAGCAGGCATGGACAGGGACGGTACCTTTCTTTCACGGCCCATTGGGTCACTCTATTGGCAGCTGGGAGGGATGCAGGACAAGGTGCAGTAGTGTTGGAGGTTGTTCCGCCACCACGCCTCCAAAACGCGACTACTGCTACTGGTTGTGACACACCTCTCTCCTCCACCCCCTCCTCTTCTTCTTCCTCCAGTGCTCTGTCCTTGGAACCAGCGGTGCTCCGTAGGCGTACAAGGGGCTACGCAAGTACGCAGGCCAAAAGATGCCATGCCGAGCTTGCGCTGGTGTGTTTGGGGGACAGGAGCCACACTGGGCCAGAGGTTCTGGCAGCTCTGCAGGGGCAGGCCGAGAGGTGGTTGACGCCACGTCAGCTTAAGCCAGGAATGGTCGTTTCTGACAATGGCACCAACCTCCTCTCCGCCCTGCGACAGGGGCAGCTCACCCATGTGCCCTGCATGGCTCACGTCCTCAACCTGGTGGTGCAGCGGTTCTTGGGCAGGTTCCCAGGCTTACAGGATGTCCTGAGGCAGGCCAGGAAAGTCTGTGTGCATTTCCGCCGATCTTATAATGCCAGTGCTCGGCTGACTGAGCTGCAAAAGGAGCTGAACCTGCCCAAGAACCGCCTAATATCTGACATGCCCACCAGGTGGAACTCAACGTTGGCCATGCTGCAGCGACTGCACACGCAGCAGAGGGCCATCAATGAGTACCTTTGCGACTACGGCACCAGGACAGGGTCAGGGGAGCTTGGTTTTTTTTCCCCACGTCAGTGGAGCATGATCAGGGATGCATGCACTGTCCTCTCACCATTTGAGGAGGCCACGAGGATGGTGAGCAGTGACAGTGCATGCATCAGTGACACTGTCCCTCTGGTCCACCTGTTGGAGCATACGCTGCGTGGGATAATGGACAGGGCACTTGAGGCAGAACAGAGGCAGGAAGAGGAGGACTTCCTTGCCTCTCAAGGCCCCCTTTATCCGGACAGTGTTCCTTCTGTCCCACCCATCACACAGGAAGAGGAGGATGAGGAGGAGGAGGAGGAGGAGGAGGAGGATTGTGTGAGCATGGAGGTGGAGCCTGGCACTCAGCATCAGCAGCAGCAGTCTTTTAGGGATGATGTACAGTCCCAACAAGCCAGTGGACTTGTACGTGGCTGGGAGGAGGTGGCTGGCGATCATGTCATCCTCAGTGACCCAGAAGACTCCGGACCGAATGCCTCAGCTAACCTACGCTGCATGGCCTCCCTGATCCTGCAAAGCCTGCGGAAGGATCCTCGTGTTCTTCGGATCAAGGAGAGGGACCATTACTGGCTGGCCACTCTCCTTGATCCGCGGTACAAGGGTAAGGTTGCGGACCTTATCTTGCCGTCGCAGAGGGAGCAGAGGATGAGACATCTCAGGGAGGCCTTGCAGAAAGGTCTGTGCAACGCGTTCCCAGAAACTGGGAGGCTACAAACTCCTGGTCCTGGGCGACGAGTTGCTGAGGCTTCGGTCAGTGGCAGAAGGAGCGGTGGGGAAGGTGGACGTCTGACCGATGCGTTCAGACAATTTTTTAGTCCGCAGCCCCAAGGTATGATCGGTTCCAGCAACCATCGCCAGCGTCTGATATACATGGTGCAGGAATACCTTGGGGCAAGGTCAGACTGGACACCTTTCCCACCGAAAATCCTCTGGCTTACTGGGTCCTGAGGATGGATCACTGGCCAGAGCTTGCACAGTATGCAATTGAGCTACTGGCCTGTCCTGCCTCCAGCGTTCTTTCCGAACGCACATTCAGTGCTGCTGGAGGATTTGTGACTGATCATAGGGTGCGCCTGTCCACCGCCTCGGTTGATCGACTGACATTCATCAAAATGAATCAGTCTTGGATCACCACCAGCTACCAGGCACCTGAGGCGGATATAACAGAATAATTTTTAATGTCACATCCCTTCAGGACTGCCTATGCTGATGCAGAGTGACTGTCCACTTATGTTCACTGACTATCCTCTTCCTCCTCCTCAATGATCCATGCCACACACCAGTGCCTAAGGCACAATTTTTCAGCCCCTGTTTAACAGGGGCGTGTACTACCATTTTTAAAAAAAATAGCTTCGCAACACGTGTGACTGCTGTGCTCCAAGTACAGTCTCTGTGAGGGCCGTGTTGCAGTGTTGTGGCACCAGCACCAGTGCCTAAGGCACAATTTTTCAGCCCCTGTTTAACAGGGGCGTGTACTTACAATTTTTTAAAAAAATGCTTCGCAACACGTGTGACTGCTGTGCTCCAAGTACAGTCTCTGTGAGGGCCGTGTTGCAGTGTTGTGGCACCAGCACCAGTGCCTAAGGCACAATTTTTCAGCCCCTGTTTAACAGGGGCGTGTACTTACAATTTTTTAAAAAAATGCTTCGCAACACGTGTGACTGCTGTGCTCCAAGTACAGTATCTGTGAGGGCCGGGTTGCAGTGTTGTGGCACCAGCACCAGTGCCTAAGGCACAATTTTTCAGCCCCTGTTTAACAGGGGCGTGTACTTACAATTTTTTAAAAAAATGCTTCGCAACACGTGTGACTGCTGTGCTCCAAGTACAGTCTCTGTGAGGGCCGTGTTGCAGTGTGTGGCACCAGCACCAGTGCCTAAGGCACAATTTTTCAGCCCCTGTTTAACAGGGGCGTGTACTTACAATTTTTTAAAAAAATGCTTCGCAACACGTGTGACTGCTGTGCTCCAAGTACAGTATCTGTGAGGGCCGGGTTGCAGTGTTGTGGCACCAGCACCAGTGCCTAAGGCACAATTTTTCAGCCCTGTTTAACAGGGGCGTGTACTTACAATTTTTTAAAAAAATGCTTCGCAACACGTGTGACTGCTGTGCTCCAAGTACAGTCTCTGTGAGGGTTGCAGTGTTGTGGCACCAGCACCAGTGCCTAAGGCACAATTTTTCAGCCCCTGTTTAACAGGGGCGGGTAATTACAAATCTTGATCTAATAGTTCACAGCAGGGCCCATTCCTGCGCCCACCAAGAGTAACTATGAGGGCCTGCAGTCTTGTGGCAACACCGTCCACCACCACCGCCAAAGGCCCAATTTTTCTGCCCTGTTCATCAGGTGCTTGCAATTACAAATCTTGATCTAATAACTCACAGCAGGGCCCATTCCTGCGCCACCAAGAGTAACTATGAGGGCCTACAGTCTTGTGGCAACACCGTCCACCACCACCGCCAAAGGCCCAATTTTTCTGCCCTGTTCATCAGGTGCTTGCAATTACAAATCTTGATCTAATAACTCACAGCAGGGCCCATTCCTGCGCCCACCAAGAGTAACTGTGAGAGCTTACAGTCTTGTGGCAAAACCGTCCACCACCCCCACCACCACCACCACCCCCAATTTTTCTGCCCTGTTCAACAGGTGCATGCAATTACAAATCTTGATCTATTAACTCACAGCAGGGCCCATTCCTGTGCCCACCAGTCTTGTGGCTACACCAACATCTAATAGGGCAAATTTCTGCAGAGTATATACGCCAGGCCCCTACTTTCAAAACATCCAACTTACAAACGACTCCTACTTGCAAATGGAAAGAGAAAACAGGAAGTGAGAGGAAATCTACCCCTAGGAAGGGAAATTCTATCCTGTTAGATTTAATTTGGGAAAAAGGTATCTCCTCTCTACTGATACTTTATCACCAATCCTTGTTTCAATTAAAACCCCACTTTTCCAAAAACATTTGTCATTGGGACGGAAAGTGAGGTGACATGTTCTGAACAGATGTGCAAAGACAGCAAATGTTACAGGGGTGATAACCCCTCCCTATGTTCTCCAAAAAGCTTAAAAATAGATTTTTTTGGGATGGAGCTACACTTCATAATGTACCTGTTCAGATTCTACTTAAGATCAAACCTAAAGCCGCAAGTGGTTTTAAATGGCTTCTTTTTTTCCTTTACAAATGTCATTTTGTGCAAGGACAGTTCTAAACACGGGAAACACATGCCACTTCACAGGCATACTTTGGACACCCCCAGGTACCATATTTAAAGGAAAATGTCACTTTTTTTTTTTCACTTTATGCATCATTAAAATGACTGCTCCCGAAAAAACGTTAGTTTTTAAAAGTTCTTTTTGCATTGATATATGTCCCCTGGGGCAGGACCCGGGTCCCCAAACCTGTTTTATGACATTAACATGCATATTGGCCGTTGTAATTAGCACTTTTGATTTCGAACGTTCGCGTCCATTATAACGTATAGGGTTCGAAAATTCGCGCGAACTTCGGTCCGTTCGAAGGTTCTGGTTCGAACCGAACCCGGGGGTGTTCGGCTCATCCCTAGTCCTGAGGCAGGCCAGGAAAGTCTGTGTGCATTTCCGCCGATCTTATAATGCCAGTGCTCGGCTGACTGAGCTGCAAAAGGAGCTGAACCTGCCCAAGAACCGCCTAATATCTGACATGCCCACCAGGTGGAACTCAACGTTGGCCATGCTGCAGCGACTGCACACGCAGCAGAGGGCCATCAATGAGTACCTTTGCGACTACGGCACCAGGACAGGGTCAGGGGAGCTTGGTTTTTTTTCCCCACGTCAGTGGAGCATGATCAGGGATGCATGCACTGTCCTCTCACCATTTGAGGAGGCCACGAGGATGGTGAGCAGTGACAGTGCATGCATCAGTGACACTGTCCCTCTTGTCCACCTGTTGGAGCATACGCTGCGTGGGATAATGGACAGGGCACTTGAGGCAGAACAGAGGCAGGAAGAGGAGGACTTCCTTGCCTCTCAAGGCCCCCTTTATCCGGACAGTGTTCCTTCTGTCCCACCCATCACACAGGAAGAGGATGAGGAGGAGGAGGAGGAGGAGGAGGAGGATTGTGTGAGCATGGAGGTGGAGCCTGGCACTCAGCATCAGCAGCAGCAGTCTTTTAGGGATGATGTACAGTCCCAACAAACCAGTGGACTTGTACGTGGCTGGGAGGAGGTGGCTGGCGATCATGTCATCCTCAGTGACCCAGAAGACTCCGGACCGAATGCCTCAGCTAACCTACGCTGCATGGCCTCCCTGATCCTGCAAAGCCTGCGGAAGGATCCTCGTGTTCTTCGGATCAAGGAGAGGGACCATTACTGGCTGGCCACTCTCCTTGATCCGCGGTACAAGGGTAAGGTTGCGGACCTTATCTTGCCGTCGCAGAGGGAGCAGAGGATGAGACATCTCAGGGAGGCCTTGCAGAAAGGTCTGTGCAACGCGTTCCCAGAAACTGGGAGGCTACAAACTCCTGGTCCTGGGCGACGAGTTGCTGAGGCTTCGGTCAGTGGCAGAAGGAGCGGTGGGGAAGGTGGACGTCTGACCGATGCGTTCAGACAATTTTTAGTCCGCAGCCCCAAGGTATGATCGGTTCCAGCAACCATCGCCAGCGTCTGATATACATGGTGCAGGAATACCTTGGGGCAAGGTCAGACTTGGACACCTTTCCCACCGAAAATCCTCTGGCTTACTGGGTCCTGAGGATGGATCACTGGCCAGAGCTTGCACAGTATGCAATTGAGCTACTGGCCTGTCCTGCCTCCAGCGTTCTTTCCGAACGCACATTCAGTGCTGCTGGAGGATTTGTGACTGATCATAGGGTGCGCCTGTCCACCGCCTCGGTTGATCGACTGACATTCATCAAAATGAATCAGTCTTGGATCACCACCAGCTACCAGGCACCTGAGGCGGATATAACCGAATAATTTTTAATGTCACATCCCTTCAAGACTGCCTATGCTGATGCTGAGTGACTGTCCTCTTATGTTCACTGACTATCCTCTTCCTCCTCCTCAATGATCCATGCCACCACACCAGTGCCTAAGGCACAATTTTTCAGCCCCTGTTTAACAGGGGCGGGGTACTTACAATTTTTTAAAAAAATGCTTCGCAACACGTGTGACTGCTGTGCTCCAAGTACAGTATCTGTGAGGGCCGGGTTGCAGTGTTGTGGCACCAGCACCAGTGCCTAAGGCACAATTTTTCAGCCCCTGTTTAACAGGGGCGTGTACTTACAATTTTTTAAAAAAATGCTTCGCAACACGTGTGACTGCTGTCCTCCAAGTACAGTCTCTGTGAGGGTTGCAGTGTTGTGGCACCAGCACCAGTGCCTAAGGCACAATTTTTCAGCCCCTGTTTAACAGGGGCGGGTAATTACAAATCTTGATCTAATAGTTCACAGCAGGGCCCATTCCTGCGCCCACCAAGAGTAACTATGAGGGCCTGCAGTCTTGTGGCAACACCGTCCACCACCACCGCCAAAGGCCCAATTTTTCTGCCCTGTTCATCAGGTGCTTGCAATTACAAATCTTGATCTAATAACTCACAGCAGGGCCCATTCCTGCGCCCACCAAGAGTAACTATGAGGGCCTACAGTCTTGTGGCAACACCGTCCACCACCACCGCCAAAGGCCCAATTTTTCTGCCCTGTTCATCAGGTGCTTGCAATTACAAATCTTGATCTAATAACTCACAGCAGGGCCCATTCCTGCGCCCACCAAGAGTAACTGTGAGAGCTTACAGTCTTGTGGCAAAACCGTCCACCACCACCACCACCACCACCCCCAATTTTTCTGCCCTGTTCAACAGGTGCATGCAATTACAAATCTTGATCTATTAACTCACAGCAGGGCCCATTCCTGTGCCCACCAGTCTTGTGGCTACACCAACATCTAATAGGGCAAATTTCTGCAGAGTATATACGCCAGGCCCCTACTTTCAAACATCCAACTTACAAACGACTCCTACTTGCAAATGGAAAGAGAAAACAGGAAGTGAGAGGAAATCTACCCTAGGAAGGGAAATTCTATCCTGTTAGATTTAATTTGGGGAAAAGGTATCTCCTCTCTACTGATACTTTATCACCAATCCTTGTTTCAATTAAACCCCACTTTTCCAAAAACATTTGTCATTGGGACGGAAAGTGAGGTGACATGTTCTGAACAGATGTGCAAAGACAGCAAATGTTACAGGGGTGATAACCCTCCCTATGTTCTCCAAAAAGCTTAAAAATAGATTTTTTTGGGATGGAGCTACACTTCATAATGTACCTGTTCAGATTCTACTTAAGATCAAACCTAAAGCCGCAAGTGGTTTTAAATGGCTTCTTTTTTTCCTTTACAAATGTCATTTTGTGCAAGGACAGTTCTAAACACGGGAAACACATGCCACTTCACAGGCATACTTTGGACACCCCCCAGGTACCATATTTAAAGGAAAATGTCACTTTTTTTTTTTCACTTTATGCATCATTAAAATGACTGCTCCCGAAAAAACGTTAGTTTTTAAAAGTTCTTTTTGCATTGATATATGTCCCCTGGGGCAGGACCCGGGTCCCCAAACTGTTTTATGACATTAACATGCATATTGGCCGTTGTAATTAGCACTTTTGATTTCGAACGTTCGCGTCCATTATAACGTATAGGGTTCGAAAATTCGCGCGAACTTTCGGTCCGTTCGAAGGTTCTGGTTCGAACCGAACCCGGGGGTGTTCGGCTCATCCCTAGTCCTGAGGCAGGCCAGGAAAGTCTGTGTGCATTTCCGCCGATCTTATAATGCCAGTGCTCGGCTGACTGAGCTGCAAAAGGAGCTGAACCTGCCCAAGAACCGCCTAATATCTGACATGCCCACCAGGTGGAACTCAACGTTGGCCATGCTGCAGCGACTGCACACGCAGCAGAGGGCCATCAATGAGTACCTTTGCGACTACGGCACCAGGACAGGGTCAGGGGAGCTTGGTTTTTTTTCCCCACGTCAGTGGAGCATGATCAGGGATGCATGCACTGTCCTCTCACCATTTGAGGAGGCCACGAGGATGGTGAGCAGTGACAGTGCATGCATCAGTGACACTGTCCCTCTTGTCCACCTGTTGGAGCATACGCTGCGTGGGATAATGGACAGGGCACTTGAGGCAGAACAGAGGCAGGAAGAGGAGGACTTCCTTGCCTCTCAAGGCCCCCTTTATCCGGACAGTGTTCCTTCTGTCCCACCCATCACACAGGAAGAGGATGAGGAGGAGGAGGAGGAGGAGGAGGAGGATTGTGTGAGCATGGAGGTGGAGCCTGGCACTCAGCATCAGCAGCAGCAGTCTTTTAGGGATGATGTACAGTCCCAACAAACCAGTGGACTTGTACGTGGCTGGGAGGAGGTGGCTGGCGATCATGTCATCCTCAGTGACCCAGAAGACTCCGGACCGAATGCCTCAGCTAACCTACGCTGCATGGCCTCCTGATCCTGCAAAGCCTGCGGAAGGATCCTCGTGTTCTTCGGATCAAGGAGAGGGACCATTACTGGCTGGCCACTCTCCTTGATCCGCGGTACAAGGGTAAGGTTGCGGACCTTATCTTGCCGTCGCAGAGGGAGCAGAGGATGAGACATCTCAGGGAGGCCTTGCAGAAAGGTCTGTGCAACGCGTTCCCAGAAACTGGGAGGCTACAAACTCCTGGTCCTGGGCGACGAGTTGCTGAGGCTTCGGTCAGTGGCAGAAGGAGCGGTGGGGAAGGTGGACGTCTGACCGATGCGTTCAGACAATTTTTTTAGTCCGCAGCCCCAAGGTATGATCGGTTCCAGCAACCATCGCCAGCGTCTGATATACATGGTGCAGGAATACCTTGGGGCAAGGTCAGACTTGGACACCTTTCCCACCGAAAATCCTCTGGCTTACTGGGTCCTGAGGATGGATCACTGGCCAGAGCTTGCACAGTATGCAATTGAGCTACTGGCCTGTCCTGCCTCCAGCGTTCTTTCCGAACGCACATTCAGTGCTGCTGGAGGATTTGTGACTGATCATAGGGTGCGCCTGTCCACCGCCTCGGTTGATCGACTGACATTCATCAAAATGAATCAGTCTTGGATCACCACCAGCTACCAGGCACCTGAGGCGGATATAACCGAATAATTTTTAATGTCACATCCCTTCAAGACTGCCTATGCTGATGCTGAGTGACTGTCCTCTTATGTTCACTGACTATCCTCTTCCTCCTCCTCAATGATCCATGCCACCACACCAGTGCCTAAGGCACAATTTTTCAGCCCCTGTTTAACAGGGGCGGGTACTTACAATTTTTTAAAAAAATGCTTCGCAACACGTGTGACTGCTGTGCTCCAAGTACAGTATCTGTGAGGGCCGGGTTGCAGTGTTGTGGCACCAGCACCAGTGCCTAAGGCACAATTTTTCAGCCCCTGTTTAACAGGGGCGGGTACTTCCAATTTTTTAAAAAAATGCTTCGCAACACGTGTGACTGCTGTGCTCCAAGTACAGTATCTGTGAGGGCCGGGTTGCAGTGTTGTGGCACCAGCACCAGTGCCTAAGGCACATTTTTTCAGCCCCTGTTTAACAGGGGCGGGTACTTCCAATTTTTTAAAAAAATGCTTCGCAACACGTGTGACTGCTGTGCTCCAAGTACAGTATCTGTGAGGGCCGGGTTGCAGTGTTGTGGCACCAGCACCAGTGCCTAAGGCACAATTTTTCAGCCCCTGTTTAACAGGGGCGGGTACTTACAATTTTTTAAAAAAATGCTTCGCAACACGTGTGACTGCTGTGCTCCAAGTACAGTCTCTGTGAGGGCCGGGTTGCAGTGTTGTGGCACCAGCACCAGTGCCTAAGGCACAATTTTTCAGCCCCTGTTTAACAGGGGCGGGTACTTCCAATTTTTTAAAAAAATGCTTCGCAACACGTGTGACTGCTGTGCTCCAAGTACAGTATCTGTGAGGGCCGGGTTGCAGTGTTGTGGCACCAGCACCAGTGCCTAAGGCACAATTTTTCAGCCCCTGTTTAACAGGGGCGGGTACTTACAATTTTTTAAAAAAAATGCTTCGCAACACGTGTGACTGCTGTGCTCCAAGTACAGTCTCTGTGAGGGGTTGCAGTGTTGTGGCACCAGCACCAGTGCCTAAGGCACAATTTTTCAGCCCCTGTTTAACAGGGGCGGGTAATTACAAATCTTGATCTAATAGTTCACAGCAGGGCCCATTCCTGCGCCACCAAGAGTAACTATGAGGGCCTGCAGTCTTGTGGCAACACCGTCCACCACCACCGCCAAAGGCCCAATTTTTCTGCCCTGTTCATCAGATGCTTGCAATTACAAATCTTGATCTAATAACTCACAACAGGGCCCATTCCTGCGCCCACCAAGAGTAACTGTGAGGGCCTACAGTCTTGTGGCAACACCGTCCACCACCACCGCCAAAGGCCCAATTTTTCTGCCCTGTTCATCAGGTGCTTGCAATTACAAATCTTGATCTAATAACTCACAGCAGGGCCCATTCCTGCGCCCACCAAGAGTAACTGTGAGGGCCTACAGTCTTGTGGCAACACCGTCCACCACCACCGCCAAAGGCCCAATTTTTCTGCCCTGTTCATCAGGTGCTTGCAATTACAAATCTTGATCTAGTAACTCACAGCAGGGCCCATTCCTGCGCCCACCAAGAGTAACTATGAGGGCCTACAGTCTTGTGGCAACACCGTCCACCACCACCGCCAAAGGCCCAATTTTTCTGCCCTGTTCATCAGGTGCTTGCAATTACAAATCTTGATCTAATAACTCACAGCAGGGCCCATTCCTGCGCCCACCAAGAGTAACTGTGAGAGCTTACAGTCTTGTGGCAACACCGTCCACCACCACCACCACCCCCAATTTTTCTGCCCTGTTCAACAGGTGCATGCAATTACAAATCTTGATCTATTAACTCATAGCAGGGCCCATTCCTGTGCCCACCAGTCTTGTGGCTACACCAACATCTAATAGGGCAAATTTCTGCAGAGTATATACGCCAGGCCCCTACTTTCAAACATCCAACTTACAAACGACTCCTACTTGCAAATGGAAAGAGAAAACAGGAAGTGAGAGGAAATCTACCCCTAGGAAGGGAAATTCTATCCTGTTAGATTTAATTTGGGAAAAAGGTATCTCCTCTCTACTGATACTTTATCACCAATCCTTGTTTCAATTAAAACCCCACTTTTCCAAAAACATTTGTCATTGGGACGGAAAGTGAGGTGACATGTTCTGAACAGATGTGCAAAGACAGCAAATGTTACAGGGGTGATAACCCTCCCTATGTTCTCCAAAAAGCTTAAAAATAGATTTTTTTGGGATGGAGCTACACTTCATAATGTACCTGTTCAGATTCTACTTAAGAACAAACCTAAAGCCGCAAGTGGTTTTAAATGGCTTCTTTTTTTCCTTTACAAATGTCATTTTGTGCAAGGACAGTTCTAAACACGGGAAACACATGCCACTTCACAGGCATACTTTAGACACCCCCCAGGTACCATATTTAAAGGAAAATTTCACTTTTTTTTTTTCACTTTATGCATCATTAAAATGACTGCTCCCGAAAAAACGTTAGTTTTTAAAAGTTCTTTTTGCATTGATATATGTCCCCTGGGGCAGGACCCGGGTCCCCAAACCTGTTTTATGACATTAACATGCATATTGGCCGTTGTAATTAGCACTTTTGATTTCGAACGTTCGCGTCCATTATAACGTATAGGGTTCGAAAATTCGCGCGAACTTTCGGTCCGTTCGAAGGTTCTGGTTCGAACCGAACCCGGGGGTGTTCGGCTCATCCCTACTGGTGACCCCACAATAGGAAAAAAACTTTTTCACAGAAGGGAGTTTAACAAGTCATTAAAATGAGAAGAAAAGAGGTTTAACCTTAAACTACGTAGAGGTTCTTTACTGTAAGAGCGGCAAGGATGTGGAATTCCCTTCCACAGGCGGTGGTCTCAGTGGGGGGCATTGATAGTTTCAAGAAACTATTAGATGAGCACCTGAACGACAGCAACATACAGGGATATACAATGTAATACTGACATATAATCAGTAGCTACCACACAACTAGGGTTGGATGTACGGTTCGGCCCGAGCATAAGTTTGGGCCGAACTTTCGCTGTTCGGATGTTCAACGAACAGCTGAACAAGCGGGTTGTTCACCTGTTTGTTCGCCCCCCGCACCAACCACAATCCATTGCACCGCTGAACAGTGCATTGCAAGCCCTGATTGACTCAAGCAGTGAAATCTTCAGCCAATCAGTGGACAGAGCACTGAGAGAGTCATGATTGGACACTGTCATCATGACTTTATCCAATCATGGCTCATTCCTGCCCCACAGTAAAGTATTCTTTCAATGGTAGGCATTTTCAATGTGATTTTGGCGTGGAGAGAGATAGAACAGGGCTCGGTTCAGTGCTATTAGTTAGTTAGTGTGCTATACTGTGCTATTTTGCTTCAATTAGTTTAGTAACAGTCTAGGGATAGTGTGAGTGTAGTGAGAAGGACCATCATTCAGCTTTGCATAGTGTGCAGCTAGAGTAGGGACAGCTCAGATAGTTTGACTGTAGTGTAGTGAGACCATGTCAGTAATGTTTACATTAGTGTATAGCTAGTAGGGACAGTTCAGATAGCGTCGGTGTAGTGAGGTTGAACACCATCTATTTGATTGCGTTACTGCCAGTTTAATCCCATTTACTTCTATGTGCCATATAGTTCTGTGTGCGTTACTGCCAGTTTAATGCCATATAGTTCTGTGTGCATTACTGCCAGTTTAACGCCATATAGTTCTGTGTGCGTTACTGACAGTTTAATGCCATATAGTTCTGTGTGCATTACTGCCAGTTTAACGCCATATAGTTGTGTGCGTTACTGCCAGTTTAACGTCATATCGTTATGTGTGTGTTACTGCTAGTTTAACGCCATATCGTTTTGTGTGCATTACTGATAATTTAATGCCATATAGTTCTGTGTGCGTTACTGCCAGTTTAAAGCCATATAGTGTTGTGCGTTACTGCCAGTTTAACGCCATTTACTTTTGTGTGCGTTACTGCCAGTTTAACGCCATATAGTTCTGTGCGTCACTGTACATTTGGCGCATTATATTGCAGTATAATATAGTGTATCCATGGAGTGTGTCTGTGTAGTGTGAGTATGCAAATTTAAGTACACCATATACCTCTTTACATTGATTAAAGGGCATCTACGTACAGATTTCAACTTCATCTTTACATTTGCTTTTAAGCATCGCCCCCCCCCCCCCCAAATAACGTCTGGGAGGACAACAAGGAGAGGTAGATGTTCACTTGGCACTGTAAGGGGGCCAGCAACAAAATGTGACCACAGGCAAAGGTGGATGTGGTGGTCAGTCACCAGGCAGGGCATCATTTCCTTTGTTTAGTGAGTTTGCCCGTGCTATCCAGCCACAGCATGCAGAGGAGGTGGTGGACTGGCTTACTAAACCTTCCTCATCCTCCTCATCCTCTATCAAGCAAGCAGAGACAAGTGTGCATTCCCCTGCAGTTGCCAGAGTGGATAAACCTGTCTCCTTGTTCACATCTATTCCTGCCATAGCCCCAACATCAGCCGTTGAGGAGTCAGCTGAGTTATTTGACCACAGCGTCAGCCACTTGCTCCTCTATGATGCCCAGCCATTACTGGATTCAGATGTTTGTTCTGAGGTTGAGGATGACAGGAAGATGAGCCTAGATAGAGGGAGGAACACTGGTAGACAAATTGGCATTCATGTTCTCCAAGCCACAGCGTATTGCCAAGTTGTCTCCAGTGGTAATGATGAAGATGGAGAATATGGAGATGATGATGATGAGGTCACTGATGCGACTTGGGTGCCAGATAGAGCAGAGGAGGAAACTGAAGGTGAGGCGGCACAACCCCAATGAGGCCTAAGAAAGAGTAGAGAGCAGCCACCCTATTACATCACATTCTGCAGCTATTATCCCCCCGACCATCCCCCAAAGCTCAGCTGTATGAGCCTTTTTCAGCACTTCTGCAGCAGATCGCACTGTTGCCATCTGCAAACTGTGTCTCAGGCACATCAAAGTGGCAAAAACACCAACCATATGCATGTCATTGCAATTTTTTTTGCCTTCGTCAAGAGCACCTCTATAGGGTTATGGTGGGAAGGCGCCCCTGACACCCAAAGAGTAAATTTTCTGCACCTGTTTGACAGGTGCATATCATTGCAATTTCTTACAGCAGGGCCAATTTTTGCTTTCCTCAAGAGCACCTCTATAGGGTTACGGTGGGAAGGTGCCATTGACACCAAAAGACCAATTTTTATGCACCCATTACTCCTATACAAAGTCAAAGAGATACCAGAATGTATCCAAAAAAATTCTAATCTTGCTCCCAGTGCACTACATTGTGGCCTCATCATACACACTGGCTCCCCAGCTGTTGCTGAGCAAAATAAAGGCAGCTTGGAGGAAAATTTTTATTTTTTTGGGCTTTAAAATGCAATTATTGCTGCAGCAGATTCTAGACATGGTACAGATCTGCCGCTTTACAGGTATACTAAGGGGACCCCCCCCCCCCACCAGACACTATATTGGAAGAAATGTTTCAATTTTAGGCTTTCACTTTACAAATACAAAAATCACTGCTTATTTAAAAATTAAGTTTTTCACACACCTTTTTTTTTTTTTATTGATACATGTCGCCCAGGGCAGGGCCCAGACCCCTATAACCACTGTATGCCCAATTACTAGCATATAAGCCTTCAATATGGGCACATTTGATTTTTGACATTCGGGTCCCATTGACTTTAATGGGGTTCGTTATTCAGGTCTGAACTTTCATGGTGTAAGGAAGTTCTGGTGCTCAAACCATAGAAATCCAAGAGGGCGCGCAAGATCAAAAGCAGATAAAAGGTCCAAAGATAATTTTAATTGTTTGTAAAACAAACTCATATAAAAACAGTCAACGTGTTTTGATGGAAACACCAGTCACCCTTCATTAGGGCTACAAGACTAAGTAAAAGCATAGTCACATTCATAAAAAATGATATATACTGTAGATATGCATACAAGTATATACCACAACATGTAAAACATCACATAATAATAACAGTCTTGTCACATGATCTTAAGTTGTCTTGCCTGAATTAAAGAATGTTAAATTATATAAGCGATACAACATCCAATAAAGAAAATGGATATCAAATGTAAACATGTAATAAATTGCATCAAAAAGTGCAAACATTTGCTAAAAAATTTCAAAATCTGGCTGCTGAAATAAAAATACTTGGCTACTAGAACAAATACTAAAAAGTAAGTACTAAAACCCACTAAGAGACCAAGCCACTGAAACAGCACTAATTGGCCCCCAAAATAAGTATAAAAAAAACTAAAAGACCTTGCTACTGGAATAACCATTTCACTTCTAAAACGAGTACTAAAATACAGAGAAAAAAACAAACTGCTGAAATATGACTAAATGGCTAAAGGAAACAATACAGAAACACTATGAATCAAACTGCCAAAATAAGACTGATTAACTACTTAACTACTGATTAACTACTAGTGCTAAAGAAAACTAAAAAAACAAACTGCTGCAAAAAAATTAGTTGTCTAAATTCAACCTACAGTGCCGCTTTAAACTGAGACAGATCTCCTGGCCAGATGCAGTGAAGGGAGCTGGTGTCAGTACACTATTCAGAGGTGTAAGAGCATTATCAAATAGAAGAAAGGGTGCTGCACACCAACCCAGTGCATTATTATGCACAGTATCTCACAAAATTGAGTACACCCCTCACATTTTTGTAAATATTTTATTATATATTTTCATGTGACAACACTGAAGAAATTACACTTTGCTAAAGTAGCGAGTGTACAGCTTGTATACCAGTGCAAATTTGCTGTCCTCTCAAAATAACTCAACACGCAGCCATTAATGTCCAAACCGCTGGCGACAAAAGTGAGTACACCCCTAAGTGAAAATGTCCAAACTGGGACCAAAATTTCAATATTTTGTGTGGACACCATTATTTTCCAGTACTGCCTCAACCCTCTTGGATATGGAGTTCACCAGAGCTTCACAGGTTGCTACTGGAGTCCTCTTCCACTCCTCCATAACGGCATCATGGAGCTGGTGGATGTTAGAGACCTTGCGCGCCTCCACCTTCTGTTTGAAGATGCCCCACAGATGCTCAATAGGGTTTAGGTCTGGTGACATGCTTGGCCAGTCCATCACCTTTATCCTCGCTAGCTTCTTTAGCAAGACAGTGGTTGTCTTGGAGGTCTGTTTGGGGTGGTTATCATGTTGGAATACTGCCCTGCGGCCCAGTCTCTGAAGGGAGGGGATCATGCCTTGCTTCAGTATGTCACAGTACATGTTGGCATTAATGGTTCCCTCAATGAATTGTAGCTCCCCAGTGCTGGCAGCACTCATGCATTCCCAGACCATCCCCAGACCATAACACTCCCACCACCATGTTTGACTGTAGGCAAGACACACTTGTTTTTGTACTCCTCACCTGGTTGCCGCCACACACGCTTGATACCATCTGAACCAAATAAGTTTATCTTGGTCTCATCAGACCACAGGACATAGTTGCCAAAATCCATGTCCTTAGTCTGCTTGTCTTCAACAAACTGCATCGTCTTTAGAAGAGGCTTCCTTCTGGGATGACAGCCATGCAGACCAATTTGATGCAGTGTGCAGCGTATGGTCTGAGCACCGACAGGCTGACCCCCCACCCCACCTGCCTGCCGAGTGACGTAGGAGCCCATGCGCATGGCCGGCGGCCATGATGGCCGTCCCATGATTGCTTCTGAGAAGGAGAGAACGGAGATCTGTCAATGTAAACAGACAGACCTCCGTTCTATCAGGGGTGAGGAGAGCAATCTGTTGTTCCTACTGCTTAGGAACAACAATCAGTCTCCTCCCCCAGGCAGTCCTATCCCCCACAATTAAAATCACTCCCTAGGACACAGATTTAACCCCTGTATTGCCCCCTAGTGTTAACACCTTCCCTGCCAGTGACATTTATACAGTAATCAATGGCTATTTATAGCTCTGATCGCTGTATATATGTCAATGGTCCCAAAAAAGTTTGAAAAGTGTCCGATCTGTCCGCCTCAATGTCACAGTCCCTATAAAAATCACAGATAGCCGCCATTACTAGTAAAAAAAAATAATAATAAAACTGCCATAAATCTATCCCATAATTTGTAGATGCTATAACTTTTGCGCAAACCAACCTATATATGCTTATTGCGATTTTATTTTACCAAAAATATGTAGAATACATATTGGCCTTAACTGATGAAGAAATGTGTTTTTTAATTTTTTTTTTTTGGGGATATTTATTATAGCAAAAAGTAAAATATATTGCTTTTTTTTTCAAAATCTGTCTTTCTTTGTTTATAGCGTAAAAAATAAAAATTGCAGAGGTTATCAAATGCCACCAAAAGAAAGCTCTATTTGTGGGAAAAAAGGACATCAATGCCACCAAAAGAAAGCTCTATTTGTGGGAAAAAAGGACATCAATTTTGTTTGGGTACAGCGTCGCACGACCGCGTAGTTGTCAGTTAAATTGACGCAGTGCCGTATGGCAAAAAATGGCCTGGTCAGGAAGAGACAGTGTGTTCAGTTATTTTGAGGGAAAAGAAAAAAACACTGTTATACAAGCTGTACACTCACTACTTTACATTGTAACAAAGTGTAATTTCTTTATTGTTGTCCCATAAAAAGATATAATAAAATATTTCCAAAAATGTGAAGGGTGTACTCACTTTTGTGAGATACTGTGGATGAATGTGGCCCTCAACCAATGGTTTGGTGAGTGGCGCCTTTTCTTCTCTTTGATAATAAAATTAGTTGGCTACTAAAATGAGTAATCTTAAAGCACTAAGAAACTTAGCTCGTAAAAAAAAAAATTGCTATTTACATAAACACAAATTTAATTAAAAACAAAGCTGCTGAACTAAGACTAATTAACTATTTAAAAAGTGACTTAACCACTAAAGGACCAGGCCCCTTTTTGCGATTCGGCACTGTGTCACTTTAACTGACAATTGCAAAATTGGCGTCCTTTTTTTCCCACAAATAGAGCTTTCTTTTGGTGGTATTTGATCACCTCTGCAGTTTTTTTTTATTTTTTGCGCTATAAACAAAAATAGAGCGACAATTATGAAAAAAATGCAATATTTTTAACTTTTTGCTATAATAAATATCCCCCAAAAATATATAAAAAACGTTTTTTTCCCTCAGTTTAGGCCGATGCGTATTCTTATACATAAAAAAATTGCAATAAGCGATTATTGATTGGTTTGCGCAAAAGTTATAGCGTTTACAAAATAGGGGATAGTTTTATAGCATTTTTATTAATCATTTTTTTTACTAGTAATGGCGGCGATCAGCGATTTTTATTGTGACTGCGACATTATGGCAGACACATCAGACATTTTTGACCCATTTTTTGGACCATTGTCATTTATACAGCAATCACTGCTATTTAAATACACACGCATGGAAACATCGATTGCGATTAAAAAAGGTTTTTTAAAGTGGTGTTTCCACCCAAAAAAATAAATAGCTTTAAAATCATTAAAAAAAAAAAAATAATTGGAAAAAAATATTTTTTACTCACTTCTAAATGCCTGTTGCTAAGGGGTCCCTCGTAGTCAGCCACCTTCAGTGCCCGGGCACTGACATCACTTCCCCTCGGCTCCGCACAGTCATTTGGGACCTGTCACGCGTCTCAGATGACTGCACGGCGTAGCGCGGCGCCACTCACGCATGCGCAGTGGGTGCCCGGCTGTGAAGCCACAGCCCGGTCCCCTCAGTAAGAATGCCGGCGCCGGAGCGGGGAACGAGGGGGGGCTTTGTTCCCCTGCAACGCTGGACCCTGGGACAGATAAGTGTCCGATTATTAAAAGTCAGCAGCTGCAGTATTTGTAGCTGCTGACTTTTAATTTTTTTTTTTTTAGGGGGCACCCCACTTTAAGGAGAGAGAACAGGAAGCTCTATCATCCTAATAAATACTAATAATAGATAGATAAATAAATAATAAATTAAATAATAAATATTATACAGTTCTTTGTTTCTTCATTACACTACTTTTTCTTACAGTCTCTCTTTGCCCTGGACAATAATGCCAATTTCTGTTTTATATGTTCAAACATTGTTATAGAAATAAGTTTTCCTTCATTAATGAGACCAGAAGCAGAATAAAATAAGAGCAGCTCTGAGTGCACTTGTCTCTATTCTGTTACACAATTTTTCCTACTAGGATTATCTGTTTACTGTCATACTAGTCTATGTGACCCTTGACCCACAAAGAAAAATTAGATTTGCCTTTGTTTGCCATTTTTACTTTACAAGGAAGAGTATTTTTTTTCTTTTGAAAACAGAATAAAGGAAGTGGCAACATTTACAGTGCATAGGAAGAAATGTGTTATAAAGGCCAACAGATTCCAGTATAAAATTTTCATTTTGTTATTACAACAGATGTATTTTACTGATATACACATACCATTTTTGTGTTATTCTGTGTGATGGTAATATTCACTGGACGTATTATCCACAGGATAGTGAAAATAAATAAATACATATGTATTATAAAATAAAACAAAAACAGAAGAAAAACAAAACAGAATGTAAAAGAAAACAGAAGAAGAAAGAGATAGAGGAGAGGGGTGAGGTAGGGTGGGGAGAGAGGCTACAGAATTTCTTCAGCATTCTAGTAATTTAAGTGAGCCCTTTTTAGATTCTATAGATTAATTAAATAACAATATATTGTATATTAAATAAATAACAAAGATGTCATTTATTGTGTTTATGTACTACTAGATCACTAATGTTAAAGTAAAAGCTGTTGGTTCGTGCATGAACAAGCAGCCACAATATATACAATTAGATACATGCATATATTATTGCCAATAATTGGCTTCAGATATTGCCTCAAATTTATTTTTGCTTACATTATTTATTGTTGAAATTACTTCTTGTAAAGCCAATTTGTGTAATTTTATCACTGGATAATGTGTCCTTTATTTGTTGCAACACAGCGGCTGTGTGCAGCCACTGTGTCCCAATAGACATCAATGAGACTGCCTTGACGGGTAGGCACAAAACACCTGTGCATTCTTATGCAAGTAAACATGGCCCAGCATGAGAGTATAAATGGTATATTACGTTTCTGCAATGTGGGTACGCCACATTTTTTTTTTGCCTTTTTTTTTTTTAATTATAGTATATAGTCAACCTGCATCATTTATGTGAGTACTCACTATTTACTGCTGTTTTGAGGGACACATCTATATTAATATGAGCCAATTTATCTCATCAAAGTGCACAGCAAGAATCCATCTTTAAAAAAAGAGTCAAAGTTAGATAAGTTGCATCCAGCAGCTTTTGATCCTGATGTGTGCATCCGTGTCCTCAGTGACATTTCAAACATGCCCCCAGATCGGGGTGCATTTATATCCTCTCAATAAACAGCACTGTAAATTTTCATAATGTGGGTAGTATTATTGCAACTGTGTAAAGCTAGCACTTCAAAACCACAACCTCACATTTCCAGAATTGAGGCAGTTGTTATGTTAAAATAAAATAACAGTGCCAATCTTCAGAGGCAATAGGCAGACATACAGCACAGTGATGGGAAGTATGTAAGCAGCTTGATTGGGCAGCAATGTAAGAGGTAGATGGCCATTTTGTATTAGGAAATAAAAATTAGAGTGTAGTAATTCAAAGACAGCATCCAGAAATATTGCACAGACTGGTTGCACACTGTAAGCATTTTTACTTGACCACAATAAAAGAGGAAGAGATAAGGTATTTTTTAATCATTAAATATAGTGTATTACATCATAGACAAGAGTGTGAAATATTGCATAGAAGTACTGCATATCATGTAAGTGATTTTACTACGCCAAAGTGGAGGAGGGACAGACCAGGTAATTTTTATCAAGAGATAAAAATCTGAGTGTATTATGTCAGTGACAAGAGCCTGAAATATGGCACAGATAGTATACATGACATGTAAGCAATTTTAATAAACATTACAATCTATTTTGTCAAGACATGAGCCACAAATATTGCACAGAAACACTCCATGTTATGTAAGCAGTTTTACTAAGCCACAATGGAGAAGGAAACAAGGCTATTTTCATTATGAAATAAAAATGACACTGTATTTTGTCCAAGAAAAAAGTCAGAATTATTGCACAGACAAGCTGTTCATCATGTAAGTAGTTTTACTGTGAAGTAAATGGAGAGGGAAAGACTAGGCTGTTTTTATCATTTTTATTATCATTATCTTTATACAATTTAGACTGTGTTCTTTATGAGAGAATGGCTAGAAATTTTGTATAGATTCCATAGTCAGCTTTGAAGCACTTGGAGTAGGACACATGGCTTTTAATTATGTAGCGGCCATTTTATTTTAAATTCTGTGTTTGGTCATTATTTTTCCTTTACGGTGTGTGATGCTGGAATTTTTTTTAAATTTCTCCAATCACCGAATGCTGCATATATCACATGCTCAATCCTATCTAGTCGGATCAATGATTATTAATAGCTCTGACACTGCTGTTTCGTTTTATGTAAAGTCACTTTTAATGTGTTGTGTGTTATTTAAACTCTTTAGGTTTACTATTTTGGTTATTTTTTATACTAAATACAATTATTTTTATACCATACTTACCTCACATGTTAGCCACATGTGTCAACTTTATCCTGTAGTCTGAGCTCCCTTGATGGTTTGCCTCCTTTGGATGTGGGCATATTGGATTATTCCCAGATTGCTGTGTGAGACTCCAGATCTTGCCACACTGTCCCCGCTATATTAAGATTACCTCTATTATGATTATTGGTAGGTATAGGACATAACTGACTCAGTATTAGCTATTTATGGTAAATCTGGTTTCCTATATTTAGAGAATTAAAAATTTAAGTTTTAACAGCTTTTATGTGCTTGTACTGTTCACGTGTCTGCCTGGTGAGAGTTTTGGCCACTTGGTCCAGCTGGGTGGTGTATGCAGGCTCCCCAGTGGTAAGGTATGTTGGGTTTTGTTTCGCTTAGCCTGTGTTATGATATTTATTGTAGTTTTTATAGTATTAGTATTTTTTGCATTTTCTTATTTCAGAGACATTGTGTGCTCCTTGAAACATGTAGAGATGTTATCTAAAAAACTGTCCATGTGTTCCAGACTTACGTTATAAAATAGATTGATGTGCACAATCATCCATATAAAGAGTGTTCAATATTGTCAGAACAACAGGGCAGTTGTTGGGAGCTTATATGTCCAACGCAGATATCTATTGTTTTAATCATATTTTTTTTAATAAAATTTTCTTCTAAATGCCTGTTGCTAAGGGGTCCCTCGTAGTCAGCCACCTTCAGTGCCCGGGCACTGACATCACTTCCCCTCGGCTCCGCACAGTCATTTGGGACCTGTCACGCGTCTCAGATGACTGCACGGCGTAGCGCAGCGCCACTCACGCATGCGCAGTGGGTGCCCGGCTGTGGCTTCACAGTAAGAATGCCGGCGCCGGAGCGGGGAACGAGGGGGGGCTTTGTTCTCCCGCAACGCTGGACCCTGGGACAGATAAGTGTCCGATTATTAAAAAGTCAGCAGCTGCAGTATTTGTAGCTGCTGACTTTAATTTTTTTTTTTTTTAGGGGGCACCCCACTTTAAAGGAGAGAGAACAGGAAGCTCTATCATCCTAATAAATACTAATAATAGATAGATAAATAAATAATAAATTAAATAATAAATATTATACAGTTCTTTGTTTCTTCATTACACTACTTTTTCTTACAGTCTCTCTTTGCCCTGGACAATAATGCCAATTTTCTGTTTTATATGTTCAAACCCCTTGAGGAGCGGCCTTGACTTTTAGGGGCTTACCTGTTACCTATTTTTTTTCTCGTGGTGACTTTTGGGCTTACCAGTTACCTCCTCGTGGCTTGTCGATGAATGTCCAGGGGTTCCCAGGGTTAGTACCCAACAACTTTGGATGCTGACACATAAAAGTCCTTTTTAAGGTTTTTATTCTGCAGTGGTAACATCCAACATAACACTCTCAGATATGAATAGAGGGCAAGCGTGAAGAAACTCAGGCACCTTGAACTGCTGACATCCACTGAATGTCTCTAATCAACCCAGAGAGTAGCCACTCGCAGCTGGGCGCTTCAATGCCAGATAGACCTCTAGCCAGACATCTAGCAGCCAACAATGTAATCCGGAAACTTGCAAAAGTCTCTGACGCAAAATAGACTTGCAACTGAAGATGAAAAAGGAACCTTTCTCACAGTACCTGGAACTTTCCTTGGCAGTACTGTGGAAGTGTGGATTCTTTAGTGTCCATACAACTCAGCTTCCAGGCTCTTACCGAGATGCCAGCTTGTTGGCCCTCCTCTGAAGAGTCCTCCCCTGGTCACTTGTACGAGTTGCCATGTCCCTCCAATACTGAGAGCACACTGGGACACCATTGAATCCCCCTTCAGTTACTAGGCCTCGGGCTAACCAGCTCCGAGACTCGGGAACAGACGGATCCCCACCCCAGACCACGCGGGTCTATGGGGCTAGTAAAACTGACCATGTTTGCGGGACGGCAATCGCTCCTAGGCCCGGGACTCCTCGCGGGGCTACCCCGGTCCAGAACCAGGAAGCAGGACTGCGGCCGAACCCCGAACACTTCAGCACCTTAAGTACCCTTCCCCAGACTACCCAGCGGGGCCAGACGCGCCCACTGATTGGCTCCGGGAAAGATTGATACCTAAGATGTCCAACCAGGCCTGATTCTTGACCTGTCATGGTACCTCATTGCACCCATGACCAGGCAGAACCCTAGTACAGCCCAGCCAAACTGATGCCAAAGTAAACCTGTACAATTAACCCTCAGAACCTCATTACTGTTCTGAGGGAAAAAACTAAATTTCTACTTATAGCGCACACTTGTTAAAGTGTGACCGCTACAATTAAAAAAAAACAACAACATGGAAGTGTACAGTACATATGTAACAGAAAAAGAAAGAATTATTGTAAAGACTAAATAGACAACATTTAAGAAATTGGGGTAGGCCACATTTTAAAATTGCAACAACATATGCAGTTTTTCAGGCAAAACATACACTATTAATGTGTTATTTTTTTACAATATAAAAAGGAAGAAATATTGTGAACTGGTTACCACACACTATCAAAATATGTTCGCCCTATGCCCAAATTGGTGTTCCGAAGGAGCCACTGCTTTGCGGGATGAACGGCCAGCCATAACACTTGCAATGCGGGAGCAACCCTAGTGCCCAGGGGCACTTATCATTTTGACAAAGAATTGGTGTCAGAAACCATGATTCAGACTTAGACAGAAGTACAGTTAAATCACACTTGTTTAATAATAATAATAAAAAAAAAGGTAAACAGAGTAAACGTATTCAAAACATAGCCAGAGTTCAGGAACCAGAAAGGATAGTCAGACAAGCCAAAATGGAGCCAGAGATGAGTGTAATAGCATAACATAATAACAGCAAGCAGAATCTGGAGCCATAAGGAATGTCAGCCAAGCAAGTCTTTAACAGGAACAAAGGAGAGCGTCTCTAAGGATGTGACCAAGGCGAAGACAGAGATCATCTGGGCTGGACGGCTTAAGTAAGCAGCACTGACGAGCAGGATATCATCAACAGGTGAGTCACTGTGGAGAGATAGGAGCTGGCAATCAGCTGACAGCTGAGCGGCCAGCTTAGAGAAGGAAGGGCTGAGCCCAGCCCTGACATCATGTTGGTAAACATATCTACTACTCAGGTAATGAAAAAATACTTACTCCGTCATGTGACACATTCGGTTACATCATAAATATGATAACGCCATCATGTCTTTTTTTGTCCTTGAGTTTATTCCACCTTACCTTAGGGCGGGCGATTGGGATAGGTGGAAACTCCAATGGGAGACACTTTGGATAGAATGCCTAAATGCTATGACTCCTCATGGAATTAATGAAATTATATTGCATAAACCCTTTCTGTAGTTTATGTCTTCTATTGGGGCACCTCTGCCCTTACCGTTCCCTAGTGATATGTACTGAATGACTCCACTCAATATTTTGATTAATTTATTGATCCAAACTTCATGCTTGATTAAATTGTGGCTTGTTTATTTTAAATTCTGTGTTTGGTCATTATTTTTCCTTTACGGTGTGTGATGCTGGAATTTTCTTTTTATTTCTCCAATCACCGAATGCTGCATATATTACATGCTCAATCCTATCTAGTCGGATCAATGATTATTAATAGCTCTGACACTGCTGTTTCGTTTTATGTAAAGTCACTTTTAATGTGTTGTGTGTTATTTAAACTCTTTAGGTTTACTATTTTGGTTATTTTTTATACTAAATACAATTATTTTTATACCATACTTACCTCACATGTTAGCCACATGTGTCAACTTTATCCTGTAGTCTGAGCTCCCTTGATGGTTTGCCTCCTTTGGATGTGGGCATATTGGATTATTCCCAGATTGCTGTGTGAGACTCCAGATCTTGCCACACTGTCCCCGCTATATTAAGATTACCTCTTTTATGATTATTGGTAGGTATAGGACATAACTGACTCAGTGTTAGCTATTTATGGTAAATCTGGTTTCCTATATTTAGAGAATTAAAATTTTAAGTTTAACAGCTTTTATGTGCTTGTACTGTTCACGTGTCTGCCTGGTGAGAGTTTTGGCCACTTGGTCCAGCTGGGGTGGTGTATGTAGGCTCCCCAGTGGTAAGGTATGTTGGGTTTTGTTTTGCTTAGCCTGTGTTATGATATTTATTGTATTTTTATAGTATTAGTATTTTTTGCATTTTCTTATTTCAGAGACATTGTGTGCTCCTTGAAACATGTAGAGATGTTATCTAAACTGTCCATGTGTTCCAGACTTACGTTATAAAATAGATTGATGTGCACAATCATCCATATAAAGAGTGTTCAATATTGTCAGAACAACAGGGCAGTTGTTGGGAGCTTATATGTCCAACACAGATATCTATTGTTTTAATCATATTTTTTTTAATAACATTTTTCTGATTTTAAGTGATGTGTGAAATTATGTAGTATATGATGGTACCAGTAACATGTTTGATAATAATCTCAGGTGTAGGTATAATTTTACAACATTGACTCTCATTTTTGTTTTCATATAAATAATGAAATATTTTATAAACAAGAAGAATCCACATTTGAAAGGTTTATTTTTTTTCATTATTAATTCACACTTGCTACAGTCAAATGCTACCAAATGCTACAGAAAGATGTCCGCAGTTTCGGAAAACAGAATCATGAGTAAATGTTAATCCCTCAGCATGTATTGCATAATGGAAAACTGAAAAACAATATTACAACAGTAAAGTGCTAACTGTCTCACGGGTTAAGAACTTGGAACCTTTGAACTGTGTCAATAGAAATTAAAGATTTTTGAACAAATTATGATATTGCTGTAAGTGTGAATTTGCTACATTTTAGTAATTTAACTCTCTCTACCCCCCCTCCCCACCTTGTAATACTATTGTTTTTCTGCTTGACTTGATTTTGTAGCTACCTGCTCTACATCCTTCCAGAATTCTGTAAAAGTATCTGTATGTATGTGTATGTATGTAAGTCATGTATATTTGCGGGCCCTTTGGCTGTTCATTTGTGCACATGCATGTGGCTTCTATTAGTTTACCATTTTATGATTAGTGGTCTCCTCCTTAGAAATTACTTTTTGCCACAGCATGGTTGTCTGTGTTAAAGATAAGTATAGTGTCTCTTATGGAGTGTATAATTCAATCATCTGTTGTAACATCTGCCTGATTTGGATTCTGATTCTACCTGCCGGCCTGGACTGACTTGTTGTGACTACATTTCAATTCCTGTAAACCCATACTATTTATGTTTTTTTCCTGGCTACTATGGTTTGACCTTGACCTTGCCCCTTGGTTTTGACCCTGCATGGCTATAATCCTATGTTTAGATATCATATTTCTGCTGCTAATATCTGGGGATATCAGAGCAAGTATAGAGCAAACCCGAGACACAATGGGGAGGATTTACTAAGACTGCAGAGTGCAAAATCTGGTGCAGCTTTGCATAGAAACCTGAAGGGTCTGGTATGGATTTTGAAGGGGACCCCTACGCCATTTTTTTCTCTTCATTTGGTGCGGGGTTTCCCTTAATATCCATACCAGACCTGAAGGGCCTGGTAATGGTATTTGGGGGGAACCCCACACAAATTTTTTTTTAAATTTTGGTTCGGGGTTCCCCTTAATATTCATACCAGACCCAAAGGGCCTGGTAATGGACTGGGAGGAATCCTATTCATTATAGCCGCGAGTAGTTTTAACTGACTTTTTTTTCCTTTAGAAATGACATTTTGTGCAGGGACTTTTCTAAACACGGGAAATATGCGCCCCTTTACAGGCATACTATAGACACTCCCAGGTACAAAATTGAAAGGAATATTACACTTTTATTGTTTCACTTTAAGCATTATTAAAATCACTGCTCCCAAATAAAAGCTTCCATTTTTAAAACTTTTTTTTGCATTGATACATGTCCCCTGGGGCAGGACTCTTTTATGACAATAACTAGCATATTAGCCTTTAAAATTAGCACTTTTGATTTCTCCCATAGACTTTTAAAGGGTGTTCCACGGCTTTCGAATTTGCGGCAAACACCCCAAATTGTTCGCTATTCGGCAAACGGGCGAACAGCCAATGTTAGAGTCAAACTCATGTTCAACTCGAACAGACAGTCCATCCCTATTCACCACCCCCAGCACATGTAACTAAGGTGCCAGATGCTGGTAATGTCAGTGCCCTTATATGGACACATGCCCATATTTAGTCTGTATAAGCCTGTATAATAATGTGCCTACATAAGGGCACTCTTCTTGCCCTTACATGTGTTGCGGGGCAGTGAATAACTGGTCTGCAGTTGACTGGACTAAAAAAGAGCAGGACTTTGAAACTCAAATAGGGGGAGTACAGAGGAAACCCAGTGGAGATGACAACATGAGGGTCGGTTTATCACATTTCAGTGATTTCTGAATGGTGATAGTTGGCGTATTTGTGTGATCTTGCCTCTTGTTAAATTTTCTTTCCACATGAGGGGATTTTGTGTTCTAGTGAGTATGGCAGTTTGGGGACAGAAACAAATTACTTTTTTTTTTTTTTTTTATCAAGCTCAAGCTAGACAGCTAGTAATATGAACCAATATAAAGTATCAGCAAATACATAAAATCAAGCAGTACAAGGTTACAGTAGATTATTTCAAAATTCAAAGTTGTGTGTTAGCTCAAGACATAGCAAGGGTTAAATACTTGATTGACAATAGTACAATATTAAATGTCCAAAAAAGATCAAAGAGCCAATGCTCCCTCTAAACTGGAAAGAGAAGGTTACATAGGTATTTGCTTTCCAGATAGTCAGGGGTTAAATAATAACAGTCAAATATTTAGAAAGTCCAAGGACAATGATCCACCCTTGACTGAATACAAGTAAGTTACAATGCTCCACCCTTAATTGAAAGACATAACAAATAGATATTTGGTTATTTCATTTTTTTTATTCCAGGTGCTTGTATAGCGCTGACAATTTACAATCAGATCAGTCCCTGCTCCCAGGGATATTACAATCTAAGGTCCCTAACTCACATTCATATACATACTAGGGTCAATTTAGATAGGAGTGTCAAAGGAAACTGGAGGACCCAAAGGAAACCCACGCAGACACAGGTAAAACATGCAAACTCCAGGACTAACCAGATGTTATATGTCTAAAGGCCAACATGCCAGTACTCCAATCAAAATGTAAATGTGAAGAGATTGCAGTCATGACTGTATTCCTTAGGGAAAATTATTCCTTGCTTCAAGTTCAAATGCAAGTAAGTATGAGGCACTTTCCACGTACACCTAGATCAGGGGTCTCAAACTGGCGGCCCTCCAGTTGTTGCGAAACTACAAGTCCCATCATGCCTCTGCCTATGGGAGTCATGCTTGTAACTGTCAGCCTTGCAATGCCTCATGGG
The DNA here is from genome assembly GCA_028564925.1 of Lithobates sylvaticus. Lineage (NCBI taxonomy): Eukaryota > Metazoa > Chordata > Amphibia > Anura > Ranidae > Lithobates > Lithobates sylvaticus. The sequence continues at coordinate 340,222,147 of CM053030.1, read as the reverse complement.
AATTGTAGTTTTGCAACAGCTGGAGGGCCACCAGTTTGAGACCCCTGCACTAGATACTGTATACAAGCCATATGATTGTGACCTTTGCCTTGCATCTGATCATTTAATACACCCTTCAGAGGCATTTCATTTATGAATGTGGGTACCTTTGGTCACAGTGGACATTTGTCTCACACTGAATTGTCTCATGCTGTTCTCTGGTGGGGGGGTGGGCAAATCTGCCAGTTGTTAGGAGTATGAGACAAGCTCCTATTGTTTCTCTACCTGCATCTGTGCCTTATATCTACAGCTGCTGCTCTTTGTTCTCGGCATAAGCATTGATAGATGCTGGGCAAAGACCCGGCACTGTTCACAACATTCCTCCACACTTACTGAGTGACGGCTACAGACAGAAGAGAGGATGTAGGTGCATGTCGCATGTGCCTAACAGTATTTTAATAGGAGACTAGCCGTGAATGTGAATACTATCATTCATGAGAACACACTAGACTGGGGAAGGAAAAGGCAGACTAGCATAGGCAGCCCTTTCAGATGGGGCCTGTGCCTGGTACATGAGGGATGCATGTACCATCCTATCGGGGGCCCTGCTCTAGGCTCTCATTGTCTGGATGTCAGACCTGGAGAAGTTCAGACTAATGGAATCAGGAATGATGGTGGTTTTGCATGTGAATCTTAGGTCTGACAATTTTTTCCATCTTTCCAACAACATTTTATGCAGCTTTAAAAAGCTAAGTTATTGGCCTTGTCCCAGAAGAGTAAAAAAAGGGTAAGGCTATTTTCACACTGGGGCGCTGGGTGCGCTGGCGGTAAAGCGGCGCTATATTTAGCGCCGCTTTACCGTTGTTTTAGCGGCGCATTTCGGCTGCTAGCGGGGCGGTTTTACGGCCGAAAAAGGGTTAATACCGCCCGCAAAGCGCCACTCCAGCTGCGCTTTGCAGGCGGGGTTCGGAGCGCTTCCCCATTGTTTTCAATGGGAGGGGGCGCTTTAGGAGCGGTAAATACACCGCTCCTACAGCGTACCAAAGATGCGGCTTGCAGGACATTTTTCAGCGTCCTGCAAGCGCACCGCTCCAGTGTGAAAGCCCTCGGGCTTTCACACTAAAGACACAGCAACGGCTGTTTCAGGTCGGTTTGCGGGCGCTTTTTTTAGCGCAATAGCGCCTGCAAACCGCTCCAGTGTGAAAGGGGCCTAAAAGAAAAGGAAGGCACAACAATGCACATGGGATCATTGTTCATCACGCAGATGACATACATGTTGTCACACAGTCACATGAAATCAAAATTTGTCTGTCTGAACACAGGACACAACAGAAAACAAAATGCACAATCTAATACCCCACTCACCAATAACAAATAATAGGATTGTGAGAAACCTCACTCTTAAAAGTTCTAGTCAGTAAACTTTATTCTGACTAGGAGCTCAAAGGTTAACTAAACCAGGCAATTTTATGTAAAATACTTCTATGCCCCCCCCCCCCCCCCCTAAAAAAAATTAGTACAAACAACCACTGGGGCTGATTTACTAAAAAAGTTTTGAATCTTCTCAGAATAAATTGTGTGAATGTTAACTTCAAATAATATGCTGTACTTATTATTGGATAATTGATTTGAAAATCCACACATTTATTCTGTGAAGATTCTCAACGCCTTTAACAGATCAGGGCAGCTAAGGAAGAACACAAAAGACACATAGTGGAAGAGAGCGAAAAAAAATTCTTTAAGTATGTAAACAGTAAAAAAGGGAGGACAGATCATATTGGCCCCATAAAGAATGAGGAAGGACATCTGGTTACAAAGGATGGGGAGATGGCGAAGGTATTGAATTTATTCTTCTCCTCCGTCTTCACGGGGGAATTGGGGGGCTTCAGTAACCAAAACTGCAGTGTTTATCCTTATGACACATCACAGGAAGCAACGCCATGGTTAACAGAGGATAGAATTAAAATTCGAATTGGGAAACTTAACATTAATAAATCACCAGGCTTGCATCCAAGGGTACTTATGGAACTCAGTCAAGTAATTGCCAGACCATTGTTCCTAATTTTTACTGACAGTTAGGGATGGGCCCGGTGTTCGATTCAAACCCATGTTGGAATCGAACATCGGGCGTTCGCCCGTTCGGCGAGCCCAGAACTATATGGGCCGCTCGCATCAAATTCGTGTAATGCATTGCGCCAGTCGCAGTGCAATGCTGGCTGATGATTGGCCAAGCATGCACTGTGACCCCGCATGCTTGGCCAATCACAGCGCCGGCAGTGAGGAGAGCCATAATTGGCTACAGGCAGGATGCCTGTAGCCAATTATAGCTCAGGGGCTTTAGTACACGCCCCACGGTATAAGAGGCCACCGCGGCAGCGGCCTCGCATATTGTGTTTCAGTGTCAGCGTGTCAGTGTGCTGCTTACTGCTGACAATATGTGCTTTATTTCTGGGGATTTCTGTGTGTGTGCTGTTAGTACAGCATTGCAGTATCACATCTGGGGGGTGTCTATAGGTTGCCTGTGAAGGGGGGCAGGTTTCCTGTGCTTAGAACTGTCCCTGTAAAAAGTGTCATTTTTGCAGGAAAAAAGCTATTTAAAAGCACTCGCGGCTAATGAATTGATGGCTCCCGTAACACAGAGAACTGTCATTCATTGATAAAAAACAAAAAAAAAAAGCGTGGGGGTCCCCCCAAATTCAATAACCAGGCCCTTCAGGTCTGGGATGGATATTAAGGGGGACCCCAGCCAAAAAAAAAAAAAAAAAAATGGCGTAGGGTCCCCCTCAAAATCCATACCAGACCCTTGAGGTCTGGGATGGATTTTAAGGGGAACCCCAGCCAAAAAAAATGGTGTGGGGTCCCCCTCAAAATCCATACCAGACCCTTATCCGAGCACGCAACCTGGCAGGCCGCAGGAAAAGAGGGGGGGACGAGAGCGCCCCCCCGCCTGAACCGTACCAGGCCACATGCCCTCAACATTGGGAGGATGCTTTGGGGGTCTGAGACCCCCAAAGCACCTTGTCCCCATGTTGATGAGGACAAGGGCCTCGTCCCCACAAACGTGCCCGGTGGTTGTGGGGGTCTGCGGGCGGGGGGGCTTATTGGAATCTGGAAGCCCCCTTTAACAAGGGGACCCCCAGATCCCGCCCCCCCCCCCTGTGTGAAATGGTAAGGGGGTACAAAAGTACCCCTACCATTTCACCAAAAAAGTGTCAAAAATTTTAAAAATTACAGGAGACGGTCTTTGACAATTCCTTTATTAAAATCTTCTTTCTTCTTTCTTCATCCTTCGGTTTCTTCATCTTCTTCCACTTTCTTCTTCCTCCGATCCGCTTCTTCTTGCGCTGGTCTTCTCGTCCTTCTCGTCCGGCATCTTCTTCCATGGCGTCGGTGTCGGTGTCTCGGGCACGGTTGTGGGGACGAGGCCCTTGTCCTCATCAACATGGGAACAAGGTGCTTTAGGTGTCTCGGACCCCCAAAGCATCCTCCCAATGTTGAGGGCATGTGGCCTGGTACGGTTCAGGCGAGAGGGGGGGGGGCGCTCTCGGCCATTTTTTTTTTTTTTTTTGGCTGGGGTCCCCCTTAATATCCATCCCAGACAGGAAGGGCCTGGTTATTGAATTTGGGGGGACCCCCACGCTTTTTTAAAAAAAAAATATATATATTTTTTATCAATGACTTTTTTTTTTTATGAATGACTTTCAATAAATCTCTGTTCTCTGTGTTACAGGAGCCGTCAATTAACATTAGCCGCAAGTGATTTTAAATAGCTTTCTTTCCTGCAAAAATGACACTTTTTGCAGGGACAGTTCTAAGTACAGGAAAAATGTGCCCCTTTACATGCATACTATAGACACCCCCCAGGTACGAAATTTAAAGGAATATTATTAAAATCACTGCTCCTGAAAAAAACGGCCGATTAAAAAAAAAAAATTTGCATTGATACATGTCCCCTGGGGCAGGACCCAGGTCCCCAAACACTTTTTATGACAATAACATGCATATTAGCCTTTAAAATTAGCACTTTTGATTTTGAACGTTCGCATCCATCATAACTAATAGGGTTCTAAAGCTCGCACGGACTTTAGGTCCGTTCGCGGGTTCTGGTGTGAGCCGAACGGGGGGGGGGTGTTCGGCTCATCCCTACTGACAGTCTACTGACAGGAATGGTACCAGCTGATTGGAGAAAAGCCAATGTAGCACCAATATTTAAAAAGGGCCCAAAATACATCCCTGGGAATTACAGACCAGTTAGCCTAACATCAATAGTATGAAAGCTCTTGGAGGGGATGATAAGGGACTACATACAAGATTTTAGTAATGAGAACGGTATCATTACCAGTTATCAGCATGGATTCATGAAGAATCGTTCTTGTCAAACCAATCTATTAACCTTCTATGAGGAGGTGAGTTGCCATCTAGATAAAGGAAGGCCCGTAAACGTGGTGTATCTGGATTTTGCAAAAGCATTTGACACAGTTCCCCATAAACATTTACTGTACAAAATAAGGTCCGTTGGCATGGACCATAGGGTGAGTACATGGATTGAAAACTGGCTACAAGGGCGAGTTCAGAGGGTGGTGATAAATGGGGAGCACTCGGAATGGTCAGGGGTGGGTAGTGGGGTCCCCCAGGGTTCTGTGCTGGGAGCAATACTATTTATTTTGCTCATAAATGACCTGGAGGATGGGGTAAAAAGTTTAATCTCTGTATTTGCGGATGATACTAAGCTAAGCAGGGCAATAACTTCTCTGCACGATGTGGAAACCTTGCAAAAAGATCTGAAAAAATTAATGGAGTGGGCAACTACATGGCAAATGAAGTTTAATGAAGAAAAATGTAAAATAATGCATTTGGGTGGCAAAAACATTAATGTAATCTATACACTGGGGGGAGAACCTCTGGGGGAATCTAGGATGGAAAAGGACCTGGGGGTCTTAGTAGATGATAGGCTCAGCAATGGCATGCAATGCCAAGCTGCTGCTAACAAAGCAAACAGTTTTTTTATTGCCATGCATTAAAAAAGGGAACAACTCCAGAGATAAAACGATAATTCTCCCGCTCTACAAGACTCTGGTCCGGCCGCACCTAGAGCATGCTGTTCAGTTCTATGCACCAGTCCTCAGGAAGGATATAGTAGAAATGGAGCGAGTACAGAGAACGGCAACTAAGCTAATAAATGGTCTGGAGGATATTAGTTATGAAGAAAGGTTGCGAGCACTGAACTTATTCTCTCTGGAGAAGAGACGCTTGAGCCCCCTAACCCTAACCCTCTAAGCCTCACCCTCACCCTAAGCCCTAACCCTAAGCCCTAACCCTAACCCTAACCCTAAACCCAAACCCTAACCCTAACCCAAACCCAACCCTAACACTAACCTTAAGTTCAAACTTAACCCTAAGTTCTAACCCTAACCCCAACTAAACTTTGACCTATGAACTTTAAACCCTAACTCTAAGTGTATCCCCACCCTAAATTTATAAATACTGTATCGGTGACCCCACAATAGGGATAAAACTGTTTCGCGGAAGGGAGTTAAACAAGACACGTGACCACTCATTAAAATGAGCTGAAAGGAGTTTTAACCTTAAACTACCTAGAGGGTTTTTTACTTTAAGAGCGGCAAGGATGTGGAATTCCCTTCCACAGGCGGTGGTCTCACTATTAGATAAGTGCCTGAACGAGAGCAACATATAGGGATATAGTTACATAATCAAGTTGAAAAAACTCCATCTAGTTCAACCAAAAAAAAATTAATAAAAGAAATATATATAATATACAATGTAATACTGATATATAATCACACACATAGCTTGGACTTGGTCTTTTTTCAACCTCACCTACTATGTAACTATGTAAGATCAACCTCATTGTTGCTTCAGATTTACAGTATGTGTCCCTTAGAGCAAAAAAGTAACAGCCAATTATTTTATGTGTAAATGATATTCCTAAAGGCAAGCCGTGAAAATATAAAGCTACCAGAAAAACAGCTTTGAAGTCAGATAAGCCAACAGTTACTGAAATTAAAAGCAACACAACTTACAGAAAAAGTTATGACATAGTTCCCTTGTCCCAGGAAAGAGCAAAGCAAACAGATCATACCACCAACAGCTCTGGACGGCCTTGTGACTAACACAGTATACTTAGGCCTCATGGACACTATACATCTAGCCCCAATGCATGGGACTCTGTTTTTTTGATGCAAGCAGGAGGCACAATGCATCACTCAGTCCCGCTGCTGGCAGCCTCTAAAAGTCTGAGATGCTTACAGCTGCTATTGCTGGACAAGGCTGGATGGTGCAGCTGCACCGCCCTCTGGCAGCTAAATACTGAAGTCTCATACATACTACATTTAGGGCAGTATGCGCCTAGAGAGGAATTCTCAGAATGTAGACTGCTTGTGTTTCAGGCATCTGCCCCTTACTGCCATAAACACTAGTATAATCCAGCCCCCTCCAGTCAGCCTCTCATAGACTATTACAGGCTGCTGCCAGTGGGGCTGGAGAGTGTGCCTCTGCCTTCCACCCTCAACCAAACACTGGAGTTTCATGCTAAATACCCAGTGTGCACAATACCTATTTCTGATAATGCAAGGGAAAAAGTAATTCAGGACTTTAAATGAAGCCATGGCCTGGTAAGGTCCTGTGCTTCCATCCCTGGCAATATGAAAAGAGAAAAAGGGGTGAGGGGGTGGGACTTTACATGAAGCATGTAGAAGTAACTGAATAGCTAGGTGGATATGTAGAAAATATATCTATTAGTACATAACATTGATAAACACACATAATATACATAAAGGTTGGGATTTGATTCCCACAAGGTAAAACATGATAATAATATGAATATCAAGTCACGTTGCATGATAAATTACCAGAATCCACCAAAATTAATATATATACAAACAGTTGATTACAAAGTAATACCTGCATGGCCTATGGCCTCACTGTTCCCTGTTAAGGTTGATATGGGTATAAACGTAATTATATAAAAATATAATAACCACATAATTGGTACAAAACACAGCATCTAGTAGCTTTATGCGTTTTGTGGCTTGTAGACACTCGTCAGGAGCAGGCACGTGATGAATCTAAAATAAAAGAATTGATCTAAGTATTCTGTCATATACCAGTATGGAAGAGGAAACCCCCCTGCCACATGTTACTTACAAAAAATTGTGTACTGGTGGTATAATGCTAGGAATCGTGGGCCACCCAGAGACACCATGGTCAGAAGCTGTGGTGGGGGCATGTTCAGCAAAAGCAACCAAAAACAGACAGCATCCCAGGTGGCTGTGAGTCTAAGGGCACTCATGGTACAGATGGAGAGTGGTAAGTGAACCGACCAAGTGGGGTCTCTGTAAGGGAATGTGTTAAATGGTGATTAAAAAGAAGCCCAACCTTATGGGGCAGAATTGAGGTGCAATGGTGAAACCTAATACCAATGTGAACTAAACAGGGAGTGAGGAAAATATTAGGAAAAAGTGGAGTGAAGGTGGTACCAATGAACCAACTGGAAATCCAAGAGAGGGATGTGAGAAGACAGGAAAAAAGGTGACTGTTAGAAGCCAGAGTACCTGGTGCTAAGAAGAGATGAAGGGGGAGCGTTTTCTTCTTGTTTTTTATGTTTTATACCACCTATTCGAATCAACACTTTTTGATTAAAAAGATTTTTAGAAAACATGGGGCACATTCTAAAAAATTAGAAAATACTAGGTCCCTTGCTCCCGGAACTACCTAGGGTCACCTACAGAGGTGCACCCCCTCTGAGACTCCAGATAGCCCCAAACGTAATTAGACCCTCAGTAAGACCAATTTTTTGGGGGGATTATTGATGCAGAAAGTGCAAGGTTTGTCTAAATAACTGTCTTAGGGAGAGAAGGTACCTCTCTTACAGCTCTAATGTTACTGGTTGAATGTATGATGTGGGATCTTTCATCTACCAAGAATGTGGTTTATATGATCATGTGCCCTTGTGGCCTACATTACGCGGGTCGCACTATTCGCAATCTAGAAACTAGACTCAAGGAGCATCTGGTGAATATTCCTAAAGGCTTTTTGAATCATAGTTTATCAAAGCACTATGCTTTGTGTCATGATAAGAGCCTAAAAGGTACATCTTTTATGGCTATAGATAGGTTTGGTCCACATTGGAGAGGCAGCCATATTAGGAGGGAGATCTCAAAGATAGAGACCTGGTGTATTTTTTGTTTAAAATCTTATTTGGCTTAACCACTTTACAACCGGCCCATAGCCGAATGACGGCTACAGGGCGGTTGCTTAACTCTGGGAGGGCGTCATATGACGTCCTCCCGGAATTCCCCTCTTGCGCGCCCCTGGGGCGCGCACTCGAGAACATCCGTGATCGCCGGGTCCAGAGGACCCGGCGGATCACGGATCACGGTAAACGGCCGCTCATCGCGGCCGTTTACCACGTGATCGCTCCGTCAAATGACGGAGCGATCACATGTAAGCAAACCGGCGTCATTTGATGACGCCGGTTCCTCTCCCCTCCTCTCTCTGTACGATCGGTACAGTGTGAGAGGAGAGGGGGAGGGATCGGTGGCAGCAGTGCTGTGGGCGGGATCTGTAGTGCCCACAGCCTGCTCTGCCACCACCGATCCATCCATCCATGCTCAGCCATCCCTCCTTACCCTGCAATACACAGCAATAGCCTGCAGTGTATTGCTGGGTATTGCAGGGTATGGAGGGATGGCTGAGCATGGATGGATGGATACCCAGCAGTAATCTGCCATTCCCTGCGATACTCTGCCATTCCCTGCGATACTCTGCCATACTCTGCCATTTCCTGCGATACTCTGCCATTACCTGCGATACTCTGCCATTACCTGCGATACCCTGCGATACTCTGCCATTACCTGCGATACTCTGCCATTACCTGCGATACTCTGCCATTACCTGCGATACCCAGCGATACTCTGCCATTACCTGCGATACTCTGCCATTACCTGCGATACTCTGCCATTACCTGCCATACCCTGCGATACTCTGCCATACCCTGCGATACTCTGCCATACTCTGCCGATACTCTGCCATACCCTGCGATACTCTGCCATACCCTGCCATACCCTGCGATACTCTGCCATACCCTGCGATACTCTGCCATACCCTGCGATACTCTGCCATACCCTGCGATACTCTGCCATACCCTGCCATACCCTGCGATACTCTGCCATACCCTGCGATACTCTGCCATACCCTGCGATACTCTGCCATACCCTGCGATACTCTGCCATACCCTGCGATACTCTGCCATACCCTGCCATACCCTGCCATACTCTGCCATACCCTGCCATACCCTGCCATTACCTGCCATTACCTGCCATACCCTGCGATACCCTGCGATACTCTGCCATACCCTGCGATACTCTGCCATACCCTGCGATACTCTGCCATACCCTGCGATACTCTGCGATACTCTGCCATACCCAGCGATACTCTGCCATACCCAGCGATACTCTGCCATACCCTGCCATACCCTGCGATACTCTGCCATACCCTGCCATACCCTGCGATACTCTGCCATACCCTGCCATACCCTGCCATACCCTGCGATACTCTGCCATACCCTGCCATACTCTGCCATACTCTGCCATGCAATACCCTGCCATACCTTGCCATACTCTGCCATACTCTGCCATACCCAGCCATACCCTGCGATATTCTGCGATACCCTGCGATTCCCTGCAGTGCTCGCTACGATCAAAGCCAGGATCGTTTTTTTATTTTATTTCAGGCTTTCCAGCCTAGAGGTGAGATGTGGGGTCTTATTGACCCCATATCTCACTGTAAAGAGGACCTGTCATGCCATATTCCTATTACAAGGGATGTTTACATTCCTTGTAATAGGAATAAAAGTGATCAAAAAAATTTTTGGGTAAGTGCGCATGCGCGGCAGCTCTAAGATGGCCGCCGGCTACTAGAGCTCCGCTCCACCACAGCCCACCGCTAGCCACCGGAGCCGACGGAGCCCTCGTTTCCGCCCCACACCGCGCCATCCTGACAGGGGAACACCCGGGGCACCGGGATATGCAAAAACCCCAGGTCCGGAGGGACCTCTCTGGCCAAATGACGGCCGCGAACGGCCCCCTCACATATGCCAAGATGGCGTCGGCTACACGAGGCTTACAGGCCTCAGACAAACAAGAGGAATCTATAGCCGACCAGGACCAGACAGATCCACCTTATGCAGGTACTGACTTCCCCCCCCTGCAAGCTGTCAGCTCTCCCTCCTCCACGGAATCCCTTTTGGGGAGGATGAGCCCAGGATATCCCTCATCCCCATTGCTGGATCCACACACAGGCATGCTGCTCACAGTGAGTGAGGCCCAAGCTGACATGCCTGTCCCCACTGACTTTCAGTCTATGATGACAGCCTTCTCACACATGCTACATAAAGGTTTGGCTCAGAATGCTGCCCAAATTACTGCATCTTTACATGCTGACCTGCAGCAAATAGGGATACGGATGGACACCATAGAACAAAAAGCTGATCAATCAGTTGCTCAGATTAACCAAAACTCTGCCAGATTACAGGAAGTACAGGATCAATTGGAATCTGCCTTTTCAAAAATCGATGACCTCGAGAACAGATCCAGAAGATATAACTTTAGACTCCGGGGACTCCCTGAATCTGAGAAGGATGTCCATAAAGCAGTTAAATCTTTGATTAAAAACCTTATCCCTGACATTCCGGATAACCACCTGGAACTTGACAGAGCACACAGGGCACTACAGGCCCCTAGATCTGACGGTTTGCCCAGAGATGTCATTGTTAAACCACATTACTATTCCGTCAAAGAAGCAGTCATGAGGAAAGCCAGATATTCGGATAATCTCACTTTACTCGGTCACAAAATTCAAATATTCGCTGACCTATCACCTTATACAGTTCAGAAGAGGCGCTCCTTCAAATCGTTGCTGCAGGTGCTGATCGATAAGGAAATCGCATATCGGTGGTCTTTCCCTCTTCGCCTGAATTTTTCCTACAAAAGCAAGAATTTCTGCTTCTCCTCTTTCCAGGAAGGTGAACGACTCCTCACGCATCTCGGCCTGATACTGCTGGAACCTACGCCTGCGCAAGCTAACCGAGGGACCCCTTCTTCCGCCAAAAGACCCCCGCCTGCCAGCCCGCTGCAACAATCCTGGCTGAAGCAGGGCCCAAAAAGATCCAAAGAAACCATGCCACCCTGAGCATATTTGCTTATAATCTTTTTTCCTTTTTTGATCCTGACCTGGACTTCTCCCCTGCTCCTGGGGTGATGTTCTGGAGGAAGGACAGGTTGGGGCCTTCTCTTTTCCCCCTCTTCCTTGTAGAGGGTGGTTAAGGGGGGGTCCCCCTTCCCCCACTGCACTAACTGATCGAGCATCTATACATGCGGTTATTTTCATGTTAAAGTTGATAATAATTGTTTTTTTTTACCTTTTGTGATAATTGGGTACTGACTTACTGGTAGAGGGAATACAAACTATCCTCATTAGGAGGGGAACATGCAGTGTAATAGGTTGAATACCTTATTGGTCCCTGCTGCCTGGGGAAATTCGGCTTACTAGCCGGTCCCCCTTTCCCTTTTTTTTTTTAACTCCATACAATTACTTCCCCTGGAAGTTTGGCGATTGTTAGACCCCTTTCCATAATTTTTGCGTGCTAAAACGTTAATGTTGACTGGGGATTAATCTCTACAGGGGACTCCGGCACTTATAGATGATGGGGTTGTTTTTGCCCCTCAGTAGCTACAGATTTGAGGTGGGGGGGCTGTGGTGGACCCAATGCGCCTCGATTGGATCAGGAACCCACTTGGCGTACCTAGATCCTATTCCGGACTTTCTTCATTTGGGAGGTCCGGAACCATGGGGGTTATGGTAGGTTTGGTGAATCTAAACCGACCTGGGGGTGGGAAGGGACCAGGGGGCCCCTTTGTTTTCTTGAGCTACTCTTCTCGTACCGGAATGATTCCTCAGCAGGTTGTTAATGTTCTTGTTCTTCCCTCCCTCCTTCTCCCACTCATCTCTTTTCTCTCTCTCTTCTCGATTGATCTCAGTGGTGCTAGCAGGTCACACGGACTTCTCCGGTCGTCTCTCTCAGGCTCTGGGCTCCCCGCTACAGGACCATCAGATTTTACTCTGCCGTCTATCTCTACATGGAAGGGTAAGTCCCATAAGGATTGTATAGATCATTCCCCTCTGATCCATGCCTGATTCTCACTCCTTGCCCACTACCTTGAAGGTTATATCACACAACACTCAGGGCCTTAACTCCCCAATCAAACGTAGAAAAATCCTCCAATGCTATCACTCAATGCACGCCGACATCCTACTGCTACAGGAGACACACTTCCCATCTACTTACAAGCCCACTTTTCTCCACCACAGTTATCCACAATTTTTCCTGGCCTCCGCGGAGAATAAAACCAAGGGGGTCGCGATCTGCTTTGCGAAACATATAAACCTCTCCCAACCTGAAACTGTTGTTGATCCCCAGGGTCGATATGTCCTAGTCTCCGGTTTCATTGATGGAGAACTCTACACCTTTGTATCCTACTACGCACCGAATAAAGGGCAAAGATCCTTTATGGAATCTCTGCTCACTACACTACATGAACATCTTAAGGGGACGGTTTTTATGGGCGGGGACACGAACATTGCATTTGACTCTTCCCTGGACAAACTGGCGAACGGTGCGTCTAAACCCAAGCGTCCCTCTAAACAGAGCGTTAAAATAGCTGAAATACTTAATGAGGCAGGCCTGATAGACGTTTGGAGAGAGAACAACCCGCGTACTAAAGACTACACACATTTTTCAGCTCCACATAACTCCTTTGCCAGGATAGACCACATCTTCACCAGGGCCGCCACGCTTCCACTCATTAGGAACTCCACAATCATTGATTCGTCGCTCTCGGACCACTCATTAGTTGTGCTGACCACATGTAAACCGACGGGCACCGGTAACCGACCACGCTGGCGCCTACGAGAAACCCTGTTGAACGACCCTATTCAATGCACTCTACTAGAATCTGCCATCCAAGAATACTTTACCTTAAACGCGACAGATGGGGCTTCTCCTTCTATCGTTTGGGCGGCTCATAAACCGGTCATCAGAGGTAGACTGATTCAGTTAGCGGCACAACTCAGGGCGGAACACAGTGCTGATACAGTAAGACTTACGAAGGAGTTTCAGAAATTGACAAGAGAACATAAACGTAACCCCAATCTAGACTCACTAGCCAAATTAGACACAGCAAGGGCTCTCCTTAATATGCAATTAACCACGTCAGCGGCGCAACATCTTAAATGGACTAGGGCCAAGTTTTATGCACAACAAGATAGGATTGGTTCCAGATTGGCAACTAAACTTTCCCCTAAACCACGCACTCAAGCCTTCCCCAAACTGAGGGTAACCTCGGGGGAACTGTCTCAGAACCCAAGCAAGATAATGGACACCTTTAAACAGTTTTATTCTGATCTTTATAAACAGAACCCCAATACATCCGCAGCCAGGAGAGATAGGTTCCTTAACAACCTTAAGTTGCCAGTGATGGATAAGGCACATATAGAACTTTTGGAATCCCCCTTCACACAAGAGGAGGTCCTGGATACTATTAAGAACCTTAAATTGGGCTCCTCACCGGGTCCTGATGGCTTCTCCACGGGTTATTATAAGAAATTTGGGAATTGTCTAGCACCTCATCTAACCAAGATGTTCAACTCTCTCAGGGATGGGGCCTCTTTAAATTCAGATTTAAATGCAGCGTACATATCGGTAATACCGAAACCAGATAAAGACACTAGTGAGGTTGGCAATTATCGCCCCATATCTCTTATTAACAATGATGTCAAAATAATGACTAAGATACTTGCCAACCGCCTTTCCAGCTTTATCTCGTCATACATTCACAGGGATCAGGTAGGCTTCATCCCGGGGAGACAAGGACCAGATCAGATCAGAAGGGCAGTGGATATAATCTCTTTGCTTCAATCTCATTGGGATGGGAACCCTGCACAAAAAGGTTTTCTACTGTCAATTGATCTACACAAGGCGTTCGACTCGATTGACTGGGCATACCTGTCTGAGATCCTTAGGAGATGGGGATGTGGCAAATACTTTCTTAATCTTATAGATTCCCTGTATTCCACTCCATCGGCACAAGTGCGCCTACTGGGCAGGTACTCGGAGTCCTTTCCCATAAATGGGGGTACCAGGCAGGGATGCCCACTTTCGCCGCTTCTCTTTGCGATAGCGATCGAAACTTTAGCCATTGCCCTTCGATCAAACCCTGATATTAAAGGGGTTTCTTGCGGCCCCCACGAACATAAATGCGCGTTATACGCGGATGATCTCCTTCTCTTCATCACCTCCCCACTGATCTCCATGCCTGTGATACTTCAAACCCTGGAGGAATTTAGTGGGGCGTCAGGACTATGCGTTAATATGACCAAGTCTCTGGCTCTGAACGTAACTCTCCCGCCGGATCTCCTCAAACAACTCAAAGATAACTTTACTTTCGCCTGGGCTACAAACCAGATTCCGTATCTGGGTATCAAGCTCACCCCAAATATTGAAGGCCTCTTCCGCTCAAACTATCCCCCCATGGTGCATAAATGTTTGCAGGACGTGGAGAGGTGGTCTAGATGTGGTCTATCCTGGCTGGGCAGAATACATGCGGTAAAAATGACCCTACTACCAAAACTCTTGTACTTATTTCGCTCATTGCCAATACCCTTGCCCAAAAGTTTCCTCACGAAGACGCAGTCAGACATACTACGATTTATCTGGGGTAAGAAAGGCTACAGATGTCCTTCGGATACGCTCTACAGACTAAAGACGCAAGGAGGGTTAGGTCTTCCCAACCTTTGGGCTTACTACCAGGCGGCTCGGCTGGCACAAATATCGTTAGCTTACTCTAGTTATAATAAACCAGACTGGCTTAGTATGGAAAGGCAGGCTACTCCATTGCATACAATTGACTTCCTTTTGGGATGTTCCCCGAAACATAGGCCAGCTGTCATGGCTCCCACCCTATCGCACTCTATAGCGCTTTGCACCAAACTTTTCTCCCTTAATACCATAATCTCTCCTCTGACACCCCTAATGCACATCTTTCATAATCCTAACTTTCCATCGGGGATGGACATTGGGGCCTTTAAATGGTGGACTGACAAGGGCCTGTATCGTATCGGACACTTCTTCTCCCACTCTGGACCCATCACATTGCAACACTGTCGGAAGAAATTGGACATGCCTGACTCAGAACTTTATAGATTCACACAAATTTCCCACTTCTTACACTCTATATGGACCACCAAACCGCTTCCACCTAACATTACCCCATTTGAACATTGGTGTATCAACACGGCAGATCAGAGGGGAGGCATTTCACTGATCTATACGGCACTTATGACTAAACAGTCTATACCTTCGTATGCAAGGGCCTGGGAGGACGATTTGGACGACTCCTGGGACTCTGCGACATGGTATCGGGCTTCTACAAGAGCATACAAAGGTATCCTCAATGTCTCCCTTGTTGAAGCCAGCTTGAAAGTTTTACTGAGGTGGTATTATGTCCCTTCCAGGCTGGCAATACTTTTCCCAGGTACATCATCAGTTTGTTTCCGAGGCTGCGGTCTTGAGGGCTCTATGGTCCATGTGTGGTGGACATGTCCTCGCATACGGTCGTTCTGGAAGAAAGTGTTCCGTTCCATAAGCTCGCTTACAGGTACCACTGTTATGCCTCACCCTAGGTGGGCGTTGCTTAATTTCCCTATCCCAGAGCTATCCAAAGCCTCACAGGCTCTAGCACTGTTTCTATGCCTAGGAGCCAAAATGACAATAGCCAAAGCCTGGAAGTCAGATACCATCTCTTTTAGGTTGTTTAAACGTAAGGTAACCTGGGTCATGGTCCAGGAACAAATTGTTGCCAAGCTCAATGACTCTACCGAGAAGTTTAGAGCCATCTGGGAACCCTGGGCTACCCTCTGCAACATCTCCCTTATACCGGGAGTGCCTCCGGGCAGATAGATCACGCACTGTTCAAGTTGACAGACAGAACACCACCTTCCTCTCGTCTTTTCTGTCCCCTCACACGTTTCTTCCTTCCCCATTGTGCTTCTCTATCCTTTTCTGTCGCCTCTCTTGGCGAACCGCTATTTCCTGCGCATAACCTGACCGGTTTAGTATGTTACATCCGAAGTTTGTTTTTCAATATGTGAAGGGCTTTGCCCCGCCACTCCAGTTCTGATCCTGGACCTAGCCATATACACATTGGGGCGTCTCTGTACTCCCAACTCCTGGGGTGCAGCAGGATCCCATTTGGGGCTCCTGGGAGCTTGGGAGTCGCGGAGTATCCCCAATTCGGATTTCTTTTGAAGATCGGCTGGTGAGCCGGGGCAAGTTGTTCCCTGGGCAGACGGGACGGATACCTGTTATATGGTACGACATCCAAGGCTGCGTTGCCGAGCGAATGTGATTATTGTACTTACCTGTTCAATGACATGCCTGTATACTTCACATTGTTATGCAGTTGTATTGGATATCTTTTTGTTAAGTTTGTAAAACTTTAATAAAAATTTTCAAACGAAAAAAATTTTTGGGGGGAAAAAAAGTGTCAAACTAAAATAAATAAAGTAAAATGAACAATAAAAAAAAAATAAAAATAATTTAAAGCGCCCCTGTCCCCGTGTGCTCGCATGCAGAAGCGAATGCATACGTAAGTCCCGCCCACATATGAAAACGATGTTCAAACCACACATGTGAGGTATCGCTGCGAACGTTATAGTGAGAACAATAATTTTGGCCCTAGACCTCCTCTGTAACTCAAAACATGTAACCAGTAAAAAGTTTTAAAGCGCCGCCTATGGGGATTTTTAAGTAGCGAAGTTTGGCGCCATTCCACGAGCGTGTGCAATTTTGAAGGGTGACATGTTGGGTATCTATTTACTCGGTGTAACTTCATCTTTCACATTATGCAAAAACATTGGGCTATATTTACAGTTTTGTTTTTTGTAAAGCACAAAACTTTTTTTTCCCCAAAAAAACGCGTTCGAAAAATTGCTGCGCAAGTACCGTGCTAGATAAAAAGTTGCAACGACCGCCATTGTATTCTCTAGGGTCTTTGCTAAAAAAACATATATAATGTTTTGGGGTTCTATGTAATTTTCTAGCAAATAAATGATGATTTTTACATGTAGGAGAGAAATGTCAGAATTGCCCTGGGTGCTCCAGAACACCTGATGGCGCTCCCTGCATGTTGGGCCTCTGTATGTGGCCACGCTGTGTAAAAGTCTCACACATGTGGTATCGCCATACTCGGGAGTAATAGCAGAATGTGTTTTGGGCTGTAATTTGTGGTATGCATATGCTGTGTGTGAGAAATAACCTGCTAATATGACAATTTTGTGAAAAAAAAAAAAAGAAAAAAAAATCTTGATTTTGCAAAGAATTGTGGGAAAAAATTACAACTTCAAAAAACTCACCATGCCTCTTTCCAAATACCTTGGAATGTCTTCTTTCCAAAAAGGGGTCATTTGGGGGGTATTTGTACTTTTCTGGCATGTTAGGGTCTCAAGAAATGAGATAGGCCGTCAGTACTTCAGGTGTGATCAATTTTCAGATATTGGCACCATAGCTTGTGGACTCTATAACTTTCACAAAGACCAAATAATATACCCAATTTGTACTTATTTTTACCAAGGATATGTAGCAGTATAAATTTTGGCCAAAATTTATCAAGAAAAATGACAAAATTTGCTAAATTTTATAACAGAAACGAAGAAAAATTCATTTTTTTACCGAATTTTCAGTCTTTTTTCTTTTATAGCGCAAAAAATAAAAAACCCAACGGTGATTAAATACCACCAAAAGAAAGCTCTATTTGTGTGAAAAAAAGGACAAAAATTTCATATGGGTACAGTGTTGTATGACTGAGTAATTGTCATTCAAAATGTGAGAGCACCGAAAGCTGAAAATTGGTCTGGTTATTAAGGGTGTTTAAGTGCCCAGTGGTCAAGTGGTTAAACATAGAATGGGATGTGAATGCCTTTATCAATAACAATTGAATCCCCAGATTATTCTTCCTCTTTTAGTATTTTTTAGCTATTTTTTTCTCTATGTTGTTCTTACATATTTAGATTTTCTGTATTACCTGTTTTCAACCACTAGATGGTGGCATTACGGCTATTATATAGTCAGATATGGCTTAAGCTGTAAATTTTATTATTAGTATCCTAATGTTACTTTTATTTCCATTTTTGGATGTCTTAAGTACTCTCATTTTTATATATAGTTACATAGTTACATAGTTACATAGTAAGCTAGGCTGAAAAAATACACAAGTCCATCCAGTTCAACCATTAAAAAAAAGAAATAATAAATAAAAAGAAAAAAATATTGTACAATCCAATATACCCAATTCTATAACCACAGTTGATCCAGAGGAAGGCAAAAAAAAAAAAACCCTACTACTACTATTTTTGTTTACAATTTGGCCCGGTTTTCTCCCAGAGACAAGGTGGGCATACTGTATAATGCTTTTTTATCTGGTCTCCCTAAACATGGCCCGCTGTGGGTGCGTTTAGCCATGTACATCTAAGCCTTGATGTAAACATCCGGTTTGGTTCCGCTTCCACCGGATGGAAGAGAGGCTTGGAGTGTAGGAGGAATGGGCATTTCTATTCCATCCTCCCTCCTATATAAAGAAGATACAACGAGATCTGACTACGCCCCTGACGATGTTCTATTGGACGAAACGCCACGCAGGGTGGAGCTCTGATGTCACGACGATGTCAGGTGTTTACTGAGGCGAACTTTGTGGTTGGAAATGAATGCTATCCATAACAGACTGCTGCTTCTGATATGCTTGTTTTTATTTGCTAAAATGAGAGTACCCTGGCTGTTTTTAAATAAATGTGATCCTGGTTTTAATATACTACACCATGAGGAGTTGCCTTCTTGTATTCTATGTATGCACCTTTGAACTTACATATGGTGAGACTACAAGACCCAGCCATCTATGATTCAAGTAAAGTGGTTTCGTGGTGCTGTGGATGTATCATGCTTCTTTGACCACCTGTAATTCAGTTGTCCATTTTCTTTGGTAAGAGGCCTGGTGTGTTGATGTTCAGTGGGAGGATAAGTTCGTGCTCACCTAATTGTGTCTTTGTCTACAACGTGGGTGGTTCCAGCTTTTTCCCTGAACAAGGACTTTATTTTAAACACTATGGACTTTTACTTTTAATTTTAATGTCATGTTACTAGCGCTGCATACATTTATTTTTTAAGAAGAGAAGAGGACCAGGGTCCAAGGTGATGCAGGGGTCCGGTGTTTGGAGTCATGAGTGTCGAATTCTAAGAGAGGAATGTGACAAGGCAGGAAAAAAGGTGACTGTTAGAAGCCAGAGTACCTGGTGCTAAGAAGAGAAGAGGACTGGGTCCAAGATGATGCAGAGTAACCGGGGAGGCTGTCTATGTAGGCGCCAACAAAGGACAATCCACCAACGTCACGTTCGTGTGCACAGTGGGGGAGGAATGGAGGCGCCATCACCTGGGCTATGATTCACAGTCTCCGTTACAGTCACAGTCTCCCAGGTGGCCGCAGGTATGGAAAGAACCACCCGCCAAGCATATCGGTTGTGGAAAATTGTGGAAACTTTTTACGAATCACTAAGGATGTGTATTTCATTATTTCCCTGACGAAAGTTATTAGGTTATAACAACAATCAATTTGAGGCTATTGGTGGTTGCGCTGTGGATTTGTTGGGTTAGGGAGCTGCGATTCACACTGCGGGCTTCCATCCTTCCTCTGCTGTCCATGCTTGAGGGGGGCGGATCCACCGTCACTGCGCATCAACGCCAAGTAATCCACACCGGACGCGCGGTGTCCTTGTGACGCCGCTATGCTGGGCAGGTGGTTCTTTCCATACTTGCGGCCATCTAGGAGACTGTGACGGCACAGACTGCCAGAATCATCGCCCAGGTGATAGCGCCTCCGTTCCTCCCCCACTGTGCATGCGCATGTGACATTGGTGGGTTGTCCTTTGTTGACGCCTACATTGACAGCCTCCCTGGATGGGCTAGGCACTCATAACTTTACACACCAGTTACCCTGCATCACCTTGGACCCAGTCCTCTTCTCTTCTTAACACCAGGTATTCTGGCTTCTAACAGTCACCTTCTTTCCTGTCTTCTTACGTCCCTCTCTTGGATTTCCAGTTAGTTCATTGGTACCACCTTCACTCCACTTTTTCCTAATATTTTCCTCACTCCCTGTTTAGTTCATATTGGTATTTGGTTTCACCATTGCACCTCAATTCTGCCCCATTAGGTTTGGCTTCTTTTTAATCACCATTTATCATATTCCCTTACAGAGACCCCGATTGGTCGGTACACTTACCACTCCCCATCTGCACCATGGGTGCCCTTAGAGTCACAGCCACCTGGGATGATGCTGTCTGTTTTTGTTTGCTTTAGCTGGACATGCCCCCACCACAGCTTCCGACCATGATGTCTCTGGGTGGCCCACGATTCCTAGCATTACACCACCCGTACACTATTTTTTGTAAGTATCATGTGGCAGGAGGGTTTCCTCCCCCATACTGGTATATGACAGAATACTTAGATCAATTCTTTTAATTTTAGATTCATCACGTGCCTGCTCCTTACGAGTGTCTAAAAGCCACGAAATGCATAGATGTCATGTTTTGTACCAATAATGTGGTTATTAGATTTTTATATAATTATGTTTATACCCATATCTATCTTAACCGGGAACAGTGAGGCCATAGGCCATGCAGGCATTACTCTGTAATCAACTGTTTGTATATATATCAATTTTGGTGGATTCTGGTAATTTATCATGCAATGTAACTTGATATTCATATTATTATCATGTTTTACCTTGTGGGATTTAAATCCCAACCTTTATGTATAATATGTGTGTTTATCAATGTTAGTTAATAGTAAATATCTTTTCTACATACCCACCTATTTATTCAGTTGCTGATACATGCTTCATGTAAAGTCCCACCCCCTCACACCTTTTTCTCTTTACCTATTTCTGATAAGCAGAACCCAGTGCCAAAGGTCACATTCCAGGCTAACCCCACAATCTTTGGTTCAATGCATTCCAGGCAAAGCCAACAAGACTGTTGCTGAGGATAAACTGATCCACATTGCTGCTATGAGGAAACTAAGGTCATGCAGATTGTTTAACCTCTAGCCGACCGCCCACTGTCTATTGACGGCGGAGTGGTGCGGCTCTTGTGGCGGGAAAATATATGACGGCGTCTACATTTTGGCCACTAGGGCCGCCTAGTGCCCGCCGCGTCGATGGGGACCCGATGCGCGTGCCCGGGACAGTAACTGAGCAGGACGTGGATCTGTGTATGTAAACACACAGATCCACGTCCTGTCACTGGAGAGGAGACCGATGGTGTGTCCCTTGTACATAGGGACACTGATCGGTCCCCTCCCCCAGTCAGTCCCCTCCCCCCACAGTTAGAATCACTAACATAGGGAACACATTAACCCCTGCAGTGCCCCCTAGTGTTAACCCCTTCCCTGCCAGTCACATTTATACAGTAATCAATGCATTTTTATAGCACGGATCGCTGTATAAATGTGAATGATCCCAAAAATGTGTCAAAAGTGTCCGATATGTACGCCGCAATGTTGCAGTCATAATAAAAATCGCAGATCGCCGCCATTACTAGTAAAAAAAAAATAATAATAAAAATGCTATAAATCTATCCCCTATTTTGTAGACGCTATAACTTTTGCGCAAACCAATCAATATACGCTTATTGCGATTTTTTTCCCAAAAATATGTAGAAGAATACGTATCGGCCTAAACTGAGGAAAAAATTTGTTTAAAAAAAAAAAAAAATTGGATATTTATTATAATAAAAAGTAAAAAATATTATGTTTTTTCAAACTTGTCGCTCTTCTTTTGTTTATAGCGCAAGAAATAAAAACCGCAGAGGTGATCAAATACCACCAAAATAAAGCTCTATCTGTGGGGAAAAAATGATAAAAATTGTATTTGGGTACAGCGTTGCATGACTGCGCAATTGTCATTCAAATTGCGACAGCGCTGAAAGCTGAAAAATGGCCTGGTCAGGAAGGAGGTGTTCGTGCCTGGTAGGCAAGTAGTTAAGGTCTTGCTTGAAGTCACCAAAGAGTCAAATATTTACAGTGTATCAAGTGAAGTAAAAAATTGTAGTAAAAAATATAGTTAGAGCATTCCATAGGACAAAAACTGAGGCAATAGGGTTGTAGGCTGGGTTCACATGGGCTGGCTTACTGTTTTGTTTTGTTTTTATTTTTCCAGTGTCCAAATCTCCTGCAGGTGGCAGAATAACCTACATGTCCAAAACTTACAGTCCTGTGTCCCTCGTGGTTAACAAGGAAATCATTTTAGATTCTTGTCAGCTGTTATGCTGGAGGTTTCCCCTTTTTTCCTGCCTGGAGAACCTGTTGTCAGCAGGACAGAACACAATTCAAAATCTCTATAATGGTGCAATGGTTTGTAGTAAAACCTGAAATGGGCTCTACTTTTCCCCATTCAATTCAAGGCTAGAGAAAAAATGTTCTGGCTGAGCAAGGATTTTATTGTAATGGGCAGCCTCAATAAAAGTTAGAAAGACATGGGGAGCAGGTTCAAGCTAAACTTTTACAGGAAAAGTTAAGATGTTTCTATATTACTTTAGCTACTGATATCTCTATTTACAGTATGTATTGTTTCATAAGTTCAGTTTTAATTACAAATAAACTTTCACAAATGTGGTACAGACAAAGTCTATTCAAATATGTCCTCATGCTAAAAATAAAGGAAGCATTATATTGCTTGTTACTATAATAATATTGTTGAGATTGTTTTTTTAAATTCTGTTGTAAAATTAAAGGCACCTTAAAATGAGCTAGCAATGTAATACTACTTTTGTACATCTTGGCAACCTTGTTCAAGATGATTAAAATGGCAATTACGAGTGGGTTGACATTTCTAGCTGAACAAAGTTTAAAATTAAAGAAGGAAAGGTCAGTAAGATGTTTTCCTGGGGTTTTCTTCCTCTGTCATTTAAATGAATGTCATTGACTTTAATAAAAATATAATCTAAAATGAATCAAACATACAATACAATATTGTATAATATAGTTAAATAAAGTCTTTAATAATTTACCATTTTACAATTTCATAGTGAAGACTAATTTATTTGGCTTTAAGCTAAACTCCAGTAGGCAAGAAAACTCAACTAAATGTAGTTATTGATTTATTTAAAAATATTAAACGTATGATTTACATACAAGTATCAAAAGCATGTGACTATTTTTATTTTAGTCTGCTATAACCCCCCATGTTTACACTGGGAGAGGGAGAGAAAGCACTGTGAGCTATCACAGTTCTACTGTACTATCTGTCAAACACTGTAAACTTCCTAACAGAAGGTGGAGCAGAGTGAAGTGCTCATCAATATTCTTCCTTTATTGCCCAATTACAGGCTTGGGTGGATGCCAGACCAGTTTGTATTGATGCACATACAAAACAGTTTCTTGGTGCACCAACTACTTTGTGACACCCTTATGCCGCGTACACACGTGCGGACTTTTGCCGGCGGACTTAGTCCAGCGGACAATCCCGCCGGACTTTCCAGCTGGGTCCGCTGGACTTTCCAAGCGTGTGGACTTGCCCACACACGCACGGACTTCTCCGGCGGATAACCCGCCGGCCATAAGTCCGCGGGACTTTTGAAAATGAACGGACTTGCCCACACACGGAGCAGTCCGTTCATTTCGAATGTAACTTCAGGTACGTAGCTAGCGTAGGCAGTAAATGCCGGCGCGCTAGCTCCGTCACCTGTCATGGATTTAAAGGGAATCCCCACGCCGAAAAAAACGGCGTGGGGGTCCCCCCCAAATCCATGTCAGACCCTTATCCGAGCACGCAGCCTGGCAGGCCAGGAAAGGGGTGGGGACAAACGAGCCCCCCCCCCTCCTGAGCCGTACCAGGCCGCGTGCCCTCAACATGGGGGGTGCCCTGGGGAAAGGGGGGCCGTGCGCCCCCCCCCCCCAAGGCACCTTGTCCCCATGTTGATGAGGACAAGGGCCTCTTCCCGACAACCCTGGCCGTTGGTTGTCGGGGTCTGCGGGCGGGGGCTTATCGAAATCTGGGAGCCCCCTTTAATAAGGGGGCCCCCAGATACCGGCCCCCCACCCTATGTGAATGAGTATGGGGTACAATGTACCCCTACCCATTCACCTAAGGTGTAAAATGTAAAGTACAAAAACACACACACTTTTGAAAAAATATTTTATTGCACTGCTCCGGGGGTCTTCTTCCATCTTGGGGGTCTTCTTGCCGGACTCCTCCGCTCTCTTCTGCTCTTTTACCTAGCTCTTTCACGAGCGGAGAAGTCTGGCTACCTTCTTCGTCGTCGCCGCCGTCGTCGTCTGGGGGTCTCGATCCGCCTTCGGTGGTCTTCCGGGGTCTCTTCTGTTCTTGCGGCGGTCGTCGTCTTCTGCGCCGCCGGCGCCTTCTTCTTCTTGTTCTTCTTCTTGTTCTTCTTCTTGTTCCGATGTTGACCCGATGCTCTCTCTGCCCGGAATGGCAGAGGCGCGCTGCGCTGGGACTTATATAGGGACATGGGGACAGGGTCACATGCTCATGTCACATGGTGACCCCGCCCCCCTGTGATGTCACAGTCCCGGAGGATGCTCGTTCGTCCCCACCCCTTTCCTGGCCTGCCAGGCTGCGTGCTCGGATGAGGGTCTGACATGGATTTGGGGGGAACCCCCACGCCGTTTTTTCGGCGTGGGGAGTCCCTTTAAATCCATGCCAGGTCACGGAGCTAGCGTAGGCAGTAACTGCCTACGCTAGCTACGTAACCTGAAGTCACGTGCTAAATGAACGGACTTGCCGATGAGCGGCAAGTCCGTTCATTTCAAAAGTCCCGCGGACTTGCCTACTAACGGCGGGATTGTCCGCCGGACTGCCAAGTCCAGCGGATAATTTTAAAACCAAACTTAAAACTTTGGCGCCAAAAAGTCCGCCGGACTTTGGCGCCAAAAAGTCCGCCGGCGCCCACACACGAGGGGATTATCCGCTGGACTTCAGTCCAGCGGATAATCCCGCGGGATTGTCCCTTCGTGTGTACGCCGCATTAGAGGTACTGCAGCTCAGAAACTGGCAGAGGAAACTATGGAAAAAAAAAAAACACAAACTTTAGGAAAATAAAAACATGAAAATATGTCCTAATGACCCATAAATAAAAGTTCATAAAATTAACGAAGGAATAAGAGCCTGAAATTCTCATTGTCAATCTGTCAGAAACTTGATAGCAGACAGTGGCGGGCCAAGGTCTTCAAGTGCCCAGGATAAAAATGACACACTGCACCCCCCCCCCCCCCCCAGGAGGAGTCAGTAGTGGGGATAAGAGAAGCATATGCATTGCGGAAATGAAATGTATGTAGTGGTTGCGGTATGTACTGCAGTGATTACAACCTCTTATTCAGCATTAAGAAACTTGTTTGTATTTATGTTGGAAATTATGACATCTACAGTATATTTTTTTACTTAGGGTTAGTTTACACTTGTGGTTGGGGAGCAGAAAAAAACAGGTTTTTAAACAATGTTTTAACCACTCCCCAGCAAAAACAGCTGTATGGAGGTATAATTATGCCATGGCTGCAATCCCTGCTATGTTTGGTGGGCAGTACTACCTGCAGAATTTGACATATTGAAGCAAATGGGGCCCCCCAAAACCATGTACATTGTGTGGTTGAGACACAGTGGTAGAGGCATTCAGGGGTTAAACAGGTGGTGAGGAGGTAACATAATTCCTCCTAACCACATGCAATACGAAGGCATAATACACTTTACTTATAACACCCCTCCACTCAGCATATCTGTCTGAATTGATGTGTGGTTGTTGGGGGGGGGGGGGGGTTAGAACTGATTAGAGAACTATGAGACCTTTTATTACCAACATATTTCTGAAAATTCTAGTTAGCTGGCTTCTATGTGAATCCCCCTATCTTCAATACTTTCTGAACCTCTGATCTAAAACATGTATGTTTAGAAATTGTTTGACAATTCATATACCCCCAATCTGTATTCTTCCACTGAATCAGAACAATGCAGTCAGCATGACAACCAAGCAACTAGCATTTCGGAAAAAAAGGAATGACAGCCTCGCTGCTTCATGGCAGGTTTGCTTTAACTTGGCTATTGTTAAATGTAATTAGTAATAAAAGAAAAAAAATTGTCTCTATGTAATGTACATTCCCCGCATTCAGAGGCCCCCTTCACAAAATACATGTTATCAGTCTGTTTGATGTAAGCTCTCCCCTGCTACAATAAGCTCACCCACAATTATCAGCAATAGAATAGGAAAGCTGTTCTCTCTCCTTCCAGTAACAGCAACAGAGAGCAAAGGCTCAGCTTAGTTCCTTCATTCTGTGATTAACTTTTACTATATTATAATTAGAGATGGGCCAATCACCCCTCGGTTTGGTTTGTGCCAGAACATCTCAAACATCGCAAAAGTTCGGACACGAACCGCATTGAAGTCTATGGTACTCGAACATGAAAAATAAAAAGTCCCCATTTTGAGGGCTTATATACAAGTTATTCGCCATAAAAATAGTATGGGGCCTGGGTACTGCCCTGGGGGACATGTACCAATGCAAAAAAAAAAACACTTTAAAAAAAGATTGTTTTTAACCACTTGCCTACCGTGCACTTACACTCCCTTCATGCCCAAGCCATTTTTCAGCTTTCATCGCTGTCACACTTTGAATCACAATTGCACGGTCATGCTACACTGTACCCAAACAATTTTTTTTTTATCATTTTCTTCACACAAATTGAGATTTCCTTTGGTGGTATTTAATCACTGCTGGGTTTTTATTTTCTTACAAAAAAAAAAGACCAAAAATTTTGAAAAAAAAATTTTCACTTTTTTTCTGTCAGTACATTTTGTAACTAAGTAATTTTTCGCCTTCACTGATGTGCGCTGATGAGGCGGCAATGATGGACACTGATAGGCTGAACTGGTGGGCGTTGATAAGGTGGCACTTATGGGCACTGATTAGGTGGCACTGATGAGGCGGCACTTTTGGGCACTGAATAGGTGGCACTGATGAGGAGGCACTAATATGGCGCACTTATGGGCACTGATAGGTGGCACTGATATGTGCCACTGATGAGCACTGTTAGGCGGCACTGATGGGCAATGATAGGCAGCACTGATGGGCACTGATAGGCGGCACTGGTGGGCACTGATAGGTGGCACTAGTGGTCACTGATAGGCGGGACTAATGGGCACTGATAGGTGGCACGGATAGACAGTACTGATGGACACTGATGGGCATTAATGGGTGGCACTGATGGGTGACACTGATGGGCATTGATTGACTGCAGTGATGGGCATTGATGGGCAGCACTGATAGGTGGCACTTATTGCCAGCACTGACTGGCATCGCTAATGGTC
This sequence comes from Lithobates sylvaticus, assembly GCA_028564925.1. Lineage (NCBI taxonomy): Eukaryota > Metazoa > Chordata > Amphibia > Anura > Ranidae > Lithobates > Lithobates sylvaticus. Next base: position 340,194,673 of record CM053030.1, on the reverse strand, counting down.
ACTGATCGGTGGCATTTGTGGTCAGTGGTGGGCACTGATTGCTGCCACTGGTGGGCACAGATCTCTAGCATTGGTGGGCACTGATTTATTACACTGTTTTTCACTATTGTAATCAGGGCACTGATGATCAGGGCCCTGATTACATTCCTAAAGGTTTCCCTGTGAGGAGATACCGCTGATCGGCTCTCCTCTCCTCACACTCTGTCAGTGTGAGACAAGGCACATCGATTACTGGCACTTCCTTGTTTACATGTGACCGGCTGTGATTGGATACAGCCGATCACATGTTTAAAGAGCCACAGACACGGCTCTTTCCACAGATCTGGGTCGCGCCGTGTCCTAACAACACGGTGCAGAGTATCGATCGCCGCACTGTGCTCCCCGCGGGCGTGTGAGAGCGGCTGTTCTGGGACGCCGTCATTTGACGTCGTTCCAGAACAAGAGCCACACCTCCCCGCCGTCATTTGATGGTGGGTGGGCGGTAACAAGTTAAAGGACCAATGATAATGATACTTCAAGTGAAACAATAAAAATGAAAAATTCCTTTAAATATAGTACCTAGGGTGTCTTATTAGCCTACCTGTAATGAAGCGCACACTGCTGCAGCAAAACTGACATTTAAAAAGACAAAAAAAATTACATTTACATAGATTTCCCTGCAAGTTTTCTTTATTTAGTAAAGAACGGGAGCCCGGTACAAGATTGGAGATTTTTTGGATAAATTCTGGTGTCTTTGGCAGACTTTGGATGGAAATAAAGTTTTCTACCACAGTGAGCAAGTGTGAAGAAGCCAAATTATAGTGCAATCTGGCCAAGATTAACAGTTTTTTTTTTTAGATAAAGTCTGGTGTTTATTTTGCAGACTTTGGATAAAAGTAACAGGTGCGAAAAAAATGGACTTTGGGTGTTGTTGGTGCCTTCACCCCGTAACTTTCTAGAGGTAGTTTTGATGAAAGCAATAATTGGCCTTGCTGTAAAAAGTTAAAATTGGATGCCCCTGTCACACAGTTGTGGAAAAATTGGTCTTTGGGTGTTGTTGGTGCCTTCACCCCATAACCTTCTAAAGGTAGTCTTGGTGAAAGCAGGAATTGGCCATCCTTTAAAAAAAAATAAAAATTTGACGCCCCTGTCAAACGGTTGTAGAAGAATTAGTCTTTGGGTGTTGTTGGTGCCTTCACCCCGTAACCTTCTAGAGGTCGCTTTGATGAAAGCAATAATTGGCCTTGCTGTAAAAAGTTTAAATTTGATGCCCCTGTCACACAGTTGTGGAAAAATTTGTCTTTGGGTGTTGTTGGTGCCTTCACCCCATAACCTTCTAAAGGTAGTCTTGGTGAAAGCAAGAATTGGCCTTGATGTAAAAATTTTAATGTGACTCCCCTGTCACACAGTTGTGGAAAAATTGGTCTTTGGGTGTTGTTGGTGCCTTCACTCCGTAACCTTCTAGAGGTAGTTTTGATGAAAAAAGGGAATTGGCCTTGCTATAAAAAATATGTTTGGAAAAATTGGTCCTTGGGTGTTAATTGTGCCCATGTAACCTATACCATAAAATTACTTCAAATTAAAATCAACAGCCACAAATCTAGACAGCCTAGACCTTCTTGCAGAGAATTTTGATCCCAATAACACTTATTCAGCTAGATCGGCATCAGGGGTTTGATAGCTGCTGCTAATCTACCACAGATTAATTTTTTTCAAATGTCAGCTGGTCAATCAATGCAAGTGTAACTGATTCCAGCGCTCAAAAGATTAAAAAAACACACACTAAAGTAGCTATTATAAAAATACACAATATACAATAAAATATGCCTAGAAAGAAATTGCATGGATAAAAATCGCAGCATTAACAGCGCTAATGAAATATCTTAAGACATTCAGTGCAATATAATAACATTCAGTGGACTAAACATACCAAACAAAAATAAATGTAAATGGGTGACATAGAGAGTCCATGCAAAAGTCCTTAAATAAGTGTGTGGTGCCGTGGCGCATCAGAAACTTATAGCATTCTTATCCAGAATACTGTCACCGATCCACCACGTGAACACCCCTTTGGTGATGCTCTCACCACAATGAAGAATTAACTGAGCCTGGTATCTCCACAGGGATATAAGGTCAAGTTGGACGCTCTCTCAGGGTAACCAAAACACTTTCCTGGGATGGCTTAGATCAGCAGGTGCAGCAACTTTTAGATGTGGTGTATGCTTCTTTACCTTTGTTTTCACATGATGATACCAACAGGTTGTTTATTCAATTTTCTTTACAGACCAAGCAGCAGGTCTTTGGAGTGTGGGAGGAAACCAGAGTACCCCAAAGAAACCCAGGCAGGCACAGGGAGAACTTTATGATTCATACTCACAGTGGCTAAGTGGTTAGCATTTCCGCCTGGCAGCACTGGGCTCATTGGTTTGAATCCCATCCACAGCACTACCTGCCTAGAGTTTGCATGTTCTCCCTGTGCCTGCCTGGGTTTCTTCGGGGTACTCCGGTTTTCTCCCACACTCAAAAGACCTGCTGCTTGGTCTGTAAAGAAAATTGAATAATAAACAACCTGTTGGTATCATGATGTGAAAATAAAGGGAAAGAAGCATACACCGCATCTAAAAGTTGCTGCACCAGCTGATCTGAGCTGTCCCAGGATATTCCAGTGCTGAACATAGCCAGGAACAATTAGTTTTATCCCAGGGAGATTCTTGGAAAACAGTTGTGTGAAGAATTTGTGTACATAGACTTTCTGGGGTTTAACCCCTTCGCTGCCAGGCTATAAGCTCCATTGTTTATATATGGTCAGACAGTGGCAGCTGGTGCTAAATATATTTATATATATTTTGGGGGGGGGGGGGGCGACAAACTAACAAACTTACTAGGTAGTCCACATGTAATGTTGCGTCTCTATAACTGAACAAAGTGAAAACCGAAGAATCAAAGGGTGGCTGAGGGAGAATATAGCTGTGTAGGAAAAGGCTAGATGATGCTAGATGTCCTTCAGCCAGGAAATTAGTTGATGCAGCTGGATGCAGCTTCTAATGCACTCTGTGAAATGCTCACAGTGTACAGTAAAAACAGACTAAGAAATTTATGTACAGGAGAGGAGCCTGTACAACTGTGCAAAAAAGAAGACAAGGCTGAGTTTAGATTAAACTCTGCACTAAAGATGAGTGAAAAGCTGAACCATGTTTGAAATCCACTGTAGGTCGACATCACAAGATTTCAGATCTCCCACCAGCAGATTAATTTTTTCAGGGATACTGGTATCTTTTTTATTGACATCAGCCTTACTGCGCCAGGAAAGCCTGTTCATATGACCTGTCAAAGCCATATAATAAATTATTCTACAATCCTGGAGAACTCTCTGTTGCAGAAAGCAGTGAGAACTTAGTGAATCTCAACCAGGTACACACAATGATCTGATTTATAGGATTTAGGCATTTTATCTGCTTACTATTCAAAATCATCCCCCTGGTTTGTCTCCCAAGAAATTTGGAACAATCACGATCATGAACTAACATGAGTAATTTCCTAAAAATTTAAGGCATCTGGGCAATCTGGCAATAATTTTGGGTATAAACCAACGTTAAATTGCTCAAAATTGTAGAAACTGGTATAAGCGTGAGTTTGCATTTGAATGTAATTGTTTTGAAAGAAAAGTAGAAAGCCTCATGAAAAGCTCACAGTTATGGCATGACAACCCAGATTAACTCAAGTGACTTGTCATTGCTGCCATTACTTTTCTCCTGACAAAGCTTGATTCGTATCTAGTTTAGACTTCAGTATAGTTCTGACTAAGACCCTGAACAAGCATGCTGGAAATGAGATTAGGAAAAGTGTCAGAATTCGTTAATTCTACATTTGTTTTAGGTCACCAAGTATACAGCATTGTTGCTAAAGCATCAGAATAATAGCCATAGATGAAAAAAAGTCTCTATTAATTCCTCTGGACAGTTCTGGGAAACGTATAGTGCGTATGCCTCAAGCAAATGCCCGTTCATTAAAGCGTTATTTTTTTTACAATTGTATCTACTGTAGATGCAAAGTTAACAAAAAAAGCATGTTTTTCCAGCATGGACAACAGCAAGAATGCCCCAAAATTACAGCCTGGCTATCACATGTGCCTTTTTGTTATTTATTTATTATAGGCACTTACAAAGCAGTGCCATTTATAAGCTGTGTATCACTTTCCTTATTCCATACCTATCAATTTGTTTGCAAAGTAACCAGTCCACATAAAACATAGTTTTAATAAGTCAATCACTACTACTGCTGAGAAACCACAGGCACACTTCCAAACGTCATCATAAATTGGGCATTTCAACGCTGAGCCTCTATTTTGTATTATTAACAGCCATATAGAGCTTCATAAATGCAGTCTCACAGCCATTTAAACATTCCTTGAGGTAGCACAGCTACAATAGCAGTATGCAATAGTAGTAGTAACAGTAGTAACAGCAACAGTAGTAGTAAATCAGTCCCATACTATTTGGAGGCATGATTTTGGTTTAAGGGCTTACATACTGTAAGCCCTTAAACCAAAATCATGCTTCCAAAGAGTTGATGGGCATTGTTTTCCCATTGAGTTTAATTGATCAGTATACATGTCAGTTGAAAGGCTTCATTTGACCTGATTTGCATTGTACTGTATTTATTTGGATAGTCAGCACCTCCTATTGAGGTGCGTTTATACTAAAGGCAAATCAGGACAAACACAACATTTTCAAATGCATGCGTTGACCTTTGAATAGCAAATGCAGTGTTTGAAAAAGAACACCAATTGATTTGAGCCCTGATTCTGCCAAACATTTTATCACTACTCATTTCAAATAATAATAACATGTTATATTTACATTTTATAAACTGTATTGCATGTGCTGATAATTGTTTTGTGCAATTTTTTTAAAAATAGGTTTCACAAATATTTGTGTCAGTTTGATGGAAAAAAGAAGGCAGAGGATACAGTTTTTCCAATTTTTTACTTTTTAAAATGATATGACTTTTGGGTGTATACCGCATTTTTCGGCGTATAACACGCACTTTTTTCCCCTTAAAATCAGGGGAAAATCGTGGGTGCATGTTATACGCCGATCCCCCGCTGATCCCCGCCGATCCAGAGCTTCGCTGACATTTACGAGCAGAGCTGAGTGTACTGTGTACTCGGCTCCGCTCGCAGTCACGCCCAGTCCCGCCTCCCTAGCTTTTACGTCCCGCCATTGGCCCGGCATTGTGTCCATCATAGGAGCCGGGCCAAGGAGCGGGAAGGGGGCGTTACTGCGAGTGGAGCTGGCTCGGTCTATGTCGGCGGCAGTCACGGCAGGAGGAGCCGAAGATCTCGGCAGCTGCGGCGGGAGTAGCCGAAGATCTCGGCGGCGGCGGGAGGAGCCGAAGATTCTGGCGGCGGGAGTAGCTGAAGATCGTGGCGGCGGGAGGAACCGAAGATCGCGGCGGCGGCGGCGGCGGGAGGAGCCGAAGATCGTGGCGGCAGTAAGTTTAAAAATAAAAATCAACCATGCTTTTTAGAAAGGCTTCAGGGGGACAAAGTGCAAGGCTTCAGGGGGACACAGTGCAAGGCTTCAGGGGGACACAGTGCAAGGCTGCAGGGGGACAGTGCAAGGCTGCAGGGGGACAGTGCAAGGCTGAATTAATGGGCATTTAAATGTAAGTTTTTTTTTTTCCTTAGACTTCCCTCCTAAAAGTTTTTTTCCTTAAACTTCCCTCCTAAACTTGGGGTGCGTGTTATACGCCGATAAATACTTTTAAAGTCTGTGCTTTGTTTTTAAGTGCTTCGTATGAATGGAATTGACTGAAACACATAGGGGTGGACTTAGTTAAGGCAAATGGATTGGGCAGTTTGTGATTGCAGTTGCACTCATTTTCCCTAAAGCTTAGTAAATGTGATAAAGCTCTGCTGATTTGTATCATCCAATCATGGGCAAGCAAAAATGCATTTTTTTTTTTTGCACCTGCTTGGGTTTTCTTTACACATTCACTAAGCTCTGGGGAAAATAAGTATAATTGCACTTGCAAAGTGCACAGTCTATTTCCCTTTAAAAAATCCACCTCATAGTAGGTCACAACTCACAACATTTTAACAAAAAAGTGAAACTTAATAAGACAAAAATGTGTTATTTTTTCTATGCTCCCTTGAACCATATGCGATGTGTAACATGTATAAAAATATATTTGAAAAAAATACTTATTGGAAGGCCGGGTACCGGCCTGAAGTTATGGGAGGAGCCCGGAGGGTATTTAAGCAGCCCAAAGGCCGCCGGTCTTTGTCGGTTTCCTGTGCGTGATATCTGATACGTCAGACATCTAGGACCGACTCGTTCGAGACAAGCGCTGTTGGTGCCGGTTCGTGAGCTCCGTTTTCGTCTGTCCGTCTCCTCTTGTTGCAGTCCCGCGTTCCGTGTTCGTAAGTCGTGTTGTCCCTTCGTGTCGCACTCGTGTCGCCGAGTCGCAGTTCGTACAAAGAGTCTGGTTCGGCTGTCGCAGGTAGGGCTTCGGCTCCCATGTTTTACGTTCTCATGCACTGCTTATCATGTCACTAAACTGTGGTCTGCGTAGCTCACGAACCACGCGCTGCTTGTCTCGAAACCTAAACACTTACTCGCACGTTTTTTGTTGTACACGATCGGGAGCCATCTAGCGGCACGCACATTCAGGGCCGCCCGCCACAAACACTCCGACCGATGCCGCATCCGGCACTCAAGGGTTCCCTTACGCGGTCGTGCTACGCAGTCTCCGAATCGTTCAACATGACTCACGCATGGGTGCAGTTCGCACTCACACGTATCGTTCATGTCCTGCCATTATCCGAATCGGTGGCGCCAGCGAGCGTGCCGAATCGCTATTTACATTCCGAAGCACTGTTGGCATACTAGTTGTACGAATCACTTCGACCGTGTCGAAACATTTCACGTGTTAGCATGACAATCATTTCATCATTTCAAACATGGCTAACGTATCGGGCCATTCGGTCATGCTAAATCATTTCGCATCAGTTAAACAGGGCGTTCATGCCATCGCTTCGATCCTGGTCCGGTCGCATCCATGCATGCTCCGATCGGGGCGATCCAGATGCACGACTACCCGGCCTCATTTCGATACATGCGCCAAGGGCGGAATCACATCACTGGCTGCGTACATTCCTGATTCTTGCCCCTGTCATGGTATATCATTTCTGTCACCTTACCACGCCCGGCACGAATGCAGTCACTTCCCTGCACTGATTCGGGTCGGCGTGCCCCAGGCCGGCCTCATTTCAATACATGCGCCAAGGGCGGAATCGCATCACTGGTTGAGTACATTCCTGATTCTTGCCCCTGTCATGGTATATCATTTCTGTCACCTTACCACGCCCGGCATGAATGCAGTCACTTCCCCGCACTAATTCGTGTCGGCGTGCCCTAGGCCCGGCCTCATTTCAATACATGCGCCAAGGGCGGAATCGCATCACTGGTTTGCGTACATTCCTGATTCTTGCCCCTGTCATGGTATCTCATTTCTGTCACCTTACCACGCCCGGCATGAATGCAGTCACTTCTTCGCACTAATTCGTGTCGGCGTGCCCTAGGCCCGGCCTCATTTCAATACATGCGCCAAGGGCGGAATCGCATCACTGGGCTGCGTACATTCCTGATTCTTGCCCCTGTCATGGTATCTCATTTCTGTCACATTACCACGCCCGGCATGAATGCAGTCACTTCCCCGCACTAATTCGTGTCGGCGTGCCCTAGGCCCGGCCTCATTTCAATACATGCGCCAGGGGCGGAGTCGCAAAAAAAAAAAAAAAAAAAAAAAAAACTTTGATTCTTGCCCTTGTCATGTTATATCATTTCTGTGTCACCTTACCACGCCCCGGCGTTAATTGGTCACCCGCCTGTACGAATTCGCGCCGGCGTGCCCTCGGCCGGCCGCATTTCTAAAAAAAAAAAAAAAAAAAAAAGGGGGAGCTTGGAGTCGGACCCGGTGGCAGCTGGATGTCACAGTTCGGCCTCAGCGTACCCAGGCAGTTGGCCTCGTTTCATGGTTGCCTCATTTCTGTACGTGCTCCAGAGTCCGGCCCACAGTCACCCCCATACGGTACGAACGGGCCGGGCCCTGTCACGGGAAGTTCATTCAGTTAAGGCAACATGTCAAGTCAGTCATTCGTGTTGTCATCTGTCATTTGATCCCACAGCGATCTCGGCAGTCGACTCAAGTCACTATCGCCTGTTGTTATCATCTACGTTGGGTTCCGTCGCTCTGGACGGCAGCAGTTTTAGGCTCTTAAATAGGTACTTTCTCTCACACTCTCTCAGGTCAGTCGGATTCAGTAGGTCCACCTGCGCCAACTTGATCAGGGTTCCAGCAGGTAAAAAAAAAAAAAAAAAAAAAAAACGCAGGGGCACGGGGGGCTCCTGCTTTCTCGTGGCAGGTATGTATATCATAGGTGACACGTCCAAACTCATTTCTTGTCACCTTTTATAGGCCCAGCCTGCAGACACGTGACCAGTCTACCAAGTAACAGGTCTTGGCAGCCGCCATGTCATCAGTCGGCAGCGATGACCTCACCACCCCGCTATCTCCGGCGTCAGCCTCCGAGGCTGGCAGTGTCCAGTCTCTTAGGGCATGGACAATTCCCAGGCTGTCCGCCGAGCTGAGACGCAGAGGGATACCCTTCTCGTCCGCGGCCAGGAAGGCGGAGCTATTCAGGCTCCTCTTCCCACCACCGGCCGCAGCAAGCCCCAGCAGCCAGCAGGCGTCTCTGGAATCGATTTCAGCCGCCGTCGCTCAGCTACACACCCTCGTGTCTTCCCTGTCTTCCTCAATCGTTGAGGTCCAGGACAGGGTGTCTCGTCTAGAGGCCAGCCCGGCTGCCACGGTTCCGGACCCTGCGGTGGTCCCAGCCATCAGTGCACCGGCCGCAGGTAGTGAGCTTGCCACGACTACCGTTCACCCTTCCCACCTGGTGCCACCCAGCGTAAGGAAGGACATTCTAGAGGGCAGAGACGTTAATCTGGCCTCACTCTTGATCTCGGTCCATGACTTAGCCGAGAACAAGGCCTACACCTGGGGGGACGTCTCGGTGGTCTTGAAAGCGAAGGATCCGAGGCTCAACAGAAAGCTCACGGTGCCCGAGTTCACGCTCGCTTTCGGCATGTTTAGAGACGTGCTGTGCTCAGCCTCCCCCGGCAGACGGGAGGAACTGGACCTCTACCTCCATTTGATCGTAGACCTGGGCCACAAATACGGTGGCTCAGCGTTCTACGACTATCATCGGTCCTTCTCGGCCAAAGCCGCAGCCAGATTCTCACAGTTTCATTTGGCAACGGACTGGAGCGTAGTGGACACGGAGTTGTTCTGCCGCCACTTCGCAGGCCTTCGCTCCCCGCTATGTGCTGTCTGTCAGTCAGCGTCCCACACCACGGTCTGGTGTGCCAACATAGCCTCTGTCCATCCGATAGCTAGCACGGCCTCTACCAGCACGAGCCAGGCTCAGCAGGCCCCGGCGCATGGGCAAAAGGTGGACAAGTTGGGACGTCCGGTGCGGATGGTTGGGGGAGCCGCCATTTGCAACAATTTTAATTACGGCTCCTGCAATTTCAGCCAGTGCCGGCTCTTGCACGTTTGCACCCTATGCCAGAGGGCGCACCCCAGGATCCTGTGTGAGGTCAAACAGAAGAAACCATGACTAAGCCGGGTCAATGTCCTTTGGCTCGGTGTTTACTTGACCTCACACCCCACTCCGTCACTCGCCAGCTACCTCATCCGAGGCTTCACTGATGGGTTTCATACCGGGCTCATCACCCTGCCCCACTCCACCCACGAATGTCCGAACCTACGCTCAGCAGCAACAGATGAGCCAGCGATTGACGTCCTTTTGCAGACGGAGTTGGATCGGGACTTCATGATAGGCCCGTTCTGTCAATCTCCCTTCAGCATCTGGAGGGTTAGCCCTATCGGGCTTGTGCAGGGAAAGTTTTCAAATAAAAAACGTCTGGTGTATGATCTGTCAGCGCCTCATTCTTCCGTCGTTCCCAGTCTCAACTCGCTCATCCCCTCCGAGGAGTTCTCGCTGAAGTACGCTTCGGTAGACATGGCTATCCAGGCCATTCTCAGGGCAGGGGTGGGTGCTTGGCTCTCGAAGGCGGACATATCCGACGCCTTCAAGCTGCTGCCCATTCATCCTTCCCTGTGGTGCTGGCACGGCATCAAGTGGAGGGAGCGATATTATTTCGCGACCAAATTGACCTTCGGGTCTAAGAGTAGTCCTTGGCTATTTGACAAGTTCGCGGAGACACTGGCGTGGATCCTTCTCCATGAGGCACAGTGCCACGAGGTCATCCATTATTTGGATGACTTCCTTCTGATTGAACCGCCCGGGGCTCCCCCAGGGGACCTTGGAAAGTTGAGGACGGTTTTCGACAATCTGAACGTCCCCATAGCGGAGCACAAGGTTGACGGCCCGGCACACAAGATCACGTTCTTGGGCGTCGACCTTGACACGCTTGCCATGCAGGCCAGCCTTCCCGCAGATAAATTGGACCGTATCAGGACGGTTCTGCGAGAATTCACCCGGGGGGGGGGGATGTACTCAGAAGCAACTTCAGTCTCTCCTCGGGATGCTGAACTTTGCTGTGAGGATCATCCCCCAGGGCCGCTCCTTCGTGTCCCGGTTGCTGGTCTTCCTGTCCTACACTCAGGACCCAGACCAGGTCATCAGGCTGGATTCTGCAGCCAGGGCAGATCTGGCCATGTGGGAACACTTTCTTAGTGATTGGAACGGTGTGTCCCTGTTCATCCCAGTCGTGTCCACGCAGTCACCACAGGTGGTGACCGACGCGGCGGCATCCACAGGATGCGCCGCCATTTTTGGCCATTTGTGGTTCGCCGCCCCTTGGCCTCCTCAAGCACTAGCCACACCGGGCTTCACTACTACGTCAGCCCTCTTTGAGCTCTTCCCTATTGTAGCAGCCGCTCACCTATGGGGTCACCTTTGGTCTGGACAGACTGTGGCTTTCTCGACAGACAATCGAGCCACAGCCGAGATCATCAGCAAGGGCAGGTCTAAGTCCAGGCCCGTCATGTCCTTCCTCCGCAGACTGGTCCAGCTATCCCTACAGCATCAGTTCAATGTTTACTGCTCGTTCATTCCAGGGAAGTTTAACTCAGCAGCGGACGCACTCTCCCGTTTTAACTTTATTTCTTTCTTTGAACAGATGCCAGGAGCCTGCCATCATTCAGCCACTATCCCCGATTGGTCACAACTGACCTTGGACTAGCCCCACATCTACGCTCAGCTACCAACATCATCAACGCCTCGCTCGCCCGCAACACCCGTCGGGCCTACCGGACGGCCTGGAGGGCGTTTAACAAGTTCCTGCCCCAGCGACCTCGCGAGTCTTCCAGCCTCAAGCAGGTCATGGCGTTCATCGCCTATTGCCATTCACACCTAGCACTGTCACACAGCACGATACGCCAGTACGTGGCCGGGGTGCAGCACTACTTGTCACTTCAAGACCCCGCTAGGCCTTCGGTGTTCTCCTGCCACGCGGTGAGGGCTCTACTACGTGGAGTTCAGAAACACCAGCCACCAGTCAGCCCAAAGCGGCTGCCTATCACGGGGGAGATCTTCAAGGGGATGTCTGACATCCTGGATAGGTCCCCTTTCGGTCTCCTCCTCAGCACCGTCCTGCAGGCTGCGATACACATGGCGTTTTATGGGTTTCTACGGCCCAGCGAGTTCACTCGCAGCCACCCAGCCGGTCCAGTCTTGCATAGAAGTAATCTCTATCGCCACCAGGATCACTACGTCCTTCACTTGGCGACATCCAAAACTCAGCAGCGAGGTTCCGGAGTAGATATTCACCTGTACAGGACTCACAACAACTGGTGCCCAGTTGCCGTGTTGGACCGCCTGACGGCACTGCTATCCGACCGCCCAGGGGCCAGTCCGCTTCTACCCTTTCCGGTAAAACCCCTTAACTCGTCGCAGTTCGTGGAACATGTCCGGGTCCTTCTCGGCAATCTTCAGTTGGACCCCAGCCAGTACTCCGGGCATTCATTCCGGATCGGGGCGGCCACGACGGCCTCAAGACAGGGGGTTCCGGACCACGTGATCAAGAAACTGGGTCGGTGGAAATCGGCCTGCTTCTCTCGCTACATTCCTAACCCTCAGTTAGAGATGGCTCAGGCCTTTGCTCGACTTACTCAGTGACATTGCCTTTAATAAATAATTATCCCCTACCTGAAGGTTTTTGCCCCCTTATTTTGGCGTACCATACGGTAGACCAAGGCACACTTTCAGGTCTATTTCATGTTGGTGAGTTTTGTGTTGTTCCTATGTGTCATCGTTACTCATGTCGTCCGTAGGGCTCTAGACCATAAATTGGAAGGCCGGGTACCGGCCTGAAGTTATGGGAGGAGCCCGGAGGGTATTTAAGCAGCCCAAAGGCCGCCGGTCTTTGTCGGTTTCCTGTGCGTGATACCCGCCCACCCTCCCCTTTTAAAAGCCTCTTCCAAGTATTCTTACCCCAGACTGAATACTCATTCCACATTATTCCATAACTACTTCTTATCATTCTTTATCTAGGGTATGCCCCCTTATTTTGGCGTACCATACGGTAGACCAAGGCACACTTTCAGGTCTATTTCATGTTGGTGAGTTTTGTGTTGTTCCTATGTGTCATCGTTACTCATGTCGTCCGTAGGGCTCTAGACCATAAATACAAATTATTTATTTATTATTTGTTTTTCTATTGAACCCATGTTTGCAATGGTCCTCCTGTACATTCATGAAAGGACAAGTTCACCTTTCCCTTAAAAATAAAAAAATGCACATTTTATTTTTCAGGTAAAAAAAAATAAAAAAATCATCATTATTTTTTGGTTAGGACCATTTAAAGCATTACACCCACGATCAGTATATTGTGGGTGTAATGTCACGGTCCTGCGGACTGTCTATGTAGCTGTGTAGAAGTTCGCCCGTACCTACGAGCAGGCAGTTACACTCTGACAGGAAGACTCAATGAACTACTTGAGCAATCAACATCACCCTGGTAATTCATTAAGAATTACAAGCTGTCAGCTGCAAAGGCTATCAGTAGTTGTAGTTCATTCATTCAAAGAACACTGTGAATGAATTACGCAGCCAGGCGGATGGAGTGTTTCTTTAGATTGTGACAGCGACCATGGGGAGAAGATACCCCGCTTGCAGTCAAAATGGGGGCGCAGAGACTGGTACATCGGTAATATGTTACATGTTACACCCTGAATATGGGTAACTGGAGAATGCCTAATATTTAGAAATGTAAAATATACACGATTGTTTATTAACATACAGTACTGGTGTTTTATCAAAGCGTACAGATATTTACTGTCTCTGTAGTCAAGATAAAGAGGAGAGAATTTTTTAGTAAAAATATTTGGATTGGTTTTGGCCCTAACTAGCATAAAATGGCTCCAACTATTATACCAGGGACCAGTGGCACGAGTGACAGTTAACGACCACATTTCCTCTACTCTTTCATTATCTAGAGGCACATGTTAGGGGTGTTCCCTCTCACCAGTACTTTATGCGTTGACTGTTGAACTCTTAGTCATTGCTCTACATACTCACGCAGAGATTTGCGGACAGGTCCCCTAGTGGAAACTATAGGTCTATAAGCTGATGATATGTTGCTATACTTGGAGGACCCAGGACCCTTGTTGCATACCGCTCTCCAGGTTATAGGTAACTTTGGTACATATTCAGGTCTAAGGATCAATTGGAGAAATCTCAAATACTGGCCTCTTAGCTTTCTCACCTCTTTTATTTTGATAAGTAGGAAAAACAGTGGCAGCCAGCCTTGGTTTGTCACCCTACCACTCACTTTGCTACCCTCCCTTTGTAGATTATATTACGAGGGACGCAGGAACAATACAGCCATTTTAGCATGGCCTGTCACCACCTGAGAATCTGGGATCGTATGTCTGGGGCACCTACTTTCCATGCTCATATGCCTCTATAGTGTAACACTCAATTGCTAGAACTCTCAACCATACCAGACCACCCCCTTTGGATTTCCAGGGGCGTCCTATATTTATATCAGGACTTCACTGGAGCTGGTCTAAAAATCTTTCAAGAGCTTAAGGATGAGTTTTCCCTTCCCAACTTTATGCTTTTCCAATATTTACAATTACGGCATGCCCTACATGCCCAATATCCTGCCCCCCTTCCCCAGTTCCTGGCCCTTCCCATCATGGATATAATACTAGGCATGGATCCTAGGAAGTTAATTTCAATATTTTAAAATGATCTTCTCACTCCCTCGGCCACCAGGTTGGCCTACCAGCATAAATCCAGATGTGTGCAGGGTATTGGGGAAGTGGAGTTTGGGAGTTTGGGAAGTGGGGTTTGGGACGAAATAATAGATTCCTGTAAACAGGTGTCACCAAAGGCTTCAGACCACCTTACACAGTCTTATATTTTACATAGAGCATACCTGACCCCAGTACACATTGCCAGATATTGCCCCTCTCAATCCCCTACATGTCCCAGATGTTCTGACCCCCAGGGGACTTTTTTCTATATGCTATGGAATTGTCTGGCTATACATGACTACTGGTCTCAAGTTGTTTAATTCTTTAATGATAAGATGGGCTCACCCTTGACAGTCGACCCAAAGGTGTGTCTCTAAGGTGTTTTCCCTAACCCAGAAAAGGATAAGTATGGAACACTTTGTTTTACACAAAGTGCCTTTTATTGCTGGGAAGCTTATTGCCAATGCCTGCCATTGGATGCAGGCACTCCCTACCATGCTTCATGCCTGGTGTCATGAAGTTAGCTCTTTATTGCCCTACAAGAAACTTATCTAGATACATAGACTAAGTATAACAAAATATGGGACCGATGATTGGCTCGGATTCTGGATATCTGTCTCTAATCACGTGCTGACACCAAATAATGTTTGCTTATTTTGCTATTCTTTCATGCAGGTTTATTTATGCATTACAGTGTGGCCTATAATGTTAATTCATTGCTTGTGTCATGCAGTTTCTCACATGGTCCAGTTTACAGAACAGTCTTGGATCAATGACTATGTATATTTCAACTGTAACCTTGTTATATTGTAAAAAGTCACGTGACTTCATGAAGTCACGTGAGCAGTGATGCAACGTGTCAGGGAGGAGTCAGGTGTCATCACTTCCTAGGTCACGGCCGAGACCAGGAAGTACTCTGTGCTGGTTATCCAGAATTTTTACTGTAAGTCACTACATTTCGTTTTATAATAAAATTGTGTTGGACTACTACACGATGGAGATATTCCTTTATATTACAAGCCTTCATCTTACTTGCCAAGTCCGAAGCCTTCTACCAGTGACCTGTTAGTGCTGAGACGATCGGAGGGGATCGGTCGATTGCTGGCTTTCCATCTGGTTCCTGATTGCAGGCTTTACTCAACCCGTAGGGGTCTTGCATAAAGGTGAGAGGCTGGGGGAATCGTGTGGAGCACCACGGATTGCTGCTAAGGATTGGAGGAGTTTGAAACCGATCTTTCTTTGCACATGCACTTTTCTACTAAATTATTTTTGCATGAACTGTTATATGAAGATTTGTCTTCATTGACAACGGAATTATTGCATTTTATTGGACTATGTACTTGGATTTATATATTTAGTGTGTTTTTAACTTTTTTGCAATTCATGCGATTTTTTTCAACTGATGCAACTTTTTTCACTTGATGTGATTTTTTTAATTTTTTTAATTTTTTGGGGATTTTTTTTCACTTTTATGCACTTTGATGCACTTTCATGCACTTTAAGAATATTATTATTGGATAATATGTATTGTTGTTTACATTACATTCTTATTTAGTTTGTTATCACATTGTAGGATTATTAGACACACGTTTTAGATCTATTTATTGTGTTAATCCATCTACACATTCTAGTTAGCGCCACATACTTCTTATTATCTATATTGCCTTTTCTGTGTGTGAACACTTATATATGTTTGGCAGCTTCTCCTATCCTTACATTCTTTATTTTGTCCAGTACACTTTGGTTTTGCGCATTAGTTCCTTTTCCTTTTTAATTTGGTGTAGTATTTATTGAATCTGAGGAACAGTACATGTACATATGGCCAGTAAAAATAAGCATAAAACACATGTGAAAGCGCCACTCCTGCCACAAGGTTGCAGCAATGAGAAATGTCAGTGCGTAGGACCTTCCCCTGTTATATTGTACTTATCCACCTTGGTTGTAAGATTTTTTTTTCATATTCTCAATAGAACACATTTAGAAGTAAGAAAAAAAATTTGGATTAGCAATAATTGTACAAAACATGGTGTGCATTAAACAAGTTAAAACGTTTTTATTTTCACACTTTTGTCCATTTTGTATATTATATATATATATATATATATATATATATATATATATATATAAATGAACTGGGTATTTTTTAACATGCACCTAATGTCAACATTTGAAATCATACTTTCATTTCCATATTTAATTTTAATTATTTCTAGTCTGATAAATGAATTATTATTCAAAATGATCTTGAAGTTTGATAACTTGGCAAATCCCACACATTTACTTACTTGAATTCTGTCACACATATGGACTTTGCCTTGTGAATATGCATTGTGAACTATAAGGGAAAATGTGTGCAGCTCAGGCTGTAAGGGATAATAATCCTGTGCCCACTGCTGTGAGTATCTGCCAAAGAAGGAGCTTGTCTCGGCTCCAAACATCAGTTTAGCAAAAAGTGTGTCCCATCAGCGCAGACCTGCTTGTAATGAAGTGAATGGCAATCTCAGCCAGGGCTCCTGCCAGACCATGCCCCCAATGCATTTCACTCCTCCCCTCAGAGCTTAATCATGGTGATGGAAACTCCAAACAGGATGGGGGGGGGGGGTAGGGCGGTTAAATCAATCATCGGCTGCCACTCAATGGGAAAATTGATTACTTTTATGGGGCTAGTCATGAAAATTCATGTGTGTGTGTTACGCACACACATGGATCACAAAAGATCTATGGCAGCCAGCTCCCTGAGAAATGTATCAAAAAACATATATATGTATCTAGTGCCACCCCAAAGGAGCCGCTGGTTACATTTTGGGTTCTCTGTTCTGCACCTTGACTCCAAGAACAACCCAGCCCCCCTGGTACATACATTAGTAATAATTCGTTGTTTTCGACTGTTTGGACGAAAGGTTGTCTTGCCCAAGTCACCGATATTGGGATGGCCCACCTAGATGTGCCAGGGGGTGAGTTGAAGTCGCCCTCCACTAAACTTGTGCCCAAAATCTTGTACCAAAAAACAATCTAGGCACTGTCCCAATCTAGCCGAGACTGAACCTATATTGTTCACAATAGGTTGGGCCGGGGGTTTACCATTACAGTAGAGATCACAATTACAGTAGAGATCAGGTTAATTATTTGGATGTCACTGTTTCCAAACAGTCGAAAAAACTAATCTCTAAGGTATATTTCAAATCCTCAGATCAAAATAGTTATTTGTCGATACATAGCGGTCACCATACAACCTGGCTACGAAATATACCAAAGGGTCAGTTTGTGTGGGTCAGGAGGAACTGTACCTATGACTGATTATCAGGCCCAATCAGAAATCTTAAAAAAATGATTTGTGGAGAAAAGATATCAAGCAGATGTTTTGGATTCAACAATCCAACAAATGGGACAATATTCTCAAACCTTGTGTTTAGAAGACAAAGAGAGAGTTAAAGATGAGAGACAAGAGTGGGTATTCATCAGTAACTTCCACTTTAAATTTAGAGAGGTAGAGGAGATATTCAAAAAACACTGGGACATTCTGAGTATGGACAAGATCCTCAAGAAAGCATTACCTAAGGAACCTATGTTCATCTATAGGAAGACACCTTCTTTTGGGGATAGAGTCGTTAAAAAAGTGTTAGATCAACCCCAAAAAACAAATGTTTTGGGACAGGAATGGCTTTTATACCTGCAGAAGATGTAAGGCGTGCCAATAGATAAATACTCATATCAGAGGACTATCCTCTTTTACTTCCACAGTGAATGGCAGGGCGTTTGATATTAATGAATTTATATCATGCAACTCTACACACGTGGTTTATGTTTTACAGTGCCCGTGTAGCCTTATGTATATAGGCCGCACAAAAAGAACAAGGCCAAATGAGTCTCAGAACACATTTATAATATCCTGATTGGTTTCAAGGATCATAGTGTGTCACTCCACTTCAGATGAAAGCACAATAGAGACCCTTCAGGTTTGCTGTTCTGGGGCATAGAGAAACTAAGCCCTAGAGGGGGGGGTTAAAATATGGTAAGAGAGATATCGAAGAGTGAGACAAAATGGATATATCTCACTAATACTCTCCAACCTGCAGGTTTGAACATTAACCACTTTCAGACCGGACCAATTTGCAGCCAAAGGACCAGGCCCCTTTTTTGCGATTCGGCACTGCGTCGCTTTAACTGACAATTGCGCGGTCGTGCGATGTGGCTCCCAAGCAAAATTGACGTCTTTTTTTCCCACAAATAGAGCTTTCTTTTGGTGGTATTTGATCGCCCCTGCGGTTTTTATTTTTTGCGCTATAAACAAAAATAGAGCGACAATTTTGAAAAAAAATGCATTATTTTTTACTTTTTGCTATAATAAATATCCCCAAAAAGTATAAAAAAAATATTTTTTTTCCTCAGTTTAGGCCGATACGTATTCTTCTACATATTTTTGGTAAAAAATATCGCAATAAGCGATTATTGATCGGTTTGCGCAGAAGTTATAGCGTTTACAAGATAGGGGATAGTTTTATAGCATTTTTATTAATAATTTTTTTTTTATTAGTAATGGCGGAGATCTGTGATTTTTTTTGTGACTGCGACATTATGGCGGACACATCGGACATTTTTGACACATTTTTGGGACCATTGTCATTTTTACAGCAATTAATGCTATTTAAATGCATTGATTCCTGTATAAATGACACTGGCAGTGAAGGGGTTAATCACAAGGGGGAAGTGTAAGGGTTAAGTATGCCTAGGGGTGTGTTTCTTACTGCAGGGGGCTTGGCTCTCAGCTAGTGAATGCTGATCTCTGCTCCAATCACAGGGAGCAGAGATCGGCGTCACTAGTTGCTAGGCAGAACGGGGAGATGCTGTTTATCTCGGCATCTCCCCTATCAGCCTTCCCGTGAGACGATCGTGGGGGTCCCCGCGGTGATCGGGTCTGCGGGGACCGCGATCGGACTCACGGGGGTCCCGACCGGCGCGGGAGCGCGCCGCTCCCGGCGCGCTCCCGATGGCATGGACAGGCAGAAAGGAGGGACTTATATATACGCCCTCCTGCCTGTACGTGCCATTCTGCCGACGTATATCGTCGTGCGCCGGTCGGCAAGTGGTTAAACAACAATCTAAATTGCTTTATTAGTGATTATTGATGGAGTTCACGTTACATAGTATATTATCGGATATGTCTCTGATATACAAGTCCCAGTTATCATGATCCACTTCAATCTTGTGAATGAAAGTGGGTCAACCACTAATACATTCACCTTTTACTGCCTACATCTAACATAACGGACATGTGCTTGTCTGTACAAGCAAAGGACTACATGATGAATATATGTTAGTTCTTTTTACTTGTCCCGGTTATTATGAATGTATGAATGGTCCCCTATCTTCCCCCTCCCCTCCTTCCCACTTAGGTTTCTCTTTATGATGGACGCCCCTTGAGGGTTGGTTTGGAGTGTGAGAATTAAAGCATTATTCAATTTCATAGGTTTAAAATCCAGCCTCTTGAAGTAATTGTATTTTAGGTTTATGTTTTTTATTTTATTTCATTTTATGTGAGGTTCAATATAATTTGAATATTTTAGAACCAATTTTCAAATTTAAAACTTATGTTATAATTTTAAAAATACAAGTTTTCCATTATCTTATTCTTGGAAATGTTTAGAATTTGGGTCATATTAGGTTCCAATTTTTTTTCTGCGGTGCTGATACATTTGAAATAATAATGATTGCGGAATGAATAATGTATATATAAAACCATTAGAGGTCATCGATCAATTAAATGTTTACATTATCAAACAGATATATGTTAATTGATAGAGTTTCTTATTGTGTAGATGCCCTCTAACACACAAAGTTTTTATTATTATTATTGTTGCTTAAAGTCTATGAAATACATTATATGGATTAACCAAGAATTAATATGTGGAGCTTTTCATATGTATGGGCACAGATTTAATTTTTGTAATTCTGGGGGTGAGTGGTGACAACTGCTTACTTCTGAACAAGCACTGACATGTTGTTCTGCTGGTTATTGTGGCCACCATCCCCATAGATTGCGAAAATGCCTTTTTGACCCTTGGTGGAGATCACCAATAGGGCTGCACAGTGTGAGTATGATCGTTTCGTGGTGGGAACCACTAAGGATCGTGCACCAATGTGTAGAAGGGGATAATGTGCAATATTGGTAGGCTATAAAGTTGCAAGTCTGTGCCATGTGGGCCACATCTATTGACAAAGACGGAATGACGAAACGCATCTAGACGTGAGCACACAGCTTACTGCATCTGTCACTGGCTCCGATCTCTTCCCGGGAACCACCACGGATGATCATATCTCCATGAGAGGTGGTGAGAGCATCGAAACTGATTACAGAGTGCAATGTTTTATACTGAACGCTTTTGATATTATGTTTATGTCAGGGCTGGGCTCAGCCCTTCCTACTCTGAGCTGGCCGCTCAGCTGTCGGCTAATTACCAGCTCCTATCTCTCCACAGTTACTCAGCTGTTGATGATATCCCGCTCGTCATGTTTTGACTATGTTTGTTCTATTTACTTTTATTATTAAACAAGTGTGATTCAACTGAACTTCTGTCTCGGTCTGATTTCATGGTTTCTGACAGTTTTTAAGTGCATTGGTAATAAGGGAAGGGGTATGAATAAAAGTTTTACAGTTTCCCACTATGAGGATTCTTTTCCTTCCTTATGCCTGAGTTGATTAAAAGGTTTTGGCTTGCTTAAACTGAGCGAATCATAGGTCCCGAAAGTTTGATATCCTTTGGTTGATCGTTATTGGAGATCTGGGCAGATGTCCTTTAGACAGCGATCGTAAAGGCATAATATATGCAAAGGCACTTGTTAATTGGGAATTTGGTGGGTGCAACTCCTAAGGGAGCTGAATCACTTGGTATGGTGATGGTCGTACGTTCAAACAACTGATTTTTTCCATATGAACTGTCGCACAAATACTCCGAACTTTCTCTCACCTGGATTCACATCACTATTGATTGATTTATTGTGTTTTAAATGTTTTAGCGCTGCTTATCGGCTTCAGCCCCGGAAGAATTTACCCACTTCCTGACCAGAGCACTTTTGGCGATTCGGCACTGCGTCGCTTTAACTGACAATTGCGTGGTCGTGCGACGTGACTCCCAAACAAAATTGACGTCCTTTTTTTCCCACAAATAGAGCTTTCTTTTGGTGGTATTTGATCACCTCTGCGGTTTTTTTTTTTGCACTATAAAACAAAAAAAGAGCAAAAATTTTGAAAAAAACACATTATTTTTTACTTTTTGCTGTAATAAATATCCCCCAAAAATATATAAAAAAAAATGTTTTCCTCAGTTTAGGCAGATACATATTCTTCTACATATTTTTGGTAAAAAAAAATGCAATAAGCAATTATTGATTGGTTTGCGCAAAAGTTATAATGTTTACAAGATAGGGGATAGTTTTATGGTATTTTTATTAATAATTTTTTTTTAAATGGCGGCGATCAGCGATTATTATCATGACTGTGACATTATGGCGGACACATCGGACATTTTTGACACATTTTTGGGACCATTGTCATTTATACAGCAATCAGTGCTATACAGATGCACTGATTCCTGTGTAAATTACACTGGCAGTGAAGGGGTTAACCACTAAGTGGCAGTGTAGGGGGTAAGTGTGTCCTAGGGGCGTGTTTATAACTGTGGGGGGCGTGGATGTGTGTGACATGTCCCTGATCTCTGCTCCGATCACACAGAGCAGAGATCAGTGACACTGTCACTAGGCAGAATGGGGAGATACTTGTTTACATTAGTATCTCCCCGTTCTTCCTCTCCGTGAGGCGATCGCGGGTATCCCCGCGGCAATCAAGTCCGCGGGACCCACGACCCGACTCACGGAGCTTCACGTGGGTGCGCGCCCACCGGCCGCCCCTTAAAGGGCAACGTACAGGTAGGTGATTCTGCCTGTACATGCCCTTCTGCCACAGTATATCTGCGTGAGACAGTCAGGAAGCGGTTAAGCTTGAAGGACTATTAGATCTTTTTTGCTCACCCTTTATAATTGCTATTACAATGCTAACGTTATAAAAAGTGTAAAATAAAAAGCGTTAAATTCACTTGTACATGACTGGGAATCCCAAATGAATAAAGCTCCACTTTATTCATTAAGCCAATTAAATACTTTTTTTGCTAACTGAACACTATTAAATCAATCCCTACGAGTATCTCAG
This sequence comes from Lithobates sylvaticus, assembly GCA_028564925.1. NCBI lineage: Eukaryota > Metazoa > Chordata > Amphibia > Anura > Ranidae > Lithobates > Lithobates sylvaticus. The sequence continues at coordinate 340,172,196 of CM053030.1, read as the reverse complement.
AAGATAATTCTTGCATCTATGCTTTTCTCACACAGCTTTTACGCAGGCAATAAGCATACTTTAAAGCTTCTGTTGATGTTATGATAAATACTACAATTACCTTGTAGCAATACAAAAACATTGTACAGTAGAAGAGATCAATACATATATTTATTTATTTATTTAGTTATTTATATCCCAGTGGGGGTTTTAAGATTGTTTTTCCCAAAAAGGAATGTTTCTTGACCAAATACATATTTTTTTGATTTATACTGGGTTTTGTCCTTTTATATTAAAGTTAAACTCTAGGCATGATTTCTAGTGCATTGTTAAATTGATGCAGATTGAGCCAATGTATAGCTTAATTAAATTTTGTGACATCCTTTTCAGTTGAATTTAGTCAGATTGTTGGTATTATGAAATAGCATCTACCGATCTTGTATGCTGATCAGGATCTTCATGCAGTACTTAGTGGGGGATGTAATTTCTCTAGTAGATGGGCACCAACATTGGGCAATATGCTTTCCCCCAGTTTGTTCAATGAAAATGATTGGAACTCTGGGACATGATTATTTACTAAGGGTTGTTTTTTTTGCAGTTATAGTACCTGTAGGTGTTGTAACAAACACAAAAAAAGCAATGTAGTTGTTTCTCTTAGTTTGAGAGATAAGAATATAAATACCGCTCTGAGTCTGGAGGCAAAGTGATGTCCACCCTGATTCGGTACAGCTGGTGCAGGCTCTGCTCACAAGACTGCTCACAAGACTAAGCGCCTTTGAGGCGTGAAACGCGTAAGCTACTGTTGCTGTTTTGCTGTATCGCATGAGATGTCACTACTTTGGATTTTATCTTTTGCCTAATAAAGAAGTTTTTGCTGAAGTGCGGCCATCCAGACTTCCCTTTTTCCTCCCTAGTTGTTTCTCTTACAACTGGTAAAACTCTAAAAATTAATCAGTATGCGAATTGTAATACTACATCAGTGGTATATGTTATTAAATGTAAAAGTTGCAAACTACAGTATGTGGGATGCACTAAATGCCCCTTGAGGATCAGGATTTCAGAGCACTACAATGACACCAACAAACACAATGCCAGGAATATTTCAAATGTCTCTAGACATTTTAGAGACATTCATAAAGGTAATCTTATTTTATTTGTTTTGCTTTTTTGGAATTGAACAGGTTGAAAAAAAAGGGGGTGGTAATGTGCGCACATAGACTTATTTCTTAAATAAATGAATGTAATAAATAGTTTTGGGGATATTTCTGGCATATTTGAACAAAAAAACTTTTTTAAATGTCTATAGTCATTTATATAATATTGTTTTTCTGGTGTGTTTAGTGTTAATTGGTTTTAATTGTAATTATGTTCATTCCTGCCCCCTCAATTAGTTGGGGGGGGGGGTGGGTTTTTACAACATATAAGCAATGCCATTTTAATGTTAATCATGCTATGAGTAATGCTGTAATGCAGTGGTCATCACCAGCCCTGTCCTCAGGGCCCACTAACAGGCCAGGTTTTATGTATTACCTTGGGAAGATGCAGACTAGAATACTGCAATCACTGAGCAGCAAATGCTATCACCTGTGATGTATTTCAGTTATCTTGCAAACCTGGCCTGTTAGTGGGCCCTGAGGACAGGGTTGATGACCACTCCTGTAATGAATGAAACATGTCAGCATTCATCCTGTGTGTATGATGTAGCCAAATAAAGGATAATACCAAGGAGTTTGAGTTGCCAGCTTTTTTTCTTTATTGGATGTTTGAACAGGGGAGTGGAGATCCCCCAACCCAAGCACCGAATCTCAGCAAGTATTTTCCAATTGCGCAGTTGAGCTTGGGTATTTTCTGCTTGTAATGTATAACTTATACCCAAGTTAACACTATAAAAGCTGACAATCAGTCAGCACTACTTGAAGGACCATTCTTCTGCATATTAACCACAGGGTGTTGCTCACTTGACACTGTCATCATTTACAAAATGCATTGTATTTTAAATTAATACAAGGCATTCTCTGATTTGATGAGGTGGAGAGGAAGAGTGGCGATGTCACTAGCTCAACCTCATCGGATCAGAGAATGCCCTGTATTCAGTAAAGCCTCTATCTTTCCATCAGTTTCTCCTAGTTGGTTTTAGAGAATGCCCATGTTTTTTTGTTAATGTGAGAAAATGTATCCTACCTGGTGTAAGCTGGATGCTTTTTCTTTGAGTATAACTGGTAACCTTATTTGCCTTAAACTTGCTAATTGTTTACTGTTTGCTACTATCCCAGAGATTTCCTTGTTAAAATATTGTATTAAGTTCAATGAAATTGAGTACAATAAAATTAATATTGAGTATTGTACAATTCAGAATACTTATGTAGTAATCATATGTGGTTACAATTATAGAATTGATCGTGATGTAAAGCATTGTGAAAAATTGAAGTAATTAGTTAACAATTATGAACAAAACCAATATCGATGATTCATATATTATGTAATACCAGAGTATGAAAAAACTTAATAATGATTTCCTGAATATATCCCAGAGATTTCAATCCCACATATTAGACAGATCCATACTAAATAGAGCTAGACATTGTAAATCTCCTTCAGCTCATATTGCACCTATTAAAACGAGAGTAGACTCTATTTCTTATATGGAAAAACTATTTCACACCTTATATAACTCTATGACTTATTACAAAACAAAATGGGATCCTTGAAATGACCATTGTAAAGTCTCTTTTTTTTATACTTTGATAGCTTTTTATTAATATCTTTTTTTGCTTTATTGCTCAATTATTGCGTTATCTCTTATGCGTTATTATTGCGTTATCTCTTATACATCTTGTGATGCTTTTTTTTTACATATCCAATGGCTTCACCAGTCGTATCCTTACTTTCTGTACTTGGATATATTTATCAGAATATTCTATTTTATATATCTGTAAAATTGTGCATTTTTTTGTACCACCAATTTCTATTAAATAAAAGTTTGTATACAAGCCATTCTGTGAATAGCTGGAGTGTCAAGCAAGCAATCCCCAATAGTTACTATGCAAAAGGAAAGCCACTCAAGTATTAAATGCATACTTACATATGCATACTTACATGAAACATGCTGGACTAATGTAACTGTACAATAAAAAGTATAGCTTTAAGGTAAAAATTATATTTGTACAACAAATTTGTACAGTAATAAAATACAATTTTCTAATTTAGGGTGTAAATGGAACACCAGGAAGCCAGATTTTGGATGGGAAAATTTGGGCTGGGAAGGGTGTTGTATATGTGAGAAACTGGAATAAAGAATGGGCAATGCTACTACTGCCTGACTCCAGGTCAGGTAAGTGTCCTAATAATAAAAGTCATCAGTTACAGTATGTCTAGCTGCTGACTTAATTTTTAGAAGGGGAGGCTGTACTGGAGCCGCACATAGCATAACCTGACAGACTTTCTATCCTTTCTACACTCTATCTAAAACTAAGAAAACTTTTTTAAGTAGACATATACTGCATTTTAATACCCTGACTATCTTGTCAGCAAAAAACTAACTTTTTTCTCGGCAAGAGATTACATTTAAATATTCCCAAATACCTATCCAAACTAAGAACTGATAACAAAAGATTTTTTCCCTCTATCTGGTTCTTTAACAAAGACTATATGAGATGTTATATTTAATAGTGACTTGTGATATTAACAATCTGTTATTTAAATGCCATTTGGAGTTCATCATATGTCTCAAGTATTTAACCTTCTTTTCTATTTCACCTTTCTGCAATCAGAGCTTCTTATGCTTAATTTATACTGAAAAAATACTGTATCTCTAAAGATATATTCACTAGAATCAACTATAACAAAGGTTTGAATTACTAGTCAAAAACAACATGCATATTGAAAGTCTGTAAAGATACCCTGTCACCAGACCACTCATTTCAACAAAACATCTTGCCATTACAATTTTTGTGCATGTAATATATTTTATGCATGTTATTTACTTGTAAAAGACTCCCTTATGTTGACGTCCCAAATACCAGACATCCAAAATAGACCGACGTTGGGCATCGCCATCTTGATGTGATGTCAATAGCCCCATCTGAGTTAAAACTGTTAACCAAGCAGCACTCTATAGTATTCCCCTTCGCTTCTCCCCTGGCAGCGATATAAAAGATTATGTGGGGGACTGGGACTGACGTTGGGCATCGCCATCTTGAATGGGATGTCAGTAGCCCCATCTGACACAAAGCTGTCATCCAAGTAGCACTCTATAGTATTCCCCTTTGTGGGGAGGTGATAGGAAGATTAAAGAAGTTGGGCCAGCACATAAAATATTTTGACAATCCCAGAAGAGGAGAAGGCTATGACATGCAAGTGGGGGGACTGTGCTAGGGAACCGAGTCCTGCTGGAGTGGTAATTATTTCTACTAAGTTCAAAGGAACATTGCAATTGAATTAAAAAAAAGTATATGGAAATGAAAAACACTGCAATTAAGCCTTTAAAAAAATAAAAAATAAAAATAAAAATATATATGTATATATATATATATATATATATATATATATATATATATATATATATATATATATATATATATATATATATATATTAGGTTGGTCAAAGGGTCTTTGTAAACTGTTTATAGATTTATCTAAATATAAAAAAAAAACTTCTACAAAACAAGCTACATACTACAAAGGCTTTAAAATATTGAATATGCTCTTAGCTGCCTCTTTTCATGTATGTGTTAAAAATGGAAGAACACATTACAAAAATAATCATCAGACCTACAGTATTTCCATTGCTTACATGTAGCCAGATATGTGATGTCTGCTATCTCACAAATTCAAGATATTTCATCATACTTGTTGGGTAGATTACTGCATATATTACAAATTCAAGGTATGTTATCATATTAGACTCCTGCATTTTCCACATCTTTGTTGCGATCTTGTCAAAAACTTCAGAAAGTAGATAGCAACTACATTTTCCAAGGAAGTCAACTGTAAGCTAGATAAGGCCTGTGGAAGTGGTGTATCTGGATTGCGCAAAAACATTTGATACAGGTCTCCATAAACGTTTACTTTACAAATTGCGGTCTATTGGCTTAGGGTATGTACCTGGATGTGTCTAGATGTGCCTAGAAAGAAAACTGGCTACAGGGGTGCATCCAAAGGTGGTCATAAATGGTCTAAAATGGCATGTGGGTTACCCCAAGGTTCTGTCCTGGGACCTGTTTATTTATAAATGATATAGAGGTTGGCATAAATAGTTTGATCTCAATGTTTGCTGATGATACAAAGCTAAGCCGGGCAATAACTTCACATCAGGATATAGAAACCCTAAAAAATACCTCAATAAAATAAAAGGGTGGGTAACTATATGGAAAATTAGGTTTAAAGTAATACTAAGGCCGCGTACACACGAAGGGACAATCCCGCGGGATTATCCTCTGGACTGAAGTCCAGCGGATAATCCCCTCGTGTGTGGGCGCCGGCGGACTTTTTGGCGCCAAAGTACGGCGGACTAAAGTTTCAGGTTTTGTTTTCAAATTATCCGCTGGACTTGGAAGTCCAGCGGACAATCCCGCCGTTAGTGGGCAAGTCCGCGGGACTTTTGAAATGAACGGACTTGCCGCTCATCGGCAAGTCCGTTCATTTAGCACGTGACTTCAGGTTACGTAGCTAGCGTAGGCAGTTACTGCCGCCGCGCTAGCTCCGTGACCTGGCATGGATTTAAAGGGAATCCCCACGCCGAAAAAACGGCGTGAGGGTTCCCCCCAAATCCATGTCAGACCCTCATCCGAGCACGCAGCCTGGCAGGCCAGGAAAGGGGTGGGGACGAACGAGCGCCCCCCCCCCTCCTGAGCCGTACCAGGCCGCGTGCCCTCAACATGGGGGGTGCCCTGGGGAAAGGGGGGCCGTGCGGCCCCCCCACCCCAAAGCACCTTGTCCCCATGTTGAGAGGACAAGGGCCTCTTCCCGACAACCTGGCCGTTGGTTGTCGGGGTCTGCGGGCGGGGGCTTATCGGAATCTGGGAACCCCCTTTAATAAGGGGGCCCCCAGATACCGGCCCCCCACCCTATGTGAATGAGTATGGGGTACGATGTACCCCTACCCATTCACCTAAGGTGTAAAATGTAAAGTAAAAAAAAACACCCACACTTTTGAAAAAATAGTTTATTGCACTGCTCCGGGGGTCTTCTTCCGTCTTGGGGGTCTTCTCGCCGGACTCCCCCGCCATTTACCAAGCTCTTTTACCGAGCGAGGGGAGTCCGGCTACCTTCTTCGTCGTCGCCGCCGTCTGGGGGTCTCGATCCGCCTTCGGGGGTCTTCTTCCGTCTTGGGGGTCTTCTCGCCGGACTCCTCCCCTCTCTTCTGCTCTTTTACCGAGCTCTTTCACGAGGGGAGGTGTCCGGCTACCTTCTTCGTCGTCGCCGCCGTCGTCTGGGGGTCTCGATCCGCCTTCGGGGGTCTTCCGGGGGTCTCTTCTGTTCTTGCGGCGGTCGTCGTCTTCCGCGCCGCCGGCGCCTTGTCCTTCTTCTTGTCCTTCTTGTTCTTCTTGTTCTTCTTCTTCTTCCGATGTTGACCCGACGCTCTCTCTGCCCGGAATGCCTGTGCCGCTCTGAGCTCGGACTTATATAGGGACATGGGCGACAGGGTCACATGTTCATGTCACATGGTGACCCCGCCCCCTTGCGATGTCACAGTCCCAGCATCCTCCGGGACTGTGACAACACAAGGGGGCGGGGTCACCATGTGACATGTGCATGTGACCCTGTCGCCCATGTCCCTATATAAGTCCGAGCTCAGAGCGGCACAGGCATTCCGGGCAGAGAGAGCGTCGGGTCAACATCGGAAGAAGAAGAAGAACAAGAAGGACAAGAAGAAGGACAAGAAGAAGGACAAGGCGCCGGCGGCGCGGAAGACGACGACCGCCGCAAGAACAGAAGAGACCCCCGGAAGACCCCCGAAGGCGGATCGAGACCCCCAGACGACGGCGGCGACGACGAAGAAGGTAGCCGGACACCTCCCCTCGTGAAAGAGCTAGGTAAAAGAGCAGAAGAGAGGGGAGGAGTCCGGCGAGAAGACCCCCAAGACGGAAGAAGACCCCCGAAGGCGGATCGAGACCCCCAGACGGCGGCGACGACGAAGAAGGTAGCCGGACTCCCCTCGCTCGGTAAAAGAGCTTGGTAAATGGCGGGGGAGTCCGGCGAGAAGACCCCCAAGACGGAAGAAGACCCCCGGAGCAGTGCAATAAACTATTTTTTTCAAAAGTGTGGGTGTTTTTTTTTACTTTACATTTTACACCTTAGGTGAATGGGTAGGGGTACATCGTACCCCATACTCATTCACATAGGGTGGGGGGCCGGTATCTGGGGGCCCCCTTATTAAAGGGGGTTCCCAGATTCCGATAAGCCCCCGCCCGCAGACCCCGACAACCAACGGCCAGGGTTGTCGGGAAGAGGCCCTTGTCCTCATCAACATGGGGACAAGGTGCTTTGGGGTGGGGGGGCCGCACGGCCCCCCCTTTCCCCAGGGCACCCCCCATGTTGAGGGCACGCGGCCTGGTACGGCTCAGGAGGGGGGGGGGGGCGCTCGTTCGTCCCCACCCCTTTCCTGGCCTGCCAGGCTGCGTGCTCGGATGAGGGTCTGACATGGATTTGGGGGGAACCCCCACGCCGTTTTTTTCGGCGTGGGGATTCCCTTTAAATCCATGCCAGCTTGCGGAGCTAGCGCGGCGGCATTTACTGCCTACGCTAGCTACGTAACCTGAAGTTACGTTCGAAATGAACGGACTGCTCCGTGTGTGGGCAAGTCCGTTCATTTTCAAAAGTCCCGCGGACTTTTGGCCGGCGGATTATCCGCTGGACAAGTCCGTGCGTGTGTGGGCAAGTCCACACCCTCGGAAAGTCCAGCGGACCTAGCCGGAAAGTCCAGCGGATTGTCCGCTGGACTTAGGTCCGCCGGGAAAAGTCCGTACGTGTGTACGAGGCATCAATGATTTTTTTTTTAAAATAACAAATATGTCATACTTACCTTCACCGTGCACCTCGTTTTGCAGAGTGGCCCTGAACATCCATTTCTGCATTAAGGTGAAAAAACACGAGCCTTTACAACCCCTTTAATGTTGAAAAATGTAATGTATTTGGGGGCTAAAAATATGAAAGCAAGCTACCCGTCTGGGAGAGAACCTTTGGGGGATTCCAGCACAAAAAAAAAAAAACAAATGAGCACATTTTGGAGAGTAGACACCCCAAGCTATTTGCTGAGAGGCATCTTGAGTCCATGGAATATTTAAAATTTTGCTACAAGTTTCAGGAAAATTAAAATTTTTAACGCAAGGTTGGCACTAAATGATATATTGCTCAAACATGCCATGTGAAATTACATTCTAAAATACGTTCTGCTGCTTCTCCTGAGTTTGGGGATACCACATGTGTGAGACTTTTTGGCAGTCTAGCCACGTACAGGACCCCGAGAACCAATCACTGCCTTCAGGATTTCATATGCCAAGATAACACAAAAAAAAAAATTACCCCTTTTCGGAAAGTATTTACGCAGCAATTTTTTTTCAATCTTAATGCACAAAAACACATTATATTGCCCAAATGGTTGGTAAAATGTAAAAGATGATCTTATGCTGAGTACACAGATACCAAATATGACATTAAAATTACACATTCCCGTGCAGCGACGACAAACATTTTTAAAAGCCTTTAAAAGCCTTTACAGGTTACCACTATAGATTTACAGAGGAGGTCTACTGCTAGAATTACTGCGCTCGATCTAACGTTCATGGTGATACATCACATGCATGGTGCAATTGCTGTTTACTAGGGTTGAGCCGAACACCCCCCTGTTAGAAACACTACTCCTAGTGAAGATAACATCAGCCTAGACTTAGAGGAAACAGAACAGACCCCTCCTGTTAGCCCCAAACCACAAACAGAACACAAAACCAAATCCCTTTATCCTGGGGAGGAGTTAGAGAGAATCAGGAAAAGGGGATTGGGAGGTTCCTTATCCTTTATTGAAGGGAAGGTGAGTCTCCTGTAATAGCCGTGAGGGCAGTGACAGCAGGAGACCGACGCCCATATGCACTCAGGGCTAATGCTTTCTTTTCGATTTTAATAGACCCAGAGTGTCAAGACCAGTTTGCTATGGTGTGGGACGGCCGCCAGTACACTTTCACTGTCCTTCCGCAAGGCTATCTTCATTCTCCAACGATTTGTCATGGACTGATTGCCCGAGATTTAAGCACCCTGAATTTGAAAGTCGCTGTGTTTCACTACATTGATGACATCATGATCTCTGGAAAAAAAGAAGATGTAACTGAAGCACTGCACCTGCTGATACATCACATGGAGAACAGAGGGTGGGCTATCAACAGAGACAAAGTCCAAGGACCTACTACCAAAAAGGAGGCACAGAAGTTCATTGGAGTTGTGGGGTTCTGGAGATCGTTCATCCCACATCTTGGACTGATTCTGAGGCCTATATATAATGTCACCCGGAAAAAAGACTGAGTTCTCATGGGGTTCAGAGCAGCGGACTGCATTCCTGGCTGCTAAAGAAGCTATTTTGCAGCATCTGGGATTAGGACCCGTGAGACATGGAGTACCATTTCAGCTGGATGTAGTGGAGCAGAATGGTACCATTTCTTGGAGTCTGTGGCAGCCAAATGAAAAGAAAGGACTAAGAGCAATACCCATTGGATTTTGGTCCAAACAACTGACAGGGACACAGAAGAGATACACGCCCCTAGAGAAGTACCTGTTTGGGGCCTACACAGCACTTCAACATGTAGAGCCCATTACAGGAAAGGACACAGTCACCATCCATACTGCATTGCCAATAGCAGGATGGGTGAGAGATAATGGACTGATCACTAGAGCAGCTGTAGCTCAGAACCAGACACTGATGAAATGGAAGTGGTTCCTTCAAGAAAGAGGGGGTATTGCAGCTGGGGATGTTAGAGACATTTCAAAACAGTTGGCAGGGCTTGTTACTTTTACCAGCACCCAGCCAGAAGAAGAAGAAATTCCTGTGCTGCAGTCATCCCCCATTCAAGAGGCTCCACCCTTTGAGTCTCTGTCAGAAGACATGAAGCAGTCAGCATGGTTCACTGATGGTTCAGCCATAGTCGCCTCGTCTGGGCGTAAATGGACAGCAGCAGCCTACAACCCAAGTACAGACACAGTCCTGCAGGAGACCGGAATTGGAGGGTCCAGCCAGTATGCAGAGTTGAAAGCTGTAGTGATGACGCTTCAGGAGGATCCTTCTTCCCATCTCACTATCTACACTGACAGCGGTTTTTAAAGGACTGACAACTTGGATGCCCTCGTGGAAGTCCAATGAATGGATGATTCATGGAAAGGTGGTGTGGGGAGGCAAGGAAGTCTGGGACTACATCTGGAAGGAAGCTCACTCGCGCACCATAAATGTGGGGCATGTTGATGCACATGTGCCCCTAGTCCCAGACTTTGAGAACTATAACAGAGTTGCAGATGAAAATCGCCAAAGTGAAGGCAGTTGTGCCAATTGATCCTGTCTTGATGAACTTGGCCAACTGGGCCCACAAGCAATCTGGACATTTGGGTCAGAAAGCAACATATGAATGGGCACAGCAGAGAGGCTTGCCTATATCCATGGACATGATAAAGACTGTAATAGGGAACTGTACAGTGTGTGGAGAAGTGCGACAATGGCCATTACAAAAGTACTCCACCGGGTCAATTAAGAGGGGTGAGAGGCCTGCAGAGATATGGCAGATTGACTTCTTCGGTCCCCTGCCCCGGGGAAACAATGGACTGAGATATTGTTGCACTGCAGTGGACACCTATTCAGGACTTATGCTTGTTCATCCTTGCAAACGTGCAGATCAAGCTGCAACGCTTCAACTGCTACAGAAACTTGTCGTTGCTTATGGTTGTCCCAAGCAAGTCCAAAGTGATAACGGCTCACACTTCACCGGATCAACAGTACAGCAGTGGGCCAAAGATTCTGGAGTGTACTGGTTGTGCCACATCCCATACCATCCACAGGCAGCTGGTTTGATTGAAAGATACAACGGGCTATTGAAGGACCAGATACGCAAACTTACACCCACACATACACTAAGGGGGTGGGATCGGGTCCTCACACACGCAGTCATGTTGTTAAATTCTAGGCCAATAGCCAAAAGCACACCATATGAGAGGATGGTAGGGGCTGGGGCACAGATTCCACAGCTGGAGTGCAGAGTTCATTATTTATGTAAGGTTCCCGAAAAAAACAGGGCTTAACAGATACCATGTTACTGCTTCCCATGACATAGAAACCAAGAGTGACGTATCTGAAGCTGAAGCCTATCTAGGATTGAGAGGGAATCTGGCAGGAAGGTTTGAAGTTATATTTGCATTGGCAGATGAGCTTCAAGACAGTGGCTGGGACTCTGACTGGTTAGTGGATACTTCTCAGCAAGAGTGGAAAGTGAGGCTACATAACATAAAACCTTCCAAAATAAACAGCAGTGATCTTCTGGGAAATATCAGTATATTTCCTCTCCTCCCTATTGATGTTCTTTGGGAGGGTCAGAAGTGGGTACAGGCAGGGGGCAAAGTGTTAGTCAGATATCCAGGCAAGAAGCCATTTAGAGGAGAGATCGTAGCTGAAGGGCCTGGATCTACTGTTTATGTATTATTAGAGGGAACAGATAATCCGCTTTGTTTTCCACTCCACAGGCTGTCTCCGATTTGATCCATAGGAAGACCAGAGAAAAGTGATTACAAGATGGAAAGAATGAAGAAAGATCGCAAGAGCTGTGGAGAGCAAGGCCTTTGATGTATTACATACCTGAACTTGTTTCTACAGAACTTTATGGACTGCAGACATAGTACAGTCCCTAGGATGGACTTTCTAATGAACTTTTTTTAAAGTTAAAAGTCTGAAACATCTTCTCAATGACAGAAATTGGAGGGGTTGCATTCAAGGAAAATTAATGTTTAGAATGAGTTTTATTAGTAATGATATGGAGTCTGAAAGAAAAAAAAAATCTAGGGCGGAATGTGTTGCGTTTGTTAAAATATGATTTTTTATACATCAGACCTAACATTACTTGGGAGAAATTACAAGTTTAGTTGATCAGATTCTCTGGTTTGAGTAGAATTCTCAAACAAATGCTGTTTTCTTACAATGGTGTTAGATAGCTAGCAACAGTCCATTGTCTCGTCAGCTACAGTAAACATGCAACCAACAGTCCATTGTCTTTTAAAACAGTTTGAGAGGGTGTCTCAACCTGAAAAGAAGGACTGTTAATCGGTTGTTAAGGAAACAAGTGTATAAACATTAAACTTTGGTCAACAAACTGGCATATAAAATGGAGTAGAGACAGAGAGAGGATGGAACATCATGCTGTAACATCAGGACACACATCATCATGCTTTGAAGATCAGAAGAAGCCGCTCATGATACAAGAACAGAACCTGGTCTCTAAGAAGAAATATTGCAAATTGGAGATCATGAACATTCAGTAACAGAAGTTAAGTAACCCTTTTAAATGTATTTGTACTGTTAGACTTTAGGCTGTTCTATTTTCTAGGCATTTTGCTTGTTATAGATATCTGTCAGTATTGTATTGTATTCCTAAGATTGTAATAGTTTTGTACAGCAGTTTTTGTTAGTAAAACGCACATCTATACACTGCAGAAGTCTCAGCTTCCTTGTTATACCACAGAGTAACCTTGCTAGATAGACGCAAGCGATACAAATGGCGGGTGCCCTGACAGTATAAAAAATAAAGCTAACTAACCAGCGTCACCCGTAACAGTAATACAAAAAAAAACTGGTTTACTAGCGACACTAATGCAGCGTTCAGAAAAACGATCGCTTAGTGACACTGGCAAAAGGGGGTGAAAGGGTTAACTAGGGGCAATCAGGGGGTTAAAACTTTATTAGGTAATATATGGGGGTACCTGACGCTATATAAAAACCTGACGGGGAACCTAAATAACGAAAAAACTAACTGGCTAACCAGCGTCACCAGTGACAGTTATACAGTGATCACTGGTGAAAGGGTTAACTTAGGGCAATCAGGGGGTTAAAACCTTTATTTAGGTTGTAATATGGGGGGTACCTGACCTATAAACCTATTTATGAACCTATATAAAACATGGCGGTTACCTAAAAAAAAAAAATGGTTACCTAGCGACACTAATGCAGCGATCAGAAAAACGATCGCTTAGTGACACTGGCAAAAGGGGGTGAAAGGGTTAACTAGGGGCAATCAGTTAAAACCTTTATTAGGTAATATATGGGGGTACCTGACGCTATATAAAAACCTGACGGGGAACCTAAATAACGAAATAACTAACTGGCTAACCAGCGTCACCAGTGACAGTTATACAGTGATACTGGTGAAAGGGTTAACTCTAGGGGCATTCAGGGGGTTAAAACCTTTATTTAGGTTGTAATATGGGGGTACCTGACCTATAAAACTATTTATGAACCTATATAAACATGGCGGTTACCTAAAAAAAAAAATTGTTACCTAGCGACAGCAGTGACACTGATACAGCGATCAGAAAAACGATCGCTTAGGGACACTGGCAAAAGGGGGTGAAAGGGTTACCTGGGGGGCAATCAAGGGGTTAAACCTTTATTAGGGGGGGGTAGGGGGCTACCTTGACCTAAAACTAACTGCACTGACAGTTATTACAGTCACACTGACACTAAATGCAGTGATCAGTAAAAAAATGATCACTGCAATTAGTGACACTGTGACTGGGGGGGGAGGGGGTGATCTGGGGGTTTGGGGGTGACAGGGGGGTGTTTTGTGTGCCGATGTGTACTGGTGTCAGTGTACTGTTGTGCACTAACCTTTAGACGTTCACAGCTCGGCGTTCCGGTCACATAGACCGGCGCACCGAGCGTGACATCACTTCCTCTGCCTGTGTTTTGATTGACACAGACAGAGGAAGCATCTGATTGGCCAGGAGCGATCGCGAGGGGGTGAAACCACTGGCCGTCCCCTCATCCCGGATCGCTCCTGAAGCGATCCCGACCGTCCCCGCCGGCAGGGGGGGGTCCGATCGGACCCCCCACCCGCCGGAAGAATGGCACGTAGGTACGTGGTTCTGCCTGTACGTGCCATTCTGCCGACGTATATATACAGGGGGCGGTCGGCAAGTGGTTAATAATGCTTAAATTGAAACAATAAAAATGTAATATTCCTTAAAATTTCGTACCTGGGGGGTGTGTATAGTATGCCTGTAAAGGGGCGCATGTTTCTCGTGCTTAGAACTGTCCCTGCACAAAGTGTCATTTCTGCAGGAAAAAAAGTCTTTTAAAACCACTCGTGGCTACAATGAATTGTCGGCTCCCGTAACACAGAGAACAGTCATTGATTAAAAAAAAATATATATGCGTGGGGTTTCCCCTAAATTCAATTACCAGGCCCTTCAGGTCTGGTATGGATATTAAGGGAAACCCCGGGTCAAATAAAAAAAAAATTACATGGGTTTCCCCCCAAATATCCATACCAGACCCTTTTATCCAAGCACGCAACCTGGCAGGCCGCAGGAAAAGAGGGGGGACGAGAGAGCGCCCCCCCCTCTGAACTGTACCAGGCCACATGCCCTCAACATTGGGAGGATGCTTTGGGGGTCTGTGACCCCACAAAGCACCATGTCCCCATGTTGATGGGGACAAGGGCCTCATCCCCACAACCCTGGCCGGTGGTTGTGGGGGTCTGCGGGCGGGGGGCTTATCAGAATCTGGAAGCCCCCTTTAACAAGGGGACCCCCAGATCCCGCCCCCCCTTTTTGAAATGGTAAGGGGGTACAAAAGTACCCCTACCGTTTCACAAAGAAAGTGTAAAAAATTGTTAAAAAACACAGTCACCGTTGGGAAAAGTCCTAAAAAAAAAAAAAGATTCCAGCGGTGGTAATCCACTCTTGGTATCCAGCGATGGGTGATCTCTTCTCCGGGGATCAGCGAGGGGTGATCTCTTCCAATGACGTCCAGCGCATCCTGTCTCCACCGGAGACACTGCAGGAATCCCAGGTCTTAGCTGAAGAGGACGGGCCACCCGTCACCCGACTCCGCCCCCCTCTACCGCAAGGGGAAACCCAGGCTTTCCCAGTGATGTATGGGTGACCCAGCCCCCTCTGATGTAGCGCAGGTTTCCATTAGATCAGAGGGGGCGGGGTCACCAGTACGTCACTGGGGAAGCCCGGCTTCCCCCTTGCGTCAGAGGGGGGGGCGGGGTCAGGTAACAGGTGGCCCGGTCATCCTCAGCTAAGACCTGAGATTCCCGCAGTGTCTCCGTGGAGACAGGATGCATTGCGCTGGACGTCATCGGGTGAGATCACCCATCGCTGGACCCCGGAGAAGAGATCACCCATCGCTGGATACCAAGAGTGGGTTACCACCGCTGGAATCTTTTTTTTATTATTTTTATTTTTAATAAAGGACTTTTCCCAACGGTGTCTGTGTGTTTTTTAACAATTTTTTACACTTTCTTTGTGAAATAGTAGGGGTACTTTTGTATCCCCTTACCATTTTAAACAGGGAGGTGGGATCTGGGGGTCCCCTTGTTAAAGGGGGCCTCCAGATTTTGATAAGCCCCCCACCCGCAGACCCCCACAACCACCGGCCAGGGTTGTGGGGATGAGGCTCTTGTCCCCATCAACGTGGGGACATGGTGCTTTGAGGGGTCACAGACTCCCAAAGCATACTCCCAATGTTGAGGGCATGTGGCCTGGTATGGTTCAGGAGGGGGGCGCTCTCTCGTCCCCCCTATTTTCGTGCGGCCTGCCAGGTTGCGTGCTCGGATAAAGGGTCTGGTATGGATTTTTGGGTGGAACTCCACTCCATTTTTTTTTTTATTTGGCGTGGAGTTCCCCTTAATATCCATACCAGACCTGAAGGGCCTGGTAATTGAATTTGGGGGGAACCACACGCATATTTTTTTTTTTTTTTTTTTATCAATGACTTTCAATGACTGTTCGCTGTATTACGGGAGCCGACAATTCATTATAGCTGCGAGTGCGTTTAAATGACTTTTTTTAATGCAAAAATTACACTTTGTGCAGGGACAGTTCTAAGCACGAGAAACATGGAACCCTTTACAGGCATACTATAGACACCCCCCGGTACGAAATTTAAAGGAATATTACACTTTTATTGTTTCACTTTAAGCATTATTAAAATCACTGCTCCTGAAAAAACTGCCATTTTTAAAACTTTTTTTTGCATTGATACATGTCCCCTAGGGCAGGACCCAGGTCCCCAAACACTTTTTATGACAATAACTTGCATATAAGCCTTTAAAATTTCACTTTAGATTTCTCCCATAGACTTTTACAGGGTGGTCGCGGCTTTTCGAATTTGCCACAAACACCCCAAATTGTTTGCTGTTTGGTGAACAGGCGAACAGGCAATGTTCGACTCGAACTTGAAGCTCATCCCTACTGTTTACATATGACACGAGACCGATGTTTGCGTTCGCCTTTGCGCACGAGAAACGGGGGGGGGGGCAGGGGTGCTGTAATTATTTTTTTGATTATTACATTTTTATACTGTCCTTTTCGTTTTTTTTGTTATCATTTTTATTGTTATCACAGGGAATGTACAGGTACTCTTTTTTGAAAAATTTGGGGTCTATTAGGCTCTAGATCTCTTCTCAGCCCTTAAATCATCTGACCGACCACACCAAGACCGAGTTCCCCGGTGGGACATGTGAGCCAGAGAAAACCATGGAAGACGGCGGGAGGGGACCTTCCCTTCCACTGCTTGTAAATGCAGTCTATGTCACTGGTCCTTGTTGGATATATATTGTAATGTTCTTTTTTTTATGCAGTCTGTGGGCTGAATGAAAAAAGAGAACCTAACAGATTTCTCCATTCACATTGATTGATCGGTGCCCACCATTAGAATACTGCCCTGCATCCACCCACTTCTAATTATGGGCATAACTGTGGTGGTGAAATCAGTCACGGATTTACGCATCGTGAGAGCAAACCCTGTTGCTGTCAAAATAAATAAATCCGTGCTGCAGCTGAATGGTGTACATGCAAAGCAAACAATGGTAACACTAAATCACAGTATCAAAAAACATCAACTCAATACAACAACTTTTTTTTATTGCAATCTGTGCCAAAAAATAGAGTCAAAAATATATGCAAAAGAATATGGGAAATCCGCAAACACAATAAAAGACAGTAACAATAAAACATTACAGTATAGCATAAAATACAGTAAAACAGAGCAGAACAATAGAGAGGGAACAATAAAACAACAACTACAGTAGGTGCCGCCGATATTGTGTTTCCATCGCGATCCTGTCGTGCTGGTTCCCGGCGACATGCTTCTCTAACCAGCGTGATCCAATCGCACTGGTTCTCACGCTGGCTGCGACAGGAAAATATCATATTTTCCTATAGTAGTGAGCGAGAGAGATCAGCAACAATGTCGCCTCACTAAAGAGACCTGCATGCCTTCAGGGGCATACCAGGCCCTTAGGTCTGGTAGGGATTTTAACGGGAACCCCCTACGCCGAAAAAACAGCGTGGGGGTCCCCCCAAAATCCATACCAGACCCCTGTCCGAGCACGCAGCCTGGCCGGTCAGAAAAGGGGGTGGGGACAAGAGAGCGCCCCCATCCCGTACCAGGCCCGTGCCCTCAACATGGGGGTGGGTGCTTTGCCCAAAGCACCTTGTCCCCATGTTGATGCGGACAAGGGCCTCTTCCCGACAACCCTGGCCGTTGGTTGTCGGGGTCTGAGGGTGGGGGGGCTTATCGGAATCCGGGAGCCCCTTTAATTAGGGGGCCCCCAGATACTGGCCCCCCACCCTATGTGAATGAGTATGGGGTACGATGTACCCCTACCCATTCACCTGGTGAAAAAAGTGTAAATAAAAAACACAACACAAGTTTTTAAAATACTTTATTAGACAGCTCCGGGGGTCTTCTTCTTCGGTTCTTCTTGCCGGGCCTCCGCTATCTTCTTATAGCTCTTTTACTAGCGGTGGCCCGGTCTTGTGTCGCCGCCACCTTCTTCGCCTTCTTCGCCTTCTTCTCCCTTTCGATGTTGACAGGACGCTCTCTCTGGCCGTAATGGAAGAGACACGTTGTGCTGCGACTTATGTAGGGACAAGGGGCGGGGTCATTGGCTCATGTCACATGGTGACCCCGCCCCATATGATGTCACAGTCCCGGGGGATGCTGGGGAAAAGAAACATTTCTCCTCTCCCGATGCGGGCTGGCTCGGCTCTGGATCCCGCGACGGGGCTCGCAAGATTGACTCAATATCGCTGGCACCTACTGTATTTTTGGCTTTTTTGTTTTATATATTATATATATATATATATATATATATATATATATATATTTTTTTTATGTTTTTTCTTTTTTTACACTTTTATTATAACTTTGAACGTTCCAGCTTAGGGTCTCTCAAAATGTGATGGCCATCTCATCTTTCTAAACCCTGTGTGATAGTGTGCCCTAGGACTGTGTCGTGCTGCGCCCTATGCTAATGCTCCACTAGTGTGTGGTAGCAACGGAAACAGTCCCAGATGCAGAGACCTGGTTGGTCAGGATAGGAGGGACAATATTTCAGGGACCTGCTGTAGAAAGACGGAGGTGCCTGAGTGCGCACGTGCGCACACGGGTAGTTGCACAACAAGCCAGACAGCGGCATGTGTGCGAGGGTGCGCGCCAGACATGCGCATGACCCTGCTTGGCGCCAATGGGCCTTCAAAAGGACAGCAGTTGCACAAGTGCAGTGCTGTTTGATCTGCAGTTAGTGAAACCTTAAAACCTGTACCTGCTTTCTGATCACCTGTATTGACCCGGCTCTGTTGACTTACCTGATATCTCCAACTCTGACCTTGGCTTGCCTGGACCCTGCTATAAGGACTTCCTTGTTGATATTCTGTTGCCGACCTCTGCCTTTTCATCTGACTCTGCTTCAGCTTACAGCCCTATCTGCCTGACTACCTGTGTTTGACCCGGCTTCTCTCACTCTGCTCCAGTCTGTACCTTCCAGCTTCCAGGTCGCTGACCTGCATCCACCTCAGCTGATACTGGCATCTGGACCTATCTGGTGGCTCATCGTCCATCCATCCGTGCCTACACCACAACACTCACAGGCACTCCTACCTCACTGCATTCATGAGTCTACTGTTTCCACTCCAGTGGCTCCTGAACCAGGGCTGTAAGAGGTCTTGTCACGCACCTGGTGGCTGAGCCCACTTATGCAGGGAGCAGCTCCTCGTATACCTCTGGCTCGAGAACCCCTGATAGAGCAGACAGGGGCTTGGGAGTGCAAAGGGGCACAAGTGCCTAACAGGTTACTGGTGCAGGGGCTGATCCGGACTTCAGGTGTGCTGCGAGGAGACCAGTTTTAGACTGGAGCAGGGACCCTGGAGGTGTACTGTAGTCCAGGAGAAGTAGGCTGGTAACTGAAGTATGCGGACATCAGGGAGGTATAGCAGCTCAGAAGGATCAGCAAGGAGGACCAGACTTACAGCTGGAGGCAGCAACAACTAGGAGGTGTCCTGTAGTCTGGAACACAAGCAGGTTTCAAGCAGGCTGGGTCATATACTGGCAGGCAGATATGGTACAGAAGCGGCAGGCAAAGCGTAGTCGTGTAGCAGGCAGGGTCGGTAACAGGCGGGCAGCAAAAGACCAAGAAGCAGGCAGAAGAGACATCAGGACAAGCTGGGATCGGAGACTGGTAGCAAGCAGGGAAGGTCAAAGACAAGCCGGGTAACAGGAATCAGGTTCAACAGGATAACAAGCAGCTAGGGGTCTCAGGAATGCTGTAGCCCAGACAGCAAGATGGCATGGTGGCAGTCTCCTTTAAATAGTGCTCTTGGTGGCAAAAACTGTCATACGGCCCGCGCGCTCCCATGCGCATGTGTTTGCGTGCGCCCACTGATGGGGACTCTGCGCACGGATCTTCTACTGGCAGCCAGATTGTTAGAACCTCTTCCTTGACATTGCCCCCCTCCAAGGGGCAACCTCTGAATGCCCAATTGGACCATCTTACTTGGGTGTGCCTTCTTAAAGGCCAGGATCAGTCTCTGCATGGATATTGGATTCTGGCTTCCAAGAATTCTCTTCCGGGCCATACCCTTTCCACTTCACCAGCTACTGGACTTGATTACGTCTCTGCCTGCAATCCAGGATTGACTCAACTTCAAATTCAACTTCCCCATCAATGAGTACTGGTTCAGGAGGACCGGTGTTTCGGTCAACGAAGGGATCAGGGATAGTGGGTTCAAGTAGAGCTACGTGAAAAACCGAGTGAGTCCAGAATGATTCCGGTAGCTTCAATTCATAGGTCACACTGTTGATCTTCTTTTTCACAGGGAAGGGACCCACAAACTTAGGGCCCAAATTTTTGGAGGGACATGCTAGTTTTAGAACCACATAACGCCCTCCAGAACTTCGTAGTGAACTGTACCCCCCGGTCTGAAATAATATTTGCAGGGATGCCATGGAGCCTCACAATCTCCTTAATGAAGATTTTTGCAGTTTCGGCAGCAGAGGGGGTACCCCTCATTGGTAGAAATGGAGCCATCTTGGAAAGTCTATCCACAACTACGAAGATTGTAGAGTGGTTTTCTGAGGGTGGCAGCTCGACAATAAAATCCATGGAGATCATCCTCCATGGTCTTTCTGGGATGGGTAGTGGTCTCAACAGACCCCAAGCTTTAGACTTGCTGCCCCTGTTCTGAATACAAACGGTGCATGAGTCCACGTAGTTCCTGCAGTCCTTCATTAACTGTGGCCACCAAAACATGTGTTGGAGAAGCTCAGACGTCTTGTGCACACTGACGTGACCAGCTAACTCGTGGTCATGGCAGGAATTAAGAACAGCAACTCGCACCTCCTGAGGTACAAAAATCTTATCCTTGTACCACAACAGATCGTCCCTTGTTTGTAGAGTGACATCAGGCAGAGGAGAGACTCTTACGGAAGCTTGTTTGATCTGGGCCATAAAATCCCCTTGAAGCAAAGGGAAGTTTCAGGACAGGATGATGTCTAGAGGTGAAGAGGTTTCAGATTCACTGAACATCCTAGAAAGAGCATCTGGCTTGGTGTTCTTCGACCCGGGCCTGTAGGTAATATGGAAAGAAAATCGAGTGAAGAAGAGTGCCCACCTGGCCTGACGTGGTCTCAACCTCTTTGTGGCTTTCAGATTCTGGTGGTCTGTGTAAACAAGAATTGGATGTGCCGCTCCCTCAAAAGGTACCGCCACTCTTCGAATGCGGCCTTAATTGCCAGTAGATCTCAGTCACCTACGTCGTAGTTCCTCTCCGCTTCAGATAGTTTGCGGGAAAAGAATTCAACTGGGTGCAAAAGAGCCTTAGGTCCCTGTCTCTGGGAAAGTACCGCCCCAACTGCAATCTCTGAAGCGCAACCTCAAGAATGTACGATAATGCTGTATCAGGATGCTTTAAGACTAATGCAGAAGTAAACCGATCCTTCAAGGTTACAAAGGCTGTCTGAGCTTCGGGAGACCAATAGGACCGAGTGCCCTGTTTAGTTAATTTTGTGATGGGGAGATGATAGTTGAAAATCCCTTAATAAACTTCCGATAAAAGTTTGCGAAGCCCACAAAGTGCTGAATGCCCTTTTTGTCAGTAGGGGCTGGCCAGTCCAGAATGGCAGAGACCTTCTGAGGGTCCATTTTTATACCCTCCACAGAAATAATCAGTCCCAGGAACTGAATGCTCTGTCGTTCGAACACACACTTCTCGGGTTTTGCATGGCATCGAAGTCTTGTTAATACCTTCTTAACATGTTCACGGTGCTCAATCAGGGAAGGAGAAAAGATCAGAATATCATCCAAATATACTATAGCAAACAAGTCAAGATAGTCTCTGAAAATATTGTTCACAAAGTGATGGAACGTGGCAGGGGCGTTGCAGAGCCCAAAGGGCATGACTAAATATTCAAAATGCCCGAACCGGGTGCAAAAGGCAGTCTTCCATTCCTCGCCACTATGGATGCGGACTATATTGTAAGCCCCACGAAGATCCAGCTTGGTAAATATTGCTACAGTCCCCAGTCTTTGGAATAACTCAGGTACCAAAGGAAGGGGGTACCGATTTTTGATCGTGATTTCATTAAGCTCCCGATAATCTACGCAGGGGCGTAGTGAGTGGTCTCTTTTTTCTCCACAAAGAAAATTCCTGCACCTGCTGGATAGGTAGAGGGCTGTATGAACCCCTTCTCCAGGTTGTCGTCTATATAAGTCTTCAGGGTCCCTAACTCCAGTTCCGTTAAGGGGAAGATTCTCCCAATGGGAAATTCTGCACCGGGAGGATTTCTTGATGGGTCTCATCATCTGCTTCCATGCATAACAGAGGAGAGGGGACCTCAGCAGTCTCCAGCAGGCAGTGTTGACTACAATAAGGAGTGGGGAAACTGATTTTCCCAGATGTACAATCAATCTGTGGGTTATGAGCCCTCAGCCAGGGCATGCCTAGTAGGGATGGGCCCGGTGTTCGATTCAAACCCATGTTCGAATCGAACATCGGCTGTTTGTCCGCTCGTCGAGTCCAGAACTCTGCGGGCCGTTCGCATTCAAATTTGTGTGATGCGAACGGCCCACAATTCACTGCGCCAGTCGCAGTGCATTGCTGGCTGATGATTGGCCAAGCATGCACTGTGAACCCGCATGCTTGGCCAATCATAGCGCCAGCAGCGAGGAGAGCAATAATTGGCCACAGGCAGGATGCCAATGTGGCCAATTATAGCTCAAGGGGTTTAGTACACGCCCCACACTATATAAGGCCGCCGCGCTGGCGGCCTTGTGTAGTGTGTTCCGGCATTCAGGGAAAGAGGATTGATAGGCAGGGACAGTGTGAACTAATGATCATTCATTTCCGTGTGGGGAAAGTGCAGGGAAAGAGGATTGATAGGCAGGGACAGTGTGAGATATTGATCATTCATTTCCATGTGGGGAAGGTGCAGGGAAAGAGGAATAATAGGCAGGGATAGTGTGTTCTTCTCAGGCATTTGCGTGTGGGGAAAGTGCTGTTCTCTATAAATACAGCTATCTGCAGGAGTTAGTGTGTGTGCTGTGTGAGTCCAGCACAGCACAGTATAAACCTGCACCTGTATCTACCATTTTGTGCAGTTCTCCATTAATCCAGCCATCTGCAGGAGTTAGTGTGTGTGTTGTGTGAGTCTAGCACAGTATACAACCTGCACCTGTATCTGCCCTGGTGTCATCTAATCCAGCCATCTGCAGGAGTTATTGTGTGTTGTGAGTCTAGCACAGCACAGTATACAACCTGCACCTGTATCTGCCCTTCTGCCCTGGTGTCATCTAATCCAGCCATCTGCAGGAGTTATTGTGTGTGTTGTGTGAGTCTACCACAGCACAGTATACAACCTGCACCTGTATCTGCCCTTCTGCCCTGGTGTCATCTAATCCAGCCATCTGCAGGAGTTAGTGTGTGTGTTGTGTGACTCCAGCACAATATACACTACATAATTGCTTTTTTTTCCCATCTCCCTGCAGGCCATTACAATGTCTGGAAGGCCAACAAGGAGAGGCAGACAGTCACGAGCCAAGAAAAGAGGGCAAGCAGGCTCTGTGTCTAGAGACAACAGTGCTGGTCGTGGATGCGGTGCATCGTCATCAGCACGTGGCCATGTGACACGCTTGTCCTTATTTTCAGCAGCTGGACATGTTGAGCCGCATCATGGCGAAGACTTGGTAGAGTGGATGACCAAGCCCTCCTCATCCTCCTCATCCTCTCTCACCCAGGCTCAGGGTACTGGCCAAGCAGCTGCCAACGCGTACTCAATGTCATCAGTCACCCCTTCCTTAGACCCACCATGTCCTCCTGAGGAGTCCCCCGAACTGTTTGAGCACAGTGTTGGGTATATGCCCCAGGAGGATGCAGAGCGTTTTGAAGGCTCTAAAGATGATACCCAGCTAGAGGAAGGCAGTAGCGTGAGTGCAGAGAGAGGGGATGCTCAAGGACAGCAATCTGGCAGTCATGTTCCACCAGCTGCAGCTTACTGCCAGGTTTGCTCCAGTGGTGAAGAGGGAG
This sequence comes from Lithobates sylvaticus, assembly GCA_028564925.1. Taxonomy (NCBI): domain Eukaryota; kingdom Metazoa; phylum Chordata; class Amphibia; order Anura; family Ranidae; genus Lithobates; species Lithobates sylvaticus. Next base: position 340,148,169 of record CM053030.1, on the reverse strand, counting down.
GGGATGATGAGGTCACTGACTCCACGTTGGTGCCTGAACGGAAAGAGGAGGAGGAGGAGGCGGCACATCTCCAACGAGGCATCATGCCCTCCGGGGGCCAGCTTGAGGGCAGCACACCAACTGAATCACACCGGAGAGCTCCGCCTGTGCAGGGCGCTGCCTCTCCGCGTTATACCAAAAGTTCTTTGGTGCGGGCCTTTTTTGAGACGAGTGCATCAGATCGCACCGCTGCTATTTGCAACATATGTCTCAAGCGTATCTCGCGTGGCCAAAACATCAGCAGCTTGGGCACCACAAGCATGACCAGACATATGTTGACCTGCCATGCAGCTCGTTGGCAAGCGTACCTTAAAGACCCACACCAAAGAACAAAGTGGACCTCTCCTTACTCCTCATCAGCTGGGATCTCCAACCCCACTATACCTTCAGTCCTCTCTGAAAGCTGCACTGAGAGGAATGAAGGTGTAGAATTAGGTGTGTCACAGCCAAGTACTTGCGGCACTCTGCTAGCAGTAAACCGACGTCTGATTGTACCAGGCAAATTTCCCTGCCCCAGCTGCTGGACCATCAAAAGAAGTTCACTCCCAGCCATCCACATGCCCAGCGGTTGAAAACTAGCTTGGCTAAATTGCTAGCACTTCAACTGCTGCCTTTTCAGTTGGTAGACTCGGCCCCCTTCCGTGAGTTTGTGCAATGTGTGGTTCCTCAGTGGCAGGTTCCCAAATGCCACTTTTTCTCATGGAAGGCGATTCCGGCTCTCTACCGGCATGTGGAAGGCAATGTCTTGGCCTCGCTGGACAGGGCGGTTAGCGGTAAGGTGCATATTACCGCTGACTCATGGTCCAGCAGGCATGGACAGGGACGTTACCTATCTTTCACGGCCCATTGGGTCACTCTTTTGGCAGCTGGGAAGGATGCAGGACAAGGTGCAGTAGTGTTGGAGGTTGTTCCGCCACCACGCCTCAAAAATGCTACTACTGGTTGTGACACACCTCTCTCCTCCACCTCCTCCTCTTCTTCTTCCTCCATGGCCTCTTTGAGTGCTCTGTCCTCGGAACCAGCGGTGCTTCGTAGGGGTTCAAGGGGCTACGCAAGTACGCAGGCAAAAAGATGCCATGCCGTGCTTGCGCTGGTGTGTTTGGGGGACAGGAGCCACACTGGGGCAGAGGTTCTGTCAGCTCTGCAGGGGCAGGCCGAGAGGTGGTTGACGCCACACCAGCTTAAGCCAGGAATGGTGGTTTGTGACAATGGCACCAACCTCCTCTCTGCACTGCGACAGGGACAACTGACCCATGTGCCCTGTATGGCTCACGTCCTTGACCTGGTGGTGCAGCGGTTCTTGGGCAGGTACCCAGGCTTACAGGATGTCCTAAGGCAGGCCAGGAAAGTCTGTGTGCATTTCTGCCAATAATATAATGCCAGTGCTCGGCTGGCTGAGCTGCAAAAGGAGTTGAACCTGCCCAAGAACCGCCTTATATGTGACATGCCCACCAGGTGGATCTCAACGTTTGCCATGCTGCAGCGACTGCACACGCAGCAGAGGGCCATCAATGAGTACCTGTGCGACTACAGCACCAGGACAGGGTCAGGGGAGCTTGGATTTTTTTCCCCACGCCAGTGGAGCATGATCAGGGATGCATGCACTGTCCTGTCACCATTTGAGGAGGCCACGAGGATGGTGAGCAGTGACAGTGCATGCATCAGTGACACTGTACCTCTTGTCCACCTGTTGGAGCATACGCTGCATGGAATAATGGACAGGGCACTTGAGGCAGAACAGAAACAGGAAGAGAAGGACTTCCTTGCCTCTCAAGGCCCCCTTTATCCAGACAGCGTCCTTAGTGACCCTGAAGACTCCAGACCGAATGCCTCAGCTAACCTACATTGCATGGCCTCCCTGATCCTGCAAAGCCTGCGAAAGGATCCTCGTATTCTTCGGATCAAGGAAAGGGACCATTACTGGCTGGCCACTCTCCTTGATCCACGATACAAGGGTAAGGTTGCTGACCTTATCTTGCCGTCGCAGAGGGAGAAGAGAATGAGACATCTCCCAGAGGCCTTGCAGAAAGGTTTGTGCAACGCGTTCCCAGAGACTGGGAGGTTACAAACTCCTGGTCCTGGACAACGAGTTGCTGAGGCTTCGGTCAGTAGCAGAAGGAGCGGTGGGGAAGGTGGACATCTGACCGATGCGTTCAGACAATTTTTTAGTCCGCAGTCCCAAGGTATAATCAGTTCCAGCAACCATCGCCAGCGTCTGATATACATGGTGCAGGAATACCTAGGGGCAAGGTCAGACTTGGACACCTTTCCCACCTAAAATCCTCTGGCTTACTGGGTCTAGAGGATGGATCACTGGCCAGAGCTTGCACAATATGCAATTGAGCTACTGGCCTATCCTGCATCCAGCGTTCTTTCGGAATGCACATTCAGTGCTACTGGAGTGTAATTACAATTTTTTATGCAATGCTTTGCAACAGGTCTCATTGCTGTGCTCCAAGTACAGTATCTGTGAGGGGTTGCAGTGTTGTGGCACCAGCACCAGTGCCTAAGGCCCAATTTTTCAGCCCCTGTTTAACAGGGGCGTGGAATTACAATTTTTTATGCAATGCTTTGCAACAGGTCTCATTGCTGTGCTCCAAGTACAGTATCTGTGAGGGGTTGCAGAGTTGTGGCACCAGCACCAGTGCCTAAGGCACATTTTTTCAGCCCCTGTTTTAACAGGGGCGTGTAATTACAAATCTTGATCTAATAATTCACAGCAGGGCCCATTCCTGAGCCCACCAAGAGTAACTGTGAGGGCTTATAGTGCTGCGGCAACACCGTCCACCACCACAGGCCCAATTTTTCTGCCCCTATTCAACAGGTGCATGCAATTACAATTCTTGATCTAATAATTCACAGCAGGGCCCATTCCTGCTCCCACCAAGAGTAACTGTGAGGGCTTACAGTGTTGTGGCAACACAGTCCACCACCACCACCACCACCAAAGGCCCAATTTTTTTGCCCTTGTTCAATAGGGGCATGCAATTACAATTCTTGATCTAATAATTCACAGCAGGGCCCATTCCTGCGCCCACCAAGAGTAACTTGAGGGCTTACAGTGTTGTAGCACCAGCACCACCACCAAAGGCCCAATTTTTCCTACCACTGTTCAACAATGGCATGCAATTACAATTCCTGATATAATAGTTCACAGCAGGGCGTTCCAGCGCCCACCAAGAGTAGCTGTGAGGGCTTACAGTGTTGTGGCAACACCAACATTTAATGGGGCAAATTTCTGCAGAGTATATACGGCAGGCCCCTACTTTCAAACATCCAACTTACAAACGACTCCTACTTGCAAACGGAAGGAGAAAACAGGAAGTGAGAGGAAATCTACCCCTAGGAAGGGAAATTCTATCCTGCTAGATTTAATTTGGGAAAAGGGTATCTCCTCTCTACTGATGCTTTATCACCAATCCTTGTTTCAATAAAAACCCCACTTTTCCAAAAACATTTGTCATTGGGACGGAAAGTGAAAGTGAGGTGAAATGTTCTGAACAGGTGCACAGTAGACATGTGCACACTGAAATATTTTGTTTCAGAATTTCGTTTTCGTCCGAAAAATAAATTTATTTAGTTACTCCCGAAATTCGTTTTTATTTATTTTGTTTTTCGTTAAAAATTGCATTCGTCCGAAAATCCAAATGAATTAAGATCGAATCTGTTATTGAAGGCTTATGGTGTCTGTCGAAAGTTCAAAGAAGATTCGACTGAGCAGCTAAACTGTATGACTCTGTATAGTTTAGCTGCAATTCCACCCAATTCCAGCAGCAATCTTTCCTCTCTACGTCGAATCTTTCCTCTCTACGCCGAATCTTTCCTTTCTACGTCAAATCTTTCCTTTCTACGTCAAATCTTTTCTCTCTATGTAGAGTAATCTTGGACTAATAGAGTTAAGGTTAGGCACATTTGACCACAGGTTCAATGGACACAGATTGTTATTGTCAGCGTCGAATCTCCTATCTATATCGAACTGTTGTCACAACGAAAATAAAGCACTTGTTTATGTCGGATCTTTCGTTTTTCGGATTCTGCACTTTCGTTATCGTTTGTTAAAACGATAACGAAAATACCTGAAATTCGGAAGAAAATGCATTCGGACGAAAACGAATGCACATGTCTAGTGCAGAGACAGCAAAACAAATCTTACAGGGGGGATAACCTTTCCCTATGTTCTCCAAGAAGCTTAAAATTGTTTTTTTTTGGCTGGAGCCACACTTAAAAATTTACCTGTCCAAAATTACAAACAGATTCTACTTAAGAACAAACCTACAGTCCCTGTCTTGTTTGCACCGCCTGTATACTGCTGTTCAGAGTATATAGGGTTGTAGGTATAGGGTTTTATTTTGGGTGCAGGGTTACCCTTAATATCCATACAAGACCCAAAGGGGCTGGTAATGGGCTGGGGTGGGGGGTGGGGGGTGATGGGGTAGCCATGCCATTTTTCTCCATTTTTCTCCATATTGCCAGGACAAGACATGACATTAAAGCCACAAGCAGTTTTAAATGGCTTCTTTTTTTCTTTTACAAATGTCATTTTGTGCAGGGACAGTTCTAAACACGGGAAACACATGCCACTTCACAGGCATACTTTAGACACCCCCCAGGTACCATATTTAAATTAATATTTCACTTTTTTTTTCACTTTATGCATCATTAAAATGACTGCTCCAGAAAAAAACGTCTGTTTTTAAAACTTCTTTTTGCATTGATACATGTCCCCTGGGGCAGGACCCGGGTCCCCAAACCTTTTTTATGACAATAACATGCATATTGGACGTTATACTTAGCACTTTAGATTTCGAACGTTCGCGTCCATTGTAACTAATAGGGTTCTAGCGTTTGCGCAAACTTTCGGTCCGTTCGCAGGTTCTGGTGCGAACCGAACCCAGGGGTGTTCGGCTCATCCCTAATGTCTAGGATGATGGGAAATAGAGGGGATTTGATGATATCTAGGCACAGCAGTTCCTGGTGGTTACTGGCATTGGTGGTTAGTAGTGGTACGGTTTCTTGTAAAGCCCCATACATACGCTTGGATTATCCGAGGACCAGGTCCGTCGGATCATGTCCGTCGTACTTTGTCCGATGTTGGTTTTGCGTACACACGGTCGGACAAACATGTCAGAAAATCCAATCATTCTGAATGTGGTGACGTTTGTTGCCTACGACGGGACTACGTAGAGGCTAGTAGCCAATAGCTTTGGTCTTGTAATGTGATCTGAGCATGCGTAGCACTTTGTCCGTCGGAATTCGCTACACACGATCGGATTTGGTGTGATCGGACTTTGTTGTCAAAAAATCTATCCAGCAGGAGATAGGACTTTGTCCATCGGACAATCCGATGGAAACTGTCCGATGGTGCCTACACACGGTCGGAATTTCCGACAACATTGTCTGATAGGACAGAATCCATCGGAAAATCCGACCGTGTGTATGGGGCCTAAGACTGGCCCAGACATAAGAGCTGAACCATTAGACATGTGCATTTCGTTATGTTCCGAATCGAAATTCGGATGAATTTTTCATTATTCGGACATTCGGATGCATCCGAATTACCGAATTACAATACTAACGAATTTAACCGAATCCGATTTTTTTTCGAATCGAAAAATCGCGGACGAAATTCGAAATATCTCAGGGTCACTTAGTGATAGAAACTCAAATTTGGATATGTTATAGTGCTAGTTCTACTGTGTTTGCATACCAAATTTGGGGTTTCTAGCTACAAGTGGCCCCGAGATCAGTGGCCCCAAATTCGGGTCGAAAAATGTCATTCTCTGCTGCAGAAAAGTGCTTGACATTTTGTGACCCGACTTTGGGGCCACATATATCGGGGCCACTTATAGCTAGAAACCCCAAATTTGGTATGCAAACACAGTAGAACTAGCACTACAACCTCTCCAAATTTGGGGTTTATTTCTACTGGATTTGAAATTATTTCAACTGCATTAGAAACTATTTCAACCAGATTTGAAACAGTTTCTAATGCAGTTGAAATAGTTTCTAATGCAGTTGAAATATTTTCAAATCTGGTTGAAATAGTTTCTAATGCAGTTGAAATAGTTTCTAATGCAGATGAAATATTTTCAAATCTGGTTGAAATAGTTTCTAATGCAGTTGAAATAGTTTCTAATGCAGATGAAATATTTTCAAATCTGGTTGAAATAGTTTCTAATGCAGTTACTTGGTTACTTGGTTACTTGGTGATAGAAACCCCAAATTGGAGAGATTGTAGTGCTAGTTCTACTGTGTTTGCATACCAAATTTGGGGTTTCTAGCTATAAGTGGCCCCGAGATATGTGGCCCCAAAATCGGGTCACAAAATGTAATTCTCTGCTGTAGAAAAGTACTTGACATATCCCCCATATCTGGGGGTCACTTGGTGCTAGGAACCCCATAACTTGTGGCAGGTGGCATGGCAAGTGGACAATCCACAACTTGGTCACGTGGCAGGTCACGTGGCACTTGTGGTCGGTCACGTGGCACTCATGGAAGGTGTCTTGGCACTTGTGGCAGGTGTTGTGGCAAGTGGACAATGACATACAGCATATGTACTTGCCTTGCGATCGAAATCCGTGACAGCCATTTCACATCTTTTTTTTTATGTGACAGATGTATATAAGTAAATAACCATCTTCCAAAATTTATAATTCAAATAGAAAAGATTAGAACAGAATAAAAAAACATATATAATTTAATAGCAGATCTCCTGTAGACTATTAACAGCCATTTCACTTTTTTTTTTGCAGATCTTCTGCAGACTGTTAGAATCAATTTCATTTTTTTTTTTTCAAAGTCGGGTCGCAAAATATTTTCGAATCCGCTTGAAATAGTATTAACATGATTTGAAATTATTTCAACTGCATTTGAAATTTTTTCAACTGCATTTGAAATTTTTTCAACCGAATTCGAAAATATTTTGCGACCCGACTTTGGGTCCACGTATCTCGGGGTTACTTGGTGATAGAAACACCATTTGGAGAGGTTATAGTGCTAGTTCTACTGTATTTTCATACCAAATCTGGGGTTTCTAGCTATAAGTGGCCCCGAGATACGTGGCCCCAAAGTCGGGTCGCAAAATGTCAAGCACTTTTCTGCAGCAGAGAATTACATTTTTCATCCCGACTTTGGGGCCACATATCTCGGGGCCACTTGTAGCTAGAAACCCCAAATTTGGTATGCAAACACAGTAGAACTAGCACTACAACATATCCAAATTTGGTGTTTCTATCACCAAGTAACCCCGAGATACGTGGACCCAAAGTCGGGTCGCAAAATATTTTCGAATTCGAAAATCGGTCGAAAACTAAACGAAATCCGAAAACGAATTTAACAAATGTAACGAATCTAACTAAACGAAATTAATTAATTAACGAATTAAAACGAAACTAAACGAAACAAATTTTTTCCTTTTGCACATGTCTATGAACCATCGGCCAAATGTACAGAGTCCTTTTTCCTTATCGGTGACCCAGGTATACCCTCCTGGGAGCTTTAAGAGAATGGAGACAGCCAGGTGAGAAGCGTTACTAGGCAGAGCAGGTGTAAGAGCAGAGGAGGTGGTGAAGCACTTATGGAGCTTAGCGGGACAGGTCCTCACATAATGTCCTGGTTCTCCGCAGTAAAGGCAATGGTTATTGGCTCACCTGCGTTGCCGTTCTTCAGGTGCCAGAGAAGGACGTAGTAGGCCTAACTGCATGGGCTCGGGGACATCAGGAGTAGAGGCCATTATTGTTAAGACATTTATCTGTCCAGGAATCCAGCGCTGTCCTCACCCAAGACAATTTTTTTAATCGGGTGGTGCTGCCGCCATCTCTACTTAAGGAAACTGGCAGTGAAGCCTTGGCACAAGGGGTGGTGTCAGTGGGGAGTGTTGATAGTTTCAATAAACTATTAGATGGGCATCTTAGGGAATGCAATATATAGGCATATGAGAATTATGATTGACATAAACAGAAACTCACACAAGTTGAACTGGATGGACTAGTGTCTTTATTCAACCTTACTAACTAGGCAAATATGTAACTAGCTTAAAAAGTATAGATTTTATAAGATATTTTTACAATGCACATCAGGACTTTGTTTCATGATAACATGTACTATTTCTAAAACAATGCCCTTTTCCAGCATGATAAAGCAAAAGTGATAACTAGGTGGTATGGGGAACAAAACATCTGTGGTCCATGGCCAGGAAAGTCCCCAGACCTTAATCCCATTGAGAACTTGTGGTCAATCCTCAAGAGGTGGATGAACAAAAAAAACCCCACAAATTCTGACAAACTCCAAGCATTGATTATACAAGAATGGGCTGCCAGTCAGGATGTGACCCAGAAGTTGAGTGACAGCATGCCAGGGTGAATTGTCTTGAAAAAAAGGGTCAACACTGCAAATATTGACTCTTTGCATAAACTTTCTGTAATTGTCAATAAAAAGCAGTTGACACTTATGAAATGCTTGTAATTATACTTCAGTATACCATAGTAACATCTGACAAAAAGATCTAAAACACTGAAGCAGCAGACTTTGTGAAAATTAATAATTGTGTCATTCTCAAAACGTTTGGCCACGACTGTACATGCCACCAAAGGTGTAGTTACACTTTAACCTCTCAAAGATATATTTTTAGAATTATGAGATATGTTTCTGGTAAGCTCCAAAGCTCTCCAATATTCCATGAAGTAATAAGAACAAGAAAAAAACAGTCAATATATCTGTAATAATGCTTATCAGTTACAGAAAAGTGATAACTAAAAGGCAATGCAAGCAAATATTTTTATTTATAGACATCTTAGAAAAATATTATTATACAGAAAAGTTTTTAGGTGGTTTCATATTGTGGCACGTGAGCTCTCTAACCTTGCTTTTAGCTCCGGTACGTCTAACTAATGCTGTTTACATTTTTCTTTTATATCAGGCCTAATGGAACAACAAGAGAACCTATTTCAATGAACCTTTTATTGTGATGATGTATGAATCATCTAAGAATTTTGTTTGAAAAGGTGACCATTTCTAAAAATGGAACATACACTGTTCATTCAGCTACTAAACATTATATCATTAACCACTTTAGTCCCTGCTCCTGCCCTGCATATCCTTTATAGACCTGAACACTTATTCCATTTCCTTTGTGGACCTATTGCTTCTGCAATAACTGTTATTACTTAGGCTAGCAAAGTTCATATATATAGGGCTAATTCATGTCTAATGAATACATATATATATATATATATATATATATATATATATATATATATATATATATATATATATATATATATATATATATACACACAGTATCTCACAAAAGTGAGTACACCCCTCACATTTTTGTAAAAATGTTATTATAACTTTTCATGTGACAACACTGAAGAAATTATACTTTGCTACAATGTAAAGTAGTGGGTGTACAGCTTGTATAACAGTGTAAATTTGCTGTCCCCTCAAAATAACTCAACACACAGCCATTAACGTCTAAACCGCTGGCAACAAAAGTGAGTACATGTCCAAATTGGGCCCAAAGTGTCAATATTTTGTGTGGCCACCATTATTTTCCAGCACTGCCTTAACCCTCTTTTGCATGGAGTTCACCAGAGGTTCATAGGTTGCCACTGGAGTCCTCCATGATGACATCACGGAGCTGGTAGATGTTAGAGACCATGCGCTCCTCCATCATTCATTTGAGGATGCCCAAAAGATGGTCAATAGGGTTTAGGTGTGGAGACATGCTTGGCCAGTCCATCACCTTTACCCTCAGCTTCTTTAGCAAGGCAGTGGTCATCTTGGAGGTGTGTTTGGGGTCGTTATCATGTTGGAATAATACTCTGCGGCCCAGTCTCCAAAGGGAGGGGATCATGCTCTGCTTCAGTATGGCACAGTACATGTTGGCATTCATGGTGCCCTCAATGAACTGTAGCTCGCCAGTTGCAGCAGCACTCATGCAGCCCCAGACCATGACACTCCCACCACCATGTTTGACTGTAGGCAAGACACTTGTCTTTGTACTCCTCACCTGGTTGCCGCCACACATGCTTGACACCATCTGAACCAAATAAGTTTACCTTGGTCTCATCAGACCACAGGACATGGTTCCAGTAATCCATGTCCTTAGTCTGCTTGTCTTCAGCAAACTGTCTGTAGTCTTTCTTGTGCATTATCTTTAGAAGAGGCTTCCTTTTGGGACGACAGCCATGCATACCAATTTGATGCAGTGTGTGGCATATGGTCTGAGCACTGACAGGCTGACCCCCCACCCCTTCAACCTCTGCAGCAATTCTGGCAGCACTCATACGTCTATTTCCCAAAGACAACCTCTGGATATGATGCTGAGCATGTGCACTCAACTTCTTTGTTCGACCATAGCTAGGCCTGTTCTGAGTGGAACCTGTCCTGTTAAACCGATTTATGGTCTTGGCCACTGTGCTGTAGCCCAGTTTCAGGGTCTTGGCAATTTTATTATAGCCTAGGCCATCTTTATGTATAGCAACAATTCTTTTTTTCAGATCCTCAGAGAGTTCATTACCATGAGGTGCAATGTTGAACTTCCAGTGACCAGTATGAGAGAGTGAGAGTGATAACACCAAATTTAACACACCTACTCCCCATTCATACCTGAGATCTTGTAGCACTAATGAATCACATGACACTGGGGGAGGAAAATTGGCTAATTGGGCCCATTTTGGACATTTTAATTTGGGGGTGTACTCACTTTTGTTGCCAGCGGTTTAGACATTAATGCCTGTGTGTTGAGTTATTTTTAGGGGACAGCAAATTTAGACTGTTATACAAGCTGTACACTCACTACTTTACATTGTAGCAAAGTGTAATTTCTTCAGTGTTGTCACATGAAAAGATATGATAAAATATTTACAAAAATGTGAGGGGTGTACGCACTTTCGTGAGATATTGTATATTACACCTGTATAGACCGAAACTGTCAACCATGAATACTTTCTCATAACTTTTTATATTTTTTATTAAAATAAAAATGTTTGTGCATCTCTCTCTCTCATATATTTTATATATATATTTATATATATATATATATATATATATATATATATATTATCCCTAAAAATTTTAGCAGGGTTTAGTAGCCTCCCCCACTACTAAACAGTGCAAGCTGAGACAGCCACACCCAGGTGACTACATAAAACTAGAAGAATGAAAGAGAGGACAGTTTGCAATTGCGACCCCTAGGGAAGTGTCGACTGGGGCAGTCTAAACTGGAGACTTGTTTGTAACAGGAGGAGAACAAAAGAAAACAACAAGCATGTAAAGTCATTATCCTTTTCCGGGCTAGCCCCTGTATGCCCAGGGAGTGAGAAGGATCGGCCAATCACGTGACCACTTTTAGGCACATATGTGCATCGTGTTGCGCCAAAGTCTACCCTCTTTGCCGCCACACATATGCATTACATGCAGCAGCAAGAAGTTAGTTTAAAAGTTCTTTGCAAATTCTTTTTTTTAAATATTGCTTCATTTTGAAGGAAAATCTGTATAAAATATTCAGTTGGTGGCCAAAAACAATGGCATTCTATAGGGTATTTAGAATGTACAATGTATTTGTGTGCATGTGTCTGAATTGTAAGAGACTTATGCCCCGTACACACGGTCGGAAAAGCCGACCACAAAATCCATCGGATTTTTTCCGACGGATTTAGTCCGACACTGGTGTTGCATACACACGATCAGACAAAGTTGTTGCAAAATCCGATCATTCTGAACGTGGTGACGTTTGTTGCCTACGACGGGACTACGTAGAGGCTAGTAGCCAATAGCTTTGGTCTTGTAATGTGATCTGAGCATGCGTGGCACTTTGTCCATCGGAATTCGCTACACACGATCGGAAAAAGTCTGATAGGACTTTGTTGTCGGAAAATTTGAGAGCAGGAGATAAAACTTTGTCCGTCGGAAAATCCGATGGAAAATGTCCGATGGAGCCTACACACGGTCGGAATTTCCGACAACATTGTCCGATAGGACATTTTCCGTCGGAAAATCCGACCGTGTGTATGGAGCTTTAGGCTGCAGCTGAGCAGACAAGAGGAGTCTGCCAGAAGGACTGACTCTGTGCTACAGGACTGTCTGTGTGCTTACTTCTTTCTTGCATTCAGTACAGACAACACTCTGGGTGAGGGAGGTCATGCTGTTACGATGGTTTACACTCATTTACACGCTCCATACTCTAATCTGACCATTCTGGACACAAGAGCAACAAGGATGATCTGACTCAATAAATAAAAGACTTTGATAATAGGCACTATTTTGTTGCAATTATATAATTACTAGCTGCCACAGAGCTTCAACACTTACAGTAATTTATTAGAGCCCTAGTCTGATATAATTTCATAACATGGTTGATTGTAAAATGATATGCTTTGAAAAGTGTACATGCTACAATGTGGAAATAGCATGAATATATGTTCTATGCAAATTATTTATGCTGCTGATACCTGCAGTGATCAAAACTTAAACAGAATAAGAAACTGACTGAAGCTGTTTCATTAATTAAATGCTTAAGCTTTTTCTATATTTATGTTATAGGACTTCTGTAATAGTAAATTTTGCATTAAAAGTTCTTGTAATTTATTTTACTGTTTAAAAGTAAAGGCAATGAGTGAATATTGACAGATGCATAAAACATTGTAAATTTATACCGTGCAATTTTAATATGAGCTCCAATAAACGTATCTTCTTTTGTTTGTTTATGGTCAAAGTTAATACGGCTAGTGTATACTGTATATCACAATCTATATTTACATTTGTTTCTTGCAGTCTTCTTCACAGTAGGAATAGGAGAGGAGTGTTAGTTGGACTCTTCTGCATGCCATAGTTATGCCAGTATAATATCTGAAGTTTGCTGATAGGAGAAAAGAGCAAAGCATTCTGTTGCTCTTTCATAATTCAATAATAAAGCAGGGTGTGATTTGTGACCAAACTAAATTACTTTTAGTGAATAAATGTGAGGCCAGGGACCTTGCTAGGCAGTCATATGGGTGTGACAGAATCACAATAATTGTGGAACTAAATGTTTTGTCAAATAAAACACATTTATTTATGCATATTTTAAATGTCTATATACCTTTTTTTGTCTGAGGCCTTGCCTTGGCAAAAAAGTTTTGAGAATGACAAAAATATTAGCAAAACAAGCAGGGATTATGGCGGTGCCTACGAACATATATTTGACACACAAGGTAAAAAATATAATATTTTATTAGTGCAAAAAGATTTTTTGTTTTTAAAAAAGAAAAAAGCAACAAAAGGTACATACACATACAGGAGTGTTGACAACCATAAAACAATTAATACATACAGAGATGGCCTAAAATATTATGAGGCCAGTTACTGTAACAGGCAATACATCCCTACATGTTTCGCCAATACATTCAGGGGAATTGATATTGAAGACATGTACATGAATCTATGGAAAACACATAATTTATATCATTCAAAAAATTATGAAAAAGAAAATATTATCTTAAGAAAAATAAACATAACTGAAATATTTAATCATGTTTTAATCCAAAAATGAGAGCATGGCATGGCTTTAAAGGCAACCAACAATGAATAATCCCCCACCTGTTCCCTACCCCCAAAACCTACCCGGAGATCCCCAAGTGTGGACAAGACACCAGGTACCTCTGGAAAATCAGCAACCAAATGCCGCAACAATTTTTGGCTGCACAGGGCAAATAAAGACCTAGCATAAGGAAAATAAATTAGGGTAGCAAAAATACTAAATGACAAAAAATGGAATATATTGTCCCAGAAAAGTGGGCTAACATAGCCTCAATACTTACAACACAAATTTTAAAAGCAATAAAGAAGCAGGGGTAACCCATAGTTTCCAATTCAGTGGTAACCAAAGCAATGATAAGTCAATCACAGTAAAGTATTGGTAAACTAAAAAAAAAGAGGAGAAACGGGAATGAGAAAAAACAAAAAACATACTTATAGATCAGGATACCATGGTAAAAGTGAGCACAAATCCCCATGACACTCACCCAATATAAAAAAGGTGTGTGAAAATGGGATCCTATATCAGGGTGGATAGATCACCCAGCTAGAGTGGAAACAGGCTGAGAATATCAGTAGAGTAATCAGAGCCGTTCCTTGGAGTGGATAAGATCCCCTAAAAAACAGAAGAGGGGATGGTAGTATAGGGATAACAAGAAGAAAGACCACCAATGAGGGTCAATGAAAGTAAAACATACCATTAAGCAATGACAAGATTGTAAGGTTCCCCTGGAGTCCAGCAAGGTGAAAGCTGGACTGGCTTTATAGGCACCCCACCTGATTGGCGTACAGCGTCGCCAACCAGGAGCAGACGAATGGGACGTCTGCGCATGCGTCCATAGCGGCATCATAGGCCTATATTTCCCATGATGCCGTGTGGAGGGACACCCGTGTCTCGTGATGCGAATGTCACATGACATGGATCGCTTAGTGCACTGAGGGCTGCCACAGGCTAAGGAAGACTGACTGGACATGCCCACCTGGTGGCTGATGGACTTAGCTATGCGATCGAACATGGAATAAGGGGGCCGAGCAGGGGCAGAAGTCAGAGGGTGGGCTGACACTCATAAGGAGAGAGCAACCCTTGGGTGTCCATACAGCCAAAGGCGGCATAGGTGCTGAATAGAACCAGAGATGTCCATGGCATCAAACCCCCCATGGGGGAGAAGGCGGGACAGTGCAGTGGAGGACAGGAGGGAAACTTAGAAATGGAGGAAGACACTGTGGGAAAGAGGGAGGGGCCGATGTGTCTCCATGATCCACGCACCCCAAACAGATCGGGGATCAGACACCCTCCCTCCCACCCACAAAAAAAGCCATGGCATGCTATCAAATACTCAAATACTAATAACAAAATGTTCAAGAAAACAATGATAATGAATGCAAAACTTACACAGTGTATTGAAATAAGAATCAATTACAGATAAAGTACAATAATAATAAAAATTAAAAATATAGAAAAACAGATGTTGTAAATGATGACCCAGCATTGGATCCATGGTAATGAACTAAGGGAAAAGAGACATGGGAAGGGAAAGTGTAAGGTCCAGATGGAAAAAAGGGGACAATGACAAAACATCAATTGAATATTCTATGTATGACAGTATAAACCAAAATTACTTGAAACAAATGTATTCTTTCAAACCTGGAAACTGGGTTGTGTCAGGGTTATGAATCCATTTTGTTTCTAATTGGAGCAGTGTGGTATTAATTCCGCCACCCCTGGCATGTAATGTTACATGCTCCAGAGCAGCAAAACTGACCACACTGGGATCAAAATCATGCTGTGATCCAATATGCCTGTTTAATCTCGAATATGTTTGTAGAATGGTCGCTTTGTCTTGCCGACATAGTAACAACCACATCGGCAAGTGGCTAAATATACAATCCCGATGGTTTTACATGTTACTGTATGTCTAATAACGTGAGTCAGGCCATTAGGAAGAATAGCTTCCTTAGAGTTGGAAAGGAAAATACAAAAATCACATCTTCCACAAGGGAAGGTACCAACGTCATGAAGAGACTTATACGTTTTTTGTGAATGGTGACTGGCTACCAAATGATTCCTCATGGAGGGAGATCAAAGAAAAGGTAATGTCTGGATATGGCTTAATGTATTTATTGATTATATTATCCACGGTAAGCAAAGGCCAAAATCTTGTAAGAGCATTCCTCACCTGGTCATGCTGTCTAGAGTATTGAGTAATAAGACGGACCGGCTGTTGGTCATTGATTACCTTAGTTGAAAAGATAAGATCATTCCTATTCAATTTTTTAACTTTATTATAAGCTTTTTTGTAAACGACAGTGGCTGTAGCCTCTATTTTTCAATCTATGGTAAAGATCTCGTGATGCTTTCTGAAAGTCAACTTCTAATGTGCATTTTTATTCTCAAATACTGGCTGTAGGGAATGCTATCCAGGATAGGCTTGGGGTGCACACTGCTGGCATGAAGGATAGTGTTACCGGATGAAGGTTTACAGTACAGGGCAGAATATAATCTACCTTCACTGTCTATGGAAATTTCAAGATCAAGAAAATTGATCTTGTATTGACTGCATTCCATAGTAAACCTTAAATTGTAATCGTTAATAGCCAGGAAGTCAATAAATTGTGAGAGTTCGTCCCGAGTACCAGACCAAAAAAAAGAATGTCATCTATATATCTGTGCCATGAAATGACATGCTGTAATAGGTTGGATGAACCGACATTGTCAAATAATTCCCTCTCCCACCCCCAGGTACAGGTTAGCATATAACTGGGCACATTTAGTCCCCATAGCCACCCCCTGTACCTGGAGGAAGTGGGAGGGTCCAAACATAAAAATATTACTTGTCAGGATGAACTGTAACAACTTAATACTAAACTGGCTATAGGAATCAGATTTGGGACCCCTCTCCCGAAGCTGGTTACCAATAACTGCAATAGCTTTTTTGTGTGGAATGGTGTTATGTAAACTTTTAACATTAAGGGTAGACATGTGCAATTCGTTATTCGTCAAAATTCGTTATATTCGTTCATTCATATGGTACGAATGAACGAATGATTTAGTAAAAATCTTTACGAATAACGAATTATCGAATCAAACGAATATGAAAAACAACGAAAATACGAAATAATTAAATTAGAAACAACGAAACTACGAATGGATGAAAATCCGAAAACGAAAACAGAAACAACGAAAATACCGAACAAAGATTCAAAAATAACGAAAATCAAAATGAAGGAAAAAATTCGTACATTCTGAACTTTTTTTTTGTTTGTTGATTGGTAATTTTCATGTGTCTCTTACAATGGCGCTGCTTAACGTGCTTTGAATGGATTCGTAAATTCGTTACTTTTTTTTGTTAGTTGATAAACGTGGTTGGGTCGGAGGCACTGTTTTGGTGGATTTTTGAGTTAAGTTCTGACTTGTGAGAGAGAAATTCTTTGTTTCTTAAAGATGTAATAGCATACACATTACATAAAATTATGAATTATGCTCCGATTACGAATCTACGAAAACAATGTTACGAAAGTACGAATAAATCAATCTTACAAAAGTACGAATGTAATTAAATCTACGAAAATACGAATGCGTCTGAATACAAAATATAACAAAAATACAAAAATACGAATTTCGAATAAACGGAAATTAGACTAACGGAAAAACGAAATCAATGAAAAAATAACTCTTACGAAAATACGAACGAGTCCGAATACGAACACTGACGACTTACGAAAATACGAAAGAGTCCAAATACAAACACCGACGACTTACGAAATTACGAATCGTTACGAATCAACGGAAACTAACAGAAACGAAACGAAACTAAATGAATTTTTCTGTTGTGCACATGTCTAATCAAGGGCAACTAGCCAAGTGTTTTTGGGTAGTTGTTTGCCTTCTAGGATGCGGAGAAGATCAATTGTGTCTTTCACATATGATGTTAATCATAGGGACATAAGTATTTGTCAACCAGAGCACTGGCGTTTTCAGTGAGACATTGATATCCAGACACGATTGGTCATCCAGGGGGATTAGTAATTGACTTATGCAATTTTGGCAATGCATAAAATGTAGGCGTTTTGGGCTCCCTGACTATCGATTAAATGTTGTCATATAGGGCGATACCAGTCTTTGTTGTCAAGGATGCCGCTTCACTTATACGCTGCGACCTCCATGACAACAACATTTCCGCCCTTGTCGGACGGTTTTATGACCAGCCCAGGGGGACTTTGAAGAGTTTTGAGAGCTTTCCTGCAAGCAACAGACACATTGAAAGAATGGGAATTATCAAGATCCATATTTTTAATAGCAATGGTCATTTGTTGAACGAATGCCCAAATATTGGGATTAACTGAAAGTGTAGGAAAGGCTCGTGATTTCAATTTGAAAGAGGTGGGGGGGAAGGAGACGCCAGGGATGACGACACTGGCCACACTGAATGATAGCATGTCATCGCCATCGGTTTTTATTTTTTTCGATATAAACAAAAATATAGCAATATTTTTTTTAATAAATATTAATAAAAAAATTTTTTTTCAGTTTAGGCCGATACATAGTTATAGTGTAGTAGTAGTATAGTGGAAGTTATAGTGTTTACAAAATAGGGGATGTTTTATAGCATTTTTATTAATATTTTTTTTTTTTACAGTGATCAGCGATTTTTATTGTGACTGCGACATTATGGAGGACACATCTGACATTTTTGACACATTTTTGGGACCATTGTCATTTATACAGCAATCAATGCTATTTAAATACATTGATTGCTGTATAAATGACAGTTGTAGTGAAGGGGTAACCACTAGGGGGAGAGGAGGGGTTATGGGCTGTGACATGTGTGTTTTTTTTTACATTAGGGGGCGGGCTGACATCTGACGTCATTGATCGGCTTTCCCGATGACCGGGAACAGCCGATCAATGACAGGCAGTGTAGGAAGCATGGGGAGAGGTTTGTTTACACAAACCTCTCCCCGTTTTTTCAGCTCTGTGACCTGATCGCGGGACACCAGCGGCGATCGGGTCCGCTGGTCCCACGGCCGGGGTCACGGAGCTCCCGACCGGGTCGCAAACGCGCCGCTGGTGGCGCGCGCGCGACCCACGGGCAGGCAAATGCAAAATCACGTTTATATATATACGGGATTTTGCCTGCCCGTGCCATTCTGCACACGTATATGTACAAGGCGCGGTCGGGAAGCAGTTAATTCTTCAATGTCCTGAATTTCGCCCAGAGTAGGTACAGAATTAGTAGGAGCCGTAGAGGCTAATGAGGATGAATTGTCATAAATAACTTTATACATTAGCCTTCTTGCAAAAAGATGAATATCTTTCACAAATTTAAATCTGTCAACATCAACTGATGGACAAAATGTGAGACCAAGTTGAAGTACTTTAACTTGATCTTGATCTAAAGTGACCGAGGACAAATTGACAACATCTAATCCTGTATTGCTCTGTGGCTCGAAGTCAGTGAGGGGTCTATCATAGGACTTAGAGGTGACTCTGGCGTTTTCACTAAAAATAGTAGTTTCAATAAACTATTAGATGAGCATCTTAGGGAATGCAATATACAGGGATATGGGAATTATTATTGACATAAACACACACTCACACGGGTTGAACTGTATGGACTAGTGTCTTTATTCAACCTTACTAACTACGCAACTATGTAACTAGCTTAGATATTTTTACAATGCACATCAGGACTTTGTTTCGTAATAACATGCACTATTTCTAAAGGTGCATTTTTGTAAGTAGCAGCATGTTAATTTATAAATGCTCACCCACCTAACAATGTAATACAATATATGGTAGCCTCCCTCACTTGTACAGCCGTGGCCAAAATTTTTATACAAATATTAATTTTCACAAAGTCTGCTTCTCAGTTTTTATGATGGCAATTTGCGTATACTCCAGAATGTTATGAAGAGTGAACAGATGAACTGCAATTAATTGCAAAGTCCATCTTTGCCATCAAAATGAACTTAATCCCATACAAAAAATTTCCACTGAATTTATGAAGAAGGCTTCAGCAAGTCCAGCAAGCACCATGACTGTCTCATACAGTTGATTCAGCTGCGGGATCAGGGCTCCCCTAGTGCAGAGCTTGCTCAGGAATGGCAAGAGGCAGGTGTGAGTATATCTGCAAGCACAGTGAGGAGAATACTATTGGAGGATGGCCTGGTGTCAACAAGGACAGCAAAGAAGCCACTTCTTTCCAGGAAAAACATCAGGGACAGACTAATATTCTGCAAAAGGTACAGGGATTGAACTGCTGAGGACTGGGGTAAAGTAATTTCTTCTAATGAATCCCCTTTCCAATTGTTTGGGGCATCCAGAAATAAAAAAGATCTAAAAACACTGAAGCAGCAGACTTTATGAAAATGTATATTTGTGTCATTCTCAAAACTTGGCCATGGCTGTACAGTATGTTACATAGTTACATAGTTAGCTAGGCTGACAAAAGACACAAGTCCATCCAGTTCAACCCTAAAAAAAAAAAAGAAAAAAAATATCGTACGATCCCCCAAGAGGCAATCGGATTTTCCCTTGATCAACTTTACCTATAAAAGTAAAAAAAGTAAAGTATCCAGGCCTTTCTTAATGTTGTTTCTTCATATCTTTCTTGATCATGTTCAGGAGGCAATCGGATTTTACCCTGGATCAACTTCAGTCTGCAGTCAGCAATTGCAGAATCAGTGGCAGTAGTCTCATGTGATAAAAAGTTTATTTGCAAAGTAAGGATTTAAAACGAAAATACAAAAAGTACCGTATTTATCGGCGTATAACACGCACCGGCGTATAACACGCACCCCAAGTTTTTTTAAGGAAAAAAAGTTTTAGGAGAGAAGTTTAGGGAAAAAAAAAAAACTTACATTTAAGCGTCATTTGCAGCTTGCCCAGCGTCATTTTCAGCTTGCCCAGCGTATTTGCAGCCTTTCCCAGCGTCATTTGAGCCTTTCCCAGCGTCATTTGCAGCCTTTCCCAGCGTCATTTGCAGCCTTTCCCAGCGTCATTTGCAGCCTTTCCCAGCGTCATTTGCAGCCTTTCCCAGCGTCATTTGCAGCCTTTCCCAGCGTCATTTGCAACCTGCCCAGCGTCATTTGCAACCTGCCCAGCGTCATTTGCAACCTGCCCAGCGTAATTTGCAGCTTCCTAGTGTCATTTGCAGCTTCCTAGTGTCATTTGCAGTTCGCCATCATTTAAATTTCCCGCCGCGAGAAATACCGCGCATGCGCGGCCGAAAAAGACCGAACCGCGGCGAAAAAGGCCGAAGTGCGGCCGAAAAAGACCGAGCCGACTGTTCAGCTCCGCTCGAGTCCCGCCTCCCTGCTGTTTCGGGAGCGAGCGCAGGGAGGCGGGACTACGAGCGGAGCTGAACAGCCGGCTCGGTCTTTTTCGGCCGCGCTTCAGCTTTTTCCGGCCTTTTTCGGCCGCGCTTCGGCTCTTTCCGGCCTTTTTCGGCCGCGGTTCGGCCTTTTTCGGCCGCGGTCGCCATTTTTCGGCGCCGCAACCGATTTTTGTCATTTTTTTTTTTTGCGTATAACACGCACCCACGACTTTCCCCCGATTTTAAGGGGGAAAGTGCGTGTTATACGCCGATAAATACGGTATAAAAAACATCAGTTTTCTAAACTTCTACATGTTTAGAATTAGGTCAAATTTGACATTTGCCAAAGTTTCACTGCAGGTATATCTTCCTGGTATATGTATTTTAAACTTCAGTGATTGATTTACCCGAAGTGAATGTATTCAAATGTATTCAAAATCATTCAGATCTGTTCAAAAATGTATGTAGTAGTTTAGCATGCTATAATTCAATGTTAATAGCTGTATTTGCATCAAACAGCTGTTTACAGTAAAATGAAAATTCTAATCATGGTAAAAGCCACAAGAACAATTACAAATGACAAGGTCACATGCGATTTTTGACTGACTCAGAAAAGGTCTGCTTCTGCTTAAAGCAGCGTTCCAGTCCTCCCCATTTTTTTCCTTTTTTTTAAATACTTGGCCACAATTAAGTCCACGTTAAATGCAACATTTAGATAATGATATTATTGCTGTCCTTTTATTTATTGTTTAAATGGTTAAAAACGAACCTGAACCCTGAAGCAGGCAGATCCCATATATGCTGTGGGCATCTGCAGGCCCTCTTGTATTTATTTTCAGAATTTGGTGCAGTTGGCTAACCATCATGCACCTCCCAATCTTGCTCCTACGCAATAATGCCACTGAGCGGCACTCTTTCGTCCTGACATGTTGCTATAGCCCGCAATATGTACCTTGTGCCCTCATAAAATATATAATGCCCGCATCACCTCTAGGTGTAGATTACCCCCCGTGGTCCCGAGCAGAGAGACTCCACTTCCTCCCTGTAGATATTGCACCAAACTCCTCCCGTTCGCGTCTTTTCCGTGCTGGAAATTGCACGAGATTTTGGTATTAGGCAATATCCATGGATTTCTGGGATAGATGATGCCGATATCCCTGGAGTCCATGGGAATCACCTAGTTATGTCCTTGCCTAGACGGCCGGAGCTGGAAGTACCTTACTAGAAGGCATAAATTGGGATAAAATCTTAGGAACCAAGAACGCGGAGGAGAGATGGGTTTGCTTTAAGAGCATATTAAATAAGGGCATTAGCCAATGCATCCCATTGGGTAATAAATTTAATAGAGCGAACAAACGTCCTGGATGGCTTAATTTCAATGTAAAAATGCATATAAAAGCAAAGGAGAAGGCCTTCAAAAAATACAAGGTTGAGGGATCATCATCAGCATTCAGACTTTATAAAGAATGCAACAAGAAATGTAAGGGTGCAATAAGGACGGCTAAGATAGAACATGAAAGACACAAAGCGGAGGAGTATATAAACAGTAAAAAAGGGAGGACAGACCATATTGGCACCATAAAGAATGAGGAAGGACATCTGGTTACAAAGGATGGGGAGATGGCAAAGGTATTGAATTTATTCTTCTCCTCAGTCTTCATGAGGGAATTGGGGGGCTTCGGTAACCAAAACTGCAGTGTTTATCCTCATGACACATCACAGGGAGCACCTCCATGGTTAACAGAGGACAAAATTAAAATTATACTTGGGAAACTTAACATTAATAAATCACTGGGACCAGATGGCTTGCACCCGAGGGTACTTAGGGAACTGGGTCAAGTAATTGCCAGACCATTGTTCCTAATTTTTACTGACAGTCTACTGACTGGAATGGTACCAGCTGATTGGAGAAACGCTAATGTAGCACCAATGTTTAAAAAGGGCCCAAAATACATCCCTGGGAGTTACAGACCAGTTAGTCAATCATCAATAGTATGTAAACTCTTGGAGGGGATGATAAGGAACTATATACAAGATTTTAGTAATGAGAGCGGTATCATTAGCAGTAACCAGCATGGATTCATGAAGAATCGTTCTTGCCAAACCAATTGTCATGAAGGCTCTGCCAGTGGCCGGCGACATGGGGATCCTGCCAGTAATCGGCGCCTCAGCATCCCTGGTTCCCGTTCTCGGTTGCCATTGCGCATGCGCGAGCACGCGCGTGCGAGTGCACGCACGCGCCCGCAGACGAGAGCGCGCGTGCGTGAACGAGTGCGCGCCCCCATTGGCGCCAACGAGGCTATTTAAATCTGTCTGTCACTGACGGTCCCCGCTGTCTGCTCTACAGCGTTCTGTGAGAATACCTGATCTGAAATCTGTTCACCTGTGTTTGACCCGGCTATCCTTGACCTTCCGCTCTGTCTCTGCAAATCGACCTTGGCTTGTCTGTGACCATCCTCTTGTCTTACCCATCTGTACTGCGCTGCCAGCCTGATACCTGACCCGGCCCGTCTGACCACCCAAGTCTGCCTGTGGTTCAAATCTGCATACAGATCCAAGTCTGCCTGTTTGTTCCAGTCTGCATACAGATCCAAGTCTGCCTGTTGTTCCAGTCTGCATACAGATCCAAGTCTGCCCGTTGTTCCAGTCTGCATACAGATCCAAGTCTGCCTGTTGTTCCAGCCTGCACACAGCTCCAGCTTACCTGTTGTTCCAGTCTGCACACAGATCCAAGTCTGCCTGTTGTTCCAGCCTGCACACAGTTCCAGCTTACCTGTTGCTCCAGTCTGCACACAGATCCAAGTCTGCCTGTTGTTCCAGCCTGCACACAGTTCCAGCTTACCTGTTGTTCCAGTCTGCACACAGTTCCAGCTTACCTGTTGTTCCAGTCTGCATACAGTTCCTGTCTGCCTGTTGTTCCAGCCTGCACACAGTTCCAGCTTACCTGTTGTTCCAGTCTGCACACAGTTCCTGTCTGCCTGTTGTTCCAGTCTGCACACAGATCCAGCCTACCTGTTATTACCTACTTACCTCAAACCGCTGAGCTGATCCAGGGAGCTCTCGTACCGGTCTTGTTGTTCCTGCCAGGCACCTGTGCCCCTCCTGACTCCTGGTCCTACTGTCACATCACCAGGGGACCGGCGAGCGGGAGCCGCAAGGGAGGCCCTTCTCTGCTAATCAGACTCACCACTACCAGGGGCGTGACAGTAGCAGACAGCCATGTCTGAGTCTGAGCAGGGGGCCTCTCCTATGGAAGGACTGTGCCAACACCTGGCGGGACTGACCAAGGCGGTAAAGAACCTTCAGCAGGGATACACCCGGTTGGAAGAACGGGTGCTGGCCCTATCCAACCCGGTCGGTCCCGTGGGACCCTCTCTACCACCAGCACCCCCATCTGGGGTAGGTTCAGGTCTGTCGGTGGTAATGCTTCCCCCAGAGCCCCGGGTCCCAACCCCTGAGAGGTTCTCGGGGGCCCGTAACCTTTTTCGGGACTTCCGCAATTCTTGTGAACTATTTTTCGCACTACAGCCACGCACCTTTTCCCTGGAAGCCACCAAGGTGGGCTTCGTGATCTCCCTACTTTCCGGAGATCCGCGGACCTGGGCCCACTGCCTACTAGAACAGAAGGACCCTGCATTGGCCAATCTTGCTTCATTTTTTGACACTATGGCCCAACTTTATGAGGACCCCCAACTCTCAGTGACCGCAGAGACCACTCTGCGCACCCTCCAGCAGGGACGAAGGCCCGTAGAGGACTACGTAGCGGACTTTAGGCGCTGGGGTGCGGACACACAGTGGAACGACGCGGCCCTTCGTCACCAGTTCCGCCTAGGACTTTCTGAGGCACTGAAAGACGAACTGGCAAGAGTTGGGGTGCCCCAGACCTTGGACACTCTGATCAACCTGGCCATTCAGATTGACCGGCGACTGAGAGAATGCAGGACTGAACGTGCCTCCAGTTTTTCTCGTCCTACATGGATGCTTCCTAAAGCCCCGAGTCATCTGCAACCCGGTTCTGCCCACCGACCTGCACCTCTTCCCGATTCCTCGGAGCCCATGCAGCTGGGGCTCCTGAGGCCTTCTCTAGCCCCAGAGGAACGTCAACGACGTCGGACCAACAACTTGTGCCTCTACTGCGGTGAGCCCGGGCACTACGTGAGGAACTGCCCAGCCAAGGCTCGTAAGTGCCCCCTCATGCCTGCCAGCCTTCTGGACTCTTCAAACCAGATTTCCTCTCACCTTGCCCTCTCTGTCTCGTTTCAGCTTCCGGGAAGAATCCTCCAGGTACCCGCCATTATTGATTCTGGGGCATGCAGCTGCTTCATGGACTCTTCATTTGCTGCCCAACACCAGATTCCTCTCCAGTCTAAGGTCCATGGACTATCAGTTTACCTGGCGGACGGCTCCTCCATCCGGTCAGGCCCAGTAACACAGGAGACCACCCCGTTGCCCATGACCATCTCGGGCAACCACCGGGAACTACTCTGCCTGGACATTATCTCTTCTCCATTATCTCCTGTAATTCTGGGCATGCCGTGGCTGAAGGCCCACAACCCAGTTATCGACTGGGCCACTGGGATGGTCTCCTTTTCCTCCCCGTACTGTCAGATGTCTTGCGGGCCTTCTAACTCTTCCCGGGTGGCCACTCTGCTAAGTATGGACTCTGAGGTGGACCTCCGTCAGGCCATTCCCCAGGCCTACCACGAATACCTGGACGTTTTCAGTAAACAGGCAGCAGAGGTGCTCCCACCTCATAGGGCTTATGATTGCCCCATTGAACTATTTCCTGGAGCAGAAATTCCCTTTGGAAGGGTCTTCCCCCTGACAGAGGTGGAGCAAGGCAAACTCAAGGAATATATTGAGGAGAATCTCAGGAAGGGCTTCATCCGCCCATCTACCTCTCCAGCGGGTGCCGGCATATTCTTCGTGGAGAAGAAAGACCACACCCTCCGGCCCTGTGTGGACTATCGAGAACTAAATAATATAACGGTTAAGAACCGTTACCCTCTCCCACTGGTCCCCGAATTATTTCAGAGACTTGGTACGGCCACCATCTTTACAAAACTTGACCTTCGAGGGGCCTATAACCTGGTGCGCATTAAAGATGGAGGTGAGTGGAAGACGGCCTTCCGGACACGTTATGGGCATTACGAATACCTCGTAATGCCCTTCGGCCTATGCAATGCCCCTGCAACATTCCAATACTTTATTAACGATGTACTCCGGGACTGCCTGGACTTGTTTGCCGTTGTATATTTGGATGACATCTTGATCTTCTCTCCCTCTCTAGAATCCCACCGCAGACATGTCAAGGAGGTCCTGGGCCGGCTCCGTATCCACGGTCTGTATGCTAAGGCAGAGAAGTGCCAATTCGAACAGGAGAGTATTCCCTTCCTTGGGCTGATCATCTCAAGCACGGGCATCAAGATGGATCCCCAGAAGATCTCTGCCATCTTGGAATGGCCTACTCCGGCAGACAAGAAAGGCATTCAGCGGTTTATTGGCTTTGCCAATTTTTACCGTAAATTCATTAACCACTTCAGCCCCGGACCAATTTGCAGCTAAAGGACCAGGCCCCTTTTTGCAATTCGGCACTGCGTCGCTTTAACTAACAATTGCGCGGTCATGCGACGTGGCTCCAAAACAAAATTGGCGTCCTTTTTTTCCCACAAATAGAGCTTTCTTTTGGTGGTATTTGATCGCCCCTGCGGTTTTTATTTTTTGCGCTATAAACAAAAATAGAGCGACAATTTTGAAAAAAATGCAATATTTTTTACTTTTTGCTATAATAAATATCCCCAAAAAATATATAAAAAAACATTTTTTTTCCTCAGTTTAGGCCGATACGTATTCTTCTACATATTTTTGGTAAAAAAAATCGCAATTAGCGATTATTGATTAGTTTGCGCAAAAGTTATAGCGTTTACAAAATAGGGGATAGTTTTATAGCATTTTTATTAATATTTTTTTTTTTATTAGTAATGGCGGCGATCAGCGATTTTTATTGTGACTGCGACATTTTGGCGGACACATCGGACATTTTTGACACATTTTTGGGACATTTGTCATTTATACAGCAATCAGTGCTATTTAAATAGCACTGGTTCCTATGTAAATGACAGTTGTAGTTAGGGGGTTAACCACTAGGGGCGGGGAGGAGTCAGTGTGACGTGTGTGTTTTTTTTTACAGTAGGGGGCGTGGCTGTACGTGTGACGTCATTGATCGGCGTTCCCGATGACAGGGAACCGCCGATCACTGACAGTCAGTGTAGGAAGCGCAGGGAGAGGTTTGTTTACATAGACCTCTCCCCGTTCTTCCGCTCCGTAACCCGATCGCGGGATACCAGCGGCGATCGGGTCCGCTGGTCCCGCGGCCGGGGTCACGGAGCTCCCGACCGGGTCGCGAGCGCGCCGCTAGCGGCGCGCGCGCGACCCACGGGCAGGCACATGCACGATCACGTACAGGTACGTGATTCTGCCTGCCCGAGCCATTCTGCTGACGTATATATGCAGTGGCCGGTCGGGAAGCGGTTAAAGGGTTCTCCGCCATTGTGGCACACTTCATCCCTATGAAGGGCACCCCCTCAGCTCCAGAGACAGCACGGGTCTTCATCAGGGAAATTGTCCGACTCCACGGGGTACCGGCTAGTATAGTCTCGGACCGAGGGGTGCAATTCACCTCTCGATTCTGGAGGTCCCTGTGCCAGTCCTTGGATATTGAACTTGCTCTCTCGTCTGCCTACCACCCTCAGTCCAATGGGCAGACGGAGCGGACCAATCAGACCCTAGAGCAGTATCTGCGCTGCTTTTCCTCCTTTGCCCAAGATGACTGGATCTCCCTCCTGCCCCTGGCTGAGTTCGCCTATAATAACGCCCCCCACTCTGCCACCAAACAGACCCCCTTTTTTGCAAACTACGGGTTTCACCCTGCATTCCTGCCTAACTCTCTCCCTGACTGCACTGTGCCAGCAGTCCAAGAACGGATCAATTTCTTCTCCACCAATAACCAACTTCTCCAAGAAACCATGACCAGGACTCAGAAGTACAATAAAGCCATCTTCGACAAGAAGAGACGGGGAGAATTGGTGCTTGCTCCGGGTGAAACCGTATGGCTATCCACCACCAACCTAAAATTGGCCTGCCCCTCACGGAAACTGGGCCCCAAATTCTTGGGCCCCTTCCCGGTCAAGAGAAGGATCAACGAGGTGGCTTACGAATTGGAACTCCCGGATTCACTGAAGGTTCACCCAGTGTTCGATGTGTCCTTGCTGAAGCCCTCGGTTAGTAATCCCTTTCCCAATAGGAGGGCCATCCCTCCTGACCCAGTCCTGGTGGATGGGGAAGAGGAGTTTGAGGTGGAGGCTATCCTTAATTTCAGGAGAAGGCAGAACCAAAACCAGTTCCTAATCAAGTGGAAGGGGTATGGCCCCGAAGAAAATTCCTGGGAGCCCGAGGAGAACATCCACGCTAAGAGTCTAGTCCAGTCTTTTAAGAGGGCCCATCCTGAGAAATTTGCCCAGAAGGGCATCCGGAGGCTGCCCCTTAGGGGGGGGCAATGTCATGAAGGCTCTGCCAGTGGCCGGCGACATGGGAATCCTGCCAGTAATCGGCGCCTCAGCATCCCTGGTTCCCGTTCTCGTTGCCATTGCGCATGCGCGTGCGTGAACGAGTGCGCGCCCCCATTGGCGCCAACGAGGCTATTTAAATCTGTCTGTCACTGACGGTCCCCGCTGTCTGCTCTACAGCGTTCTGTGAGAATACCTGATCTGAAATCTGTTCACCTGTGTTTGACCCGGCTATCCTTGACCTTCCGCTCTGTCTCTGCAAATCGACCTTGGCTTGTCTGTGACCATCCTCTTGTCTTACCCATCTGTACTGCGCTGCCAGCCTGATACCTGACCCGGCCCGTCTGACCACCCAAGTCTGCCTGTGGTTCAAATCTGCATACAGATCCAAGTCTGCCTGTTGTTCCAGTCTGCATACAGATCCAAGTCTGCCTGTTGTTCCAGTCTGCATACAGATCCAAGTCTGCCTGTTGTTCCAGTCTGCATACAGATCCAAGTCTGCCTGTTGTTCCAGCCTGCACACAGCTCCAGCTTACCTGTTGTTCCAGTCTGCACACAGATCCAAGTCTGCCTGTTGTTCCAGCCTGCACACAGTTCCAGCTTACCTGTTGCTCCAGTCTGCACACAGATCCAAGTCTGCCTGTTGTTCCAGCCTGCACACAGTTCCAGCTTACCTGTTGTTCCAGTCTGCATACAGTTCCTGTCTGCCTGTTGTTCCAGCCTGCACACAGTTCCAGCTTACCTGTTGTTCCAGTCTGCACACAGTTCCTGTCTGCCTGTTGTTCCAGTCTGCACACAGATCCAGCCTACCTGTTATTACCTACTTACCTCAAACCGCTGAGCTGATCCAGGGAGCTCTCGTACCGGCCAGGTACTTGTGCCCCTCCTGACTCCTGGTCCTACTGTCACATCACCAGGGGACCGGCGAGCGGGAGCCGCAAGGGAGGCCCTTCTCTGCTAATCAGACTCACCACTACCAGGGGCGTGACACCAATCTACTAACCTTCAATGAGGAGGTGAGTTGCCAGCTAGATAAAGGAAGGCCCGTAGATGTGGTGTATCTGGATTTTGCAAAATCATTTGACACAGTTCCCCATAAACGTTTACTGTACAAAAAAAGGTCCGTTGGCATTGACCATAGGGTGAGTACATGGATTGAAAACTGGCTACAAGGGCGAGTTCAGAGGGTGGGGATAAATGGGGAGTACTCAGTATGGTCAGGGGTGGGTAGTGGGGTCCCCCAGGGTTCTGTGCTGGGACCAATCCTATTTAATTTGTTCATAAACAACCTGGAGGATGGGGTAAACAGTAGAATCTCTGTATTTGCGGACGATACTAAGCTAAGCAGGGCAATAACTTCTCCGCAGGATGTGGAAACCTTGCAAAAAGATCTGAACAAATTAATGGGGTGGGCAACTATGTAAGTCCTCCATACTACAAAAAAATGTTGCCCATTTGTAGAGGAAGATGGGCATTGGATTGATCACGAGTTAAAAAAAACAAGTGGAACTCCAATTTAAGTCTCTAAATGATTCTGACCACCATTATTAAATGCATTATAATAAGCACACTTTTTTGATATAGGGATTAGAATGCATTGTAAATATTTTTTGTAGTACATGCCAAATCAAAACTAAAACTAAAAACATCCATTTTATTTCACACGATTTATATTTTACACAGTTTGCACTATAATGGTCCTTTCACACTGTTGAGTCTATTCCATTCAGAGCTAAATAGGATGGGTGGCACTTTTGTGACATCTGTGCCCATAAATTTTTTGTCTGTATATTGACATCACCGCTGGACGCAATAGCACTGGATGCAATGCTGCTGGAATTGTGTTCATTTGGGTCCATCAGGCTACCCTGAATCCATCAGATTTAGGCCACTGTCCTTTTCCATCTATTTAGGACACAGTTCTTTTCAAATTTTTCCAGACCTGGATGAACTTGAAGGTAGGCACGTGTAAACCGATACACTTCTCTTTACCTCTACAGTATCTTCCCATAGACCTGCATGGACTTTCCAAGCAGGTTCACTTGAAAAACCAACAGGCAGATGATGGAAAAGCCTATGTCAAAAGATTATGAAATTAACAGCTACAAATCTGGTTCCATCTTGTATACTTGGTTTACTAGTTTATTTTAACAGTATTAAGCTCAAAAACAATGGAATTAATATATTCCAGCCTACGGATCCTTAAATGTGGTGACTGTATTCATTTTTTAAACTTTTTTAAATTTTATTTTCATCTGGTGATCTGACCAGTAACACAATTCATGTCTTAAGCCCCATACACACGGTCGGATTTTCCGATGGATTCTGTCCTATCAGACAATGTTGTCGGAAATTCCGACCGTGTGTAGGCACCATCGGACAGTTTCCATCGGATTGTCCGACGGACAAAGTCCTATCTCCTGCTGGATAGATTTTTTGACAACAAAGTCCGATCACACCAAATCCGATCGTGTGTAGCGAATTCCGACGGACAAAGTGCTACGCATGCTCAGATTACATTACAAGACCAAAGCTATTGGCTACTAGCCTCTACGTAGTCCCGTCGTAGGCAACAAACGTCACCACGTTGAGAATGATCGGATTTTCCGACAACTTTGTCCGACCGTGTGTACGCAAAACCAACATCGGACAAAGTACGACGGACATGATCCGACGGACCTTGTCCTCGGATAATCCGAGCGTGTGTATGGGGCTTTAGAGTGTTTTTACTCCATTGGAGAAGCAACTAAAGCCCCATACACACGCTCGGACAATCCGCGGACCAGGTCAGTCAGACTTTGTCCGACGTACTTTGTCCGATGTTGGCGTTGCGTACACACGGTCGGACTAAGTTGTCGGAATATCCGGTCCGGAAGAACGTCGTGACGTAAGTCGTCGTCCACGAGATTACAAAAGGGAAGTTCAGCACCACGTCAGGCACCCGTTGGGCTCCTTCTGCTGATCCCGTGTTTATCGAGAGTTAGTGGAAGTTTGGTGACTTAAGATTCGCGCTTCTCAGTTTTCTGACTCAGATCGTTACTGCTCTTCAGTTTGTGCTTGTCGTGCGTATCTGTTTATTAGTGCGTGTAGTCAGTTCGCATTTGTTGGTCATTGCGGCCTATATCTTGATATAGGACGCTTTGATTTGCACTGCTTATTGTCTGCTCGTTGCTGGTATTCACTTCGTTCTTTCAGGCCTTGCTGTTTATCGGTGCTTTCTGTTTGTCCGTTCTGACCAGCCGACCTTTTGTGACCTTCTGAGCGATGTTTCCCGTGCGTACTCGTCGCCGAGTTCGTGCTGTACGCGGAATTGGTGTCGGGCTTTTAGCTTTGACCCAAGACCCGTCCATGAACAGAGTGACGAGGAGTATGTGGACCAAGAATTGGTTGCTTCAGCGTGACCAGTTCTCGCACATGCCTTTGCTTCGTGAGATCCGGGAGAATAATCCTGATGATTTCAGGAACTTTCTCAGGATGACGGACCCCGATTTTCACCGTCTTTTGGCTTTGCTGACCCCCTTTATCAGCCGGCAGGATACCTGCATGAGACAAGCCATTACTCCGGAGCAGAGGCTTGTTGCCACGTTGAGGTACTTGGCGACAGGGAGAAGTCTTCAGGATTTGAAGTTCTCTTCAGGTATCTCTCCCCAGGCCCTGGGAATCATTATTCCAGAGACCTGTTCTGCCATCATTCAGGTCCTGCAGGAGGACTATATTAAGGTAACATTTCTACTTTACTATTCCCTTCTATGTATGCTCTGTTTGCTAATGACTTGTATTTTTGACCTCCTTCCCTAATTACCATGATTGCAATATGTTCTAATATGCTGTGCCCCTTTTCTCCTTCATGCATTTTTCCCTTCACTTACCTCACCAGCATGCTCTTCTGCCCCAATAGACACCTATGGCCTAGTCACTTAAGCAATGTCTTTTGTCTGCTGCATAGTATTGTTTGCCCCAAAACACCCCCTAAAATATGCACAAATGTTTGCTGTGTGGTTTACTTCATGTAGAGCCCCCTTTTTTTGTTCTTTTGGTGGGGGGGGGGCAAACTCATTAGGAACCCCCTCCCCCAACTGCTCTGTCAGATGGTACCAATCCTTTATCTGCTGGCTTTCCCAAGGTCCATACACACTATATACCTACCTCTTTATAGTGCGCATCTTTAGGGATGAATTCAGCAAAGCATGTAGTGCAAGGGACTGCCTCCATACATTCCATTTCCTATTTTTTTGTCTTCTTTCCCTCCTATTAGCTTGCTTGGTAATTTAATAATGTCACACTGTGCCTGCCTTTTTTGGGGGGGGGGGGGGGGTTGAAATGTTATTTGATCTTTCCTGTGGCCTGCCAATAGTGTTAAGTACAGAGGGTCTGGCCAAACTAGCCCACATTATTGAGCCATTTGCCAATCAATGAAGTGCAGAGGGTTAGCTGTCCACCACCCCCCCCCCCAAAACCCCTAGTTATTGCCAATGGCCCATCAGAAGTGGGGGGATTGATGGGGGGGGTGAGTAATCTGTGAAGGGGAGCCTCTACTTTTCTGTGCAAATACTTTCCAGCCTCCAATTTTAGACAATGCTCTTGTTCCAAGATGTTGATTGTCTAATCTGCTTGCAATGTTTAGGTGCAAAGTGACTAATTTTTTTTTTTCTTGTTTCACTCCACAGTTCCCTTCCACGCC
Source organism: Lithobates sylvaticus (assembly GCA_028564925.1). Taxonomy (NCBI): domain Eukaryota; kingdom Metazoa; phylum Chordata; class Amphibia; order Anura; family Ranidae; genus Lithobates; species Lithobates sylvaticus. The sequence goes on along the minus strand of CM053030.1, from coordinate 340,115,050 downwards.
ACAGGAATGGCAGACTGTGGCCTCCCACTTTGCCAGCCGTTGGGACTTTCCTAACTGCGGAGGGGCAATTGATGGAAACACGTCCGCATCGTCCCACCGCCCAACTCGGGGTCCTACTATTATAATTATAAAGGGTTTAATAGTGTAGTGATGTTGGCGGTGGTGTCGGCAACATACGAGTTTATGTATGTGGACGTGAGGATGAACGGCCGGATATCGGATGGTGGGGCCATTACGCACACGGAGTTCTACTGGCGTCTCCAAAGTGGCAGTCTGTGCTTGCCACCTCCAGAGGAGAATGCCGAAGGACTCCCCTTCGTCTTTGTCGCAGATGAAGCGTTTGCGTTGACTCCCCATGTGATGAGGCCGTTCCCGATGAGGACCCTCACCCCGGACCAGAGGGTCTTCAACTACAGGCTGTCCAGAGCCAGAAGAGTTGTGGAGAACGCTTTTGGCATCCTGGCCAGCCGCTTCCGCCTGTTCCTGACGGCATTTAACTTGGCGGAATACAAACTGAACCACATAGTTCTTGCCTGTTGCATATTGCACAACTTCCTCAAAAGACATAACAGGAACTATGTGGTGCCCGTTGGCCCAGATGTGGAGGGCCCTCCAAATGCCGAACTCACAGCCCTTCGAGTGGCACGTCCAGGCTTGCCCCCTCTAAATGCCCGTGTGGTCCGGGACCAATATATGCAGTACTTTGTGGGTAGGGGGGCCATTGCTCTGCCTGACGATGTGTGAGAGGCATTTTTTAATAAATCTGATATTTTAACCAACCTATGATTTCATGTCATTTCAGTCTTCTTTTTAGCTTATTTTACTTTGACATTTTTTCCCTTTGCCTTCGACAGTGGGAATGCACTTTCTGGGCAAAAGGAGGTAACAGTCTCTTCTTCCCAAAAAGATTATTCTCATGTTGTGTGTTTGCTACCTAATCTTTGGTCTAGAGAAGGTTTGTACTGCATAACTGACACCCAAAATACTCCTTTTCATCACCAGGTCTGACATGTGTGTATTCTCCAAAATGCTGTGCTCCGTGTTTTCGTACAAAGCACTGTGGGTGTCATTTACATAAGTCAAATCCGCTATGCTCTACAAGTGCATTGAAAAAGTTCCCCGGGAAAGAAAATTGGAGTGCAAAGTGGATTTGCCTTTAGTAAATAACACCCATTGCCCCCCATATCCTTTTCATTTTACATACATAATGCATTGTGTTTTTTAAATAAGGAAGCCACACATTTAGAAAAATAAAAGTTTACTAGGAAAACATTCCCAAGTGCGTTTACAATCTTCACGCCAAAACTGACAACATCTTGGTTATTTACAACATTGTTTACAAACATTCCGCAATTGGTAAAACCAGGCATGGAGCAAAACAGAACCTAGGAACTTGGAAAGTTCAACTTTGTAAAGTGAAGACAAGATCAGACATGACTATATGTTCAAAGTGTGTTTGATCTTGCCTTCATCACATGGGGGGGTCACCCCCGAAAAGTGGAAATTTGGAACATGCACACAATTTGGGACTGAAAATGGTCATTAGATGGTAAAACACATGCCTAGAAGCTTCAAAAGTGCCATTTTCCATCATGGGGATGAATGGACGTTTTTTGGGGTGCAACCCCTTCACCACAACCACTTTCGTAGTTCGTAAAGTGTTTGCACCCCCAAAAAAACGTTGCCATTCATCCACCATGGTGGGAGCTAGCACATGTGGACACAATGTGTGCATGTTCCAAATTTCAGACAGTTTTTAAGTTGCAAATGTGTTCTGAAGCTGGCACAAATGTGTGTTAATTACTTGGTGCGTTTTCATATTTTTCCTAAAACATCAATGATGTTCTTCAATTTTTGTTGAACATCATTGATGTTTTGCTTTATGTAATCTAGATCTCGATTGCAGACCATTATCTCTCCGATGAGTACGTGGGCACTCTCTGTGGTAAAGTGCGATTTTTCTTCCACAACATCCACGTCACCTAAAAACCACAAACAAACAAAAATGGGGTGTTGGAAATGAGGCAGCCATACATGGATTAGCTTACCAGTAGCTGTGTTCTCCCACACTCACCTGTTGTGGTGACAATTTCTCCAAGTTCGATGATCTCTCCTTCCTCCTCCTCCTCCTCCTCTGCTTCTGCTCTTTCCCCTTTTTTGGTAGGTGTTGGTTTGGGGTTTTCCTCAGACGGCCCAAGTTTTCGCTCCCCTATGAGAATGTCCAAAAGGAAGATTTAGCAACACAAGCTATTGAGGGCAGAAATAGGAAATGACAAACATTGCTTGAAAGTGACGGACACTATTTTAGTTTGGCCAGTTACAAATGTCAACTACATGAATGAAGTCACTTTGTAAAGGTGCTAAACTGACTAGCTTTTTGGTAGAAGTTTGTGTGATGGAGACCCCCCTCTAGTATCCACTGGAGCACATGTGTGGAAAAGCATAATAAAAAGGGGGTTTGGGTGTCCCAGCACTAGTGCTCTAGAGTCCAGATGGGTAAACAGCTACTGAGTGACCTCTCCTTTACATTGAATAAATTGGCTTTACATTCTTGATGACATTTCTAGTGAGAACAAACTTCCTTTCCCCCAAAAAAACACCAAACATCGTATTATAAGTGGCCGAACGATCGAGGTTGCGTACGATCGAATGCACACACACACGACCATGACAGTGGCAGAAAGATCGAGGCTGAGTACGATCGAATGCACAGACGAACCTGAAAGTGGCCATTTTGGAATGTACAACTTGGTAAAAATCAAAACACAATGGAGCAGTATGCAAGCAAGAAATCAAACACAAAACACAACTACTTACTTTTTTGAAGAATTCTCTTGATCTTTCTGTACTGATCGGCCTCCCTCAGTTTCAGGTCTGACCAGCGTTTCCTGAGTTGCTCCTTGGATCGTTGTACCCCAAAATTATTGTACAGCCTTCTCACAACTTTAGACATGATCTTGGCCTTGCGGACATTGGGGTTGAGGTAAGGCCCATACTTCCCATCATAGTCGCTCCTCTTTAATATGTCCACCATCTCCAACATTTCTCCAAATGACATATTGGAGGCCTTGAATTTCAGGTTCCGGATCGGGACGTTTCTGCCTCCGGACTTTCCTCGTCCACCTCCTCGTTGGGGGGATATTTGGGGCGCACCTGCTGTGTCCCCGCCATGTGCGCTCCCCACTGCGCCGTAAAGAGAAGGGGTGGGGAATAGACGAGAAAGATCGTCAGGGGCGGGCGGAGTTTGACGCATGCGCACTGTATATAAAACGTCACACGCCTGTGTCGTAGCCACGATCTGGGAGACGAGGGGAGAGAAAGCTCACGCACGAGACGATCGCTACAAACGAAGGTACAATTTGACGTTGGTACATAACTAGCCTAGACTGATTAGAACTTGAGGCTTCTTTATGGAGAAGATTAGGAGAGTTTAGGCTGACATTATTTATATTGTTTTGTGTGGCGTTGTGTCTTGCAGAGGTGATGGAGGCCTTCTACGACGTGAGCTTTCTACCCCTCTTCATTGATAAATACCGGCAATTCCCCCTCTTATGGCAGGCAAAACACAGGGATTATAGCAACAGACCAAAGAGGTACGCAGCCCTGCTGAAACTGGTGGCATTTGTAAAGCCTACCCTGCCCATGGCAACCGTCGCAAACTTAAAAGTGAAGATCACCAACATGAAGACTACCTATTTCCGGGAGCGCAATAAGGTCCTGAAGTCACAAGCATCTGGAGCTGCAGCAGCTGATGTCCATGTCCCCACGCTCTGGTACTATGACAGGCTCCACTTTCTCAAAGACCAGGCTACTGTCAGGAAGTCACTCTCGACTCTTCCTTGCACGCGTCCTTCCACGCACGCCACCCTTGATGAGGATTCCGAGGACCAACCTGGGCCTTCCAGTCAGGAATATGTGCAGGTGCCCAGCTTGTTCCAGGTATAGTAGTTTTGGAACCAGTTTGTTGAATAATGAATGATGTTCAGTTAATTCAGGATCCCCAATTGCTTATTTCCTAACGTGATTGACATATCAACAGACAGTGGTGTGGGAGACATTTTTGGGAAGAATCTAAACTGCAGGGCTGAGAATTGTATGGTTTTGTATTTGAAAACATTTTGCAACAGTCACTAGATGAGAATTGTGTGTGTTTGATGAACAAATAACTGAAACTATGTCCCTTTTTCAGACACAGGAAGACCTCAGCCAGGAGGTGGCTGTGGAAGGTGGCAGTCAGGAGGAGGCAGGGGGTAGTGGCAGCCAACAGGGGGGTAGGCGTAGGAGCCTGACTGTCTCCCAAGTCTCTCCCCTCCGCCTTCCCTACAGAAGGGCGAAAAACATGGGGGAGGTGGGAGAGTCAGCGCTCCAGCTGATAAAAGATGCCTCAGCCTCCCTCTATGCCACACCCACCTACGAGGAGGCCTTTGCCTCCTTGGTTACAAGTAAATTTACGGGTATGGAGGCGGGGCAACGCAGCATGTGTGAGGAGGTCATCCTCAAAATACTAAATGAGGGGATGGCTGGGGAGATGACTCCCCTCACACATGTTTGCGAGAGTGACCTTGCTCCGCCTCCTCCTCCTCCTTCTGCCACCCCACCAGCACCAGCACCAGCACCACGGCGTGGAAGGAAGCGTACAAGGAAGACAAGAGAGTGACAACCTGGACTCAGTCTGGTCTGAGAGAAGATGGAGCCTCTCGTAGTACCAGAGCCTGGGGACCTAGATGGCATCTGCTGCAGTTCCGGATGTTTTGGACTTCAGGACCAGATTGCGCTCCCTTATTATTTAGATAGGTAGTCTTCATGCCCCCAATTGTTTAAGTCTGTAAAATGATGGTTGCCATGGGTGTCCAAGGCTTTGCAAATTCCCCAAGTTTCACCATGGCTGCGTTCCTCTTTGGTCTGTTGCTGAGACCTAAATAAAGGTTTTTTTGATTTGAAATAATCATTGACTATTGTGTTTTACTTTTCTACAATGACAGTTTTTCTTTGAGTAGGCAGGTACATTTCACTAATCCTAGAATTAACAAGGGGCACCAACAACCAACAAACTCCTAGTAAATGTAAGCAAGAAATACAAATGTTAATAATGTGGTTTTGCTAAGTTGAGACATACAAACCCCCTCCAAAAAAAAAAAAATCTCCTTCAAATATGTATTCCCCCAAAAAAAAAAAATCTGGGTAAAAAAATAAGAAAGATTGTATTACGATCTGAGTAAAAATAAACATGTAGTGTATAAATGCTGCAAAGTAATAAAGAAGTAAGTTTGTGAGAAGTGCGGGTGAATAGGAGCAGCTAAAAGATGTCATTCTTGTTGCATTGTAAAGAAAAAGAGAATGCGCTGCATTAAAGACATTTTAACATTGCAGCGTGACGAATGTGCTGTGTCGATTAGGAAAGGTAGTTTTACCTGACCGAGCGCTTCCGTCACAGAATTTCTTCTGAGCATGCGTAGCACTTTGTCCGTCGGACAAGCGTACACACGCTCGGATTTGGTGTGATCGGACCGGGTTGACGGGAAATCTTTCCAGCAGGAGATAAGACTTTGTCCGACGGACAAACCGACGAACACTGTCCGATGGTGCATACACACGGTCTGATTTTTCAACAACCTTGTCCGATCGGACCAAATTGATGAAAAAGTCCGACCGTGTGTATGGGGCTTTAGACACATTTGAACAGTAGCAATTTCATCTATGAAGAGAGTAGTGTTAGATGCTCTAGAAGATTTAGGTGGACTAATTAAAGCCAAACTCCAGATAACACTGTTTATGCAGTTACAGCAACAGTTTTTTTCTTATTTATTTCTATATTTAAGGTTTTGCTTAAAGCGGAGGTTCACACAAAAATTGAACCTCTGCTTTTCAGAACCCTCCCCCCCTCTGGTGTCACATTTGACACCTTTCAGGGGGGAGGGGGGTGCAGATACCTGTCTAAGACTGGAGTCTATGCCTCTTCCTGTCCTGGCGCGCTGTCTGCTGGGACACACACGTGTCCCAGAGACAGCGCGGACCATTCCCATTGCGCTGCGTGACTCGCAGTAGGGAACCGGGAAGTGAAGCCGCAAATGCTTCACTTCCTGATTCCCTCACCGAGAATGGCGCCGGCAGCAGCTGAGAGCCGAGCGATTGCTCGGCCTCGGCTGCCGACATCGCTGGACTCCAGGAAAGGTAAGTGTCCATTTATTAAATGTCAGCAGCTGTAGTATTTGTAGCTGCTGGCTTTAAATAATTTTTTTTTGGGTGGACTCCCTCTTTAAATTAATAAAAGCTGATCATTGTAAGCACTCCTGTCATTGTCAAATGGTCTGTCTCAATCCTTTAACTGCCAATTTTGCTGGACATCTTGGTCTGTTAACCGCTTCCCGACCGCCTCATGCACATATACGTGTGCAGAATGGCACGGGCAGGCAAAATCACGTACCTGTACGTGATCCTTTAAATGCCTGCCCGTGGGTCGCATGCGCGCGCGCCAGTCGGGAGCTCCGTGACCCCGGCCTCGGGACCATCGGACCCGATCGCCACTGGTGTCCCACGATCGGGTTACGGAGCTGAAGAACGGGGAGAGGTATATGTAAACAAACCTCTCCCTGTGCTTCCTACTCTGCCTGTCATTGATTGGCTGTTCCCGGTCATCGGGAAAGCCGATCAATGATGCCAGACGTCAGCCCCGCCCCCTAATGTAAAAAACACACACACACGTCACAGCCCATAACCCCTCCCCTCCCCTAGTGGTTAACCCCTTCACTACAACTGTCATTTATACAGGAATCAATGCATTTAAATAGCATTGATTGCTGTATAAATGACAATGGTCCCAAAAATGTGTCAAAAATGTCCGATGTGTCCGCCATAATGTCGCAGTCACAATGAAAATCGCTGATCACCGCCATTACTAGTAAAAAAAAAAATATTAATAAAAATGCTATAAAACTATCCCCTATTTTGTAAACGCTATAACTTTTGCGCAAACCAATCAATAATCGCTAATTGCGATTTTTTTACCAAAAATATGTAGAAGAATACCTATCGGCCTAAACTGAGGAAAAAAAAATTTTTTTAATATATTTTTTTGGGGATATTTATTATAGCAAAACGCAAAAAATATTGCATTGTTTTCAAAATTGTCGCTCTATTTTTGTTTATAGCGCAAAAAATAAAAACCGCAGGGGCGATCAAATACCACCAAAAGAAAGCTCTATTTGTGGGAAAAAAAGGACGCCAATTTTGTTTGGGAGCCACGTCGCATGACCGCGCAATTGTCAGTTAAAGCGACGCAGTGCCGAATCGCAAAAAGGGGCCTGGTCCTTTGGCTGCCAATTGGTCCGGGGCTGAAGTGGTTAAAGAAAGATAAAAAATAACTTAATAGCTAGATGAACAGGTAAAAATAAAGAGAAAAGGGAAATGAATGCAGCCACCACATCAAGAACTGGTAAGCTTCAATATATTACATTTATATCTTTGGGTTTACAAAATAATACCAAATAATTACCTAATTAAAGGATATATTCTTACACTGCACTCTTGTTGATAACAGAAACATGAACCCTTACATTGCAAAACATACCTGTGAACACTGCTTTAGGCTGATCCTGTACCCACTTGTGAATGTTGGTTTCTAATAGAGGCTGCCAAGACACTCTGATTCTGACCTTCCATAACCCCGAAGTGCAACAAATGTCACAACACTTCATATTCCAGCATGTATAAGGATTTATAGTATTGGAAAGTACATGGCTCTGACAGGACCTCACTTGGTCGACATGTTGTCACCCATCATAATTACATAATGCCAAAAATTTCATTTGCTGCTCTCGATCGGGTACACCTTCCCGATCGAGGTGGCGATTGGAACAAGTTACTGCTCCAAATAGAGCAAAAGGGGATATATACTCTCCAAGCAACTACCTACCCTGGTTTAAACATATCAGTCTTCTTTGTACCTTTCCTGAAAGGATACATTTCGGGCAAAACCAGCTAAGGAATGCATGAATGGATGACAATGGGTAAGACCAGATTAAATCAAACATTACATTTTTAATACATTTTTGTTTGCTTTGACTATCTTTTTCCAACACTCAATTACAATGGCATTTCATCTATTTGATACTATTACTGTTCATATATACATATTGGATATATTTATCTATCTATCCTTCTTTACCATTGTTTATATACATTTGATTTTTGTTTGTTGGGTCAATAGCAATAGGATTCCCTATGAACCATTAAAGAAATTATACAATTAAGATTAAACTATGGCATATACTGTCTGGCCAATCCCATTTAAAATCATCCATATCCCTGCTTCCTTCTCTTATGGTTCTGTACCCGCCATGATGGACAAATATTGTTAACACCGTACTATAAGCATTTTGGATACCAATTATAGGAAAATATGTAACATCGTCATTATTATGTCTTTTTCCTTGCTTCCCTTTTATTTTATTTCTTTTTCCTACCATTGTTTGCTCGATAATTTAACTATCAATAAGAAATTCTAATGATGAAGACATTTAAACTGTAATATAAAACAATACATTACGATCGATAGTGATGATAAAGCATTGCATTCTATTATTATTATGTATATATTCTTAGTTTTTTCATGTCACCAAACCAAATTTTTCTCTTTGGATTTCTGTGCACGCTACTGCCAGGGTGTCCCCAGAGGTAAGGTATGCTATCACGTGCTTCCCGGCAAGGTGAGAGGAGGGAGAGATTGTCTAATCATCTCCCAGCCTTAGCTCCCACAGTAATATCCATCTCTATTGTGTGGAGTAAATGTCGTTGCCAGCGGCGTCCCGCTAGCGCTGCCAGGCAATGCGGTGCGTGAGGCGCACATGCGCAGCGAGCACCCTGAGGATTCTTCAGGATGCCCAATCTGCGCATGCCCGCGAGCGTAACCCGCGTGACGTCATGCGTTGTTCATTGGAGACAACGGAAGTTCCGAGGCAGTTCCGGAACGCCAAAGTAAAGGAGAGATGGCGGACAAGACGGCCATGGTACCAGCACTAATGGGGGGAGGTCCCGTAGGTGGAGGACACACACCTGTACCAACTCAATTACTAGTAAGTGGAGTACTTAACATGCATCTTCTCCTGTATCATTCAGCTTGATCCTTGGGAAGTGCAACACTGACGTACTGCTCCTGCAGGTATGGACTATTAGGCAGTAAAGTGGGGGCTTATCATCCCATCCCCTCTCCCATAGGGGGCTAAGGGGATGGAGTGGATTACTAGAGTGATTGAAACCCTCATTATTATATACTCTTTTGCAGTTCCTTGTTGATTATTGGCAAGCAGATTACCATTAGATATTTCTAATGGGCACTGTTTGAAACCTCCATCTATACAAGAATATCAACAGGTAATATATTCTAGACATTGTATATTATTATTTGACAACAATTCAACAATTAATGAATATATTTTAATTTATTTTATTTTACCACTATCAATATAATAACATTATAATATATCAATACATATGTTTTTCCCTGTCACACCCTCCCCTCACTCCTTTTCCCTCATACATATATTTTTCTCTAGGCACTTTGCTTTTTCACTCCCTTTTTTCCCTTTCTTTTTCTTCTCCCTTCTCTATATTCCTCACACCTGTTCCTTTCTCTACCCAGCACACTCCACCCATTCCACTCTTTTCTTGTGTTTTCTTTCACGTTATGATTTTTCACTGACCATTCTCACTACCCCACTACATCAATATAATATTGGAATTATGGCTTTGAATCCATAAAATATAATAAGAATAATAATACATTTTAAAACGCACTTACAAACATTAACTTGAATTCCATATATTTTTACATTTATATATCCAGATCCTTTTTATCGATTAAGTCCTTTTATAATCCAGCCACCACCACTCAGCCTTAGCGGCACTTTAACTATACAAACCATACAAATTAAATAACTAAATACAAATTGGCAATGGCCCCTCTGCTTTATGTAGCAACCACAGTGCTAATTTTATGTAATACTCAAATAACCCCTAATTAAATAATTAATAGACAATGATTATTATTTCCAGGCGTGTCCACCTATACGGCGATACCCCCACCCTGAGTGGCAAGTGCCACATCAACTCTATTACCTGCAAGCCCATGATTCATAACCCCGCATACGAGGCCTTTCCCTCTTCCCACTAGGTGGGAAGTGAGAGGATACCCATTTTGGCAGTGATGTCTGCAGATATTTCCAAGGAGCAAAGAATTCTCGGATTTTAGTAAAAGTCTCTGGTCCAAGCAACACATTCTAATGGAAGGGTAAAGCGAAAAACTGCACAGTAAAGCAAACCAAATATAATAAATTCTATATAAATAATTGACATGTTTTTTTTTGATGTTCTGCAGAAGTATCACAAAGTTGCCCCTTTTCCTTCATTTATCACCCCTGAAGAAGATCAAGACCCCCTAAAATGGTCGAAATGCATTGGGGTAGTGGGGTATACTTTCATCAGATGATCCTTTTTGGAAATTAACTCCATTACATTTGTCTTGAAAATTGTACCATAGCGCTGCGCACAATTTTGCATGTATTCCTACCCGTTAGACTGTATGCAATCTGTAAACCAAAGCTCGAATTTTAATAATCATATGTTTGTTTTCTATAAAAAATAAAAATCATTTTTATTACACCACTATATTGGTCTTCATTGCTGCCGAAAAACCCCATGGGAAATATCATACATATTCTTTCTTGAAAATCATTCGGGGTAAGCAGCTAGCTCCAAAATTGACAATATATGTCCATGCACCTTTTTCTTATATGCTATATCTGAAAGGACCTCACTACCAACCCATTGGGCTAAATCATATGGATGATAGAAGATGAAGTGTGGCTGTTTTTTTCTGAACTTTAACAGTGTCTGAGTGTTTTTTTTTTTTCTGGGATCTTCTTCATTCTTAAAGGAAACTATCCCATCAAAATTGATCAACCAGGGGAGTCTGCTCACATTTGAGGGTCCCTATAGATATTTTGTTAGTTTCTCAATTCAGCCAATGATGTCCAGATGTGACAATGACCAAATCATGTCCTTGAACACCCATACATATCACAATAAAAACAACAGTAGTGATTAAATGCCACCAAAAAAAAGCTCTAATTGTGTGAAGAAAATTATTAAAAATGAATTTGGGTACAGTGTTGCACGACTAAGCAATTTTCATTCAAAGTGCAACAGCGCTGAAAATTGGCCTGGGCAGGAAGAGGGTAAAAGTGCCCTGTATTGAAGTGGTTAATCTACAAACTGAGGTCTGAAGGCATGGACCATAGGGTTTGTTCATGGATAAGAAACTGATTACAGGTGCATGTCCAAAGGGTGGTGATAAATAATGTGTACTCAGACTGGTCTGGGGTTGTAAGAGAGGTACCCCAAGGCTCTGTCTTGGGACCAATTCTGTTTAATGTATTCATTAATGTTATAGAGGTTGGTATAAAAAAAATCAATCTCAGTTTTTGCGGACGACACAAAAAAAAAGCAGGGCAATAACTTCACACCAGGATATAGAAATTTTACAGAAAGACCTGAATAAAATAATGTGGTTGGCAACTACATTGCAAATTAGGTTTAATGTGGAGAAATGTAAAGTAATGCACTTGGGGGGCTAAAAACATAAACGCAAACTACTCACTAGGGTAGGAACCTCTGTGGGAATCAAGGATGGAGAAAGATCTGAGGGTCCTAGTAGAAGACAGACTGAGCAATAGCATGCAGTGTCAAGCCGGCAGAATATTAGCATGCATAAAAAAGGGGATATGCTCCAGAGTTAAAACTATAATCCTGCCACTTTAAAAACAAATTGGTTAGACCACATCTGGAGTATTCCATCTACTTATGGTCACCAGTCCTCAGAAGGGATGTTTTTTTTTGGGGGGGGATAATAGAGAGGGAGTAGAATGAGTTATAAAGAAGACAGTAGAAGTAAAGTACAAGCAATATATGCCATTGAATACGAAGGTGATAGATAGGGATGAGCCGAACACCCCCCCGTTCGGCTCGCACCAGAACCCGCGAACGGACCTAAAGTCTGTGCCCTATTAGTTATAATGGATGCGAACGTTCGAAATTAAAAGTGCTAATTTTAAAGGCTAATATGCATGTTAATGTCATAAAAAGTGTTTGGGGACCTGGGTCCTGCCCCAGGGGACATGTATCAATGCAAAAAAAAGTTTTAAAAACGGACGTTTTTTCAGGAGCAGTGATTTTAATAATGCTTAAATTGAAACAATAAAAGTGTAATATTCCTTTAAATTTCGTACCTGGGGGGGTGTCTATAGTATGCCTGTGAAGGGGCGCATGTTTCCCGTGTTTAGAACTGTCTCTGCGCAAAGTGTCATTTTTGCAAGTAAAAAAGCTATTTAAAATCACTCGCGGCTAATGTGTATTGACAGCTCCCGTAATACAGAAAACAGTCATTCATTGAAACTCATTCATAAAAAAAGTCATTGATAAAAAAAAAAAAAAAATGAAAAAAAAAGCGTAGGGGTCCCCCCAAATTCAATAACCAGGCCCTTCAGGTCTGGGATGGATATTAAGGGGAACCCCAGCCAAAAAAAAACAAAAAAAATGGCGTAGGGTCCCCCTCAAAATCCATACCAGACCCTTGAGGTCTGGTATGGATTTTAAGGGGAACCCTAGCCAAAAAAAATGGCGTGGGGTCCCCCTCAAAATCCATACCAGACCCTTATCCGAGCACGCAACCTGGCAGGCCGCAGGAAAAGAGGGGGGGACGAGAGCGGCCCCCCCTCCCGCCTGAACCGTACCAGGCCACATGCCCTCAACATTGGGAGGATGCTTTGGGGGTCTAAGACCCCTAAAGCACCTTGTCCCCATGTTTATGAGGACAAGGGCCTCTTCCCCACAACCGTGCCCGGTGGTTGTGGGGGTCTGCGGGCGGGGGGCTTATCGGAATCTGGAAGCCCCCTTTAACAAGGGGACCCCCAGATCCCGGCCCCCCCCCCTGTGTGAAATGGTAAGGGGGTACTTTTTGCACCCCTACCATTTCACCAAAAAAGTGGCAAAAATGGTAAAAATGACAGGAGACGGTCTTTGACAATTCCTTTATTAAATTCTTCTTTCTTCTTTCTTCATCCTTCGGTTTCTTCATCTTCTCCTTCCGTCATCTTCTTCCATCTTCTTCTTCCATTTTCTTCTTCCTCCGATCCGCTTCTTCTTGTGCTGGTCTTCTCGTCCTTCTCGTCCGGCATCTTCTTCCGTCGGCGTCGGTGTCGGTGTCGGTGTCTTCTTGGGCCGCTCCGCGCAATGGGAGGCTCCCGCTGTGTGAGGCTCCGCTCCGTCTGATAGGTCTTTTAAAACGGAGGGCACCTGGTGACCCCGCCCCCTCTGACGTCATGGGGAAAGCCATCATGGAATTCCCCATGACGTCCCTGTGCGTCAGAGGGGGCGGGGTCACCAGGTGCCCTCCATTATAAAAGACCTGTCAGACGGAGCGGAGCCTCACACAGCGGGAGCCTCCCATTGCGCGGAGCGGCCCAAGAAGAGACAGAGACACCGACACCGACGCCGACGGAAGAAGATGCCGGACAAGAAGGACGAGAAGACCAGCGCAAGAAGAAGCGGATCGGAGGAAGAAGAAAATGGAAGAAGAAGATGGAAGAAGATGACGGAAGGAGAAGATGAAGAAACCGAAGGATGAAGAAAGAAGAAAGAAGATTTTAATAAAGGAATTGTCAAAGACCGTCTCCTGTCATCTTTACCATTTTTGCCACTTTTTTGGTGAAATGGTAGGGGTACTTTTGTACCCCCTTACCATTTCACACAGGGGGGGGGGGGCGGGATCTGGGGGTCCCCTTGTTAAAGGGGGCTTCCAGATTCCGATAAGCCCCCCGCCCGCAGACCCCCACAACCACCGGGCACGGTTGTGGGGAAGAGGACCTTGTCCTCATCAACATGGGGACAAGGTGCTTTAGGGGTCTTAGACCCCCAAAGCATCCTCCCAATGTTGAGGGCATGTGGCCTGGTACGGTTCAGGCGGGAGGGGGGGGGCGCTCTCGTCCCCCCCTCTTTTCCTGCGGCCTGCCAGGTTGCGTGCTCGGATAAGGGTCTGGTATGGATTTTGAGGGGGACCCCACGCCATTTTTTTTGGCTAGGGTTCCCCTTAAAATCCATACCAGACCTCAAGGGTCTGGTATGGATTTTGAGGGGGACCCTACGCCATTTTTTTTTTTTTTTGGCTGGGGTCCCCCTTAATATCCATCCCAGACCTGAAGGGCCTGGTTATTGAATTTGGGGGGACCCCCACGCTTTTTTTTTTTTTTTGTTTTTTATTAATGAATGACAGTTCTCTGTGTTACAGGAGCCATCAATTCATTAGCCGCGAGTGCTTTTAAATAGCTTTTTTCCTGCAAAAATGACACTTTTTTGCAGGGAAAGTTCTAAGCACAGGAAACCTGCCCCCCTTCACAGGCCACCTATAGACACCCCCCAGATGTGATACTGCAATGCTGTTCTAACAGCATGCACACACAAATCCCCAGAAATAGAGCACATATTGTCAGCAGCACACTGACACGCTGACACTGACTGAAACAGAATATGCGAGGCCGCCGGCTCGGCGGCCTCTTATACCATGGGGCGTGTACTAAAGCCCCTGAGCTATAATTGGCTACAGGCATCCTGCCTGTAGCCAATTATGGCTCTCCTCGCTGCCGGCGCTGTGATTGGCCAAGCATGCGGGGTCACAGTGCATGCTTGGCCAATCATCAGCCAGCATTGCACTGCGCGGGCCGCAATGCATTGCGGGGCCGCTCGCATCACACGAATTTGATGCGAGCGGCCCCAATAGTTCTGGGCTCGCCGAGCGAGCGAACGCCCGGTGCTCGATTCGAACATGGGTTCGAATCGAACACCGGGCTCATCCCTAGTGATAGATGTGATGTCACAAAATAAGGGAAAATGTATATATGAAATGTATTGTATAAATGGAAAATAAAGAGTTAAAAAAAAAAAAAAAGAAGGGATGTTCTGGAGCTAGAGAGAGTCCAGAGAAGGGCAACAAAATGAATAAGGGGACTGGAGGACCTCGATTAGGAGGAACGACTACAAGCACTAAATGTATTCTCACTGGAGAAGAGATGCTTGAGAGGGGACATGATAGTGATTTACAAATACCTCAATGGTGATCCCAGCATAGGAAAAAACTATTCAGTCTCAGGGAGTGTAAGAGGACACGGGGCCACACAATGAGTTAGGAAGAGAAGTGGTTTAAGATTAAGCGGAACACCCCATAATGCACTGCGAAATCCCAGTACATTGCTGTATGATATATATATATATATATATATATATATATATATATATATATATATATATATATATATATATAGTCTTGTGTGTGTGTGTGTGTGTATATATATATATATATATATACTCTTCATCCAGTGTAGCCTATATCTACAGTGCATTCCACGGTGTACCGTTTCTAATACACTTCAGGCGGTGTATTAATATATATATATATATATATATATATATATATATATATATACAGTCTTGTGTATATATATATATATATATATTAGGGCTGCGGAAATTAACGATTGATTGCTTGATTAATCGTTCATTTCTTTGATCGATCAAAATTATTTTGATCGAGGATGATCCGCGGATTGAGCTCCACCCGACGGCGGCCTAGTAGAATCGCGCTGACATCATCATCACCCGCCTGCTTGTGCCGTCTACTCTGCGGATGGGTCTGCCTGCTAACTATGACAGACAGAGCGGACAATCTGAGATGTGGACATTACGGTATGGGGGGAGATGGGGGCAGATGTGGACATTACGGTATGGGGGGAGATGGGGGCAGATGTGGACATTACAGTATGGGGGCAGATGTGGACATTACAGTATGGGGGCAGATGTGGATATTACAGTATGGGGGCAGATGTGGATATTACAGTATGGGGCAGATGTGGATATTTTCTTAAAGTTTAATAAAATAAAATTGTAAAAACTGTATGTGCATTATAATTAATTGAAATTAGTCCATTAATCGATTAAAAAAATGATTAATCGAACATGAAAATTTTAAGCAGTAACAGCCCTAATATATATATACTCTGCATTCAGTGTAGCCTATATCTACAGTGCATTCTGTGGTGTACTGTTTCTAATACACTTCAGGTGGTGTACACAGTATCTAATACAGTGTGTACAATTTCTACTACACTTCTGGTGGTGTACACAGTATAAATTACAGTGCAGCTGTAGTACAGTTGCTAATACAGTACAGGCAGTGTACACAGTATCTAATACAGTGTGTACAGTTTCTACTACACTTCTGGTGGTGTACACAGTACACAATACAGTGCAGCCATAGTACAGTTTCTGGTGGTGTACACAGTAGGGATGAGCCGAACAACCCCCTGTTCGGTTCGCACCAGAAACTGCGAACAGACCTAAAGTTTGTGTGAACTTTAGAACCCTATTAAATTCTATGGGACTCGAACGTTCAAAATCAAAAGTGCTAATTTTAAAGGCTTATATGCAAGTTATTGTCATAAAAAGTGTTTGGGGACCTGGGTCCTGCCCCAGGGGACATGTATCAATGCAAAAAAAACGTTTAAAAACTGCCATTTTTTCAGTAGCAGTGATCTTATAATGCTTAAAGTGAAACAATAAAAGTGTAATATTCCTTTAAATTTCATACCTGGGGGGTGTGTATGGTATGCCTGTAAAGGGGCACATGTTTCCCGTGCTTAGAACTGTCTCTGCACAAAGTTTAATTTCTGCAGGAAAAAAGTCTTTTAAAGGTACTCGAGGCTATAATAAATTGTCGGCTCCCCGTAATACAGAAAACAGTCATTGAAAGTCATTGATAAAAAAAAAAAAATACGCGTGGGGACCCTTCAGGTCTGGTATGGATTTTAAGGGGAACTCAACACCAAATTAAAAAAAAAAATGGCGTGGAGTTCCCCATCCATACCAAACCCTTTATCTGAGCACGCAACCTGGCAGGCCGCAGGAAAAGAGGGGGGACGAGAGAGCGCCCCCTCCTCCTGAACCACACCAGGCCACATGCCCTCAACATTGGGAGGATGCTTTGGGGATCTGTGACCCCTCAAAGCACCATATCCCCATGTTGATGGGGACAAGGGCCTCATCCCCACAGCCCTGGCCGTTGGTTGTGGGGGTCTGCGGGCGTGGGGCTTATCAGAATCTGGAAGCCCCCTTTAACAAGGGGACCCCCAAATCCCCCCCCCTGTTTGAAATGGTAAGGGAGTACAAAAGTACCCCTACCATTTCACAAAGAAAGTGTAAAAAATTGTTAAAAAAAAAACACACTGACACCGTTGGGAAAAGTCCTTTATTAAAAAAAATTTAAAGATTCTAGTGGTGGTAATCCACTCTTGCTATCCAGCGATGACTGATCTCTTCTCCGGGGTCAAGCGATGGGTGATCTCTCCCGATGGTCCAGAGCAGCGCATCCTGTCTCCACGGAGACACTGGGGAAGCCCAGCTTTTCCCTTGCGTCAGAGGGGGGCGGGGTCACCCGTACATCACTGGGAAAGCTTGGGTTTCACTTTGCGTCAGAGGGGGCGGGGTCAGGTGACTGGTGGCCCGTACTCCGCAGCCAAGACCTTATCAGGTTGTCGGGATTCCTGCAGTGTCTCCATGGAGACAGGATGCGCTGCGCTGGACATCATCGGAAGAGATCACCCATCACTGGACCCCAGAGAAGAAATCAGCCATCGCTGGATAGCAAGAGTGGATTACCACCGCTGGAATCTTTTTTCTTTTCCCAACGGTTTCTGTGTGTTTTTTAACAATTTTTTACACTTTCTTTGTGAAATGGTAGGGTTACTTTTGTACCCCCTTACCATTTCAAACAGGGGGGGGTGGGATCTGATGGTCCCCTTGTTAAAGGGGGCTTCCAGATTCTGATAAGCCCCCTGCCCGCAGACCCCCACAACCACCGGCCAGGGTTGTGGGGATGAGGCCCTTGTCCCTATCAACATTGGGAAATGGTGCTTTGAGGGGTCACAGACCCCCAAAGCATCCTCCCAATGTTGAGGGCATGTGGTCTGGTACGGTTCAGGAGGGGGGGCGCTCTCTCGTCCCCCCCTCTTTTCCTGGGGCCTGCCAGGTTGCGTGCTCGGATAAAGGGTCTGGTGTGGATTTTTGGGTGGAACTCCACGCCATTTTTTTAATTTGGCTTGGAGTTCCCCTTAAAATCCATACCAGACCTGAATGGTATGGATATTTGGGGGGAACCCCACGTAATTTTTTTTTTATTTGACCCGGGGTTCCCCTTAATATCTACACCAGACCTGAAGGGCCTGGTAATTGAATTTGGGGGGAACCCCATGCATATTTTTTTTTATCAATGACTTTCAATGACTGTTCTCTGTATTACGGGAGCCGACAATTCATTATAGCCGTGAGTGCTTTTAAATGACTTTTTTTCCTGCAAAAATGTGCAGGGACAGTTCTAAGCACGGGAAACATGCGCCCCTTTACAGGCATACTATACACCCCACCCAGGTATGGAATTTAAAGGAATATTACACTTTTATTGTTTCACTTTAAGCATTATTAAAATCAATGCTCCCGAAAAAAAAAACAGTTTTTAAAACTTTTTTTTGCATTGATACATGTCCCCTGGGGCAGGACCCAGGTCCCCAAACACTTTTTATGACAATAACTTGCATATAAGTCTTTACAATTAGCACTTTATATTTCTCCCATGGACTTTTACAGGGTGTTTGCGACTTTTCGAATTTGCCGCGAACACCCCAAAGCACTGAGTCCTACGACTCAGTGCTGTTTAGCACTTACCACTGGAAAGTTGCTGTTTCTTCTGGTTCCTCTCTCCTCACACAGGCTATACGACCGTGAATTATCGTGGAGCCATATACAGATTACCTCGCTGTGTGTAGCCATATACTAACCAAAAGGGATGTCCTTCCTTTGAGTATGAAACCAATATAATTTGTATGAGAGAGATTACCAAATTACCACCATAGACAGCCGTCTGATATACCTGAGTATCTTGTCTATTGCCGTTTCGATACACATGTCTACCCAACATGTTAACGACAACGTTATATATTAACAATTCTTCATTCTATCTTTTGCTGGTTACCCTCTAACCATGAACCAATCGCTCCTGAGGAAGCGCTATTCTTTAAAAGCGTGGAACATGTCGAGCAAAGCCCCCTAACTGAAAACGGACCTCTACATCGGCTTCACCCTGATTATACAAGATTCAATTTCATCTCTATACACCATTTACGCCATTAATCGACCATTGCGGTTTGTATTATTTTGTACCACTGTATTGTATTACTGTTATTAATACTATCTAGGTTTATTTTGAAGGGTGTTTAATAGCCGAAGTGAAGGTCTGACTATTACTATTTCTATCTTGATGTTATACATCTATTTTGAGCATACGCAATTATTATTCCATTGCGGTTCTATACTTTTTAAATAAAAATTCTTTGCTATCATTTAGATTTTGTACCTTTGTGCCTTTAAAGTCCATTTATCCCTTAGTTAGTCTCTCTTTACAAATTGCTTATGGGACGTTGGCACAATCTTACCGGTATAGTCATGGTATCACCCTGTGACGATACCTATTGAATGCACATTTCTCAACCACCACCATCACCACCATCACCACCCAATTTTTTTTGCCCTTGTTTAACAGGGAATGTAATTCAAATATTTTATATATAGCATTTCAACGCACGGCCCATTCCTGTGCCATACACGAGTATCTGTGAGGGGTTAAAGTGTTGTGGTACCACCACCCAAGGCCCAATTTGTTTGTCCCTGCTTAACAGGGGCATGTAATTACAATTCTTGATATAATATTTCATAGCAGAGCCTGTTCCTGCGCCCAACAAGCGTAACTGTGAGTGCTTACAGTGTTGTGGCACCACCACCACCATCAAAGGCCCAATTTTTTTGCCCCTGTTTAACAGGGGCCCATTCCGGCGCCCACCAAGATTAACTGTGAGAGCTTACAGTGTTCTGGTACCACCACCACCTCCACCAAAGGCCCAATTTTTCTGTCCATGTTTAACAGGGGCATGCAATCACAATTTTTGATATAGTATTTCACAGCAGGGCCCGTTCCTGCGCTCACCAAGTGTAACTGTGAGGGCTTACAGTGTTCTGGTACCACCAACACCTAAGGCCCAATTTTCTGCAGAGTATATAGGGCAGGCCGTGTAGTATATATACTGCTGTTCAGAGTATATAGTGCCTGGGGGCCCCCACACCATTTTTTAAAAAATGTGGGTGCAGGGTTCCCCTTAACCTCCCTGACGGTATTCCAGAGTGTGGCTCAGGGTGGCTTTTCAGTACCAAAAGCAGTAACCCCTGAGCCACACTCGGGATCGCATCGCAGGATCCAGGTACAGTTACTTACCTTTTCCCCAGGATCCTGTGATGTCCCCCCGCTGCGTGCGACGGCTGTGTCTCTGCTCGATTCATCACAGAGCCGGGCTCCGTTTCCTGCGAGCGCTGCTACGCACAGGGACAGTACCAAATTCAAAAAGTGAAACACACACAATACATACAGTACACTGTAATCTTACAGATTACATAACTGTATCAAATACTTCCACCTCCCTTTTGTCCCTAGTGGTTTGTCCAGTGCCCTGCATGCAGTTTTAGATTATAAATGCTGTTCTTTCTGCCTGGAATCTGGAGATTGTCCATAGCAACCAAAACTGTCCCTTTACATCAAAAGCAGATTTAGACCAGCTAGAAAACAGCGATAATAAATTAGAATCACTTGAAGAACTGAGCGATAGTGATTTGTGGGGAAATTCGTCATCAAACACTGAAAGTAATGACAGAGACAATTCTGCAACTGAGCAAATTTCTGGGTTTTTGATTTGATTACATTATTGAATATTTTTTTTATTATTATTATATTATTATTTGTTATAATGTTTTATAGTTATTAATATTATAATTTATATTATTATTTGTTATAATGTTTTATAAAGCCCCATACACACGGTCGGACTTTTTCATCAATTTGGTCCGATCGGACAAGGTTGTTGAAAAATCAGACCGTGTGTATGCACCATCGGACATTGTCCGTCGGACAAAGTCTTATCTCCTGCTGGAAAGATTTCCCGTCAACCCGGTCCGATCACACCAAATCCGAGCGTGTGTACGCTTGTCCGACCGGACAAAGTGCTACGCATGCTCAGATCACATTACAAGACCAAAGCTATTGGCTACTAGCCTCTACGTAGTCCCGTCGTAGGCAACAAACGTCACCACGTTCAGAATGATCGGATTTTCCGACAACTTTGTCCGATCGTGTGTACGCAAAACCAACATCAGACAAAGTATGACGGACATGGTCCGACGGACCTGGTCCACGGATTGTCCGCGCGTGTGTATGGGGCTTAAGAATTACAGGCCTACAATATAAAAGGCCAAATTTCCATGCAAAACAATTGTACCGCATTTAGCATCAAAAATCTGAAATAATCATACCACCAGAGAGGTTAATATCCATACCAGACCCAAATGGCCTGGTAATGGACTGGGAGGGGGGAACCCATGCCGTTTTTTTCAATGATTTTCATCTATATTTCCGGGACCCGACAATACATTACAGCTGCGAGTAGTTTTCAATGAAATTTTTTTCTTTAGAAATGTAATTTTGCTGTAGTATTGTTCTAAGGAATTGTATAAGGACACCCCCAGGCACGGTATTTAAAGGAATATTTAATTGTTATTGTTTCACTTTAAGCGTTATTAAAATCACTGCTCTCTAAAAAACTGACATTTTTAAAACTTTTTTCTGCATTGATACATATCCCCTGGGGCAGGATCCAGGTCCCCAAACACTTTTTATGGCAATAACTTGCATATAAGCTTTTAACATTAGCACTTTAGATTTTTCACATTTGTGTCCCATAGACTTTAACGTTGTTGGCGTGTTCGAACAAATTTGTTGCCTGTTCGCATGCTATGCTGCGAACCGAACTGGGGGGTGTTCGGCTCATCCCTAATATATCTATCTATCTATCTATCTATCTATATCTATATATATACATATATAGCTAGATAGATAGATAGATAGATAGATAGATAGATAGATAGATAGATAGATAGATAGATAGATAGATAGATAGATAGATAGATATGTGTAACTATATTAGTGCCCCCAAGGCTCTGTACTATCAGGAGATGGATTGGGGACTGTGGAAGAAGAGGAGGATCAGCTAAGACAGGATCAAGTAGCCTTTTTACACAATGCAGAGGATTAACCCCTTAGGTTCCACAGTAAGTATAACAAGCATGCTTTACTGCATATACAGATTGATTTTACTGTTGTGGGTTTTTGCAACACTTTAATGTTGAACAGATAACAGCAGCACTTATAACTTTTGAGTTTACACACAGCATTTTGTCTTTTCTTAAAACAAATGCCAGCCATGGAAGGTGTAGCCTCCTTCTGACCTGTGTTTGAATGCAAAACCCATCTGATGTGAGCAAAAGCCTGTTGACACAAGCCCTAAAAGTGCAATAATAACAACAGTTTTTTTTTTTACCATAATATAATCAGATTAAAGAACCACAAGCAGTATAGTTTATGATTATTGGCCTAACTTGCCTATTGAAATACAGCCTTATAGAGGCAAGATATTTTCCTGACTGACTCCATGGCAGCCTACTTATGGGTTAATCCCGCCTCTCATACCTCATAGGACCCCACTCCCATAAATCTTTGCTCCTGGCCCTGTTCCTTTTTTGTCCTCCTCCTTAAGGACTAAAGTAGTAGTTCTTACCTTCAAGGAGTCGTGAATCCGGGTCTGGTTCCTGTTGCCGTTGCATGCATGATGAGAATTTGGTGTCTGGAGTCCATTAGCCCGGCTACTAGCAGGGTGGACATGGGGATGAAGAGTGTTGCCATGAAGAGCTTACTATCTAGCCACTGGCTGGAAAGCGGCAGTATGGCCATTCGTCCTAGCTACTAGCGGGAGGCCTTTTCCCTGAAATAATCCCCCAGTGACGTGCCTGTGGACAGGAGCCAGGTCGGGTGGTCGGCGTGCTGGAGCGGTAATGTATGGCAGCCTGTTTGTGTTTGTTGTATGTACCATTTCCGGGGTATGGCGGCTGGAGCGCATCTGCGTCCCCGACCGCCACTTTCCTGTACTGCGCAGCCGCATAGTCTCGGTTGAGATCGAGGCTTGGGCAGCGCATGCGCAGTACGGACGAATGGTGGCGTTCGCGCATGCGCACGAGCGCCGTGGGGGTGACGCTGAAGGCGTCGTGACATCATTCTGGCGGCAGATTTAAATGCCTGTCAGATTTAGACAGACTTGCTGCTGCATCCAAACAAATGCTGTGACGCTGCTTTTCTCTGCTTTACTGAGGTAAGAGGCTTGAGGCCTTATTCTCTGCTGATTTAATAGATATCTATGCATTGGAAAATGACTTTGGCAATTTGATTTTATTTATTTAAAAAAAAAAAAAAATTGATTTTTAGTAAATGCTTTTTACTATGGATATTGTTGCAGCCTGTCTGAATTTTGACTATGGATGTTTCCTCGCCCACTTGTGGCCAGCCTTTACGCCGCAGGTAGGGAATAATTTTGTTTTCTTTCTACCTGTATTGGTTGGTATAGGGTATATTTTTAAGGGAATTTTTTTCTCCTTATTATTTATTTTAGCCCTTCTATACCGGATCTTCGGCCTTCAGCACACAAAGATAATACACATTCTGGGTCAAGACATGACCGTTCTAGGTCCAGTTCTAGGTCCAGTTCTGGACGCCCTAAGTCCTCCTCCAGACACCGCTCTGACAAGTCAAGGTGAGATGAAAATGGCATCGGCTTTTCTGGGCGAGGCTTCCCTAGATATAATCCGCCTGGTGGCACGTGTTATGCTGTCATCCGTTACAGCCAAACAAGCTTTGTGGCTACGCCCTTGGGTGGCGGATCCGGCCTCTAAACAGGCCTGGTGAAAAATTCCCTTTGAGGGTTCTTCTCTTTTTGGGAATAAGCTCGATTCGGCCATTACTCGTGCTACCGGTGGGAAGTCTGGGTTCTTACCCCAGGATCGCCGTCTGTTTGCCCAGAAGAAGGTCCAGTCCAGGTCAGACCCGGAACGTGCTAGTGATGCACGTCTCTATAGACCAGGTCAGGAGTTTAGGAAGAACTGGAGGAGAAACCAGCCTTCTGGCCAGAAGCCTTCAAAATCCACATCTTCTGGGGGCCGCGAAGCGGCAAAGTCTTTTTGATATAGCGCCTGTCCAGGCGGAACAAGTAGGGGCACGTTTGCTACGCTTCTGCCATGTCTGGGCAGCCTCGATACAAGACTACTGGGTCATAAAGACAGTTTCTATGGGACACACCTGGGTGTTCAACAGTCCACCCATACATCGATTCGTTCCCACAAGCCTTCCTTTGTTGGAAGAGAAAAGAGAGGTTCTGCTGACTTACACAGACTCACTTATCACCCAAGGTGCCGCCATTCCAGTCCCGTCAGAGGAAAGGTTTCAGGGGATCTACTCACCCCTCTTTATGGTCCTCAAGAAGAGCGGGTCCTGGAGGCCGGTTATCGACCTGACTTAATTGAACTCTTTTATAAAAAAGGAGAAATTCAAAATGAAAACGTTGTTGACCATTCGCCAGACAATCCAACCAGGCGATTGGCTAGTGTCAATAGACCTAAAAGATGCGTACTTCCATGTACCAATAGCAAAGGACATCCAAAAATATCTTCGGTTTTCGGTGGGTCAGAAACGCCTCCAATTCATATGTCTCCCGCTCGGGCTTACGACATCGCCGCGGGTGTTTTCCAAGCTCTTACTGGCGGTGTTTTCCTAGGGGCACAGTTCGACACAGTAAAGAGCACAATCTCTCTTCCTCTAGAGAAGATCCCAGTAGTCCGGGACAGGATTCATCTAGCGATGTCAGCTCCTCTTCTCAGGTCCTCCCAGTGCCTCAGGATAATAGGCGCCATGGTGGCAACAGCCCCCATGGTAAAATGGGCACAATGGAGAATGTGACCCTTTCAGAAAGGATTCCTCCAACAATGGAATCCAAGTCTACAGGATCACTGGATCCGAATAACTCCCTCTATGCGGGAGAGTCTCCCTTGGTGGCTGCAGCAAAGGAATCTTCTCAATTGCCATTCAATAGCTCCAGTTTCCTGGATAACGGAAACAACAGATGCCAGCAGCAGAGGCTGGGGTGCTCTGTGTCGGTCGGAGGTAGCCCAGGGCAGGTGGGATTTTCCTGCCCAAGGGGTGATCTCGAACGTATTGGAGATTCAAGCTGCCTTCCAGGCCCTTCGGGCTTTTCTCCATCTGACATCGGGAGCTTCAGTCCTCATGAGATTGGACAACACAACGGCAGTGTCGTACATCAAAAGACAGGGGGCACTCGCAGTCTCTCCCTTTTGAAGGAAGTGAGTCCAATTATGTCCTGGGCTCAGGAGAACTTGGTAGACCTGATGGCAGTGTATCTCCCTGGAGTTCAAAATGTTCAAGCAGACTTTGGTCTCTCCACTCGGAAGTCTTCGACTGGATCCTGACATTGGGAATGATTCTGGAAGTGGACCTATTTGCATCTCCTTGCAATGCCAAGATGAAGAACTATTATACCAGGTATCGCTGTCCCCAAGCCATGGGAGTGGATGCTCTCACGGATCAGTGGATTTTCCGCAGGGCCTATGCCTTTCCACCAGTTCCGGTAATTCTCCGGTTCCTTTCGAGACTCAGACAGGAGACGGCGGAAATAGTGGCGATCATTCCATACTGGCCCAACAGGCCATGGTTTCCGCTCCTGTTGCAGTTGAGTTACCGGGACCCAGTTCCACTTCCCCCCAGGTCAGATCTTCTCCTACAGGGAGCGTCGCTCCATCCATGTCCGTCCCATCTCCATCTGATGGTCTGGTGGTTGAGAGGAAGAGGCTGGAAGCATTAGGTTGCCCAAGTTCAGCAATAGCTACCCTGCTGAACGCTAGGAGGCAAGGTACAAATAAAGTTTATCAGAGAATTTGGTCTAAATTTATGAACTATATCTCCTCTTCTGGGGGTTCCTGCAGTAATCCAGAAATAAAAGATGTTCTAGGATTTCTCCAGACAGGATTGGATCTCCCGTTGTCTGTGAGCTCCCTACGAGTTCAAGTGTCAGCAATATCTGCTTTTACTGGCATTTCCTGGGCAAGGAATCCACTTACCAGACAATTTTTCAGAGGAGCAGCAAGGCTTAGGCCTCAGAGAAGGTTCTCTAAATGGGATCTTCCTCTTGTGCTAGACTTCTTCTCAGAAGATTCTTTCCAACAGACGGATGAACTATCCATGAAGGACATTTCCCTCAAAACAGCCTTTCTAGTAGCCATTACATCGGCTAAAAGAGTGTCGGATATCAGTGCTCTAGGTTCTAAAGAGCCTTTCCTTACCTTCTTCCCTGATCGGGTAGTTCTGGTTCCAATGCTAGGATCAAATCCTAAAGTATCATCGGTATTTCATGAGAACCAAGAAATTGTTCTCCCAACCTTTCAGTCAGAGGATTCTTCAACTAACCATCCTTTGGATGTCAGTGAGGTCTTAAAATGCTACTTAGAAGCTATTGCACCCTTCAGAAGATCAGACCATCTGTTTGTCTACTTCTATGGAAAGAACAGGGGCTTGCGTGCCTCCTCTAGAACTATTGCAAGTTGGATCGTCCAGGCTATCCAAAGGGCATATGCAGCTAAAGGACTGGTTCCTCCAGAAACAGGGACTGCTCATTCTACCAGGAGTATGTCAACATCATGGGCGGCCTCCCGACACGTATCGGCGGAGGTGATCTGCAAAGCAGCCTCTTGGTCGTCAATAAACACTTTTATGAGGCATTATTGTGTTGAGCCAGCGGCTCTTTCCTCTGTTAATTTTGGTTTAAATGTTTTATCTGTTTGAACGGTGCCAATTAAATCTTTTTTTTTTGTTGAACCAGCAAATGTGCCCACCCGAGTTTGTATGGCTAGCTAGTTCCCATACGTAGGTTGCCATGGAGTCAGTCAGGAAAACGGAAAATTTATATCAAATTTCCTTTCCTGATGGACTCCATGGCAGCAGGAGTCTCCCTCCCCTTTGCTGGAGTAGGCTTAGTTATGGAACACGGTATCTGGCCAGGAGCAAAGATTTATGGGAGTGGGGTCCTATGAGGTATGAGAGGCGGGATTAACCCATACGTAGGCTGCCATGGAGTCCATCAGGAAAGGAAAATTACGGTAAGTATTTGATATAAATTTTCCGTTTTAAAATATCAGTTTTCTCTACAGGTTCCATAGATATAGTACTTATCCGTGACAGAGAAGCAAGAAAGTTTCTAAAAAAAAATCTTCCCTCTGTATTACAAGCCTCAGGAAGGAAGCAATGAATATCCCCTACCCAGTCTCTTCAGAGAAACAGATCATGCGATCCTGGTGCCTGACCCTTGGCAATAGTAAACCATTTTCTCTGTGCATCATTTCTGCTGCCAAGCACTGATGGCCAAACCAACATTCCCATTTTTTACATACACAATAACAGATCTAAACGTTTCTAGAAGCTCCCCACAAGTTACTGAATACAGTATATATATGCAAGCCTAGGACCTCCAGGATTAATATATGCAACTGTTGATTTTGTATGTCCCATGATAGTTGTGCAAATGCTTACCAAAATTATATAAAGAAATACACTAAAATCATCATTATTAACCCCAAACAAAACTTCCAACTACATATAAAGAAAAAAATATGTTGTGCTAATAGTATATATGTGTACATTACATTGAACATTCAAGGTAATGCAAAATTGAAATAATAGGCCACTTACTCTAAAATAATTATTATTAAATCTATTTACTGTTATATTAAAATAATGGCTCCAAAATGTTTCATAAACTTCTATATGTGAGAATCCTTAATATGTGTTGTGTAATGGGACATGTACTGTATATCTGTGCATTCTGAGTCTGCTTGTGATGTATGCCCCGGTGCATGATGTGTAGGGAGGGGTTTATTGTATTATGTGCTAGGATTGTATTACTTTTATACTTATTGTTTTTCTTTTTACTTCCCCTTTTACTGTCACAAGAGGATTCCTTGATCCCCTTCTCCAAGAGCATCTACTGTAGCTCCACACTGAGAATGAAAGTTAAGCCTCGTACACACAATCAGATTTTCCAAAGGGGATTGTGTGATGACAGGCTGTTGGCGGAAAATCCGACCGTTTGTACGCTCCATCGGACAATTGTTGTCGGGTTTTCCGCGGACAAATGTTGTATGACAGGCTTTAAAAAATTCTGCGGACAAATGTCTATTGTCAGATTTTACAAGCGTGTGTACACAAGTCCGTCGGACAAAAGTCCAAAATACAAACACGCATGCTCAGAAGTAAGGACGAGCCAGAAGCGGTCGGTCTTGAAAAACAGCGTTCGTAATGGAGAATTAAGATCCGTGGCGTGGCAAATTATGAAATCTCTAAATGCAGCGCACATTCTCTTCTTCTTTAATGGGACAATAATGAAGCTGCTTTGCTGGTGAAACTGATGGAGTTATTGCAAACTAATTTTCAAAGGCTTTTTTTTTCTAGCGATATCAAGAAATTTTTTTTTATTATTATGCTTGTTATTTTTAATTTTTTAAAAAAAAAATTTTTAGTGCAAGTTATCACAGCACCATTATCCTGTAGTTTTTAAGATCAAAGATACAACTATGTTGGTGTCCCTTGTTAATTTTACATTGTATTTTTTTTAAATGTAACTGCCTACTCCCAAACTGTCATTTGAAGTAAAACCATTGTGCATTAAAAAAAAAAAATAGACATGCTATTTGCCAATAGAACTGAACTAAAAAGTGCATTCTATAAATCCAAAAATATAGAAAATATACCAAATCAAATCATTATTCAATCAAATTTTTTTTTATAAAAGCCTCATGCATGTGTTCTGCTTATTAATATTGGGGGTCAACAATGCTAATTCCAAAAATCTAATTCCAAAAATCATCTGGATTATTCTCCTGGAGCTCCCGCAGCAAAGGCATATGACATAAATGGTCACGATTATTAAAGCAGCCAAAATGAAAAGCGCAAATCAACACTCACCAAACTTCTACTAACACAAAATTAGCAGAAGGAGCCCAAAGGGTGATGCTAAAAAAACACGTAGTACGTCACCAGGTTCATGTTCGTTGGCCGACAATTGTGTGCCGTTTGTATGCAAGACAAGTTTGGGGCCAACGTCCTTCGGACAAAAGTCTCTGGAAAATCTGAACGTGTGTACAAGGCTAAGAGTACTCAAGACCCTTTCAGCCACAAGGAGATAAGTGAACATGAGACTTATGTCCACTGATCTCCCAACTCACCATCCAGAACTTAGTAGCCAGAGGTAAGACCTGCAACTGGAGGCAAGAGAGGAAGTAGGAAGGGGGCAGGAGCTTGTATAAATGGTCAGGTAGCTTTGTAGTTAAATGATTCACCTCTACAGTCCTGAAACAAACCAGGGTTTAAAATTAAAATATGTTCAGGGCCACTTTTGCAGCCAGTAGCTCGATTTGACGCTTTGGTTATATTATAGTACATACTGTACATATTGGCCACCTAGAAGGGGTACAGCCATGACATATGTAATACATCTTTGGAAAGAAAAGGATTAAGTCTATTTATTACTAGGGATGAGCCGAACACCCCCTGGTTCGGTTCGCACCAGAACCTGCGAACGGACCGAAAGTTTGCACGAACGTTAGAACCCTATTAGTTACAATGGACGCGAACATTCGCAATCTAAAGTGCTATTTATAACGGCCAATATGCATGTTATTGTCCTAAAAAGGGTTTGGGGACCCGGGTCCTGCCCCAGGGGACATGTATCAATGCAAAAAAAAGTTTTAAAAACTGACGTTTTTTCTGGAGCACTCATTTTAATGATGCATAAAGTGAAAAAAAAGTGAAATATTCCTTTAATTATGGTACCTGGGGGGTGTCTAAAGTATGCCTGTGAAGTGGCATGTGTTTCCCATGTTTAGAACTGTCCCTGCACAAAATGACATTTGTAAAGGAAAAAAAGCAATTTAACCACTTAAGCCCTAGTGTTCTGTCACAAAAAGTCCGGCTATCAAAAAGTGTCCACCCCGTACTGCGCTGGCGCAGCGCTTGTGCAGTACGGAGCAGAAGGAGATTTGGAAAATCTCCAAAGATAAACGGCGCCGTGTGTCGAGGTGCAAGCCCCACCATCCAAGTGGACATAGGGCTACACAAAGTTAGAGGGCCCCTCGCGGGCTCGCTTCGCTCGCCACGCTTTGTGGAGGCCTCGCTGCGCTCGGCTCTTTTTTATTCTGACTCTTGTTTTTATTCTTTTTTATTCTGACTCTTGTTGACTCTTGTCCACTTGGATTTTGGGGCTTGAACCTGGACTCATCTTCGCATATTTTCAAAATTTGCTTGTGCTGTGTACTGGGGGTCCCCGGGTTACAAACAAGATAGGGACTGTAGGTTTGTTCTTAAGTTGAATCTGTTTGTAAGTCGGAACAGGTACATTTTTTAAGTGTAGCTCCAGCCAAAAAATCTATTTTTTAGTTTTTTAGATAACATAGAGAAGGGTTATCACCCCTGTAACATTTGTTTTGCTGTCTGTGCCCCTGTTTAGAAGATGTCTCCTCACCTTCTGTCCCAATGACAATTGGATTTTGAAAATTTGGGGTTATTAGGGAAGCATGGACTGGTGATAAAGAATCAGTGGAGACACCTTTTTCCCATATTAACTCTTACAGGAGAGAATTTCCCTTCCTAGGGGTGGATTTCCTCTCACTTCCTGTTGTCTCCCTCCGTTTGTAAGTAGGAGTCGTTTGTAAGTCGGATGTTTGTAAGTCGGGGACCCCCTGTACTGCGCATGCGGACACTATCCGATGGGGGACACAATGTGACAGGACATCGGTCCAATTTGCAGCCAAAAGACTAGGCCCCTTTTTGCGATTCAGCACTGCATCGCTTTAACTGACAATTGCGCGGTCGTGCGACGTGGCTCCCAAACAAAATTGGCGTCCTTTTTTTCCCACAAATAGAGCTTTCTTTTGGTGGTATTTGATCACCTCTGCTGTTTTTTTGCGCTATAAACAAAAATAGAGCGACAATTTTGAAAAAAATGCAATATTTTTTACTTTTTGCTATAATAAATATCCCCAAAAAATATATTAAAAAACATATTTTTTCCTCAATTTAGGCCGATACGTATTCTACTACATATTTTTGGTTAACAAAAAATCGCAATTAGTGATTATTAATTGGTTTGCGCAAAAGTTAGAAGCGTTTACAAAATAGGGGATAGTTTTATAGCATTTTTATTAATATTTTTTTATTTTTACTAGTAATGGCGGCGATCAGCGATTTTTATTGTGACTGCGACATTATGGCGGACACATCGGACATTTTTGACACATTTTTGGGACCATTGTCATTTATACAGCAATCAGTGCTATTTAAATGCACTGATTCCTGTGTAAATTACATGACTGAATATTAGGCAGATGCCTGTGTTGCACTAAATAAACTACATAACACCAGCAATGAGGGGGTAGATTCAGGTGTATGCTGTGCAGTGTGCAGGAGGCACACTACACTGACTGAATATTAGGCAGATGCCTGTGTTGCACAAATCAACTACACAGCACCAGCAATGAGGGGGTAGATTCAGGTGTATGCTGTGCAGTGTGCAGGAGGCACACTACACCCACTGTAACAGCACTAGGTTAGGAAGCAAAGCTGACACTGTCCCTGCCTATCCTGCTCTCTCCCTGAACACTACACTCACTGTAACAGCGCTATCTAAATAAGTATAAAGCACAGCTGACACTGTCCCTGACTATCCTGCTCTCTCCCTGAACACTACACTCACTGTAACAGCGCTATCTAAAAAAGTATAAAGCACAGCTGACACTGTTCCTGCCTATCTATGAACGCCGCACAACACTACACAAGGCCACCGCACTGGCAGCCTTATATAGTGTGGGGTGTGTACTAAACCCCCCTGAGCTATAATTGGCCACAGGCATCCTGCCTGTGGCCAATTATGCCTCTCCTCGCTGCCAGCGCTGTGATTGGCCAATCATGCGGGGTCACAGTGCATGCTTGGCCAATCATCAGCCAGCAATGCACTGCGACTGGCGCAGTGCATAGTGGGTCGTTCGTATCACACGTATTTGATGCGAGCGGCCCACAAAGTTCTGGTTTCTACAAACGGACGATGTTCGATTCGAACATGGGTTCGAATCGAACACCGGGCTCATCCCTATTTATGACCTTACCTACAACTTCAATCAGCCTACATTTTTATAGGCTGTCCATAAAAACATTTCTGGATGTTTAGCAACCCTGGTCACAACATGTTTATGGTTACTTTGTTCATTTATTAGAGATATTGTTTTGTTACTGGCAGGCATGTCAGGCAATCCTAACATTGCACGGTGCATTAAGCCTAATGTGACCTGTGCCTTAGCTATTAATTGTGTTCTGTCTCCACAATTATTTCTTTTTCAAAATGTATCATTGTAAAAAGCTGGTAAGACTGCTGTTACAAAGATATTCAACTGGATGCCTATATAATGATAGTCTTTGATACAATAAATTATGAAGGTCAGATTAAATATTTAATTACTAAAATATGCTTTAATAGTGTTTTTTAAAACAATGTGAATGCCAACAAGGTATCTCTTACATCTCTTACATAAAATACATTGTTGACAGGATATTGTTTTATATAAAATAGCAGTACAGAGAATAAGAATATCTCCTTGGAATAAAAAGAAATGCTGACAGATAGTCAGATAGACTATGTATGCGAAAAGAAGAGAGAGTAATGATAGCTAAAACCTTAAACGCATGTACAATATTGGAAAGGATCGACTTCCACATACTTTTTACTGTATATACCTGTATTTCTGTTTCCAGGGCATCGTGTATGAATTTTAAAAGGCCATATATTAGGGGCAGAACTGCATTATACCACAAAATCTTATCTTGAATTATTTTTTTGGTTACAGAGAATCAGTCATGATATATATATATATATATATATATATATATATATATATATATATATATATATATATATATATATATATTCAGTCATATATATATATATATATATTCAGTCATTATATATATTTATATATATTATATCATTATATATATATATATATATATATATATATATGAAATTGACCCTGATGTACAGGCTTACATATGGTATACTGTATATATATTTTTTGTAGCTTTACCTACTCAAAGGTACTCTTTCTGAGGGTCTTGGGAGCTAAAGGTGTGAGATCATCTGAATTCTAACAGTCATTACTTCCAGCTGCCTAAGCTGAAAAGCAACCACGGATAATGGGCTCACTTAAAAAAAAAATAGCACACCGGGGTAAGGATCTTTATTTTCAGAAAAGTGACATTTATTTTCAGTGAGTTAAAATCTAATTTAAAAATTACAACTACAAGCCTAAAATGAAGATCCTTATTGTAGCATTAAAGCTGGTTTGTTTTAAATGTTCCAACAGCATCACATAACAGCGCCCTGTAGATAAGAAAAACATAAAAACCTCCAGGGGTCTGTGTTTGATATTGTCATGGTTACATAGGAGCTGGAAAATCAGCATGTGTTCAGGTAATTGACAAGGCAGCAATTCTCAGACAATAGAAGGCCTCTCACCTATTAGCTCATTAAAAGAATCTCAGTAATATAAACAGGTTTAATAAAAGGGGCTTTCCATGTACTATCAAAAATCCAAAGAAACATATCTCTTTTAAAATCCCCACAAATTTGTTACAAAAAAAATGTCTTTAGAAAAATGTTAGTCACATTTTTTTTTTCAATTATGAATTTGAATAGTAAACAGATATCAGTATTGCAAAAAAACACCTCCTTAACTCAACCCTTTACTTAATGCCTGAAAATACGAGTGCTACCATTGAGTGGTATGCCTTTAGTCATTCACATATTAGCAATAACTACAAGAACCACCATTAAACATCCCCTTACATATGCGGGTGTCTGTGCGTGGATATCCTGTATAGTGATTCTTTTCCAGTTTACATTAATAGATGTAGCTCATCTAAAATTTTTGTTCCACAATGCACTGAATTTGATGTTGCTGATGAATGTAGTGAGTTATCATTTTAACTATATTTTTTTAATGAAGAACTAGAATTAAATAAAAGAGAGTCACTTGTTTTTGTTTTGCTTTATGTCATACCTTCTTTATAAATGTTTTGCTATATCCACATTTATTTAGTAAGTTTGCTTTCTTTTTATATAATATTTATTTAATAAACAAGTCAAATCAATATTTATTATACAATGCAAAAAAATAAGATTTTGATACAGTATTCATATGGATCAATAAAGGGCCATCATACATTATACATGTCTAAGTGTTGTTTTGTTTCTTAAACTTGGTCTTTTTAAAGAGGTCATGACTAAAAAAATAGCTTGGCAAGGGAGTAAAAAGAATTGGTGTGGAGGGTCATATAATAGATGGTCACCTGTAAAATCCTCTGACATAGAGTCCCAAAAAACATTCGATCTTTGGGCTTTCCCACCTCTCCAGCAGGTGTCAGGGATAGCTCAGAAGATGTGGACTATCTTAGTTGGAACCAGGGCCGCTGTTAGAAATCATGGGGCCCCGTACAGCCTACCAGAAGGGGCCCCCTTCAACCATGCCCTTGACCCCACCACTGGCCTGGCCCCCGCCCCCGGCTTAAAACAAAATGCAAGTTTGATGCTATTTACATATGCGTGTGGAGCCAATGCATGCGTTTGCAATTAATAAGCACGAAGGAGCGGGGGTAGTTTAAATTTATTTTAAATTGTATTTTATTACAAATAAAAATTTAAAAAAATCTTACACTGTATCGTTACATTTGATGAACGACATTGCTTGTGATAGCATGGGCCATGACAGGCAGGGCCGCTGTTAGAAATCATGGGGCCCTGTACAGCCTACCAGAAGGGGCCCCCTTCAACCACGCCCTTGACCCCACCATTGAGGGCATGTGGCCTGGTACGGTTCAGGCGGGAGGGGGGGCGCTCTCGTCCCACCCTCTTTTCCTGCGGCCTGCCAGGTTGCGTGCTCGGATAAGGATCTGGTATGGATTTTTAGGGGGACCTCACGCTATTTTTTTTGGCTGGGTTTCCCCTTAAAATCCATCCAAGACCTCAAGGGTCTGGTATGGATTTTGAGGGGGACCCTACGCCATTTTTTTTTTTTTTGGCTGGGATCCTCCTTAATATCCATCCCAGACCTGAAGGGCCTGGTTATTGAATTTGGGGGGACCCCTACGCTTTTTATTTTTTTGTTTTTTTTATTTTTTATCAATGACTTTTTTTTATGAATGACTTTCAATGAATGACTGTTCTCTGTATTACGGGAGCCGACAATTAACATTATCCGCGAGTGATTTTAAATAGCTTTCTTTTCTGCAAAAAATGACACTTTTTGCAGAGACAGTTCTAAACACTGGAAACATGCGCCTCTTTACAGGCATACTATAGACACCCCCCAGGTACGAAATTTAAAGGAATATTACACATTTATTGTTTCACTTTAATCATTATTAAAATCACTGCTCCCGAAAAAACGGCCGTTTTTAAAAGTTTTTTTTGCATTGATACATGTCCCCTGGGGCAGGACCCAGGTCCCCAAACACTTTTTATGACTAACTTTTTAAAAATAAATGACTTCAATGACTGTTCTCTGTATTAAGGGGGACGGGAGCCGACACATTATTATAGCCGTTCGGGTCCCCATTGACTTCAATGGGGTTCGGTGTTCGGGGTCAAGTTCGGGTCAAGTTCAGTCCCGAACCCGAACTTTTTTCTGAAGTTCGGCCGAACCTGCCGAACCCAAACATCCAGGTGTCCGCTCAACTCTAATTAGGAGACTTCTGAAGGCAATTTAGTTAGGGAAATCAGAGTAAAGGGGGCTGAGAACAAATGCGCACCACACTTTTCAGATATTTATTTGTAAAAAAAAAATTTGAAAACCAGTTATCATTTTCCTTCCACTTCACAATTATGTGCAGCTTTGTGTTGGTCTATCACATAAAATCCCAATAAAATAATGTTTTTGGTTGTAACATGACAAAATGTGGAAAATTTCAAGGGGTGTGAATACTTTTTCAAGGCACTGTAACTCCAACATAAGGTTGGGCAAAGAAGTGATTGATTCTGTGATATAGAACAAGATGTCATCTGCATAGGCAGAGAGTCTGTGCTCACTAGAATCTATGCAACCTCCTCAGATGTTCTGAATAAGCCTAAGAGGGCTTTTATTACCAGGGCAAATAGCTCTGGTGATAACAGACAACCTTGCCACATGCCATTTTTTTGTTGGGATGGGTTGGGAAAAAATGCAGGTAACTTTTGATCTTGTCGAGGGGTCTTTGTAGAGTGCCATAATCCAACTCAGCATATTGGATCCTAGACCTATGGCTTTAAATGGATTCTAAAGCCTTTTTTATAATAACAAAAATGTGATACTTACCTGCTGAATCGTTTTTCTTCTTCTCCGGTCCCCCCCAGAGCTTCTGGTTCCTCCCCTTTGACCAGTGCCCCCAGTAGCAAGCCATTTGATATGGGGGTACTGGTGTGTGCTTGATCCTAAGCCCCATACTATGCTTCCATAAGACACATAGAGCCGTGGATCAGCCTCACCCCCACTCTCTCCTAATTTGTTTACTAGCTGTGATTGACAGCAGTGGTAGCCAATAACTTCTGATGCTGCATCTATGCCAATGAGGAGAGAGAAACCCGAGACAGCTGAGGCTCCCGTACACATCGCTGGATCGAGAGGCAACTCAGGTCAGTATAAGGGATGGGCTGTGGGGGGAGCAGTACACAGAAGGTTTTTTACCTTCATACATAGAATGCATGAAGGTATCTCACAAAAATGAGTACACTCCTCACATTTTTGTAAATATTGTATTACATCTTTTCATGTGACACCACTGAAGAAATTACACTTTGCTACAATGTAAAGCTTGTATAACAGCTTGTATAACAGTGTAAATTTGCTGTCCCCTCAAAATAACTCAACACACAGCCATTAATGTCTAAACCGCTGGCAACAAAAGTGAGTACACTCCTAAGTGAAAATGGCACAGGAGTTCTCTTTCACTCCTCCATGACGACATCACAGAGCTGGTGGGTGTTAGAGACCTTGCTCTCCTCCACCTTCCATTTGATGATGCCCCACAGATGTTCAATAGGGTTTAGGTCTGGAGACAAGCATGGCCAGTCCATCACCTTTAACCTTAGCTTATTTAGCAAGACAGTGGTCATCTTGGAGTTGTGTTTGGGGTTGTTATCATGTTGGAATACTGCCCTGCAGCCCAGTCTCCAAAGGGAGGGGATAGTGCTCTGCTTCAGTATGTCACAGTACATGTTGGCATTCATGGTTTCCTCAATTAACTGTAGCTCTCCAGTGTCGGCAACACTCATGCAGCCCCAGACCATGACACTCCCACAGTACATAGTGATATTCAGATTAACTGGCACACAGGGCACTAAAATGATTGTGACAAATTCAGTTTTTATTGTGACATTGGCAGGCTTGTCTTAAGCCACATTAAAGGAACAAAAATAGTACAGAGGGAGAGAGAGAGACAGACTGCACTTTTAAAACAGATATAAAATATAAATTTAAACACTTAAAAATTGTAAAGAGGAATTGAAATGATATTAGCATAAAACAAGTTTAAGTTTCCCATCTCTCACCTTTGATTTAAAATGTCAAGCAGGGGCGTGTCCTGGCACCAGCAGAGGTGGACGCTTCTATAGAGAGCTCCAGAGCCATAGAAAACAATCCAGCGCCATCCGAACCAAAATAGCCATCCAGAAAGCCAAAACCCACCAGTACCACTAGCTTAGCCCACAGCTGGAGTGTGGGCTGGCATCTTTTGGAAAAACAGGCTGTAGATGCGGAGGAACGAGGCAAGCAGACACTCGCGGCCGCCGCCATCTTGGAAACCCGAGGCCTCCCGGTGAAACCGAATAAAAGCACTTCTGAGAGGTAAGGGACCTCCATCCGACCCCACCAATCAATCACCCACCTAGCAGGGACATTCCGGTGGTCTTTCTGGGCCCCCGGGACGTCCGTGGAGGCCGCGACCGCTTCCGGCCTAGTGAGGCCTAAGAATCCCCAGACTTTCCTGATCGGCGGCCCCGCCGAGGCGCTCCGCGGCCGGCGCGGCCCACCTCCATAGGCGAAAATCACTCCCAGGCATCAGCCTGGCTGCCTACCCAGATCCCTGACCCTGCGGGGGGTTGCAAGTAACAGGCCGAACGGAGCCAGCCCAGGCCTAGTGCCCCCTACCTGCTAGCCTGGATTCACAGCACTGGGCCATCCCTGCAACCACACCACCAACCCCAAATCATCAACATCATCACCACCAATATAAATATCTCTGCGGTGCCGCACCCACAAACATCTACCCCCCATCAGAACGCGGGCTGCAGATACGGCCCCAGAAACCACGAAAGGCGGCCATCTTGCTCCACCCAAGCTGCTGTATCTAAACACGCTCCTGGTTCCCCTCACCCCTGTGAGCCTGGATAACTATCCACACAACCACGGAAGTAGTCCAGCAGGACCAGCGCCCACCTCTGCCCCCCACCTGTACAACTCTGCAGTGAAACGTGACGATCATGTCTGGCTAAAGAAATGAGCCTCTGAGTCCCGTGACCGCCCATAGCAGACAGGCTATACGTCAGCCATCGCACATCCCTGGACAGCATGTCCGCGCACAGCTCCCGTTCTACTGAGTCAGCGGATCTACAACAGGGCACGATCCAGCGATACCTGCTCCGCACATCTCAGTCCGATCCCCGCACTCCCAAAGACAAGGTGGCGCCCGCTCGAAATTCAGGGAAGGG
The DNA here is from genome assembly GCA_028564925.1 of Lithobates sylvaticus. Taxonomy (NCBI): domain Eukaryota; kingdom Metazoa; phylum Chordata; class Amphibia; order Anura; family Ranidae; genus Lithobates; species Lithobates sylvaticus. Next base: position 340,076,126 of record CM053030.1, on the reverse strand, counting down.
CAAGCCTCCTCCCCATGCTCAACCGGCGACGGACAGCGGCGAGGAATCAGATGACCACCTGGCCAAGCACTCGGACCCCCCAACTGTAGCATCCGGATCCGGCACCTCTACCACCCCACCTCCAGACACAGGCCCTAAAGATGTGGCCCCTCAAGCACCAGGAGAATTACCTAGATCTGAAGCCTCGTCCCTTCTGGCGGCCTTCCGAGCAGAGTTTGAGTCCTGGGCGGTCAAAATGGAGACCTCACTCCACAAAGATCTCCAGTCCCTCCAACAGCAGGTCTCCACTAATCAGACAGCAATATCTGCTCTAACTGACACTCAATCTGACCATGCAGCCCGCATCACATACCTCGAGCGGGCCTCCAAGGAACACCTACACCGTATTCGACAACACCAATTACGCATAGAAGATGGCGAAAATCGGAGCCGCAGGAATAATATACGGCTACAAGGCATACCGGAGGCCACGGCGGGTACAGACTTGAAACCTTCTGTCACTGCCATCCTCAACCTAGTCCTGGGAAGAGAGGCTTCGTCCCCTATTGAAATAGACCGGGTGCACAGAGTGGGGGGACCCAGGAGAGAACATAGTGACCGCCCACGCGACGTCCTCTGCAGGGTTCACTACTTCACCCTTAAAGAAGAAATAATGCGCAAGGCATGGCGTTTGGGTCCCGTAGATTTTGATGGTTCTGCCATCCACCTATACCCAGACCTCTCTCGCAACACTCTCCAGATGCGCCGCATGGTCCGCCCACTGCTGGACCTGGTACGGCAAGCAGGAGCAACCTACACATGGGGACACCCCTTCAGCATTAAAGTGACCAGGGCCGAGCATAAATTTGTCCTCTCCGACCCAGATCAACTCCCAGCCTTTTTCAGCTTTCTGGAGCAAGACCCAATCGATGTAACGAATTGGCTGGACCCGCCGGACGAACGTACCAGGGTACAAACACGTGACCCTCTCCCGCAAAGACGCAGGCATCCGAGGCATGGATCACACTATACTGACCCTAGACCACGTCATCCTACCTCCCCAGAAGATTAGATAGACTCAAACAACTTCTTGGACTTATTTCAACGCTCGCCATATGACTAGCACCATCCCAGTATGATACCTATCCCCTGTCTCCCGGACTGGCCGAACTTCTTCTTCTGAGGGGAAGTTGCTTGCTCTTTTTTTTTTCTCTCTCCCATTTTACTTGCCCCCTCATCTATTCCACCTGACTGCCACAGGATATGCCACGACGGGAAGCGGGATGGTAGGCTATATACCCTAATGCACCAAGACAGGGGGTGCACCAATATGGTGGGCCCTCTCCCTGCCCTTTGCCAGTGTACTGTAACTGGCTGGGGTTCGGGAGAGGCAATGGTACAGCAAGTTTCTATTGTTTGATTTAACTATGCAAATGTTGAGTTACTAACATATTTTACTGCACCGGTCTAATCTCTAGGTGTTTCATGGTAATGTCCTACCTGGATATGGGTGGAGAGGCCGACAGATGGACCGACCTGGTCCTCGGTCTCTTACCACTATCCACGTGGGCTCCTATAGTCTTCTGTTTACGGTCTCTCATACACCGAATAGCTTCACCCTAAACTGTTTTCAGCATTGTTACCCAGATTTGTTTTAGGGGCCCCCTGTTGGGGTCTGCAAATAATGTGCGTTTAAAATGTTTGATCCCTCCCCGTGAGATATCCCACGGACTGATATCTCGTCTGTGGAGGAGAGCGGCTGGGCTGACATGGAGCTATTGCCCATGCGGACCTCCGCCATCTTTCACAGAATATCTGATGTGTGTTCTGCTGCTCAAATGTTTTGTTACACTGATGTGCCTTAGTAAAACCATACATGCCTGTTCTGCTACTGGGCTCACGGCTCAGATTCTCCTCCTCGACCCTCCACCCTCAATAGGCCGGGCACGAGCAGTGCCTATTTACGTGATTTTTCACGTGGTGTCCCGTTTTAGTGGACCCCTTAGATTTTCTAGGCTCCTTACATAGGTGTCCCCCTTATTTAGCTTTTGTCCTGGTGTACTCTGTATCACCTTACTAGTTCCCCCTCCCCCTCTCCTCCTACCCCTACTGTCTATAATCTAACTTCCTTTTCCACATTCCACTATGGCCCACACAGTACTATCTCGTCCTCGCCTGAAATATTGCTCATACAATGTAAATGGCCTCAATATCGCATCCAAGAGAGGACAAATCCTCTACCAAATGCATAAACAACAGGTCAATATATTACTGTTACAGGAAACTCATTTCCACACGAACTCTACCCCTTCCTGCTCCAACAGGTACTTTAACAGATGGTTCCACAGTACAAACCCCTCCCAGAAAACTAAAGGCGTCTCTATTGCCTTCCACAAAACGCTACCGATTGACCTGATAGACCAGCTTTCAGACCCCCAGGGAAGATATGTGTTCGTGAAGTTCTCCCTATGGGGCACCAAATTCACTATAGCCAACCTTTACCTACCAAACACTAATCAAATATCGACTGCTCTGAGGTACATGAAGATCCTGTCAGAATTTTCAGAAGGTAAACTAATCATAGGTGGGGATTTTAACGCCCCCCTGGATCCACTCTTGGACTCGTCGACCTCTCGCTCATCCATCTCCTTTACTAAGCTAAGGGCATTCAAACGGGCTATACACGACCTCCGTTTAATCGACGTCTGGCGGGTTCTGTTTCCAACGAATCGCAACTATACCCACTTCTCACAGGTACATCATTCTTATAGTCGTATCGACTACTTCCTTCTTGATCATAGCTGCTTAGATTGGTCTCCTGAATGCGAAATAGACTCAATGGTCTGGTCTGACCACTCACCTATCTACCTGACACTATCAGTCCCTTCTACGCCGGTAAGGGAATGGTCATGGAGGCTGAATGATTCCCTTCTCGCAAACCCTGAATGTTCCCACAAGGTTTCAGAAACCATCTCTAATTTCTTAATGGATCATGCCTCGGACACTACCTCGCCACCCTTACAATGGGAGGCGCTTAAAGCTGTCCTGCGAGGAATCTTTATTCAGATGGGGACCCGCTTGAAAAAGGCTCGTTCAGCCGCAATAACCTCGGCAACTCTAAAGCTCCGGGACCTTGAGACCCAACATAAACGAGCCCCTACGCTGGGGACTCTTACCGAGGTCTCAGCGGCCCGATCCCAACTCAAGGACTTATACGAGGCCTCAGCCCGTACATATGCGGACAGACTTGCCTTCCACCAGTACCGATTCCGAGATAAATGCGGTAGACCGTTGGCTCGCACCCTTCATCCAAACACATCTTCCGCATTTATACCTCATATTCGGGCCCCCTCTGGAGAAATGCTCAGTGAGCCCTCCAAGATAACGCAAACATTCAGAGATTTCTACCAAACACTCTACAATTTATCGTCCGACACCTCCTCTAGCCCATCCCACACTCCCGCGCTCGACAGACAGTCCTATATTGAGGAAACTGGGCTCCCTACATTAGATGGCGATACTATAGAAGAGTTGGAGCAAGTAATCACAGCGGATGAGGTAGTAGGAGCGATAGCGGCCACCCCATCCGGCAAAAGCCCAGGGCCCGATGGTTTCACCCCTAAATTCTACAAAACATTTGCCCCCCTACTGACCCCCTTTTTAACTAAGGTGTTCAACTCACTATCGGAAGGCTCAGTGTTTCCTCCACAAACGCTTGAAGCCCACATTACCATTATCCCAAAACCAGATAAGGACCACACTTTGTGCGCAAATTATAGGCCCATATCATTAATTGGAGTGGACTTGAAAATATATGCCAAAATATTAGCCACTAGATTACAGCCACTGCTCCCCCGACTTATACACCTGGACCAGGTGGGTTTTGTAAGTGGCCGCGAGGCAAGGGACAATACCCTGAAAACCCTGCTTCTTACTGATTATGCCCGCACCCACGATATCCCTCTATGCCTCTTGACGGTCGATGCCGAAAAAGCATTCGACCGGGTCGACTGGCAATTCCTTCAGATGTCTCTGAAGCAAATAGGCTTGGGCCCCAAAATGCTATCCCGAATTATGTCCCTTTATTCCTCACCTTCCGCTAGAATTCGGGTAAACGGTTCATTGTCGCCCACATTTTCCATCCATAATGGGACACGACAAGGCTGCCCCCTATCTCCTCTTCTTTATGTCCTTGTCATGGAACACCTGGCAATCGCCCTACGCAACAACCCCAACATATCAGGTGTATCAATAGGCCCCTCCCACTCCAAGCTGGCACTCTTCGCGGACGACCTGTTATTGTTCGTAACCCAACCCCATCTATCCTTACCACAAATAATGCGGGAATTCACGAGGTTTGGCAAGCTGAGCAATTTTAAAGTAAACCATACCAAGTCAGAAATCCTAAACATCTCACTGTCACAGGAAGTCCTCCGCCAAATCTCCACTAAGTACCCGTTTAAAACAGGCTCCACCTCCATCCGTTACCTCGGAATCCAAATACCCACGGAAGGATCCCAATTATTCGCTTTGAACTATACTACCCTTCTGCTAAGAACCAAGACGGACCTCTCAAACTACACAAAGAAACACCTATCGTGGCTAGGCAGGGTGAATGCCCTAAAAATGGATGTCCTCCCTCGGTTTCTATACTTGTTTCAAACAATTCCCATTTCTATACCCTCCTGGTTCTTTAAGAAGCTCCGCCAACTATTCTCCTCCTTTATCTGGGGAGGGGCTCGTCCTCGGATACGATATGAGACTCTCTCGCTCCCTAGGACCCGTGGCGGAGCTGGAGCTCCAGATGCCTCTATATACTATAGAGCAGCTGTGCTCACGCGTATACTCAACTGGTTCCATCATTCCCCCACCAAATTATGGGTACAAATAGAGAGCCATATCAACTCAATAGATCTCTGCGCCTTGCCGTGGACGCCTAACGAATTCTTGAAAGAGGTACCCCTAAGCGACCTCACCCGACAAACCATTCAAATCTGGACCCGAATGAACTCCTCCAAGACCCTATCTCCTCTGAAGGGACCCATGACTCCACTGTTTGGGACTCTGGCCTTTCCGCCGGCCCTAAATGGAATGAGTTTTGGACCTTGGTGTAAGGAGGACCACAGACGACTTGCCCAAGTCCTACGGTCAGACTCTTCTCTGATCCACGACGTTCCCCCCGACCCGTCTTCTCTTGCCTCGACGCATTGGCTGCAGAGGCAACAGGTGAGGTCCTTCATCCGCACCTTCCCATCCCTACCTGATATACTTACCGACTTAACAGACTTGGAGAGCATGCTGCTCCAAACTGCCCCCCCTACACATGTAGTCTCTCAACTATACTCTCTCATACAAACGGCATATAATCCTGACCTCCCCCCATACACACAGGCCTGGAAAGAAGACCTGGGCCACCCCATTTCACCTATAGACTGGCAAAAGTGCTTCATTCTGACTTACAAAATATCCTTAGCCTCCAAAGCCCAAGAAAAGGGATTCAAGTTGTTGACCCGTTGGTACAGATGCCCCTCGACTTTACACCGGATAAACCCGGCGCTTCCAGATACCTGCTGGCGTTGCTTATCCTCCAAGGGAACCTTACTTCATATCTGGTGGGAATGCCCCCCTGTGAGACAGTTCTGGCAAAAGATCCTTGACCTGTACTGCAGACTCATGGCGACCTCAATCACACCCTCTCCTGAGGTAGCTCTGCTATCCCTGCTCCCGGGACCGCTTAAGTCAGTCAAGAAAGACGTCCTGCGTCACTTTTTGGCGGCTGCTAGAACGGTGTTGCCCAGACATTGGAAATCTACGAGCATGCCTTCCCTGGGGGACTGGGCAATTGAAGTGGACCGAATCAACAGTCTGGAACGACTGTTGTCGCAGGAAACGGGTAAAGAGGAACAATTCTCCAAGACCTGGACCTCGTGGTCTATGTTTCGATACTCCTCGGAATTTATTCCATGGGCCATGGAGGGCGTCACCGACGCACCTGTGTAACCAGAGTGGAATGTCTCTCTCTTCATTCCTTAAAATCCCTACTGTCCTGCCCCCTCTATCCCCACCCCCTCTCTCCTTCTCTCCTTTTCCCTCTAAGTATTGCAGTATTACCCAAATGTGTAACCCACACTCTCTAGTCTCATCAGTCCGGACTGGTGGCGCACACAGAGCTTCCCCCCCGGAAAGAGCGTGTCCAGTACAGACACAAAAGCCCTAGCCTACCTGTAACGAGTGGGTACCACTCACTGAGCAGATAGTGGTGCCCACGTACCCACGATAAACCAGAATAGACGCAGTAGGACGCAGGCTCATATACCACACCAACACAACTGAAGCTCACATTTAACTAATCCAATAGAAGGTTAGACACCACTGTAGCAAAGTTTTACATGTATCTGTTTAAATGTTACTGAAAGACATGTGTTTACTGTGTTATTCTGTACTACTTCAACTTTCTATCTCAATAAAATCAGATTGAACTAAAATGTCAAGCATTTTGTATGGTTCTTTAGGCTTTGATTCTCTTAAAAGACGAAAATTATACAAAAAATTAACACATAACATTATTAGAAGAAATATATTAGAAAATGGGTTGTGACAAAATTCATCCCTCCAAAATCATTTTATTTCATGCAATAATTGCATGCTGTCCGGAACAATTGGTTTCCACTGAAATTTTTAAATTCCATTGCTTAATTGCAAAGATTTGTTTGAAGGGAAGAAAATGTGGTTAAAAAAAAAACAAAAAACAACCCCTGCTTGTGGTATTGAAGGTAATTGTAAAGATCAAAAGCAGAACATGTGGAGAAGAAACGTAAACTGTATGCTTACAGTTCTTCCACTCTTGCTCCAAACACCTAGTACGGAACTGCTGTCCAAACAGAGTGAGAGTTTTCTTGTTTCGATCTAGGTGTAGAGAGACAGAGTAGGTAAGCTGCTTCTTTCAGCTTCTCCTCAACCAGCCTGTACATGCCTTGTGAAACTATGATGTCTGACCTTGTTGTTTTAAAAAGGCTATCCAGTCTACTAGTGTGACTATACAGTATATACTGTACTGATATTTGGATTAACTGGGACACGGAATGATTGTCACAAAACACATTTTTTTGTGACCTTAGCGGGCTTGTCTTCAGCTACATGAAATGAACAAAACCAGTGTAGAGGACGTGAGAGAGAGAAAGACAAGCTACACTTTTTGAACTGATTTAAAATATCAATTTAAATACTTAAAATCTTTAAAAACAAACTAAATTATACTGATACAAAACAATTTAAAGCGGAGTTCCACCCTAAAGTGGAACTTCCGCTTATCGGATTCCTCCCCCCCCTCCGATGCCACAATTGGCACCTTTCAGGGGGGAGGGGGGTGCAGATACCTATATAATACAGGTATCTGCACCCACTTCTGGGACGCATTATCCGAGCTGTCCCGCCCCTATCCGAGAATGCCCCGTTGTGTCTTGGGAAACACAGTTCCCAGGACACAGCGGGGACCAATAAAGGCGCGCAGCGCGACTCGCGCATGCGCAGTAGGGAACCGGGCAGTGAAGACTTTGCGTCTTCACTTCCTGATTCCCTGACAGAGGATGGCGGCGGGGCAGCGAGAGACGAGCGGTCGCTCGTCATCTTCTGCCGACACCGCTGGAACCTGGAACAGGTAAGTGTCCATTTATTAAAAGTCAGCAGCTGCAGTATTTGTAGCTGCTGACTTTTAAATTTTTTTTTTTCAGGTGTCGTTTCACTTTAAGTTTAGGTTTCCCATCTCTCTGTCACCTCTGATATAAAATTTCAGGCATTTTATATGATCCTTTAAGCTTTAATTCTCTTATAGGATATAATTCAGCAAAATGTTAACACATAACATTATTAGAAGAAATATAGTAAGAAATTTGTCATGACATAATTCATCTCTCCAAGATCATCATAATTTATGCAATAACTGCAAGCTGTCCACAAATATTGGTTCCCACCGAAATCCTTATTTTCAATTGTGAAATTGCATAGATTTATTCAAAGGGAAGGAAAAGTGGTAAAAATGCAACCCCTGTTTTTGGCATTGAAGGGAATTGTAAATATTAACAATAGAGCACTTAGATATAGGCATTTGGATTTTTCAAGGCAAATGGCATTTGTCATAATAAACAAATTTTGCAATAGCCCAGTGTTGTGGTCAGACATCCAGCTACACAGGTCATTTACCTTGATCAAAGCTTGCTTGCAGGCAGATGTCAGGAGGGAATGTGCAGGGAGAATAAAAAGATGAATGGGAATTATCAGAATGTTATTTATTACTTAGGCTTTGTATTACTTAGGATTTTTTTTGAATAGAGATTAAACATGTCTCATCCTACATGGACTGTTTCTATAAATTAAATGGTATATGGTTATGCATCACAAATACTATATTACTATATGTGCTATGCTGTTATTTTTTTGTGTGTTGTATATTTATATAATTCTTTTGATTACATTACCAAAACAAATATGCTCCATCAGAAATATGATAAATATCTAAAATATTTATAATAAAAACATTACCATACAGTGTCACATCCAGAATTACATTTATTTGTAACTCCACTTACTTGTAATACCATGCCTAAGTTAATTACATTCTGTGAAGACTGCAGGGGGTTAAAACAGGCTGTGTGTGTTAAAACCACGTCAACTCTAGGAGTGGATAGAGCATGTATTATAATGAAAATTTGCCAAAGGAAATGATGTCCCACAGATATTGTGCAGTTATCATCTTTCTTATGTTCTTGTGTCTAGTGTAGATTCATTCTTTCTGCCCTTGTAAATTCTTTCTTGTTTCACAAAACATCCCTGGTTGCATTTTTTACATTGAATTAGATACACAACATTTCTGAATAATACAGCTGCACTTCAAGTAATGAAGTTTATAAAGAGCAGCAAGGGATGTTACCAGTAGTGGCCCGTTCGATTAGGCGCACCGGGCGGAGCCCCGTCTATCCACGCCACCCCCTATATGAATGATGGATAGATTTATGCATATCATGAATCTATCCACGACTGCCGTGGCCACCCCTTATTCATGCGTCCGGCCCCTTTCAGGACGCCGGGTGCATGAATTACAGCGGGGTGTTTTTTTAAGCACCTGATTAGAGCCGTAGGCTCTAATAGGTTACAAAATAGGGTGGGCTTATATTGCAGAGCATTGCGCCATGAGCCCACCCAGGTGTTACAACAGCGAATGAATATTCGCTGTTGTAACACTTATCCTCAATCTGGCCAATCAGAAGCAGGTCTGAGACACTTTTTTCCGATTGGCCGAAAAGAGGAGACTCCTGATTGGTTGCTGAGGAACAGGGAGGAAGTGGAAGCCGCCAATGCCTGTGGAGAGCAGAAGAAGGGAAAGCTGTTGCCACTGCCGCAGCCGAGGAGCAAGGGAAGCTGCCGGTGAAGCGCTCATAGATGCAGTAAGTGCGCCAGACCCGCCTTCCCACCGACTGACCGACCGAGGGGGGAGGTGTGGTTCTGTTTGCCGCCCCCCAAAAATGAAATTAATTAATCTACTTAGATACACTCTCAAAGAACATAAGGAAGATGATTACTGCACACCTGTAGAACGTCATTACTCAAAACATGGTAGAGAGAACAATAAAAATACTCACAAAGGCAAGCCGTTGAACAATGAATGATGAATTTGATTGGCATAAGAGATAATGGACTGAATGTAGACCTCAGCTTTTGAAACTATCAAATAGGTTTTTTGACCATTCTCACCTCTGTGACCCTTTCTCCCCCCTCCCATTCTAAAGCTCATTCTTCTTTTGTACCTAATTCTCTCACTTTTTACACCACATTGTTCTAAAAAAAAATTGAAAGTGGTACTGCTAGTGCCAATAAAGTATCACAGGCAATCCTCAACTATGTTAGGGCTAATAGCCAACTACCAGCAAAATAAGGTATGGGAAGCTGGGGGAAGAAATATCATAAAATCAGAGAAGACAGCTTTGAGTGCAGCATTGAAATAATACAAATTCTTCAAATTACATTATTGGGGCATGACTTAAAGGTGTATGTATTGGAGCAGTATTGAAACAGTATCAGTGCTAGCATACACACAAGCAAATTTTTTGCCATGTCATTTTCTTTTCTTTTACAATTAGCTTGGCTTAAATACATCAACAGCACCTCAATCTGATTAGTTTATAATTTAATTTAATTTATAGTTAAAAAAATGTTTAATTTATAGTTTCAAATGCCAGATAAAGGCCAGAATAACCACACTATATGATAATTTTTACCCTTAACCACATGCCGACCGCCGCACAATGATGTATGTCGGCACAGGCAGGCATATGGGTGTACATGTACGTCCCTACCTGCCCGCGGGTGGGGGGCCCGATTGGTGCCTGCGGCGGTCGGCTTCATTCCCGGAGCGATCGGAGATGAGGGGGAGACCACTCATTCGTGGCCACCCCCTCGCGATCGCTCCCGGCGAATGAAATGCTTCCTCTGCTGCTGTAATGTAAACAGCAGCAGAGGAAGTGATGTCATCTCTCCTTGTGACGGTCTTTTCATTCCGGCGCCGAGGAGAGAAGACATCCAAGTGAGTCTGCACAACACTACACATACAGTAGGCACACAAATCAACCCCTAGCCCCCCCCCCGCGATCACCCCCATCACCCCCCTGCACCTCCTGTCACATCAAAGCATTTTTTTTTTTTTTTTTTTTTTACTGTTTGATGCATTGTTGCATTGTGACTGCAATAACGGTTAGGGTAGTTAGATTTAGCCCCCTTTAGGTCTAGGAACCCCCCCTAATAAAGGTTTAACCCCGTGATCACCCCCCGTCACCAGGGTCACTAAGCGATAATTTTTCTGATCGCTGTATTAGTGTCACAGGTGCTAGTTAGGGAGGTAGGTATTTAGGTTTGCTGCAGCGTTTTATAGTGTCAGGGACCCCCATATACTACCTACTTAAGGTTTTAACCCCCTGATTTCCCCCTAGTTAACCCTTTCACCAGTGATCACCACATAACTGTTACAGCTGACTATATTTTTTATAGTTTCAGGCCACCCGCCGTTTATTACCTAATAAATGTTTAACACCCCCCGGGCGTGATATAAGTAAGGTTTTAGGGTCAGATAGGGTCTGCGTCGCCCCAAGCAGCATCAGGTTAGTGCCAGTACCACTAACACGCACACACACAGCATACACCTCCCTTAGTGGTATAGTATCTGTACAGATCGATATCTGATCTGATCAGATCTATACTAGCATCCCCAGCAGTTTAGGGTTCCCAAAAACGCAGTGTTAGCGGAATCAGCCCAGATACCTGCTAGCACCTGCGTTTAGCCCCTCCGCTCAGCCCAGCCCAGCCTACCCAAGTGCAGTATTGATCGATCACTGTCATTTACAAAACACTAAACGCACATAACTGCAGTGTTCACAGAGTCAGGCCTGACCCCTGCGATCGCTAAAAGTTTTTTGGTAGCGTTTTGATACAGTCCCTAACAGCCTAGGAGCTTTTTTACCTGTGAGTCTCACTACTGTACCACTAAATTTAGAGACCAAAATGGCAAATCGAAGGTACAGTAGTGAAGAGGCCTACACGTTTCTAAGCATGACAGATAATGAAGAGGAAGTCACTCATCTGTCAGATTCATGCTCAGAATACGATCCTGTAGACGACAGCGGCTCCATGACAGATAGCTCTGATGACGGAGTTGTGGTTCCCGATCTTATTCTTCTGTTGTTGAGGTGCAAGAACCGTAGGACTCTTGTATGGAGCAGAGAAGTACTAGCGCCGCTATTCCTTCTGGTTAACTGGCAAGCACCAGCGGCATAGTACACCCTGGTCGTACATCCAGCACTGCAGTATCACGTGGTGACGTGGCGAGTCCCATAAGTGCAGTTCAAGCTGGCGAGGTGGCAAGCACAAGTAGTGTCCCACTGCCATCAAGAAGATATAGACAGGCCCGTTGTGCCCATAGTGCCCTTCCTGCTGCATTTGCCAATCCTAATTGGGAACCCACCACTTCTGCAGCACCCGTACTTCCCCGATTCACTGGCCAACCCGGCATTCAGGTGGAAACTGTTGATTTTCCGTCACTTTATTTTTATTCGCTGTTTTTCACCGAAGATCTCTATAGATCTATTGTGGACCAAAGCAATTTGTACACTGGTCAATACATCGCTGCTAATCCCCAGTCCTCGCTTGCCAGAGATTGGAGACCAATTACGGTCTCCGAATTTAAGATCTTTCTGGGCCTTTCCCTTGACATGGGCGTAGTTAAAATGGGTACGTTGCATTCATATTGGTCCACTGAGCCAATGTACCATATGCCCGTGTTCTCTGCTTCCATGGCCAGGGCACGATACGAGCAGATTTTGCGGTTCATGCACTTAAACGACAATGAACTCTGTCGTCCTCGTGGAGACCCTGCATACGATCGGCTCTACAAAATTCGGCCCCTCGTAAACCACTTCAACCAACGTTTTGCAGACTTGTTTACTCCCCATCAAGTTGTCTGCGTTGATGAGTCCCTGATTATGTTTTCTGGCCGCTTGTCATTCAAACAGTACCTTTCCAGCAAGCGTGCCAGATACAGGGTCAAGATGTATAAGCTCTGTGACAGGGCCACATGCTATACATGTTTTTCTATGGTTTACGAGGGCAAAGATAGTTACGAAGAGCCGACAAACTGCCCTGACTACATAGGGAGTGCTTGCAAGATTGTGTGGGACTTGGTGTCACCCTTATTCGGAAAGGGGTACCACTTGTACATGGACAATTATTTCACAAGCATGCCACTTTTTAGTCACTTGTTTGATCATCAGATTGGAGCATGTGGCACCGTGCGATCTAATCGCCGGGGCTTTCCCCAGCGGCTTGTAGATTCCCGTCTTAAGCTGGGGGAGAGAGCCTGCTTGCATTGTAATAACTTGCTCGCTATGAAGTGGAGGGATAATAAGAATGTTTTCGTTCTTACCTCCCTTCATGCAGACACGACGGTCCAAATTACTACGGCGACTGGTGTTGTGGAGAAACCCCTCTGTGCCCACGAATATAACCAAAATATGGGATGGGTGGACCTCAACGTTCAGTTGTTGGCGCCGTACCTAGTTGCCCGTAAGGCCAGATGCTGGTACAAAAAAGTGTCTGTTTATTTATTTCAATTGGCTTTGCTGAATGCTCAGGTGCTATACAGAGCTTCAGGATGGACTGTATCCTTCCTTAAATTCCAGGAAGAGATCATCAGAGCCCTTCTGCATCCAGTCGGTGCTTCACCTCACCTTCCCCAACCAAATGCAGTAAGCCGGCTGCATGAGAGGCATTTTCCTTATGCCCTCCCGCATACCCCTACCCAACGAGCCCCCCAAAGAAAATGTTGTGTCTGCAGAAAGCGCGGATATAGGCGTGACACCGATTATTATTGTCCCTCCTGTCCTGGCAATTCTGGTCTTTGCATTGGTGAATGTTTTGAAAGCTACCATACACTAGTTGAGTTTTAGCGTAAGGTACAGCATTGCACAGACTAGGCACAGGTTCACTGGGTCTCCCAAGATGCCATCGCATTTTGAGAGACACAAACTGATGGAACTGTTACAACAGTTACGCTAGAACCGTTACAGTTACAAAAAAAGTGTAAAAAATAAAAAAAAAAGGAAAAAAAAATAAAAAATAGTTGTTGTTTTATTGTTCTTTTTCTCTCTATTCTCTCTCTCCGTTCTGCTCTTTTTTACTGTATTCTATTCTGCAATTTTTTATTGTGTTTTATTGTTAACCATTTTTTTGTTTTCAGGTACGCCATTCAGTTGCAGCGCGGATTTATTTATCTTGACAGCAGCAGCGTTTGCTCCCCCAATACATAAAGCCTTGACTTCAGCGCTGTCCAAGGTGATTTCACCACCACAGTTTAAAAAAAAGAGCATATATGCTGAAGCATGGGGGCAGCAGGGGCGGAGGAGCGATTTGCTCCTACCTTTTGCGGGAGGATGCCCCCATGCTTCGGCATATATATATATTTTAGGCACAGGTTACGTTAAAAAATGTTTTATTTTTTACTATGTTTTTTTTTGTATTTGCTTTGCAGGTATGGTAAGTCTTACTGTTATATTGTAATGTTACTTTTTTTATTGTTAACCATAATTTGCTTAGCAGGTAAGCCATTCAGCCGCAGCGCGGATTTATTTATCCTGACAGCAACACCGTTTGCTCCCACGATACATAAAGCCGTGACTCCAGCGCTGTTGGAGGTGATTTCACCACCACAGTTAAAAAAAGAGCATATACGCCGATGCATGGGGGCAGCAGGGGCGGAGGAGCGATTTGCTCCTACCTTTTGCGGGAGGATGCCCCCATGCTTCGGCATATATATATTTTAGGCACAGGTTGCGTTAAAAATTTTTTTATTTTTTACTATGTTTTTTTGTATTTGCTTTGCAGGTATGGTATGTCTTACTGTTATACTGTAATGTTACTTTGTTTTATTGTTAACCATAATTTGCTTAGCAGGTACACCATTCAGCTGCAGCTTGACAGCAACAGCGTTTGCTCCCATGATACATAAAGCCTCAACTCCAGCTCTGTAGGAGGTGATTTCACCACCACAGTTAAAAACAAAATGGTGCATGTATGCCCATCATTAGAAGTGGGTGGATGAAGGGAGGTATTCTAATGGTGGGCATACCCACCGATCAATCTCTTTTTTTCGTTCAGCCCACAAGCTGCATGAAAAAAAAGATTACAATATATGCCAAACAAGGACCAGCAACGTACTGGTATGTTTCTGGACTTTGAGTGGTTATACCAGAATGATGCCGGCGGGTTTAGGTATCATCTTGGTATCATTCTTTTCAGCCAGCGGTCGGCTTTCATGTAAAAGCAATTCTGGTGGCTAATTAGCCTCTAGACTGCTTTTACAAGCAGTGGGAGGGAATGCCCCCCCCCCCCCACTGTCTTCCATGGTTTTCTCTGGCTCTCCTGTCCCAACAGGGAACCTGAGAATGCATCCGGTGGTTCTGCCAGCTGACCATAGAGCTGATCAGAGACCAGAATGGCTCCAATCATCTCTATGGCCTAAGAAACCAGAAGCTACGAGCATTTCATGACTTTGATTTCTCCGGATATAAACAGCGCCATTGGGAAATTGGGAAAGCATATTATCACACTGATCTTGGTATGGTCAGATGCTTTGAGGGCAGAGGAGAGATCTAGGGTCTAATAGACCCCAATTTTTTTCAAAAAAGAGTACCTGTCACTTGCTATCATAGGGGATATTTACATTCCCTGAGATAACAATAAAAATGATAAAAAAAATATATAAATGAAAGGAACAGTTTAAAAATAAAATAAAATAGCAAAATAAATAATTTAAAAAAAATTAAAAAAAAAGCACCCTGTCCCCCCTGCTCTTGCACAAGCGTCGGTCTGGCGTCATATGTAAAAAGCAATTGCACCATGCATGTGAGGTATCACCACGAAGATAAAATTTTAAAAAAGTGTGTTTTTTCCCAAAAAAATGCGTTTGAAAAATCGATGCGCAAATACTGAGTAAAAAAAAAATTAAAAACCCACCATTTTAATCTGTAGGGCCTTTGCTTTAAAAAAATATACAATGTTTTTACAGGTTCAAAGTAATTTTCTTGCAAAAATTTTTTTTTTTTCATGTAAACAAAAAGTGTCAGAAAGGGCTTTGTACATAAAATGCCAGGACAGTTCAAACCCCCCCCCCCCCCAATGACCCCATGGAAAGTAGACACCCCAAGCTATTTTCTGAGAGGCATGTCAAGTCCATGGAATATTTTATATTTTGACACAAGTTGCGGGAAATTTTTTTATTTATTTTTTTGCACAAAGTTGTCACTAAATGATATATTGCTCAAACATGCCATGGGCATATGTGGAATTACACCGCAAAAAACATTCTGTATTCTCCTGAGTACGGGGATACCACATGTGTGAGTCAAGCCGCATACGGGACCCCAAAAACCAAGCACCGCCTTCATGATTTTGAAGGGTGTACATTTTTGAATTCACTCCTCACTGCCTATCACAGTTTTGGAGGCCATGGATTGCCCAGATGGCACAAAATCCCCCCAAATTACCCCATTTTGGAAAGTAGACACCCCAAGCTATTTGCTGAGAGGTATGGTGAGTATTTTGAAGATCTCGCTTTTTGTCACAAAGTTTTGAAAATTGAAAAAAGAAAAAAAAATACTTTCTTAATTTTCAAAAACAAATGAGAGCTGCAAAATACTCACCATGACTCTCAGCAAATAGCTTGGGGTGTCTACTTTCCAAAATGGGGTCATTTGGGGGGGTTTTGTGCCATCTTGGCATTTTATGGCCTTCAAAACTGTGATAGGTGGTGAGGAGTGAAATCAAACCTCTACGCCCTTAGAAGTCCTAAAGGCGGTGATTGGATTTCGGGGCCACGTATGCGGCTAGGCTCCCAAAAAGTCCCACATATGTGATATCCCTGTACTCAGGAGAAGCAGCAGAATTTATTTTGGGGTGTAATTCCACATATGCCCATGGCATGTGTGAGCAATATATCATTTAGTGACAACTTTGTGCAAAAAAAAAGTTTGTAATTTTCCCGCAACTTGTTGCAAAATATAAAATATTCCATGGACTCAACATGCCTCTCAGCAAATAGCTTGGGGTGTCCAAAATGGGGTAATTTGGCTGGGTTTTGTGCCATCTTGGCATTTTATGGCCTTCAAAACTGTGATAGGTAGTGAGGAGTGAAATCAAAAATTTACGCCCTTCAAAATCCTGAAGGCGGTGCTTGGTTTTCGGGGCCCCGTACGCGGCTAGGCTCCCAAAAAGTCCCACACATGTGGTTTTCCCGTACTCAGGAGAAGAAGCAAAATTTATTTTGGGGTGCAATTCCACATATAAAAATAAAAAGAAGAAGCTGCGCCAAGAAAAAAATATAAATAAAATTGAAAAATAAAATATCATAACATGCGAAAACTACATATGCCCCACTGGATATGATGTCCACAGTGGTAGGGACCTTCGCACCACCTAAGGACCATATAAGGCACCTAGGGATAACAGTCTCTTGTCAGCACAATAGTCAGTCCCTGGAGCAATAATGGAAACAAAAATGAACTGTTTTTATAATGTCCAAGTATAAAACAAATCAAAAAGAAGTGGTAGTGAAGGAGGGGATCCTGACGTCCAAAAGTGAAACAGAAGAGGCACCTGGGTGACTGGTAACACAAGTAATGGTGAACACAGTGCCTGACACCCTCACACACTGCTGCTTACCAGAAAGCAGAGATAAAAAGGCTCTGCTAGGATATTAAGCGAGCCACGGCTGCGACTCTTCCTGATTTCCCATGCGATCAAAACAATACTCTGAATATTGAAGAGTTGGGGGACCACTTGTTCACATAGGATCCATATAGGGAGTGGAGGAAGAAAAGCAGCCCATAGCGTAAATCCGATAACACTCGTTTATTAAAAACAAATTAAGAAGCACTTACATTAGTCCAAATGTTAAGGCACAATTTGGACTAATGTAAGTGCTTCTTTCCAAAATGGGGTCATTTTGGGGGGTTTTGTACTGCCCTGCCATTTTAGCACCTCAGAAATGAGATAGGCAATCATAAACTAAAAGCTGCGTAAATTCCAGAAAATGTACCCTAGTTTGTAGACGCTATAACTTTTGCGCAAACCAATGAATATACACTTATTGACATTTTTTTTTACCAAAGACATGTAGCTGAATACATTTTGGCTTAAATGTATGACTAAAATTGAGTTTATTGGATCTTTCTTATAACAAAAAGTAGAAAATATAAAAAAAATTCAAAATTTTCTGTCTTTTTCAATTTATATCGCAAAAAATAAAAATCGCAGAGGCAATCAAATACCATCAAAATAAAGCTCTATTTGTGGGAAGAAAAAGGATGCAAATTTTGTTTGGGTACAACATTGCATGACCGCGCAATTACCAGTTAAACCAGTGCAGTGACAAATTGTAAAAAGTCCTCTGGTCTTAAGGCTGCAAAATGGTCCGGTATGAAAGTGGTTAAAAGCATTAAGTCTCTAAAAGCCACTGCAAAAAATCCCAATGTCCAAAACATTACTCTACTAGCAATTGAAATACTATAGGCCCCAGAATGTCCAAGTTATAGACTCACCCTTATGCGGCGTAAACACGCTCGGACTTTCCGGCGGGATTCCGCCGGACTTTCTGAACGTGTGGACTTGCCCACACACGCCCGAACTTTTCAAGCGTACAATCCGCCGGAGTTTTGGCTAAAGTCTGAGGGACTTTTGAAATGAACGGACTTGCCCACACACGGCGCAAAGTCCGTTCATTTAGAACGTGACTCCAGGTAGACGGGACTAGCGAGGCAGTCAATGCCGCCACGCTAGCCCCGTCACCTGGTATGGATTTAAAGGGGAATCCCTACGCCGAAAAAGCGGCGTGGGGGTCCCCCCCAAATCCATGTCAGACCCTTATCCGAGCACGCAGCCCGGCCGGTCAGGAGAGGGGGTGGGGATGAGTGAACGCCCCCCCCCGGCCCGCCCTGCGGCCCCCCCACCCCAAAGCACCTTGTCATGTTGATGAGGACAAGAGGGGGTGGGGCTTATCAGAATCCGGGAGCCCCCTTTAATAAGGGGGCCCCCAGTGACCCTATGTGAATGAGTAGGATGTACCCCTACCCATTCACCTAAATAAAAAAAAACAACCCGACAAGGGTCTTCTTCCGTCTTGGGGGGTCTTCTCGCCGGACTCCTCCGCTATCCTCTGCTCTTTTACTAGCTCTTTCACTAGCGGACTTCGGGGGTCTTCGGGGGTCTCTTCTGTTCTTCTTACGAGCGTTGGCCTGGTCTGTGTTGCTGTCGCTGTCGCCGCCTTCTGCTTCTGCTTCTCCTTCTTCTGCTTCTTGTTCTTCCTTCTTCCGATGTTGACTCTTCGCTGTCTCCTCTTGTAATGGCCAGGCCACGTGCCCTCAACATGGGGTGATGTCACAGTCCCAGCATCCTACGGGACTGTGACATAATATGGGGGCGGGGTCACCATGTGACATGAGAAGACCCCCGAAGTTGGAACAAGACCCCCAGACGGCGGCGGCAACAAAGAAGAAAGCCGGGCTCCTCCACTAGTTAAAGAGCTAGTAAAAGAGCAGAAGATATCGGAGGAGTCCGGCGAGAAGACCCCCTAAGATGGAAGAAGACCCCCGGAGCTGTGCAATAAAGTATTTTAAAAAATTGTGTTGTTTTTTTTTATTTACACTTTTTCCCTTAGGTGAGTGGGTAGGGGTACACCGTACCCCATACTCATTCACATAGGGTGGGGGGCCGGTATCTGGGGCCCCCTTATTAAAGGGGGCTCCCGGATTCCGATAAGCCCCCTGCCTGCAGACCCCGACAACCAACGGCCAGGGTTGTCGGGAAGAGGCCCTTGTCCTCATCAACATGGGGACAAGGTGCTTTGGGGTGGGGGGGCCGCAGGGCCCCCCTTTCCCCAGGGCACCCCCCATGTTGAGGGCACGCGGCCTGGTACGGCTCAGGAGGGGGGGGGCGCTCGCTCGTTCCCACCCCCTTTCCTGACCGGCCGGGCTGCGTGCTCGGATAAGGGTCTCATATGGATTTGGGGGGACCCCATGCCGTTTTTTCGGCGTAGGGATTCCCCTTTAAATCCATACCAGGTGACGGGGCTAGCGCGGCAACATTGACTGCCAAATCCTTTACCATTTTCATAAAATGTGCTCTAATATTCTTTTACTACAGGAAATGCATTATCGCACAGGCTCCATACCTGCCCTGCATAACAGATATTATCACAGTTGGTTTCATAGTACTAACCCTCATGCCAAATCTAAAGTAGTTTATATCGCTTTCCACAAATCTTTCAACCCTGAGGTCCTAGACTCCCTTATTGACGTAGCTAAATAATTTTCTCTTTACAGTGGCCAACATTTACGTCCCTAACATGGATCAAGCTCTGTTCCTCTCTTCTGTTCTCACCAGACTATCCTCTTTTGGGGGCCCCTGTTTTATTATCAGTGGAGATCCCAACATCGCCCTTTACCCGTCTGCAAATACATCCTTGGGTAAGCCCTCTGTTCCTTTCTCTTCACTGACACGCATCAAATCCTTAGTGCACTCCTCACATTTAGTTGATGTCTGGCATATTCAGCATCCCACAGAGAGGGATTACAGCCACTATTTCGCAGCACACACAATTCCTATAGCAGACTCGACCACTTTTTGATTTCACAGTCCCTAATAGATACACCCCCTGCAAGCTTCCATAGGCCATCTCCTTTGGTCCGATCACGCCCCAGTCTATCTGACCCTGACACGCCCCCCCCCGATAGCTCGTAGGGGTACACACTGGAGGCTCAATGACAATTTGCTACGGGATTCTGTCTGTTTAGCTGAAATCTCCAAAACGAATCAGAATTTCATGTCTGATCATTCCTCGGACACTACCTCCCCCCTCAATCAATGGGAAGCCCTAAAATGTGTGGTACGGGGTGTGCTCATACAGCACAGTTTTCGCCTTAAAAGGATTAGAGCTGATGATATTCGTTGTCTTCTATCCATTATTGCAGAACTTGAACCACTCCACATGCGAGATTTAGAACCCATCATTTTCATTCGACTATCTAATGCCCGTCGAGACCTACTTCAATTGTTAGACTCGCATTCCCTAATCGCACGTGACAGGGCATGCAATTACCATTATTCACAAATGCGACAAACACCTTCCAACCTAGACCTCCCCGATACTCCAGAAAATTACATATCTCATTTCTTTCTGCAGCACAATTTTGTCAAAATTGACAAATAAATACCTTTATAACAAAACCAACTTTGTGGGAACCAAATGTCTTCGCAAACCTAGTTATTACCTTGTAAAATTAGTGATGACATCATCACTGTGCTAAATATTGCCTGTGTGGTGGGTAGATTTGAGAGACCAAACAGGTCAACTCACTCTAAGCTGCTTGCAGGAAACTACAGGTAGGAGGATACAATACAAGTCATCTTGTACACGGAGAATAAGCAGCAGTCACAGATATTTGCAGGTGTTGAAAGGTGAAAGTTAAAATCTCTTGGGTATATTTAGGTGCCAAGGTGGCTATAGACAGTATAATGGCTTACGGTCTATCACAGTATAAAGGAAGAATGCTGAAGGTGGAAAAGCTTACAATCTGATAAAAGGGAGTAATACTGAAGGTATAGGAGCTTACAAACTATTAAGGGATAATGGAGAGATGCAGAAGGTGAACAAGCCCATACTATATGATATTATTATTATTATTATTATTATTATACAGGATTTATATAGCGCCAACAGTTTGCACAAGGTAGTGTCAAGGGCCTTTACCCTCACAAACAGGAGGTTATAAAATATCTATTGGACTGCAACAAAAACACATTTTTTTAGCAGAGTGGGGAGGGTGTATAGCATCTTCGAGGTTTGTATTGTGCTGTATCTTCCTGTCATGGTGACACCAGCATCCTCCTAGGGAAAATCACCCAATGAGGACACAGACAGCAATACAAATTTGACAGAGGTGCTGACCCAAATAAATAAAACGTTAACATGAGTTAGACCCCATACACACTATACAACATTTGTTGTCTGATTTCCTTTAGATTTACCAAAACCATGTATTGCAAGGACCTGCCTGATTGCATACAAATTTAAAGTGTTTAGGTTTGACCTCATATTATATGGTTTTGGTAAATCTAAAGAAAAAAAGTCTACAGAAAAGTGTATAGTGTGTATCCAGATTTAGGCTAAGTTCACACTGGCAATAAAAGCAGTTGTTTGAGAGGTGTTAAAAATGCCCCTCAAATGCCTATGCAAATGATACAATGAACAGCACATAGTACTATTCCCAATATCAAAACATGAAGCGTAAGACCCCTTTTACACTGGGGGCGTTTTGCAGGCACTATAGCGTTAAAAATAGCGCCTGCAAACCGCCCTCAAACAGCTGCTCATTTCACTCCAGTGTGAAAGCCAGAGGACTTTTACACTGGAGATGTGTGCTGGCAGGGCGTCAGAAAAAGTCCTGGCAGCAGCTTCTTTGGAGCGGTGAAGGAGAGATGAACTCACCGCTCCTCCAACGCTCCTCCCCATTGAAATGAATGGGGCAGGGCTGCTATACCGCCGACAAAAAGCTGCCGTGGCAGCATTTTTCGGGCAGATTTAACACATTTACAGCGCTAGCGGGGGGTTAAAACCGCCCGCTAGCGGCCGAATATCGCCGCTAAAACGACGGTAAAGCGGCACTAAAAATAGCGCAGCTTTACCGCTAATGCCCTAGGCGGCACAGTGTGAAAGGGCTCTTAGTGTCGCATCGCTTCAAAATTGTAGCCTCATGCTAAGTCAGAAGGCATTTGAAGCCTTTCAACGCCTCACATTCAAGTCTATGGTAACGCTTTGCAAACGCTCTGGCAGGTAGTTGCGATGCCGTTGCATTAAATCCTATTAAATCTAACGGAATAGGCATTTGTGGAGCTATTTCGAATGGCACGATGTTGCAGCGATTGTTGCCCAACTAATCTCAGTAAAAACACGCAAACAGAATAGCGGGATGCCCAAAAGAAGTTCTTGTACTTCTTCTGGGCGTCAGGCATCCTGCGATTCTGTTTGCACTTTTTTTGCCACGATTTTACAGTGAATCATCAGAGGACAATCGCTGCGGTTCCACCCACAAAATGGAACTCTATGGTGTGAATGGAGCCTTAACACTCATCAAACGCTTCAAAACTGTCCATAGGGTATTTGGGGAACATTTTTAACTTGTTATTAACACTTGTAAAATGCCAGTCTAACACCGATACTAAAGCTAATTAAAGCGAGTCTAACGCCCATACTAATGCTATAGGAGCGTTTGTTACGTGTTAGAAACGTAGTCAAGTGCGAGCCCTTAGGCTTTAATGGATAAAACATTGTGACTGAAAAAGAATGTTATTTGAGAATTTAAAGAATTTAAAATGTATATTACTCTTTTTATATAATTGAAGCAAATATATTAAGCCACTCTGCCTGGAGAAAGTGGATTGGGAGGGACGGTAAAACGCTGTAACTTGGGCGTGGCCTGCTACGGAGTCGGATGGCAGCTTGAATTCAGAGCTCCAGTCACCTGCAGGACCCAGCGGCACATAACGACCCACCTGGACACCTGTCTCACCCAAATTGCTGGCGATCCGACACGGGGACATCCAGGGACCATGACCAACAAAAGAAAGGAGCACAGAAAGCCTCAGCGCCTGATGGTTTCATTTTTTCATTCATTTTTACACAGCGTGGAGGTAGGCATCTTCCACACCGGCAGTTAAAAATCTGAATAAAACATCCAAAAGAGGCATCCTGCCTCAAAATGGAGATTCCCCTAACAGCCCACACTCCTATGCTCCTACCCCAACATAAGGCAGCCCGGCTAAAGCCAAGTTTCGGATGGATGGAGCTGGATGCAGCCCTGCTATCGGTCAGGTCACTGATTCAGGAGATGACACGTGGGAGCTTCCTAAATCCATAGAATCATTCCCCACTATGAATCAGCCTGTTATGGACACTGTACTGAAAGACATGCTTCTTTCCTTAAGAAGCACGATTTAGGCTGACATGATGTCTTGCATGCACAGATTTAACAGTAAAATTCAGGCTATAGACACCAGAGTGGAACACATAGAGCATAAAATGGGGGAATATGCCTCCACCAAAAATGAATTAATGGATGCAAAAAAGGAAAAGGAAGGAGAGACAGAATGGATTAAAAATAAATTAGCAGATATGGTAGATAGGTTGAGAAAAAATATGAATATAAGGGGGATCCCCAAATCTATTCAACAAACAGACATGCGATCCTATGGTTCAACACTGTTTAAATCTCTCATACCTGACCTTTCTGATTTAGACAGAATTCATCGTCTGCCCAAACCAATGTACCTATCAGATCAGGTACCTAGAGATGTGATATTACGCCTCCACTTCTACCACGTTAAGGAGAAGCTCATGATGGTAATGTGCAAACATGATCAAATACCCTCTCAATATCAAAATCTGCGATTGTATGCTGATTTATCCCAACATACCCTGCAAAGGACTAAAAATGTGTCACTAACACTGTCACTAAAGTTCTTAGGAACCACATGATAATATACAGATGGGGTTACCCCACAAAAATCACCATCACAAAAGAAGGCCAAAAGCATGTTGTGGACTCTCTGGAGAAGGGCCTCTCATTACTGAAGGAATGGAAGATCCTCCCTGAATCCATCAATGACACCACTAGACCAGTGCGACAGGTCGAATCTGACTGGAAAAGAGTTACAAACAAAAACGCCAAATCGCACGTCTAAACCCGGTTGGGTATTGCAAGTCAATATGAGTCCCCTAAGAGGAGACAGAGGAAAGTCTCTAGGCTTGAACTCACCCCTCAGCTAACTTGAGCAGCATAGTGCTGCATACGGGAATCACTTACCCTTATTTCTGCTTTGGGAAATTTCCCTAAAAAGTTTGTTCTATATATGTTGAACAGTTACCTAATGTTTTTCTCTTTATGTTTCTGGACTTTTTCTTTTCTATTTGTTTTTGCTAACACAGTCGGAAGCCGCAAAATATTCATGAACACTGAAGAAATGGCTGCACTCCAAGATCCATCAAAATTCTTATTTAATAAACGAACATCCCAAGTGTTACAAACAGTTCAAATGGTAGACGCGTTTCACACAATAACAGGTACATTTATTCATTACAAAGATAAGTCAGCATTGTTTTCCTTATATACACCTATCTAATATAGCAACAGGTGATACAGATCATTAAATTGCAGACTTCTTTTTAGCCACATGTGATTCACATAAACATTAATGAGAACGAGAAAGACATATAAACTTGCACATATTTGGATATCTATTTAAAAATAAAATTAATAGTAATGAAGCTATACCAATATAAACAATTCATATGCTATGAGAAAACAGGAAACGATATGTGTACATATGGAATATGTATAAAAAGTGTATATATAAATGTGTATAAAGAAAAGAGGAAGCATACCAAATTTAAAAACATTATAACCTATTTATATCCCAATGGTTAAAGATAAATGTATGTTTACTATACTCCATTAGACCTGTGTAAATATATATGTAAATACATATGTATTATTATAGCTAACCCCACTATAAAAACATTGATCACAAACACGAGGAAGCTATAGAACGAGACAAAAAAGACCAAATCAATCAACGGTATATGGTTCATACAGAGCAAAGCAACCATTGATTATCTGTTCCGTATGACCTCAGTAACCTGGTCGATCTTAACTAGATAGATAGAATCATAGATTCAAAATGTAAAAATATACACTTAAGCCCCGGACCATTTGGCTGGCCAAAGACCAGAGCACTTTTTGCGATTCAGCACTGCGTCGCTTTACCTGACAATTGTGCGTTTATGTGACGTGGCTCCCAAACAAAATTGAAGCCTTTTTTTCCCCACAAATAAAGCTTTCTTTTGGTGGTATTTGATCACCTCTGCGGTTTTTGTTTTTTGCGCTATAAACAAAAAAATTGCGCCAATTTTGAAAAAACACATTATTTTTTACTTTTTGCTATACAGGGGGTCCCCGACTTACGAACACCCGACCTACGAACAACCCCTACTTACGAACGGGGTGCTGCGGGGACCCTCCGCCATTTTTCGGTGGTTTTCGCCATCTTTCGGCCGTTCTGCGCATGCGCGGCCATACGGAGCGCCGGAAAATGCCGGAAATGTCCGTAATTTGCCGCGCATGCGCAGAACGGCAACAGACGGAACATCAGAAATGTCCGGAAATCTCCGTATTTGTCGGTCTGCGCATGCGCGCCGACTTACGAACATTTCCGACTTCCGTACACGGGGCCAGTCCCTAACGAGTTCGTAACTCGGGGACCCCCTGTAATAAATATCCCCCAAAAATATATAAAAATTTTTTTAGTTTAGGCCGATATGTATTCTTCTACATATTTTTGGTAAAAAAATTGCAATAAGCGAACGTTATAGCGTCTACAAAATAGGGATAGTTTTATGGCATTTTTATTAATCATTTTTTTTTTTACTAGTAATGGCGCCGATCAGCGATTTTTTTATCATGACTGCAACATTATGGCGGACAGATCAGACACTTTTGGTGCCATTTTTGGGACCACTCACATTGATACGGCGATCAGTGCAATTAAAAATGCATTGATTACTGTGTAAATGTTACTGGCATTGAAGGGGTTAACCAGGAGGGGGTGCTGCAGGGGTTAAGTGTGTCCTAGGGAGTGATTCTAACGTGGGGGGGCTGTGTGTGACACAACACTGATCACCGCTTCCAATCACAGGGAGCTGTGATCAGTGTCAGTGTTTTTAGGCAGAACAGGGAAATGCTTGTTTACATCAGCATTTCCCCGTTCTTCCTCTCTGTGAGACGATCGCGGGCATCCCCGTGGACATTGAGTCCGTGGGACCCGCAATCACACTCATGGAGCTTGCGGCACGCGCCCGCATGCCTTTTCTTAAAGGGCAACATACAGGTACGTGATTCTGCTTGTACGTGACCTTCTGCCGCAGTATATGTGCGTGAAGCAGTCGGCAAGTGGTTATATATATATATGGAATAATGTGGGTCGTAAAAATACTGCCCAAATTTAATATAGTCCCTATGCCTTCTGTAATCTATAGGAGAGACTCGTATTTAATAAATAAATAGATGGATTGAATGGCCAAATATCCTGGGCATGCATAGTATCCTATGAAACAATATGGGTGGTAAAAAAAGAATATTCATCACTAATAGTAAGCTCACCACAGCACAGTCATCATCTTCCCAGAAGATCATCTATCTATCTGCATACAGGATGTGCATGCCGTTCAGTGAGTATCAGTGGCGGCTGGTGCTCAAAATTCTTTGGGGGGGTGCAAACAAACTGAAAAATACTGAGCCCATCAAATGCAGCCGTTTTGCCCATCAAAGGCAGCCACTGTGCCCATCAAATGCAGCCATTGTACCCATCAAATGCAGCCATTGTACCCATCAAATGCAGCCACTGTGCCCATTATTTGCAGCCATTGTGCTTATCAAATGCATCCACTGTGCCTATCAAATGCAGCCACTGTGCCCATCATATGCACCCATTGTGCCCATCATATGCAGCCACGTGTGCCCATCATATGCAGCCACTTGTGCCCATCATATGCAGCCACTTATGTCCATCATATGCAGCCACTTGTGCCCATCTTATGCAGCCACTTATGCCCCCCATATGCAGTCACTATGCCCCATCATATGCAGCCACTTATGCATTGTGCCCATCAAACGCAGCTATTTTGGCCATCATATGCAGCCACTGTGCCCATCAAATGCAGCCAATTGTGCCCATCAAATGCAGCCAATTGTGCCCATCATATGCAGCCACTTATGCCCATCATATGCAGCCACTTACGCCCATCATATGCAGCCACTTGTGCCCATCATATGCAGCCATTTGTGCTAATCAAATGCAGCCACTTGTGCCCATCATATGCAGCCATTTGTGCTCAGTATATGCAGCCCACTTGTGCCCAGCATATGCAGTCACTTGTGCCCAGCATATGCAGCCACTTGTGCCCATCGAATGCAGCCACTTGTGCCCATCATATGCAGCCATTTGTGCCCATCATATGCAGCCATTTGTGCTAATCAAATGCAGCCACTTGTGCCCATCATATGCAGCCATTTGTGCTGAGTATATGCAGCCCACTTGTGCCCATCAAATGCAGCCACTTGTGGCCAGTATATACAGCCACTTGTGCCCACCAAATGCAGCCACTTGTGCCCAGTATATGCAGCCACTTGTGCCCATAAAATGCAGCCAGGTGTGTCCCCTGGCTCGGCTGTCACTTCACTAACACCCCCCCCCACGCGGACGGTGCGGTGACACTTACCCAGTGATGGTGCTTGCCTCCTGCTCTTGTGTAGTGGCGGGAAGCCGCAGCTCCTCAGGCTTCCTCTGCCATGTCTCCTCTTCCGCCAAAGCATTAGACATCCAATAGGATCGCCTAATGCTTTGGCCAATATCAGGAGGCAGGTCTCACTGTGCTGATTGGCAGGGAGGAACGTTAGTGTGAAAATAGCAAAAATGTATTCGCTATGCCACACAACAGGGTGGGATCGGGACGCAGTGCTCTGCGCCCCAAGCCCACCCTATTTTGAAGCCTATGGCTCTAATCACGTGCCTCAAAATACACACCCCCTGCCTATCCCTGGCGTCCTGAAAGGGGTTGGGTACATGAATAGGGAGGGCGGCGGAGGTGTCAGGGGGGGCGGCGCCCGTGTGCCCACAATGCACCGGCCGCCACTGGTGAGTATGTTGTAAATTACAGATTTATTCCACCTTCTTCATGCTATTTTTGATCTGAGCATAAGAGAGAGCACTTGTAATAGCAATGAAAATATTACCTACATTTAAAACCACTAACCCTACCAAAATGGGCATCACATTTGTTTCAATAAACTCCAAAGGCCTCAATCATCCTGTAAAGCGGAAATTCCTTTGGAAAGAAGCAATCTCTAATAAATGTGATGTCATTTGTGCGCAGGAAACGCATTTTAGCATCCAATCTCTTCCTATCTGCTCCCACAGAAGTTTTCCTCATGTATTCACTGCTAACACAGATTCTAAAACAAAAGAAGTTCTCACAGCTATTAGAGACTCTGTGGTGTTTACTCTACATGAGGAAATCAAAGATCCCCAGGGTCGCTTCCTGGTCCTTATATGCAATCTTAACTCTGTTACATACACGATTGTAAATGTCTACTCTCCGAACAAGCACCAAGTGCGATTTTTCCATAAAATAATGCGTAAAATATGCACACATCAAAGGGGCCTTCTAGCAATATGTGGAGATTTCAACGACACTCCAGACCCATCTTCTACATCAGGTGCTAAACGCACAAGCCCTTCTCTTCAAGCATCCCTTCACAACCAGGACTTTTTTGATGTCTGGAGGTGTCTGCACGCAGGTGAAAGGGACTTCACTTTCTTTTCCCCACCACATCGTGTGTATACACGAATTGACTTATTTTTAGTCGATCAATAGATCCTATCTAGGTCCTACTATAAATAGTATAATGTGGTCAGACCATGCTTCCAACTCTTTCAATAGAAGATTCTGCAGCTACTAACTCAATTCCAATATGGACGGCCTATTCGTATATTATGAAACAAGCAGAATATAAACAGACACTCAAAAATCATATACTAGAATTTTTCTCCAATAATAATTCTTCTGTGCAAGACCAATTTGTTTTATGGAACGTTCAGAAAGCGTATGTCAGAGGGATCTTTAAAAAACTAGGTGTGAAGGTCAAGCCACATCGGCAAACGCGTATGCGACAACTTACAAATAAAATTTTCCTACTAGAAACAGCAATCTTCCCCTTTACTTTCCCAAAAATTAACACAACTGAGATACAATCTTATGCCCCGTACACACGGTCCGAAAATCCGACCACAAAATCCATTGGATTTTTTTCGACGGATTTTGTTCGACACTGGTGTTGCATACACACGGTCGGACAAAGTCGTCGGAAAATCTGATCATTCTGAACGTGGTGACGTTTCTTGCCTACGACGGGACTACGTAGAGGCTATTAGCCAATAGCTTTGGTCTTGTAATGTGATCTGAGCATGCGTGGCACTTTGTCCGTCGGAATTCGCTACACACGATCGGAAAAAGTCCGATAGGACTTTGTTGTCGGAAAAATTGAGAGCAGGAGATAAAACTTTGTCAGTCGGAAAATCCGATGGAAAATGTCAGATGGAGCCTACACACGGTCGGAATTTCACACAACATTGTCCGATAGGACATTTTCCGTCGGAAAATCTGACCGTGTGTATGGGGCATAAGACTCCACTTGTTGGAGATCATTGAAAAAAACTGCCAAAAGGCTAAAAATGTCATATTATATATTAACGGACACAAGGCAGGAAAAATGTTAGCACGAAAGTTACGTGGCCAAAGGTATAAAACCAAATTACCTTATATATTAGATCCCCAAACTAATTGTATCACCCCCAGATATAGCGGACGCCTTTAGTCATTATTATGGCACTTTATACAAATGAAAAGATGACGCAGGGACTAGTCAACCTAAAGCCTCATACACACGATCGGACCGTGGACCAACTTTCCCGTGGATTTTTGTCCAAAGGGCGTTGTCCCCAAGTTGGTATTGCATACACACGATCAGACTTTTTAGGCAACAAACATGAACGTAGTGACGTTTCAACGTACTGACGACACTTCAAAAGAGGACGTTCTAATAATCCAGCGCCACCTTTGGTCAACTTCTATATTGTTGTCTGATCTTTTGCATTGGTTCTGAGCATGCATGTTTGTACTTTGTACAAAAGTCCGTTGGTTTTGTGTACACGCGGTCGGACTTTGGTCCATCGGACTTTTGTTGGCAGAAAGTTGGTGCGTTCGCACATCCAACAAAAGTCCGATGAAACCTGGAAAAAGTTGGTCCGATGGAGCGTACACACGGTCAGATGTTGGTCCAAAACAGCTAATTTGCATGTTGGTTGTCAAAAAGTCCGATCGTGTGTACGGGTCTTAACACTGATCTGATCAATAGATTCCTACAGAAACTGTCTCTTCCACATTTATCTCAAGAGCAACTAATGTTGTTAAACTTACCCTTCAATTCATCTGAAATAAACAAAGTAATAGACTCCCTTCCAGCAAACAAATCTCCTGGTCCAGCTGCCTTTATTGGAGAATATTACAAAACTTTTAAACTCATGTTGACTCCCTACCTAGAACACATTTTTAACGCTGCTGCAGCCTCTTCCTCCTTCCCACCCGAGATGCTTAAAACTATGATTGTGGTCCTACCGAAGCCAGGGAAAGATCCAAATACGCCTGCTAACTTCAGACCCATCTCATTATTGAACATAGATTTAAAACGATATGCTAAGCTCCTTGCCATGCATCTGTTAAATATACTCCCCTTTCTAATTTACCCTGATCAGACAGGGTTTACCAAGGGACGTAAAACCTTGGATGCTACCCGAAGACTGACAAACATTATACATTTAGCTACTGCCAGTTTAACGCCATATTGTTTTTGTGCATTACTGCCAGTTTAACGCCTTATAGTTCTGTGTCCATTACTGCCAGTTTAACGCCATATAGTTCCGTGTGCGTTACTGCCAGTTTAATGCCATATCGTTTTGTGTGCGTTACTGACAGCTTAACGCCATATAGTTCTGTATGTCACTGTATGTTTGCGCATTATATTGCAGTATATTATAGTGTATCCGTGGAGTGTGTCTGTGTAGTGTGAGTACTCAAATTAAAATGCACCAAACAGCTTTTTACATTGATTAAAGTGCATCTACATACTGATTTCAACTTCTTCTTTACATTTGCTTATAAGCACTGCCCACTCCCTCCAAATAATGCCTGGTAGGACCACAAGGAGAGTCAGATGTTTCCTTGGCACTGTAAGGGGGCCAACAACAAATGTGTCCACAGGCAAAGGTGGACGTGGTGGTCAGTCCTCAGGCAGGGCATCATTTCCTCTGTTTATTGAGTTTGCCCATGCTATCCAGCCACCGCATGCAGAGGAGGTGGTGGACTGGCTTATTAAACCTTCCTCATCCTCCTCATCCTCTCTCACGCAAGCAGAGACAAGTGTTCAGTCCTCTGCAGTTGCCAGAGTGGATAAACCTGCCTCCTTGTCCACATCTATTCCTGCCATAGCCCCAACATCAGCCATTGAGGAGTTAGCTTAGTTTTTTTTACCACAGCATCAGCCACTTGCATCTTGATGATGCTCAGCCATTACTGGATTCAAATGTTGGTTCAGAGGTTGAGGATGACAGGAACATGAGCCTAGAGAGATGGAGGAACACTGGTAGACAAATTGGCATTAATGTTCCCCAAGCCGCAGCGTATTGTCCAGTTGTCTCCAGTGGTAATGATGAAGATGGAGGAGATGGAGATGATGATGATGAGGTCACTGATTCGACTTGAGTGTCAGATAGAGCCAAGGAGGAAACTGAAGGTGGGGCGGCACAACCCCAAGGAAGAGTAGGGATCAGCCACCCTATTCCATCACATTCTGCAGCAGTTATCTCCCGGCCCACTCCTCAAAGCTCATCTGTCTGGGCCTTTTTCAGCACATCTTCACCAGATCGCACTGTTGCTATCTGTAAACTGTGTCTCAGGAACATCAAACCTGGCAAAAACACCAATCATTTTGGTACCACATGCTTAACAAGGCATTTAACATCTAACCACTCAGCTCTTTGGCAAAAGCACCTAAAAGCCACACAAAAGGGGCACAAATCTGTCCCTCCTTCTCCTTACCCACTTCAGTCTGCTCCTGCAATACAGAGTCATTACCTCTCAGCAGCCTCCACTGACAGAGATGATGGTATAGCACAGGGTGTCCCAGGTCCTAGCAGCACATCTGCCAGCAGCACACAACCAGCTGTAGACTGTAGCCGGCAAATTTCTCTGCCCCATCTGCTGCAGCGGAAAAAAAATAATTCAGTCCCTGCCACCCACATGCCCAGCGTCTAAATGCAAGCTTGTCAAAGCTGTTGGCTCTCCAACTTTTGCCTTTCAGCCTGGTGGATTCTGCCCCCTTCCATAAATTCACTGTACCACAATTATGTGGCTCCCAGTCGCTACTACTTTTCACGTAAGGCCATTTCATCTCTCTACCATCACGTGGAAGGGAATGTTCTGGCATTGTTCGGCAAGGCAGTCAGCCGTAAAATCCACCTTACTGCTGACATGTGATCCAGCAAGCATGGGCAGGGATGATATATTTTTTTCACAGCACACTGGATGGTGCTGCTTGCAACTCAAAGGATGCAGGACAGGGGTCGGTGCTGCAGCTTGTTGTGCCCCCATGTCTCCATACAGCTGGTGGTGATGATGCCAGACCTGTAAGCTCTACCCCCTCCTCCTCCTCTGCCACCTACATGCCCTCCTCTGCAGAATTGTCCTATGAACATCAGGTACCCCCTAAGCATTCAAAGGGCTATTCCCAGAGTCAGGCTAAAAGGTGCCATGCAGTGCTTCAGTCGGTGCATTTAAGAGACAGGAAATACACCAGAGCAGAGAGGGACGGGCTCGGAGTTGGTTCACACCACGTCAGCTCGAGCCAGGAATGGTGGTGTCCGATAATGGCTCAAACCTCCTGTCCGGCCTTAGACAGGGAAAGTTGCCTGGCACATGTCCTCAATTTGGTGGAGCAGCGTTTCCTAAGTACATACCCAGGGTTGAAAGATGTACTAAAGCAGGCCAGCAGAGTCTGTAGCTATTTCAGGCGGTCATACACAGCCAGTGCTCGGTTGGCTGAAATTCAGCGGGAATTCCACCTGCCCATAAACCGCCTTAATTGTGACATGCCCACCAGGTGGAAGTCAACTTTGGGAATGCTGCAGCAGCTATACATACAACAGAGGGCCATCAACGAGTACCTGTGCAGGTACGGCATGATGACAGGCTCAGGCCACCTCAGCTATTTTCCCCCACGCCAATGGCTGATCCCTAAGGATGCATGCACTGTAATGTCACCATTTGAGGCCACAAGGATGGTGCATGCATCATGCTGTCATCCTGAGTGACCCAGAGGAGTCTGCTTCTTGAGCCTCTGCAAATTTGAGGCACATGGGCAACCTCATGCTTTCAGTGCACTTTCAAGTGCACTTGCAGTGCAAAGTGGATTTTCCTTTAGTAAATAACCCCCTTTGTGTCCTGTCAGTCATCTGGGACACGTGACAGGTCCCAGATGACTGCGCGACCAATCACGGCGTGCGGCGCCGCTCGCGCATGCTCAGTGCGTGCCCAGATGTGAAGCCACAGCCGGTTGCCCACAGTTGCAATGCCGGCGCCGGTGGGGAGGACGAGTGGGGCTTCGACCCCCCCGCATGGCTGGACCCTGGGACAGGTAATTGTCCGATTATTAAAAGTCAGCAGCTGCGGTATTTGTAGCTGCTGACTTTAATTTTATTTTTTTTTTAATAGATACTCCGCTTTAAGAACTAGTTTTAGTCAGCTCAGTTGATTATTTGTTAAAAATGCTGGATGCATTCTTAAATGCACAGAATATAACTGGCTAATCACATTAATAATAAATAATAACATCAGAGTTTTTTTTTTTAACTTCATCTGGATTGTCTGTGGATATAAGGTTCTGGATAAGGCCATGATAAGGTTATGTACATGAATTTCTATGTTTTTATTTATTTTCTATGGGTTTAACTCAATTAACTTGTGTCTTTTTTAACCTATATGAAATAAATTCTTCTGAAAAGAGCAGTGTTTTCAAATATGTACACGGAAAGATCCTTGCTGATTCAGGCTAGCATTAATGACTGCACTGGCAACACTTGGACACTCATATGTTTGCCAATATAGTTCCTGCCAGCCTGTGCTAATAACTAATTCAGTTGTTTTTCTTGTTCATTCCCTTTTTGTTTTTCCTTGCTGTTTGTGAGCTCTAGGAAATGGCTGGGGAATTTCTGAGAGGAGAAGTGATTTTACCAAGAATACATGTTATGGTTTTTCTAAAGCACCACTCTCCTTTGGTTTTTGGATGCAAACATTTTATGTGCATTTAAAGAGGACCTGAAATCTGGAAGCTATGTCCAAAAAGGCAGACAGAGGGCAAAGGATTGAACATGATCTCCTTTCAACTAATCATTCCCAGTTACTAACTTAGCATGCCTTGTGTTTACCTCTATAGAGTTATGGTGGAAAGGCACCACCGACACCCAAAGACCAATTTTTACGCACTCGTTACTTCTATCCAAAGTCAAAGTGACACCAGAATGTATCCAAAAAATCTCCAATCTTGTTCCCAGTGCACTACATTGTGGCCTAATTATACACACTGGCTCCCCAGCTGTTGCTGAGCAAAATAAAGTCAGCTTGCAGGGAAAATTTTATTTTGGGGGACATGTATCAATAAAAAAAAGTTTGTGAAAATTTGTATTTTTAAATGAGCAGTGATTTTTTGATTTTTAAAGTGAAAGCATAAAAATTTAAAATGTTCCCCTTAGTCTACCTGTAAAATGACAGATCTGTACCATGTCTAGAATCTGCTGCAGAAATAATTGCATATATAAAGCCCAAAAAAATGAAAAAAGGCAAAGTGGATTTGTCTTTCGTAAAAAAAAAACACGTTTGTAATGTTTCATTATTTAATTTTGTCAGTTTGAGTGTAATATTACTTTGGTGCCAAATGAAGGCTTGTGTAACCAAAAAAGGACTGTTCCTAGGGTTGCCACCTGTACGGGATTCACCCGGACAGTCCGGGTTCTGAATCATCTGTCCGGTTTTTAGACTGCCTGAAACCCGGACAGACCATTCTGGCAGAGGGGGAGCTTCATTAGCATAATTGCCGCTGTGGAGACAGTCACAACGGCAGTGTCATTGCTTCTCACTAAATACACACACTGTGCTGGTGTGTGTTTTGGGAATCTGAAGCTCCTTTCTATCTCCCCCCTCCAGGCTCCTGCAGATTCTCTGTTATCTCTGACCCCCCCTCCTCTCCAATCACTAGTGCCGTGTTCTGAGGGAAGAGGGGGCGGAGCTGAGGAGATCACTGGAGCTGCTGTCGGGCCGCTCTTCACTAGGAGGTGAGCTTTTTTTAAGTAAGGAAAGTTTAAATGGGTGCAAAGTTCCAGGAGGATTTCTGCATTGAAGAGTTAAGGCAAGCAGAATGGGAAGATACAGTGAGTGAGTGTGGGGGAGGGGGGAGTCTGCAGCCCGATGATCACAGCCCAGCCAACTCACAGTATCTCCCAAGCAGCACACTTATCTATACAAACATCCCCCATCCTCTGTCCAGATTATGTGAAGTCATGTATAACCATTCACCCTGTGTGTATGTGGTGAGTGTACACCTCTGATTGTCCAGACTCAGAGCCTGCATAACATGGGTTATATGAATGGTCATAAATTACCTTCAAATCATCTGCATGTACTGAGTGCTGGGGGTAGCATCTTATAACAGATTTTTTTCATTGAGTAGTATTGTTGTATATTTTAGTAAATGACCACAATAGCTTTTTT
Organism: Lithobates sylvaticus; assembly: GCA_028564925.1. Classification (NCBI taxonomy): domain Eukaryota; kingdom Metazoa; phylum Chordata; class Amphibia; order Anura; family Ranidae; genus Lithobates; species Lithobates sylvaticus. The sequence goes on along the minus strand of CM053030.1, from coordinate 340,040,068 downwards.
TTTTATTATAGACATCACTATCTGACTACTTCTCAGCCCCCAACTCCCTGCAGATTTTATCACCCCCCAGACCACTTCATACAGACATCACTCAGAGCTGCTTCCTACACCCCCCATTTGAGGGACATCACTCCCTGGTCACCCCACAGACACTGCAAGTAATTCCTCCCCATACTGCCCCCATCATACCCTTCGCACTCCTCTCCTGTACATACTTCCCCCATCATACCCTCCTCTCCTGTACATACTGCCCCCATCATACCCTCCGCACTCCTCTCCCATACATACTGCCCCAATCATACCCTCCGCACTCCTCTCTTGTACATACTGCCCCCATCATACCCTCCTCTCCTGTACATACTGCCCCCATCATACCCTCCGCACTCCTCTCCCATACATACTGCCCCCATCATACCCTCCGCACTCTTCTCTTGTACATACTGCCCCCATCATACCCTCCGCACTCCTCTCCCGTACATACTGCCCCATCATACCCTCCGCACTCCTCTCCTGTACATACTGCCTCCATCATACCCTCCACACTCCTCTCCTGTACATACTGCCCCCATCATACCCTCCGCACTCCTCTCCTGTACATACTACCCCCATTATACCCTCTGCACTCCTCTCCTTTACATACTGCCCCCATCATACCCTCCACGCTCCTCTCCTGTACATACTGCCCCATCATACCCTCTGCACTCCTCTCCTTTACATACTGCCCCCATCATACCCTCCGCACTCCTCTCCTTTACATACTGCCCCATCATACCCTCTGCACTCCTCTCCTTTACATACTGCCCCCCATCATACCCTCCACACTCCTCTGCTGTACATACTGCCCCCATCATACCCTCCGCACTCCTCTCCCGTACATAGTACCCCCATCACACCCTCCACACTCCTCTCCTGTACATACTACCCCATCATACCCTCTGCACTCCTCTCCCGTACATACTACCCCCATCATACCCTCTGCACTCCTCTCCTTTACATACTGCCCCATCATACCCTCTGCACTCCTCTCCTCCTTTACATACTGCCCCTATCATACCCTCGGCACTCCTCTCCTCCTTTACATACTGCCCCCATCATACCCTCTACACTCCTCTCCTTTACATACTGCCCCATCATACCTTCTGCACTCCTTTCCTTTACATATTGCCCCCATCATACACTCCTCTCCTTTACATACTGCCCCCATCATACCCTCCGCACTTCTCTCCCATACATACTGCCCCATCATACCCTCCGCACTCCTCTCCCATACATAGTACCCCCATCATACCCTCCGCACTCCTCTCCTGTACATAGTACCCCCATCATACCCTCCGCACTCCTCTCCTGTACATACTGCCCCCATCATACCCTCCACACTCCCCTCCTGTACATACTGCCCCCATCATACCCTCTGCACTCCTCTCCCATACATAGTACCCCCATAATACCCTCCGCACTCCTCTCCTGTACATACTACCCCATCATACCCTCTGCACTCCTCTCCCATACATACTACCCCCATCATACCCTCCACACTCCTCTCCTGTACATACTACCCTCATCATACCCTCCGCACTCCTCTCCTGTACATACTACCCTCATCATACCCTCCAGAAATGTTATTTAAAGCGGTTCTGCACTCTGAAAAAAAAAATTTTTTTTTTAGGATGTAATATAAAGTGTGCTTACCTTTATTAGGGGACTCACCTGTTCCATCTTCCATCTCGATCGCCGCCGGTTTTCGTCCGATGAAGTTCCTCATCTTCTTCTTTAGTGCTGGGGGCCATCTTGCCTGTGGGCATGTGAAACACCCACAGGGACTTTAGATGGCCCAGCATGCACTGCCGTTACTCGCGCGTGCGCAGTAACGGCTCATCTGCCGAGATCTCACGAGATTTCGGCAGATGCGGCCGAAATCTCGGGAGATTTCGGAAGATGTGGCCGAAATCTCGCGAGATTTCGGAAGATGCCCGCACTGACTCCTGGGATCAATGACACCAGATCCCAGGAGACAGTGCGGCGTGACGACGATCGACGCAAGACCCCGCCCGCCGCCGCAGAGGGAGAAGACCGGAAGTCTTCAATTACAAGGTAAGTAAAAAAAAAAAAAAAAAAAAAAAACATTTCATTTAGTACTCTTTGCCTGATTTGGAAGGCAAAGAGATTTACTAAATGAAATGAGTGCAGAACCGCTTTAATCACAAAACTATATGTATAGGGTATACAACATAAAAAATTGCCGTTCATTGCATTGTTACAAAAGGTAATGAATTTAATGTACTACAAAAAATTTTTTTACCATGCGCAGCTAAAGTGTTCGGGTTTGGCTTGAAGAAAAGTTTGCAACCCTAACTTTTCCCTTAAACACTATCTAATACACAAAGGGGGTTATTTATGAAAGGCAAATCTACTTTGCACTACAAGTGCAAACTACAAGTGCAAAGTGCACTTGAAATTGCACTGAAAGTGCACTGTGAAGTGCAGTCGCTGTAGATCCGATGGGGATATGCAAGGAAAATAAAAAAAAAAACAGCATTTTAGCTTGCACATGTTTGGATAATAAAATCAGCAGAGCTTCCCCTCATTTCAGATCTACCCCTCAGATTTATAGCGACTGCACTTCCAAGTGCACTTTCAGTGCAATTTCAAGTGTAGTTTGCACTTGTAGTGCAAAGTGGATTTGCCTTTCGTAAATGACCCCCATTGTGTGGACTAGCTTGTCAACTGAACTTTCTGTTCTCACACGGCTTCTTCTTGTGTCCTGGTCTGTTACCGCATGGGTTCTAATGTTTTGAGCTTTCTCACAACTAACGTGAAAAAGTATTAGGCCTCTTTCACACGGGACGGATCGGTGATGATCCGCCCCGTGAACATCCGCTTGCTCAGCATGGATCGCTCCGTCGATCCCCGCTGAGCAGGCAGATGACAGGTCTGTCTCTGCACTCTGTGCAGACACGGACCTGTCAGAGCGCTGCTCACCCCTATGGGAGATCGGATGACGACGGACCGTAGAGTCCGTCGTCACCTGATCTGATCCGCAGATGGATGGAAAAGTAGGTTTTTCCTCCTTCACACTTTTTCGGATCGGAGCGGGTCGGATGTCAGCGGACATGTCACCGCTAACATCCGACGCTCCATAGAGGTCTATGGAGCATCCGGTCAGGTCCGCCTAAAAAACTGACAGGCGGACCTGAACGGATCGTTCGTGTAAAAGAGACCTTACAGTTTAACCAAAATAGTTCATATTAAATTCATGCAGTAATTAGCCAAAAAAGGAATTATAATCTCCCAGAATTTCATGTTTCAATGTACAGTTTTTGTTTAGCAGCCACCCTGTCTTTAAAGACAAATGAACATTTCTACAATTACTATAGATATGCTTAGAGACCTGACATGGCACCAGTTAAAAAAAAAAGAAAAAAAAATTCTAACATATTTTATTAAACTGGAGAACAGATGGCATTGTTTTGTCAAATTAAGTATGCATCCTTTTTAGCATTAACATGACAAAAAAGAATGAAGCAAACAAAAGCAATTTTTGTGTGAATGATGAAAAACGTTTTACAAATAGGGGAAAAAAATAGCTAAGAAAAGGACGAGTACAGAGTTCATTTGAATTAGATATGGTTGACTAATGAATAATCAAAGGCTAACTAGAGTGAAAAAAATAATAATTTGAAGTGTACAGTATCCAAACCCATGAATAAAAATGTAATATATGTCAGTTTATAAGTCCTTAAATGTGGTGGTTGCATTACTACTTGCTTTGTTTTTAAGATAAGACTGAGTACATTTTATGCAAAAACAAAAACATTTTTGTTGGCTTTGAAGGAGTCCTTCATTCTTCAAATCTTGTGCACTGAACTGATATGTATATCAAACAATATTATCAGCTTTCACATATGTAATACACACACATGTAATAGGAACAAGGACAGTGAGAGATGTTTGCAGTCCAAGTGAGGAGAATGACTTAGGGTGGAAATGCTGCACCTTCAAAGATACAGGACAGAAAGTGAACATTGTAACCATAGGAAAGGAAGTGTTATCTTTTTAGAATCACTAAATCAAATTAAAGTTAAAAAGCCTAATCAAATTTAAGCTAAGACATCATGCACACTGCAGCTGTCAGACACCTGTTTTACAGGCATTTGACGTTTTCTTTTTTCTGCCCGCAAACAACCCTCTATTTTAGCCTAAGCCTGTGTCCATGCACACTGTTGCCCCGTAAACACGAGCAAAAATTCCACCAGCAAAAGTCAGATGAGAGCTTTTGGTCCGCAAAGGTGACCGTGTGTATGCTCCATCGGACTTTTGCTGGCGGAATTCAAGCCAGCAAAAGATTGAGAGCATGTTCTCAATTTTTAGGTCGGAAAAAGTTCCGATCGGAAATTCTGATCGTCTGTACCAATTTCAATGCGCAAAATTTCTACACATGCTTGGAAACAATTTGACGCATGCTCAGAAGCATTGAATTTCATTTTCTCTGCTTGTCGTAGTGCTGTATGTCACCGCGTTCTTGACAGTCAAAAGTTCAGCCTGACCGTGTGCATGCAAGCCAAGCTTGAGCGGAATTCCTCTCGTGTGTATGCGACATAAGAGGAGTTTAGAGGCAGAGGCATTTAGAGGCAGAATTCTGAATGCACCAAAATCACATTCACGAGAGGAGCTTTTCAGCAGAAAAAAATTGCATTGACAAGAAGAGCTTTTGGGCAGACGTGTCAAAACACTTGAGTGTTTTTTTCATTTCAATGGCCAGAATAAATTTATATTCTGATCAATTAAATAAACAAATGCTCAAATGCTTAAGACGCCTAACGGTGTTTGCAAAATTGTTGCTTAGGAGTCTTTTTGAATATGATTTTTTCATGAGAAAAACTTTTCCAAAAGCCCCAGTGTGCATGAAGTCTAAGTAAGCCACCACAACTAAGGACTGGTAAGCTGCAACACATAAAACATTTGGTTTTGGATAAACATACACTTTACAGTGACATTGTAATTAGATTCTCTTGACAGGTACAGCTAACTACATTGTAACAGACTTTTTACATTGTATTTGACAGTGATTACTATGAAAAAAGATCAATCCTGTTACAAAAAAAGGGAGCTCACCTCTGGAACTAATAGGATTTTTTTTGGATTAGATCAACGTGTGCCTCGGGTGTGTGTGTGTGATGTTCCTTAAAGTGTATCTAGACCCAGAAATAAAAAAATATACATTTTGTAGCTTACTGCTCCTTAGATGTGATGACTGCATTAGTTTTCTTTTTAAAAGTATAACTAAGGTGCTTTACCTTTTCTGTTTGCCCTGTTTACTGTTATCATCGAAAGTGAAATTAAATGGTAATCCCTAATTTTGGGTTGTCCCCAGAACAGTAATCTTCTAATGGGGACAATAGTTCTGATGACACTGGTGACATGCTGGGATTCGCTCACTTTCCTCTCACTTCCTGTTTGGCGATGCAACAGGAAGTGAAGAGAAATCTCCTCTATAGGAAACAGATAGCAAAAAAAACCTTCCCTTACTCTAGCCAAAAAAAAAAATGTTGCTCTTAGTTACACTTTAAGATTTGTTTCTTTTATTTTCACCTGGTGATCTTGCAAGAAATACACTTCCTGTACTCTATTAAGTAGCAGTGTTGTCACCTTAAAACAAGACTATAACCACTTCGCGCCTCTAGGGCATCCAGGGACGTCCTTGACTTTCCGGGGGTATATCTGAATGATGCCTGCAGCTACAGACATCATTCAGATATCATAAGAACGATCATAGTGGCTCTTCCGCCGATTGATCATTCTTACGGGTGGCGGGAGTGGACGCCCCCCTCCCGCCGCCCTCCGGTGCTTCTTCCGACTCCCCGCTTCCATCGGTGAGTCGGACACGGGATCCGTAAGCCCCGGATGGTGATCATAGAGATTAACGCGGACCAGATGGTCGCCGGAGTCTCTATGATCGTTCGGAGGCCGGGCGCAATGTTATGATGTCACGCCCGGCCTCTGCATTCAAATAACGGCATTCAAATTAAAAATGTTTAAAGCGCCCTTTCCCCGTGAGCTCGTACGCAGAAGTGAACGCATACGTAAGCCCCGCCCACATATGAAAACGGTATTCAAACCACACATGTGAGGTATCGCCGTTAGAGTGAGAGCAATAATTCTAGCCCTAGACCTCCTCTGTAACTCAAAACATGTAACCAGTAAAAAATGTTAAAGTGTCGCCTATGGGGATTTTTAAATACCAAAATTTGGTGCCATTCCACAAGCGCGTGCAATTTTGAAGCGTGACATGTTGGGTATCTATTTACTCGGCGTATCTTCATCTTTCACATTATGCAAAACAATTGGGCTAACTTTACTGTTTTGTTTTTTTAAAGTATGAAACTCTTTTTTTTCTGAAAAAAAACGTATTCGAAAAATTGCTGCGCAAATACCGTGCAAGATAAAAAGCAACAATGACCATTGTATTCTCTAGGTTTTTTGCTAAAAAAAACATATATAATGTTTGGGGTTCTATGTAATTTTCTAGCAAAAAAATTATGAATTTTACATGTAGGAGAGAAATGTCAGAATTGGCCCAGGTGTGAAGTGGTTAAAACTCTTTCTCCGCCCTGTCTCTTCTCCTTAGCATCAGGGGGTTTTGCAGTCCAAAGAGATAGCTAGAAGTACTGCTACTTGATAGGAATGCAATATAGACAGAGAGCACAGGATGTTATCAGATTACAAGATTTCTGAGAGGATCAACAAGTATTTATTGGGAAAGTGATGGTGCAGCGCTAGTGACAATTTAAAAATTAAATGGTTAGTCTAAAGTGCATAGATGACCTAATACACATCTAAAATATATCAAAATTAGAATAATTGTGAAGAAAACAAACAGTATACATGTGCAATATTGAAATAATGATAGCAGGTGATTAAACCGGTGTATAACATGCATATAAAATGCAGTGATGTCAGGTGATTAAACCAATATATACCATATATACCATATATATAAAATACAGTGAACAACTTATTATAAACTCAAAAGCAATAATAGAAAAGATGAATGAACAAAGAAAGAGTCCACTGAGTGAGAAAAAAGTGTTTGATGATAATGGAAATGTCCAAAACATATGAAACTTGTCGCCCCAAATGGTAATTATCAAGCCACTGCTAAACGTGCATGAAAAAGGGGGGGAGGGGGGATGGAGCACCACCACCTATAACACTGAGGCTTACCGGAGAAAGTGGATTCTGTAGGACATACGCCCTATAAATCAAACAAACTTGTCGGTGATTCTTCACCAAAAATAATAAGGCCTAGATGGATATAGGCATTGGTAGAATTGGGTAAAAAAATCTTCTCACAAGGACCACCAGTCAACAAGAAAGGAGGCTCCAAGATATATAAAACGTCTAATGGATTCAAACGTATAAGGCCAAAAAGGAATAAAAAAATGCACATAGCGTGAATCCGCATAACACAAATTTTATTAAAAAATGAAAGATTTACATTCACATTTAGAAGAGGTAAAACAAGCACTTGTTAATTGATAAAATGACGCAATGGGAACAGCAGGCTCGACCCGTCGCGTTTCATCCACAAAGATATCGTCTGTCTTCATGGATGAAACACGTCGGATCGAGCCTGCTGTTGTCATGCCGATCGGGATGTGACTCAGGTGATGCTCCCAGTCGGATCTAATAAACACAGTACAATAACCTATATATCAATATATATATATATATATGTTCTGCAGGCATGTGGACTCCATGCCAGTAAGGTGGGGGCTCTGATCAATAAACCCACTATCACATTTAACATTAAATCTGACTCAGAGCATCACCTGGATTGCATCCCGATGAACATGTCAGAGAACACTATGCAGTGCCACCGCTGCTAAGCGTCCTGCAGGGAGGCTCAGCTGTCTACAACCAATTGTGCTGGCCCTCTTGCGCATGCGCCCTTCAACCTCATAAAGTAATCAGCACTGGGAGGGGGGAGTGAACTTGCTGGGCTGTGTAAGATGAGTGTCAAAGACACCGGCCCCTAAATGTATAGACTGATTCTCCTGTCCTACGGATGGGAGAAATCAGTCTGTTTTCTCAAACTGTCATGGAGATAATGGGAGGCTGGCATCACTGCTCGGGCCCCCCCACAGTGGTGGAATGGCAGGGCCCAGTCACAAGTGCAACGTCTGCAACCATGATTGTTCCGCCACAGGAAAGTGTTTTATTTTATCAGTTTGTTTTTTTAAAAATAGCCAGAAATCTTCTGAGCTAAAAACTTCTTGTAATCCCTGCCTCTATTCTGCTATTAGTCAGTATTGCTCACAGCTATTTGCTATTTGCTATTTTGGAATACAATACCCATATTATGAAGAAGAGAGAGAATTGTTACCTAGTCATAACACACTCTGTGACAATGCTGCTCAGTACAGTTGTCACCCTAGGACAGAGAGTGAGCTAATGGCAGGGTTACATGGTTAAAACAAAAGAAGGCAATAGTGAGCTACAGTACTAGCAATTTTTGTTCTTGAGTTTACATATGCTTTAACAGTAGGGATGGGCGAGTGGTTTGGCCCGAGCATGTGTTCGGGCAGAACTTTCGTTGGCCCCCCGAACTGACCACATTGGGGCACTGAACAGTGCATTGAAAGCCCTGATTGGCTGAAAAAGTGAAAGCTTCAGCCAATCAGGGAACAGAGCACTGTCGGAGTCATGATTGGACACTATCATCATGACTTTATCCAATCATGGCTCATTCCCGCCCTACAGTATAAAAGTATTCTTTCAATGACAGCCATTTTCAGTGTGATTTCAGTGTGAAGATAGATAGAACAGGGCCCTGTTCAGTGCTATTAGTTAGGGTGCTATACTGTGCTATTTTGCTCCAATTGTCAGTGTAGAATATTAGTTTAGTGTCAGTCTAGAGATAGTGTAAGTGTAGTGAGGAGGACCATCATTCAGCTTTGCATAGTGTGCATCTAGAGTAGGGACTGCTCAGATAGTTTCACTGTAGTGTAGTGAGACAGGGTCATTCATACATACATTAGTGTAGAGTAGGGACAGTGTAGTGTAGTGAGATCAGTATCAGTAATTTTGACATTAGTGTATAGCTAGAGTAGGGACAGTTCAGATAGCGTCAGTGTACTGACGGTTGAACACCGTCTATTTGATTGCGTTACTGCCAGTTTAATGCCATTTACTTCTGTGTGCGTTACTGCCAGTTTAATGCCATATAGTTGTGTGTGCATTACTGCCAGTTTAATGCCATATAGTTGTGTGTGTGCGTTACTGCCAGTTTAGCGCCATATAGTTCTGTGTGTGTTACTGCCAGATTAACGCCATTTACTTCTGTGTGCGTTACTGCAAGTTTAATGCCATTTACTCCTGTGTGCGTTACTGCAAGTTTAATGCTATATAGTTCTGTGCCTCACTGTACATTTGGCGCATTATATTGCAGTATATTATAGTGTATCCGTGGAGTGTGACTGTGTAGTGTGAGTACTCAAATTAAACTGCACCAAACACCTTTTTACATTGATTAAAGTGCATCTACGTACAATTTTCCACTTCTTCTTTACATTTGCTTATAAGCACCACTCCCTCCCTCCCAATAAAGTCTGGGAGGACAATAAGTAGAGGCAGATGTTCCTTTGGCACTGTAAGGGGGCCAGCAACAAATGTGTCCTTAGGCAAAGGTGTACGTGGTGGTCAGTCCTCAGACAGGGCATTCAATTCCTCTGTTTAGTGAGTTTACCCATGCTATCCAACCACAGCATGCAGTGGAGGTGGTGGACTGGCTTACTAAACCTTCTTCATCCTGCCCATCCTTTGTCATGCAAGCAGAGACAAGTGTGCAGTCCCCTGCAGTTGCAAGAGTGGATAAACCTGCCTTGTTGTCCACATCTATTCCTGCCATAGCCCCAACATTAGCCATGGAAGAGTCAGTTGAGTTATTTGACCACAGCGTCAGCCACTTGCTCTTTAATGATGCCCAGCCATTACTGGATTCAGATGTTGGTTCTGAGGTTGAGGATGGCAGAAACCTAAGCCTAGAGAGAGGGGAGAACACTGGTAGACAAATTGGCATTCATGTTCCCTCAACCGCAGCGTATTGCCAAGTTGTCTCCAGTGGTAATGATGATGCAATTTTTTACAGCAAGGCTAATTCTTGCTTTCATCAAGAGTACCTCTATAGGGTTACGGTGGGAAGGCGCCACCAACACCCAAAGACCAATTTTTACGCACCCGTTAGTTCTATCCAAAGTCATAGTGACACCAGAATGTATCCAAAAAAATCTCATACGCACTGGCTCCCCAGCTGTTGCTGAACAAAATAAAGGCAGCTTGTAGGGTAAATGTCATTTTTTTGGCTTTATAAATGCAATTATTGCTGCAGCAGATTCTAGACATGGTACAGATCTGCCACTTTACACTAAGATAGACTAAGGGGACCCCTCAGGCACTATATTGGAAGGAATATTTCATTTTTATGCTTTCACTTTAAAAAAAAAACTTTTTTTTTATTGATACATGTCCCCCAGGGCAGGACCTTGACCCATATAACCATTGTATGCCAAATTACTTGCATATAAGCCTTCAAAATGGGCACTTTTGATTTTTGACATTCGGGTCCCATTGACTTTAATGGGGTTCGTTATTCAGGTCCAAACTTTCGATGTGTTCGAAAGTTCTGGTGCGAACCGAACAGGGGTCATTTTGGCCCATCCCTATTTAACAGACCAAAAGGTAACAAATAAAAGAAACTCATTGTTAGGGTTTATAATTGAAGTCCTCTGAGAACCTTGAAGTCAAAAAGTCTTCAGTTAGTAAAAAAAAAAAAAAACACTGCAACCTAGTCTGAAAGGAGTAAACGTTTGGTAAATGGGTAATGTATGATAGTGTTCAACAATGTAGGATAGTAATTTTTATCAGCCTTTAGTAAGAGCAATGTTACTTTCTGAATATAATCAGTAATATAATGTATTTATGTAATAGAATGCAGTCTTCAACTGAAAAATTGCTCAAAGATAACTTCTAGTAGTGTTTCCATTATTTGATTAAAGCTGTAATTTCCATTTTCTGTCTTATATTATCATTTATCATGTACAGTGTTGCAAAGGGTTTTTCTAAATTACATAATCAAATTTGCCTTAAACCCTCTCAAATTTGCAAAGATTCTACCTAAGGGCACTTTCACACTGAGAAGCGTCGTGCGTCAGCGGTAAAGCGCCGCTATTTTTAGGAGTGGTGTATACACCGCTCTTACAGCGCCTCAAAGATGCTGCTTGCAGGACTTTTTTGAGCATCCTGCCAGTGCACCGCTCCAGTGTGTAAGCCCTCGGGCTTTCAAATTGGAGTGAAAGGTGAGGCACTTTACAGGCGCTTTGCAGGCACTATTTTTAGCGCTATATCGCCTGTAAAGCCCCTCAGTGTGAAAGGGGTCTAAGAATATGGAAGTCCATTTACAAGCACCTCTCCAAAGTGCCAGACGCCATTGAATGTGAGCATTTGCCCACTCAAGTCAGTTACAGCGATGAACTGCAGTCAGATGGAGATCCTGATGAGGATGACGAGCATGCAGGTGAGCTTCCCTGAGACGGTTTCTGACAGTTTGTGACGAAATTCTTTGGTTATATTAACTGATAGTTGCAGCAGCTGTCCAGGTGGCCAGTCTTAGCCGATCTGGGATGTGAAGATGCTGGATGTAGAGGTCCTGGGCTAGTGTGGTTACACGTGGTCTGCGGTTGTGAGGCCGGTTGGATGTACTGCGAAATTCAAGGGCAACAGCTCTGGTGGACATTCCTGCTCTTCCTCATCCCTCTCCACTAATGTAGGACATTCCTGCAGTCAGCATGCCAACTGCACGCTCCCGCAAAACTTGCGACATCTGTGGCATTGTGCTGTGTGATAAAACTGCACATTTTAGAGTGGCCTTTTATTTTCGCCAGCCTAAGGCACGCCTGTGCAATAATCATGCTGTCTAATCAGTATCTGGATATGCCACACCTGTGAGGTGGATGGATTATCTCAGCAAAGTGCTCACTAACACAGATTTAGACAGATTTGTGAACAATATTTGAGAGAAATAGGCCTTTTGTGTACATAGAAAAAGTCATAGATCTTTAAGTTCAGCTCATGATAAATAGGGGCAAACACAAAAGTGTTGCATTTATAATTTTGCTCAGTGTACATAAATGCTCCATATAATAAACTTGATGGAAAGCCGTGCACTTTAAGGACATCTCACAACTAAGACACTCCTTGCACATAAGCAAAAACATGTCTAACCTTCATATAAGGAAAAGTTATCTTACTGTACAAGCTGTAAATATGTTGAAAAAGTTATCAACTGGAGATAGCTTTAAGTCTAAATATCAGGTTTGCATATTTTTGCATCGTTACAGTAAACCAGTCATACCTTCCTATAGAAACTGGAAATCACTGTAGTAGCCACAACTACTACAGTGATGACTACTAATTTCCAGGTCCCATGCCAAGTGGTTATCCTGCTGCTTTGTGAACCCAGGGGACCACTCATTCAGAGAACACTGCATTTTATCAATAAATGCAACGCATTCTCTGATTGGACAAGTTGGAGAGGTAGGGGATAATGTCACAGCCTCCACCTCATTCAATCAGAAAATCCTTTGCATATATTGATAAAATGCAAAGCATTCTCTAAATAGTGTCCATTTTGAGTGAGCAACATCCTGTGTTCACTTAGCAGAAGGGCAATTGCTCCATATGGGACTCGGAAGCTAATGGTGATCACTGTAGTACAGTGATTTCTACCCTTCCACAAAGATCGCCCAGGTTGGACCAATGTAACTATGCAAAAATATGCATTTCAGTAATTCAGTTTTAACTTCAATTAGATTGCTTCAAAAAAGGTCAAGCTGTGCTTCTAAATACATTAAATAGAACTGGCTGCTAATAAAAATATGATATTGAAGTATGTTGATCCAAGCAGTTATCCAAACATCTTGGGGGATAAAAAAATATATAAATCTTTGCTATATCTAATTGAATCACACTTTATAAGAGTTATTTTTTACCTTATTCTGGATAAGCTCCTAGTTCAGGGTTCTGATGGATTTCTCATGATTGTAAATTCTTACCTTGTCCTGCAATGCTTCTCCCAGTCCTCTGATACCATTCACATGTGTTGTTTGGCTTCTGCGGACCTATGGACATCACCTGCTATTCTGTGGGTTTATATTTCCTTTCCATCCTTCCTGGTACATCTCCCAGTTTGCTTCCCCATATATACATATGCTCAGTGCAGCCGTGTTGCCTGAGCAACTTCACAGTTACCTGAGATCCTGTTTCCTTGCTATTATGTGTATTCTGTGTCTGACTTCCCGCTCTGACTACTGATCTCGGCTTTGGTTACAGTCTGTGCTTGTCTGCTGCCTGCCCTGACCCTGGGCCGCAACCTGGTTCCAGCCTGCTGCAATTCCATCTTCACCATTAGGGGCTATGGTGAAGAAGCAGGATGGGGCTTAGACTCTGCACCTTGAGGAATCCCAAGTGGGTGATCTACAAGGGCTCCCTATCACAGACACCTGACAGGATTCAATTTTCTTTTTTTTTTTTGGAAGGGGGTGTCAACGTGGTAGACGTGTCATTTTTTCAGCCTTTGTTCAGTCATCTATGTACCTTATAAAATATTCAGACATGTAAAAAAAAATTCAAATTGTGACTTTCTATAGGGTACAAAAACAGTTTCAGCACAGAATGCAAGTTTGTATAGGGTGAAAATACTCTAAAATCATAATTACTTAACTAGAACATGAACACTTGGTTAAGCCAAAGCAAAACTTTTTTTGGCCTTTGCAAAGTCACACAATGAAAGATGCAGTTACAGAGTACTTCAAAGTATACGCAGCTCTACTTTGAAACTGAGAAACTGAATATATAATTCTCCCAAAAGGGCAGGATATTCAAGATTTTCTTCCTTTTAAACAGGTATTGAGGATATTCTTTAATTATGTCATTCTTTTATGAGCTCCAATCTGTAACAACACTTTCTGAAGAATAGATAAATGTATCTGATAATTTTAGATATTTCTGCCTTTAAAGTATTTGCTGTTTCATGCCAGCATGTCATAGTCAACAGTGCCAACAGCCAATTATCATTGGTGACACTTCTGTTTTTTTCAAGCACGTTGTCCTTGAGAAAATTACTTTGAAATGAATTGTATGTTGTAATCACACTTATACATTTATACTACATAATATTTTATTGGTGTATTAAAACAAAATTCAATTGTACAAAATGAGGTTTGCAAGATACAGTATAGGAGCCTATCTTGCAAATTAACTTTTTTACAAAAAAGTGTGTAATTTTTATAGGAAATTCAAAATGTGTTTGCGTTAAGTAATTAGGTATTCTTTGTATTAACCACTTCAATACTGCCTTATAGTCATATGACGCCCACAAGGTGGATCTCCCATCCTGGGTGGGCGTCATATGACGTCCTCGCATTCCCGGCCGCCTGGGGGGCGCGCGCGGCATCGCTCGGGACCCGGTGCAAGTGCCCGGCGGCCACGATGTCCGCCGGGCACCCGCGATTGCCCGTTAAAACAACGGGACCGTGCGGGACCGTGGAGCTGTGTGTTTAAACACACAGCTCCACGTCCTATCAGCGGAGAGGAGACCGATCATGTGATCCCAGTACGGAGGAACACATGATCGGTCTCCTCCCCTTGAGTCCCCTCCCCCCACAGTTAGAATCACTCCTATAGGGAACACATTAACCCCTGCAGCGCCCCCTAGTGTTAACCCCTTCCCTGCCAGTCACATTTACACAGTAATCATTGCAATTTTATAGCAACGATCGCTGTGTAAATGTGAATGGTTCCAAAAATGTGTCAAAAGTGTCCGAAGTGTCCGCCGCAATGTCGCAGTCACGAAAAAAAAAATCGCAGATCGCCGCCGTTACTAGTAAAAAAAAAAAAAAAAAAATTCAATAAATCTATCCCCTATTTTGTAGACGCTATAACTTTTGCGCAAACCGATCAATATACGCTTATTGCGATTTTTTTTACCAAAAATATGTAGAAGAATAAGTATCGGCCTAAACTGAGGAAAAAAATTGTTTTTTTTAAAAAAAATGGGATATTTATTATAGCAAAAAGTAAAAAAAATATTGTGTTTTTTTTTCAAAATTGTCGCTCTTCTTTTGTTTATAGCGCAAAAAATAAAAACCGCAGAGGTGATCAAATACCACCAAAAGAAAGCTCTATTTGTGGGAAAAAAAGGACGTCAATTTTGTTTGGGTGTAACGTCGCACGACCGTGCAATTGTTAGTTAAAGCGACGCAGTGCCGAATCGCAAAAAGTGCTCTGGTAAGGAAGGGTGTTTAAAAGCCCTGTATTGAAGTGGTTAAAAACAAAGATATCTGCAGGAATTTCTTAAAGGATTTCTTATAGGAATCATCACAGGTCTGTGTAGGACTGGTAGTATTAACCACTTCAATACAGGGCTTTTAAACACCCTTAAACAGGTATGTTCAGATATTTATATGACAATAGCGCTCATTAAGAGACAGGGATTCTTTTAGTTTGCATAAAAAGCTTTAGAGACTGTTTAATACTTTTCAAAATACGGTTTAATAATGAAAAGATGGTGCAAATAAAATATTTAAAGAAAAAGGGTGTTACAGAGAGTCAAAGAGATAATAAAGCAACAGAGAAGAAATAAAAAGCAGTTAAAAATGAGAATATTTGCAAAGTCCTGTTTCAGCAAATTTTAGTCAATAAAGTAGACACTGTTTGGCATAAAATACGTATGGGATATTTAATCTGGGAAAGATATAAATATAGGGAGCATAGACACCCTAGAACAAGAACTGTATCACTGGCAGGATCACCAGCTGAAAATACTGGGAAAAATTCCTTAACTACTTCCTGACTATGTTATAGCCAAGTCGTCCAGTTCTGGGAAGGTGTCCATTGATGTCCTTCCAGAACTTCGCCCCCCGCACGCCAACTGGGGCATGCATCCAGCTGATCACAGATCGCAGTAAAGGGCCAATCACAGCGGCCCTTTACCATGTGATCAGCTGTGTCCAATCACAGCTGATCACATGTAAGCAGACTTGCTGGTTTTTGGCAGTCCTTTCCCCAAATGCCGTGTCTGTGTGAGGCCATTGACCGGAAAGCCTGTCAGCATATTGTTTACACTGATAATCAGGGCACTGATGATCAATGCCCTGATTATCAGTGCAGCCCCATCAGTGCCACCTATCAGTGCCCATCAGTACTGCCTATTAGTTCCTCCTCATCAATGCCCATCAGTAATGCCCATTAGTGACGCCTATCAGTACCACTGATCAGTGCCTATCAGTGCTGCCCATCAGCGCCTCATCATCAGTTCCCATCAGTGCCGCCTCATCACTGCAGTCTATCAGTGCCCATTAGTGCAGCCTATCCGTGCCGATCAGTGCAGCCTCATCAGCGCACATCATCAAAGGAGAATAATTACTAATTTTCAAAATTTTATAACAGAACCTAAGAAAAGGCTTTTTTTTTTTTAAACTTTTCTCCTTAGTTTAGCAAAACAAGTACTTACGCTCTGTACCATCTCAGGACATGTAAGTGTACTGTGTGTATATATATATATATATTTGTTTGTTTACAAAATGTATTCATACCCCTTGATATTTTTCACATTTTGTCATGTTACAACCAAAAACATAAATGTATTTTATTGGGATTTTATGTGATAGACCAACACAAAGGGGTACATAATTGTGAAGTGGAAGGAAAATAATAAATGGTTTTCAATTATTTTTACAAATAAATATGTGAACAGTATGGCATGCATTTGTATTCAGCCCCCCTTTGTAGAACCACCTTTCACTGCAATTACAGCTGCAAGTCTTTTTGGGGATGTCTCCACCAGCTTTGCACATCTAGAGAGTGACATTTTTGCCAATTTTTCTGTGCAAAATAGCTTAAGATCTGTCAGATTGAGCTATTTTGAACAGCAATTTTTAAGTCTTGCCACATATTCTCAATTGGATTCAGGTCTGGACTTTGGGACATTCTAACACATGAATATGCTTTGATATAAACCATTTTTATTGTAGCTCTGGCTGTATGTTTAGGGTATTTGTCCTGCTAGAAGGTGAACCTCTGCTCCAGTCTTAAGTCTTTTACAGACTCTAACAGGTTTTCTTCTAAGATAGCCCTGTATTTGGATCCATCCATCTGCCCATCAACTCTGACCAGCTTTCCTGTCCCTGCTGAAGAAAAGCATACCCACAACATGATGCTGCCACCACCATGTTTCAGGGTGGGGGCATTGTGTTCAGGGTAATGTGCAGTGTTAGTTTTCTGCCACACATAGCATTTTGCTTTTAGACCAAAAAGTTCAATGTTGGTCTCATCTGACCAGAGCACCTTCTTCCACATGTTTGCTGTGTCCCCCACATGGCTTCTCACAAACTGCAAACGGGACTTCTGATGGCTTTCTTTCAACAATGGTTTTCTTCTTGCCACTCTTCTATAAAGGCCAGATTTGTGGAGTGCGCGACTGATAGTTGTCCTGTGGACAGATTCTCCCACCTGAGCTGTGAATCTCTGCATTTGCTCCAGAGTTACCATGGGCCTCTTGGCTGCTTCTCTGATTAATGCTCTCCTTGCCCGGCCTGTCAATTTAGGTGGATGGCCATGTCTTGGTGGGTTTACAGTTGTGCCATACTCTTTCCATTTTCGGATGATGGATTGAACAGTGCTTAATAAGATGTTTGTTATAACCTAACCTTGCTTTAAACTTCTCTACAACTTTATCCCTGACCTGTCTGGTGTGTTCCTTGGCCTTCATGATACTGTTTGTTCACTAAGGTTCTCTAACAAACCTCTGAGGGCTTCACAGAACAGCTACATTTATACTGAGATTAAATAAAATGCAGGTGGACTCTATTTACTAATTAGGTGACTTCCAAAGGCAATTGGTTCCACTAGATTTTAGTTAGGTGTATCAGAGTAAAGGGGGCTGAATACAAATGCACGCCACACTTTTCAGATATTTATTTGTAAAAAATGTGGAAAACCATTAATCATTTTCCTTCCAATTCAGAATTGTGTGCCACTTTGTGTTGGTCTATCACATAAAATCCCAATAAAATACATTTACGTTTTTGTTTGTAACATGGAAAATTTCAAGGGGTGTGAATACTTTTTCAAGGCACTGTAGAACAAATATCCTGCTTCTTTCTATCAACCCCCCCAAGAAGGAATCTTTATTTCGAAACGTGTTGGTGTTTCACGATTTGCAGCAGTTTTTGTCCAGCTGTAATATGCCTACACCATCATGCTAATATACGCATCTTTGTTATGTACCTATGGTTCTTTTTAATTGCACACCAGACATTTCTTGTAGTATGTCATTTCTTTAAAATGTTATAATAAAATTGTAATATTTTTTATATCGATTTTTCTGTTTATACATGACTTTACCTTTTTTTCTGTGGGCCGCTATAATCCCATTATATTGGGGGACTTTTAGTGTGTATTTCTATTAGGGGTGATGGCCCATGCCTTTACAACCATACCCGCTCACCTCTATGTAACCGTATGTACCAATATAGCATTAATGTACTTCATTTGCAAAAATAGAACAGTTTTCCATTTATTCTACACACTCTTACCTCACTCTCTTCATGGCTGGTTAAAAAAAAGTATCTATCACTTCTGCCTTACTTCCTGGACAGACTTTAGGTCAAGACACAGGAAGGAGTTGACCAGCTGAGGGTAGATGATGAATGGTATGTGCTAATGGTCAACTCCTTCCTGTGTCATGACCAAAAGTTTGTCCAGGAAGTAAGGCAGAAGTAATGGATAAGTGTTTTTTTTTTCTCTAATGAAGATTTTATTGTGTACAAAAGATGGAGTACATACAGAGAAATAATGTTGCATGGTACAAAAAGTCCAATGTAATCTGGTAATACAAGATAATAGAGACAACTTTAACAGGTATACACAATACATTAGTCGGGTGTAACACTGACTATATGAGTGTTTTTGGTGACTAGGGATGAGCCGAACACCCCCGGGTTCGGTTCGCACCAGAACCTGCGAACGGGCCAAAGTTTTGCACGAATGTTAGAACCCTATTAATTACAATGGACGCGAACGTTCGAAATCTAAAGTGCTATTTATAACGGCCAATATGCATGTTATTGTCCTAAAAAGGGTTTGCGGACCCGGGTCCTGCCCCAGGGGACATGTATCAATGCAAAAAGAAGTTTTAAAAACTGAAGTTTTTTCTGGAGCACTCATTTTAATGATGCATAAAGTGAAAAAAAAAAAGTGAAATATTCCTTTAAATATCGTACCTGGGGGATGTATAAAGTATGCCTGTGAAGTGGCATGTGTTTCCCATGTTTAGAACTGTCCCTGCACAAAATGACACTTGTAAAGGAAAAAAAGCCATTTAACCACTTAAGCCCAGGACCAATTTGCAGCCAAAGGACCAGGCCCCTTTTGGCAATTTGGCACTGCGTCGCTTTAACTGACAATTGCACGGTCATGCGACGTGGCTCCGAAACAAAATTGGTGTCCTTTTTTCCCCACAAATAGAGCTTTCTTTTGGTGGTATTTTATCACCTCTGCGTTTTTTATTTTTTGCGCTATAAACAAAAATAGAGCGACAATTTTGAAAAAAATTCAATATTTTTAACTTTTTGCTATAATAAATATCCCCAAAAAATATATAAAAAAACATTTTTTTTCCTCAGTTTAGGCCGATACGTATTCTTCTACATATTTTTGGTAAAAAAAAATCGCAATTAGCGATTATTGATTGGTTTGCGCAAAAGTTATAGCTTTTACAAAATAGGGGATAGTTTTATAGCATTTTTATTAATATTTTTTTTTTACTAGTAATGGCGGCGATCAGCGATTTTTATTGTGACTGTGACATTATGGCGGACACATCGGACATTTTTGACACATTTTTGGGACCATTGTCATTTATACAGCAACCAGTGCTATTTAAATTCAAGTGTATGCTGTGCAGGAGGCACACTACACTGACTGAATATTAGGCAAATGCCTGTGTTGCACAAATCAACTACACAACACCAGCAATGAGGGGGTAGATTCAGGTGTATGGTGTGCAGGAGGCACACTACACCCACTGTAACAGCGCTAGGTTAGGAAGCAATGCAAAGCTGACACTGTCCCTGCCTATCCTGCTCTCTCCCTGAACACTACACTCACTCTAACAGCGCTATCTAAAGAAGTATAAAGCACAGCTGACACTGTCCCTGCCTATCCTTCTCTCTATGAACGCTGCACAACACTACACAAGACCACCGCACTGGCGGCCTTATATAGTGTGGGGCTTGTACTAAACCCCCCTGAGCTATAATTGGCCACAGGCATTCCTTTTAATTTCATACGTGGGGGATGTCTATAGTATGCCTGTAAAGGGGCGCATGTTTCCTGTGTTTAGAACAGTCTGACAGCAAAATGACATTTCTAAAGGAAAAAAACTAATTTAAAACTACTTGCGGCTACAATGAATTGTCACGTCCGACAATACACATAACAGTTCATTGATAAAAACGGCATGGGGATATCCCCACAGGGGAACCCTGAACCAAAATAAAAAAAAATGCGTGGGGGTCCCCCTAAATTCCATACCAGGCCCTTCAGGTCTGGTATGGATATTAAGGAGAACCCTGCGCCAAAATGTAAAAAAAAAATTAAATGGCATGGAGTCCCTCCAAAAATCCATACCAGACCCTTAGCTGAGCACGCAACCTGGCAGGCCACAGGAAAAGAGGGGGGACGAGAGAGCGCCCCCCCTGAACCATACCAGGCCACATGCCCTCAACATTGGGAGGGTGCTTTGAGGTAGACCCTCAAAGCACCTTGTCCCCATGTTTATAGAGAGAAGGGCCTCATCCCCACAACCCTTGCCCGGTGATTGTGGGGGTTTGGGGGACTCCACGCCATTTTTAAAAAGAAATTTGGTGTGGGGTTCCCATTAAAATCCATACCAGACCTGAAGGGCCTGGTTTGGAATTTAGGGGGAACCCCCACACATTTTTTTTTTATTTTGGTTCTGGATTCACCTGTGGGGAAATCCCCATGCCATTTTTATCAATGAACTGTTATGTGTATTGTCGGACCCGACAATTTATTGTAGCGGCGAGTAGTTTTAAATTAATTTTTTACCTTTAGAAATGTAATTTTGCTGTCAGACTGTTCTAAACACGGAAAACATGCGCCCCTTTACAGGCATACTATAGACACCCCCCAGGTACGAAATTGAAAGGAATATTTCACTTTTATTGTTTCATTTTAAGCATTATTAAAATCACTGCTCCCAAAAAAACTTCAGTTTTTTTAACTTTTTTTGCATTGATACATGTCCCCTGGGGCAGGACCCAGGTCCCCAAACACTTTTTATGACAATACCATGCATATAAGCCTTTAAAATTAGCACTTTTGATTATTCATGTTCATGTCCCATAGACTTTAACGGTGTTCGTGTGTTCTAACAAATTTTTTGCCTGTTCGCATGTTCTGGTGCAATCCGAACGGGGGGTGTTCGGCTCATCCCTAATCTCATGTATGGAGATAGGATAAGAATTAGTTGTAAGTAAGCACATTAGACAAATAGCTATAAGAAGCATCTGTCATTGTGTACTGTTTACCTAATGGCTTCTTCCTGTTAGTAGCCTGTTAGTTTTAGAAGTGTTAGTTACTCCACGGGAAGGGCTGTTGAATAGTAGGCTTAGTCTGTGGTCACCTAGTTTAATGAAAATAAGGTAGGGCTTTGGTTATATGAAGGGAAGGGGGGAAGCCTGGGAAAGTTCTCCATAGGGATGGAGTAGAATGATGGGAGGAGACAATTGGAAGGGGTGGTGTATGTAGAGTAGGTGCGTTGTGCAAGATATCCAACGCTTAGGAGAGATGATATTTGTGTTGGTGATATGCAGACTAGAAAAGGGGAGAGGAAGACAGAAAAAGAGAAATAAAAAAAGGGGGGGATATTGTAGGTAAAGATGTGACGAATGGTAAGGGGAGTAGGGCCATCCTCCTTCTCTGACCCAGCAGGGTGTATGTCAGACTTTATTGAGACAGTAATCACGTGTATTCATCTGTTGTTTGGAAGTGGTGCCAGCAAGACCATATTTTTTTTAATTTGGCAGGTGTATCATTGGCCTGGTGAACCAGTTCTTCCATTTATGCAATTCTGATTATACGTCTGAACCCGTCTGCCAAGGTTGGGGGGTTGATCGCTTTCCATTGGGCTTGAATGCACAAAGCCAAGGATTGATGATAATCTCTTTTGGGAATGGAGGAGTGGTGGAGAAGCATTTGAGCTGGGGAAAAATCTATCGGTATGTGGTGATTTGGGAGGTGAGACGATGAAAGACTTTCCAAAAGGTTTTGATTAAAAAGCAGGACCCCCAGATATGTAGCAGAGATCCTTATGGGTCAGCACATCTCCAGCAATTAAAGGGTATGTTGGGAGAAATTATTATTATATCCCCATTAATATTTGACCCTACCCTGCAACCACTACTCCAACTTCTTAGGTCCAACACAGATATTAAAGGGGTCTCAATCTCTGAGAATACCTATAAATTAGCCGATTTCGCAGATGACATCCTCTTATTCCTAACAGAGCCACATATTATGCTTCCCAACTTACACAAAGAATTTAACATCCTCACTAACCTACAAATAAACTTCTTGAAGTCGGAAGCTCTGAATATATCCCTACAGAAAGAGACACTTGCATATTGCCAAGTTAACTTTCCCATTCCGATGGGGTCGCAACTCGATCACCTATCTCGGGATCCAATTACCCTCTAAAATCTCTGATCTGTATTCTAAAAACTACCTCCCAATCCTGCATAACATTCAAAATGATTTGAAATCATGGTCTGCGGGCCTTTTTTCATGGTTTGGCAGAGCGTTGATAATCAAAATGAACATCCTCCCAATACTTTACATAATGCAAACGGTACCCATAAAACTATCACCAACCTTTTTTGCTTCCTATAGGAGAGACTGCACAGAAATCATGTGGGGTAAATCTCACCCTAGATTAAGCCACAAGAGGTTAACTCTACCCAAATCAAAAGGAGGTATAGGCCTCCCAGATATTACCAAATTACTGTGCATATAATTATGAAAAGAATATCATGGGAACATCATAGTGTATCATTTCTTATTTATTAAGAACCCATGAAACCATAAAATCAAATTCACTCACAAGGATCGTGCCCTTCCCGGCACTAGTAATACTATGTCACTGTCAATGTACAGTGCCACCACTCTGGTATGCTCTAGAGCCGGCGTATGCTCCAACTCACAGAAATTCCCATCCCTATGCGTTTTGTCATAACCAGGGAATCATCAGGAAGCGTGGCCACCACCGTCTCTTCTGCCATTTCATATGCTGCCAATTGCCCTCACTTTGGATGGCAATCCCCATAAGGACTGGAAATACTACTAAATATATTTAAATACTTTTAAAATCATTGGTAGATTATTTAACATAATGCCTATTATGTATAAAACTAAACAATCCATTAAAATAAATATAAATATGCTCTAAAACCATGGAATATGCCTCTTGTATATACTGTATAATCACTGAGCTGCTGCCATCTTGTGGCATATAAAAAACTAACAGGAGGCAGCTCTTTTAGAATCAATCCTTAACTATAGGGTTAACTGACTCAAAAGAGTATTGCTTTCAGTCTGCTGGCCTTATATTGTTTCACAAGCTACAAAATGTCTATGCAGTGTGAAGCTGAGCAGGCCATTGTCACCTCCAGGTGACAGAGGCAGGATAGTGCATTGCTCACAAATTGATGGCAGCGGCTAGGATCTGACCTTGCATTCAGCATTCCTTCCATCTCTCTTATCACTAAGACCTTCTTAAGCAAATGTTTTGAAGACTTCTGGTCTAATGGAAAAGCGACATATCTTAAAATAAGCATATATTAAAATCATTGAATATGGGGCATTTTACCTTACAAATGAAAAGCAGCTAATATGCAAACTCAATTTCCATCTATGCAAACTATGTGCCAGGGCATGCCATTTCCACTGCATCATGCCAAATGATAACATAAATCACGCCATTTTAGAAAAAGGAACACTTCACAGTAGATGCTCAGTAGAGAACTACTCAACTACAATGGAATATAAAGCTACATACATATTAATAACTCAGGGAGAGCAAACCCCTTATTTTTCTTTCCCACTTTAACAAGGATTTATAATCTGTAGGGTTAGCTAACAAGTGTGAAGCTAGTGCTAACCTTTCTAATTAGAAATATGTATGTAATGGAAGCACCTTGTATTAAATGTTTATCTGAAAAAAAAAAAAAGATTGTAAACCATGTATTTTAAAAAATATACAAAACTCGCATTTATAAACTTTTACACTTAAAAAAGCATAATAACTTCCCCTTATTAAATGCTACATAGAGATGTATTAGCAGTACCCCATTAATATGAATCAATGTGAATGAAAATCTACTTTATAGCTTTAATCCTTTACTCAGTTTTGCACAGTATTACTCTTATGTTCACCCTTCAAGCTAATTCTTACAGCGATAATAATAAAAAATTATAAATGCTACATAAAGCTCACTGACAGATACTTTAAATTCTATTGTGCTCATATTTCCCTCTGCAATGTAATAAAATCAAGCATGAAGAATTGCTTAATAGGATAAATTAAATGACAACAGTAACAAAATAAATTATTGTTATGCACATTCAATGATTTTGTATTCCGAAATTTATTCTAACATTCCTAAAATTAAACACAGCAATTTTTAATTACAAAAAAATCATTTGCCATTTAATAATGGAATAGTTAATAAAATTTTACCATTTTTGCAGATTGGACAACATTGATCTGGCTCATACACAGGATCCACACACTCGGTCTGAGGACATGCTGACACCGTGCACATAACTTCACCATTGGAATCGCAGCGACATTTCTCACATGGAGAAACCTGAAACAGAAATCAAATGTTTTGATGGTGACACTTGTATTATTATACTGTATAGTTTGTTCACAGATAGACCTCAGGGGAACATATACTTTGAAAATACAAAGTTTTCATGTTAGTATTCTGTCTGTTGATCCAAAGATTTCAATATTTTACTGACGTCTGAGACAGCGAGGTAACTTTGAGAAGGATTGTTACAATTGGCTATATAAACTATTTATCTATTTACAGGCATTGTTTAACCGCTTCCCATTAGGCAATAGCACGTAAACAGCTGGACAGAAATGGCGCTTCCTGGGAGCACACAACAGTACAATCTGTGCCTGCTGTGTCCACAGAAGAACACTGATACAGCAGAACACTAATTACTGTACCGGGCCTTGGTACCATCTGATCTTGGTAGATAAGAATGTTGGAGATACAGGACTGTCTAAGGTACACAATTACAAAACATATTTGAATATGATAAAAAAATTGTTTTTATTAACACATAAAAGCTAAAAGAATGACTTTGTGCACAGCAATATACATATTATGGTTCAAAGGTTATGCATACAATCCCAATTAGAACACAGAATATTAATATACTGTAAGTACACAAGTCGTTATACTTGTCCATTTATTCTCGACATGTTTCGACCAGTAAGGCTTATTCAGGAGAAAAATGTAGGGTACAAGTGATTTGAAATATTGAGGATGGATACTTTCTTGTTCTAAAGTATGCATATAAACATAAGAAATGATATGAAGTTTAGTACATACAAGAAATCATATTATTAATTGCAATTGTGCTGTGTGAGATTGTGGTAGTGATTGCGCCATATAGGTCCCAGGTATGTATACGACCTCTTACCTCCAATGACAGAGAGTCTGCACATCCCCAGATTACCAGATAGGAAATTGATTAGATTCACAACAGAGTATCATCCAATAGAGTCCACACAGGGCTGCATCACAGAGCCGAAACCAAGATGGGGTGGCTGGAGACCCGTAGGGGGAGAGATAAAATCCTATTGTTCTAATATTGTGTCAGAAAAGGCCTTAAAGGTACCAAGATTGCTCCTTAAATAAGGATATATAATATATTACACAAGCCAAAAAGGGGGTTAATATAGTTCAGGTCACATATTTGTCAAACTATACCTACCTCTTAGCAATTCAGAGAAAAAGAGAATACAATAGAGGC
This sequence comes from Lithobates sylvaticus, assembly GCA_028564925.1. Classification (NCBI taxonomy): domain Eukaryota; kingdom Metazoa; phylum Chordata; class Amphibia; order Anura; family Ranidae; genus Lithobates; species Lithobates sylvaticus. The sequence continues at coordinate 340,013,881 of CM053030.1, read as the reverse complement.
TCGGGTTTACCTCTGGGAGAGAGATAGGAGAATCTGTCCTTAGTTGGACAGTATCTGTGGTAGCATTATATACTCTGAAAATATAGAAAAAAAGGGGAAAACCCCAATAAGGATACATGAATACTGTGCTTTCCCAAATTATTTAAGCCTTCCTACCTTAAATGAGCTAATCGGACCACCGAGGTATACTTCAAAAAGTTTTTTCTGCGACGCAGAGAGCCCCATATAGGGGACAACAAATAGAGTCCGAATCCTACAAATTAAAAGTAGAAATGTGGGGTGAGCAGGAAAAATCTTAGGAAAGAATGGGGGAGAGTCCGTCCATGTTTAAAGGGTAGTGATTGTATATTTACCTAGATCTTTGATTCCCAGCGTTTCCCGAGCCTCAAAAGTTCACCACAGTCTGACAGCTAGTCAGACTGGGTTTAAATAGTCTCCCCCCGTGGTGCCAAATGCGCGGCTTGTGACGTCACGCCGCGCTGACGTCACGCGGACATAGGGCGGGAGCCGACGAGCGTCAGACTCATGCACCGGAACCGGAAGCTCCCACAGTGGGCACACTTCCGGTTCACAGCGCAGCAGAGCCCCTCCAAACATCCCCTGCTGACAGTGGCATTCAGCCTCTGTCAGAATGGAGTCTAAGAGGGGCCGGATGTTACAGCTGCAGCGCTTTGGCGAAGCTGGCGCTACAGGACGATTCCCGATCTGGGCGCATGGAAGGGAATAATCCACCATAATTTATGGAGGTGGGCAGAGCCCCGCCATGCGTCCAGAGATATCCATACGGATCTCCTAAGCCCAAGATCACAGCAGTGTGAATGCACCATGTGTGCAGATGTAATATAGTCTCCTGAATGAGGACTTTGGAATGAGAACTTTGGAAAATAGATCTGTTGTGAGTTTTTAGAGAAATAGAGGGGGAAAGGGGGAACAAGGACAAAAACAATCAAAGAAATATAAAAAAAGTTTAGAGCAGAAAACCACATAACCAAATACTCACTACAGCAAATATATTTAATTGTGACAGAAGCATACAGTAAATCAAGAAGGTTCCTCAAAACAAAACCTCTGGGGGTTTTTATAAGAGTAAATGTAGTCAGTTAGTAAACAATACATGAATACATAAAAATATATAATTCTTCCCCTACACAGAGCGGGAATTAGTGAGCGAGCACGCTCTAGGCAAAGGCGGGCAAACCGAACATACCCCCCCAGGACCCACACACCCCAATCCCGGAGTCCCCATCAGAGCACAACCAGGGAATATGAGGTATGTATTGAAAAAAACAAAAAATCATCAGGCCAAAATCTCTAAACAAACAACAAACATGTCGAGAATAAATGGACAAGTATAACGACTTGTGTACTTATAGTATATTAATATTCTGTGTTCTAATTGGGATTGTATGCATAACCTTTGAACCATAATATGTATATTGCTGTGCACAAAGTAATTCTTTTAGATTTTATGTGTTAACAAAAACAATTGTTTTATTATATTTAAATATGTTTTGTAATTGTGTACCTTAGACAGTCCCGTATCTCGAACATTCTTATCTTCTATATTAACTTGGGATGATAGTACAATATATATGAGTATTATTCGGAAAACATTCTAGTCTAACGAGCTTTGAAAAATCTGATCTCGGTAGCCAATCAGGAATTAAATGGACAGTAGTAAATAATATGTAATTTCCTTGGGTCATTGTTTACTACAGTTACAGAGATCACATAATACAGGGCAATTCACAGCAGCTCTGTACCATGTGATAGCTGTGGCAAACCACAGCTATCACAGTATTTCTCAATGGCTGCAGGAATGCAGTCAGAGTGACAAATGATTGCTCTTACAGCCATCATGACTGTAAAAGCAACTACAGTGTAAAACAATCCTGATCACCCCTTCAGAGTAGCTCAGTGTCACTATAGTGACACTGTACTGCTAGGGTGACAGTATGTAAACAAATAATAATAATATAACAAGTGTAAACAACATTTTAAAAAATGATATATTTCTTTCATTTTAATTTACTGTCACCAGCCAATTTCCCTAATCGCCGACATCCACTCAAAGTTTCCCTAACCACTGTTACACCGGTTACAGAGTCCATGATCACTGCCACACCAGTTACAGTGTTCCTGATCATCACAACACCAGTTACAGTGTCCGTGATCACTGCCACACTAATTACAGTGTCTGTGATTATCGTCAAACCAGCTATGGTGTCCACGATCATCGCCACACCAGGTATGGTGTCTGTGATCACTACTACCACACCTGTTCCAGGTTCCTTGATCACCCCTACATCACTCATATTGTCCCTTGTCACTGTCACCCACTCACAGTGTTGCTAATCATTGCTGCACTACTCACAATGTCCGTGATCACCACCACACCTGTCATATTGTCCCTGATTACCGCCACACCACTCATATTGTCTCTGATCACTGCCACACCAGTTAAAGTGTACCTAAGCACCACCACAGCAAACATAGTGTCCCTGTTCACCACCACACCAGTTATGGTGTCCATGGTCACTGCCATACTAGTTACAGTGTCCCTGATCACCGCCACACCAGTGCAGTGTTGCCTCAGCCTTCTGCATTTACATTAATCACAATTCTACCTGCTGCCTGAACCGATCCTTTGCCTGCTTGCTGACAATGTCTCTGCCTGCAGCCTGAACTGACCCATCTTCACATCCTGCTGACTAGATTCCTTTGAGACATCAATCCCAGCCATCCATAAACATCTGCATTCCTGGAACCACAGAAACTAATTTGTTCTTCCTTTTTTCACCCTCATGTACTTCCTGGCTAGTGAACATGGCATTCCTGGGGCAGCAACGTACCAGTAGGCTAGGCTTTTTTGACTTATAGGATCTGGGACTGCTATAGGTGATGCTACACTACACTATATTCCCTGATCACTCATACAGGGGTGACTATTACAGCACACATATGTGGTATCGCCATACTCATGAGGCATAGCAGAATGTGTTTTAGGGTGTAATTGTAAGTATGCCTATGCTGTGTATGAGAAATAACTTGACAATAAAATGACAACTTTGCGGAAAAACACATTTTATTTAATTTCATAATTTTCAAAAAATTGTGACAAAAAAAATTACAACTTCAAAAAACTCACCATTCTCTTATTAAATACCTTGGATTGTATACTTTCAGAAATTGGGTAATTATGGGGATATTTGTACTGTCCTGGCATTTAAGGGCCTCAAGAAATTAGATAGGCAGTCAGTACATCAGGACTGATCAATGTTTCAATATATACAGTTTGTATATAGAGTATATTGTAGACTTTATAACTTTCACACAGACTAAATTAAACGCACTGAATTGGGTTGTAGCAGGATACATGTTGGCCTACATTTATGAAAAAAAAAAGATAATTTATTTACAAAATGTTATAATAGAAACTAAGAAATTTTTTTTTTTTCAAAATGTTTGGTCTTAAATTTCTATAGCAAAAAAAAACAATGGTGACTAAATGCAACAAAAATAAAGCTCAATCTGAATAAAATAAAATATAAAAGTTTCACTTGGGTATAGTGTTGTATGCCTGAGTAATTGTTCAAATAGTGACAGCTCTAAAAACTGAAAAATGGCCTGGACTCGAAAGAGGTAAAAGTGCACATACGTGGATGCATTGTTTTAGGATTAAAAAACATTTGCAGGAACAGCGTGATCCTAAAACCACCTCACTCAAATTCAATGAACCCTCTATCCCCATAGATAAATTGAAAGTTCATAAAAGTTACTTTGTTGGGCCTACTATCCTTGAATAAAACTATGCTGACAAACTTTGAAATACTGTGTCATCAGTCTTTTATTTTCTTGTAGTAAAACACCTGTCTCTACTAGTACAATTCAGCAAATTCTCCCTCATTAAAAATGACATCCTTCTGGCCAAATATACACTGCTGAATCATGTATTCTTAATAGGATCTTGAAAATACGCAGTAGCAGAACAGTTCTATCAGTTCTATCTTCTGTGCTTGTGCTAATGCAATAACCATATCAGTGCATTACCAGATTTGGTCACTAGATGGCTCCAAACACTAAACCATAGCAATGTCCATAGACTTTACATTGTATATACATTATCACATCAATACACAAAGATGTCACCGCTACACTCCATTTATCCCATTTTGGAGCAAATTAAATAGTTCATTTATTATTCTAATATTTTTATTCCAATTTTGTTCTTTGTCATACAACATTTTTGTTCTTGGGTTTATATATACTTTTTTAAAATCAATTTACAATAACATATACAATCCATAAGTCGAATGTATGGTTTAAATTTGATAATGTGAAGAATGATTTACTAATCAAGTACTGTCAGCTGTGTTGCATAAAAACATTAACTTAAGATCAGGGACAATGTCCATGTTTTCATTTTCCATAAAGAAAACTCTGACCTCTTTCTGTAAATGTAACTTCCTCACTTCAGCACTTTCTGAATTACTGACCTGGAAAAGTATGCATCCTATAAAGTCAAAGATAAGTCAAAAATCCTGATGTACATACTTTTGCTTGTTCAGTACCTAAGAGAGTCATCATGACAGCCAGAGAACAAGCACTTTTTTTAGAAACCGAAGCAAGGAATTATAGTCTACATACTTCTATTCTTTCAGTTTGTTGGGTCTTTAGTGTACAAAGCGGTTGTATACCCATTCCGATTACTTTTCTTTATGTGGACAATTGCAGCTTTTATAATAATTTGCTTTAGAAGAATGTCTCCTTACCTGCCTTCCTTTGCGAGATATCTGTATAATTGTGGCTAATGACATAGCCCGCACATGTGCCGTTTGTCCAAACTTTCCGGCAAGCAGAGACCCTGCCAGAAAAATGCAATGTCTATGCCAGGGCTGCATCATTTCCTATTGTCGATGTCAGCACCGACATCCCGCAATGCCAGCAACAGGATAGTCTCTGATTAGCTTGACGTTCGTTTCCATAGTAACCGGAAACTAAGAAGAGGCTTGGATACTGCAATTAGACGGCATGCGCGGGATTATGAAGAGGAAAATATAATGTGGGCGGAAGTAAATCAGAATACAGACACGGAAGACCACAGTTGATATAGCGACGGCTATGACAGAGCAGCGTTTCGAATATACAGTGTTTTTACAGTAAGAATGATTTTTGGGCTTACTTTTAGTGCCCATTTTATTCCCAATACATATGTAGATTGTAATATTGGTTAAATAGTTTACTACGGCTTTAAGTTCTATTGCATATAACTGAACACGTCTGACAAAAGCTGAGTGCATTTTTTGTCTTCACTAACCTGACAGATGTCTGAGAAATTATAATAATCTCTTTTTTTGCTGTGTACTTAGGAATGCCTTATTTACTTATGATCATAGTCCAAGGAAAGGCATACTAAAAGAACCATTTAAGGCGTAAAATGTATACTGAAGAAAAAGAATTCCACCTTTTTAATGTTTGAAGACAGGCATTTACTGTATGCCATACCTTAACCCATATTATGTTGTGATAAATGGTAAAGCAACCCTCTTAAAATCGTATGTGAACATGAGTGTGAAGAGTTAGCATAAATGAACTCTGATCATTTTAAATAACTGCTACATTTTTAAAGGTAAAGAAAAATAACTGAAACTGAAAAATAACTGAAATAAGGTATGGTGTGGTAATGGGGGGGGGGGGCTGAAGCTGGTAAAATCGCCTGGTTGCATCCAGCATGGTCCTTGTATTAAAATATTGTGATATTTTGATATCAGTTGTGAAAGCAGGCAGGTAAAATCGCCTGGTTGCATCCAGCAGTGGTGAGGTAATGAGCCCAGCTGAACCAAGTTGGCTTATTAGGGCCTCTACAAAAATTCCCAGCCTGCTTAGAGAGTTGCTCCATCCTGTAACCAGTTTTGTGTCTGTGAAGACTGGGAAGCTTGATACCTGCCTATGTGGTGAGAAATGTTATGCCCTATGCAGTGAGACAAAGCTTCTGTGGAAATCCTCTTAAACAGGGAGATAGGTGCTGGGGGCAGCGCAAGGCTGCACCTAGTTGAAAGCCAGGGAACCTGTGTATGTAGAAACTTACCAAGATGGCAAGGGTTTATTTTCATGTTTCATTTTGTTTTTGTTGATATTTTTTACCTTGTATATAGTGTAAATAACCCACACCTTTGTCTCTTCACCTGCAATGCTGTTTGCTGTGCCTAATTTTGTGTAGTGAACTAATCCAGGGGGGTCACACACACCCACTGCTGAGCTAATCCCCTCACACAATATTTAATCCCATTGCACTATTTGCCCTATTCAGGGGTGAACTGACGCCTCATGGTGCCCCCGGGCAACAGGAGATCATGAGGCCCACTGTGTCCACGCCCACACTCAAGCCCCACCCACACAAAGCCCCACCCTCCACCTTGCACTGTGTGGACTCCCCAATTCTGGGTCGAACCTGAGATAAACAGTGCACAGGAGGCAGCAGGGCAGAGCATGGGATGTCAAGCAAGCACAGTACACAGGGGGCACCAAGGCAAAGCACGGGGGAACCACGGAAAAGTATAGAAGTCAGCAGGTCATAGCACAGGGGGTCAGGAGGGCACAATATGTGTGTGTGGAGGGCAGGAGGGCACACTACATGGGGAGCAGTAGGGCACATTATGGGGCACACAAGGGCACATTACAGGTTGGGGGGGCACAGTAGGACACATTACATGGGGAGGCAGCAGGGAACATTATAGGGCACATTACATGGGGGAGGCAGAGGGGCACATTATGGGGCACAGCATGGAACATTACATGGGGCAGGAGGGCACATTATGGGGTAAAGCAGAGTATATTACATAGGGGCATGATGGAACATTATGGGGCACAGCAGAGCACATTATGGGGCATATTACATGGGGGCAAGAGGGCACATAATGGAACACAGCAGGGCATATTACATGAGGGCACATTAAGGGGCACAGCAGAACACATTAGGAGGGATAAAATCTCATATTATGGGGCACAGCAGGGCACATTATGAGGCACAGCATGGTATATTACATGGGGCAAGAGGATACATTATGGGGCACAGCAGGGGATATTACATGGAGCAAGAGGGCACATATAGGGCACAGTATGGTGCACACAGCAGAGCACATTATGGGGCACTGAATGATGCATCATGGGGCACACAGCAGGGCACATCATATGGCACACAGCAGGGTACAGGGCACATCATAGGGCATACAGTAGGGCTCAGGACATCACAAGGCCCACAGGAGGAAATTGGGCACACAGTGAGACACATAGTAGGGAATGGGAAACACAGTAGGACACACCATGGGACACACCACAAGGGCACACAGGGCATATCACGGGGCACACAGCAGGGTATGGGGCAGGCAGCAGGGCATTAGGACACACAGCAGGGCATGGGGGAGACAGCAGGGCATGGAGGCACACATCAGAGCATGGGGAAGACATCTGGGCATGGGCAGACAGCAGGCCATTGGGCACAGAACAGAGTGGGGGGCAGACATCATGGCATGTGGGCACAGAGAAGGGCATGGGGCAGTCAGCAAGGCATGGGGCACAGAGCAGGATATGAGGCAGACATCAGGGCATTGGGGCACAGAGCAGGGCGTGGGGGCATGGAGCAGGGCATGGGGCAGACAGCAGGACATGGGGCACAGAGCAGGGCATGGAGTAGGCATCAGGGCATGGGGCACATAGCAGGGCATGGGATAGACATTGGAGCACATAGCAGGGCATGGGGCAGACAGCAGGGCATGGGGGCACACATCAGAGCATGGGGGCAAAGAGCAGGGCATGGGGCAGACATCAGGGCATGGCGGCACAGAGCAGGGCAGGGGACAGACATCAGGGCATGGGGGCACAGAGCAGGGCATGGGGGCATGGAGCAGGGCATGGGGCGGACATCATGGGGTGGGGCACAGAGCAGGGCATGGGGCAGTCAGCAGGGCATGGGGGCACAGAGCAGGGCATGGGGCACAGAGCAGGGCATGGGGCAGACATCATGGAATGGGGCAGTCAGCAGGGCATAGGGGCACAGAGCAGGACATGGTGGCACAGAGCAGTATGGGGACATGGAGCAGGGCATAGGGCAGACAGCAGGGCAATGGGGCACAGAGCTTGGCATGGGGTAGATATCAGGGCATGGGGGCACACAGCAGAGCATGGGGCAAAGAGCAGGGAATGGGGCAAAGAGCAGGGCATGGGGGCAGACAGCAGGGCATGGGTAGACATCAGGGCATGGGGCAGACATCAGGACATGGGGCAGATATCAGAGCATGGGGCACAGAGCAGGGTATGGGCAGACTATAGGGCATGGGGCAGACATCAGGGCATAGCAGATGCATCCTAGAAAATTATTAAGTTATTATTATTATTATTATTATTATTATTATAGTCATTATTTAAGTTTTTTTAGGATGTATCTTAAATGGTTATATTGTAATGTAATAGAGGTTTGTACAGCTTTCATGAAGGTATCCCTGGTTCTCACTGTAGTCTTCGATAACAGAGATTATGTTTCTAGCTATGAACAGGCTACTAGAATTAGAGAAATTCATAGAGGAAGCTTTGTAGAAAACTACAAGTAAAACAGAATAACATTTTTGTGTAAAAATACAGTTTTCACCTTCTTTTGTTCATGTTTTCTCTCCTCTGCAACTGCACATGCCAGTTATGCTGCTCAGAAGGTTACCTTAACTTGCGGGAAGTGGCTGTAAACATACCTCTCGTGCGCGCCTCACCGCTGGCCCCTCCTCTCTTCTCGTCCATCTGAGGTGATGACAAATTCAAGCACCAGGAATAGATGGAGGGAAGGAGGGGCCGGCGGGGAGACGCGCATCACAAGGTCTGTTTACACTGCAGTCTCTTCTGCAGGGAGCAGGATTCAGGACCCGATCTACCCGTCAATCACAGCTAGCTGGCGGGTAGATTGGGTCCCGAAGTGGTAGTTATAATCGGGCCCCCTACTTGCCACGGGCACTCGGTCAGTGCCTGAACTGCCCGATGGTCAGTCCGCCCCTGGCCCTATTCAAGCACTGGAAATAGCTAGGGATGAGGTTAAAGTTCGCCACCAGGTTAGGTTTGCAGCAAATTACCTTGTTCATCACTCAAACAATGAACTTAAGGGTTTGCTTGCCTAAGTGCCAGAAGAAAACCACCCACAGTTCATTTAAGGAATTATGACTGTGGTCAGGTGGCAGAGAATGGCCAATAATGGGCCTTGAAAAATGTCTGCCCCCTCTCTATATTAGTCAAACTTCCCATCAACCTTTTGTCAGTGTGTATTGAAGTTGGAGTAGTGACAGCTGACCGAGATTTTGGTGTTCAGAGGTTTAGCAAATGGCAGAACTAAATTGTTTTTTAGTTTGAGTTGCACCTTCAGTTGAGTTGGCTGCAGCAGAAAGTAAAATATTTAGCGGCCGTATTACTACTTCTGCTAAATTTGACAGCTTCCCCTTGGGCTGGTTTTTAGGAAACCAGCAGCTGCTGGTGTCTTAACAATCATAAGTTATCCCCACCCTGCCCATTCAGCTGTCATGTGGGGATTCCCAGCAGAAAGCAGAATGTAATCTTTTTGTGTAAAAAAGAAAATCTACATGCTTCCACCTCATATAGATGCTTTAGGTCTGGCATAGATTTTAAAGAGGACCTGTTCAGTCTGGTATGGAGTTTAAGGGGAAACTCCATTAAAAAAAAGGAAAAAAGTGTCAGTTTGACCCCAAAGTCCATACCAGACCCTGATCCAAGCATGCAGCCTGTCTGACCAGAAAAGGAGGAAGGATCATGCTCCTGAACCATACTAGGACACATGCCCTCAACATGTAGTGGTAACTTACCAAATGGTACCGTCCTGGCAAAACATCTTGTCCCTATGTTGATGAGGACAAGGACCTCTTAGTTACAACCCTGGCCCGGTGCTGGTGGGTTTCTGTGAGCAGGGGGCTTATTAAAACCTGGAAGCCCCTTCATGAAAAAGGGTGCCCCTGAGTGCCACTCCCTTATGTGGATGAGTAGGGGGAACATATTGATTAATGTGGATATGCAACACTGGATGACATGATTGACAATGGCTGTACATTGTGGAACATGTTTTTAATTAAAGGACTTTTCAAACATTAAAATTTTTTGACTCTTCGATGCAGACACAATGTGGATTTAACACTGTGATGAGCAGTCTTTGTTTTAATAGGGCCTCAGACATGAGTTCCCAATGTCCACTGAGCACTCTCTGACCCATGGAATAGAAAGACTTCACTGACATAGGCAAACAGCAAAGATTTTGGCCCCCTCATCTGCACACTGACACCAAAGTTCTATTACTAAGTGCCTCTACCAGACCTGGAACAAGACAAGGCTTAAAACACAAAAAAAATGGAATCTGGTAGCACCTTACACCCATGTATGTAATCTAATATCAATTGCTCTCTGCTTTGTATAGGTGCATCTCTGGGGTAGAAACACATTTACAATAACCATTTTCTAAACTAATTTACCACTAGGGTAGAGCAATGCTTAACCCCTTCCTGCCCAGCCTATAGCAAAATGATGTGGTGGTTCCATTCTCCTGACACACCGCAACACTGATCTCGGTAAATCGTCTCTGACGGAGACTCTTTACCATGTGATCAGCTGTGTCCAATCACAGCTGATCACGGTGTAAACAGGAAGAGTCATGTATTGGCTTTTCCTCATTCGCGTCTCACAGACCCAAGTAGAGGAGAGCCTTATCAGCGCAGTCCCCCAAGGATGCCCACCTAGGACCACCAGGAATGCCCACCATTGATGACCACCAGATATGCCACCCATGGCCACCAGGGATGCCAATCTGTGCCCAAAAATGATGCCAATCAGTGCCCATCAGTAATGCCTGCCAGTGCCTCCTTTGCAGTGATGCCCATCAGTGCCACCCGTCAGTGTCCATCAGTGCCACTTATCAGTGACCATCAGTGCACATCAGTGCTGCCTATCAGTACCCATCAGTGCCACCCATGAGTACCCATCGGTGCAGCCTTTCAGTGCCCATCAGTGCCACCTATGAGTGCCCATCAATGCTGCCTATCAATGCTCATCAGTGCCATGTATTAGTGCCCAGCAGTGCCACCCATTAGTACCTATCAGTGCAGCCTTTCAGTGCCGCCTATCAGTGCCCATCAGTGCTGCACATTAGTGCCCATCATCCGTGCCCATCAGTGCCACCTCATTGATTCCACCTCATCAGTGCCCATCAGTGCCCATCAGTGCAGCCTCATCAATGCCCATCAGTGAAGGAGAAAACTTACTTATTTACATAATTTTATAGCAGATAGTAAAAATATATTTTTTTTCAAAATTTTTGGTCTTTTTTTATTTGTTTAGCAAAAAATAAAAACCCCACAGGTGATCAAATACCACCAAAAGAAAGCTCTATTTGTGGGAACAAAATTACAAAAATTTTGTTTGGGTACAGTGTTGCATGACAGCGCAATTTAAGGAGTGACAGCGCTGAAAATTGGCTTGGGCAGGAAGGGGCAAAAGTGCCTGGTATTGAAGTGGTTAAACATAAAACCCTGAATGTGTTTAATTATGTTTGAGCTTCTAATATATTGGCTTTAAATAGTTTGTAGTCTATGTAAGTAGTTAGTAGCCTATGGTACACAATGAGGATTTGCAATAAATGTTTCTAATAAATAAATACTGAATGTAAAATGAGAACTCTTTAATATAACACCCAGCATGATCAAACAAATTGTCTAGATAGCAATAAAAGGGCAGTGGCAGCTGTGTCTATACAAAAAATCATCTTTATTAATAAAATCGAAGGTCACTTTAATTAACAGGCTTCTCCTTATGCCTTAGGAATTATAATATTCATTACAAGTTATATGATTGTTCTCCTTATACAATCATATATCTAACATATTGAACATGAACATTTATGCATTCTAAAAGTGCTGGAATATATTTGTTTTTCGACACAATAATGTAGATTATACTTTTAGGATTTTCTTATAAAGCATGAAAACTATTTTGTGGCACAGTGAAATTACAGTTGACATTTTATGTAGGTCACTAGATAAAGCTGATTCATTCTGAAGGGCTTGAGGTCAGCTAGAGGTTTAAATTATTTTTCTGTTGTTGTGTGAATATTCTGTTATGGAGATGAAAAACAATAGGGGGGAGGTAAATATGAATCTAGCATTTGAGGTATGTAAGTTGCTGTAAATTTAAGGTTAGTTCTCAAAATCTCTTTGACAACCTTTAAAGCAGTACCATTTATAGTACCTGCCACAAAAAAGTGGTATTTTAAGTATATTCAAGAGGAAAGTAATAATCTATCACAACATAATATATCCATTTTAACAGCTTGCCGACCAGCCACCGTCATTATACTGTGGCAGGTCAGCTCTCCTGTGCAAACCGCCGTAGGTGTACATTGGTGTTTGCACAGGAGATAGTAGAGATAGCGTGCCCGTGGGTCTGACAGACTCAATGTCCACCGGCGGTGACCCGCGATCGCGGTATACAGAGGCAGAACAGGGATCTGCCTATGTAAACAAGGCGATTCCCCATTTTGCCAGTTGATATGTCAGAGATCTTCTGTTCCCAGTGATCGGGAACAGCTTTCTCTGTCATGTCCCTGGTAGCCCATCCCCCCTACAGTTAGAACACACCCAGGGAACACACTTAACCCCTTGATCGCCCCCTAGTGTTAATCCCTTCCCTGCCAGTGTCATTTATACATTAACCAGTGCATTTTTATAGCACTGATCAATGTAATAATGTCATGGGTCCCCAAAAAGTGTCATTTGGGGTCAGATTTGTCCACTGCAATGTCGCAATCCCACTAAAAATTGCATATCGCCGCCATTACCAGTAAAAACAATAAAAAAGTCCCTAAAAAGTGATAACTTTTGCACAAACCAATCGCCTATTGCAATTTTTTTACTAAAAATATGTAGAAGAATATATATCAGCCTAAACTGATGATCAAATGTGTTTTTTTTATATATTTTATGGGATATGTATTATAGCAGATAGTAAAAAAAATATATTTTTTCAAAATTGTCTGTATTTTTTTGTTTATAGCGCAAAAAAAATAAAAACCACAGTGGTGATCAAATACCACTAAAAGAAAGCTCTATTTGTGGGGGAAAAAAGCACATCAATTTTGTTTGGGTACAGCTTTGCACAACCACACAATTGTCAGTTAAAGTGACGCAGTGCCATATCGCAAAAAATGACCTAGTCATTAAGGGGTCAAATCCTTCAGGGGGTTAAAGCTGTTAAAAGAGACATTATTTTATTGTATTGGTCATTAAAGGTAAAAGTTATCAATCATTTAATAAAATACTCATTAGTTACATAAAATCATTAAAGTGGGACTTGTGCTACAGATCAAAATCGATGAATTTCGCAGTCCACCAATGCTTCTTTAGTCTTGGGTAGTAGTGTGTGTTGTATAAGAATTTTTAGTCTTGACTAAAAGAAAGAAAATATAAGATAAAAGCGGGAAGCAGCTAGCTAGAGCTCTAAAGGATGCCACTACTGCAAAACACATACACGCTATACGTAACAAAGCGGGGACTCTGGAACACAGCTCTGAAAAAATAGCTGTACTATTCCAAGAATTCTACTCCAAACTTTACAATCTCCCCCCCACAACACAAACCGACACATGTGCAACACTCTAGGGAAGAATTAATGCAAAAATTCCTGAAAGATAGCAATTTACCCTCCCTTCCTGACTTAGACAAAGACGCCCTAGACATGCCCATTACCATAACTGAACTGCAAGAAGCCATTACACTCTTAAAAACAGGAAAAAGCCCCGGCCCCGACGGTTTCACATCACAATACTATAAGACATTCACACAACTGCTCTCTAAACCATTACTTTCAGCTTTTAACCACCTAGCCCAACAGGACAATGACTCAAAAACCCTACTTATGGCCCATATAGCTATTATCCCTAAACCTGACAAAGACCACACAGACTGTGGCAACTTTAGACCAATATCCCTCCTGAACATAGACATTAAACTTTTGGCCAAAATATTAGCAAATAGACTGAAACCCCTACTTTCCAAAATCATAGGTCCAGAACAAGTGGGCTTTATGCCTGACAGGGAGGCTAGAGACAACATCACCAAATCCATGAATTTAATACATCATGCACGAAACAAGAGAATCGAGGGCCTTCTGGTATCTACTGATGCCGAGAAGGCCTTCGATAGGGTATCTTGGGAGTACATGTTCACCACTTGTTCTCATATAGGCATAGGTGATAAGATGCTGAATTGGATCAAAGCCCTTTATCAAAACCCGCAGGCCAGAATCAAAATTAATAACACCCTATCAGACCCGATACAAATTCATAATGGCACCAGGCAGGGCTGTCCCCTCTCGCCCCTTCTATTTATCCTCACACTCGAACCTCTTATCAGAACGATAAACAACTCCCCTGAGGTCACCGGCTTTATCATACACAATAAGGAATATAAGACAGCCGCTTAGGCAGATGACCTCTTTTTTATTACACAACCCCACATGACCCTCCCAAACCTGTTTCAAATTTTTTCGACATTTGGTTACATCTCAATTTTTAAAATAAATCAATCCAAGTCCGAAGCCCTCAACCTAGGGATTCCCCTGGACAAGCTAAAGCTCATTAAAAGTAATTTTAAATTTAAATGGGAACATAACTCCCTCAAATACTTAGGAATTAAATTAACCCCAGACATTAACTTCCTTTTTTTTAACCAACTTTACCCCACTACTGAACTCCATCGTTGGCGATCTCCAATGATGGTCCCCCAAATTGTTCTCATGGTTCGGCAGAGCATCGATACTAAAGATGACGATCTTACCCAGGTTGTTATATTTTTTTAATGCACTACCCATTCATATACCAAACACCTTTTTCTCCAGACTACTCTCCATTCAAAGAAACTTTTTTTGGGCCAACAAAAAACCTAGAACGAACTTTAGAACTCTTACATGGCCCAAATCTCGGGGCGGCATAGGCCTCCCTGACTTTAAAAAATACTATTATGCCGCCCACATTTCTAGGATCATCGACTGGCATTGCCATGGTCGACTGAAAGACTGGGTACAACTGGAACGCCAACCTGATGGAAGGCAACTACTCTACTATCAATGGTCCCAGCACTCCAGATCCACCAAGGGAATCACACATCCTCTTGTAGCAAACACACTAAACATATGGCACAAAATTGCCACAAAATATAAACTGGCCACCATACCAGGCCCGCTGACTCCATTAACTAACAACCCAGACTT
Organism: Lithobates sylvaticus; assembly: GCA_028564925.1. Taxonomy (NCBI): domain Eukaryota; kingdom Metazoa; phylum Chordata; class Amphibia; order Anura; family Ranidae; genus Lithobates; species Lithobates sylvaticus. Next base: position 339,998,584 of record CM053030.1, on the reverse strand, counting down.
TATTCCCTGCCTTAACCAAAAGAAACTCCCAACCCCAGGTCACAACTTAATATTTCTGGCCATACACTGTATGACCGGCAATAAGATTAAGTCTTTAGAATCACTCAAAACAGAATTCGGTGACACCTCCCTTAATATTTGGTTCTGTCTACAGATTAAAGGCTTCCTGCTTAACAACAAAAACAAAACAGCCTTTTTTCAAAGACTTACACCTCTGGAAGACATTTGCTACAAAGGCTCCCAAACCCCACACACAACTTCCCTAGCATACAAATGGTTGTCCGACCCACCACCCCAGGAAAGAAACAAACATAAAGAAAGATGGGAATCAGAGCTGGGCTCGATCATACCCAACACACAGTGGGAAAAGGCCTGCATCTTTGCCCATAAATGCTCGCTTAGCACGAGGTACCAGGAAATCTCATATAGACTTCTCACGATGTGGTACATCACTCCAGATAGGACCAAAAAGTGGTCCCCTGAATCCCCAGATCTGTGTTGGCGTTGTGGGAGAGCTGCAGGAACGTTTTGACATATTTGGTGGGAATGTCCCCCAATCCTTGACTACTGGAATAAGATCATTACTTGGATCAAACACATTACAGATACTAAAATTGAGCTAGACGCAGCTGCCTGTTTATTGCATATAAATAGCTTCTCTATTAGCAAATACAAAAAGTCCTTATCCAGGCACCTATTAACAGCAGCCAAATGCCTAATACCTTTGCATTGGAAAACCATTCACACTCCTAAAGTCAAGGATTGGTTGGACAGGGTACATTATGTATATAGAACTGAAGAACTCTTAGCGATGAAAAAAGAGAACTGCACTAGTTTTAACAAATCGTGGCAACCTTGGTTACTTTTCACGCTGTCAGATGAATACAAAACCATTATTTCCTGAACAAAACAGATTTGCGATATGGAAATAGAGGGTCACAACTATTACACAAATATACACATGAACACTGAATCCCAGGAATAAAGCTTTACAAATACCACTGCTTACTTACTCCCCTTCCTCATTCTCCTTCTCTCTCCTCCCCCCTCCTCCCCCTTGTTTTTTTTTATATATATATATTTTCCCCTCCCCCTCTTTCTCCCCCCCTCCTCCTACCTAAACTTTCTCAGACCCCCAGCCCCTTTTTATAGAATCAACACTGTTTATTAAAGGATGTCTGATCAGACAATTGAAATATAATAATTTCACTAGCAACAATGTTTTGTTTATTATTGATAATATGTTGAGATGTTATATAGACTTTTCTTATGATTTGTATTGGATTTACCAATTTTCTCATTGTATGGAACATTTAACTAATAAAAGACTTTGATTGTGAAAAAAAAAAAAGAAAATATAATAATAAGACAAGACAGAGCTGAATGGCCAAAATCGTGAACAGTGTTAAAACAAAAGGCATTCACCATCGAACAAAAAGGAACCTGTGCCACTGCCAGCTTCAGGGGGCCTTGTGTGTATATATATATATATGTATATATAGGCAGAGCTTTTGACTAAGGGGCCCTTTGTAGAGGGTCATATGGGCTCCTTTTCATTCTATTGTGACTGCCTATGAAAGGCAATAGATTATGTAGACTTTTTGAAATGTCTTCCCGCTCTTGCAGGTTTTGAGGGTCTTTTTGCTAGCTGTTTTTCAGCCCTGTTATATTGGCTCACTGTCTAAACATATAACGCTCCCTAAGATTCATGGCCAAATAAATATTCTTCCTTTGGGGAAATGTTTTCTGATGTGATTTATTTAAGAAGTCTGTTTTTTTGTGTGTTTTTTTTATATAGTTTGTTGCTTATACAGGGCCTCATGGTGCTCTTATGGCTGTGTATCTCTGTCTTTCCTTTATTATTATTTTTTTTTTCTTTATTTTACTCAGACCCATTTTGTGGCTGCCTGGGACAGATTGGATTACAAGCACTACCTACCTGCTTGTTACTTCACCCAATGTATAAGTAATGCTCAATAAGAACACTTACAAAAGTTAATTGATGAAATAATAAATATGTGTATTCTCACAAGACCAGACAGACTATCTTAAAGTGCTTAAACAACACACTATACTACCAAGTCCCAAAGAGTGGCATGGAACTGTGAAGCATGTCAATATAAAATGGGTTATGGGTTAAAATTAATTACGTTTTGTACTTCTTAAGTCCCATTTTATGATTTTAGTAGCGGATAAGAATTTCATAACATGGTTGATTATTTTTACCTTAAAAGGCCAATACAATAAAATAATGTCTTTTTAAAAGTATATAGGAATAATATATAGGAAAAAGGGGAATTGTGGGGAAACCAACTAGACACTACATCCCTTGTAGAATACACACATAGAATATTGTAGTAGTGGGATTTTTTAAAGGTGCCAGAGATCACAACACAAATAATACATAAAAAAAATGTATATTGATACATTGCACAATTAATTGGAAGTCTAAAAGTTCGGTATATTTTAAAAACAAGTGGGAATATCCACATTTATCAGCATACTTCAACAGGTTTTAATCAGAAATGTCTTCATTCTCTAAAGGGCAAGTATAATGTACGGTTTCAAGCATGTCATCCCTTCCCACAGACAGGACCCAGCCCCTGCACAGTCAGACTTGTACTTCTTCCTTCAGCTCACATTTCACCACTTTGAGTCTGGCTGTGTGTGGTGGCTGGGTCCTGTCTGCAGGAAGTGCTTTAAGCCCCATACAAGTTTGGTAGGTTGATGTGGGTAAGACACATCAAGCTGACCATTAGGTATTTATGAAGCATGCACAAAGCCTTCAACAAGAAGTTCTGTTACTAGTTAGATCTCCAGATAAAAAACAAAAAACAAAACAAAAACAAAATTACAACAGATTCACAAAAATGGTTAGCTTTGAAAGCCTTCATGATGCCAAACTTATTGAAGATATACTGATTAGAGTTATGGTTTACAGTTATGGTTTACATACACTTTAGCACAAGGATAAGCAATCAGCAATGGTAGAGCTCATATAAGATCTACATATCTACATCTACATCTACGTCTACAGACATATATTTGAATATACTTGTATAGTTCATGATTCCAAATGCTTAGCCTGTTTGGAAGAAAATTTGCAGATGTATTTTTACAATGCTGTAAAGCTAAATTGTTTAGAGACCGCATTGAAATTTAACTCCAATATGCAAATGTCCAGTCAATCAAATGTCAATATGATGAATGGTAAATTGTCTATACACAGTGATTCATCATCCATCACTCATTAGTAAGGTTTTTTTTTTTTTTTATTATTTTTATTAAATTATTGTGAACATACATACAAGTTCTTACATATCATTTCCAATACATGAATATAAAACATTCAAATAAAATGCATACACAATTACAAATACAAAAACAATAACAGAAAAGAAAAAAAAAGAAAATAATAATTTTTTGGATCTATCCCTCTCCATTGGCCATATTTCTGAAAATTTTTTAGTCAAAGCATTTTCTTATACTTTCCCCTTTCCTCTCTCCCTATCTCCTTGTTTCCTGTTAAGTGTGGAGGCAAGGATACTGCGCCCTTAGCTCCCCATCCCCTCTCTGCAACCCCCCCCCATAAAAAAAAAGAATGTTTTAAATATAACCCCTCCTCATGGGGTTCCTCTCCGCCCTCCCCCTTCCTCTTTAAATTTATAATGTGTTTTTATATACAACCCTCCACATCATCATTTCCTCCCTGTGTAGTGCCTACCCCCCATCCTCACTTTAATCTATATTGTTTATTTACTAAACACACTCCCCCACTCCTATATTTTCAAATAAGTAATATCTCTTTTATGTATATGTATATACACGCACACGTGCACACCCACTGGTGAATCTGTGATCCTCCCTTACCCCTTTATTTATTTATGAGGTGGAGAGAATCTTATCTCAGCCACCACTATATAAAAAAAAAAAAAAAAAAAGGGAGAAAAAAAAATGGAGGATAAAAAATAAAAAAAAAAGTTGAAAATTGAAATATATATATAAAAAAAAAAAAAAAAAAAAGGAAGGGAGGAGGAACAGAAGTGGGAAGGGAAGGGACCGGGCACAGGACCCTAACCTCCACCCTCAATTCCCATATAACTCCTGTAAACCTGAGATTGTTTAAATTCTGACCATCCTTTCCAAATACTAGCAAATCTTGCTTCAGAGTCATTTTGCAAGTGGATTACTTCCTCCATAAGCCTAGTCTTATCTACCTCCCCAAGCCACTCCTTTATTGTCGGGGCCTTCTTAGACCCCCAATGTTTGGGGATCAGTGCCTTTGCCGCATTCAGCAAAAAAGGAGTAATTGCTGTTCTATATTTCTTCCTTGTGGAATTTATCGCATGAAACAGACATTGCCACGGATCCAGCCCAATTTCATTTCCACAAATTTTTTGGATTAAATCTATTATTTCCATCCAATATGGTCGAATCAAATGGCACTGCCACTATATATGAGCATGTGTCCCGACCTCCCCACATTCCCTCCAGCATAAAGGAGAAATGTGAGGGTTCATTTTATGTATTTTTAATGGCACGTAGTACCATTTGACCAATAGTTTATAGTTCATTTCTTTTATCCGCATGTCCTTTGAGGTGGAGTGGACATAGTCTAAAACCTTGTTTTTCATTTCTTCGGGTAGTGCCTGATTCAATTCCATTTCCCAACTCCCGAAAGGGCATGCGGCTCCATCCTCCATAGGGAATATCAATCTCCTATATATATTTGAGATCCCCTGTCTATTTATTCCCCCTTGATCAATTAATTTTTCCCACGAGTTTAACCTAGAAGCATCGCGGAGAGGTTTTGGAAGAGAATCCACAAAATGTTGGAGCTGTCTATATCTCCACACATCCCATGGAGTTGTACCATATCTCTCTCGCAGTTCCGTTAATGAGCACAACGCATTCCCCTTCAAGACATCCTTAAGCCTCAGCTGGTCTGATAGAGTCCATTTTAGATATTGGTTATTATCTTTCCCTGGCGGGAAAAAGTTATTCCCAGTCAAGGGGGTCAGGGGACTATTATACTGCCATGAAATGCTATTAAGTAATTTATCCCATACTCTAAATGTTTCCATAGTGATTGGTGCTATTTCTCCCGAGAGCCCCCTGTATTGCTTTGGAATCCAAATAATCTGACCCAGGGCAACTTTACTCACACTTTCTTCTAAGGACACCCACTTTTTGTACGGTGAGCCATGGACCCAGTCCACGATCCTCCGTAACACTGCCGCCTCATGATATTTTCCCAGGTCTGGAAGGAACACTCCCCCTTCTCTCTTGGTCTACTCATTGTTTTATAAGCGATACAGTTGGCTCGGTTATTCCATATAAATTTCAACAAAATCAATCTAAGAGTTTTGAAATATGCTCCAGGGATATTAGTAAGGTTTTTAAATGAAAGAAGACTACAATAATAAAGTCACCAAAACTTCCTAACATTTTGTTATTCAAAGGCCTCTAATTTGTTTGGTTGTCTTTCAGCTTATACTTCTGTAAATTAATCATAGCCCTACTATCCTGTCAGTGTAGTTTGTTAAGTACATTTCAAAATTATAACAGGGAGACTGATTTAATTTACACTTACCGTGAGTAAGCTGTAAACACATTTGGTTGAGTTTTTACCCCCCTTGACCATTCTTCTCCGCCTAAGCAGCAAAAGCAGACAGATGATGTCTAAATCTAAAGCCCATGGCACCAGGCACAAGAGTATGTAAATATAAAGCTTACAGAGAAAAAGCTGGTTGGCTAACAATTACAGACAATTATTGTTGCAAAAAATATCTCTCAAGGAGGATCTAGAAATAGCCAAAAGTAAACAGTACTCTAAAAGTTGATATTACAAATTTGAATGCTAGCCACCAGCAACCAACAATAGACAACCAAAACGAGCAGGGAGAGGTTGACCAGCTGGCACAGGGGCTGAAGGAGGGAGAGAGTAAATGTAAACAATTGTCTGCATCTTCCAGCCCAGGGCAGCGTGTGCAGCCTCCTCATACCATAGATTGTAATGCAACTGGTTTGAGTATTTCTAGATGCAAAAGGAAATTATCTCCATCTGGAGTATGTGCTAGTTTTAACAACTCATTGAAAGGTGGGAGCTCTTTTGAAAGTGCCCCTATATCTCGTATGAAGACAGAAAAAGATGTTAATCAGGTTTTAGCCAGTGAATATTCTCAGCCTAAAATCACACCAGTTGTTAAGAGACACTTTAATACTTTACAAAAGATAAAGTTCTACACCTGTGGGTTATTCGGTCACATCACTCAGTTTTGTTTGTCTTCTGGTAAAAAGATATTAAAACAGAATAAATATACAACAAAGAGGCGTGGCCTGGAAGTGTACTCAGCATGCTGGGGTGAAGGGCCTAGGAGTAATAAATATGAAAATACAAAATCATACATCCCTTCCTCAACTATTAATGCTGAGAATGAGGCTTTACAGTATGAGATTAGGCAAATGAAACAGGGACGGGATGAGTTTGTGAAAGAATTCCAATCCTTTAAAATAATTGTTATTGAATCCTTGAATTGAAAATGGAGGGAGTAACTTGTTCTTCAGGAACCAAACCAGTACACTAAAACCAGGGATGAAATAAAAGATATAAGTTATGTTTGGCATTTTTAGTTTCACTAGATCAAAGTGGGAATGTATTTGAACATTTACCAATGTACATGTAAGAATGTTGTATTGTTTGCTTTAAAAAGGTTAAAGAAAAAAGGGGGATAGAGTCATAACTGTTGTCTACAAGTTATCTTTTTTCAGGTTAAGTGAGTTCCTGAAAGTATATTTACATTTAAAGCCGCTTTATGTGGATAGTTGTACATATGCATAAATACACACCCCTAACAGAAGGTAAAGTATAATATTAATTTTTTTTCTTTCTTTTGTACTCTCCCAGTGGCCAGAAACACCTAGCAATTCATTTTCAATTACCAAAGGTCTCTCTATCCAGAATGCATGGGATTCAATCTAAAAGAATGTGTGTGTCTGAGTGATGTTATGGATGTGCATGAACTGTCTATGTGTAAACAAAGATTTTTTTTTTCTTTAGGGGTGTGTACACATCATTGTTGGATGGTCATCAATAAAAAATGTGATCACATTAACCTCTCATGCTTTTATTTTTGTTTCCGTTTGTAATGAGCTCAGTACTGGTACCAGTTTACATTTATACCTTTTTTTTATTTGTGAATAAATAACCTGTGCACAGATATGAGATCTCAATCCCTATAACTCTGAGAAACTGTAGGGATTTTGTTTTGTTTATTTTTCCTTTCTTGTGGCTTAGAGTGAAGTGACACTCGGAAAGTACATAATGATACATTCATTTGCACCTTGTGGCATCTTATGGATTCAGTATGTCTTGTGTTTTGTTTTTCCTTCCAAATTGACTTATGTGATGTTAAAATGTGTGAAGGTTATATGTCTACATGTTGTCTTCTTAGACTTTAATACTCAAAGGATCCCATGTTTGAATATGCAATGAGGGGCCGTGGCCAGTCCGTCATGTATTTCCCTGAAAATGTAATCTACTTACAAGGTTAAGTTTCCCACTCAAAATAGTCTGGGACAAGGATTTGCATTAAAGGGGGCTGACTTATGCAAAGTATAGGGATTGGAGATGTAACCAGTCCTTAACCAGGAATAGGAAAGCCCACCAATCAGACCCACGCCATGCCAACCAATGAGGTATCAGCCTGTAATGATATACACAGACTAGATGGGAGGGAAACACACACTCTATGGCAGAGCAGTCACATGAATGGAAACTCTATGGGAATGGTAAATCTCCCTTGTATGTGTATCTAAATATGTTGGTATTATGTATTTTCTGTCCTTGTTTTAAGGAATATACTCTGTATTCCTTCATGTAATTCATGATTTTTACCCTTTTCCTGTACAATTAGATAGCTTGATGTGTATTAGTCTAGGCCTACTTTACTATATACCAATAATGTTTTGTTATTGTGTTAAAGCTTTCACTCATGGTCAAAGAACTCTCATTTAACCCAAATCATATCTGAGAGATATTAAATCTCAAAAATAGTATACGAGTAACATACCAAAGCTACTGTGATGTTTTGAAGCCACAACAAAAACGATTCTCCCACTTGTGATTGGTGAACAGTACCGCTGACAAGCACAGCCCATTCAAGTGAATAGTGCCACACCACAACCAGAGCGGTAGTTTGGCATTTACAGTGTTAGTAAAAAATGGAAAGATACCATGATTGTGTCAGCTAAGCATATAGTATAGTGCCTAAGCTGCAAACACATTAGTGAGATTTGTCACAAAATATTTGTCCCAAAAATTAAATGATAAACAAACTGTTGCACTACAAAATCACATTAAACAACATCACACTGTCTTCACTATAAAGGCTGACCACCAAAATATGGACAAAATGTGCACTTACCATGTAGCCAAAAACCTCTAATTAAAAGCAGGTCTGGCAAGCTGGGGGGAATTCCCCTTTAAAACCATGGTGGCCCCAGTAGTAGTCCTGTGATGAAACGCATAGGGTGGAGCAGAGTGTCATTGTGTCTTACCAAAAGTGACACCAGAATGTGGATTTTAAGCGGAATTGCCCAAAGTATGTATCAGAGAAGTACTTACCGAGGCCGAAATGCCGAGAGTGGTTCACCCTTGCGACTGAGCGCAGTCCGCCCCCTGGAGGTGAGACAGGGGGTGGATGGCACAAAGAGGCACAGGCTACCCAACCTGGAGATGGAAACTGGAGCAGGTGCCAAGTTCAGGATCAAGAGGATACTGGGGAGTCCAAAACTCAGGTGCAGGTACTGGGCTGAAGATAAACAGGTCCGGGTCACAGGCAGAGATCAACAGGGCAGGAGACAGAGGCAAATCCGGGTCACAAGCAGAGGTTTCAAGGGCCAAAGGCAGACAAGCAGGTAAAGTCCACTACACAGTCCAAGGGTCAAGGGCAGGAGAAGGCAGCGAAGTCAAAAGGCGAAATCCGGGTCAAACACAGGCAATCAGATCAAACAGGAAGCAGGAACAAAGCTTTGGCAGGAAGCTGAAGACAAGCCAGCGCTGGACTGATCTCAGGCACTTCCTTAAAAGGGCGGTGTGAGTGGTCACGTGATGCTATGACGCCCAGGGACGCTCAGGCGTGCGCCAGTGCGCATGTGCGTACGTCGGAGCGCTGAGCCGCGAGTGCGCATGCGCCGGAGTGCCGTTCCGCCGTGCATGCGCACAGGCAATCGACGCGCAGCGCTCACTTGTAAATTGTCCTGACAGTGCCCTCCCCCGAGGGGTGGCCTCCGGACGCCCAAGCTAGCCATCAGTTCAGGATGTTCTGTCTGGAAAGCTCTGATCAAGCGTGGAGCATGCAGATTTCCTGAGGGTTCCCAAGAGTTTTCTTCTGACGGGTAACCCTCCCATTTAACCAGATATTGAAGTTGCCTCCCCCTTTTCCTGCAACTTAAAATTTTCTCCACCACGAATTCTGTTTCGCCATCCACCAGTACTGGAGGAGATGGTGGTTCTGATCTTCCTGGAAAAGGACTAGGAGTGACAGGCTTCAGGAGGGAAGCGTGGAACACCGGGTGTATCCTGTACGAATCCGGTAAGGAAAGCTCAAAAGCTACAGGATTAATCTTTCGTTTGATCTTGAAAGGACCAATAAACTTTGGTCCTAACTTACGTGTGGGTATGGCTAATTTGAGATTGATTGAGGATAACCACACCTCGTCCCCTATCTTGAAGTCCGGATTTTCCTTCCTCCCCCGGTTGAAATGTCTTTCATACCCTTCCTGGGTCTTCTGCATGGTCTCCTGAATTCTCCGGAAGTTCTGTTGAAGAAAATTAACTCGGTCTTGGACCGCAGGGACAGGAGTTTCAGGAAGAGACCCTGGCAGGAAGGAGGGATGGAACCCAAAGTTGGCCCAGAAGGGAGTTTGGTTGGTGGCAGTGTGGACCGCATTGTTGTAGGCGAACTCCGCATAGGGTAGGAGACTGGACCATTCATCTTGGGAATCTGAACAGAATCAGCGGAGGTATTGCTCTAGAGATTGATTTGTCCTCTCCGTCTGGCCATTGCTCTGAGGGTGATAGGCCGAAGAGAGACATATCTTGATTTCAAGGGTTTTGCATAATTCTTGCCAAAACTTGGAGGTGAACTGAGATCCTCTATCAGAAGTGACACTTGCAGGTACCCCGTGGAGTCGAACAATCTCTTTGAAGAATGTGTCAGCTGTAGCAGAAGGAGTCCCAATCATTGGGAGGAAGTGTGCCATCTTTGACAAACGGTCGACCACGACCAGAATGGTGGTGTACCCCTCTAAGGCAGGTAACTCTACAATGAAGTCCATTGATATATCCACCCATGGGCGCTTCGGGATGGACAAGGGCTTCAGCAGGCCCCAGGCTTTAGAATGAGTTCCTTTGTTGCGTTGGCAAATGATACAAGAGGTGACATAATTCCTGCAGTCTTGTCTCCACCCAGGCCACCAAAAAGAGCGAGAGATTAAGTCAGACGTCTTGTGAACCCCAAAATGTCCCGCAAGCTTGTGATCATGTAGGGTCTTGAGCGTTAAAAGTCTTGTTTCTGTGGGGACAAAGACATTTCCACGTACCCAGAGTAGTCCATCGTGTTCCTCCATTGAGGGAATCCCATGGTCAGTGGGGTGCCCAGATGCCGCCTTGATGGCGGAGACTAGGTCAGGTTGCAGAAGGAGAGACAGGAAGTTCTGTGGTGAAAGGATAGTGTTGGGTTCAGATTCCTGGGGTGTCTCGTGAAACATTCTAGAGAGAGCGTCTGCCTTTCCATTTTTTGAGCCGGGTCTGTAAGAGATATGAAAATTGAATCTTGCAAAGAAGAGAGCCCAACGGGCTTGTCTGGGCCTTAGACGTTTGGCTGTCCTTAGATACTCCAGGTTTCTGTGGTCTGTCCAAATCATGACAGGATGGGAAGCCCCCTCCAGGAAATACCTCCACTCCTCCAGGGCAAACTTAATAGCCAGTAACTCTCTGTCTCCCACGTCATAGTTTTTCTCTGGAGGGCTTAACTTACGTGACGCAAAAGCCACAGGGTGTAACAGAGCTTTCGGCCCCAGTCTCTGGGATAATATAGCTCCAGTAGCCGTCTCCGATGCATCCACCTCCAGCACAAATGGAAGGGCTGGATCTGCATCTGCATGGCTGTCCTTAGATACTCCAGGTTTCTGTGGTCTGTCCAAATCATGACAGGATGGGAAGCCCCCTCCAGGAAATACCTCCACTCCTCCAGGGCAAACTTAATAGCCAGTAACTCTCTGTCTCCCACGTCATAGTTTTTCTCTGGAGGGCTTAACTTACGTGACGCAAAAGCCACAGGATGTAACAGAGCTTTCGGCCCCAGTCTCTGGGATAATATAGCTCCAGTAGCCGTCTCCGATGCATCCACCTCCAGCACAAATGGAAGGGCTGGATCTGCATGCATCAGGATGGGAGCGGACGAAAACAATTTTTTCAGTGTCAAAAGCTTCTTGTGCTTCCGGGGACCAATGGAATTGGGTACCTTGGTGGGTCAACTTGGTGATGGGTGCCACTATGGAGGAAAAGCCGACAATGAACCTTCGATAGAAGTTTGCGAACCCAATGAATCGCTGTACCCCTTTTTTGTTCACTGGGGCTGGCCACTCCAGTACGGCCTTGACCTTTTGTGGGTCCATGGAGACCCCACCTGTAGAAATGATGAACCCCAAGAACTGCACCGTGGATTTCTCGAATTCACACTTCTCCGCCTTGAGGTACAATCTGTGGCTGAGGAGGATGGTGAGTACTTGTTTCACGTGTACCCGGTGGAGTTCAAGGGAGTCTGAAAAGATAAGGATGTCGTCCAGATAAACGACAAGGAAGTCGTCAAGGTGTTTACGGAAAATGTCATTTACCAGGTGCTGGAAGGTTGCTGGGGCATTACAAAGACTGAAGGGCATTACCAAGTATTCATAATGCCCGAATCTGGATCTGAAGGCTGTTTTCCATTCATCTCCTGCCCTGATTCGGATGAGGTTGTAGGCCCCGCGAAGATCCAATTTAGAGAAGATTCTGGCAGACCTGAAACGCTGAAAAAGCTCTGGGATCAAAGGCAGGGGATACCGGTTCTTAATTGTGATTTTATTCAATTCTCTGTAATCGATGCAAGGTCTGAGGGAGCCGTCTCTCTTTCCCACAAAAAAGATGCCAGCTCCGGCGGGTGACGAGGAGGGGCGAATGAACCCCTTCTCCAGGTTCTCGTCAATGTAGGCCTTGAGGACCTTGAGTTCCACTTCGGACAGGGGAAAAATGCGGCCAAAAGGGATCGCTGAACCCGGAAGGAGATCGATGGGACAATCATACGTCCGATGAGGCGGTAAGCGATCTGCCTGTTGTTTATCAAAGACGTCTTGGAATTCCAAGTAAACTGGCGGTACATGAAGAAGATTGTCTGGTATTGATGAAATAGTAGAACAAGTAGCCACAGCCTGGGTGAAGCAATGCTGGGTACAGTGGGGTGACAGGAAGGAGACCTCTCTCTTACCCCAGTTGATCTGCGGTTCGTGGATCTGTAACCACGGAAGCCCCAAGATGATGGGGAACATTGGAGACGGGATAATGTCAAATTGGATAAACTTCTGGTGACCAGAATCGGTAGTGACACGGATGGGTTGGGTCTCGTGGGTGATAAATCCTGAACGAGGAAGAGAGCCATCAGCCAAATGTACCTGCAGATTTCGTTTCTTCGGAACGAGGGGTAAGTGCATCTTGGTAGCTAATGCCGTGTCAAGGAAGCAGCTGCAGGCTCCGGAATCAATTATGGCTGATAGTCGGGTTTCCTTTCCCGGTAGCTGTAAGGAGACAAAGAGGGCGACATAAGTCTGGGAGAACCCAGAAGATTGAAAGTTCATTATACATTGTTGGTAGGACTTACTCGGTCTTACGGGACAGGTGCTGAGAAAATGGCCCGAAGCCCCACAGTACAGGCATAGATTGGCCCGTCGTCTGCGGAGCCGTTCTTCTGGCGTAAGAGGAGCACGAACCAGACCGAGCTGCATGGGTTCTGTCTCCTGGGTATCTACTGCTGGAGTTGAGGTGGTGGGTGAAGACAAGGTTGGTTTAGGAGGATTCCAATAGGTGCGGGGAGACTGAAGACGCTCAGAACGTCTTTCACGCATGCGGCGGTCCAACTTGGTGGCGGCTTGGATCAAACCTTCCAGCGTGTCAGGAGTTTCGGATCTTGCCAACTCATCTTTCAAGGTTTCGGATAACCCCTGGCGATACTGGTATTTAAGAGCCGGTTCGTTCCACCCGGTGTCAGCTGACCACTTCCAGAATTCAACGGTGGAATCCTCTACTGGTCTACGTCCCTGAAGCAAGTTATGTAGCGTGGCCTCAGCTGTAGCCCCACGTTGCGGGTCATCATACAATTGTGCCATACTCTCAAAAAAGGTCTCCACCGCATTGAGTGCTGGGCTTCTCTGCTCCATCAGGCTATGGGCCCATGCCTGTGGCTCCTCAGCTAGGAGCGAGATAATGAAGCCCACCTTTACCACTTCAGAAGCAAAAGTCCTGGGCTGGAGCACAAGGTAGAGCGAGCAGGCATTTTTAAAGGCCCGGAACTTCTTACGGTCACCCGTGAAGCGTTCAGGGGTAGGGACCCTGGGTTCAGGCGATGCCATGATCACAGTGGGGTTTGCTGATCCAGGAGGAGCGGATATTCCACTGGTGGCGGTAGGAGCTGCTAAGGTGGGTGCCGTTAACCCGGAAAGTTGCTGCAGGCGACTGTCCACTTGAGTGTACCCCCTTGCAGTTTTTGCACGGCTTCAGTTAATGCTGAGACTTGTTGGCACAAAGCCTCAAGGGGTGAACGCACTCTGTCGGCCTCAGACATGGCTGGCTTGTACTATCAGAGAAGTACTTACCGAGGCCGAAATGCCGAGAGTGGTTCACCCTTGCGACTGAGCGCAGTCCGCCCCCTGGAGGTGAGACAGGGGGTGGATGGCACAAAGAGGCACAGGCTACCCAACCTGGAGATGGAAACTGGAGCAGGTGCCAAGTTCAAGATCAAGAGGATACTGGGGAGTCCAAAACTCAGGTGCAGGTACTGGGCTGAAGATAAACAGGTCCGGGTCACAGGCAGAGATCAACAGGGCAGGAGACAGAGGCAAATCCGGGTCACAAGCAGAGGTTTCAAGGGCCAAAGGCAGACAAGCAGGTAAAGTCCACTACACAGTCCAAGGGTCAAGGGCAGGAGAAGGCAGCGAAGTCAAAAGGCGAAATCCGGGTCAAACACAGGCAATCAGATCAAACAGGAAGCAGGAACAAAGCTTTGGCAGGAAGCTGAAGACAAGCCAGCGCTGGACTGATCTCAGGCACTTCCTTAAAAGGGCGGTGTGAGTGGTTGCGTGATGCTATGACGCCCAGGGACGCTCAGGCGTGCGCCAGTGCGCATGTGCGTACGTCGGAGCGCTGAGCCGCGAGTGCGCATGCGCCGGAGTGCCGTTCCGCCGCGCATGCGCACAGGCAATCGACGCGCAGCGCTCACTTGTAAATTGTCCTGACAGTATGCTAGACCTGCCTTTAGTTAAGTGCTAAAGTGCACATCTTGTCCATATGTCAGTAGTTGGCCTTTATGGTGAAGGGAGCGTGATGTGTTTCACCTGTGATATGTGGCAAGAAGAATACTGCACCATTCTTTTTCCTTTTTTTTTACTACCTATTTATTTTTCACTTGGGACTTTCACACATTCATTTTTTTGATGGTTTTTAATGTAAATTTGTAGTGCAACACTTTTTTTATCATTTACAGGGTTAAAACAGGTGGTGGGGAAAATAAATATCACCTCCTCATTGTCTGTCAAATGCAGAGGATCGCTTTTTAGAGGAGCAGCAAAGTCTGCTGCATGTGTAAACATTTCTGCACATGATCAGACAATTAAACTGAATATTCACCCAAATAATTGTGTGAAGCTTCTCAATTCCTTCAGGGTTCCTTTGACAAATGTTCTTGTCACATGCTGTAGTCCAGTGGTTCTCAACCCAGTCCTTAAGTACCCCCAACAGGCCATGTTTGCAGGTTTTCCTTTATCTTGCACAGGTGCTTTAAATCAGAGTCAATGGTTTGGTATTTTGGAGAGCTCATTTATCTAAGAGAAATTCCCAAAACATGGCCTGTTGGGGGTACTTGAGGACAGGGTTGAAAACCACTGCTCTAGTCAACACATGCAGCTGTATTTGAGTGGAAAACTCAGTAACTAGTACTCAGTAGTACTTGTCAAGTAACGGCTGCATTTTCCCTGCTTTGCCTTCAGTTCAAAGGCACTTTAATAGGACATGATTTGTCCAAAGAAATGCAGCAAAACACAAATCAGGTCAAATACAGCCTTTAAACTTCCATGTGTACTGCTCAGTTAAGATGAAAGGATTTTGCAGACGTGTGGTTGACGTGCATTTCAAATGAACATCAAACAATGCAAAAACAGTGCGCGTTAACATGAGCCCTTAGTAAGTTAGCCCAATTGTTTTAACATGTTTTCGATTATTTATTCAGTGTTTAATAAATATAGGAATAGAGTAATACATATTATTTTATTTTTTATTCAGGTACATATAGCAGTTCACAGTTTTGTAAGGGCATCATTTAATCTTCAAACTTTCTTCATGTAAATATGAAATACATACTTCATATTTGCCATTTACAGTTATAAGGAGGCAAACAGTCAGTTTTCCGCTAAGTAATTTTATGAATTTACTGTAAATAAGCTCCACATTGACCTGCTATTGGAAGAATACCCACAGATAGATAAGTAAAAGGAGGAATATCCCTTCTTTTCTTCTTTATTAAGTGTAGCAATACATTAGCTAAAACCGCTCTAAACTGCTGTTTTATTACTTTAAATTACCTTTTTCTGTTAGATTATGAATTAATATATTGAACTTGATTCAGTCTCTATGCTTTCACTTGTATATCCCCCTATCAATTAAAGTTCTGTGATCTATCATGACAAGAAGAAATCTAAAAATAGATTTATTGTATTGATTATAATACTTACAGGTAGGTTTAAGAATTCAACCCTATGTGTTTAGATTAAATCTAACTACATCAAAGACATTATGCATATTCACTAACTAGTACAGCTATGCAGGTTGGTATGGTTGTTCTTTGCTGCAACCTATTTTTAAGAAACCTGTATCCTGAAAAGCAAACAATTAGTTATAATCAGAATGGACAATGTTTTACATACTGATGATCAAGGCTTAAGAAAGTCGGTGAGCATTTTAAAAAGACATTGCCTTTGTCTATGTTATTCCTCTTCTTGATTAAAACACCAGTATTTTTCTGAGCTCTGTAGGTATACTTGTAAGTGTATCTATTGCTACAAAAGAGTTAACACACTAAAGCTACTGCCTTAAAATAGCACAAGATGCCTACACATACAAATGCAAACATACAGTTATATGTGTAGGCTTAACACAGTGAAGTCGAACCGTGGAACTTGGAGATAGCTATACCTAACACATAGCGTTAACTTGTGGGAAGAGGGATCCTAGCTTATGTGATTCAAGTGGCTCGGTGGTCTCATCCCACGGGTACCCCCTGAAGGGATCACTACTGTACCCGTGTGACAACACCCCCAGGCCAACCGTATGAGTTAATATCTTACACTTAAGTAACCAAAGATTAAGAAGAGAGTGCTTTGACTAATTCTGGTGAGTCAATCCAGTCAAACCATTGTTGCCATTTTTGGCGTGTTATCATCTTATTTTTCTGACGTATTGCTAGAGTCGTCTCGTACATACAATGTTCATGAGTGGTTCGGACAACCTCGGATATGGTAGGTGCGTTTGGGTCTTTCCATTTCCTAGTGATTGTGAGTCTGGCTGCTAAAAGGATGTGAACTATGAGATTCTTGGAGGGGTTGGAAAAACGGTCGATAGTCAGGGAGAGTAGTGCTAGGGCTGGATCTACCTCAATTGTGAGTTTGGTGACTGCAGATAAAAGCTGGAATACTGATTTCCAGAAGGAAGTTAGCTTGGGGCATGCCCAGAAGGTATGGAATATGTTGCCTAAGTGGCCACATTGTCTCCAGCAGGAGTTATCTGTTGTTGAGTGAAATTTAGACAATTTGTCAGGGGTCAAGTACCACCGGTAGGTTAGTTTGTAGGCCTGTTCCCAGAGGGTGGAGCAGCAGGTAGCCTTGTAGGTGGACTGAGTCGCTTTATCCCATTGGTCTAGGGAGAAGGAATGGGATAGGTCCTTTTCCCATCTGGTAAATGCAGGCGAGGAGGACAGCGTGGTTTTAGCTTGTAGTAGATTATAGAACAACGATATGCCTTTCAAATGTGTAGTGGGTGAGTTGAGGTAGATCCAGGCCTTTTGAGGTAGGGTGCAGGTCTGTCTTTGAAGGGACTGTAGGCAATGGAAAGTACGAATGTATAAGAAGATGTCTGCGTTTGGCAGCCTGTACTCTTTCTGCAAATCTGGAAAGGGTTTGGGAATGTCGTCGTGGTAAAGGTCAGATATGTGGAGTATTCCTCTTTCTCTCCAGGATGAGAATGATGTTGAGTACATCAATCTCTGTAGGGCTTCTATGGGAATAGGGATTGTTGAGTGTGTCCCTTGGGACGTGGGGATCTGTAAGAGGCGGGACCATGCTTTGGTGGTAGCGAGCATAGTGGGCGGTAGGGATGATTTTGTTTTAGTTCCTAGCGAATTGGCTAGTAGCCAAGATGATAGGCTTATGTCTTGATGTATAGAAGCTTCAGTGTTCCCCCATATTGTACGGTGGGGAGAGCGTGTGAACCATTCTTTCGTTTGTGTAAGTACGCATGCTGTGTGATAGTCTTGAAAATTAACTAGTCCTAGACCCCCTGCCTTGCGATGCTTGGTTAGTTGGGCTTGGGTACATCTGGGTTTCTTTCCTTGCCATATGAATTTTGAAAGGATTGATTGCAATGAGTTGAAGTATGAGATAGGTATAGGGATAGGGAGGGTGCGGAAGATGTATAGGATTTGAGGAAGATGTAGCATTTTGAACGCTGCTAGTCGGCCCAACCATGAAAATTCAAAGGTCGCCAGCTTGGAGAGGTCGGATTGGAGCTTGGATCGGGTTGGTATGTAATTAGAGGTAAATAATTGTTTGGTTGATGGAGTCAATTGTATCCCCAGATAGGTTATGCTGTTGGCCGACCATAAATATGGAAATGTTGCTGAGAGTCGATCTTTGGTAGCCTCATCTACCCCTAAATTGAGGATATGGGATTTGGTTTCATTGACCTTATAGAAAGATACTTCACTGAATCGGGCTAGAGTATTCTGTATCTCAGGGAGGGATCGTTCAGGGTCAGTTATCATTAAGATGACGTCGTCTGCAAATAGGCTTATTTTATGTTCGGACTTAGGCAGTTGTATGCCAGAGATGCGAACATTGGATCTTATGCTTTCAGCTAGTGGTTCCATTACTAGGTTGAATATAATGGGAGATAGGGGGCAGCCTTGTCTTGTACCATTCGATATCTGGAAGGGTGAGGAGAGGGTGTCGGCAGCAAGTACTTGGGCAGATGGATTGGAGTACAGGGCCATTATTGCTTTATGGATATTGCCTATTATACCAAATTTATTCAGAACGGCCGAGATGTATCCCCAATGCACTCTATCAAATGCCTTTTCGGCGTCTAGGGATAGTAGTAGGGCAGGGATCTTGTTGGTTTCTACGTGGTGTATAACGTTTATCATACGACGGGTGGCGTCAGATGCCTGGCGCCCCTTGGTAAACCCGGATTGGTCTGGATATATGAGGGAGGGTAGAATATTTTCTAATCTATTGGCGATAATTTTGGCATATATCTTTACATCAAGATTCAATAGGGAGATGGGGCGGAAATTTTTCGGGGAGGTGGGTTCTTTCCCAGGTTTGGGGAGTGTCACTATTCTGGCAGAGAGCATTTCTGAAGGGAATGATGCTGCTGTGGCAGAAGAGTTGAAAGTTTGGACTAATGTAGGTGCAAGGATGTGTTTGAATTTTTTAAAATATTCCCCGGTGAAGCCGTCGGGGCCTGGAGATTTATGACTTGGGAGTTTGTCGATCGCGGCGATGACTTCTGTGGTGCTGAAGGGTGTGTTTAATTCGGCAAATTGTTGTTGGGTGATGGATGGGAGATTGACGCTGTCTAAGAATGTTTGGATTGCGTTTGGTGTGGGTTGGGGAGTCGTTTGGTCTGACTTAAGGTTATAAAGATCTTCGTAATATTTGCTGAACCCGTTTGCTATTAGATGGGGTTTCAGTAGTTTCTCATTAGTGTGTGGGTGGTGGAGGAATGGTATCTTAGTTTTGTTTCTATAGCCTTTTATTCTCAGGGACATTGCTTTACCTGCTTTGTTACTAGTGGTATATGATGTGGCTTTGAGAATGTGGTACGATTTTTCATGTTTGGCAAGTAGGAGGGATCTTAACTCATGTCTTAGTGTGAAAATTTTTGCTTGTAGTTGTGGGGAGGGATTAAGTTTATTCATGTCTTCGGTCTTAGCTATGTCCGATGTGAGTTTGTCTAGTTGTTGAGAAGTCTGTCTTTTAGCTCTAGCACCTATTTGTAAGAAAACACCTCTAATGACTGCTTTGTGAGCATTCCACACCACCAGCGGGTCAGACACAGATGTCTGATTGTTTGTAAAGTATTCTTCAAGGTTTTGTTGGATTAAGGTAGAGTGTTGGGGGGAGTTTAGTAAATAGTTGTTTACTCTCCAGATGTAGGAGTTAGAGTGGGGCGAGTTGTCATCTATGGTAATGCTTACTGGGGCATGGTCTGACCAGGTGGTGGTGTGGATCGCAGAGGACGAGACTCTCTGTAAAAGCCATTTTTCTGTAAGGAACAAGTCAATCCTTGAGTAGGTGTTGTGACGCGGCGACAGAAACGTATAGTCTCTCTCATCCGCGTGACAACACCTCCACACATCAAATAAATCATTTGAAAATATCAAAGCGTCTAATGGAGAAGCTGCACGTTTAGAAACTGTTGTTGAGTCTATTGAGACATTGGGAACTAAGTTGAAGTCGCCACACAATAGTAGGTGGCCCGTTTGAAATTTTCGGGCTGCCCGGAGTGTCCTCCTTAGGAAAGTCATTTGGCCTTGGTTGGGAGCGTAGATAGAAACAATGGTGTATGGGATATTGTTAATCGTGCAGTTCAGGAAGATGTAGCGCCCTTCAGGGTCAGATACACACTGTTGGAGGGAAAAGAGGACGGTGTCCTTGACAGCTACTATTACTCCCCGTTGTTTCCTAGTGTAGGATGCGGAGAATATATGGGGGAATTTCCTGTGTTGAAAATGCGGGGTCGAGTTGATATCAAAGTGGGTCTCCTGTACACAGAGTATGTCGCAGTTGAGGGATATGGCTGATTTCCATAAGGATGAGCGCTTAGCAGGGTGGTTGAGCCCTTTAGCATTGAGGGACAAGACGGTGATTCCCATGGTTGGCGAGATGTGTGTGTAGAATAAGTACAGTACTCACAGTTAAAGGCGTTCAGAGGTGGTGGAGAGCGACGTTAGATGCAGGTCAGTGGTGTCGTAGTATCTCCAGCATTCGCTGTTGACCGTGTTGATTGCGACTTTTAGGGAGGGACTCTGCAGTCTTCAGGTGATGTTGGATGAGAAGGTTATCTGGTAAATACAATGAGGAGCTAGGAAAAAAGCAGGAGGTTAGCTATCTCAAAATAGAGTTAAACAGAGGTGGTCTAATGAAGCAGAGTTATTCGTGTTGGGGTGCTGTTGTAGAGGTTGTTTGGTAGTCGTCGGATAGTGATAATGATTCCCAAGAGTAATATTAAACGATAAAAAAAAGGGAAAAAGAAAAAAAAACAACAAGAAAGCACAAGAGATGGATGCTCACTAAGATCCAGTACACGGAGCTTGAGTGGAGAAAAAGAAAAAAACAAAATCCCATGAGGCCTGGTCAGTCACATCCATCCGCATCTTCGACTTGGCAGGGCTCTGTGAGGTTGAGGATTAATAAAAGGGAAAAAAAGAAAACTGGAATCTCTTTTCTGTGGTCCAGTGAATGTCTGTCCTCTGATCTCCCCTTCTTGTTACTTCTGGGCCCTAGTGTAATTTTCCCCAAGAAGCTAATGGAGCATGATCTGTGGTCCATTAGGTTCATTGGAGAACAGGTGAGACATCAGGGGTCTTTCAGATCCCTGATGTCTCATTAAAGAACACCTGTCATCAAAATTATAACCTGTCATGAAAATATAAGGGACTTTTTGTGATAAAAAAGTTTAGTAAAAAAAGTAAAAAAGGTGTAATTCATGAACATAAATGAAAGCATGAAAATGTTGATTACGCAACACATGTTACATATTAACACACAAGCTGGAGTAAGAGCAAATATTTTTAGGCCCATTATTCATGATTACATTTAAACAGATGGCCTGTAGAGGCTTTTAAAGCATTGCCTATGGAAAATATATGTAGGGTACTGAATTTTGTTGCCATTTGATGGTAGACATGTGTAAAACTAAAACATTTGTTTCAGTTCATTTCGAATTGTTATTTACATAAATTTGTTTAGTTAAATACGTTTAATCTGTTTAATTTGTTTTTGGAATTTGTTTTGTTTATTCATATTCAAATCAATTCGAATTTTCCAAATTCAAATTAAAATAGTTTTTTAATCAATTTCAAATAATTTTCGATTTGTTTTCCAATTTCCAAAGAGAATTAAAGAGAATAAAAAATAATGGAATAGAATAGAAAAAAAATAGAATAGAATGGAATAGAAAAGAATAGAATAAAAAAGAATAGAATACAATGGAAAGTATATAACCATCTTCTGAAATTCAAACAGAAAAGAATAGAATAGAAATGAATAGAATTCAAAAAAAAAAAAACAATAGAATATAACCATTTCCCAAAATTCAAATAGAATCAATTTGAATTTGAATAGAATAGAAACGAATAGATTAGAATAGAATAAAAAATAACAGAAAGAAAAAACAATATAATAGAATGGAATAGAATAGAAAGACTATAATAATCTTCCTAATCTAATCTATGCTTTTCTATTCAAATTCGAATTGATTCTATTTTAATTTTGGTAAATTGTTATATTCTTTCTATTCTATTAATTTTTTTTAATGCTATTCTTTTTCTATTTGTTTATTCTATGTTATTCTATTCTTTTCTATTCTATTATTTTATTTTTGATTCTAATCTTTCCTATTCTAAGATTTTCTATTCAAAGTCAAATGTATTCTTTTCTATTTGTTTCTATTCTATTCTGTTCTTTTATTTTTTCTATTTGTTTTGTTGTACTCTATTATATTCTATTCCTTTATTTTCTGTTATATTCTTTTCTATTCTATTCCTTTATTTTCTATTGTATTTTATTCTCTTTGGAAATTGGAAAACAAATTGAAATCTATTAAATGTCAAAAACTTTTCGAATTCGAAAAACTTTTGAATTTGAATTTGAAAATGATTAAAATTCTAAAACTATTCGAAATTGATTTGAAAACTATGCGAACCGATTCAAATTTGAATTTGGCTGCATTTTTTTCAGTTATTTTTGATTAGTTTAAATTTGGTACAATTGTAATTCGAACAAAACAAACTGCACATGTCTATTTCATGGGCGCATGTAATTTTATTGCTTAACATGGTGCAACATCATATTTTATATTTTACCAAAAATTTAGTTATGGATTGCATTTATGTGCCCCAAATGATTTTTAGTGTGCGTTTTACTAAAACTTTGTGTTTATAAACTATTGCGATAATATCTGTGACATAAGAAAATGGAATTATCATTATTTTATTCTGCAGGGTTTCTGCTTTCAGAAAATATATAATGCTTTTATGTAATCTTCAGGCCTAAATTTGTTTGGGTATTTTGTGTCACCTTGAGCTTACAATGTAATTTTTAAACTGCGGCTTTCTAAAGAAAATTCCCTGCAAGGCAATGGCATAATGTGCTAAAATGCCTCACATACTAGCTAATTATGAAAAAAAGCCCGGTGCACTGTCACCGCTGACAGTGCTTCCATCTTCCCCAGTCTCCCTTCCAGTTTTGCGGGCTCCAACAGTATGGGCGGCCGGAGCCGCAAAGACGTTACTCCTGCACATGGGTGGCTACGCCACGGAGCTCTGAAGGTCTGGCACAGTATGTCATCTCCTAAACACCACAAGTTTAAGAGATATTCACTGTACCTACAGGTAAGTCTTATTATAGACTTACCTGTAGGTACAAGATCAAAAAATTATTTTACTACCACTTTAACTTTGTTCGGCCCTAGTAGTTAAAGTGTAAGTCCATGCTAAAACTAAAATCTCTGCATCTATAGACACCCACAATCTAACACTAACCTATCTAGCCCTGTAAATAAAAAATCAGTATGCATACCTTTTCTGAAGCTGATCCGACCCGATCCCATGCTGAGCTGTCAGCCGCGGCTTTGCTGTGTAGGTGTGTGCAGGGCAAATGTCTGACAATGGAAGCCCCATAGTAAGTCTATGGGTGACGTCACTTCCCATTTGGCACGGCACGGCTGTGTCCTCTGCAGAGCTTCCGCCAATGGAGATCTGGTCGAATCAGCTTCAGAAAAGGTATGTATACAAATTTTTTCTTTAGAGGGCTAGATAGGTTAATGTTAGATCGTGGGTGCCTATAGATGCAGATATTTTAGATTTAGCATGGACTTCCACTTTAAGGCTAGATTTAGCTCTAAACAAGCTGCATCTATTATATTTCTAAGCTTAATGTCATAATTGCATATACTGTTTGTTTCCTAGTTAGGTTGGCAAGAATCCTCTCTTTTTGTTGCATAATAACCGGATGAACAGAGAAGAGCTTGTATAATAGCTTGTATAATATAATTTATGAAGCTTTATGAAAAACGGAAATGTAATCCCTGGACACACCGCTGAGTGTTAAATTGTATAATATAATTTATGAAGCTTTGGACCTTAATTATCTGGTGATGTTGGAGGAGAAGGTCCAGATTGGTTTATACTACAGGCTTATTTAAAGTAGATTTCTGGTGAGTGTACCCCCAGAAGGGGACGATTCCCTCACGTGGTGAAAGCTTTGGTGGACGGATCACTCAAGAAATATTTATTTAGAACCCAATCCCCTCACCAAACCACTAAACCCTGGTGTTCTGTAAAATGCAGGCTGATAAAATATCAATAGCATGATCCTGGAAGACATCTATGATTTCTATAGCTACTACCAAGATGAAATTTAATAGATTATGGTTCATAAAAAATAGTCAGTGTTGCAAAGGATAAACAAGAAAATATTGACAAAATCTGGAATCCTCTGATTCACTTCATTTGCAATTTATATCCTAATATGTCTCTATTTAACTTAATCTAATAGAATGCCAGATTTCATTTTTCTTTTAACCATTAAAAATCAATATTTGAGGTGTTCTTACTTCTTTTTCTGGTTATTTTCTTTTGCTGTTCTCTCTTTACATTGTTCTTTTGCTCTTAAAAATACACTTTACTGTATGTCTATATTCATAAAATATAGTAATATTTACTCAGAGTACATTGTGCTTTCCTGTGTACTACTTGAATAACCCCTTTAGTATTTTAAATATCTCCAATGTAAAAATTACTTTGAAAATATAGTAATATTTACTTTGAGTACATTGTGCTTTTCTGTGTACTACTTGAATAACCACTGTCAGTATTTAAAAATATTTCCAATGTAAAAATTACAACAATAATGCCAAACTCCTTGTAATGTAAAACCTTTTTTGTAAAACCTTCCATTAAATCTAAAGATAAAATCTGAGTTTTTTTTTAAAATAATAATACATATACTCTCTTTTATACAGGTTTTATTATTATTAATGTCTCAGTAAGTTTTTTTTGTTAGTTTTTTTTTGTTAATTATGTAATGTAACATCCAGGGAATACAAATTAAAATGTCCTTGTGTGTCTTTACCAATGATAAAAAACGTTCTGTGCATATTATTCTGTGCATGTCACAGTTGCTGTTTGACTGCTCTACCCCTCCTTGTTTTATTGTTTGTGATGCTTTTTTCATGTTTTAATTTTTTTCATTTTATTTTTATTTTTAAGTGGGTAAAGACTGCATGTACAGTACTCACTAGAATATTTTGGGTACTTTTTGTACATAAAATAAATACACTGAAATGTGGTGTGGTTCTGGTGGGGGTCCTGTTAACAAAGTGGCTTAGTTATTCTTTTATAAAATGACACACATTCTCACACAAATTTTTGTTTTTCAAGGGGGGGGGGGTCTGTCTACAGTATAATAAATATACTATTATGCTAATGTTGACAAAGTGGCCTAGAAAAACTGTTTAACCACTTGCCTACTGGAAAACTAGAGCAGTAAGAATCTGGTGCAGCTGTGCATGGTAGCCAATCGGCTTCTAACTTCAGCTTGTTCAATTAAGCTTTGACAAAAAAAATTGGAAGCTGGTTGCTCTCTTTGCAGAACTGCACCAGATTTTGCACTCTCCAGATCTAGTAAATTAACCCACAGTCTTCTCAGACTAAAACAGGGAGAATTTAGCAGTGCTCCTCAAACAGTCCAGCCACAATATGTCTCAGTGCAGCCTTAGTGATGTATCTGTCCACGGATGGTAGCAGACAAACTCCACACACAGTCTTACTCAGACCAGCCCATGGATGATATAGCAGCCCTTCTAAAGCAATCTAGCAATCTAGCCATGGCACGTCTCAGTGCAGTTTATTACTGGATCAAGCGACCATGCAATATCCACAGGTGGTAGCCAACAAACTCCACAAACACTGCCTACTGGCCCAGCACATGGAGGATATGGTAGCACTTCTTGAACAGTCCGGCCACAGTATGCTTCAGAGGAGCCTAACTGCTGAATCAAGCACAATTGTAATGTCACAGGATGGTAGCAGACATACTTCACTGTTCATGCAAAGCAATAGAAGAGAGCAAGTGCCCCACCACCCACAGCCTTTCTCATACCACTGATATACCAAGAGTATATCAGTGCTTGACAAACATTCTAGTCACAGTGTGCTTTTAAAACACCTTCAGTGTAGTCTGTTAGATTGTAGAGGCATACAACTCAATCCCCAGTTCATTCAGAGATCCTGGTTCTGCTTGTACCTCCACGTGCAGATTTTATACCAGCCAAAACAGCTGGGCTAAAACATGCCTGGCCAAGGGGGACACGCCGGCCTACCTGTAACCTACCATGTTTCTTTCCAATAGGGAACATGGCCAGGATCCACACTTATGCTGTGATCTGCTGTAACAACAGTTTGCAACACATGTGCAGAGTGCACACCAACACATTTGCATTTATTTGCTTGTGTTGCATTTTTTTATGTAGTGCACCACAAAGCATGGTAAATTACCGTGTATCATGGTCTGCTGCTACGCGTGTATAAGCATGGTGCATTGGGGTGCTATTAACCATGAATGTTATAAAAGCACCAACAACAACACCTGTTTTTATTTTCTATGGCAATGTGCACAATGGCGTGTGTGTTCCCACTTCCCACTGATATGAATAGGGAATTGTACCTTTTTTTTATGTATTTATTATTACATTTTATTGGTTGATTGATTTTTACTACAGGAAGGGGTTTAGTGAAATATCAAATGTCTGAACAGACCCCTGACATTTCAGAGATTTGAGGACACAGATCCTCAGTCTGTTCTCTTTTGCAACTGACGCATATATTGAACAGGAAGAGCTCTGTCTGGAGCACTTCCTGTTCACTCACAAAGACATAGTAAACATGAATTACCATTCATGTTTACTATATCAGTATTTGTGAATGAACATCAGGTGATCAACACTGATCATTCAAAACAGACAGAGAATCACATAAATATGACACGTCATATTTACAGATCCTCTGCTCTGCCATCCTGAAGTGGATCCTCTCCCTTGACAGTGGGCTGTGTAGGGAAGATTGAAGGTTTTTGCTAACACCTGCCTGTCACTGGATCCTCCCACTGGGTGTCTAGCACTACCCTATTGCACAGCCAGCTTGCTCCCCTGCTGTGGTAGGGAGAGAAGAGATTATCGGAGGACACAGGGGGATCTGAGCTGTGCAGGGGATACAGCATTTAGTTTTTTTACTAATGCCCAGCATGGAGGATCACTCAGAGAGAAGCAGAGGGTCTCAGTGGTGGTAATTTGCGGGGGGGGGGGGGGGGGGTTGGGGAGTCAATTTTTCAATGAATCACTATGATCAGCCGCTTATTAGCCCCTGTTCATAGCTATTTATTTTCCAGCAGAGTTGGGATAGCCACTCTGATAAATGTTCATGGTCACTGAAGTGAACATGAGGTTATAGTAGAGTGGGAAATGCAGCCAACATAAGGCATACTGACCTGGCAAGCTAAAAACATTTTTCTAGGTCTATATGCCTTATGCTTATGGCAGTGAAAGGACAAAATAACATGCCTGAGAGATTCCCTTAACCTGCCTGCATCTGTATGACCTATACAACCAACTGTAGCAAAAATTACATTTGCAAAGAAGAAAATGCAGTTTAAATTACTGGTAATCTAGGACTTTAACTGCTTACTTCCCCATAAAAATACATATGAAACACCTTATCCATAATGATAGGAAGGTATGGATGTTGAGTGAGGCCACAGGCAACCCCCCCCCCCCAAAAAAAAAAAAAAAAAAAAAAAATGACATGGAATTCCCCCCAATTCCGCAAATTTTAAAGGGTATCCAAATGAATGAGAGCAAGGAAAAAACACCCCTAAAATCCACACCAGAACCTTAGCCGATCTTGAAGCCTGGCTGGTCAGCAAAGGATGGTAAGTATGCAGCTCCTCTTCCAGAATCATACCAGGCAACATTCCCTCAACATGGGGGGGGGGGGGGGGGTACCTTGCCAGGGGGACCTATTTTGCAAAACAACTTGTCCCCATGTTGATGAGGACAAGGGCCTCTTCCCCATAACCCTGGCTCAGTTATTGTGGGGGTCTGTGGGTGGAAGTCCTCTTTAATTCCTGATTCACACCTATACATTTTTAGTGCTTTTTGCATTTTGCAGATTTACATACTGAACGTGTTCCATAGGAAACCATGTTAAACAGACTGTAGTGCAAATCTGCAAAATGAAAAAAGCACTAAAAATTCATAGGTGTGAATCAGGCCTTAGATAAGAATGTACTAATATACCAGCCTCCAAGGGGTAGTGCATAGTAACCGCAATGTACCCCTTTTGATAATATGCTGTATGTTGTAAGTGATGGTGTATTTGTATGATTGAAATGTTTGCAAAATATATTTAGGGTGTATAAAGAGATGTATGCAGTATACTGCATATGGTGACAGGGATTCCTCTTTTTTGTGATTAACTTACTGACCAGTTGGTCAAAACTAAAAGCTAAAACTGAAATATTGTATTAAAAATGAAAAAACACCACAAAAAATAAGGCTCCGTGAATACTAGTGCGATTTCAGATATGATTTCAGTCACACAGAACCATGTCAATGGAAATCACATTGTTTTCAATGGTACCTGTTCACATCAATGAGACTCAGTACAGTCCGATTTTGGAAAAGGTTCCTGTACTACTTTGGTGCAATTCCAGTGCAATTTTTGCCCTATAGAGAATGCAAACTATCAAAGTTGCATCCAAGTTGCACTACATAATCACACTGAAAATTTAGATCAAAGTCAGATTGCAGCAGTGTGAACCTAACTTTGCTGTTGGTGGGAGGTAAAATGTCCTTGTCTGGACCAGTACTTGTCTCTCAGCACTCTCAGTTCTCATCAAATGTTAATGTTTCTGCCTTTTCCATCTTTGATTCAGAGATCATGTTATTCTCATCCCTTAAATAGTAAACAACAAAGAAAGGGCAGCACACAATTTACCTGTGTCAGAAACAAGTGGCACAACCACTAACTGGCATGATGGTGGCCAGCCTATGCCCTTTATTTTCCCCATGAAATTATGCCTCCAGTACAATGAAATAAAGCCATAAGAAAGATATGCAGCACTTTGACTTTGTATCCAAAGTCAATGAAAAATAACAATTGAGTGTTTACTTTGTCTCCTCATACACATGTTTTCCTCCACTGATTCTCCACATATAAAATGAAGCACTCTCCACATATACTGACCCCCACAGTGCATAGAGACTACCCCTAAGGCATTCATTGGAAGAAACATGTCAGGTAGACATGTTTTTATAAGCTTGGAGGATGTATGCTATTTTGTATAAACTTCTGATTTTGTGTTCCATTTTATGTGATAATTTTTTATTACAATTTGTGATTTATATTTGCACTATTGAGTGCTTTTTTTCTCAATATATTTTTAGGGTCCACTGGAGTATCTGTGAAAACACATAATAGGTGTATGAGCCATCTGCTGCCTTGAGGATCCTAGGAGTTTTCACACACGTGCAGGAACAGACTGGCATAGTGAAGATGTAGTTCACATTCACAGAGCTGCATTCCTTTTTTAGGGAGTGTTTTGAAAGACTATATATAATCTGTTAATGCTGGCTGCTGAACAGATTTGGATAGCATTGAATCTAAAGAAGTACCGGTAGTTTATTAACAGATAAGGCAAAATAGAGGGTACTTTGATGAAAACTTAATTTGCTCAGAAGTGTGCAGTGATTTGCTGCACACACTTTTCCTGTTTCAGCAACAAGTTTGAAACCAAAGCCACCTTCTTGAGAGGACAGACACAGTGTTTTCCCTTTAAGTATTCCCCTATGACTACAGGCTGTGAATCCAGGCTATCAGAGAGATGTGACTATGTGCTATCTATCCCTGTAGGTTTCTCTCCTTTGAATGAGAAGGAGTAAAATGTTCCTCTAAACCAGGGGCCTCAAACTGGTGGCCCTCCAGCTGTAACTACAAGTCTCATCATGCCTCTGCCTTGCAATGCCTTAATGGGACTTTTGCAACAGCTGGAGGGCCGCCAGTTTTAGACTTTCTAAACCCTCATCAAATTTCTCCCTTTGATATGTTTATCTGGAAATATCAAACATTCAAGTGCCGAATCTGAGCCCTGTTGATGTCAATAAGAGCTGAATCTCTCAGTACTACCCGAGGGGGTAAGTATCAATTCAAAAAGTGTTTTTTTTTTTTAAATACCATTTTGCAGGAAGCAATTCATTTAATAACGATGAAAATGCGACACTGCCATGTAAGCAAAGTAATAGAGCAAAAGTGACATTAAGACTCCATTCACACTTGTGCGACTTAAAAACCGTGTGATTTACAGTGCGACTTTGATGCAACTTTGGTGTGATTTTGGTGCAACTTTGGATAGGTGCGACTTTGTTATGACTTTAGCTTTGAGCAATGGGTTAATTTTGTTTGTGCTCTACAAAGTCGCTAGACATGTGCAGAACTGAAAAATGTGTTTAGTTTGGTTTCTTAGTTTTATAATGAATTCCAAATTTTCAGAACAATTCAAATTCAGATCAGTCAAAAAATTATCGACTGTTTCTGTGTGAAGAGTAGCTGATTGTTAAGGAGTGGGCCATGATATATATGCAACTTGTGTGTGACTTTTAGACATGTGCAATTCCTTTTGGTTTTGTTCCCTTTATTCATTTTCAAACGAATTCCAAATTTTCGGAACGATTGGAATTCAAATTAGTAGAAAATGTATCGACCAAATTTAATTCTGTGTGAAGAATAGCTGGTTGTTAAGGCGTAGGCCAAGAAGCCGACTGCCGCGTCCTTGACAACCGATTACCCATCAGCTGTCAGTAGGAATTTATTCTTCTCTTCACTCTTCACGAGGGAATCAGGGGGCTTCAGTAACCAAAACTGCAGTGTTTATCCTTATGACACATCACAGGAAGCACCTCCATGGTTAACAGAGGACAGAATTAAAATTAGACTTGGTAAACTTAACATTAATAAATCACTGGGACCAGATGGCTTGCATCCGTGGGTATTTAGGGAACTTAGTCAAGTAATTTCCAGACCATTGTTCCTAATTTTTACTGACAGTCTACTGGCTGGAATGGTACCAGCAGATTGGAGAAAAGCCAATGTAGCCCCAATATTTAAAAAGGGCCCAAAATACATCCCTGGGAATTAAAGACCAGTTAGCAAGCTCTTGAAGGGGATGATAAGGGACTATATACAAGATTTCAGTAACGAGAGCAGTATCATTAGCAGTAATCAGCATGGATTCATGAAGAATGGTTCTTGCCAAACCAATCTTTTAACCTTCTATGAGGAGGTGAGTTGCCATCTAGATAAAGGAAGGCCCGTAGACGTGGTGTATCTGGATTTTGCAAAAGCATTTGACATAGTTCCCCATAAATGTTTACTGTACAAAATAAGGTTTGTTGGCATGGACCATAGGGTGAGTACTTGGATTGAAAACTGGCTACAAGGGCGAGTTCAGAGGGTGGTGATAAATGAGTACTCGGAATGGTCAGAAGTGGGTAGTGGGGTCTCCCAAGGTCCTGTGCTGGGACCAATCCTATTTATTTTGTTCATAAACGACCTGGAGGATGTCGTAAACTGTTCAATCTCTGTATTTGCGGAGAATACTAAGCTAAGCAGGGCAATAACTTCTCCGTAGGATGTGGAAACCTTGCAAAAAGATCTGAACAAATGAATGGGGTGGGCAACTACATGGCAAATGAGGTTTAATGTAGAAAATTGTAAAATAATGCATTTGGGTGGCAAAAATATGAATGCAATCTATACACTAGGGGGAGAACCTCTGGGCGAATCTAGTATGGAAAAGGACCTGGGAGTCCTAGTAGATGATAGGCTCAGCAATGGCATGCAATGCCAAGCTGCTGCTAACAAAGCAAACTGAATATTGGCATGCATTAAAAAGGGGATCAACTCCAGAGATAAAACAATAATTCTCCCACTCCACAAGACTCTGGTCTGGCTGACCTAGAGAATGCCATCCAGTTCTGGGCACCAGTCCTCAGTAAGGATGTACTGGAAATGGAGCAAGTACAAAGAAGGGCAACTAAGCTAATAAAGGGTTTGGAGGATATTAGTTATGAGGAAAGGTTGGAGCACTGAACTAATTCTCTCTGGAAAAGAGACGCTTGAGAGAGGATATGATTTAAATTTATAAATAGTGTACTGGTGACCCCCACAAAATAAGAAGAAAAGGTGGGTTCTTTACTGTAAGAATGACAATGACATGGAATTTACTTCCACAGGTGGTGATCTCAGCGGGGAGCATCTGTAGTTTCAAAAAACTATTAGATAAGCACCTGAACGACCACAACATACAGGGATATAGAATGTAATACTGACATATAATCACACACATAGGTTGGACTTGATGGACTTGTGTCTTTTTTCAACCTCACCTACTATGTAACTATGTACTATGTCATTCATTATGTGTGGGGTCCTCTCAACATGGAGTGGTCATGTTGATGAGGGCAAGAGCCTCTTCCTTACAACCCTGCCCCAGTGGTTGTGAAAGTGTGGGGGGAAACGGAATCTGGAAGCCCTCTGTAATATAAGAGGCCCCCAGAAATCTTGCCCCCTCCCCCATGTAATTGAGAAAAGGGTACATATTACACCTACTAATTTCCAAAAAAAGTCACTTGTAAATAAACAAACACAAGCTTTTGACAAGTCCTTTATTAAAAAAAAGAATGAAATTCCAAAAATATCACAACATTTTAAATCTAGCATCACTTAAAATGACGTTGCCCACTGATTACAGAACAAAGAAACCATCAATACACTGACACAATACTCTGCTCCTGCCGCACTTCTCTCACCAGTACCAGCTCTCCAGAGCTGTCATAAGTTTTATATACAAGAGGGCAGGAATGTGGCGGCATATTTGAGTACGGACATGGCCCTATGTGTGGCTATATTTGCCCAGTGATGTCACTGACATCCCACTTCTTTACTTACATAGGCATATAAGGGAATGGGACTGGTAACATCTCTGTTTGCTAAAGACTCAGCAGTGCCTGCACCTGCCAGCACACATACTGCTGTACCACCCGTCAATTTGTACAAATGTGAGCACTTATATTTTATTCTTTTGAAGAATACAATTTTCTATAGCTTGTAGATCCCATGTAGCTGGTTGCAAATCCCACTTGCCATTCATGCCTATTAGGGCTGGTTAAGGAAAGCAGGTGTCACATCCACAACTACCTGAAAAAACATATTTTTCTTGTAGTATAGTAATGAATCAAGATGTGGTGCTTTATTAAAGTCAAGCAATAATGTAAAAATACAAAATTAATTACACATGCAAATTATGTAATGCCAGCATGTAGTCTTTGAGAATTGTACTGTTCAATAACATAAAATACAGCTTAAATGATATTAAGCCCAAGCCAAAAATGTAATATATTTCAGCTTACCAATCCTTAGACATAACACACCTCCTATATTAGAGTGCTCCCACTCCAGATGTATAAGCACAGGGGGCACCTTTGGACAGCAGCATTGTCAGTTTGGAGGAAGGGAATGGCAGCAGTACCAGCAGATTTAAATACACTAACAAACTGAAGCTGAGCTCTGGCTAATACTTTATAATCAGTTACAACAAACAGTATTTTTCCTTTTGGGAAAAAGATTTTGCATAAATAAATAAAATACATTTAAGCACCCCTGCCAGTGTTAAATGGTCTGTCTCATTCCTGTAACTGTATAAAAATTAGATTATAATCAAACGTGTGATGACATGTAAAATATATAATCAAGTGGCGCTCAAAACAAACAATAAAAGAATAAATAAAATAAAAAAATTAAATGAAATTAAATATAAAAAAAACTTCTAAACAAATAACACCACGAGAAATAGTGTCAAAGTGAATATACTAAGAAAAGTGTCCATTTATAACTGTGCTGGCAGAAAAAAATTATATAAATCAATCTTCAAAGGAAAATAAGTCCACCATAATATATCCAATAAATGATCGAATAAATCTTCCACCACACCGATGTGCCTTGTGCTCCCTCTCCCAATGAGACCGCACTCACCAGATGGTGTTGAAGTGTGAGTGAGGCTGATTTTGAATTAATAATTTTATCACAGAGTTATGCTATGTGGAGCAATATTTGTTTTATATTTTCACATATGGAGTACTTAATCTTGGATTGATCGTACTATTAACCCATGTGTGGTTCAATCGCTTGTTTGCCAACCACGAGAGTGGGAGGCAACACCATCTGGTGAGTGTGGTCTCATTGGGAGAGGGAGCACAAGGCACATCGGTGTGGTGGAAGATTTATTCGATCATTTATTGGATATATTTTGGTGGACTTATTTTCCTTTGAAGATTGATTTATATATTTTTTTCTGCCAGCACAGTTATAAATGGACACTTTTCTTAGTATATTCACTTTGACACTATTTCACGTGGTGTTATTTGTTTAGAAGTTTTTTTATATTTAATTTCATTTAATTTTTTTTATTTTATTTATTCTTTTATTGTTTGTTTTGAGCGCCACTTGATTATATATTTTACATGTCATCACACGTTTGATTATAATCTAATTTTTATACTGTTACACATTTTTAAAGTGGCAGCTTGGGTAATATTTGAGTTGAGATTGTTACAGGAGTTTGTGTTCACCATACACACATTCATCCACACATTGTTGGCATAACTGGCGCAGTGGTGGTAAGATATTTTAGTCGCGGCATTATAGATTACCAATTAACCAGATATATCATTCCTGTAACTGCAAGAGAGCTTTTCTTTAAAAAAAAAAAAAAAAAACAGACTTACTTACTGGATCACCTGAAAGACATCTTAAAAATGAAACGAATGCAACCGCCACATCTAAGAATTGGTAAGCTGCAATATAATAAATGTTTGCTTTGGGTTTAATACCACTTTAAAGGCGTCTCCCAAGTTTATAATTGAAAGAGTTTGCATTTTTATAATGCTGTCCTTGAAGTAGCATCAAAAGAAGGACCTTCTCCCCACTGAACGGTACTACTAAAAATGTTTGTGCACACACATGTTTCCCGGGGCAATTCCCAGCTACCCATTCCCTTTCTTTGACAATCCCTTCCCTAGTCTTGAAAATAGCCAGAAAAGGAATTCTTCCAGTGGCTGACAGCTGCATAAAAGAGGATTTTTCCCTCATGTTAAAGAGATAAACTTTAATTTTGTGTTTCCAAGACAGTAAATGAAAGTACTGTTGATCTCTTCAATAAAACACAAACAAAAAAACAAAAAATGGATGGAGAGTTAACCCATTTGCTTCTCTATTCAAAACTAAAAGAGAAATATTTGATTTTACATATGCTTTCACTTTTTTTGTGATGTACATTTGAAGTAGTAAGAATATATCTTCCAACAATTTTTTTAAGACAAAATCTGGGCACATTGCGCAGAATGATACTGTACCAACTGGCTGGATTCTTATTACCAGTGTTGTTCTTGGGAAAACACTATGACATTTAAAAGAAAATAAGCAAGTTAATATTGTTAATTGCTTGACAAATCAACTTTAGGTTAACAACCTACAACCCAAAAGTTAGATTGTGACTGTAAATAATGGAATGCATGACAGAACAGGAGCCATAGGTTTCTGTATCAGCATGCTAGGAGCATGCTTTAATAAGATGTGTTCAGCTTTTTTCTCTTACTTCCCTGTGTCAGCTTTCATGAAAGAAATTAATTCCTGCACAGTTTATTTTACGATTAACCTTTAAAAAAAAGTATAGTTGTTGTAAGTGTAAAAAAAATCAGATTAGTACCAAGTAATATTTTCTTTGTAATATTTTGACAACTGAAAGTACTTCTAACAATAAATGCAGTTTTGATCATATTTTAGCTGTGGAAAATATTAACAAAATATTCTGTCAGGGTCTGGTCTCAATAGCTATTGTAAAACTGTAATGCAAAGTTAAGGCGTAACTGAGACCTCCTTGCTTTATAAACTTTAAAAACAATAACTAATGTAATAAAGTATGTGCTAAAAAATCAAAGCCAGCACTCTGCAAAGTAATGTCTTTAGGCTAGCATGGGTCCATACAACCACTGTTTCTGAGCCACGGAGGTGCCCTGTATCAAGGCAACAAAAATGGCACACAGGAAACATATTAAATAGTATTGAATAGTAGAAAGTACAGCTTTTAACCATCTAGCCCAACAAGAAAATGACTCAAATACTCTACTGGCCCATATATCTATTATCCCTAAACCTGACAAGGACCACACAGACTGTGCTAACTTTAGACCTATATCACTTCTGAACATAGACATTAAACTTCTGGCCAAAATATTAGCAAATAGACTGAAACCACTACTCTCCAAAATCATAGGCCCAGAACAAGTGGGCTTTATGCCTGACAGGGAGGCCAGAGATAACATCACTAAATCCCTGAATCCATCATGCACGAAATAAGAAAATCGAGGGCCTTCTGGTATCTACTGATGTGGAGAAGGCCTTCGATAGGGTATCTTGGGAGTACATGTTCAACACCTGTTCTCATATAGGCATAGGTGATAAAATGCTGAATTGGATTAAAGCCCTTTACCAAAACCCGCAGGCCAGAATTAAAATCAATAACACCCTATCAGACCCGA
Organism: Lithobates sylvaticus; assembly: GCA_028564925.1. Taxonomy (NCBI): domain Eukaryota; kingdom Metazoa; phylum Chordata; class Amphibia; order Anura; family Ranidae; genus Lithobates; species Lithobates sylvaticus. The sequence goes on along the minus strand of CM053030.1, from coordinate 339,962,070 downwards.
TACAGATTCATAATGGCACCAGGCAGGGCTGTCCACTCTCGCCCCTACTATTTATCCTCACTCTCGAACCTCTTATCCGAATGATAAACAACTCTCCTGAGGTCACTGGATTCAACATACACAATAGGGAATACAAAACAGCCGCTTATGCAGATGACCTCCTCTTTTTTATTACACAGCCCCACATGACCCTCCCAAATCTGTTTAAAACTTTCTCGACATTTAGCTACATTTCGAATTTTAAAATAAATCAATTCAAGTCCGAAGCCCTCAACCTAGGCATCCCCCCAGACAAACTAATGCTCATTAAAAGTAATTTCAAATTGAAATGGGAACATAACGCTCTCAAATATTTAGGAATTAAATTAACCCCAGACATCAACTCCCTCTTTTCAACCAACTTTACCCCATTACTGAACTCCATTGTTAGTGACCTCCAACGATGGACCCCCAAACTGTTCTCATGGTTTGGCAGAGCCTCGATACTAAAAATGACGGTCTTACCCAGGTTATTATATTTTTTTAATGCTCTACCCATTAATATACCAAATACCTTTTTCTCCAGACTACTCTCCATCCAAAGAATCTTTCTTTGGGCCAACAAAAAACCCAGGACGAACTTCAGAACTCTTACATGGCCCAAATCCTGGGGCGGAATAGGCCTCCCCGATTTTAAAAAATACTACTATGCCACCCACATTTCTAGAATCATTGACTGGCATTGCCATGGGGGATTGAAAGACTGGGTACAACTGGAACACCAACCTGATGGAGGGCAACTACTCTATTATCCATGGTCCCAGCATTCCAGATCCACCAAGGGAATCACTCATCCTCTTGTATCAAACACACTAAGCATTTGGCACAAAATTGCCACAAAATATAAACTGGCCACCATACCAGGCCCACTGACCCCATTAACTAACAACCCAGACTTCACTCCCGGCCTTAACCAAAAGAAACTCCCAACCCCTGGCCACAACTTAACATTCCTGGCCACACACTGTATGACCGGCAATAATATTAAGTCTTTTGAATCACTCAAGACAGAATTCGGTGACACCTCCCCTAGTATTTGGTTCTACCTTCAGATCAAAGACTTCCTGCTTAACAATAAAAACAAAACAGCCTTCTTTCAAAGACTTACGCCTCTAGAAGACATTTGCTACAAAGGCGCCCAAATCCCACATACAACCTCCCTAGCATACAAATGGTTAACCGAACCACCATCACAGGAAAGAAATAAACATAAAGAAAGATGGGAATCAGAGCTAGGCTCAATCATACCCAACACACAATGGGAAAAGGCCTGCATCTTTGCCCATAAATGCTCGCTTAGCACGAGGTACCAGGAAATCTCATATAAACGTCTTACGATGTGGTACATTACTCCAGATAAGACCAAAAAGTGGTCCCCTGAATCCTCAGATCTTTGCTGGCGTTGTGAGAGAGCCGCAGGGACGTTTTTGCATATTTGGTGGGAATGTCCCCTAATCCTTGACTACTGGAATAAGATTATCGCATGGATCAAACACATCACAGAGACTAAAATTGAACTAGACGCAGCTGCCTGTTTATTGCACATAAATAGCTTCTCTATTAGCAAATACAAAAAGTCCTTATCCAGGCACCTACTAACGGCAGCCAAATGCCTAATACCTTTGCATTGGAAAACCACTCACACTCCTAAAGTCAAGGATTGGTTGGACAGGGTACATTATGTATATAAAACCAAAGAACTATTAGCGATGAAAAAAGAGAACTGTACTAGTTTTAACGAATTATGGCAACCATGGCTACTTTTCACGCTATCAGAGGAATACCAAACTATTACTTCCTGAACTAAACAGATATGTGATATGAAAAAAGAGGGTCATAACCATTACACAATACATACGCATGAACACTGACCCCCAGGAATATAGCATTACATACACCACTGCATACTCATCCCCCTCTCCCTTCTTCTCCTCTCTCCACCCCCCCCTCTTTTCATTCCCCCTCTCTCTCTCTATCTCTCTCTTTCCTTCCCCCCTCTCTTTCCCAACCTCCCCTCCTATCCAGGGTCTCTCAGACCCCCCAACCCCTTTCATCGAATCAAAATGTTTATTAAAGGTGTCTGTTCAGACAATTGAAATATAATAATACCACTTGCTACAATGTTTTGTTAACTATTGATATTACGTTGAGATGTTATGTAGACTTTTCTTATGTCTTGTATTGGATTTACCATTTTTCTCACTGTATGCAACATTTAACTAATAAAAGACTTTGATTGTGAAAAAAAAAAAAAAAAGAAAATGATTCAAATAACTATTTCAGTTATTCAGAATTTTCATTTTCTACGGTAATGTTATAATGTTTTCATGTCAGTTTTATCTTGTCCTAACACAACCTTTTCTATACTTTCCAGCAGCAAACATCTCTAAAAAAAAAGCTACACAGAAAACATATACCTTCTTTAGAAAGTAATTCAAATAACTAGTTCAGGTATGCAGAACTTGCCTTCTCCAGGTTAAATATGTTAAAAAATGTTCATGTCAATTGTAGCTAGTCTAAACACAACCTCTTCTATACTTTCCAACAGCAAACACCTCTAACTACAATAAATGTATAATTTACACAAAATAATAACTTAAGAAAATTAAAGGAGAAGAGAGCGTTGAATTAGAAAAGTGAATGTTAACTCAGTTAAGAAATAAAGTAATGTTTGCCTCAAATATCAAAACATGTGCAATAAAAAAAGAAGAAAAAAAAGAACTGTAAAGTATGTGTGCCCCACTATGGGTTCCTCTTAAAAATCCACCCCCTTCACCCACTTATACAATGTTTTTTTCTGTGCTCCTCTACCTCGATAAGAAGCCAATTGCCAGGCCTGAACACTGTCATGTGGGGTAGGAGAGCAGGTCATTAAGCTTTGCACTGACCAAGACAGAGCTTACACAGGGTTTAAACTTACCGCTACAATGGTTGAATAGAGTGGAGAGCAAGGAAAAGACTATAGCTGACTATAGGTGGGTGGGGGGAGATCTTTGACCTGAATTAAATGATGGCCATGCCCACACCTCTATACCATTACCATAAATGAAACACGAAGCACAAGGAGGAAGTTTTTTGTTGATTCAAGCAAGCATATTTTTTATATCAGTTCAAGTTAGTTAGGACATAATGAGTATAAGTGATCGCCAAATAGTCCTAGTTTAAAAAAAAAAAAATATGTAGATAACTGTTCAATGAAGACCCCGTAAACAGTAGTTTCTAATTTTATAATTATATATCTATATAGATATATAGAGATCTACACACATTATGTGTATGTATGTATATAGGGGTTTTTAAATCGATCCCCTGAAGTCAGTTGTCCTGTGTAAGTAAGTAATCCTGTAGAGCGTGAACTATGTTTGAATGAGATGGAGGTAAGACTGACACAAAGGGGTTATCCTAAAGGATTAATTAAGAAGGAGCGTAACAATTCTGCTACAAATATTTCATCTATGGTTAGAAAACAGATACCCTTTATGTCACATTTCCAACCTTTCTCAACTCAAATACAGAAAATAATACAGAGATACTGGTCCATTTTAAAAGAAAATGAACCTTTAATCCCTGAGTTCCATGCCCCTCTTTTACCATCATATAGAAGAGGTAAATCACTTCAGTATAGATAGAGCTGATCAGTATATTACACCCATCCCTGCTATTACCTTTTTAGGACCCCGCAATACTGGTTCATATCCTTGCTTGAACTGCATTCAGTGTAACTCTATGAATAAAGGTGAATACCTATCACAGCCACATAATATCAGGGACATAATATCACCATTCAAGATCACTATACATGTCAATTAACATTCGTCATTTATATTATTAAGTGTCATTGTGGCTTACTTTATGTCGGAGAGACAACCCAAAAAGTCAGAGTCTGCTTTGTACAAACATAAGTACTCCATTAGAGATGAGTTGACACAATTGCCACTAGCTAGACACTGTAGAAAAAAAAACATTTAGTGTCTTAACTTTATGGTGATCGATGGGATACAAAAGACTAGGAGGGATGGGAATCGTGAGCTTTTACTAAGAAAAAGAGAGGTGCAGTGGATCCATTCTTTGGATACCCTGCACCATAAATGGTTAAACTCAGAACTGGACCTTTATCTTTTTGTATGACTATGTTATGTACTGTGAGTATGTTTGAACATCTAGGAGTGATCTCTCTTTCCCTGATTGGTAAAAAAAAAACGGCTTTGTATTCTTAGATTATGTGACAATACTTGGATGAATCTAGCACTGTGTGGGGGATTGACCTGTACGCTAAGCCACATCTTTGCTTTAAGAATAATTTGTTTAACCTATGACTAGCTTCATTAATGGTTTTATTGATTGGATAATTAATTCCAGACTTCTGATAAATGTATTTAAATGTGCACACTTGTGAGCTGAAGAAGTATTCACATCTGAAGAAGGGCATAATCATGATAGCCAGAAACTGTTTTTTTCTGAATACCTCTGATATTTTGTACTCTATAATGGTTGTATTAGATTGACCTTTTTGTCAATAAAATATTGTTATGTGCAGCAATTCTTTTGGACTTCTTTCTATATATTTGGTCTGTGGGATGGCCTGATTGCTTTACCCTAAAAGAGGACCCTGTGCTGTTCACCACACCTGCTCTGAATATCTGAATATATATATATATATATATATATACACACACACACACACACACACACAGTGTCTCACACACCCTCAAGTTTTTGTAAATATTTTAATATACCTTTTCATGTGAAAACACTGACAAAATGACCAGTGGCGGCCCGTCCATAGGGGGCGCCCGGGCGCCGCCCCCCCCCCTCCTTGCAGTTAAAAAAAAAACTAAAAAACAAAAAAAAAAAGTTCAAAAAAAAAAAAAAAAATGTATTTAAACATGTCCCTTTAAGGGCGCCATGTCCCTTTAAGGGCGCACAGTGCAGTATGCACCGCTCTATCACCAATAGATAGATTCATGCATTGCATGAATCTATCTATTGGTCACCTCTGCCGCCCCCTATTCAGGTGTCCGGCCCCTGATCGGGCGCCGGGCATCTGAATTACAGTGGGGGGGGGTGTTGCTGGAAGCGCCCCTATTAGAGCTGTAAGCTCTAATAGGGGACCCTATTAGAGCGGTGGGCTCTAATAGGCTTCCCTAAGTGTAAACAGCGGGCGCACGGCCGTGCGTTCGCTGATTACACAGTATTGTGTTAGAGAAGCGAATACATCGCTTCCCTAACACAGACCCGCCTCTGAGCCAATCAGGTTGCCAGGTCTGTTACCTGTCACCTGATTGGCTGAAGTCACAGGCGCTGTGATTGGACGCTAGGCGTCCAATCACCTAGCGTCCAATCACAGCAGAAGAAGACAGGAGGAGCGCGGGAGAAGACATCCGACGGAGACATCCGACGGAGACACCGCTCGTCGCCTGACGCCGTCACCAGCTGCACACCGGGACAAGGTAAGTGCAGAGGGCAGGCAGGGGGCACAGTGGCAGCACTTAAGGGCACAGTGGCAGAACTTGGGGCACAATGGAAGCACTTAAGGGGCACAATGGCAGCACTTAAGGGGCACAATAGCAGCACTTAAGGGGCACAATGGCAGCACTTAAGGGGCACAGTGGCAGAACTTAAGGGGCACAGTGGCAGCACTTAAGGGGCACAATGGCAGCACTTAAGGGGCACAATGGCAGAACTTGGGGCACAATGGCAGAACTTGTGGCAGAACTTGGGCACAATGGCAGCACTTAAGGGGCACAATGGCAGCACTTAAGGGGCACAATGGCAGCACTTAAGGGGCACAATGGCAGCACTTAAGGGGCACAATGGCAGCACTTGGGGCACAATGGCAGCACTTAAGGGGCACAGTGGCAGCACTTAAGGGGCACAATGGCAGCACTTAAGGGGCACAATGGCAGCACTTAAGGGGCACAATGGCAGAACTTGGGGCACAATGGCAGCACTTAAGGGGCACAGTGGCAGAACTTGGGGCACAGTGGCAGCGTTTGATGGGCACAGTGGCAGCGTTTGATGGGCACAGTGGCAGCGTTTGATGGGCACAGTGGCAGCGTTTGATGGCACAGTGAGGCTGTTTGTTTGCGCCCCCCCAAAAATTTTGAGCACCAGCCGCCACTGAAAATGACACTTTGCTACAATGTAAAGTAGTGAGTGTACAGCTTGTATAATAGTGTAAATTTGCTGTCCCCTCAAACTAACTAAACACACAGCCATTAATGTCTAATCCACTGGCAACAAAAGTGAGTACACTCCTAAGGGAAAATGTCCAAATTGGGCCAAAGGTGTTAATATTTTGTGTGGCCACCATTATTTTCCAGCACTGCCTTAACCCTCTTGGGGATGGAGTTCACCAGAGCTTCACAAGTTGCCACTGGAGTCCTCTTCCAGTCCTCCATGATGACATCACAAAGCTGGTGGATGTTAGAGAACTTGTGCTTCTCCACCTTCCATTTGAGGATGCCCCACAGTTAGTCAATAGGGTTTAGGTCTGGAGATATGCTTGGCCAGTCCATCACCTATACCCTCAGCTTCTTAGCAAGGCAGTGGTCATCTTGGAGATGTGTTTGGGATCGTTATCATGTTGGAATACTGCCCTGTGGCCCAGTCTCTGAAGGGAGGGGGTCATGCTCTGCTTCAGTATGTTACAGTACATGTTGGCATTCATGGTTCCCTCAATAAACTGTAGCTCCCCAGTGACGGCAGCACTCATGCAGCCCCAGACCATGACACTCCCACCACCATGCTTGACTGTAGGCAAGACACAATTGTCTTTGTACTTCTCCCCTGGTGGCCACCACACACTCTTGACACTATCTGAACCAAATAAGTTTATCTTGGTCTCATCAGACCACAGGACATGGTTCCAGTAATCCATGTTCTTAGTCTGCTTGTCTTCAGCAAAACAGTTTGCAGGCTTTCTTGTGCATCATCTGTAGAAGTGGCTTCCTTCTGGGACGACAGTCATGCAGACCAATTTGATGCAGTGTGCAGTGTATGGTCTTAGCACTGACAGGCTTACCCCCCACCCCATTCAACCTCTACAGCAATGCTGACAGCACTCATACATCTATTTCCCAAAGACAACCTCTGGATATGACGCTAAGCATGTGCACTCAACTTCTTTAGACGACCATGGCAAGGCCTGTTCTAAGTGGAACCTGTCCGGTTAAACCGCTGTATGGTCTTGGCCACCGTGCTGCAGCTCAGTTTCAGGGTCTTGGCAATCTTCTTATAGCCTAGGCCATCTTTATGTAGAGCAACAATTCTTTTTTTCAGATCCTCAGAATTATTTGCCATGAGGTGCCATGTTAAACTTCCAGTGACCAGTATGAGAGAGCGAGAGTGATAACACCAAATTTAACACACCTTCTCCCCATTCACACCTGAGACCTTGTAACACTAACGAGTCACATACACCGGGGAGGGAAAATGGCTAATTGGGCCAAATTTGGACATTTTCACTTAGGGGTGTACTCACTTTTGTTGCCAGTGGTTTAGACATTAATGGCTGTGTGTTGAGTTATTTTGAGGGGACAGCAAATTTACACTGCTATAAAAGCTGTACACTCACTACTTTACATTTTAGCAAAGTGTATTTCACATGAAAAGATATAATAAAATATTTACAAAAATGTGAGGGGTGTACTCACTTTTGTGAGATATTGTATATATATATATATATATATATATATATATATATATATATATCTTAAAGCTGATCTCCAGGGGGCCTTTAACCAAGGAAATCACTGATTTATTTGATAATACATAAAAAAACAATGGGCAGGCAAACCACCAAAACATTTCAGGTCATAATCCATTTTTATGGCTATAATGAATAATATAACATTTTACCATTATACGGCACATAGCTAAGTTCATGAGGATAAGATCATGCATTTTAATATGAACTGTGAAAATAAGGAGCTATTCATTACACATATCTAGTCATTTGCTTGATAGATTCAGACAGAAACTTTTAACTTTGGTCTCGTGAATTGCTCAGTGAATATGAAAAGATTTCTGAGAACTATGTTGAATAAACATTTAATAGACACAAGCTTGTGCACTCCTCCACAAAGAAACCAATCAATAAGACTCAACATGATCACAATTCTAGTTACATGATATTATTCATACTTTCATCTACCTGGTATGCAGAAAAAAGTAGGATTAGCCATAAACTCAATAGCAACCAAGCCTACTGTGCATGTCCTGAGTTTTAGAATAATCTGCTCTCGTGCTTAGTTGTATACAGTCTAAACTGTAAATATTTTACATTTTTTTTGTTTTCTAAAAGATAAAGAACTACAAAATAATCTACCAAAAAATATGTTTAAATCAAAAGAAAATTAATTTCAAATTCATCACCAAATCATGTTAGGAATCTATAAATTCCCAGGGTTTTTGTTTTGCAATTTTGTACCTGGTCACTGCAAATAACTGCTAAAAAAAATTGCACCCAGAGAAAAAAAAAATGTAATTGTAACATTATTGCCCATTCAAATGTTATGTTGCTTAATATTATACAATGACATTTCTCTACCATGTGTTGCCGAGTGTTATGATGGACTACAATGCAGATGAATTGCCTTAGAGCATCGGGCTCCCTTCCAAAATTAATGTTATGTGCATGATGGCCAGTCACAGTGATAACAAATGAAACACAGCTTGCATTTACATGTATAAGACTGCCCCTTCCTCCTCTGCCATTAATTCTTCCAATCCTTTTCCTTCCTCCTTTCTGAGTCCTCTCCCTGCAAAATCTGTGAGTAATACTGCTCCAACTTACCACAAACAAAAGGGGGCACTCTGAACAGAACAGGGGCAACACACTGACCACCAACGGACAGCAAGGTGTACAAAGAGCATATGGATTATAAAGAGAGCACAATGACCATCAATGTTATGAGGGAAAACACCACTGACTAATAATTTTATGACTGAAAATACCACTGAACAACAACAGTTATAGGACACCCACCACTGACAACATCATAAAGAGGCACTAACTCCTCACCACTAAAATCAACAAGCTGTTCTGCTCATTACATAATTCTGTTATGGTGCTGCATCACAATAAAAAGTACATGCAGCTTTTTTGGTGTCATTTGGTGAGGTACAGTGCATTAAGCCTACAACTAACCATTTTTTTGGGCAATTTCAAGAAACATATATAGTATATATATATATACTCTGCATCCAGTGTAGCCTATATCTACAGTGCATTCCTTGGTGTACTGTTTCTACTACACTGGTGGTGTACTGCTGGTACTACTCTAGTGGTGTACACACTACACAATACAGTGCAGCCATAGTACAGTTGCTACTACTTTTTCTGGTGGTGTACACAGTACACAATACTGTGCAACCATAGTGCAGTTGCTACTACTTTTCTGATGGTGTACACAGTACACAATATAGTGCAACTGTAGTGCAGTTTCTACTACTTTTCTGGTGGTGTACACAGTACACAATACAGTGCAACCGTAGTGCAGTTGCTACTACTTTTCTGGTGGTGTACACAGTACACACTACAGTGCAGCCATAGTGCAGTTGCTACTACTTTTCTGGTGGTGTACACAGTACACAATACAGTGCAGCCGTAGTACAGTTGCTACTACTGTTCTGGTGGTGTACACAATACAGTGCAACCGTAGTGCAGTTGCTACTACTTTTGTGGTGGTGTACACAGTACACAATACAGTACAGACCTAGTACAGTTGCTACTACCTTTCTGGTGGTGTACACAGTACACAATACAGTGCAGCCGTAGTGCAGTTGCTACTACCTTTCTGGTGGCATACACAGTACACAATGCAGTGCAACTATAGTGCAGTTGCTACTACTTTTCTGGTGCAGTACACAATACAGTGCAACTGTAGTGCAGTTGCTACTACTTTTCTGGTGCAGTACACAATACAGTGCAACCATAGTGCAGTTGCTAATACTGTTCTGGTGGTGTACACAGTACACAATACAGTGCAGCCATAGTACATTTGCTTCTACTGTTCTGGTGGTGTACACAGTACATAATACAGTGCAGCAGTAGTACAGTTGCTACTACTGTTCTGGTGGTGTACACAATACAGTGCAGCCGTAGTGCAGTTGGTACTACCTTTCTGGTGGCATACACAGTACACAATACAGTGCAACCATAGTGCAGTTGCTACTACTTTTCTGGTGCAGTATACAATGCAGTGCAACTGTAGTGCAGTTGCTACTACTTTTCTGGTGGTGTACACAGTACACAATATAGTGCAGCCATAGTACATTTGCTACTACTGTTCTGGTGGTGTACACAGTACACAATACAGTGCAGCCTTAGTGAAGTTGCTACTACTTTTCTGGTAGTGTACACAGTACACAATATAGTGTAGCCATAGTAAGCCATAGTACAGTTGCTACTACTTTTCTGGTGGTGTACACAGTACATAATACAGTGCAACCTTAGTGAAGTTGCTACTACCTTTCTGGTGGTGTACACAGTACACAATATAGTGCAGCCGTAGTACAGTTGCTACTACTGTTCTGATGGTATACACAGTACACAATACAGTGCAGCCGTAGTGCAGTTGCTACTACTTTTCTGGTGGTGTACACAGTACACAATACAGTGTAGTGTGGTGTTGCAAAACAAAATATACATCATGTTTGGAAGGCCACCAAGGAGAGGCAGATGTTAACAGGCCACTAAAAGAGGGCAAGCAGCCAACAGTGCTGTTCGTGGACATGGTGCATCCTCTGCAGGTGGCCGTGGTGCACGCTTGTCCTTTTTTTCTGCTGCTGGCCGTATTATTGAGCCAGAACATGCAGAAGAGTTGGTGGAGTGGATAATAAAGCCATCCTCATCCTCCTCATCCTCTGTCACCCAGGCTCAGAGTAGTTTGCCTTCCAATGTAGCTGCCAAAGCGGCCTATTCCACGACTCCATGTTCACAGTCACTCCTTCCGTAGCTCCACCATCATGCACGGAGGAGTCCCCCGAACTATTCGACTACAGTGTCGGGTACATGCTGCTGGAGGATGTGCAGTGATTGAAAGGCTCCGATGTTGGTTCCCAGGTTGAGGAAGGGAGTAATGTGAGCCTAGAGAGAGGGGGTGTCCAAAAAGGACAAGAAACTGGCAGTCATGTTCCCCCAGATTCAGCATACTGCCAAGTTTGCTCCAGTGATGAGGATGGAGGGGATGATGAGGTCACTGACTACTTGGGTGCCTGATAAAAGAGAGGAGGAGGAGGAGGCGGCACAACTCCAACTAGGCAGGATGTCCTCTAGTGGGCAGCTTAAGGGCAGCCACCCTACTGCATCACACCGCAGAACTCCACATGTGCAGGGCACTGCTGACTCCCCGCTGATTTTGAAAATGTCCTTGGTGTGGGCCTTTTTGTGTTTACAAAAGTTTTATTAGGATTTAACATGGAAATTACAGAGTGTACAAGCATCAAAAGAACATTCTGTATAGTTGTATGTAAAGATAAGTCAAGTGACATGTACATCTCTCATATTGACTGCGAACCAGGTAATTAAACGAGCAGTCAACCCAATAATTAGGGAGAAAAAAAAACATAAAAATAATATAAAGGAATATACGTAAAAGTAAATAAAAGGAAAATAAAGATAATAAGAGATTGAGAATTCTTGATGTATAAGCATAATACAGTACAAGCACAGGCTATACCATTTCATAGGACATTAGTTAAAGACTGTCCGGTTTAGCAACCTCTTTGCTTATCTTGTAAGTCATTCTTATGCCGCGTACACACGTGCAGACTTTTGCCGGCGGACTTAGTCCAGCGGACAATCCCGCCGGACTTTCCAGCTGGGTCCGCTGGACTTTCCGAGCGTGTGGACTTGCCCACACACGCACGGACTTCTCCGGCGGATTATCCGCCGGCCAAAAGTCCGCGGGACTTTTGAAAATGAACGGACTTGCCCACACACGGAGCAGTCCGTTCATTTAGAACGTAACTTCAGGTTACGTAGCTAGTGTAGGCAGTAAATGCCGCCGCGCTAGCTCCGTGACCTGGCATTGATTTAAAGGGGATCCCCACGCCAAAAAAATGGCGTGGGGGTTCCCCCCAAATCCATGTCAGACCCTCATCCGAGCACGCAGCCTGGCAGGCCAGGAAAGGGGACGAACGAGCGCCCCCCCCTCCTGAGCCGTACCAGGCCGCGTGCCTTCAACATGGGGGGTGCCCTGGGGAAAGGGGGGCTGTGCGGCCCCCCCACCCCAAAGCACCTTGTCCCCATGTTGATGAGGACAAGGGCCTCTTCCCGACAACCCTGGCCGTTGGTTGTCGAGGTCTGCGGGCGGGGGCTTATCGGAATCTGAGAGCCCCCTTTTATAAGGGGGCCCTCAGATCCCGGCCCCCCGCCCTATGTGAATGAGTATAGGGTACGATGTACCCCTACCCATTCACCTAAGGTGTAAAATGTAAAGTAAAAAAAACACCCCCCATGTTGAGGGCACGCGGCCTGGTACGGCTCAGGAGGGGGGGGGGGGCGCTCGTTCGTCCCCACCCCTTTTCTGGCCTGCCAGACTGCGTGCTCGATAAGGGTCTGACATGGATTTTGGGGGAACCCCCACGCCGTTTTTCGGCGTGGGGAGTCCCTTTAAATCCATGCCAGCTTACGGAGCTAGCGCGGCGGCATTTACTGCCTACGCTAGCTACGTAACCTGAAGTCACGTGCTAAATGAACGGACTTGCCGATGAGCGGCAAGTCCGTTCATTTCAAAAGTCCCGCGGACTTGCCTACTAACGGCGGGATTGTCCGCCGGACTGCCAAGTCCAGCGGATAATTTTAAAACCAAACTTAAAACTTTGGTCCGCCGGACTTTGGCGCCAAAAAGTCCGCCGGCGCCTACACACGAGGGGATTATCCGCTGGACTTCAGTCCAGAGGATAATCCCGCGGGATTGTCCCTTCGTGTGTACGCGGCCTTAGGAATCAGGTCCATCTGGGCGGTGGTTGTAGGGATCTAGGGGTTCTCATGTCCTGAGCTAAGTAGGTGGGCAGTCCATATGTTCCATTTACGGTTGAAAATATGCATGAAGTCCAGGAGAGTGTGGTGGATTTTTTCAATTAGTTTAATGGACTCCATACGAAGAAGCAACTGTGACCACGGTACTGAGCGGCCCTTCCAGTTCAGTGCGATTGCCCATTGAATGGCACTGAAGAGAGTATGAATTAGCTTCTGTTGTGGAGGGATAACTCCTGGGAGTTCTGCATATAATATGCACATTTGGTAAGATAGGGTAACAGAGACTCCTGTTATTTTGGTGATCAAATTGGTAGTTTTGTTTCAGATATCTTCTAATACTTTACAACTCCAGAACGTATGCAGGAGTGTGCCTCTGTCGCGACAACCTCTGCAGCATGTATTAGGAACCAGAGGAAACATCCTGTGCAGGCGGTCAAGGGTGTAATACCACAGAGTATGCAGTTTGAGAACCGTTTCCTTAATGGATATGGAGCGTGTGCATTTGTGCATATTATCAATCATGTCTTGCCAGTCTTCCACTGGGAACTCCTGAGCTGTCTGGTGTGGGCCTTTTTTGACACGTGTGCAGCAGATCAATCTGTTGCTGTTTGCAACCTATGTCTGAAGCGGATCAAGCGTGGCCAGAAAAGCAGCCGCTTGGGCAACCACATGCTTGACCATACATATGACGACCTCTCATGCAGTCCGTTGTCAATAGCACTTAAAATACCTACATCAAAGAAAAAGGTGGACTTCTCCTTGCTCCTCATCTGGGATCTACAACCCCACTATACATCCAGTCCTCTCAAAAACCTGCACTGAGAGGAATGAAGTTATAGCATTAGGTGTCCCAAGTACTTCCTTAACGCTCAAAGTCCCCTTTATCCATATAGTATTCCTGCGGGCCCACCAAATAAACAGAAAGAAGAGGAGGAGGAGGATTGTGTCAGAATGGACGTGGAGGATAACACTTAGTATCAGTCTTCAAGGTATGGTTTTCAGTCCCCAGAAACCCAAGGAGTTGTACATGGCTGAGAGGAGGTTGTTACAGATCATGTGATCCTTAGTGACCCAGAGGACTCAGCATCGAATGCCTCTGTAACCATACGCTGCATGGCCTCCCTGATTCTGCAAAGCCTGCTAAAGGACCCTACGATTTGTGGTATCAAGGAGAGGGATCATTACTTGCTGGCAACCCTTCTTGATCCACGTTACAAGGGTAAGGTTGCAGAACTCATTGTGCCTTCGCAGAGGGAACAGAGGATGAATCATCTTCAGGAGGCTTTCCTGGTGCTGGACAAAAGAAGGTGGCTGGCTGACCGTTGCTTTTAGACAATTTTTCAGTCCTCAGCACCAAGGTCTGATTGGTTCAAGCAACCATCGCCAGCGCTTGCATTACATGGTGCAGGAATATCTAGGGGCAAGAGCAGACTTGGAGACCTTTCCAACAGACCATCCACTGGGTTACTGGGTCTTGAGAATGGACCACTGGCCAGAACTTGCTCAATATGCAATTGAGCTACTGGCCTGTCCTGCATCCAGCGTTCTTTCTGAATGCATATTCAGTGCTGCTGGAGGGTTTGTAACAGATAATGGAGTCCGCAGACTCCATTGATAGGCTCACATTCATAAAAATGAATCAGTCTTGGATAAGTAGCAGCTATCAAGCACCTGATACTGATGTAACTGATTGATTTGTGACTATCCTATTCTTCTTCAATTTTGATGATGCTAGCTTCCAACAATATTTTTTGTTTAGAGCACCCCCACCACTGCCTAAGGCCCAATTTTTCTGCCCCTGTTTAACAGGGGCATGTAATTACAATTTGTGATCTAATATTTCACAGCAGGGCCCGTTCCTGCGCCCACCAAGAGTAACTGTGAGGGCTTACAGTGTTGTGGCAGCACCACCACCAAAGGCCCAATTTGTCTGCCCCTGTTTACCAGGGGCATTTAATTACAATTTGTGATCTAATATTTTACAACAGGGCCTGTTCCTGCACCCAGCAATAGTAACTTTGAGGGGTTACAGTGTTGTGGCACCACCACCACCCAAGGCCCAACTTTTCTGCCCCTGTTTAACCACTTGCCGACGGGCTCGCGTCAATATAAGTCGGCAATGTGGTTCTTTCCCGCAAATTGCCTTATGGACATGTCTGTACCGCTAAGGGCGACAGCAGGCGCGTGTGCACCCACTGCACAGCAGGCAACCTGATGCGTGTGGTTGGCGGGGTGTGATCACTGCTGTGCCACGCGTGATTGAGTGCATGAAAACAGGAACAGGGATTTGTGTGTGTAAACACACACAAATTTCTGTTCTGTCAGGAGAGAAGAGACATATCATTGTTCCTACTAAGTAGAAAAAAAAATATGTCTCTTCCTCTAGTCAGTCCTATCCCCCACAGTTAGAACACACCCAGGGAACACACATTTAACCTCTTGATCGCCCCCTAGTGTTAACCATTCCCTGCCAGTGCAATTTACACAGTATTTGCGCAAACCAATCAATATACGCTTATTGGCATTTTTTTTAGTGGCCAGGGGTCCCATTTCTTCTCAAAGGCCGGCATGGAGTCCATAAGTGTGTGATGAATGCGTTCCATCAGTTTTATAGAGTCCATGCGGTAAATGACTTGCGGCCAGGGTACTACCGCCTTCCGCCAGTTCATAGCTATGGCCCAGTGCGCTGCGCTGAATAGTGTGTGTATTAATTTCTGTTCTGCGGGCAGGGTTCCCGGGATGTCGTCAAAAAGAATGCATATACGAGCTGTGAGGGCAATGTCATTGGCAGTGATCTGCTGTATCTTTTCCGAAACTTTCCTCCAAAGGGGGTCCAAGTGTTTACAGCTCCAGAAGGTGTGGAGGAGAGAGCCCTCCTCTCCACAGCCCCTGAAGCACCTGTCTGAGACCAGAGGGAACATCCTATTTAGTTTGAACGGGGTGTAGTACCATCTAGTATGTAATTTAACCACTGTCTCCTTTACAGCAATTGAGCGCGTACATTTATGCATATTACCTATCATGTCACACCATTCATCCGATGTGATATTCAGTGCTAGGTCCGTCTCCCAAGCTAACATGGCCTGTGATTTAGGCTCTGAATTGAAGTCGTTAAGGTGACAGTAGATTGCCGATATCACCCCTCCACCCCTGGACCCCTCAGGACAAAGTGCCTCAAATGCAGTTTTAGGGGCTGCTCTCCACTGCGCTATTGAGTTCTGGAAATAGTGGCGAATCTGTAAGTATTTGTAGAACTCTGAATGGGGGATACCCCAATTCTGGTTCAAGTCCTCAAAGGAACGGAAGTTCCTCCCCTGACATAGAGAGCGTAGGGTTACCAGGCCCCGAGAGGACCAGTGTGCAAAATTAGATTCCGTCCCAAAGGCCCCCGGAAAGCCAGGGTCCCCCAGGAAGGAAGATAGAGGAGCTGGTTTAGAGGACAGACCAAACTTATCCCCATACAGGGTCCAGAGGTAGAGAGACTGCCCCACCACCCCATTAAGAGCTGCGATATCTCTTTGGTTTGATTGGGCAGACCATAGAATCCCTGGGAGGTAGTATGGTTTAATCGAGTCTTGCTCAAAGCGTATCCAGGGGGTACAAGGGGATGGGAAATGCCATTGGGCATGCTGGACCAATCTTGCCGCCAGGAAGTACTTCCACAAGTCGGGGCAGCTCAAACCCCCCCCAGCCCTGGTTCTATACATCATGTGTCTGCTAAGTCTGGGTCTCTTATCTTTCCAAATGAATTTCATCAGTTCCGACTGCAAGTGCCCAATTGTGGCTCGGGGCACGTACAGTGGGAGGGCCCTAAAATAAAACAACAGTTTCGGGAGGATAGACATCTTGACTGCCTGAATACGGCCTAAAAATGAGATATGGTATGGGGCCCATTGGTTTAACAAGCTTTTGATTGTGGTAAAGACCTGTGGGTAGTTTTGTGCATAAATCATCTTAAGGGTGGGGGCCAGTTTTACTCCTAGGTATTGTAAGGATTGAGGGGACCAGGAGAAATTAAAACTACTCTTCAAGGATGTCACCAGCCGGTGCGGTAAATTAATAGGCATGGCTACACACTTGGATGGGTTCACCCCCAGGCCAGATTCCAGTTGAAACTCCTCCAAGGCCACTAAAAGGTTGGGGAGGGAGGTTAGGGGGTCAGTCAAGAAGAGCAGGACATCATCTGCGTAAAGGCTTAATTTGTATGAGGATGCGCATTTTTCATACCCTTTTATGTTGGGATTGGAGGCTATATATCTAGACAGGGGTTCAATCGCTAAAGCGAACAATAAGGGGGACAGAGGACAGCCCTGTCTAGTGCCTCGTCCAAGGGTAAAGTAATCTGAGGAGCAACCTGGGAGTTTTATACACGTCTGGGGGTTATTATATAGAGCATGGAAACCATTAACAAAACTACCAACGATTCCAAATCTGTGTAGAATTTTGTCTAGGTAGGGCCATAGGACACTGTCAAAGGCTTTATTAATGTCAAGGCTAAGCATAAGGACTTTTCTTGAGTGAAGGTTGGCGTCCTGGATAATGTTGGTGGCTAGGCGAATGTTGTCCGTTATCTGTCTTGTTGGGATGAATCCTGTCTGGTCTGGGGAGATTAGGGATGTGATATTGGTCGCTAGTCTGTCCGCTAAAATACGGCTAAATATCTTTAGGTCATTATTAATGACCGAAATGGGCCTAAAGTTTTGGGGGAGGGTATGATCCTTCCCTGGTTTAGGTATTAGGGACATATTGGCCATCAGCATGTCCTTTGGGAAGGGTTCACCAGAGAGGACCTTGTTATATAGTTTGGTCAGTCTAGGAGCCAGTAAGTCAGCAAATTTTTTATAGTACATGGCTGAGAAGCCGTCTGGGCCGGGGGTCTTTGCAGTTTTAAGAGAGGAAATAACGGTTTTTACTTCCTCCTCAGTACAGGGGGCATTTAAAGACTCTAATTGATCCGCTGTCAATTTCGGTAACCAGGTTGATTCTAGCCATGTTGAGGGCCTAAGGGGGGCGGGCGGGCTAGGAGCCTCCATAAGGGGGCATTTTTTTAACCAAAAATATGTGGAAGAATATACATTGGCCTAAACTGAGGAAGAAATTTGTTTTTTAAAAACATTTTGGGGATATTTATTATAGAAAAAAGTAAAAAATATTGTTATTTTTTCAAAATTGTCGCTTTTTTTTGTTTATAGTGCAAAAAATAAAAAACGCAGAGGTTATCAAATACCACCAAATGAAAGCTCTATTTGTGGGGAAAAAAAATACTTCAATTTTGTTTGGGTACAGCGTCGCACGACCGTGCAATTGTCAGTTAAAGCAACACAGTGCCGTATCTCAAAAAATGGCCTGGTCATTAAGCAAACAAATCTTCCGGTCTGTAAGTGGTTAACAGGAGCATGTAATTACAATTTTTGATCTAATATTTCACAGCAGGGCCGTTGCTGGGCCAACAAGAGTAACTGTGAGGGCTTACAGTGTTGTGGCACCACCACCACTCAAGGCCCAATTTTTCTGTCCCTGTTTAACAGGGGCATGTAATAAATTTTTTGATATGATATTTCACAGCAGGGCCCGTTCCTGCATTCACCAAGAGTAACTGTGAGGGCTTACAGTGTTGTGGCACCACCACCACAGGCCCATTTTTCTGCCCCTGTTTAACAGGGGCATGTAATAATTTTTTTGATATGATATTTCACAGCAGGGCCCGTTCCTGTGTCCACTAAGAGTAACTGTGAGGGCTTACAGTGTTGTGCACCACCACTGCTAAAGGCCCAGTTGTTCTGCCCCTGTTAAATTTTTTGTAATTGTAATTACAATTTTTGATATAGTATTTCATATCAGGGCCCGTTCCTGTATTAGGGCAGTCTGTATAGTATATATACTTCTGCTCAGAGTATATAGTGCCTGCCCCCCCCCCCCCCAGCATTTTTTCTTTAATTTGGGTTCGGGGTTCCCCTTAATATCCATACCAGACCCAAAGAGCCTGATAATGGGCTGGGGGGGGGGGCATGCCGTTTTTCGCAATGATTTTCATGTACATTGCCGGGACCTGACAACACATTACAGCCGCAAGCAGTTTTAAATGACTTTTTTCCTTTAGAAATTTAATTTTGCTGTGCTATTGTTCTAAACACGGAAAAAAATGTGCCACTTTACAGGCATACTATAGACACCCCCCAGGCACGATATTTAAAAGAATATTTGATTTTTATTGTTTCACATTAAGCACTCTTAAAATCACTGCTCCCGAAAAAACTTCAGTTTTTAAAACTTTTTTTTGCATTGATACATGTCCCCTGGGGCAGGACCCAGGTCCCCAAACACTTTTTATGGCAATAACTTGCATATTTTTTTTTTTTATATATTCTTTATTTTCATATTTTAAATATATTACACGTGAGTTAAACTTTTACAATCATTTCACATCATAATACATCCTTCGGATCTACCCTCCTATACCCTGTCCCACCCTCTTTCCCGCTCCCCTAAGTGACAAAAAAAAATATATATACAAAAAGGGGGGAAGGCCTACCCCATCTCGCTCTCGCTCGCTTCCTGCTATTCCCTTCAGACATCTTTTTCCAGCAGGTATCTGTCTGTTTTCCTGAACTCTCTCCATTGTTTCCATTTCTTTCGGTGTTTCCCCTCTGTGTCTTCTAACTTATGAATCGACTCTTCTAAAGTGCATATCTGCTTCACTCTCTCTATCCATGCTTTCATAGATGGGGCATTAGGACATTTCCACCTACGGGGGATCAGGGCCTTCGCTGCATTCAATAAGTAGGGAGTTAAAGTGGTCCGGTACTGACCCACTCCCATCTCTGTATCGTTAAACAAGCACACCCATGGTTGTTTATTGACCCTTTCCCCCGTTATCTGGACAATTAATTCTATTACTTGATCCCAAAAATTTTGTATTTTGGGACACTCCCACCACATGTGTGGGAACGTTCCAACTACCGAACACCCTCTCCAGCATGTTGGGGAGTTGTCTTCGCTATATACATTTGCTCTCTGTGGGGTTACGTACCACCTCACTAAGAGTTTGTATGACATTTCCATTGTTTGCGTGTCTTTTGCTGTCGAATGTACTAGCCTTAATATCTTTTCCCTGTGTTCATCACTTCTTAGCGGGCCTATCTCCTTTTCCCACTTTTCTAGGTAAGCTGGATACTCGTGGTCTGCCTCTCGCAACAATATTTTGTATATTTTTGATGTCCTTTGCTCTAAGCTTTGTGGTGACTCCAGTAATTTCTCTAAGGGTCTCATGTGATTCTTCCCTCGTAATGGCCGTGGCAAACTCCCCACGAAGTGTTGTAATTGAGTGTATCTCCATCTGTCTAGTGTTTTCTGTCCCCATTCCCGTGTGATTTCGCTATATGTGTACAATCTATTTCCTTCCATCACATCTTGCAATCTCAGATTATCATTATTGGCCCACCTACTGAAATATAAGTGCTCCTCATTCCCGGGTGGGAAGAAGTTTGTGTCTAATAGTGAAATTAATGGTGAATTATAGTCCCATTTGTGCCTCTTCTGTATTACATCCCAAACCTTTAGTGAATTTTTTTTAAGTAAATTTGTGTTTGGTCCTAACTCTCGACATTGTGGCGGTATCCATACCATTTTCCCTGTGTTTGTTCGACTTAAACTCATTTCTAACTTAACGCAACTCTTATCCTCCTTATTGTGCACCCAATCTATTACTCTCGAGATCACGATAGCTTCATAGTATTTTTTAAAGTCTGGTGCTGCTAGGCCCCCTCTGTCTTTTTCTCTCGTCATTATATTAAACGCAATTCGCGCCCGTTTTCGTGCCCAGATGAATTTTATTATCATAGATTTTAATTATCTGAAGTAACTTTGTGGGATAGAGATTGGAATCATCTGACAAGTATAGATAAATACCGGTAAGATAAACATTTTCCTGTCCATGATAGTGCTTTATATTGCATCCTATTTAATTGCTCTTTAATTTTATTTAAAAGGGGAGTGTAGTTGCTTTCAAAAAGGTCGCCCACTTGAGCTGTTAAATTTATTCCGAGATATCCCAGTTCTTACTTGCACCACTTAAATGGTAATTTAGCTTGAATAGCGCTCTGCTCTTCTATTGATAGGTTTAAGTTTAATATCTCCCCGATTTTGTCATATTTACTTTCAAATTTGACAACTTGCCATACCGTTTTAACTCCTCCAGCACCATGGGTATTGATATCCTCGGTCTGGAGATGTAGAGAAGCACGTCATCCGCATATGCAGATGCCTTGTGCTCCCCCTCTCCTGCCCTGATTCCTTGGATATCTTGATTTTTGCGTATTGCTACTAATAGGGGTTCTAACGTTATTATAAATAGTAGTGGGGAGAGTGGGCAACCCTGTCTTGTCCCGTTGAACAATTCAATAACTTGCATATAAGCCTTTACAATTAGCACTTTTGATTTTTCATGTTCGAGTCCCATAGACTTTAACAGTGTTCACGTGTTCGAACAAACTTTTTGCATGTTCACGTGTTCTGCTGCGAACCGAACCGGGGGGTGTTCAGCTCATCCCTACCTGTTACCACATTTGCACACCCACTCCACCTACTTCATCACACCAATCTAGCCCTGTCCCTTCTACAAAATCACCACTTACATTACTGGTCTCTGGTCTGGTGAGAAGAGAGCAGTGGCCTTCTACAAGCCATGCCCATAAACTGCATGTCTATAGACACATGCAGCCTAGCTCCATAGTGCATAACCACAGGTAGCCCTCTACACCCTGCTTGTTGTGGAGGCAAACATAGTGGAGAGGCAGACAGTGCAGGAGAAGAAGTGTAGAGGAGGATTTGGGACTGCTGTGTGTAAGCATTGCAATTCTGAATTACTCTTAACTTACAGTAACAAAAATCCAATATAAAAAATAAAAATGAAATGGCTTCTAAGACCAATAAAAATTATTAATATTATATTAAAAGTGGATGTAAACCCACTCTCATCCTTTCTAAACTACTGCAATATTGGTTATCTAGAAGGATATACATGCCTGCTGCATGTATACTTATCTGTCAAATGTCTCCCCTCTGTCTGCTATGAGACCCAAAAGACTGCAGATTTTGGGGGTGGGTCTGTTTTCCAGGGCTCAGTGGGTGGAGTCGTGATGTCACTAGACTTCCCGCCCACCTCTACACTCCCCTTATCAGCATGCATTTTCTCCTATGTATTTCTTACACTGAACTTCTGCTATGATCACTAACATGCAGTCAAAACCCAGAAAAGTCCCCACATGACTTCAGCATGCCAAATCATGCTGAGGTGTGGAACAGCCAATCCTTGCAGAGCTTCTGAAGAAAGGCGTGGGGTGAGAATTAAAAAATAATGCATGTCTTAGGCTAGTGCACGAGATATGTAAATCACCTGTCAATCACAGCAAGGGGGAAGAACGGACAAAGTTTTCACAGTTTGTCCGTTTTATTTCACTGAAAAAAGATATGAGGATTGCTCAGAACTGGATTAACTCTCCGTGGCAAGACTGGGCACAGCTGATCTGAAAATTTGGGGATTTACATCCACTTTTAGGTTAAAAATATGTTTAATAATTTTTGAGGAGAAAAATTACAATAAAAAGCACATGTAATGTACAGGAGTAAGAAATACGTTTGATCCACCAGTGTCCAAGAACATCAACAAATTTGAATTAATAACATAAGGCAACACAAGAGAATAGATCTTTAGCCCTGTATGCAACCATTGTCAACCAAAAAATATAATTATTGAAGAAAAAGAATAGAGCACAAAGATGTCATGTTAGACAGGCATGGAACAATAAAGGGCCACTGTTCCAAAATGGGAATGCACATGGAAGATATTGTGGATTGAGTTAGAAAAAAGATGGATAGAAGCCTGGAAAAAAGAGAAAGAGGTAGGGGATACTAGAGACGTAAGAAGGAAGTGTAGTTAAGGTTAGCGGAAAGCGAAAAGGGGATTTACATCCACTTTTATGTTAAAAATATGTTTAATAATTTTTGAGGAGAAAAATTACAATAAAAAGCACATGTAATGTACAGGAGTAAGAAATACGTTTGATCCACCAGTGTCCAAGAACATCAACAAATTTGAATTAATAACATAAGGCAACACAAGAGAAAAGATCTTTAGCCCTGTATGCAACCATTGTCAACCAAAAAATATAATTATTGAAGAAAAAGAATAGAGCACAAAGATGTCATGTTAGACAGGCATGGAACAATAAAGGGCCACTGTTCCAAAATGGGAATGCACATGGAAGATATTGTGGATTGAGTTAGAAAAAAGATGGATAGAAGCCTGGAAAAAAGAGAAAGAGGTAGGGGATACTAGAGACGTAAGAAGGAAGTGTAGTTAAGGTTAGCGGAAACTTAGGTGGATTTAGGAGAAAATAAGATCCAATAGGGGGGAATGTAGGGCGAAGGGAGTAAGGTCACCTATTAGTGTCATGGTGTGCACAATCCACATTTCAGGGCCTCAGATGAATAATATGAGATCCAAACAGTCCATTGAGAAACAAATTTATCGACAGTGTCCTGGTCAAATGCTAATAGTTTTAAAAAGTATAGTCGTTATGTAATTTACAAAATTGGCCCAGTTACCTAAGGAAGGTGAATGGGAGGTTCTCGAAAGAGTGTGGATTAATTGTCTACCAGTGGCAAGAAAGTGTCTGAGGAGTTTTTTTTTTGTTTTCTTTTTGTACCTTCACCGAGCCCGGGAGAATGGATAACAAAGAAACTGGCAGGGAAGTGGAAAGTGACTCACCATAGAGTTCATTATAGATTTCAAAGATGTCAAGCCAAAAAAAAATTAAAATTACAATCTCACCAGATGTGGATGTTGGTGCCTTTTGGATCGCCACATCTCTAACAGGAGTCTGAGACCTGTGAGAAAATTCAGTGTAAAGAAACAGGATCTTTGTACCATTTAGTGAGTATTTTGTAGTTTGTTTCTTGAACACACCAAGAAATAGAAACTTTATGAGTAAGTGATGTCAAAACCCAGGTCCCTTCCCCAGGCTGTCATGTAGGCATGAGGACAATACTGTATATTGTTTTAGTTTTTAATTAAAAAAGCCCCACCATGATAGTGTGACTTTATCACCACCCACAATGTCACACAGTAGGGCCATCAAAATTGTTTTAAATATTGATGAAGCAACTACTAGCTTCCTGACATAGGCTCACTGATTACAGCTGTCAGGTTTCTGTAATGGTGAGCCCTTGTAGAACACCAACCCAGGGTTCCACAGGGCACAGAGTATAAGCCCCAG
Organism: Lithobates sylvaticus; assembly: GCA_028564925.1. Taxonomy (NCBI): domain Eukaryota; kingdom Metazoa; phylum Chordata; class Amphibia; order Anura; family Ranidae; genus Lithobates; species Lithobates sylvaticus. Next base: position 339,937,767 of record CM053030.1, on the reverse strand, counting down.
CCTGCTTTTTCATCAGGGCCCCTGATGGTGGAGATAGACTTGCAGCAAGCTGGAATCAGGTTGCGGCCCCCAGGCTAATGATATTGAGACCACTTATGTATGCAGAGTATATATGGCATGAGACAGAAGAGGATCTGGGAAACAAGCTGAGGCCAAGGCAGGTGGCAGACAAGCACAAATGGAAGACAAAGCTGGGGTTGGTACACAGGAAGTCAGACACTGAATACACAAAACACTAGACAAACAGGAGCTCAGGGAACTATGAAATTGCTATGACAACACTGGCTGCACTGAGCATGTGTTATATAGGGAAGCAAACTGGGAGGTGGGCCAGGAAGTGATGGAAGGGAAAGGAAATATAAACGCACACAATAGCAAGCAACACCCATAGATGAGCACAGAAGCCAAACAATACATGTAGAAGCAATCAGATTTCTAGGAGAAGCACTGCAGCAAGGTGGTAAGAATTACACAGGCAGGAAAACTGCAGGCTAAATCATGAAAACAGCTGCTCTTCAGTATAAAAGATGACTGATGCATTTGCAATTGTCACAGCAATTAAGCTAAGAAGGGTATCGGAAGAGCGACACCAGTTCTTTAAACCATTACAGCTACAACTCCTCAATAAAGGGGTTAAAATAGAACTGACCAAGAATACATTTGTTCAAGAATACCCAAATATTCCAGCATTACACGACATTACAGCATCAGCTACATGCTACTCCATGGCCTTTTGGAGCACAAAAGAGTCCTACTGTATGTCTTCGTGGTGTTCAGATTTTCAATACACATACACACCTAAGTTATGTAGTATAAATAGTCTGAATATGTTGCAATTTTCAAATTATGCATTTACTGCCTTGTATTCTCATAAGTTTTTGAGTATCCTGCTGTTGTTTTCTTTACATTTGTTGGTTCTTGCTTCAAAATGCAATTTGAAAGTTTAATTTTGTTAAAACATTTTGGTGGAAAAATAAAGCCATGCAAACCAAATCATTTGGGCATTTGTGCTCAATTTCATTTGACATTGTCTAAAGTATATGCGTGTTGTTAAGTGAGATGAGTAGCTATACTTAATACCTCATCCTATCTCCACTGCTCCTCTCTTCACAGATCAGAAAGAAATTTGCACTTGTTGCCATAACAACGGGCATTTTTTAGTGTAGCAACGTATGAAACCCTGTGGCCGTATTCTTTCTCAAGATGTGAGTAGAAATAAGTGTTAATATGTCCCCTGGTTTATCAGGCAGAACAGGACAGCCACTACGAATATTTGAAAAGGTAACTTAAGGGAAGCCATTCATAAAATAGCACGGCACATAAAGCATTAAACAACCATACAATACAAACTTTAGGAACAATTTGCTCTTTTAATGTTTGACATCAGCATCTGAGTATACAGTATATACTGTATATGTATAGAATATATATACAGGCCTATATATACAGACAGTGGGGGTTATTTACTGAAGGTAAATCCACTTTGCACTGCAAGTGCACTTGAAAGTGAAGTCACTGTAGATCCGAGGGGGACATGCAAGGAAAATAAAAAAACAGCATTTTAGCTTGCACATGATTGGATGATAAAATCAGCAGAGCTTCCACTCATTTCAGATCTACCCCTTAGATTTAGAGCGACTGCACTTCCAAGGGCACTTTCCTTGTCAAAAAGATTGTATTGAACATACAATAGAGTATTTGACAATAGGTTAAGTACATAATATACAACAGAAGTAATGAAGCTCAGAGTTATATATTCAATACAATGTAAATTATATATTCAACTATAATTACTACTATAACAATAACGCATATTAATAGTATGGTTTATTAGAGGAATTATCTTCTGAAGTAGGAAAGAGCTTCAAAATCATAATAGGAATAGATAGAGAAGAAAGTAAAGATAGGAAGAGAAGAAACTAGGAAGGGAAGAAGAGAGGTCCGCAGGGCCGAGTCGAGGGCTGCCATATCACTCAGAATACATATACTGTAATCACGTACCCATCGGGTCAGCTACCATTTTAATAGAACTTCTCTGTTAAAATTTGATGGTAAATTATTTTTTATCCACGGATGCCATACTTTTTCAAATTTAATAAGTGTGTCAGCTTCAAGAGCTGCCATTTTGGCTTGCGTCATAGTGTTGTTCATCCTATTCTCTACCTCATCCACAATCAATGAAGGGGATTTCCAGGCTCTTGCAAGTGTTTATTTTGCTGCAGTAAATAAATTAACAATTAATTTAAATTGGGTATGTGTTAGAAATTCTGGCTTTCGATTGATGAGAGCCATTGAGGGATCTGGGGTAATCCTAATGCTATAGTAAAGATCTCATTCCAATAAATTTGAGCTTTGGGACATGACCACCAAATGTGGAAATGTATTCCTAACTCAGCGCATCCACGGTAACAATCTGATGAGTAGTTATGCACATATTTCGCTATTCTAGCCGGTACAAGGTACCATCTTATTAGTACTTTATAATTAGCCTCTACCGCTAATATATTGGGAGAGGCTGTTTTGGTTGTTAACCAGACTTGATTCCATTCTGTGGTTTCCAGTGTTTGTTCTAAGTCCACCTCCCATTTCTGGACATAAGCTGGTTTCACTGTTTCAGGTTTAGCTAACAATTGAACATATAAGGTCGAGATTATGCCCCTAGCATGAGGGTCGTTTTTACAATATTTTTCAAAGTTAGTTAAATTAGTTAGTGAACTATCTGTGGTTAAAAGAGGCATAAATACATTTTTGATCTGGAGGTACCTAAATAGTTCTGATTGCGGTATTCCATAATTATCATAGAGGGTTGGGAAAGGGATAAAAGACGAGGAATTCACAAATTTGTGCATCTGCAGCATATCACACTAGCCCCTACTCTGAAAGATCTAGGAGATACCCATGCTGGGTTTTTGTAAAAAGATAGTAGAGGATTATGTAATGATTGCAACTGATTTCAGAATTTGTATCTGTCCCATAGGGAAACAAAATGTTTTGTAATTGGATTACGCAACCCTCTACGATTTCTCGTGAGCGCCAAATCAGGTTTGCCATTGACAACCAAGTGCACTTTCAAGTGCACTTGCAGTGCAAAGTGGATTTGCCTTTCGTAAATAACCCCCAGTGTGTTTTCAACAGGGAATGTTTTTTTTTATAATTTGACTGATATGTTTAATACTATGTAAAGTAATATAGTGCAGCACTAAAGTAACATCATCAAATAAGTAAGAAAATTTTATTTAAAAGTTCATAAAAAAGTTCATAAGCAATCATTAGAATATGCAAATCCATTTCCCAATAAAGTGACAATGTGCATTCATGAAAATTAGAAACTCGGTGCCAAAAAGTGTGACCTCTACCATAAGACTGTCAGAACTGGGGGGCCTGACTTCCGCCGCCGATGCGGCCGGATGTGACGGTCGGACGCGGCGTTCGGATGTGAACAGCGGGAGGTTTGAGATCAGCCTGAGTCTCCGACAGTATACTGAACAGTCCCTGCTACCGAGACCCTAAGCCCGCGAAAACGAACGCTTGGTGGTGCCCGAGTCTCCTATGGAACCCTGATCGGCTTTTGCTACCGAGACTTTAAACCCGTGAAAACGATCGCTTGGTGCGATGAGCAATAGTAAGCAGTCGGCGGCCGATCGTCTTAAAGAATTTGCTCGAACGGATAAGCAAGACGGCGGACGTAGCCCCCCACAGACACGGAGCGGTGGACCATCAGCGCTGGAAACCCAGAAGCTTAACACGCCCCAGCCGCAGTCCGGGAAAGCAGCGGAAAAACAGGAGAAACATCCCAAACTGACCCTGGAACAGATGAACTCCCAGATAATGGAGGCCATCCACTCGAGTAATACAGCCTTAACAGGTAAAATGGATGAGATTATAAATGATATAGGACTGATCAGGCATGATATGCAGAGTATAAGAGAGAGAATGATGGAAGTGGAAAATAGGACTGCTTTATTGGAAGATACTGTTACCCCTATGCCTAAAAAGATAGCTACGATAGAAAAACAGATTACCCTGTGGCATCAAAAATCTGATGATTTTGAGAACCGTATGCGCCGCAATAATCTAAGAATAGTCGGTTTACCAGAAAAGGCAGAAGGGTTTAATCCTGGTGACTTTATAGAAAAATGGCTGAAAAATGTATTCCCAGATATGGAGGTATCAGCAGCATACGCAGTGGAGAGAGCGCATAGGGTCCCGGCAGTAACACCTAAACCAGGGTTTCCCCCTAGACCCCTGTTGGCACGACTACTAAACTGCAGAGACAGAGACACAATTCTGCGGAAAGCAAGACAAAAAGGAGAGATTCGCTATGAAAATAGCAAAATATCAATATTTCCAGACTTCTCTCTGGAGCTGCAAAAACAACGGGCAACATTTTATGAAATAAAACGAAAAATGAGAGAGGCAGGAATTGAATATTCTATGGCATACCCAGCACGATTGAGAGTGGAGGAAGGGGGAAAGACTTTGTTTTTCAGCACACCTGAACAAGCTAAAGACTGGCTGGGAATAATCAAGCCTATGCCTCGATAGGAGAAACAGAGAAGCCCTGAAAGGATAAGAGACACCAAGAAGATCGGGACTTTGGGGGGGGGGGCGGAGGAGGGGGGATGAGAAGGACACTCTCCCTACTTTATATTTGCCTTTTAGTTCCCTTTTTTTTTTCTTCTTTCCTTAGGTTAAAGGAAGAAGTTTTAATAATCTATTGATTTGGTTTTCCTTTTTTTTTTTTTTGGTGTGTTTTGCTTTTTTTTTTTTTTTCTCTCTTCTTTTTTTTCTTGTACTTTGCCTTTTTTTTCTTTTTTTTTCCCCCTTCCTTTTTTTTTTTTTTTCTTTTTTTTTGAGGGGAGAAATGGGTAAAGGTAAAATGTAAATGTTTATTTGTGTGTTTATTTGATAGGGGAGGGGGAGGGATGGGGAGGAGGGGGGGTAAATGGAGGGTGATGGGGTGTGTATAAATAGGAAAATGGAGCTAAAATCACAGTGAAACACATTGAAATAAGCACTAGTTATAAAGGGAAGAGAGGGAAGAGAGAGAGGAAATCTTTCTCTTTTTTTTTTTTTTTTTCTTCAACAACACAATAATAAGGGAAGGCTAGGGTAAGGTAAAGAGACACATTATAAACACTATAATCACAAATAAATGGGGGAAGGGGGGGGGATGGGGAGTGAGTAGATGAGACAATAGAGTGGTGCACAAGGAAGGAGGAAGGGAAGGGTAGAGGGAAGGAAGTGGAGGAAAAGAGAGAACAAGAAAAGTATTTTTTTATATATTTTTTTTTTGTTTTTTGCTGTGCGGTGTTCCCTTTTTTTTTTTTTTAAAGGGAGGGAGAGGGTGAAAGGGGGGGATGTCTCCTCCTCCCCCCTCCTTGGCGGTTCCCCCCTCGCCCCTCATATTCCCGATTAGGCGGGAAAAGGGTAGGAGCAGACAGGCTGAAATCGAAATAAATTACCTATATAAGAGCAAAAATGCAATATGTTAGTAATGCCCTAAAAAAAATTATATGGATGAATGGAATGGAATGGATGAATGAGAGGAGAGAGGTAGAAAAGAGAATGGTCACGGAAAGGAAAAAGGGACATAGGATTTTTTTTTCCTCTTCTTTTATTTTTCGGGGGAATAATGGCTAAAATAAAATACAATAAATATGAGTAATCAGCACACATTTCTGTCATGGAATGTGAGAGATATGGGAACGCAATTAAAACAAACACAGGTTTTTTCAGAAATTAGTGCAGGCAAAGATCATTTGTATCCAAGAAACACATATGACTAAAGAGAGATTGAAGTATCTAGAAAAACCTTGGATACAATGGTCAAGCCACTCATGTCATACTACATACTCAAGAGGGGTTTCTCTTCTGGTCCACCGAGGGGTAACATGGGAGTGTATTAGAGAAAAAAGAGATCCCGATGGAAGATATGTTTTTGTCTTTGCGTTGGTGCATGCAATGCCTGTTGTAATCATGGGGATTTATAACCCTCCCCCAGCTACAATGCGAGTACTGAAAGAGGCAGTAATATTTATGTCAGAATACCCAGAGGCACATGTCGTATGTATGGGAGATTTCAATATGTGTTTAGACCCAAAACTAGACAGGTTCGGAAGAAGTAAGCATAAAGGAGGGGAAGGGCCGAAGGTGTTGGAGAAATTTATGAATGAAGTAGGATGGGCTGACTTGTGGAGGATCAGAAACCCTGGGATCCGGGCTTATTCATGGCATGCACCAGGGAGAGGGCGCATGTCTAGAATAGATATGGTAATGGGGAACGAAAAGATCCTGCCAATGGTTCGGTCTGTGGCGTACATGACAAGAGGGGTGTCTGACCATTCTGGATTAACCTTTGAGCTAAAAATAGGCCCAAAAAGAATACGACCGGGTTATAGGATACAGGCATAATGGTTAACCCAGATAGGATTAAACGATAGAATTCCAGAGCAAATGGGAATGTTCCTGGAAGCACATGGCAACAGGAAAATAGATGGAGTACTCTGGGACACATTTAAGGCATACTTGAGGGGGATAACAAGATCAACAATATCATACATTAAACGTACTAACAGACAGGAAGAGGAGGAAATGGAACAATTATGTGCACAGGCCGAAAATAGGTTTATAGGGGACCCCTCAAACATAAACCAAATAAGATGGGCAGCCTCATCACGGCAATATAAGAACCAATTAATAATTAACGCTAAGCGTAAGAAACTCCAATATGCACAAAAAAAATTTGAACAAGGACAACAATCTAATAAGATGCTGAACTTTATGATAAAACGACAAACCCTATCACTAGCAATATCAGAGGTGAAAAATGAAAAAAGGGAGATGGTAAACACATTAGATGAGATACTTGAGACATTCCAAAAATACTATATTAACATGTATACATCAACACTGACCTGTACACGAGAAGAGATAGAGGATTACCTGAAGGATTTGGACTTCCTTAAATTAACAGAGGAACAAAAAGATGAGTTAGAGAGGGACATAGAGGAAGAGGAAGTACGAGAAGCTATCTTCTCTTTGGGAAAGGGTAAGTCCCCAGGACCAGATGGCATACCACTGGAAATGTACCAGCGATATGCAGAGATTATGGTACCAGTTATGACCAAAATGTATGGAGAGGCGTTCCAAAGGGGAGAAATGCCTGTTTCCATGTATGATGCTACAGTCATATTGATACCAAAACCAGACAAAGACAGAACTGAGTGTGGGTCGTATAGGCCAATATCATTATTAAATATAGATTACAAAGTACTGGCAAAAGTGCTTGCCAAAAGGCTCAATCAGGTAATCTTGTCTATAATAGCGGAGGATCAAACTGGATTTATGCCAGGGAAATCCACCTCAATTAATATTAGAAGGACGCAATTTATGACACAAATGAGAGAGTTTATCCCGGAAACAAGTGCCTTGGCATCTCTGGATACAGCCAAGGCATTTGATTCTATAGAATGGGAATTTCTGCAGACAGTCCTGGAAAGGAATGGATTTGGGGAAAAATTTTGAAAATGGGTGAGAATAATCTATAAACAACCATGCTCCAATTTGCTAATAAACGGTATACTATCCCCTACAATAAAACTATATAGAGGAACAAGACAGGGCTGCCCAATGTCACTGCAATTATTTGCTCTGGCAATTGAGGCATTGGCAAATAGATTCAGACAATCAGATAAATATAAAGGGATTAAAGTAGGAAAAAAAACCGAACACATAGGCTTATACGCGGACGATATTATATTATATATGGGAGATGCGCAAGCATCTCTGACGGAAGCAATGAGAATAATAGAAACATACGGGAGGTGCTCAGGGTTAAAAATAAATTGGCAAAAATCCGCACTGATGCCTTTGGGAACAGGTAATGAAAGGAGAGCTCAGACCCCATTAAAAATAGTTGAAGTTTTTAAATATTTAGGAGTAAATATTGAAACATGAAGACGAGATGGAAGCTAATATACTCCCACTAGTAGAACATGTGAAGAGAAAATTGGAAATATGGATAAAGCTACCAATATCAATGGCAGGCAGAATTCACCTGATAAAATCTATTATATTACCCAAGTGTTTATATGTATTCGCACACTCCCCAGTAAAAATACCAAAACAGATATTTAAAAAATTAAACTCGCAGATGACTCGGTTCATTTGGGCATATGGAAGATGTAAATTAAAATTTAATAAACTACAAAGACCAAAGACAGAAGCTGGACTGGCCCTCCCGGATTTATATTTATATTATTTGGCAGGGCAACTGAAACATCTAAGATCATGGGTAGGACAGGAAAAAATAACAAGGATAGAGGAATATCTCCTTAGTAAAATGCAAATAGATGATTTAATGACGGGATTAGAATTAAAAGATCTGAGGAGAGTGGGAGTAAAAATTCCCCTTTTGAAAGTGGCAAGGACAGTATGGAGAGAGGCTAAGAAACTGACGGGATTTGTTGGAATCCCAACAGAAACTGCGCTTTGGAACAATCCAAAATTTGAACAACTGGAAGCCTTTGAGGATAGTAAATTTTGGAAGCAGAATAAGATAATAACTTTTGGTCAGCTATATGACAAAAATGTGATACTAACCTATGAAAACCTATGTAAACAATATAATTTATTGAGTAAACAGTTCTACAGATACCTTCAGCTGAGGCAGGTGCTACAGACACAGTTTAGAAGAGAGGAATTAAAAATATCTAAATATCCCCTTATAGGCATCCTGAGATCACAGGGACCTAAGGGATTGATAGCAAAGATTTACACACACTTGTTACAGAAGAAAATAGAAGGCGAACCATTGAAAATAAGGGATAAGTGGCAGGAAGCTATTCCAGACATGAGTGATCATGAATGGGATGAAGCCTGCAATTCCCACTGGAAGGTACCCCCTGCAATGAATAACAGGATAATACAGATGAATATAATACATCAGACGTACTTGGCTCCAAATAGATTGCACAAAATGGGGAGGATGACTGAACCAAGATGTACTAGATGTGGGCAGGGGGGAACAGACTTCCTTCATGTAATGTGGTACTGTGGCAAAATAGGAAAATATTGGCAACAAGTAGCTAGGAAAATAGGAAAAGTCCTGAATAAACCTTTTATAGCTTGTTAATTTGTTTGATACTATTTTGGACGTTAATAAGCTAGCAAGGACTTTAACCTTACAAAAACACTTTTTCACCGATGTTGATTTAAATGTTGTTTCATCTATTGACAATCCTTCTAGCGGTGAGTGTGAGTCTGATTTACATGCCAGTCCGTTTTTGGATGACATTACTAATGTTTTATCTGAGAATGTGAAACCATTTTCTCCCTCCCAGTCTCTTCCTTCTTCCCCCTTACCTTCCCCTTCCCTTTCCCCTCTCATATCATTCAAAGATGTTTGTGCCTTTAATGACCTTGTTGATTTGGCAAGTGAGTCCAATCCGGTTTTGGAGGATGGTGATGCTTGCCATAGTACAGTATCATTTAAGATGAGGTCTGATTTTTATCCTATTAATTCTCGAGGTAAAAACATGGATATGTATCAAACCTTGGTAGAGAGAGACCTCACTACGCTGGCACGCAACACCTCCAACAAAGTGGCTAATAATTTGTCTCCAGATGAAAAATTGTCCATTCAAAAATTACGGGCTGATCGTGAATTAGTCATAAAAAATGCTGATAAGGGGGGTTCGGTAGTCGTTATGGACGCCACCTCTTATCGCAATGAGGCTATTAGACAACTTTCCGACCCCCTTACTTACATTAAACTCAGTGGGAATCCCACCACCACCTTTAAAGCTGAACTGTCCTCTTTGTTGGATCGTGCAGTTTGTATGGGTCTCTTTACTGAAAGAGAGAAAGATATGTTTATACCTTCTTTTCCCGTTGTCCCAGTCTTTCACCATTTGCCTAAACTCCATAAGGGCCTCACACCCCTTACTGGTAGACCCATTGTGGCTGGCATTAATTCTCTTAATGAAAGACTGGGACAATGGGTTGACCAACAATTACAACCCTTGGTGGTGGAGCTACCCGGATACCTACGTGACACTAAACATTTGTTGTCCAGACTTGATGGCATGGCTTGGGGAGAGGGTTACAGCTGGATTACTTGTGATGTGTCTAGTTTGTATTCTTCCATACCTCACCATCTAGGTCTACGAGCAGTTTCCTTTTTTCTTAAAAAGTCGGGCAGATTTTCCCTAGCTACACAGGAATTCATCGTTTTATGTTTGGAGTATCTTTTAACACATAATTTTTTTATGTTCGACGGGGACTTTTACCTCCAGAAATGCGGGGCCTCTATGGGAGCCAAATTTTCACCCTCCCTAGCCAACCTATACATGGGATGGTGGGAGAGGTCCCGCATTTTTGGACCTGAAAGTCCCCGTCGAGCAGACACAGAGTTTTATTGTCGTTACATTGACGACCTCCTGTTTATCGTCTCTGACCCTCACATCACTTTGGAACAATGGTTAATTTACATGAATGACAACCAATTGAATCTAAAATTTACGGGACATCATGATCCTGTCACCATTGATTTTTTGGATGTGAGGCTCTTGGGAGATAACCATGAGATCGTGAGTAGCTTATATAGAAAACCCACAGCTGGGAATACTCTATTGTCTGCCAGTTCTAGCCATCCGCCACACACCATTAAAAGCATACCGGTAGGCCAATTTTTACGGCTTCGCCGTTTATGCACTAGACAGGATGTATATGTCCGGGAGGCTCGCCTAATGACAGAGAGGTTTCTAGCTAGAGGATATTCCAAGTCCATTATCGATCGTGCTTCTCGCATTGCCAGTCAGGCATCCAGGGCGGAGCTTTTGGCTGACAAACCGGTTTTATGTAACAGTAAGGATAAATCTCAATCCATCCCTACTTTTTCTACCCCATATAGTTTGGAATTTCAAAAAATAGGTAGAATTGTAACTAAATACCTTCCAATTTTGTCCAATGACCCAATTTATTCTAAAATCCTCACTAAAGGCATACGTACGGTCTCTAGGAGAGCACCGTCCTTAGGCAGTCTTTTGTCCCCTAGCTACTTTTGCAGCAAAAATCCCCCTTCCCATTGGATGCATTTTAAGGGTACCTTTAGATGTGGAGGCAATTCCTGTGTATACTGTCCCTTTATTAAGGGTGGTGACACCGTCACCTCCTCCTCTACAGGCAAAACCTTTAAAATTGGATCCTTTATTAATTGTAATACACGCTATCTCATTTATGTGATTACCTGTCTTACATGTTCAACTCAATATGTTGGCAGAACTATCCGTAGATTAAAGGACCGCTTATATGATCATCTTTATGACATTGACAAAGAACACGGTACCAATGTAGCCCGACATTGGAATGAGTTTCATTCAGGTGACACATCTAGTTTGCGCATTCAGGGCGTTGATAAAATCATACAACCACCTAGAGGAGGGGACAAATTTGGGCTCTTGTGTAAGCAAGAGGTTAAATGGATTTTTAATTTAAACACTAGACAGCCTGCAGGAATGAACTTTGAGTGGGATGTTTCCCACTTTTACGAATAGCACCAATTCTTTTGGGGTCCCTCTGCCCACTATATCTTTTTATGTAACAACTTTCCTTGCTTCCTATCACTGCATTTTCTTTATTCATTTTTTTTTTTTTTTTTTTTATTATTTATTTATTTATTTTTCCCCTTCACTACTATTCTTTCTTTCTTTCTTCTTTCTGTTTCCTTCCTTGTTGGCACTGACAATCATAATGACATTTTTTGCAATTAGCACTTGTCATTATTATCCTTCCAGTAAAAACACCTTTCTTTAGTCGCATGTTGCATGTCGCATGTCACATGACATCACCGTTGATTCAATAGGTACTTTAACGGTTCGCCATGCATCCCACCGAAGAGAGAGATTAATATAAAAATGTTTAGCTACACAAGCTATATACATCTATGGACCACGATCTTGTGATCTGTTCTAGATTTATAGTATTAATAAGGCTCTACTGCTATTCTATAGTCCAGCTTTGACATCCATTTCCTCCATTTACTATTGGGCTTTACTGATTTTATATTATAAATGGAGGTCTATTCTGTAGACTTCTATATATTATATACTTTATTACACAGTATATTTTACATTGGACTTTCTCTCTTTAGGTTTCATTTCAGTGCCATAAACACGGGGTTTCTATTTGCTCAGATTTCTTGCATTTTTTGCATTTTTTTGCATCTTTTGCATTTTTTTGCATTTTTTACATTCATGTGTCGCTAATAACACGGGAACTCCTTATATACATATATTTCCTGATCATATACATATATATTTTTTGGTCACATATTTGCTTGCGATTCACATTGAATCGCTGTATGTACATCCCGTTCCTTTTTATTACATTCATTGCATTCTGTGTCATATACACAGTTCATCCATACAGACTCGCAGGTTTCATTATATAGGTTTATTTGGGGTTTCAATTCAAATTAATGTAGTGTTATTATCATATTTTGAATTCCTTCAGGGTACCTATATATATGTATTTTTATATATATTCTATGCGTGTATATATTCTTACATATATTTTTTACTTTTTACATGCTATGTTCCATATGCCACAGCACAGCCTGAATGGTTATATAGATCCTCATCTACCGCCATTTTAAATCTTATTGCGGTGACAGATGTGGGTTCTTTCTTTTACACTCCTAATGCGATTTTGTGTTGTGCTGCATTTTGGAATTTTGCCATTTTTGGTTTTACCTCAAACATCTACGTGGGTTGTTCTTCATTGTATACGGTATCCCGTTTTTTCATATTGGAAGTTTGTGCCGGTCTCTTTTGTATCATCTTTTACCCATTCCCATCTTGGATGTTATGTACATATTCTTCAGATTTAATTATGTTTTTCTTTTTTTGAATTGTGCATATACCCTTGTTTTTGCAGCCTTTATACAGTGGACCACAATGTTGACACCTACGTTTTTGTACACATACTTATTCTCTTTGTATGTATTTTTTCTGTATTTTTGTACTAACCACACATTTATATACATTTTATTGGCATGTAATTTGTTGTTGGTCTTTATCCTGGCTGTCCCACCCATACCTTTATTCCAATGTTTTTTTCTTTTGGGATTTGGGTGTGGGCTGCTGCAGCCAGGTGAGATCTTTTGAATGCAATCACCAGAATGATCAAGCTGTAGTGCCCTGATTGGCTGTTTAGTCAATGTTGGTCACCTGACTTTAGCTATATATGTTTTGTTTTTTGCATTCTATCTTTAGCTATGACTAAGCGCCTTTGAGGCGTGAAACGCGTAAGCTACTGTTGCTGTTTTGCTGTATCGCATGAGATGTCACTACTTTGGATTTTATCTTTTGCCTAATAAAGAAGTTTTTGCTGAAGTGCGGCCATCCAGACTTCCCTTTTTCCTCTCTTTTATAGCTACGATGGAATTATGTTTGTTGGGGATATTGAGGGAAGAGAGAGATAATAGAGATAATAATACCTTCTTAAGGGAGGTGCTGTTTCTGGCAAGAAAACAAATAATAGAAAAATGGATTCAGCCATATCCCCCGACAGTAACCCAATGGGTGAGAGCAGTAAACCAGGTCCTACCCTATGAAAAAATAATGTACGAACAAAGGGGAAACGGGCGAAGGTATGAAAATATATGGGCAAAATGGAATAGAACATGGCTAACAGTGGATAGAGGAATATCTGAAAATATAGTATAAAGTGACCATAGAGGGTGACAGAGGAAGGAATGAAAGAGAGGAGAAAATGTAATTATAATTTGTATTATATAAAGAAATGTAAAAGTATATAAAAATGTATAATGTAAATTATTATGTAAGGAAAAATTTGGAATAAAGAGTTTTGAAAAAAAAGACTGTCAGAACTATTGGGGTTAAAAATAATTAATTCTTAAGGCCCCTGCACCATATATTTTTCATATATATTTTGAAAACAACTCAGAAGCCATCTTGTTTTCTAAGGAGGTTTTAAGTGTCTTCTTTTGAGTTCTCTTAGATCGTAAATTAAGGGTTTGGAAACTTAGTAAAATAAACAATTTAAGGGAACCATGAGTTCACAGACCTAATTTTTTTTCAGGATTGAGAAACAAAAAGGGGCTTATTCAAATATGACCATATGAAACATATTGTATTATTTACTGCATAACCAATCATATTAACAATAATCCCCAATATATTAGTAAATTACAGTATCTCACAAAAGTGAGTACACCCCTCACATTTTTATAAATATTTTATTATATCTTCATATGACAACTCTGAAGAAATGACACTTTGCTACAATGTAAAGTAGTACAGTGTACAGCTTGCATAACAGTGTAAATGTTCTGTCCCCTCAAAATAACTCAACACACAGCCATTAATGTATAAACCACTGGCAACAAAAGGGAGTACACCCCTAAGTGAAAATTTCCAAATTGGGCCCAATTAGCCATATTCACTCCCCGGTGTCATGAGACTCATTAGTGTTACAAGTTCTCAGGTGTGACTGGGGAGCAGGTGTGTTAAATTCGGTGTTATAGCTCTCACTCTCTCATACTGGTCACTGGAAGGTTCAACATGGCACTTCATGGCAAAGAACTCTTTGAGGATCTGAAACAAAGAATTGTTGCTCTACATAAAGATAGTCTAGGCTATAAGAAGATTGCCAAGATCCTGAAACCGGTGGCCAAGTCCATTCACTCAGAACAGGCCCCGTTATGGTCGACCAAAGAAGTTAAGTTTATGTGCTTAACTTTATATCCAGTAGTTGTCTTAGGGAAATAGACATATCAGTGCTGCCAGCATTTCTTCAGAGGTAAAGGGGTGGGGGTCAGCCTGTCAGTGCTCAGACCATACGCCGCACACTGCATCAAATTGATCTGCATGATCGTTCCAGAAGGAAGCCTCTTTTAAAGATGATGCACAAGAAAGCCCACAAACAGTTTGCTGAAGGCAATCAGACTAAGGACATGGATTACTGTAACCATGTCCTGTGGTCTGATGAGACGAAGATAAAATTATTTGGTTCAGATGGTGTCAAACGTGTGTGGAGGCAACCAGGTGAGGAGTACAAAGACAAGTGTGTCTTGCCTACAGTCATGTATGGTGGTGGGAGTGTCATGGTCTGGGATTGACTAAGTGCTGCCGGCACTGGGGAGCTACAGTTCATTGAGGCAACCAAGAATGCCAACATGTACTGGGACATACTGAAGCAGAGCATGATCCCCTCCCTTCGGAGACAGGGCAGTATTCCAACATGATAACAAACCCAAAGACACCTCCAAGACGACCACTGCCTTGCTAAAGAAGCTGAGGGTAAAGGTGATGGACTGGCCAAGAATGTCTCCAGACCTAAACCCTTATTGAGCATCTGTGGGGCATCCTCAACCGGAAGGTGGAGGAGTGCAAGGTTTCTAACATCCCCCAGCTCTGTGATGTCATCATGGAGGAGTAAAAGAGGACTCCAGTGGCAACCTGTGAAATTCTGGTGAACTCCATGCCCAAGAGGGTTAGGGCAGTGCTGGAAAATAATGGTGGCCACACAAAATATTGACACTTTGAGCTAAATTTGGACATTTTCACTTAGTAGTGTACTCACTTTTGTTGCCAGCGGTTTAGACATTAATGGCTGTGTGTTGAGTTATTTTTAGGGGATTGCAAATTTGCACAGTTATACAAGCTGTACACTCACTACTTTACATTGTAGCAAAGTGTAATTTCTTCAGTGTTGTCACATAAAAATATATAATACAATATTTACAAAAATGTGAAGGGTGTACTCACTTTTGTGAGATACTGTATAATGGAGTAGTTATAGGCATGATTAACTGAACAATGTCACATATTTTGGTTTGTGCATTTATATATATATATATATATATATATATATATATATATATATATATTGTTTGATGTATTCACTGATTAGTCTTCATATTATTCATAGGGAAATACTGTATATGAATGTGATGTCTAGAAGTTTTATTAATGGGAATGTTTAAGAATAAGCCATTATGCTTCTAGTCAGAAACATGGGGTTAAGTTCTACATTACATAGTTTAAGGAATTTAAAGATGAGGTAATTATTGTGGGTATATTTTCTAAAAGTAATAAATCTTATAAGTCGCCACCAGGTCTGGGATGGCTTGACACATAAGTGACATTTCAGCCAAATTCATCCTTTTCTTTAAGTCAAAAGGTTGTTCAGCAATAAATAAAGTTAATTTACTATCCAACACTGCCACCTTTGACAATGGTGAATAAAGGAAACTACAAATTTACCTATAAGGGTTATACAGGAAATGATGTATGTTTTACTTCACTCATGACGTGAAAGGCATTTCCACACCCATATTCTAGGGGGAATATAGAGAGGGTTACAAATAAGGGCTGAAAGAATTTTGAGAGGGGAGAAGGTCTTGAGATGGAAAGACAAGAGGAAAAAAAAAAGAGTACGGAAGGATGAAGGAATGAGGATCAAATAAGTCAAATAAGACCATACTGGAACCGAGCTTCAACCAAGATAACCTTTTTGGTAACAATTAGCCACACAGCCTTTTTCTTGGGGGGTACTATGGTTATATACAGATATTTACAGATCGGCACCATCGCATGGGTGCATATTTATGCATGTCACTGAGTGACTTGATGGTGTGTTTTTTCTGATCCCTCCTTTATAGGCCCTTTAATCTTTATTTGGGGCAGATGGAGTATAAGTACCCGAAGTTAGTTGTCTCAGACCACAAGCAGTTCCTTCCCTGTTCATATACTATTCAGAAATAAGTTAGGTATGTATGATTTGAATATACAGTTATATAGTCATCTTAGTGTAAATTTCCCTTTCTCTGGCTTTAATACTAGATTCATTTTCTCTTTTGTCCCCATCAATATGCATCACTCCGTGTCATATGTGGGATCCCATTGGAGCTGATTTGGAGTGCCCTTTGTGAGTGAATATTTTGGGCGTTGCTTGTTCTGCTGCGTGCATCTATTTCTCTCTAGATCCAAACTGGTTGGCTTAAGGCTGCAGCATTTACCAATGATTTAATCTGTATGCAAGATCTTTGATTTTCTATGCAAGTTGTATGGTCAGTTGTTCAACATAAACTGTTTAATTCAATTTCTTGATGATATGCCTGTTCCACAATGCATATATTCTCATACTTGTCTTTAATTAATTGTAGATGTATTCACGTCCTGTGTTTAACCACCTACCCCTGAAGAAGAGAACCAATATTGCTGACTCAAAGCACATTGAGTTATCTCTGTTCCCAACAGAGTAGTGGTTGTTTTCAACTGTACTGTTATCATTGCATTTCTCTGTATCTGCATCTTGAATATCCTGTGTATTGTATATCCAATTTTTGACTTTTTTCTAATAAAATAATACTTTTTTATAATTTACAGTTATGATATATAGAGGAGCACTGCCATTTAAAGTCCAAGTTAGAGGAAAACTCCCCCTATTTGCAATTTATTCAGTTTAGGGATGTGGGCTAGATATCCTATATTTTTCAGAATAAGCACCACTTAGTAAATTATACTGTATAAGAGGTTTAAGCTTGAATATCTATTTGTTTTGAGAAGAATCACATGTGTTAAAGTCAACACCTAGTTTGTTTTCATACGTCTATAAAGCCAAAGAAAGCTATTTACTAAAGCTGTCATGAAATGTAGACATGGTAATTTGAAACAAGAGCTTGGGGTAAAATTTCATCATTGATATCACCAATATAATTGAGTTTTGAATTGATATCTTTTTGTATATCACTAATTATATCTGATATTATTTTACACTGAATTTTAGTTAATAAATATATATATATATTTAGCACATTGTTGCACTCACTCATCTTCAAACTAGCATGGATAAACAAACTTGAATTAATTGGTTATATTGTGAAAATCTCCTTAACCGCTTCCCGACCGCCTCATGTAGATATACGTCAACAGAATGGCACGGGCAGGCAACAGCACGTACCTGCACGTCCCCTTTAATTTGCCTGCCCGGGGGCGCGCGCGCGCCGCCAGCGGCGTGCGCGCGACCCGGTCGGGAGCTCCGTGACCACGGCCGCGGGACCAGCGGACCCGATCGCCGCTGGTATCCCGCGATCGGGTTACGGAGCTGAAGAACGGGGAGAGGTCTATGTAAACAAACCTCTCCCGCGCTTCCTACACTGACTGTCAGTGATCGGCGGTTCCCTGTCATCGGGAACGCCGATCAATGACGTCAGACGTACAGCCACGCCCCCCTACTGTAAAAAAAAACACAACACGTCACACTGACTCCTCCCCGCCCCCTAGTGGCTACAACTGTCACTACAACTGTCATTTACATAGGAATCAGTGCTATTTAAATAGCAGTGATTGCTGTATAAATGACAAATGTCCCAAAAATGTGTCAAAAATGTCCGATGTGTCCGCCATAATGTCGCAGTCACAATAAAAATCGCTGATCGCCGCCATTACTAATAAAAAAAAATATTAATAAAAATGCTATAAAACTATCCCCTATTTTGTAAACGCTATAACTTTTGCGCAAACTAATCAATAATCGCTTATTGCAATTTTTTTTACCAAAAATATGTAGAAGAATACGTATCGGCCTAAACTGAGGAAAAAAAAAAAATTTTTATATATTTTTTGGGGATATTTATTATAGCAAAAAGTAAAAAATATTGCATTTTTTTCAAAATTGTCGCTCTATTTTTGTTTATAGCGCAAAAAATAAAAACCGCAGGGGCGATCAAATACCACCAAAAGAAAGCTCTATTTGTGGGAAAAAAAGTACGCCAATTTTGTTTGGGAGCCACGTCGCACGACCGCGCAATTGTCAGTTAAAGCGACGCAGTGCCGAATCGCAAAAAGGGGCCTGGTCCTTTGGCTGCCAATTGGTCCGGGGCTGAAGTGGTTAAACACAGATTTTGCATAATTCAATAAATATAATACTGTTTTTATATCTCAGTATAAACATGTAACTTATTATGGAGGCACAGCTGAGATCTGTCAACATTTGAAACAAGTGATATAATTGTGCAAATTATATATATTTTATTGTCTTTTTTTTATTTTATGAAAAATAATAATTTTTTGTACATTGCCATTGTTAGTTGCAATATTGAAAAATGACTGACACTGAAGATATGTCTAGTGTAGCCGATCCTGCTGATGCAGAAAATGTAATTGGTCTGCATCACAGAAAAAACTGAGAATTGGTAAAATATCAGGTGATATCTTATATCAAAGAAGACTGGGAAATAAAAACAGAACTTGGTCTCTATAAAGCTATCTATCAGCTATTTCTGCCAGAAGGGCCATTAATACTTTGAAGTGTAGACCAAATCAAAGTCCCAGAGAATTTTTTAAAGGTCTCAAGAATGCCTATCGCTTGGCTGAGAGAGAACCCAATTTTGAGAGCTGTGAATTTATCCAACTGTTTTATGATGCCTTACCAAATAACCTAAAAACTGTTATGGCCCGGGATTACCATCCCAAAAATGGTCTGGATTGGCTAATAACAGAGAGCTAAAGAACAGTGGTAGGTCTCAAGATATGCCTTTCAGTAAATCACCATGCATTAGCGTTCCTCCCACGTTCTATCTCCTCTGCAGTAATCGGCAGGAACATGCACCAATTTCTCCTCACAAAAACAAAGGGGTATTGCAATAGTGTGATACTGTTTTGAAAGCGTTTATTTAAATGAAGCAAACCTCCCCCCCTAATACAAAATGCGTACCATCATTCAGTTAATCATATGCATTAAAATCGTGTGTGTCACTATGCCTGCAAATGTGCGGTTTCCTCCGGAACTGATTCTTTCCTGCTGCATAGAACAGCCATCCGATATCCTGTATGCTCTGGAACGCACATCCGAGGCGCACACGTCACTTCCGGTCTGTAGATCACCGCCCTGACGTTTCGTCGTTATCGGACTTCCTCTGAGGGCGTGATCTGCAGCCGGACATTCTTTCCTAAATACCTCTGGTAGAGGAAACCTCCAATCCCAGGGTTAGCTGGGGATGATTGGCGTGGGTGCCGTGCAATCAGAACGGCCGCCCGCCGCACTTTCCCCTAATCAGCCACATTTCATTAAGATGTCAGCATAGCATGTATTTTATTCCAAATAACAGCCTAATATGTATGTTAGAACATGCGCATTACACAGTCCTCATCCCCACTCGCATAGTGACAGGCAGAGCGACCCACACGTAATCACTGTTATTACACCAGTCGGCAGATGTATTTTACGATCCATGGACCATGTTATTGCACATACAATTACAAATTCTGTGTTTTTATAAGCCTGCACAGTCCAAGCATATGGAGTTGTTTCTTGATTAATAATTTCACAGTATTATGTATATCCTCAATGTTAAATAGATGCCCGCTAAATCTCAAGGTATTTTTTGAGCGGTTCTTATAGGCAATGGTGTAGTGATCGGTCGGCCGACCGTCTTAAGCCCCATACACACGGTCGGACAATCCGCGGACCAGGTCGGTCGGATCCTGTCCGTCATACTTTGTCTGATGTTGGTTTTGCGTACACACGGTCGGACAAAGTTGTCGGAAAATCCGATCATTCTGAACGTGGTGACGTTTGTTGCCTACGACGGGACTACGTAGAGGCTAGTAGCCAATAGCTTTGGTCTTGTAATGTGATGTGAGCATGCGTAGCACTTTGTCCGGTCGGACAACCGTACACACGATCGGATTTGGTGTGATCGGACCGTGTTGTCGTCAAATCTTTCCAGCAGGAGATAAGACTTTGTCCGTCGGACAATCCGACGTACACTGTCCGATGGTGCATACACACGGTCTGATTTTTCAACAACATTGTCCGATCGGACAGAATCCATGAAAAAGTCCGACCGTGTGTATGGGGCTTAATAGTGTATGGCAATAAATGGCAACCATAACCGATATTGGTTTGTTTTTGGTGTGTATCCTACATGGGGGTCAAGTCCATATGTGTAAACTTGCTTGCTTGTACATTGCAACATTATATGCTTTATGCGTATTTCTTAAGCAAGCATAGTTGACTTGTAAATGGTCCCTAATGCTTGAATCACATTCCATATACAGTGAATACCCGTGATATGGATACAATAGATATCTTCAAGGGATTGGCCAATATATATACATTATACGCACCATAATATATTTATATATAGCAAATTTATTGAAAAAAAAAAATAATATATATAAATGTGTGTCTGTAAAATGTGTCGCCTGATCATATAAAATGTCCATACAGGCACGGGGATAAAACTCATAATTATCCATATAAAATAAATAAAAATACTGTATAAAATCTATTATTAGTCTCATAAAAACAGGGCCGATGGCTTCTGAATAAAATGAGCCCCCTTATAAAAGGGTGTACTATAAAATAGATGACCAATGGATAAAAACTCCATATATATAAAAGAGTATATATAAAAAAATGGAACGGTATAAGAAGATTTAATATGTAGGTTAAAAAATCGATCCCACATAGATGATAAAATGATACGCTGTAATATATTTCAAACTGCATAGAGATAAAAATAAAAATAAATCACTAAAAAAGGAAGAAGATCCAATCCAAAAATATCAAAAATTTTAAAAGATTATAAAAAATTGTGTCATATACCTGCTAAAATACACATAAAACCTCATAACACCTCTATAAATAGTTTGCATGTAAAATGATTCCTTCATTCATTCATTTGTTCTTTCCCCTGTGGTGTCCTATTAAGAATGGAGTCGCCCTCCTGTTTTATTATACTCAAGTATCACTTATAAAACAATTAATGTCTAATTCAACGTTCAAACCTTTTGGTACCAATGGTAAAATACATCTGCCGACTTGTGTAATAACAGTGATTACGTGTGGGTCGCTCTGCCTGTCACTATGCGAGTGGGGATGAGGACTGTGTAATGCGCATGTTCTAACATACATATTAGGCTGTTATTTGGAATAAAATACATGCTATGCTGACATCTTAATGAAATGTGGCTGATTAGGGGAAAGTGCGGCGGGCGGCCGTTCTGATTGCACGGCACCCACGCCAATCATCCCCAGCTAACCCTGGGATTGGAGGTTTCCTCTACCAGAGGTATTTAGGAAAGAATGTCTGGCTGTAGATCACGCCCTCAGAGGAAGTCCGATAACGACAAAACGTCAGGGCGGTGATCTACAGACCGGAAGTGACGTGTGCGCCTCGGATGTGCGTTCCAGAGCATACAGGATATCAGATGGCTGTTCTATGCAGCAGGAAAGAATCAGTTCCGGAGGAAACCGCACATTTGCAGGCATAGTGACACACACGATTTTAATGCATATGATTAACTGAATGATGGTACGCATTTTGTATTAGGGGGGGAGGTTTGCTTCATTTAAATAAACGCTTTCAAAACAGTATCACACTATTGCAATACCCCTTTGTTTTTGTGAGGAGAAATTGGTGCATGTTCCTGCCGATTACTGCAGAGGAGATAGAACGTGGGAGGAACGCTAATGCATGGTGATTTACTGAAAGGCTTGTTTTGACCATTGGTCTGGTGAGTGTATCCCCAAAGGGGAGTTTATTCCGCACGTGGTGAAGAATTGGTTGAAGTATACGGTGGTAGCTGTCACTATTTTGGCACAAAGAAAGACTACGTGGAAATATCTCTTTAAGACCAGATTGCGTTTTTACCATTTAGTCCTGGTTGATAACAAGGACACAAGCGCTGCTGCAATACTATAGAGACTGAGCTAAAAAGATTTCTCGTTCATAATATTGCCATATTCCACATGATTACAGATTTTAAGCAGCTGCTAAACACCAGGAATGGACTGAATCCATATATTGAATTTTAATTTTCATTTGTATATTTATATTTTTATCCATGATTTAAGAAATTTAATCCAGGAAGCGCGGAGAGGTGGACCATAGGGGCGGTCATTTGGTGGTTACACTTTATTCTACAGGTCTCAAGATAAATTAAAAAAGCCCGCTCAGATAATAGCTGAGGTTCAGTTTAAAAAGTAGCAGGGACAAATTAAGGCTCCAAAAAGTGGTTACACTGCAGATGTTAAAAACGCCGGTCCTCCCAATCAAAGGTAAGTTAAACCCAATCCAGGTGATAAAATGGTTCCAGTAATTTCTGAAAAGCCTCAAGCTTCTGATTTCCAAAATACACCCACAAGGGTTCATTGGAAAATTAGAAGTAATTTACATGACAGGTTGGGTCAGATGCAGTCTCAGTTTTGGGTATTGACAGAACAGATGGAAGAATTCTCAAATTTTCTCACTGTACAACCCAACAATCCTTCTTTTAGAAGAAGGGACACCAATCCAGAACCCTGTCTAAAATCAAAAAGTGAAAAGCTGGCTGAGATGTCAAATCATGTAAATGTGTGTGAATTACCAGTCAGCAAAAATGAACAAATCAGATCAAAAGTTTAAATGTCTGTAATTGACCAGTAAAAAAAAAAAAAAATATGAGCAAAGAAATCCTAATGTTTATATATATATTTGTTTTTCTTTATGAAATGAATCCTACCCCTCCTTTGCAAAGGGGCAAGAGGGGGAGACCTGTTTGTGATTTCACCTTGCAGCCAAAAAAAAAAACTAACAATCTTTGGAATGTGCCTGTGTAAAAAAAAAGGGAGGGGGGCCAACCTAGTAAACCTAGTAAGTAAGTAAGTAAGCAGGTAAAGAAGACAAATTTAATTTCAAGTATTTTGTTCCTTACAGGTATTTCATGGAAGCAGAATACCATAATGAAGTTATGGGACACAAGTATCCAAGTAACTATTTTGTCTCAGAAATATTTCTGAAAAGCATCAGCTGAACAAGTTTCATAGCTGACCTTGTAAATATTTTAGGCACTTTTTACATTACAATTTACATTCCCGCATTTATCGTTAATGTGCCCTACGATCGATTAATTATTAGTTTTGATCTCTTTATAAGATTAAGGCTACTTTCACACTGAGGCGTTGCAAAAACGCCTGTTTACCGCCTAGCGCTATTGCCGCGTTTTTTACGCGTTTTTGCCGCGTTAGCGCTAAAATTAGCGCTAACGCCCAAGCGTTTTTGCCGCGTTTTTTAGGCGTTAGCGTTAGTATAAAAACCAACCTCCTTTTACATCATATCCTGTTCACTTCCTGAATTTCGTGGCTGAAGAGACTGAATCCATCGAAAATGGAGTTTACTGAGCTCTTGTTACTTTTTGTGCTTATGTTTTGGGAACATACCCTGAAACAGAGGCAGGAACGTCGCTATTGGATCCATCCCATCCTCCAAACACACTCCTCCAGAGGTCAATTTGTGTTGCTGTATCAGAACTTGAGAGAGCACCCTGAAAAGTTTAAAAATTACACACGGATGAGCATCACAACGTAAGTGATAATATCCCATTACAAACTCTGAACCCTAACCCAAATCCCACTTTAAATACTCCCAAACGCTGAACCCTAACCCTAATCCCCCTTTTCCTAGTCCCAAACGCTGAACCCTAACCCTAATCCCCCTTTTCCTAGTCCCAAATGCTGAACCCTAACCCTAATCCCACTTTGAATAGTCCCAAACGCTGAACCCTAACCCTAATCCCACTTTGAATAGTCCCAAACGCTGAACCCTAACCCTAATCCCCCTTTTCCTAGTCCCAAACGCTGAACCCTAACCCTAATCCCACTTTGAATAGTCCCAAACGCTGAACCCTAACCCTAATCCCCCTTTTCCTAGTCCCAAACGCTGAACCCTAACCCTAATCCCCCTTTTCCTAGTCCCAAACGCTGAACCCTAACCCTAATCCCACTTTGAATAGTCCCAAACGCTGAACCCTAACCCTAATCCCCCTTTTCCTAGTCCCAAACGCTGAACCCTAACCCTAATCCCACTTTGAATAGTCCCAAACGCTGAACCCTAACCCTAATCCCCCTTTTCCTAGTCCCAAACGCTGAACCCTAACCCTAATCCCACTTTTCCTAGTCCCAAACGCTGAACCCTAACCCTAATCCCCCTTTTCCTAGTCCCAAACGCTGAACCCTAACCCTAATCCCCCTTTTCCTAGTCCCAAACGCTGAACCCTAACCCTAATCCCACTTTGAATAGTCCCAAACGCTGAACCCTAACCCTAATCCCCCTTTTCCTAGTCCCAAACGCTGAACCCTAACCCTAATCCCCCTTTTCCTAGTCCCAAACGCTGAACCCTAACCCTAATCCCACTTTGAATAGTCCCAAACGCTGAACCCTAACCCTAATCCCCCTTTTCCTAGTCCCAAACGCTGAACCCTAACCCTAATCCCACTTTTCCTAGTCCCAAACGCTGAACCCTAACCCTAATCCCACTTTGAATAGTCCCAAACGCTGAACCCTAACCCTAATCCCCCTTTTCCTAGTCCCAAACGCTGAACCCTAACCCTAATCCCACTTTGAATAGTCCCAAACGCTGAACCCTAACCCTAATCCCACTTTGAATAGTCCCAAACGCTGAACCCTAACCCTAATCCCCCTTTTCCTAGTCCCAAACGCTGAACCCTAACCCTAATCCCACTTTGAATAGTCCCAAACGCTGAACCCTAACCCTAATCCCACTTTGAATAGTCCCAAACGCTGAACCCTAACCCTAATCCCACTTTTCCTAGTCCCAAACGCTGAACCCTAACCCTAATCCCCCTTTTCCTAGTCCCAAACGCTGAACCCTAACCCTAATCCCCCTTTTCCTAGTCCCAAACGCTGAACCCTAACCCTAATCCCACTTTGAATAGTCCCAAACGCTGAACCCTAACCCTAATCCCCCTTTTCCTAGTCCCAAACGCTGAACCCTAACCCTAATCCCCCTTTTCCTAGTCCCAAACGCTGAACCCTAACCCTAATCCCACTTTGAATAGTCCCAAACGCTGAACCCTAACCCTAATCCCCCTTTTCCTAGTCCCAAACGCTGAACCCTAACCCTAATCCCACTTTGAATAGTCCCAAACGCTGAACCCTAACCCTAATCCCACTTTGAATAGTCCCAAACGCTGAACCTTAACCCTAATCCCCCTTTTCCTAGTCCCAAACGCTGAACCCTAACCCTAATCCCACTTTGAATAGTCCCAAACGCTGAACCCTAACCCTAATCCCCCTTTTCCTAGTCCCAAACGCTGAACCCTAACCCTAATCCCACTTTGAATAGTCCCAAACGCTGAACCCTAACCCTAATCCCACTTTGAATAGTCCCAAACGCTGAACCTTAACCCTAATCCCCCTTTTCCTAGTCCCAAACGCTGAACCCTAACCCTAATCCCACTTTGAATAGTCCCAAACGCTGAACCCTAACCCTAATCCCACTTTGAATAGTCCCAAACGCTGAACCTTAACCCTAATCCCCCTTTTCCTAGTCCCAAACGCTGAACCCTAACCCTAATCCCCCTTTTCCTAGTCCCAAACGCTGAACCCTAACCCTAATCCCACTTTGAATAGTCCCAAACGCTGAACCCTAACCCTAATCCCACTTTGAATAGTCCCAAACGCTGAACCCTAACCCTAATCCCACTTTGAATAGTCCCAAACGCTGAACCCTAACCCTAATCCCCCTTTTCCTAGTCCCAAACGCTGAACCCTAACCCTAATCCCACTTTGAATAGTCCCAAACGCTGAACCCTAACCCTAATCCCACTTTGAATAGTCCCAAACTCTGAACTCTAATCCCTGGATTATGTTTTGCCGTGGATTTGCAGAAATGTATGGTTAATTTATATTTTTTTCTTTACCAGATTTGACTTTCTGCTTGACATCTTAACCCCTGACTTGTTAAGGCAGGATACCAATTGCAGGTTGGCAATATCACCATGTGA
The DNA here is from genome assembly GCA_028564925.1 of Lithobates sylvaticus. Classification (NCBI taxonomy): domain Eukaryota; kingdom Metazoa; phylum Chordata; class Amphibia; order Anura; family Ranidae; genus Lithobates; species Lithobates sylvaticus. Next base: position 339,910,944 of record CM053030.1, on the reverse strand, counting down.
GCGTTTACTGATTACGCTAAGGTAATTTCCGTATATGCTTGAGTATAATCCGACCCAAACATAAGGGGAGGCACCTAATATCTAAAATAAAAAAAGGGTAAATACAATTTCCACACAAAATGTGTAGTCTCTGGACCCAAAGGGAGCCTAAATCACATTGCTGCAGATGTGCAGAAATGTTGGAATTAGTGGCCCCGTATCTGGCACTATAACATATACAAATAGTGGTTTACTAGCCCAAAGTGGGCCAAAAATCTGTGGAGCCAAAGTAGTTTGTGAAAAATTCATTCTCTGCTTTGGAAAATGTATTGACTCTAGTATAAGCTGAGGGGGGCCTTTTTAGACATGTGCACTGACCAAAAAAGGGTTTATTTTCATTTTAGCTTCCTTTTTTGTTCTTTTTTTAGTCCAAATTGGGAAATGGTAAAAAGCTCAATTTGGCATTAAGAAAATCCTCAAATCACCAATGCAACATTTCGGAAATGCAAAAATGTGAAAAGAATCATTTAGGAAGTTATTACAATTCGTGAAACTAGTAATTATTCAAGCAAACAATTGCACATGTCTATTTTCAGCCTTAAAAAGTGTAACAAAAATATGTTTCGACTGGAGTATATATGGTGTATATGAATAATGAAGAAGTGGAAGTTTAAACACATAAGAAAATGACACCACGAATTAGAATTGTAAACTCAATAAAATTTTTATTAATTTTATTGTGAAAAATGCACCACATGTGCAAAGCCGAAAAAAATAAATACACCAGAAACCTGGTCATTATCCATAAAAAAATAAATTCACAAAAGTAAAAAATTAATTAGATGAAACTCGAGTTTTTACATATTCATAAAGGTGGGAGCAGGGTGTGTCTCCTCTAGAGGGGTGGGAGGGGGAGCTGGGACATTTGTGTAATAGGGCTGCATATCAAAATGTGGGGCGGGAAAATGTTGGGGGTTTTGGGGCATTTGAAAATTCGGATAGGGGTTTTGGGACATGACGGGATACCTTGCAGCTGATGGGTAGGATTGTGGACGAGAGGGACCTTGACCCTCGTACCTGCCATAAAAATTTTGGCTTGGATTGGCCTCATATGGACCATCTCTATTTGTAATGGGTTGTTGCTGGAAATGATGGATGACCTTCAAAATTTCTGAACGCATGGAGCATTGATGCTCAGATGGAACTTTGGCCATTTGAGGAACTAAGCTTCGGGCAAAAGTTTCTAACTCTCCCCCATCTTTTTCTTGTTTTTTAAGTAGTTCTTTAACCACATCGATAAAGTCCTCAGACATTTGGTGTTTTGTTTTTTTCCTTGATTTTTGCCTTTGGCTCGCCACTGGTGCTTCGGTGTTTTCGGCTTCAGTTTCCGACATTTGTGGGAAGTCTGATGCCTCAACCAATTGGCTGTTTGTCTCCCCATCCTCAGGCTCCTCCTCTGTCTCCGTTTCAATATTGCTTTCAGTACTGCAAAATGACATTTTTTTTGGAAAAACGTTAAAAATTGCAATCCTCAAAAATCAAAAACGATGTTACACAATTCTAAATACAAAATAAAAGCATTGACATAATAAATGTTGGTATACTTACGGTCTCATCTCCATGACGGGCTTCAGGAACATCAGCTCCTCATAATGGCAATAAACTCGCCCTCTTTTTTTGCCCGAAGATCCACTCCTTACACTATTTTGTAGAAGAAGCTCTCTTCGATAATTATCGCGCATTGTTTTCCACCTTTTTTTAAGGACATTTACTGAAATAAATTAAAATACATTTTTTTTATTACAGATATCTTGGCACTGGAAATACCTATACATCATTGCACTATGAATTCAGAACAGGAATCTCAACAATTGGAGAAATAGTCAAGCTAACATGTGATGCTATTTGGAAATTGAAAACTACTTTCATGCCAATTCCCAATCAAGAAAAATGGAAGAATGTTGCCAAGCAGTTCTGGATCAAAACAAACTTTCCAAACTGCCTGGGAGCAATTGATGGGAAACACATTCGCCTAATAAAACCCTGTCACAGTGGTAGCCGATATTTTAATTATAAAAAATATTTTTCTGTAGTGCTAATGGCTGTGGTTGATGCAGATTATAAATTCCTATATATTGATGTAGGAGCATTTGGCAGTTCAGCAGACTCTTTTGTTTTCATGAATTCAACATTTGGGAAACGTCTACAATCTAATCGACTCGATTTACCCGAAAACAAACCATTACCCGGTACACAAAGTCCAGATATGCCATTTGTTTTTGTGGCTGATGAGGCTTTTGCTATCAACGAACACTTAATGAAGCCGTACTCACGGAGGAATCTAGACACTCAGAAGAGAATCTTCAATTATCGTCTCTGTCGGGCACGTAGGCTGGTTGAATGTTCCTTTGGGATTCTTGCTAACAAATGGCAAATATTCCTAAAGCCTATCAATCTTAAGGTTGAAAATGCCTGTAAATTAATCAAGGCAGCGTGTGTTTTGCACAATGTAGTAAGGGATAGGGATGGTGTTAATTTTGAGGACACATTGTCTCATAATTTACAACCTGCTGATTTTCCTCATGTCCGTGGTCCAACAGCAGGTTTCAGAATTCGGGAGGAATTTGCAGATTATTTTATGAGCCCTGCAGGAGCAGTCAATTGGCAACAAAATATGATTTAATAATTACAGGGATCACATTATAATTATCATTAAGATGTTGGATCTAATTTTGGGTTTGTGTTTACAACTATATACTTAGAAACCAAACAGCATATTGTTATCTAGTTTATCTTGAAAATTCTTATTGTATTGATTAAAGACAATAAAAATATGTTTCATTCAACCTTGTTTATACTTACTTTAGGAGTTCACTAATAACAATAATATTCAGTATCTCACAAAAGTGAGTACACACCTAAGTAAAAATTTTAAAATTGTGCACAGTGTGACAATATTTTGTGTGGCCACCATGAATTCCTAGACATGTGCACTGGCCAAAAATTTAACTTTGACGTTTCTCTAAAAAAATTATTTTGTCTTTTTGTGTGAAATTGTTCATTAACGAATTGTTCATAATTAGTTGAACAAACAATTCTGAACGTAACAAATTCCACATGTGTATGAATTCCCAGCAACGACCTGGGACTACCATCACCTTACAAGTAAGGGCTGTGGTGGAGGGGGGGGCTGTGTGTGTATGTACATGCATGTCCTATATACACATGTGAGGGGGGCTCAGAGAGTACAGGTGTGAGGGGGCTGAGGCACTGAAGGACTTGGTGGGACGGCAAGTAGACATGAACCTGGGTAATTTTGGTGATCAGACTTGGGGGGGCAGGCTTAAAGCTGTATAAGGGGCCCCGCAATTTATGAAGGCTGCCATGCTCACACCACCATATTTGAATTCACTTCTGAAGTCATTGTCGGTCAAAATTATAATAATTAGTTAATTACTATTGTCTAAAAACTTGACTATTCACAATTTTCATTGCTGAATAATTTTCTAAAAATTTGAAAATGAAAAAGTAAAGAATTTATAAATTAGAAAATTAGCCAAAAATACATACATTCTAAGTTAGCAAATGTTTAGGGTTAGGGTGTTAATGTTATAGGGTTATGAGTTAGTGGTAATATTCTGCGTTTGTGACTATGAAAAGTGGGATTAGGGTTAGGGTTCAGCGTTTGGGACTATTCAAAGTGGGATTAGGGTTAGGGTTCAGCGTTTGGGACTAGGAAAAGTGGGATTAGGGTTAGGGTTCAGCGTTTGGGACTAGGAAAAGTGGGATTAGGGTTAGGGTTCAGCGTTTGGGACTAGGAAAAGTGGGATTAGGGTTAGGGTTCAGCGTTTGGGACTAGGAAAAGGGGGATTAGGGTTAGGGTTCAGCGTTTGGGACTATGAAAAGTGGGATTAGGGTTAGGGTTCAGCGTTTGGGACTATGAAAAGTGGGATTAGGGTTAGGGTTCAGCGTTTGGGACTAGGAAAAGTGGGATTAGGGTTAGGGTTCAGCGTTTGGGACTATTCAAAGTGGGATTAGGGTTAGGGTTCAGCGTTTGGGACTAGGAAAAGTGGGATTAGGGTTAGGGTTCAGCGTTTGGGACTAGGAAAAGTGGGATTAGGGTTAGGGTTCAGCGTTTGGGACTAGGAAAAGTGGGATTAGGGTTAGGGTTCAGCGTTTGGGACTAGGAAAAGGGGGATTAGGGTTAGGGTTCAGCGTTTGGGACTATGAAAAGTGGGATTAGGGTTAGGGTTCAGCGTTTGGGACTAGGAAAAGTGGGATTAGGGTTAGGGTTCAGCGTTTGGGACTATTCAAAGTGGGATTAGGGTTAGGGTTCAGCGTTTGGGACTAGGAAAAGTGGGATTAGGACTGTTTTGGGGTGCATTTTGGGGACTTGGGACTACTCTAAATGGGATTAGGACTGTTTTGGGGTGCATTTTTGGGGACTTGGGACTACTCTAAATGGGATTAGGAATGGTTTTGCGGTTGAACTTTTTGGACTTGGGACTACTCTAAATGGGATTAGGACTGTTTTGGGGTGCATTTTGGGGACTTGGGACTACTCTAAATGGGATTAGGACTGTTTTGGGGTGCATTTTTGGGGACTTGGGACTACTCTAAATGGGATTAGGAATGGTTTTGCGGTTGAACTTTTTGGACTTGGGACTACTCTAAATGGGATTAGGACTGTTTTGGGGTGCATTTTGGGGACTTGGGACTACTCTAAATGGGATTAGGAATGGTTTTGCGGTTGAACTTTTTGGACTTGGGACTACTCTAAATGGGATTAGGACTGTTTTGGGGTGCATTTTGGGGACTTGGTTTATATTGCAAAAAAAAAAAAAAAAAAAAAGGAATTAGAGGAGTACATTTGTAATTTACTTAGCAGAAGCGTTAGCTCATATTTTCAGCATTTAAACCAGTTGTACAGTTATTATAAAAAAAACAACAAGATTTAGGCCGTTAGTAGCTTATATAAACTCTCTTCTAGTAGGCCTGTCATTCGTCATATAGAACACTAGTGAGGCCGGGTAGAATAAACAAATAAAAGAAAAGAAACAAAAAAGATGTAAAAAAAAACAGAGTAATGTTGCATATATGTAGGTTTCCAGTGAAGTTTGGTGTCTGAGCTGTATGACACGGGTGGGAAGCAGCATAGCGTTCATCAGGACCCATAAGTTTGGAAGTAATTGGGAGCTGGTGATATTCGATTACAGCGTAAACCCTGCAGCAGGGTAGGGCAGGTCAAAAGAGCGAGAATGAGAGAAGAGGAAAAATTTAGAAAAAATAAAAGTAAATAAAAGGAGCGTATACGACCTGCATGGGAAGAGAAGATGGCTGTTTGGTTGGATTAGGACTTCAGCGCAGGGCGTTTCTATTTCGATGGTCCGGAGCAGAGGATCTGAAGCGTTTAGGGGAGTCTTTGCGTGGGCTCCTTTGTTCCAGTGAACGGAGACCGGTGGTAGACTTGGATGGCGTCTGGTGGAGAGCGTCTGGGCGGAGAGAGCGGAGAAAAGATTCTGCTTCGGAGGGATCTTGGAAGGAGAGCTGTTCCCCATTGGGCGATTTAAGTCGAAGAGTGGCTGGAAATGCCAGAGTGAATTTTATTTGTTGCTTGAAGAGTTCAGAACAAATCGGTTGGAAGGCTTTCCTTTTCTTAGAGACTTCTATGGAGTAGTCAGCGAAAATTAGGATTTTTACCCCATCTATTTGAAGAGCCGGTGATTGTCGGAATTTTTGAAGTATAGTGGATTTATCTGCATAGTTGAGATACTTGGCGATTATTGGACGTGGAGATTTGCGTTCGGGCTTAAGGGACCCCATCCTGTGAGCGCGTTCCACCATGACCGGGCCTGGGATGCCCATTGCTTCGGGGACACGTTTGGAGCAGAATTCTGTAAGGGCAGCAGGAGGTAGCGTTTCGGGAACGCCAACAAATCGCAGGTTGCTCCGTCTGGACCTATTTTCCAAATCTTCCAATTTCTGGATAATATATTGATTAGTTTTGTCTTGGGAGTGCTCTGAGGCTTGTGTTTGATAGAGTTCATCTTCCACTTCAGATAAACGGTGTTCAAGCTCATTTAGCCTGCTAGTGTGTTCAGACAGCTGGGCCTTGATCTGCTTCATACCCGCATTTACTGCATTTTCCACAGATGCTGCTATCATAGGAGTTAGGAGTGCAGCTACTGCCTCTGCTATGCGTTTTATTTGGCCATCATCCCCGGGGGGGTACTAGTGTTGCTGACCTCTGTGGTGCTGTAAAGGGACAGTGGTAGAGCTGGGCCCTGTGGTACTGGAGGTGGAGAGGGTGATGTTGCAGAGGGCGATGGTGCCTGTGAGGGGCTATCACTAACCTCCATGGCTCCTGGCTGTGTGAGCGCCGCTGCATGTGAGAGGGCCGGAGCCGTGTAGGCCGAAGCCGGGGGCTCGATTTGCGGCCTGTCCGACGGGGCCGTCACGGCCGCGTACGACCGGACCCCGGTTTTTTCAACAAAACGGTCCATTGAGACCGTGGGGAGGTGGGGGACCCTCGGTGGCGGCTGGTGAGGCGATTGGGCCATGCAGGCCGGTTTAGTAAGCTGGATTCAGGGCCTGGAGCGGGAGCTGAGGTGAGACGCAGCTACCTCATGCGGCGCCGGAACCGGAAGTCCGCATTCAGTTTTTTAAACCAGATTCCTATGTCACCTTACTACAGGTTCCCGGTCGACTGAATCCTCGATCTCAACCAGGACTTCGCAAGCTAGGGCGTGAGTCAGGTGTGTAGTACACAGGTTCTTCCCTCACATTTTTCTTTAGCACCCTAAATGTTCACTTCACATACACGATTTGAGTTGCTCGTTAGTTATTGTCATACGTTTCTGTGCACGACACTCTGTTATTTGAAGGGCGACCATTCACCTATGCAGACAAGGTCGCTTAACATCAAGCTTGTTGGCAGTGCAAGCGTTAGCAGGCCGAACTACAGATCTCAACATTCCTACTTAGGTAATACCAGACTGCAGCTCCCCGCTCCAGTGCGCCCTGGGGCTCTTGTTCACAGGTTTGTACTCAGCACAGACGGGCACCCGAGCTATCAGTAACCTGGTCAGTCACCTCCTGGCTCACTTCAGTTGCCACGCACTCTTTTGAGTTTTCTAAATTTCCACTCAACATCGTTAGAACGCAAACCGCCTGTCGTTCCTTTTTCTGTCCTTCTCGTTTATTTTCTTCTCCATTTTTCTATATGCAACTCATCTGTCCCATCCTGCCTTTACAACTTATCTTAACATATGCATTCCCCCTCTCGATGTCTTCTAGTTGAAGCCATGTGGCAGGCCGTCAGCAAAGACTTCGCCTCTGCCCCTTTGTCCCCCTCCGTGGGTTCAGAGAGCCGCAGCACTCAGTCACCCAGGGCTTGGACCATCCCCAAGCTCACAGTGGAGCTGCGGCACAGAGGTATTTCCTACCCTGCCACAGCCAGGAAAGCCAAGCACTTTAGGCTGCTTTTCCCACCACCAGTGGCAACCCAGCCTGGCACCCAGGCATCCCTGCAGTCACTCTCCTCGGCTATTGCCCAGCTCCACTCCATGGTGACCACGCTGTCCACAGCAGTCACCGATGTCCAGGCCAGAGTGGGAGCCATACACAAGTGCTATACTTTAAGGACTGGATAGATATAGGTTTGCCAAGGTTAAACCTTGAATATAGGGTACAATTGCTTGTCTTGTATAAAAAAATATATATTTTATAATACCAGAATCTGTACCTAGAAACACATATCTTGACCTTGTAAAAAAACAGCAAACTTAATAGAAAGAAGAGAAACAGAAAGGTTAACAAGTAACTAAAAGAACAACACCGTAACAACTAGTCCACACCTATCACATCCTAATTTAATGCGATTAGCTGTATTCTACCAGCTTCAAATTATACTTGTTAAATTATAGGTTTTAATCCACACTTCCCATTTCTATTTGAAGGTGTCTCTATTGCTTTGAATGTGGGCATATGAGTTGTCATACAGTATGTGCAGTGTAAATTCACCCTAGAGGCAACTTCTGTGAGTGTGGGTGCAATTTTTTTCAAAGCCAAATTATGGTCAATCTTGCTGCTATTAAAATGTGTAAAACGACTGTTCTAAAATTTGTTGGGAAGTTCTCTATAGAGAGTCCTAGTAATGCCAATGCAGGTTAGGGGCGGGTTATGAACCCTGTAATAGACAAGATCAGTTTTAAAACAGAATTTCAGAAACTGGTTACTGATTTACAATACCAAGGTACATGTAACATGTCCCCAGGTGGCCCGCAGTTACGCCAGCAATCAGGGGAAAATTCTTTAAAAATGTTAGATAGTCTGACTGGAGTCAGGTACCATCTATATAGTATTATATAAACATTTTCCCAGTGTGACACGCAATGAGAAGCTCCCAGGCTATATTTAATTGCTTGGGTCTATTCTTGTTCATTAAAATATCTGCCTAAATCCTGTTGCCATTTCGTTATAGCTGAGACACACTTCTTTTTATGCAATACAATACACAATGAAGTGTATTCCTTATGGCCCAAACTTTTTTGGGGATTGGTTAAATTGCCTGCTATTTCTTTATGTACCCTCCCTTATTTCTGTTTGCACTCTCTCTTTGTTTAGGTGACCTTTAATAAAGAAAGTAATGGGTAATTCATTTGTGACCTCATCAGAAGTGGGGAATAGGGGAAACATGTTCCAAGCACAATTGTCTAGGGGGTCTTCTTAACTTTGGATCTTTCTTCCAATTTTCTATTTTGTCTCTGAGACAGAAAGTTAATGGAAATTATAGTGGCTTAGTGCTGCCTTGCAGCAATGGGGACTCCAGTTTTAATCCTAGCCAGAATACTATCTGCATTGACTTTTTACGTTCATTCTATGCTTGCTTGTATTTTCTTTATACTCCAAAGACATGCTGGTAGGTTAGTTGGCTCCTATCCGAATTTGCCCTGTATATGTATGCATATGTGATAGGTAGACATGTGCAAACTTAACTATTTTGTTTTGGAATTTCGTTTTCGTCCGAAAAACTAATTTATTTAGTTACTCCCGAAATTCGTTTTTATTTATTTCGTTTTTCGTTAAAAATTGCATTCGTCCGAAAATCCAAATGAATTAAGGTCGAATCTGTCATTGAAGGCTTATGGTGTCTGTCGAAAGTTCGAAACAAGATTCGACGGAGCAGCTAAACTGTATGAATCTGTATAGTTTAGCTGCAATTCCACCCAATTCCAGCAGCAATCTTTCCTCTCTACGTCAAATCTTTCCTCTCTACGTCGAATCTTTCCTTTCTATGTCGAATCTTTCCTTTCTACGTCAAATCTTTTCTCTCTATGTAGAATAATCTTGGACTAATAGAGTTAAGGTTAGGCACATTCGACCACAGGTTCAATGGACACAGATTGTTATTGTCAGCGTCGAATCTCCTATCTATATCGAACTGTTGTCACAACGAAAATAAAGCATTTGTTTATGTCGGATCTTTCGTTTTTCGGATTCTGCACTTTCGTTATCGTTTGTTAAAACAATAACGAAAATAACTGAAATTCGGACGAAAATGCATTCGGACGAAAACGAATGCACATGTCTAGTGATAGGGACCTTGATAGGTTTGGGATGAGGGATGTGCTGACGTCACTGCGTTGCTGCAATCCCGGAAGGACTGGTGGTCTATGCAAGCCGGCCAGCTTTTTTATCTTTTGCTTTTAATGCTGCTCTTTGCTGTAAGTACAATACCATTTTTTATGATTAAAGGTGTAGTTGGTTTTACACTATAGTATTTTTTTTTTATGGTATCCTGGTTTATTGTCCACTGAATGCTGAGTTGACTCCTGGTTCCTGGTTGGCGTCCTCCCACAGGGAGTGAGATCTGTCCATGAGCTGACATCAGAGTTCCCCTCAGGATAAAGTTCTTGGCTAGGCAATAGCTGCAAGCTTTTTAAGCTTGCCATCTGGTAAGTGTGTCTTCTATGTGGTGGAGGTGCACTTTTTTGTTGTGGTGTCACAACATTCATTTAATTGTCACAATGAACACTTCTTACCTCTCTGGCGTTATTCCCGAGTGTGGGGTGAATTTTCATTGCCAAAAATGGTAACTCCGAGCCACACTCAGGATTGCATCGCAGTCTCCTGGGAAAGTTAATTACCTTGTCCCCAGGGTCCTCCGATGTCTCCCCACTGTGTCCGCGGGCTGTGAACTCCGCTCGATATTTCAATGTGCCGGGCTCCATTCCCTGCGAGCATCACGGTGCACGGGGACGGAGCCCGGCGTGAAATTTGAAAAGTGAAAAAAACATAACACATACAGTACACTGCATTCTTACAGATTACATTACTGTATCAAATCATTTCACATCCCTTTTGTCCCTAATGCTTTGTCCAGTGCCCTGCCTGCAGTTTTATATTATATATACTGTTCTATCTGCCTGGAAACTTGAGATTGTCCACGGTAGCCAAAATGCGTCCCTTTACGTCAAAAGTGGTTTTGGACCATCTAGAAATTTCTGTCTCCCAGTCAAATCAAGCCTATACTGATGACATGATTATTTTATTTATTTTTTTGCCACTAAAACTATGTGAAAAAAAGTTAATTTTTATTATTTTTGAGGTGCTGCTGCTGCATGTAAGCCAAGCTAATTATAAATGAAGAAAAAATCACAGCAAAATAAAAACTGAAAAAAGAGTATGAGTATGCTGTTTCCGAGGCTGACCTTGAAAATTACACTGTTTCGTAACACCATGTACAGCTTTTCTTGTCGCCCTCAAAGCCTCATAAAAAGGACCCACTTCCCACTGTGGGCTAATTTTTTTTTTTAAACGTTGGCATTATTACATGTCTTCATGCTTTTTTATAACATAAGTTACCTATTGAACCTAAAAATGGCCAGAATTGATTAACAAGATTCACCTCCCATAGACTTTAGTGAAATTCACGGCTAATTTTGGATTGTCTAAAATTCAACATTATTTACTGTAAAAGAGTAAAGGTAAATTGCAAACATACTGTATATTACAATTCTGCATGCTGTATATTTTAAATATATATAAGAAGGCCAGTATAGTGGCCTGAATTTATGGGAGGAGCCGGGGGGGGGGGGGTATTTAGGCAGACCACCCACCTGTGGTCTTTGTCGGTTCCAGTGTACAGTAATATGTCACCAGGCCAAAGGCCCTCAAGTGCACTGTGTTCGGACGCCGGACACAGTGCACTATGGGAAGCACCACGTCTATGCAATCACGAGATTGCAGACGCAATGCTTCATTTGCAGGCTTTTGTCCCACTTTGCGGCGCTTTCTGAAGCATGGAGTAGCTTCCACCCGGCGCTCGTAGTAGCTATTACTACGGCCAGGCGGTTTGATTGACATCCGAGTTAGATGTCACTACCTGTTTTCTCTCTCCCATTGCGCCCGAGAGAGAAAACCGGAAGTATGAGGTGCGGGCTCCTCCATTGCCGCTGCCAGGGCCCACACAGCAGGAGAGGACACCACACAGCAAGGTAAGTGCCGCTGTGCCAGTCCGGACCTCCCACGGAGAAGGGGGAGGGGGGTTTGATGGGACACAGGCTGCATTTCACGGGGCACAGGCTGCATTTCATGGGGCACAGGCTGCATTTCATGGGACACAGGCTGCATTTCATGGGACACAGGCTGCATTTCATGGGGCACAGGCTGCATTTCATGGGGCACAGGCTGCATTTCATGGGGCACAGGCTGCATGTCATGGGGCACAGGCTGCATTTCATGGGACACAGGCTGCATTTGATATGGCACAGTGGCTGTGTTTTATGGGCACAGTGGCTGCTTTTGATGGGCACAGTGGCTGCGTTTGATGGGCACAGTGGCTGCTTTTGATGGGCACAGTGGCTGTGTTTGATGGCATAGTGGCTGCAATTGATATTTTTTTTCAAAAAGATTTCAATTTGTTTACGCCCCCCCCCCCCAAATAAATTTTGAGCACCAGCCGCCACTGGTCGCATCGGTGGCATAACGATTAGTGTCAGGTCCATTCATACACTCCCTAGGCCAGTTAGAATCTTGTCACGTCGGCAGCACAATCATTCAAATACGTGTCATTCACTCACTCCTCACCCCGCTCCGAATCAAATTCTCGGCTCCACATTTCACAAAACTAGGCGCAGAGCATACACATCTCACTTCATCTATTTGTACGTTTTTTTTGCGGTCGGTTATTCCTACATATTCAATTCTGCTATCCTTGTTTTCGCCTTCCTGATAAGGCTACTTTCTTGCAATCGTTGCAAGCACGTCTCCAGTGGCACTTAATCCGGCCACTCACCATCTCCAGTGGCACATTGGCCATTCACCGTATTCTGTCTGTCATTTCTCCTTTAGGTCAGTTGAGTTCAGGTTGTTCCATACTGCACCAGGTTTGGATGTTATTTCCTCAGGTAAAAAAAGAAAGTGTGAAACAGAAAAATATATATATATAATAGAAAAAGAGAAAAAACACTGACAATAGGGTTTGCATCTTCACCAGGGGGCCAGTCATGCTCCAAGCAACAGTTCAGGCCGCATTCAGTTTTTTAAACCAGATTCCTATGTCACCTTACTACAGGTTCCCGGTCGACTGAATCCTCGATCTCAACCAGGACTTCGCAAGCTAGGGCGTGAGTCAGGTGTGTAGTACACAGGTTCTTCCCTCACATTTTTCTTTAGCACCCTAAATGTTCACTTCACATACACGATTTGAGTTGCTCGTTAGTTATTGTCATACGTTTCTGTGCACGACACTCTGTTATTTGAAAGGCGACCCTTCACCTATGCAGACAAGGTCGCTTAACATCAAGCTTGTTGGCAGTGCAAGCGTTAGCAGGCCGAACTACAGATCTCAACATTCCTACTTAGGTAATACCAGACTGCAGCTCCCCGCTCCAGTGCGCCCTGGGGCTCTTGTTCACAGGTTTGTACTCAGCACAGACGGGCACCCGAGCTATCAGTAACCTGGTCAGTCACCTCCTGGCTCACTTCAGTTGCCACGCACTCTTTTGAGTTTTCTAAATTTCCACTCAACATCGTTAGAACGCAAACCGCCTGTCGTTCCTTTTTCTGTCCTTCTCGTTTATTTTCTTCTCCATTTTTCTATATGCAACTCATCTGTCCCATCCTGCCTTTACAACTTATCTTAACATATGCATTCCCCCTCTCGATGTCTTCTAGTTGAAGCCATGTGGCAGGCCGTCAGCAAAGATTTCGCCTCTGCCCCTTTGTCCCCCTCCGTGGGTTCAGAGAGCCGCAGCACTCAGTCACCCAGGGCTTGGACCATCCCCAAGCTCACAGTGGAGCTGCGGCACAGAGGTATTTCCTACCCTGCCACAGCCAGGAAAGCCAAGCACTTTAGGCTGCTTTTCCCACCACCAGTGGCAACCCAGCCTGGCACCCAGGCATCCCTGCAGTCACTCTCCTCGGCTATTGCCCAGCTCCACTCCATGGTGACCACGCTGTCCACAGCAGTCACCGATGTCCAGGCCAGAGTGGGAGCCATACACAAGTGCTATACTTTAAGGACTAGATAGATATAGGTTTGCCAAGGTTACACCTTGAATATAGGGTACAATTGCTTGTCTTGTATAAAAAAAACTATATTTTATAATACCAGAATCTGTACCTAAAAACACATATCTTGACCTTGTAAAAAAAACAGCAAACTTAATAGAAAGAAGAGAAACAGAAAGGTTAACAAGTAACTAAAAGAACAACACCGTAACAACTAATCCACACCTATCACATCCTAATTTAATGCGATTAGCTGTATTCTACCAGCTTCAAATTATACTTGTTAAATTATAGGTTTTAATCCACACTTCCCATTTCTATTTGAAGGTGTCTCTATTGCTTTGAATGTGGGCATATGAGTTGTCATACAGTATGTGCAGTGTAAATTCACCCTAGAGGCAACTTCTGTGAGTGTGGGTGCAATTTTTTTCAAAGCCAAATTATGGTCAATCTTGCTGCTATTAAAATGTGTAAAACGACTGTTCTAAAATTTGTTGGGAAGTTCTCTATAGAGAGTCCTAGTAATGCCAATGCAGGTTAGGGGCGGGTTATGAACCCTGTAATAGACAAGATCAGTTTTAAAACAGAATTTCAGAAACTGGTTACTGATTTACAATACCAAGGTACATGTAACATGTTCCCAGGTGGCCCGCAGTTACGCCAGCAATCAGGGGAAAATTCTTTAAAAATGTTAGATAGTCTGACTGGAGTCAGGTACCATCTATATAGTATTATATAAACATTTTCCCAGTGTGACACGCAATGAGAAGCTCCCAGGCTATATTTAATTGCTTGGGTCTATTCTTGTTCATTAAAATATCTGCCTAAATCCTGTTGCCATTTTGTTATAGCTGAGACACACTTCTTTTTATGCAATACAATACACAATGAAGTGTATTCCTTATGGCCCGTACACACAATTAGAAAATCGAACGCAAAATACCACTTTCAAAGTGATCATATGATAATCTGATCATTAGTACACAGCTTTTGAGAGATCATGACAATTCATGCAAAATTATCCGGTGGGACAAGCACGAAAAGTTTTTTGTACAATACCAGATCGTATGATTTTCATTTAATCAGTACAGTTGTCATTTGAAAATTCAATACAAATACACTACAACACATTACATCACTTCCGAATTTTTTTTGTGTCGTACAAGAATTTTTCGGAACTTTAGTAAACTTTATTTTTGATATGAGACAAGCATGAAAAAAAGAAGGAACAATCATTTGTCCGATAATCTTATCATGTGTACCAGGCATTACTCAAGAAAATAAGAATGGCAATGTTAAGTGAATAGGATTTTTGACCAATGTCACGTTTTCCTGCCATATTTACGTACTGAGATTCACAAGTTTCATCTAATTAAGATATGTAGTATATTATTGTTCTGTCGATCATTAGAGAATATGCTACCCCAGAGAAGGCATTTTTTTAATCTAAAGCCCGAACTTTTTTGGGGATTGGTTAAATTGCCTGCTATTTCTTTATGTACCCTCCCTTATTTCTGTTTGCACTCGCTCTTTGTTTAGGTGACCTTTAATAAAGAAAGTAATGGGTAATTCATTTGTGACCCCATCAGAAGTGGGGAATAGGGGAAACATGTTCCAAGCACAATTGTCTAGGGGGTCTTCTTAACTTTGGATCTTTCTTCCAATTTTCTATTTTGTCTCTGAGACAGAAAGTTAATGGAAATTATAGTGGCTTAGTGCTGCCTTGCAGCAATGGGGACTCCAGTTTTAATCCTAGCCAGAATACTATCTGCATTGACTTTTTACGTTCATTCTATGCTTGCTTGTATTTTCTTTATACTCCAAAGACATGCTGGTAGGTTAGTTGGCTCCTATCCGAATTTTCCCTGTATATGTATGCATATGTGATAGGTAGACATGTGCAAACTTAACTATTTCGTTTTGGAATTTCGTTTTCGTCCGAAAAACGAATTTATTTAGTTACTCCCGAAATTCGTTTTTATTTATTTCGTTTTTCGTTAACAATTGCATTCGTCCGAAAATCCAAATGAATTAAGGTCGAATCTGTCATTGAAGGCTTATAGTGTCTGTCGAAAGTTCGAAACAAGATTCTACGGAGCAGCTAAACTGTATGAATCTGTATAGTTTAGCTGCAATTCCACCCAATTCCAGCAGCAATCTTTCCTCTCTACGTCAAATCTTTCCTCTCTACATCGAATCTTTCCTTTCTATGTCGAATCTTTCCTTTCTACGTCAAATCTTTTCTCTCTATGTAGAATAATCTTGGACTAATAGAGTTAAGGTTAGGCACATTCGACCACAGGTTCAATGGACACAGATTGTTATTGTCAGCGTCGAATCTCCTATCTATATCGAACTGTTGTCACAACGAAAATAAAGCATTTGTTTATGTCGGATCTTTCGTTTTTCGGATTCTGCACTTTCGTTATCGTTTGTTAAAACGATAACGAAAATAACTGAAATTCGGACGAAAATGCATTCGGACGAAAACGAATTCACATGTCTAGTGATAGGGACCTTGATAGGTTTGGGATGAGGGATGTGCTGACGTCACTGCGTTGCTGCAATCCCGGAAGGACTGGTGGTCTATGCAAGCCGGTCAGCTTTTTTATCTTTTGCTTTTAATGCTGCTCTTTGCTGTAAGTACAATACCATTTTTTATGATTAAAGGTGTAGTTGGTTTTACACTATAGTATTTTTTTTTTATGGTATCCTGGTTTATTGTCCACTGAATGCTGAGTTGACTCCTGGTTCCTGATTGGCGTCCTCCCACAGGGAGTGAGATCTGTCCATGAGCTGACATCAGAGTTCCCCTCAGGATAAAGTTCTTGGCTAGGCAATAGCTGCAAGCTTTTTAAGCTTGCCATCTGGTAAGTGTGTCTTCTATGTGGTGGAGGTGCACTTTTTTGTTGTGGTGTCACAACATTCATTTAATTGTCACAATGAACACTTCCTACCTCTCTGGCGTTATTCCCGAGTGTGGGGTGAATTTTCATTGCCAAAAGTGGTAACTCCGAGCCACACTCAGGATTGCATCGCAGTCTCCTGGGAAAGTTAATTACCTTGTCCCCAGGGTCCTCCGATGTCTCCCCACTGTGTCCGCGGGCTGTGAACTCCGCTCGATATTTCAATGTGCCGGGCTCCATTCCCTGCGAGCATCACGGTGCACGGGGACGGAGCCCGGCGTGAAATTTGAAAAGTGAAAAAAAACATAACACATACAGTACACTGCATTCTTACAGATTACATTACTGTATCAAATCATTTCACATCCCTTTTGTCCCTAATTCTTTGTCCAGTGCCCTGCCTGCAGTTTTATATTATATATACTGTTCTATCTGCCTGGAAACTTGAGATTGTCCACGGTAGCCAAAAAGCGTCCCTTTACGTCAAAAGTGGTTTTGGACCATCTAGAAAACAGCGATAGTGATTTGTGGGGAAATTCGTCATCAAACACTGAAAGTAACGACAGTGACAATTCTGAAAATTTCAGTGTTTTTGATTTGATTAAATTATTGAATACATTTTATGATTACTATATTATTATTTGTTAATATTATTTATAGTTACTTATTATATTATAATGTATGATTTTGCCATTCAAACTGTATGATACCCGGGATGTCTACTAGACTCTTGTTTGGACAGATTTAAGTGAGTTATTCCTAAGAATTACAGGCCTACAATATAAAGAGTCATTTTGGTTAATGGATTTGATGATCTATATGGACTATAACTTTGTGGGAACAGTTTGGGAATGGTCCCTTCCTGTTCCAATATGACTGCACACCAGTGCACAAAGCAAGGTACATAAAGACACAGATGAGAGTTTGGGGTGGAGGAACTTGATTTGCCTGTACAAAGTCCTGACCTCAACACAATAGAACACCTTTGGGATGAATTAGAGTGGAAACTGTGAGCCAGGCCTTTTCATCCAACATCAGTGCCTGACCTTACAAATGCGCTCTGGAAGAATGGTCAAACATTCCTATAGATACACTCCTAAACCTTGTGGACAGCCTACCCAGAGGAGTGGAAGCTGTTATAGCTGCAAGAGGTGGGCCAACTCAATATTGAACCCTACGAACTAAGACTGGGATGTCATTAAAGTTAATGTGCATGTAAAGGCATGTGTCCCAATACTTTTGACAATCTAGTGTACTTTAACTGAACGTAGGATTCAGTAATGATTTACAAAGTCAAATACTATTAAAAAAAAATCAAGCTACACTAATCAAATATTACCAATTGTGATAATTTCTAGAACCAACAGACCAAATTATTTTATTAAATCCTGAATCAAATCATTAACAAAACAAAATAGTCCGTTTTATTTAACTTCATTTAAAAATTCAATCTGCTATCCTTTGTGTTTGAGTAATTATTTGGAATGATAAGCAGTTAAGCAGTGAAGTCCATGATTTGTGAAATCTTCTTTCCTGGTTACTCACTGTTACTGAGATACACAGCATTAGCTCACTATGGTTTATATATAGCTCATAGATGCCTACTGGGTTCTGGCATTGTACAAAGTAGGATCCTCAGCTGACAGAAGGTGCAAGACGATGGGGAATACAGTTTTTCTACTAAACCCCTGCAGCAGCACAGGCTATGACTAACTAGGGCAATGCCGTTGTTTTGGATAGAATTCAGAAACAAAAAAGCATCAATATTTTAGATTCTATTTGAGGTTTTCTTTACTTGAAGCGATTGTAGCCGTATTAGTGCAATTGTGACAGAGAAAATTGAGTACTGTCCGTGATACTTTTTTTACTGCTAATACTTTTGTGAATCAGTACTGCTTAGACTTTGAAGAAGGGGACACACCCCGAAAGCTCGTCCATGAAAAATGATATGTTAGTGCAAATAAAAAAAGTATCACCGACAGTACTCAATTTTCTAGGTTTTCTTTACAATCTTTTAAAAGTCACAAATGTTAAGTCTTCTATGACATACAGTGAGTATGCATACAGTGGGTACACCCCTCACATTTTTGTAAATATTTTATTATATCTTTTCATGTGACAACACTGAAGAAATAACACTTTGCTACAATGTAAAGTAGTGAGTGTACAGCTTTTACAACAGTGTAATTTTGCTGTCCCCTCAAAATAACTAAACACACAGCCATTAATGTCTAAACTACTGGCAACAAAAGTGAGTACACCCCTAAGTTAAAATGTCCATATTGGGCGCAAAGTGTCAATATTTTGTGTGGCTACCATTTTTATCCAGCACTACCTTAACCCTCTTGGGCATGGAGTTTACCAGAACTTCACAGGTTGCCACTGGAGACCTCTTCCACTCCTCCATGACAACATCACGGAGCTGGTGGTTGTTTGAGACCTTGCGCTCCTCCACCTTCCATTTGAGGATGCCCCACAGATGCTCAATAGGGTTTAGGTCGGAAGACGTGCTTGGCCAATCCATAACCTTTACCATAAGCTTCTTTAGCAAGGCAGTGGTCGTCTTGGAGATGTGTTTGGGGTCGTTATCATGTTGGAATACTGCCCTGCGGCCCAGTCTCCAAAGGGAGGGGATCATGCTCTGCTTCAGTATGTCACAGTACATGTTGGCATTCATGGTTCCCTCAATAAACTGTAGCTCCCCAGTGCCGGCAGCACTCATGCAGCCCCAGACCATGACACTCCCACCACCATACTTGACTGTAGGCAAGACACACTTGTCTTTGTACTCCTCACCTGGTTGCCGCCACACATGCGTGACACCATCTGACCCAAATAAGTTTATATTGGTCTCATCAGTAATGCAGAGTGCGGTGTATGGTCTGAGCACTGACAGGCTGATCCCCCCACCCCTTCAACCTCTGCAGCAATGCTGGCAGCACCCATGCATCTATTTCCCAAAGGCAACCTCTGGATATGAAGCTGAGCATGTGCATTCAACATCTTTTGTGACCATGACGAGGCCTGTTCTGAGTGGAACCTGTCCTGTTAAACCACTGTATGGTCTTGGACAACGTGCTGCAGCTCAGTTTCAGGGTCTTGGCAATCTTCTTATAGCCTAGGCCACCTTTATGTAGAGCAACAATAATTTTTTTCAGATCCTCAGAGAGTTCTTTGCCATGAGGTGCCATGTTGAACTTCCAGTGATCAGTATGAGAGAGTGAGAGTGATAACACCAAATTTAACACACCTGCTCCCTATTCACACCTAAGACCTTGGGTCTTGCTCTGCACTAATAGCTGCTAAGTCAGTGCAGAGCACAAGCTTGTGGAACCACAGGTGCCAGCAGACCTACAGCAGCAAAAGTGAAAACAATCAGGAAAAGCTGCATTCAGCATGCGTTCCACAGAAACCGGAAGTGACGTTGTTTGGATCTAAACACCGGAAATTACGTCAAAGCGTTTCGCCCTCCCACAAGGCATCATCAAGGACCTGTCACTGTACTCACACTGGCTGGGAAGGGGTTTACATCGGGGGCAATCAAAAGTGACGTTATTACACTATGGGAGTTTTCTAATTCCTTTACATGGCGCACATGTCCTGCTGATACCCGGAGGGACACACACATATTTATCCATATTGGTGGCCACCATTCTGGAGGGAGATTCGGATGCCTATTCTGAGTCCAGTGTCTAAAGCAAGCAGGGGGCTGTGACGGCTATACTAGTGGAAGTCAACCTAAAGAAAACCCATTGCAATGCTCGTCTGACCCTCTGTGACGGAGGGTCCCATACCTCTGGTAAGCGGCCAACTTATTCTGGTGGTGGTGCTTTTGGCAAGTCACACAACTTGATAAAGATATTCGCCATTGGACGTTCATTCCTCGGAACTTTCTAAAATACGATTCATTTTTTCCTCTTTTTTTTGAAACACAAGCACTTAACATTGGATTGTTTTGTTAAATTATTTTTCACATGAACTCCTATTTCTCACATGAACTCAATTTTTGGATGTATATGCATATTCAGTCAATATATGCTTTCACTCTTCACTTTTGTGTTTCACCTAAGATATCATCACCTTTGACAGGTTTATCACTGGGTGTTTTTATGTTTATGTTAATGTATAGTTTATTATGATTTAGATGGATTAGATACTATATCGGTATTTATTTCACTTATTTGTTCCCCGCCACAAGGGGTCATAGTTAACGTGAGTCCTCACATAAAAAGGTATTTTACGTCTATTGGTATGTGTAGCTTTTTATTTTTCTAAATCTTTTGTCACTGTTGTACACGGTATAGTTGCTGCTGCCCCATTGGTTATTAATTTAACCTTCTTAGTAAGTGGTTGGCTTACTTGCTTTGTTGGAACCCATAGCGCAGTTTCTTCCCCAATTTTTTCATGTCACAAGAAAAGACATAATAAAATATTTACAAAAATGTGAGGGGTGTACCCATTTTTGTGAGACACTGTATAACTGAATGAATGCAACCTTCATAAATATATGGCAACATATCTTAAGAATATTTAAACACAACATTTATACTAGTACACACACTGCATATGTGTTTATGTATGTATATGTTTTTCTGAAATGCGCTAAACAAAGTTGCTTATTATGTGATATAAAAGTCATTCTGTAGAATTCACAAATCTGTGATTATGCAGGTAAATCCAAAAACCCTCCACCTTGTGCGTGCACCATCACCACAGGCAATATGGACTCTTACAAGAGAGCCTGGACCCTTTATTATGGAGGGTCAAACAGGCTAGATGTAATAATCTTTGCAGGGGTTATCAACTGGAGATGTGTCCTGAGATCAATCTGTGGCTGCCTTCCAGCAGATCCCAACAGGTTGGGATCTGCTGGAAGGCAGCCACAGATTGATCTGATCATGGGGTGGATGGAGTCTGGTTTAAATATCCAGCCAATGCCCTTTTTCGTCTGAGGACACATCTCCAGAGGATGACCCCTGCAAAGATTATTACAACAAGCCTGTTTAACCCTTCATAATAAAGGGTTCAGGCTCTCTGGTAAGAGTCTATATTGCCTGTAGCGATGGTGCATGCACAAGGTGGAGGGTTTTTGGATTTACCTGCATTATTACAGATTTGTGATTTCTACAGCTGGACTTTTATATCACATTATAAGTAGGGTTGAGCGAACCCGAACTGTTTGGGTTCGTACCGGACTTTTGAGTTTTTGGGTCCCGGACCCAAACCCGAACAATTTACTGTATGTTCGGGTTTGAGTTCGGTGTTCGGCAATGTAATGGCGCTTTTTAAATAGCTGCAGGGCAGCCAATCAACATTCGTTTAACTCATGTGCCCTTAGAAGCCATCACAGCCATGCCTACTAATGGCATGGCTGTGATTGGCCAGTGCAGCATGTGACCCAGCCTCTATATAAGCTAGAGGCACATAGCACAGCCGCTGCTTTGAGCGAGAGAATTAGATAGGAATCCTGATTCAGAAATCGAATTACTCAGCGATCTACCTTGATTTTCTTGTGTGGGTGCAGTACACAATCTTTTTACACTGCCCTGAGCCCAGTGCCAGAGAAAAGATAACTTTTATCTGTCTGCTAGTTAGGTTGGCATCGGCAGGCATTTTATGCAACCTCAGTGCACGAGCACTGCATATGTTACTGTGAGATACACTGTTTAGATACTGTTGCTCTATTCTGCTATTCTAAAAACACCCATTTAGGGCAAAAAAATATTTGACAGTGTTTCCTGCATAGCTGTACATGTGAGATATACACTTTAGATACTGTTCTTCTATTCTGCTATTCAAAAAAATAATCATTAAAATAATAATTTTAATAATAACTGGGCTTTCATGAGAGACCTGTGTGCCTTGTTGCGCTGTTTTGAGTACTCCACCAACATGGCCAGTGCCGATGACGCCGTTCTCATCGTTACTATCCAAGTTCTATGCCTCTTTGAAAAAATGCTTTGGGCGATGATGGAAGAGGATGTGGCACAGGAGGAGGAGGAAGAGGGATAATTTCCAAGGCTTTCAGGGTAGTCATTCACAAGTGGCTCTGAGGGTGGGTTCCTGCACCAATAAACGCTAGGTACACAATTGTCCAGCAAGGGCACAGTTCTGGAGGATGACGAGGTGGAGGATGAGGAGATGGAGGAGGAGGAACCATGTTCACAGCAGGGCGGCACCCAGACCAGCTTATGGCCATCACTGGTGCCTGGCTGGGGGGATTACAGAGGACACAGACAACACACCTCCCACAGAGGACAGGTTTTCGTTGCCTCTGGGCAGCCTGGCACACATGAGCGATTACATGCTGCAGTGTCTCCGCAAATGACCGCCGAGTTGCCCACATTCTAACTGGTGCTGATTACTGGGTGACCACGCTGCTGGATCCCCGTTACAAGGAAAACGTACCGTCCTTAATTCCCTCACTGGAGCGTGATCGTAAGATGCGCGAGTATAAGCGCACACTGGTAGACGCTCTGCTGGTGGCATTCCCACTTGACAGCGGGGGCACAGTGGAAGCACAAGGCGAAGGCAGAGGAGGAGTAAGAGGTCGCCAACACAGCCGGGGCACCGCCAGCACCTCAGAAGGCAGGGTTAGCATGGCCGAAATGTGGAAAAGCTTTGTCAGCATGCCACAACAACCAGCACCACCAGCTGATATGGAATGTCTTAGAAGGAGGCAGCATTTCACCAACATGGTGGAGTAGTATGTGTGCACACGCCTACACGTACTGAATGACAGGTCTGCCCCCTTCAACTTCTGGGTCTCCAAATTGGGCCCATTGCCTGAGCTTGCCCTTTACGCCTTGGAGGTGCTGGCCTGCCCTGCAGCCAGTGTATTATCTGAACGTGTATTTAGCACGGCAGGGGGCGTTATCACAGACAAGCGCAGCCGTCTGTCCAGAGCCAATGTGGACAAGCTCACGTTCATTAAAATAAACCAGGCATGGATCCCACAGGACTTGTCCGTACCTTGTGCAGAATAGACATGTATACCGGCCTTACCCAGCCATTGTTGTATTTTTGATCTTTCTCACTCTTTTGGGGTGTACCCTAATAAAAAAAAAATGAAATTAAAAACAAAAACCAGTGTTGGCTACCTCATCCTCCTCCACCGCCGCTTCCACATCCACTGCCACCTCAACCTCCTACTCCATATGGACCTCGTCCTCCTAGGTCAAGATTATTATTTTTTATTTTTATGTATTTTTTGTTATTTTAAGTTATTTCCCTATCCATTTTGTTTGCAGAGCACTTGCCATGCTCTTAGCAACATTTTTCTGCCATTTGCCCTCTAGCCCTTTCCATTACTTTTTTAGAGCCATTTTAGTCCTCAAAAGTTCGGGTCCACATTAACTTTTTTGGGAAGTTCGGCCGAACCCGAACATCCAGGTGTCCGCTCAACTCTATACATGAGACATCAGTCAAGTACCTCAAAATATCTTTAAATTATCCAAGGACCCTAGTGGTCTATTATGCACATATAGACTTACGGTGACCCTTTCTACTTCCAGAAACTAAGTACTGATAAGAAAATGAAGCAGACCTAAATTCTCTTGTGAATAGTAACAATTTTAAAGGCCCTCTCCCCCAATGCTATATCCCTAATATTTTGTGTAAAATGTTTAAATCAGTACTGTGACAGACCTAGCCGGGACACAGGCTGTTGGAGGGGACTGAATGCGAGCCTATTACCTTGCGATTATGGGCCCTGGCATTTGGGGGAACAGTGCTCTTTGAGCTGCAAGCCTGGGACCCCTGAGCTGGTGTTACTTGGATTCAGGTCCATGCTGGCCCCCCAATACACATAGAATCTGTATGTGTATTTGGCATATTAGCAAGAGATGCTAATGTCATGAACTCCAGACAGTCTGTCTGTTATGTAATTGAGTATAGTCTGGCTTGTAGGAGTGTTTCACCTATTGTTGTGTGTGCTAATTAACCCTGCAATTGAATGATGGAGCCCAGTGTTGATTAAGATAATTAGCTCATGCTAATTAGGTTAGGCTTTAGTCATCTGGCTATATTAATGTGTGTGACATGTCAAATAAAGTTCATTCCTGATGTGCCCTACACTGGTGTTGTCTGGTGACTGGGTGGGCTAAAGGGTCTTGGATTGTGTGGTACCGGACGGAGGAAGCATTTACGGCGGACATCTTGGGTACGAGGTCCGTCACAATTGGCTGGCAGCGGTGGGATCGTGCTTCCTTGTCGTGAACACATCCAAACCATCACCTGGATCCAAGGTCCGGATAGCAGAGGTACAGATACGTCGTCATGGAAGAGGAATTCGGAAGGAGGTTGCGAGAGATGCGGATACAGCACAGAGGATCAGTATCGGTGCAGGTCCTGCTGGGATGGTATGATTCTGTTCGCCTACAACTCTGGAAAGAAGCGCTAGCCTGTGAGCAGCGACACCAGGGAAAAGTTCTCCCCTCCATCCATGTAAGGTACTGGTCGCAGTATGAAGTACGAATGCTGTTATTGGGGGAACAACCGAAGCAGGAGTGGACAGCTGAGTTAAGCAGGCTGATCCGGGCAGAAATGCGTTTGGACGAGAGCTACAGAGCCCTCCGGTGGTATGTAGCCCAAGTGTGCCCGTGGACAGCGGATGATAGGCCCACAGAAGGCTTTGATTATAATGTACTGGGATTGTTGTACTGGAGGCTGTCCGAGGACCCCGACTTTGGGAGTGATCTGGAGTGGCGTTTGGAGGAAATAATGGAGCACAGAGAGCAAAGATTGAACGTCTCGGAAGTGCTCTGGGCACAGGAAGATTTGGAGTTCCTGGCCGCTCAGGAATGGGAGCTGGAGATCGCCTACATACAGCTGCTAGACTCTGCTCAGCAGCAGGGTGGGGCTCCCTTTGTCTGGGACTATCAGGAAATACCAGCAGACAGCTCTGAAATCCTGGCTGAAGAGTCAGCAATGTGGCATAGTAACAGAGTGCTTTGCCCACCTGCCCCCGCAGCTATGGACGCGGAGGTCTTATGGCGGATGCAGCAAGTGCGGACTGACCTTGACAAACCTGTTACTGCACAAAACAAGGTTGGATGGAGGAATAGGCCTGTCCAGCAGCATGCAAGAGAATCGGCAGTGGAAACTCTGGAGATTGCTGTCCCCAAACCTGAAGTGCTGACAACAGGGCAGAGCTCTGCTAACTTCTGCCCAGCATCAACAGCAGTATCTGGGGAGTTACAAGGAACTTCCCCAGCTGAAGCGCTGGTCACCGGACAGAGGGTCCAAGACCTCTGCCCCACACCTGTGTCAGTTTTGGAGGCTCAGGATGAGAAGGTGGTGATCACTTCCCAGCAGCAGATACAGGGGGAGAAGGGAGAGGAGGTGTTTGTTGTCCCTCCTCAACAGTCGGCCAGGGTGGAGAAAGCGGTCTTTCCTCCCCAGCAAAGATCCGTGCACCTGGGAGACAATACCACAGACATGTCATCCCAGCAGCCAGATGAGGGAATGGAAAAGGAAGCAGCCGGCTCCCCTTCCCAATGGCAGCTACACAATTTGGGAGTGGAGGAAGCCAGCCTCCTGCCCCAACGGTTAACCAGAGCAGGGGATGTGGAGTCCCCAGCAGAAGTGCTGGCAACAGGGCAGAGTGCTACCCACCTCTGTCCAGCACCAGCAACAGCTGCGGAGTTCCAGGGAGCTGGGGCAGTCGGCCTCTCTCCCCAACAGTTAGCTGGAGGAGATGATGTAGGGAAGCTCCTACACCCACCTGAACTGCTGGCAACGGAACAAAGTGCTGCTGGCCTTTGCCCACAACTAACAGAGGGCATATTTCCTGTAAAGGGGGATGGGACTGCAGTCCCCACCTGTATACTCCAGGGATGCTGGGCGGTCGGCCCAAATCCCCAACAGCATGACGGAGTGATCCCAGTCACCCTGTCTTCTCTCCAGCGGCTGAAAAGACTCCAGGGAGAAGGACCAGTCCGGGCCTCTCCCCAGCGGCGGATATGTTCTCTGAGAGAGGCAGAGGTTGGCTGGGTGAGGAATACTCCGTTTGGAACTATTTGTTTGGGGTACTGTGTGGATCCCAGCATTAGAGGACTGGAACCACTGACTAACTTCGGAGTCAACCCGTCTGGGGTCTCCTCCTGTGTTAGTCTCCTGCCGAAAGGGGAGAAATGTGACAGACCTAGCCGGGACACAGGCTGTTGGAGGGGACTGAATGCAAGCCTATTACCTTGCGATTATGGGCCCTGGCATTTGGGGGAACAGTGCTCTTTGAGCTGCAAGCCTGGGACCCCTGAGCTGGTGTTACTTGGATTCAGGTCCATGCTGGCCCCCCAATACACATAGAATCTGTATGTGTATTTGGCATATTAGCAAGAGAGGCTAATGTCATGAACTCCAGACAGTCTGTCTGTTATGTAATTGAGTATAGTCTGGCTTGTAGGAGTGTTTCACCTATTGTTGTGTGTGCTAATTAACCCTGCAATTGAATGATGGAGCCCAGTGTTGATTAAGATAATTAGCTCATGCTAATTAGGTTAGGCTTTAGTCATCTGGCTATATTAATGTGTGTGACATGTCAAATAAAGTTGATTCCTGATGTGCCCTACACTGGTGTTGTCTGGTGACTGGGTGGGCTAAAGGGTCTTGGATTGTGTGGTACCGGACGGAGGAAGCATTTACGGCGGACATCTTGGGTACGAGGTCCGTCACAAGTACCTTAAAGGAACTCCAGGTTGTTCTCCTCTGTCACTGATATGGTGCTGCCAAATGGTGATGTTGAGGCAATCATTGGTTGTAACTTAACAGAGCTCCATTGACAGTAAATATGTGCTCCACAGCAGTTACTGTTGTGTTGTCTCTTGGCGCCAATCAGATGTGAAGCACACTTATCTGCTTATATCACTTATAGTGAACATGCTTACAAAAAACGGCAGTAGGGTTAGCTGTAGCAAGCTGTAGCTGTGTTTTTCAGCATTTTTTGCAGTAGCATTTTTCTGCGTTTTTTCAGCTGTATTGTTTTCTAGCTGTAGCTATTTTTTTTAACCTTTTTTAGCAAAACTACCGTATTTATCGGCGTATAACACGCACCATATATAACACACCCCAAGTTTAGGAGGGAAGTTTAAAGAAAAAA
Source organism: Lithobates sylvaticus (assembly GCA_028564925.1). NCBI lineage: Eukaryota > Metazoa > Chordata > Amphibia > Anura > Ranidae > Lithobates > Lithobates sylvaticus. The sequence goes on along the minus strand of CM053030.1, from coordinate 339,883,446 downwards.
ACTTTTAGGAGGGAAGTTTAAGGAAAAAACTTACATTTAAATGCCCATCAATGCAGCCTTATTAGTGTCCATTTGCAGCTTTGCCCAGTGTCCATCTGCAGCCTTGCCCAGTGTCCATCTGCAGCCTTGCCTAGTGTCCATCTGCAGCCTTGCCCAGTGTCCATCTGCAGCCCTGCCCAAAATTGCAGCATTATCTTTTAAATTTTTAGCTCCGCAGAGATAGACAGAGCCGGATGTCCTGTGTATTTGACTCGTCTCAGCTCGTCTCGCAGTCCCACCCCTTGGCCCGGTTCCTATGATGGACACAACACTGGTCCAATGGTGGGACATAAAGGCTAGGAGGCGGGACTGGGCCTGAGTGCGAGTGGAGCCGAGCCTAGCCGAGTACATAGTACACTTGGCTCGGTCTATTTCGGCAGCGCTCGTTCCCTCCTTCCCCTCAGAGACAACAGGGAACCGGGACTGGGCGTGACTGCTAACGGAGCCTAGCCGAGTACACAGTATACTCGACTCGGTCTTTTTCGGCGGCACTCGTTCCCTCCTTCCCCTCAGAGACAGCAGAGATCAGCATATAACACACACCCACGATTTTCCCCTGATTTTAAGGGGAAAAGGTGCGCGTTATACGCCAATAAATACGGTATTCTCACACAAAAGCTTATGGTTCAAAAATGCTGATAAATCCCGAATAGCTAAGTTTTTATGCTATATATCTATCTATCGACATACTTTATACATACATATAATGTATTTATCTACAGTATATTAATAACATAGGCAGTGTGATTTTCAGAAGCTTAGTATGCAAAAGAAAAAATGTAATCTATCTTAAATCCTTCTAAAATTATAGCTAGTTTATAACAGCAAGTTGCTAAGAAAATGTCAAAAAAATGTCAAATACGATGTTATTCTCTGGGAAAATACATGTACATTTAAAAACATGTTAACAAATTTATTTAGCTGCTTTTTCTAATGTTTTTTATTTTTTTTTTTTGTCAATTTATGCTGCTACTCTAAATTAATATAAATCTAAAGGGTTCCTTAAAAGTCCTTTGATTACCATAAAATAAGGTTAGGGTTATTTAGACAAAGTTTTCTTAAATTAAAATAAGTAATAGAAGAAATAGGTTGATGAGACAGATGTGACTGTTTCTAATTTTAGCAACATACAATAAGCTGCTCTCTAACATACAACTTCTGTTCATTATGTGCTGATACGTATCCCACCTGGGGCTTTAGTCCTAGGTAAGACATTCAGTCATGCTGACTGATTAGTTAGTGACTAATATGTCAGGGCCTTATGAATGAGCTTTGCAAAGTGTCAAAGCTGGAAATAAAATCTATGCCCGCTGAGCTAAATAACACCTTATCATGTAACACAACACATAATGTGACACATTCATATCTTTACAGCTAAATATCACTTTCCACAATGCATTTCAAAAGACTAACAGATTTTACTTTTGATTCAGAGAGTGTAAAATATGTTACAGGTTATTTGTATGTAGCCAGCTGGAGTAACAAGCTGTGTATTTCTGCTTGCTCTCAGTCTCCTCCTCCCTCTCTTGCTGCTGCATTGAGACAGAGTGGGCAGTATATGTAAAATCCAACCCTCTCACCCACTCCCTACTAGCAACAATTGTGAGCCTGTGAGAAGGAGATTTGATGATGTAGCCCCATACCTCCCAACTTTTTGAGATGGGAATGAGGGAAACCTATTAGAAAATGTATGTAGGCATAGGACACACCCCCTACCACGCCTCCTTAAAGGATAATTATACGTAAAAAAATTATAATTAACCCACAATGCTTTTTTTTTACTACTATTATTCCTTTATACTGGTTTTGAAATTTACAAATGTAGCAATTAAGAAATTGCATGAAAGTTTTAGCACAGGGGAAACACTTTTTGAAAGATAAAAAGTGCATTTTATATACAACTATATCGATCAGACTAAAATGAAGGACAAATGAGGAGGAAAGAGGGATATAGGGACATTGTTGCAAATCAGGGACAGTTCCTCAAAATCAGGGACAGTTGGGGGCTATGGTAGTCCCCAAGGAGCACAATGCAAATCAATGGATAATGCTGTGGACTCCACTACACAGACTGTCATGTACAAAGCAAGGAGAGCTGTGCAGCCCACCCACCCCACTCCCTTGTGAATGATGCAGCTACAATGAACACTGGGAAATGTAGTTCATGAGGAAAACTATACAAAGCCAATGAATTTCTGCAGAATGCCCAGGTTTCCTGGCACATAAGGTAGGAGAGGACAGAACTTTTCCTGGGCAAATTTACAGAGATAGAAGGAGTGCCAAGCACCGAGAGAAGGACAGCAGTCCTGTGCTGGCTGGGTCTGTGCTCTCACTAAGAGGGAGAAAACTGGTAGAGTTAAGTCAGAGCCACTAACGACTGCACAAGGACCAGATTCCTGAGATCTGGGCTGGAGTTGTGGAGGTTTTGGAGCTGTATGTATCTACATCAGAGCTAAGAGACTGAACCATGGAAAGGTATTTTGCTGAGTAGGGACCATAGATGGAGAGACTTGTTTCTTACCCCAATGAGGGACTGAGCCTTGTGAGGACCTGGTGGTCGAGAGGACTGAAACTTCTGGGACAACTGATCGCCAAACTTACTGGACCTGATCTGTTGCATACTGGGAGTGGTGAGTGGAACTACCAAGCTTAACCCCTTGCTGTCCATAGTTATTGCCAACTGAAACTACCCCTTACTCAAGTAATCCCTAGTGTACAGTCATAAAGGGACAGCTACATGTGCACCACCCACAGAAGGGACCCAATGAAAGCCAGCCAACATTGACAATGTTGCCAGGTATTTTCCATTTCACCTCCATGGGTATCCCTTTGTTAGGAACATATAAATCCACCCACTAAAAGGCTGTATGCACAGAGGGCACTCAGAGACACTTTTTGGGTAGTTATTGCTGAGACTTACTGTGAGTTTTTTTCTATTCCAGTCATGCTTTCACAGTTGATACTAATCTCACTGATACTGTGTGGACTTGTGTAATGAAGCTTAGCCTAATTGTGGCATGAGTTATTGGCCATAGGTAAGGATTACCTGCCCGTCAGTCAATCCAACATATTCAACTGTCCTATACATTTGTTGCAAACATTACATTTGCTTACCCTTCAATAATACATTATTCTTATAAACTCTCAAGTTGCCTGTGGCCGGTTTTCTGTGTACTCTCATGGATCTTTAAAATAGTAACACTTCAGCTGTAGAGGTGTGAGTAACGAGGTGTGTTGGTGGGGACCGAGTGGTTTTCAAGTGTGAGTTGAGGCAGAGAACAGAAGACCCAACAAACTGAACAGATGTAGTTCTACATGTATGATTTAGGATTAACCCTTAAATTAAGGAGATATGAAAAACTCAAAATTAGCCAGACAGTTGCAAATAGGCATGAGATTTGAGTTTGTGGCATAGCAGAATTTGCAGCTAACTTTACCTGTTCACAGTTTGCCAATTGGGCAAACTAAAAAGCAAAATGTGGCCTGTTCTCCCGCAGGAACATCATCTCTAGACATGATTGATGATGGATTTACAACTTGGGACACTTTTTTTTAAAGAAAAACATTGACAGAGTGTGTATGTTTATTTAATTCTACATTTTTTTGTGAATGAGTAACCAGGGTACCCTTCGCTTACATAAAGGACATGATGTTCTCCCAATGTTGAGGGCATGTGGCCTGGTATGGTTCAGAGGAGATTTTGCATGCTCACTGCCCTATTTTTCCTGGCCAGCCAGACTGCCTGCTTGGATAAGTGATTTTTGGGGGGAAACCCATGCCATTTTTTTTTTGCTAGCTGTGATTGGTCACAGTGATCCCATGGCACAGACAGGGCCAATCACAGACAATCTGTACCATGTGATTAGCTTTGGCCAATCACAGCTAATCACAATAAAAGACACTGAATTAATCAGTTTCATTACATAAAATGGTTGTTTATACTAATGAAATTCACTGGTATAAGCAATCATAATGTGTAAAAAAAAACTACCCAAGAGTAGTACAGTGTTACTATTTTAACACTGTTTTGCTCTGGTCACAGTGTGTTAAATAAAAGAAAATCATTATTTATCAATCAATTATTACAAAATGTTATTTTTATGCTTTCTACCAGTTATATGATAACAATGTACTGAACTGATGACAGTATGTAAAAAAAAAAAAAAATTTTTTTTATTTGTTTATTTCTTAATTTTCCAAAAAATTGTGAAAAAAAATTACAACTTCAAAAAATTCACCATGCCTCTTACCAAATACCTTAAACTGTCTACTTTCCAAAAAGGGGTCATTTGGGTGTGTTTGTACTATTCTGCTATTTTTGGGCTTCAAGAAATGAGATAGGGTGTCAGTACATCAGGACTGATCAATCTTCAGATATATACTGTATACCGTAGTTTGTGGACTCTATAACTTCCCTACAGACTAAATAATAATGTGGGTTATATTTTATGAAGAAAAGTTATTTATTTACAAAATGTTAGAACAGAAACGAAGAAAAATGCATTTTGTTCAAAATGTTTGGAATTTGTTTTGTTTATTTAGCAAAAAATAAAAAAAACCCAGTGGTGATTAATTTCCACCAAAAGAAAGCTACATTTGAGTGAAAAAAAAAAAATGATAAAAATGTCTTATGGCTGTGGCATGACTGCACAATTGTCATTCAAAGTGTGACAGCGCTGAAAGCTGAAAACTGGTCTGGGCAGGAACGGGATAAATGTGCCCAGTATTGAAGTGGTTTAACAAAACAAGATTTTTTTGCATTGGTACCTGTCCCTCCTGGAAGTGCCCTTTGTTTTTTTAATCCCTACCATATTGGGCTTGAAAATGTCCCCGATTGATTTTCAAGATTTGCCTCCCATTGAGTTTGCATTAAAGTTCTCAATTTGCAAAAATAATTTGCTGAAATGTACACTAATCCAAACCTAATATAATTCAGTTTTTTTCAAAGGAGAGAAACTGGATAACAAACTTTTCTCAAGATGAAGTCATTGTTCACTATCACAAAATTCTTCCAGTTGTTTTTGTCTTTCTTTTTGCCAATCTGTCTACTTCTTATTGCTGTTTAAACTTGTGTCTATTTTTTATATCAGGGCCATCATAAGGTAAATGAGGTTTATAAAGTGCATTTTCTGACTGTTACCTTTTTATAAGACATGTAGTTTTTCTATACCTGTATAGACTGTTATGTCCATGATGCCAGTTTGTTTTATACAATCGTTTGCACATGTCTACACTGTACCTTTTGTATGCTGCTACCAAAATAAACAGTTTGCAAACAAAACAACAATAGATCATAGTGGAATGGAAGTGAAAGAAAATATTTTGCTCCCTTTTAGAAATATACAAAGAATATAACATTTAGTGGCACCCCATGAGGGAAATATATTAAGAAATGGAAGCATATGCTTTTACACTTCATTGCCTTCTACTTTCAGGAAGTACATTCACATCTGGGCAGCAATATGGCTTAGTGAGCTGAATTTTAGACTGTAATCTGTACTGAGGCCACAGACTGATGAAATAAATGTGACGTAGTGTCAGCAGATGAAACCAGACTGCACAGCAAAGGATCAGGCATTGGACACACTGGAAAATCTTGAATGCAGAAGATTTTTTCACACAGCTTAGCATTTCAAGTGAGTGAAGATCCATAGTGTCACTTTGAGCATTAAGGTGACAGTTTAATAGTTAAGTGTTAAACATAAAAGTATAAAACGATTTATTTAGCTGGGTTCCCTTCTATCCATGTCCACTTTTTTAGTAGTCATAGTGCATTTTACATGTGTTTTCATCATTCTGTGGGGTATCACAGCACATTAAAGTGCAAAGAAAATCGGACATGCCTCATTTTTACCAATGCAGTGCAATGCAGCACACAGATGTTCATGGGCTCATTGTATTCAATACATTTTTATGACACGTGTTTTTCTGTACATAATATTTAAACTAGGTCTAAGGGCACTTTCACACTGAGGCGGTGACGGAGGTGCTAGCAGTACACTTTTAACTCCCCAAAGGGGTTAAAAATCACCCGTAAAGCACCGTTGCCGAAGTGCTTTGCAGGCGCTTCGGCAGCGATGCCCATTCATTTCAATGGGCAGGGCGTTTTATGAGCGGTGTATATATCTCTCCTAAACCGCCCCACAGATGCTGCTTGCAGGACTTTTTCTGACGTCCTGCAAGTGCAACGCTCCAGTGTGAAAGCACTCAGGCTTTCACACTGGAGTTACCGGAGAGGCTCTTTGCAGGCACTACTTTTAGCACTAAAGTGCCTGTAAAGTGCCTCAGTGTGAAAGTGGCCTTATAGTATTCAATAGAGTGAGGAGGAATTAGGACTTATGTATGTTTTTCAATGCTATGTGGGGAAATCTAATGTTAGATTTCCCTTCACTGTGCTGCTGCTGATTATTTCACAAGACAGGAAGCAAGGGAAATTCTACAACAGCAACATGGACACAAAATAAAAATCTGACAGGGACTTTAGACTTCCCCTACTTTACTAAAGAAAATCATTTTTATTTTAGTCTGTGCTGCTGTTGGAGAATTCCTCTCACATATTTTGTCTGCAGGACAGGGTAAATCTCTCATAGGCAGCCCATCCATTATTCACTTTTTTTGTTTAACTGCTTGTACAAATGAAAAAAGATGGATGGGAGGAATCCTTCCCACTGAGCTATTGTATTCTGGCAGGGGGAGACTTCCCTACCATCAAAATACACTGATCAGTGCTGCTGGCTAAGTGGCTATAGCTATCCATAACTAAGGAAAAAAATGTGGCTACACATACACTTTAATGGATGCTAGAGTGACTTTTTATGAATTAAAGTGCATGTATAGCCAAAATGTTTCATTTCTTGGTTTTGCATAGGTTAGCTAAAAGAGAGAAATATTATCAATTAATTGTAAAAAGTGAGGGTATACTAATGTCAAACCATATAGGTATGGATCAATGAGTGGCTGCCAACATGAATAGGGGTTCCCACACATGTAAAAGTAAGTAAATGATGTGGTGCTTTCTCAAAAAATATCAATATAAATTAACTAACTTCCAAAGTGCTAATGCAATAATGTGCAATACAAAATACAATAAATAAAACATAAATCTAAGATATCAAAAAATTATAAAAGCATTCATAAAGAGCTTGTGCAAAAAAAAGTTCATATAGTGCAATTTTTTTCCATTTCTTGAAAGTGATAAACTTTCACCATCCCTGACAATAGTGTGCCCCAGCCTCTCACCTCAAGTAAAGACCCCATACAGGTCTAGTCACACTTCTATTATAGATCTCTTAGATATCCAAAGTAGCAGACTTTTTTTTCTTGAAGCATCCAGCCTGATCATACCAATCTCAATATGGAAAAGAAAACTCCACTGGGTGTGTTATTCTCCTCAATTTCCTCCACTCTCCTCCATTACAAGCTCACAGACAATATAGAAAGATCTCCATGTGCAGTAATCCAGTAAATTTTTTATTAGAAACAGCAGTACATTTACATCTAAAACTGACATGTTCAACTTTACATAAATCAAGGACTTCCTGTCTCTGCCGCGCCCGGAAGTAATGTCACCCGACTCCTTCTGACGCGTTGCGTCACAGATCATGGGACTTTATCCACCTGCGACTAGACCTGTAGGGATCTTTACTTGAGGTGAGAGGCTGGGGCACACTAATGTCATGGATGGTGAAAGTTTACCACTTTAAAGAACTAATAATACATGATATACAATTAATATAAACTGAATATTAACAGCGCCCAAACTACGGAAATAAATAAATAAATACCTGGGGGGATCAAAGAAACAAAAAAATATAATCTACATAAAACATAAAAAAAAGCAGTCAGAACAGTGATGCTAATAATCATTACCATTCGTCTGTTAGAGTATGAGGAAGCAACTGCATAAACCACAAAGATGCTGCACTGATATATAACTATATGCATAGAAATACAAATAAAATGTATCTTATAAAAATCATATTAAAATAGTAGTAACAGTCCATCAATGTCCGTAATCAAATTGATTGAAAATGCAGCAAACTACAGCAGGGGAGTGTAAACAGATGTGATTTATTATGTGCAGACACAAGCCCCTCTATAGATCACACTTACATTAAAAACAATGAGACAAGCATGTCAGGAAAAGATGCTTCAAACAGAGCTGCTAGGACTCTACCTCACCCACGTTCGGTGTCGTGACAGTGCAGACAGGAAGGTGAGAACCGGGCACCTTCCTGTCTGCACCGTCACGGCGCTGAACGTGGGTGAGGTAGAGTCCTAGCAGCTCTGTTTGAAGCATCTTTTGCTGACATGCTTGTCTCATTGTTTTTAATGTAAGTGCGATCTATAGAGGGGCTTGTGTCTGCACATAAGAAAGGGTATAACACTATGTCAGTTGTTAGTATTATTTTATGGTGACGCCCCCTTTTATGTGACCGGAGGAGTGGTAATGTGATGAGGTGTATGCAGTGAGATCCAGTCTAAAGGCTATATTTTTTTTTTTTTTTTTTTCTTTCTTTTTTTTTTTTTTTTTTTTTTTTTTTTTTCTCGCCACTTCAGAAAAGCCAGTATGTAGGACTAAGTCAGCAAGGCCTTTTTCTCCGTCCCTACTCAGTCTTAACATCATTGTGGCACATATTTTCCCCTAACATTTAATATTACCTTTTATTCTTATGCATTAAAGGGGGTTACAACTTTATATTAAAAAAAAAAGAGAGAGTAAAGAGAAAGGAGCCTTTATAGGCAAATTATATAATTTGCTCCTTAACTATACCAATGCCGACTTCTGTTCTATTTTACGCTGCTGGCTAACTTTTGCCCCCCTAAACTACACCCTCCCGTTCACCCCAGGTTAAGAGGCGTTTTCCCACAATGGCATCTTATACTAGCCATATCATATATATGGGAAGAAGTACGGCCAAAAAGACACAAACAAAAATGGTACACCGAAAGAAAAAGAAGAGAAAAAAAAAAAAAAAAAAAAAAAAAAAAAGAGTTCATGTCCCCTAATTTACTAATTCCAGTGCATTTCTGATCCAGGGGCCCCACATCTTCTGGAATTTTTTGCGGTTCCCCTGTTTAATAAAGTACACTCTCTCGTTGCCAATTATTGAATTCATGCTCCCCAGCCAGTTCTCCGATGCCGGGGGGGCCTGGGACTGCCAATGTTGAGCAATGAGCTTTCTAGCCTGAAATAGAGCTCTTAAAGCCGAGTCGACCACATCATTAGAGGCCGATCCTTGTTCAAACAAACCCAAGAGGCATGTTCTAGCTGTTGCCTGTAAGTTTAAATCCACTACTTTATTAATTTCTTTAATTATGTTAGTCCAATATCTAAAAAGCTTTGGACATTTCCAAAGCATGTGTATAAAGTCCCCAGTTAGTCCACATCGGGGGCAATGATCATTTTCGCGCCATCCCAATCTGAGCATTTTTTTTGGGGTATAATATACACGGTAGAGGAAATAAAGATGCGATATTTTATGCGAGGGAGAAATTGAAACCCGACTTACTTGGCCCAAGACCCGATCCCATTCCGCTGGAGAGAATGGGCCAACCTCTCTCTCCCATATTAGCCTGATCTTACATGGTCCACTTTGGTCCATGTTTTTTTCCCCGAGCTTGGCATACATCCCGGAGATTACCCCCTTCGCTGAACCTGACATCGCCATTTGTGACAGGGTGGTAATTTGTGTCCAATTAGGGATCTGTTGTCCAAATTGCATCTGGGCTGCATGCCTCACCTGGAGAAATTGATAGAATGTTTTGTTAGGGAGGGAAAAGTCCTGTTTTAACTCGGCAAATGATTTCATGTTGTTGTCAATAAAGAGTTGGCTTACCCGTGTAAGACCCCGATCCACCCATTCCCGAGGCGCCTTGATTTTAGCTAATTCTTGCAAATTGTTGTTATTCCATAGGGGAGCTAAGTCCGATATACCCTGATATCCTAAAATGGTTTTTGCTGTTTGCCAGGTCTTTGTTACTAATTTTGCCGTTGGGCAGCTTATAGCAAAAGAATTAGCCTCGAGCGCTTCTAGAAGTGTATCATGTGGACATCCTATCAGCATCAGGTTTGGGGCTGCTCCCATAGATGTGCCTCTCGCTGCTAGATGCTGTAGCTGAGACGCCAGGAAGTACCGTCTAGGATGTGGGACCGTCAACCCCCCCCCCTCAAAGGGCAACTGAAGTGTGGACAGTGCAATCCTAGGCTGTCCCCTCTTCCAAATCAGGTCTCTAAAAAGAGAATCTATTCTTTTGAACCATTTCTGTCCAATCCACACAGGCGCATTGTGAAGGAAATATAGAATCTGGGGAAGCCAAATCATTTTGAGAAGATTACAGCGTCCAGCAACAGATAGAGGGAGACGGCCCCACACCTCGGACTTATGTTTCAGCTTTATTAATAACGGGGCCAGGTTATTTTCAAGGTAGACACTTGGATCTCTAGAAATCCAAATCCCGAGGTACTTCAAATTATCAACTATATTAAGGGTAAGTTCATGTGGCCTTATGTCTGGTGAAATTGGATCTATTGGGAGAAGGGCCGATTTTTCCCAATTAATAGTTAACCCGGATATCTTGCCAAAATCTCCCACCATTCGCATTGCTGCTCTAAGCGAGGTTTGAACATCTGCCAAATAGAACAAGACATCGTCTGCGAATAATGCTAGCTTCTCTTCAAGTACACCTCTCCTAAAGCCTTGTATATCCACACTGGTCCTTACTGCGATAGCCAATGGCTCTATAGCCAAAGAAAAAAGGAGAGGGGATAGGGGGCACCCCTGTCTCGTTCCTCTTTCCAATTCAAATAAATCAGAATATTCATTATTTATTTTTAATTTTGCTCTAGGTTTTGTATAAAGTAATCTCACCCATTTGATAAAATTTGGTCCAAAACCAAACTTTTCCAAGGTTTTAAAAAGAAAAGCCCATTCAAGACTATCAAATGCCTTAGCTGCATCCAATGCCATAATGGCTCTTGAGCCTGTATTGTCTGTTGGTAGTTGTATGTTCAAGTAGGTCCTGCGAATATTGATGCTAGTTGATCTCGCCGGTATGAACCCGGACTGGTCCGGATGCACAAGTTTATGTATGCAAGTATTGAGTCGGGCAGCCAGGACCTTGGCCAGGATTTTAACATCAGTGCACAATAAGGAGATGGGGCGATATGAGGCGGGGTCCATGGGGTCTTTTCCCTCCTTCGGGATGACAACAATAGTTGCTTCCGTCATTGAAGCAGGAAGAGATCCCATAGAAAACGCTTGGTTCAATGTTTTGAGCAGTACCGGCAACACAATATCCCCGTATTTCTTATAAATCTCGATTGGAAGCCCGTCCGGGCCGGGCGACTTCAAGTTTGACATCCCCCCGGCCACATCCATCAACTCCTGTAGGGTAACTGGGGCATCCATTAACTGTCGTTCAGTTTCAGGTAAAGTTGGAATAGTTATATTATCTAGGAATAGCGACATATCCCTCTCATCAACAGCTATCTGGGATTTATATAGGGACATATAGAAATCGCTGAAGGTTTTAATTATGATAGTAGGGTCCGCGGAGATGTCGCCCCGATCAGTCCTAACTGCCAGGACCGTCGAGGGAGACATATTCACTTTGACCAACAGGGATAACATACGGCCCACCTTCTCCCCCTCACCAAAATGTATTTGCCGCTGAGTTATACGTTTATCCTCGCTAATCCTTATAGTGACTAATTTATACTCTTGTTGCTTCTCTAACCACTTGCTCTGGGATACTGTATTTGGGTTAAGAATATATTCTTGTTCTGCCAGGGTTATAGCCCTTCTAGCTTCCTGCTCCTGCTCCCTCGCCTTACCCTTGATTCTTGCGATTTGTTGTACAAGGAGGCCTCTAAAGTAGGCCTTCAAGGAGTCCCAGACCACTCCCATAGGGGCCGTTCCTATATTGATAGCAATAAATTCCTTTAAGGCAAGCTTTAATTCCTCGGGGTTATCAATTAGCTCCAACCAAGATGGGTCTATTTTCCACTCCCTGCGATAGGGTTTTCTTCCCGCTTTCATTGTAAGAACCAGAGGTGAGTGGTCCGAGACCCCCCTAGGAGCATAATTTATTGCGTCTATAAGGGGGAGGGCGTTGGAGTTGACAAAAGCCATATCCAATCTAGATAGCGTCTTAAAGGAGCTTGAGAAGCAGGAGTATTGGCTTTCCATAGGATGCCGTAGTCTCCAGGCTTCAACTAACCCAGTTTCTCGTAGAAACCGGGCTAGTCTACCCTCCCCTCCATAAGTGCGTTGATGTAGAATGGGAAATCTGTCAATGGATTTATCTAAAACCTCATTATAATCCCCCATTGCAATTACTGGAACCCCTACTTTGTCTATTATAAATGCAACCAGTTCATAAAGGATCTCTAGTTTAAATGGTGGAGGTACATAAATACTTGCCAAAACCAATGGTTTATCTTCAATTGAACAATAAAGAAAAACGTAGCGACCCTCTGGATCTATTTGTGCTTTATAACAGACAAATTGTATACCCCTTCCTATCAGGATGCTTGCTCCTCTTGAATATGAAGAATGTACCGAGTGGTACTGGGCCTGAAATTGCCGGCTACGCAATAATAAAACTGACTCCCGAGTTAAGTGTGTTTCCTGCAAGCATAAGACTCTCGGCCCCCCTTCCCCCAGGAATGATAAGACCAAAGCTCTTTTAGCCGAATCCCCCAGACCCCGGACATTCCAGGAGATTAGTTCAAACTTCTTCGCCTGCATCTGCGGCTGTAATTAAATAGAAAGCAAGCAATAAACGCAGGCCAACACGGCGAAGCCTCTGGCTGAGGAGCATGAATCCCACCGGGAACTGACGAATGAAAGAGAGAGATGAGAGAAAAAAAGAAAAAAAAAAAAACAGAACAAGGCGGGAGGGGGGGGACCCCAGAGCTCTGGTCGTCCGTCCCCCTCCCCCCCAGCTCCTGAAAGTATGTTCTATAGGAAAAAATCCCATTGAACCCCCATAACCTGGGATCAAATTTTAGTGCTGGCATGTGTAAAAAAAGTTTACTCCCAAAAGCATTATAGTGCCTAAGCAATCTTGATGCATAAAGCACCCTTGTTTGTCTTAATTTATTACATCCATATACGTGATTCCCCCCATTCATAATGTTTTTCAAATCTCTTTTAAATAGCCTTTGTGTGTTCAAAATCTGTGTCTTATGGTGAACCTTCGAACCTTCCCTTATCTTAACCCTTAACCACTTCCCGCCCTTCACACCCCTCCCCCCCTCCCTCCCATGCCCCCTCTTCTCGTCCCTCCCCCCTGCCCTCACATCCCTCCCAATACCCCTAATCCCTATCCCACCCTTCCCTCTCATTAGCCCATCTGGGCACCCCCCAGGGGGTGTTACCGTGACCTTTCCTACTCGCACTCTTCTACCCCCAAAAATTTTTTTTTTAAAGTGATTAGTGCCCGTGCAAATGGTCTTGGGGATCCACACAGCCCCTTCTCACACATACCTATATTCATATTACCTCTCTCACAGAGAGTAACCTCTCTCTACCCTCCCCAACACCCCCAGGCTCACCCCTAATTGTTTAATTGCAGCCTCATTCAGAAAAAGCAAAAAGCGCATCAAAAAAAAAGAAAAAAAGGAAAAAAAGAAAAAAAGCCCAGATAATTAAATAAACGCATAAAAATAATTAGAATAAACATCCCTAGAATCACTCCCTCTCTTTATAGATCTTTTCTAACATCTTCGAGCCATTGCGAAGCCTCGCTTGGGGAGTTAAAGAAAAAAGTCTTATCAAAAGCCGTGACTCTTAACCGGGCGGGATATAAAAGTGCATAGTGCATTTTATGATTCATCATGGTGCGCTTAATGGGGGTGAATTCAGCCCTGCGTTTCTGGAGATCCGGAGAGAAGTCCGGGTATAATGACACTCTTGCGCCCTGAAACCTAATGTCTCCCACTTCCCTTGCTCTTCTTAACAAGGTAACCTTGTCATTATAATTTAAAATTTTTAATATTATTGGCCTAGGGCGAGCTCCTTCACGTTGGTCCCTTGAAAAAATGCGGTGTGCACGTTCAATGGCAAATAGGGGGGTAAAAAAAGATCCTCCAAAAATCTCCCCAAACCAGGCCTCTAAAAATTTTATTAGATTGGGCCCCTCACTGCGCTCAGGAAGTCCAATAAGTCTGATATTGTTTCTGCGACTTCTGTTCTCCATGTCGTCCAGCTTAGCGACTTGTGCGTTTATTGTGTCTCTGAGCCATTTAATTTCATTTTTAGCAGGGAACCATTCATCTTCTAAGGAGCTTACCCGCGCCTCCAGATCTACAATACTTCGTGCTGTTTTGCTTAAATCCTGTTTTATAGAAACCAATTCATCCTTGATGCTCTTTAATTGAATATCAAAGTTCAGCATTGAGATTTTACAGTCGTTTATTGCATTCAGTACCTCCCTTAATGTAGGTTCTCCCTCCTTATTCTCCACAAGGTTTTCCGTGGGAGATGTAATAGTTGGTGTGGGGGTCAAGGATATATCTTCCTCTGGATTAGTAGTTGTTGCTAGGCTTTTAGACCCCCCTAAACCCTTATTTGTAGATTTTTTGGGAAGAGTTTGAGAGGGTATATTAAAAGCTGGACCGGGAGCTGTACCACCCTGGCTCTTTCTATCCGGCATGGGATTTTTTTGTTCCTTGGCCTGTTGGGGTACTTGGGGCAGCTTCGACCCACTGGGGGAAACTGGTGCTGAATGTGCGTACTTCTCCAGCTTCGTCGCAGTGGCCACTGCGATTTGGTTATTTTTCTCTTTCACAGACCGTGTGTTTTGAAACCCTTCCTGGGCTAAATGTTCCTCTGGGGGTTTTCTCCTGGACATAGCAAATTTACTTAACAATGTGGGGTTCCCCCCTTAACCACCCGTCGAGAATGATGGTGATACTGTAGGGATACAGCAAAAAACCGCACTGGCCAATAAATGGCAAGGGGATTTTGTATCTAATACACTGTGCCTTATATACTTCCCCGCGTAAGCAGGAGAAAAAAAGGATCAAAAAACAGTCAGGGTACGCAAAGCCTGGGGAGGCAAATAGCAAATAGCAGATGGTTTTAATGAGAAACCTCTGTGCCTATTTTATTTATTTATTTGGTCCCTCTATGGCCCAGCGGGGAAGACCAACAAAAAAAAAAAAGGAAAAAACAGACAAGGTAGTATAGCAATATCTGTTCCAGTGACCGCTGTGGTACTAGTAATAGCATTAGGTTATATCACCAAGAGATTATATCTGGAAAGGTTTATAACGGCTAGGATCCCTCCAGATAACCCAGCTGGTCTAGATTTAAGCACAAGCAAGGGCACTCACTAGCGTGGGGGATGGGTGTCTCCAGAGTATTTTAATTCCACAATGTTAGTTAGTTAATCACTCTCATAGTCTCATAATGTCATAATATCATATCTATAGCACGGCTGGCATATTTAGTCACTCACCCAGCATTGCATAATATTATATCTCTAGGACTGCTGACATATACTGGAACGATACATCACTCACCCCCACCACTCGTTAGGAATCAGGCTGGTGCTCCAAGAGCGTCTCTGTGCTCTCTATGAAGAGATGTTGTGTCCTCGTGACGCAGAGCCTTCTCCCACTATGGGGAGAGTCACACTTACAAAGACCGGTAACCAAGGCGATCAGCTGTTTATCCTCGGCGCGGAGCGGGAGTTAGTGAGGGTTAACAGTTTCCCAGGCGGCGTCCTCAACACTCGATACCCGCCGGGACCTCCATACAGGTAGTTGTAATAGCGCCGTAGTTGGCAATCTCCGGTTCCGCCACAGCGCGGTCGGTTAGGCTGCCTATGCAGTGCAGGGGCCGCGGATAATCTCGAGGGGAAGGTCTGGAGAGCTGGGGAGAGAGGCCGCTCGCATCCTCACATCCTCACTTCACCTCACTCACACTCGCGCTCCTGTCTCTCCATGCTCCCGCCTCTCACATCCGGTCACGCCCCCTACCTGTCGTCCTCCGGCTATATTTTAATTTGGCTCTGGTAAGCATCCATCTATTGGGGTGAGCACAGGGTGCAATCAGTGCTGGTGTAGGATTTAATCGTCTGTGGTTGTTTCCGTCCCTGTGGTGGATCCCTCTTCACATCTGTTTACACTCCCCTGCTGTCGTTTGCTGCATTTTCAATCAATTTGATTACGGACATTGATGGACTGTTACTACTATTTTAATATGAATTTTATAAGATACAATTTATTTGTATTTCTATGCATATAGTTATATATCAGTGGAGCATCTTTGTGGTTTATGCAGTTGCTTCCTCATACTGTAACAGACGAATGGTAATGATTATTAGCATCACTGTTCTGACTGCTTTTTTTTAATGTTTTGGCGCTGTTAATATTCAGTTTAAATTAATTGAATATCATGTATTTTTAATGATCATTGCCTTTTTAGGTGTATAATAGCAGCCTTCCCATTATCTATAATTTTATTTTATTATTATTATTATTTTTTTTTTCTTTTACCTGTGAGCGCTGGGTTCAGAAATAAGTAATATTATTTTTGATTTTGTGTATATTCACTTTAAAGAACTGGAAAAAAAAATTGCACTACGGATGGTGTTATCACTATATTAAAAAAAATTTTTGCACTGAGTTTTTTGCACAAGCACTTTATGAACGTTTTCATGATTTTTTGATATTTTGGATTTTTGTTTTATTTATTGTATTTTGTATTGTACATTATTGCATTAGCACTTTGGAAGTTAATTCATTTATATTGATCTCTATTGAGTAAGCGCCACTTTATCAATTCACTGTTTGCTGTTCCCCTTCTGTGTTCCTTACGTTATTACAGAATGGATACATATACATTTTAAGGGGCTTATTTATAAAAATAATTTTACCCAAAATTCACTTGTGGGGAATCAATCACTGTGATTTAAAACACATGCACCTATAAGATTTACCTCCAGGGAATGTATGCTGAATGGCAGAATCATTGCTTTATATAAAAAAAAAATATTTTCATTATATTTCAGTGCCAAATAAAAGAGCACCAGGCTGAGGGTATTGAAAGTCTTATTTTCCACCCAATAATGTAGTGTGCCTATAATTTCATTGTCACTCATAACATGAAAGAGAAAGAAGTATGCGTTTATTATATTTTTTTATAGTTATATTCTCATGTATATGCATACAATGACATTGATGGATGATTCTTTTTATTTTTTCTTCTGTTTGAATGTATTAATTATTGACCTAAGAACACTTTGGTAGGTGTTCTCTGATCTATGAATAAACATTTAAACATATATTATTCTTTTTTTTTTTTCTTAAAAGGCCTAATCACTACTAAATTACTTTATTATTTTTACAACTGACAATATCAGCAGGAAGACAATGGCTTAGCCCCATTCTTATGGCATGACATTCCAATGATATTTTGTACCTAATGCAGTACTTACTGCGTTAAAATAATTAAAACTATCTGTGAACAAAGATAATTCATTGTTCAGTAGGATTTAGTCATAATGTGTTTACATATAATTGCAAAACAAATTTAAATAAAATAGCAGATGTATAGTTATGAGTAAAATACTGCACATGGCAAATGTTGTATTCATTGTTTTGAGTGCATAAATAGCTAAAATGCTTTTTTGTTCTTATCAGCCTCTTTTAATTTCCCTAATAATATTGAATGTCATACAGTATGTACAAACCCAATACAGCACAATAAAGTTTTCCCATATATAAGAACATCATCATGTACGATCTTTACAAATTCAGTATATTTCAAATAAAGAAAAGAGAGAAGAGAAAAATGCCTCTCCCCATAGCTGTGACTACAGCCATGAATACCGCAACAAATGGATGTAAGTGCGTTTGTGACAACAGCTTGGAAGATCGTGTTTGAAATGTATTTTCACTTCTGAACTTCTAGCAAGAAATCTCCTTTTTTTATTGGGGACATTGACACCTTATACATGACCAGGAATATCATCAAAACACGCCCATCATTAGTAACATTAACATTCATTTAAAAGAGTTCAAATAAAGTAAGAACAGACTAGACACTAGTCTTTTAGTGTCACAGATTGGTAAAGCTCTCCCACTAGGGTTAACTAGGATTTGCAGGAACTGAGTGAATAGGGGTGAAAGCCACAACATGGACATACTGTACAAAGGACTTGACTGGCTGCTCACTTAGCAAAGTAAGAGCCCTGAGAAGTGACAAGGCACAGGGTCTAATACACCACCTGGTCTTCACCAGAGCTCCTGAAGGTAGAGAAGTTGAGCTGCAGGTGGTGTCCAGGTTGCAGTCCTCAAACTCACCTGAGCAGTCCCCACCTGAGAGCTAGTAAGATACTTTTGCATCACTGGAGTAGTGGATACACAGGGACACATGTAACAAGTAAATTTGGATCACAATGAGACACAGGGGGAAACACAGGTAGATAATGCAGGTATAGATAACAAAAAATAGACAGACACACAAGATTTAACTGAAGTACAGAGGAAGAAGCGAGACAGGACACAGGAGGGAATGAATGACTTGTATAGCGCTACCTATGCAAACTGAATCGCCTCAGGGTGCTGTTTTGTCACCGGTGTCCATCTGTGGCATAG
Organism: Lithobates sylvaticus; assembly: GCA_028564925.1. Classification (NCBI taxonomy): domain Eukaryota; kingdom Metazoa; phylum Chordata; class Amphibia; order Anura; family Ranidae; genus Lithobates; species Lithobates sylvaticus. The sequence goes on along the minus strand of CM053030.1, from coordinate 339,864,794 downwards.
CATGGTCCTTTACCCTGTATGGTCCTGATGTGCTTACAAACACATAGACATATTATGGCCAATTTTTAGACAGGGTTAAATTAACATACCAGCATGTCTTTGGAGCGTGGGAGGAAACCCATGCAGGCACAGGGAGAACATGCAAACTCTAGGCAGATGGTGCCCTGGTCGAGATTTGAACCAGTGACCCTATTGCTGCTAGGTGAAAGCGCTAACCACTACACCACTGTGCTGTTCAGGATAACTCAAGTGGGAAACAGGCAAAGGAACATAGGAGGGACAAAGGCATAGGGTATACAAGGCTTTAAGTAAAATGAGCAAACAAAGTGTGATCAGTCTTAAGACAGTCTTTAAAATGAGTGTGCATCTAGTGTGTGTATTAGTACCAGTTATTTATAGCACTGGGAAGATTGTAATTAAAGGTCAAGTGATTAAAGGATTTGTTAAAGAATCCATTAGGCGCTGCTGTCAGTGTTGCTAGCTCTCTTGTGGATTCTCCAAAGTAATATCACTCTTATTGTACTCTAAACATCTATGTCACTCACTTGAGCAGAAAGAGAGGGGGAATGTCTCCAAATGGGACAAAGAAATCTGTAAAAATCCTACAAGAATTTAGAAAACAGGGCTTTTTCTCCTTCTTTCTCAAATAATGGTTTGTATATGGCCTTTGCAATTTAAAGTGTGTCTTTAACCCATTTATTTGGGATAGAATGATAAAGAATTAGAACCTTTTTCAGGTTGAACTGCTATCCAAACCTTTTCCCTTTCTTCCTATATGTGGAATTTCAGTGTTGGCATCATCACAGGGCAGGGCTTGATGTCTCTTTAGAGCATGTATGTCAAACACAAGGCCTGTGGGGCAAATCCAGCCCACCAGGTCATTTCATATGACCCTTGCACTTCTCCTGCTGTGATACCTCCGTCTCCTCCCCCACATTGACTCAACAGTTGGTTGTAAAGAGGTGGACAGAAATCATCCTACAGATCTTGCACCTCTCTGTGAAGTCGCAGCACCCCCTTATTTCAGAATTCAGCAGACTTTGGTAGCTGACTCCAGCCCTCCTCTAATCCTCCTCCAGACTTGCACTTTCTGCTTCCCAGCTCCATCTCCTGTTTCATCCTTGCAGCAGAAAAAAGGTAAGGAGGGTGCACTGGGATGTAATGAGAGGTTGGGTGCTATGGACATCTGCTTATAATTATTATGAGAATAATTAAATTATATTCCAGTTGAAAAGGAGGGTCACACACCACTGGTATCATCCACAAGAAACATTTTTGGAGACTGCTTAGACAGCACACAATGGCACAACCACGTTCTGTCTGAGCAGTCTCCAATAAAATTTCTTGTGCATGTTATCAGGGGTGTACCACCCAACTTTTCAGACTTGCATCCTCTGCTTCAAGGAGTGCTAGTGGACTCGCACCTGCCCTTAACAGCTTAAAGTGGAACTTTATTTAGAAAATTAAGTCCTGATAGATCACTTCATGCTAGCCCTTTTGTAGGTATTGTTATGTAAAACATTAAAAATAAGTGCCTATATTGTTTAAAATCCAGTAATGCACTGTCCCACCCTGCTCTGCACATGCTCAGTTGCTCTTTATTTTTCGGCACTGTGCCGCAAATGTAGAGGCCGATCTGCTTACAGCCTAAAGATTCACTGCAGCTCAGGGGCTCTGGACTATAGCAAAATGGCAGCCTCTAGCAAGAAGAAACAGGAACAATGCTGGAGGCAATATACAGCACACACTAATTTTGGTAGTGTAATTATTAATGTGGAATATATGTTCCTTGCTAAAGAGCATTTATTTTTATCAAATTGTTCTGGGTAAAGTCCTGCTTTAAGTCCTAAGTTATTACTAAAGCCAGTAAATATTCAAATGCAAAGGCAATTATTTAATATGATAAAGAGTAGATATATTTATATAGCCTTACAGATACAATCATCACTTTGAGAGCAACCATAATACTGATGTAATAGTGTGTGAATTACTGTGCTGTCCAAGAAATCATGTGACTAAATATTGAATAGTGTCAAAAAATTTTGGAAATAAAAATAAAAAAGAAAATAGCTGCTGCAATCATAAATGTGAGATACCCACACTAACAACAATAAATACAGAAAAAAATGACTGTGCTGCAAAAAATTATTATTTAAACCAATAGTGATGTGGGTAATAGCAAAACCGCATACATATACTTAGTAGAATGCTGAACTACAAGTCTATAAGGGAATAAGTATGCTCAGACATTGATATAAAACAAGCATGCACCTGAATAAATTTAAGGAAAAATGTGTCAAAACAATTTACAATGGTCCACAGTGAAAAACACTTGATAGCCAATAAGTCCTTAAATATATGTCATTTCCAAGTCAGCTGCATGTATCGACATTAATGCACAAGCGGGGACTCCAAAATCCAAGGTGACACCACTCAAATAGCACCAGATGAAGATAGTGGTCTGACAAGAAGAGAAAAAGGCACCTCCACCATCAAGAATTACTGACTCTTACCAGAGTGTAAGACCTCCTGTTAAAGAGATCCCACAGGCTTGCGGCAATTCCCGTTTTTTAAATAAATTGTTTCAAGAGATACACTATGGAGTTCTATTGCTTTTATCTTTGCATGTTATCCGTTTGATCGCCTTTGAGTCACTGTGTCCTGCATCCAGAGTTAATCACCCTACAGCCCATCGGAACCCGTGGCTGGGAAATAAGCCGCAAGCCTGTGGGATCTCTTTAACGGGAGGTCTTACACTCTGGTAAGAGTCAGTAATTCTTGATGGTGGAGGTGCCTTTTTCTCTTCTTGTCAGACCACTATCTTCATCTGGTGCTATTTGAGTGGTGTCACCTTGGATTTTGGAGTCCCCGCTTGTGCATTAATGTCGATACATGCAGCTGACTTGGAAATGACATATATTTAAGGACTTATTGGCTATCAAGTGTTTTTCACTGTGGACCATTGTAAATTATTTTGACACATTTTTCCTTAAATTTATTCAGGTGCATGCTTGTTTTATATCAATGTCTGAGCATACTTATTCCCTTATACACTTGTAGTTCAGCATTCTACTAAGTATATGTATGCGGTTTTGCTATTACCCACATCACTATTGGTTTAAATAATAATTTTTTGCAGCGCAGTCATTTTTTTCTGTATTTATAATACTGATGTGGCCCTTGATAAAATTGAGTTTGACACCCCTGCCTTAGAGGAAAGCGGAAGAATGAAAGATTGTACCACTAACTTGGAAAATGGGAACAAGGAAGAAACATTTAATGAGGCGACTGCAGCACTCTTCTGGATACAGGTTTAGGTAAGTTTATTTTAAGATTGGCAGTAGGAAATGAAATACTATTTATAGATCCTTTGCTTAAAAAAACAAATGGGTATCAAATGAAAAGGGGAATCACTTTTGTTAAGTTCTCAATATGTTCTAAAGACACTGTACAAGGTTAGTGTCACTTTTTTGATCTAAATACAGATACATTTCCTTTCTCAGTCTATCCAAAATACTATGAAAAAAATAAGTTTTAAATGTGTGTTATACTTTATTTCATAGTTTCCTTGCAAACTTATACAAACTTTTGCACCCTGTAAATATAACCTAATACTGTTTGTACCAAGTGCTTTGCTTGCTAATGTAGTGTAAGCAATATACTATTGGCTGGGTTTGAAATGTTTTTGCTAAACAGTGGTGGTACCGCACAGACAATAAAATGGCAACAATAGTCTAATGTTTTTGGGTGGATTAAAACCATCTTCACCACTTTGAAAGTAACAGTGACATACGTGGAGTGTCAAGAAAATTCACGAAAGATGACAGAGAATTTTGTATTTTCTGTAAAATCTTTAGTGGTTTACAACCACTTAAGGGCAGGTGGCTGTATCATCCACAGTGGCTAGAGACCACTTGTCAGTAAATTCCCTTGCAGAGTGAAACACTGCTTTATATTTTTAGAGGAATCCCACGACTTGATCAGTTGGTTCCAGCACTCATGAAGAAGGGTTTTACAAACAGAATATTATGGAAAATAACTTACAGCCATGGCTCTATAAAATTAAATGTCTGGAAGAGCAAGCTGATCCCTTAATTGCAGGCTGTAATGCATTGCATTAATCAGAGTATCAGTAACTTCTTGTAAAGCTGTCATATGAGACTTGATGGAAAACATATTTTTTAGGAGAACACTAAGGAGGCTCTGAATCTGAATCAGAGATAGTAATAGGAACTTCAGGCACACTAAGGGATGAAGGCGCAATAGCAGGTTCAGTTGTAGTATGCAGCAAGGTGAGCTCAGAGCCCCTAAAAGTAGATATTTTCATTAACTGTCCACAGACCAGCAAAAAAAATCTACATATTTATAATGGTTAAAAATAATTCCTGTAAGCTGTATAAAGCCCCATACACACGCTCGGACAATCCGCGGACCAGGTCGGTCGGACTTTGTCCGACGTACTTTGTCCGATGTTGGCGTTGCGTACACACGGTCGGACTACGTTGTGGGAATATCTGGTACGGAAGAACGTCGTGAAGTAAGTCGTCGTCCACGAGATTACAAAAGGGAAGTTCAGCACCACGTCAGGCACCCGTTGGGCTCCTTCTGCTGATCCCGTGTTTATCGAGAGTTAGTGGAAGTTTGGTGACTTAAGATTCGCGCTTCTCAGTTTTCTGACTCAGATCGTTACTGCTCTTCAGTTTGTGCTTGTCGTGCGTATCTGTTTATTAGTGCGTGTAGTCAGTTCGCATTTGTTGGTCATTGCGGCCTATATCTTGATATAGGACGCTTTGATTTGCACTGCTTATTGTCTGCTCGTTGCTGGTATTCACTTCGTTCTTTCAGGCCTTGCTGTTTATCGGTGCTTTCTGTTTGTCCGTTCTGACCAGCCGACCTTTTGTGACCTTCTGAGCGATGTTTCCCGTGCGTACTCGTCGCCGAGTTCGTGCTGTACGCGGAATTGGTGTCGGGCTTTTAGCTTTGAGCCAAGACCCGTCCATGAACAGAGTGACGAGGAGTATGTGGACCAAGAATTGGTTGCTTCAGCGTGACCAGTTCTCGCACATGCCTTTGCTTCGTGAGATCCGGGAGAATAATCCTGATGATTTCAGGAACTTTCTCAGGATGACGGACCCCGATTTTCACCGTCTTTTGGCTTTGCTGACCCCCTTTATCAGCCGGCAGGATACCTGCATGAGACAAGCCATTACTCCGGAGCAGAGGCTTGTTGCCACGTTGAGGTACTTGGCGACAGGGAGAAGTCTTCAGGATTTGAAGTTCTCTTCAGGTATCTCTCCCCAGGCCCTGGGAATCATTATTCCAGAGACCTGTTCTGCCATCATTCAGGTCCTGCAGGAGGACTATATTAAGGTAACATTTATACTTTACTATTCCCTTCTATGTATGCTCTGTTTGCTAATGACTTGTATTTTTGACCTCCTTCCCTAATTACCATGATTGCAATATGTTCTAATATGCTGTGCCCCTTTTCTCCTTCATGCATTTTTCCCTTCACTTACCTCACCAGCATGCTCTTCTGCCCCAATAGACACCTATGGCCTAGTCACTTAAGCAATGTCTTTTGTCTGCTGCATAGTATTGTTTGCCCCAAAACACCCCCTAAAATATGCACAAATGTTTGCTGTGTGGTTTACTTCATGTAGAGCCCCCTTTTTTTTTTTTCTTTTGGTGGGGGGGGGGCAAACTCATTAGGAACCCCCTCCCCCAACTGCTCTGTCAGATGGTACCAATCCTTTATCTGCTGGCTTTCCCAAGGTCCATACACACTATATACCTACCTCTTTATAGTGCGCATCTTTAGGGATGAATTCAGCAAAGCATGTAGTGCAAGGGGCTGCCTCCATACATTCCATTTCCTATTTTTTTGTCTTCTTTCCCTCCTATTAGCTTGCTTGGTAATTTAATAATGTCACACTGTGCCTGCCTTTTTTTTGGGGGGGGGGGGGGGGGTTGAAATGTTATTTGATCTTTCCTGTGGCCTGCCAATAGTGTTAAGTACAGAGGGTCTGGCCAAACTAGCCCACATTATTGAGCCATTTGCCAATCAATGAAGTGCAGAGGGTTAGCTGTCCACCCCCCCCCCCAAAACCCCTAGTTATTGCCAATGGCCCATCAGAAGTGGGGGGGGGATTGATGGGGGGGTGAGTAATCTGTGAAGGGGAGCCTCTACTTTTCTGTGCAAATACTTTCCAGCCTCCAATTTTATACAATGCTCTTGTTCCAAGATGTTGATTGTCTAATCTGCTTGCAATGTTTAGGTGCAAAGTGACTAATTTTTTTTTCTTGTTTCACTCCACAGTTCCCTTCCACGCCACAGGAATGGCAGACTGTGGCCTCCCACTTTGCCAGCCGTTGGGACTTTCCTAACTGCGGAGGGGCAATTGATGGGAAACACGTCCGCATCGTCCCACCGCCCAACTCGGGGTCCTACTATTATAATTATAAAGGGTTTAATAGTGTAGTGATGTTGGCGGTGGTGTCGGCAACATACGAGTTTATGTATGTGGACGTGGGGATGAACGGCCGGATATCGGATGGTGGGGCCATTACGCACACGGAGTTCTACTGGCGTCTCCAAAGTGGCAGTCTGTGCTTGCCACCTCCAGAGGAGAATGCCGAAGGACTCCCCTTCGTCTTTGTCGCAGATGAAGCGTTTGCGTTGACTCCCCATGTGATGAGGCCGTTCCCGATGAGGACCCTCACCCCGGACCAGAGGGTCTTCAACTACAGGCTGTCCAGAGCCAGAAGAGTTGTGGAGAACGCTTTTGGCATCCTGGCCAGCCGCTTCCGCCTGTTCCTGACGGCATTTAACTTGGCGGAATACAAACTCAACCACATAGTTCTTGCCTGTTGCATATTGCACAACTTCCTCAAAAGACATAACAGGAACTATGTGGTGGCCGTTGGCCCAGATGTGGAGGGCCCTCCAAATGCGGACCTCACAGCCCTTCGAGTGGCATGTCCAGGCTTGCCCCCTCTAAATGCCCGTTTGGTCCGGGACCAATATATGCAGTACTTTGTGGGTAGGGGGGCCATTGCTCTGCCTGACGATGTGTGAGAGGCATTTTTTAATAAATCTGATATTTTAACCAACCTATGATTTCTTGTCATTTCAGTCTTCTTTTTAGCTTATTTTACTTTGACATTTTTTTCCCTTTGCCTTCGACAGTGGGAATGCACTTTCTGGGCAAAAGGAGGTAACAGTCTCTTCTTCCCAAAAAGATTATTCTCATGTTGTGTGTTTGCTACCTAATCTTTGGTCTAGAGAAGGTTTGTACTGCATAACTGACACACAAAATACTCCTTTTCATCACCAGGTCTGACATGTGTGTATTCTCCAAAATGCTGTGCTCCGTGTTTTCGTACAAAGCACTGTGGGTGTCATTTACATAAGTCAAATCCGCTATGCTCTACAAGTGCATTGAAAAAGTTCCCCGGGAAAGAAAATTGGAGTGCAAAGTGGATTTGCCTTTAGTAAATAACACCCATTGCCCCCCATATCCTTTTCATTTTACATACATAATGCATTGTGTTTTTTAAATAAGGAAGCCACACATTTAGAAATATATAAGTTTACTAGGAAAACATTCCCAAGTGCGTTTACAATCTTCACGCCAAAACTGACAACATCTTGGTTATTTACAACATTGTTTACAAACATTCCGCAATTGGTAAAACCAGGCATGGAGCAAAACAGAACCTAGGAACTTGGAAAGTTCAACTTTGTAAAGTGAAGACAAGATCAGACATGACTATATGTTCAAAGTGTGTTTGATCTTGCCTTCATCACATGGGGGGGTCACCCCCGAAAAGTGGAAATTTGGAACATGCACACAATTTGGGACTGAAAATGGTCATTAGATGGTAAAACACATGCCTAGAAGCTTCAAAAGTGCCATTTTCCATCATGGGGATGAATGGACGTTTTTTGGGGGTGCAACCCCTTCACCACAACCACTTTCGTAGTTCGTAAAGTGTTTGCACCCCCAAAAAAACGTTGCCATTCATCCACCATGGTGGGAGCTAGCACATGTGGACACAATGTGTGCATGTTCCAAATTTCAGACAGTTTTTAAGTTGCAAATGTGTTCAGAAGCTGGCACAAATGTGTGTTAATTACTTGGTGCGTTTTCATATTTTTCCTAAAACATCAATGATGTTCTTCAATTTTTGTTGAACATCATTGATGTTTTGCTTTATGTAATCTAGATCTCGATTGCAGACCATTATCTCTCCGATGAGTACGTGGGCACTCTCTGTGGTAAAGTGCGATTTTTCTTCCACAACATCCACGTCACCTAAAAACCACAAACAAACAAAAATGGGGTGTTGGAAATGAGGCAGCCATACATGGATTAGCTTACCAGTAGCTGTGTTCTCCCACACTCACCTGTTGTGGTGACAATTTCTCCAAGTTCGATGATCTCTCCTTCCTCCTCCTCCTCCTCCTCTGCTTCTGCTCTTTCCCCTTTTTTGGGAGGTGTTGGTTTGGGGGTTTCCTCCGACGGCCCAAGTTTTCGCTCCCCTATGAGAATGTCCAAAAGGAAGATTTAGCAACACAAGCTATTGAGGGCAGAAATAGGAAATGACAAACATTGCTTGAAAGTGACGGACACTATTTTAGTTTGGCCAGTTACAAATGTCAACTACATGAATGTAGTCACTTTGTAAAGGTGCTAAACTGACTTGCTTTTTGGTAGAAGTTTGTGTGATGGAGACCCCCCTCTAGTATCCACTGGAGCACATGTGTGGAAAAGGCTAATAAAAAGGGGGTTTGGGTGTCCCAGCACTAGTGCTCTCGAGTCCAGATGGGTAAACAGCTACTGGGTGACCTCTCCTTTACATTGAATAAATTGGCTTTACATTCTGGATGACATTTCTAGGGAGAACAAACTTCCTTTCCCCCAAAAAAACACCAAACATCGTATTATAAGTGGCCGCACGATCGAGGTTGCGTACGATCGAATGGACACACACACGACCATGACAGTGGCAGAAAGATCGAGGCTGAGTACGATCGAATGCACAGACGAACATGAAAGTGGCCATTTTGGAATGTACAACTTTGTAAAAATCAAACCACATGGAGCAGTATGCAAGCAAGAAATCAAACACAAAACACAACTACTTACTTTTTTGAAGAATTCTCTTGATCTTTCTGTACTGATCGGCCTCCCTCAGTTTCAGGTCTGACCAGCGTTTCCTCAGTTGCTCCTTGGATCGTTGTACCCCAAAATGATTGTACAGCCTTCTCACAACTTTAGACATGATCTTGGCCTTGCGGACATTGGGGTTGAGGTAAGGCCCATACTTCCCATCATAGTCGCTCCTCTTTAATATGTCCACCATCTCCAACATTTCTCCAAATTACATATTGGAGGCCTTGAATTTCAGGCTCCGGGATCGGGACGTTTGGGCCTCCGGACTTTCCTCGTCCACCTCCTCGTTGGGGGGATATTTGGGGCGCACCTGCTGTGTCCCCGCCATGTGCTCTCCCCACTGCGCCGTAAAGAGAAGGGGTGGGGAATAGACGAGAAAGATCGTCAGGGGCGGGCGGAGTTTGACGCATGCGCACTGTATATAAAACGTCACACGCCTGTGTCGTAGCCACGATCTGGGAGACGAGGGGAGAGAAAGCTCACGCACGAGACGATCGCTACAAACGAAGGTACAATTTGACGTTGGTACATAACTAGCCTAGACTGATTAGAACTTGAGGCTTCTTTATGGAGAAGATTAGGAGAGTTTAGGCTGACATTATTTATATTGTTTTGTGTGGCGTTGTGTCTTGCAGAGGTGATGGATGCCTTCTACAACGTGAGCTTTCTCCCACACTTCATTGATAAATACCGGCAATTCCCCCTCTTATGGCAGGCAAAACACAGGGATTATAGCAACAGACCAAAGAGGTACGCAGCCCTGCTGAAACTGGTGGCATTTGTAAAGCCTACCCTGCCCATGGCAACCGTCGCAAACTTAAAAGTGAAGATCACCAACATGAAGACTACCTATTTCCGGGAGCGCAATAAGGTCCTGAAGTCACAAGCATCTGGAGCTGCAGCAGCTGATGTCCATGTCCCCACGCTCTGGTACTATGAGAGGCTCCACTTTCTCAAAGACCAGGCTACTGTCAGGAAGTCACTCTCGACTCTTCCTTGCACGCGTCCTTCCACGCACGCCACCCCTGATGAGGCTTCCGAGGAGCAACCTGGGCCTTCCAGTCAGGAATATGTGCAGGTGCCCAGCTTGTTCCAGGTATAGTAGTTTTGGAACCAGTTTGTTGAATAATGAATGATGTTCAGTTAATTCAGGATCCCCAATTGCTTATTTCCTAACGTGATTGACATATCAACAGACAGTGGTGTGGGAGACATTTTTGGGAAGAATCTAAACTGCAGGGCTGAGAATTGTATGGTTTTGTATTTGAAAACATTTTGCAACAGTCACTAGATGAGAATTGTGTGTGTTTGATGAACAAATAACTGAAACTATGTCCCTTTTTCATACACAGGAAGACCTCAGCCAGGAGGTGGCTGTGGAAGGTGGCAGTCAGGAGGAGGCAGGGGGTAGTGGCAGCCAACAGGGGGGTAGGCGTAGGAGCCTGACTGTCTCCCAAGTCTCTCCCCTCCGCCTTCCCTACAGAAGGGCGAAAAACATGGGGGAGGTGGGAGAGTCAGCGCTCCAGCTGATAAAAGATGCCTCAGCCTCCCTCTATGCCACACCCACCTACGAGGAGGCCTTTGCCTCCTTGGTTACAAGTAAATTTACGGGTATGGAGGCGGGGCAACGCAGCATGTGTGAGGAGGTCATCCTCAAAATACTAAATGAGGGGATGGCTGGGGAGATGACTCCCCTCACACATGTTTGCGAGAGTGACCTTGCTCCGCCTCCTCCTCCTCCTTCTGCCACCCCACCAGCACCAGCACCACGGCGTGGAAGGAAGCGTACAAGGAAGACAAGAGAGTGACGACCTGGACTCAGTCTGGTCTGAGAGAAGATGGAGCCTCTCGTAGTACCAGAGCCTGGGGACCTAGATGGCATCTGCTGCAGTTCCGGATGTTTTGGACTTCAGGACCAGATTGCGCTCCCTTATTATTTAGATAGGTAGTCTTCATGCCCCCAATTGTTTAAGTCTGTAAAATGATGGTTGCCATGGGTGTCCAAGGCTTTGCAAATTCCCCAAGTTTCACCATGGCTGCGTTCCTCTTTGGTCTGTTGCTGAGACCTAAATAAAGGTTTTTTTGATTTGAAATAATCATTGACTATTGTGTTTTACTTTTCTACAATGACAGTTTTTCTTTGAGTAGGCAGGTACATTTCACTAATCCTAAAGTAGAATTAACAAGGGGCACCAACAACCAACAAACTCCTAGTAAATGTAAGCAAGAAATACAAATGTTAATAATGTGGTTTTGCTAAGTTGAGACATACAAACCCCCTCCAAAAAAAAAAAAAAATCTCCTTCAAATATGTATTCCCCAAAAAAAAAAAAAAATCTGGGTAAAAAAATAAGAAAGATTGTATTACGATCTGAGTAAAAATAAACATGTAGTGTATAAATGCTGCAAAGTAATAAAGAAGTAAGTTTGTGAGAAGTGCGGGTGAATAGGAGCAGCTAAAAGATGTCATTCTTGTTGCATTGTAAAGAAAAAGAGAATGCGCTGCATTAAAGACATTTTAACATTGCAGCGTGACGAATGTGCTGTGTCGATTAGGAAAGGTAGTTTTACCTGACCGAGCACTTCCGTCACAGAATTTCTTCTGAGCATGCGTAGCACTTTGTCCGTCGGACAAGCGTACACACGCTCGGATTTGGTGTGATCGGACCGGGTTGACGCCAAATCTTTCCAGCAGGAGATAAGACTTTGTCCGACGGACAAACCGACGAACACTGTCCGATGGTGCATACACACGGTCTGATTTTTCAACAACCTTGTCCGATCGGACCAAATTGATGAAAAAGTCCGACCGTGTGTATGGGGCTTAAGACTCAGAGTGAACAACCTTATAGCACTAAGGGCCCCAGGATGTCAGTGGAGAGCCAGGAAATGACTTCTACTGGTAAAAGGGACATATGGGCTGAGGTCACCCATTGCAGTGTATCTATCTTCTGTGCATCTATGTAACAAAATGTTGCACAACAGAGTGGAGAGCAACTAGGCCGTAAGTGAGACAATGCGTTGGATGCTCACAAACCTGTAGCAGATATTGGCAGGAGTAGCAGGCAGACAGAGATGATCGAGTGATTGTAGATAGCGGAACTAGGCCAGGGACAGTAAGATTACAAACTACAAGAAAAGCGTGAGCCCTTACAGGACAGTGCTTCTTGCAGGCTGAACATGCAGAAGAAAGAGCACACTTGCACCACACTCCACCAAACGGAGGCTAGAACAGCAAGAACACATATAAAATGTGAAATGACTTGAACTGTGAAAATGATTCACAGTATATTAGTCCATTCGGGTTCACTTACAAAGTGATATGTGGGAGACTAGGCTTTCCAGAGGTTTGCTGTTCTGAAGGAAATGCTTGTAAGCTGGCCTAGACAAGCCAAAGCCCAAACATACATTCCAGACAAAAACTCTGATGACAGAAGTACAGAGAGGTGTGGGAAAAGTTATGTAAAAACTGACTTGTTAGGTTGGTTTACATTTACCAGAAGTTTGTGAAGACATTGGGTCACAATGTGAATTGTACTATGGCTGTAGAACAGGAAAATGCCCTGTAGCCAACTTACACAGTGCACCAAGGTCTGGTTAGCATTATGATACAGAGCAAAACTTTTACAGATTACCCACTTTCAGACCGGACCATTTTGCTGGCTTAAGACCAGACAACTTTTTGCGATTCGGCACTGCGTCACTTTAACTGACAATTGCGCGGTCCTGTGATGTGGCTCCCAAACAAAATTGATGTCCTTTTTTTTCCACAAATAGAGCTTTCTTTTGGTGGTATTTGATCGCCCCTGCGGTTTTTATTTTTTGCACTATTAACAAAAAAAGAGCGACAATTTTGAAAAAAACACATTTTTTACTTTTTGCTATAATAAATATCCCCCCCAAAAATTTTTTTTTTCCTCAGCTTAGGCCGATTCGTATTCTTCTACATATTTTTGGTTAAAAAAATCGCAATAAGCGATTCATTGGTTTTCAAAAAAGTTATAGCGTTTACAAAATAGGGGATAGTTTCATAGCATTTTTATTAATATTTTTTTTTTTTACTAGTAATGACGGCAATCAGCGATTTTTATTGTGTCTGCGACATTATGACAGACACATCAGACATTTTTGACACATTTTTGGGACCATTGTCATTTATACAGCAATCAGTGCTATACAAATGCACTGATTCCTGTGTAAATGACACTGGCAGTGAAGGGGTTAACCAGGGGGTGGCAGTGTAGGGGTTAAGTGTTCCTAGGGACGTGTTACTAACTGTGGGGGGCGTGGCTGTGTTTTAGTGAACACTGATCTCTGCTCACAGGGAGCAGAAATCAGTGTCACTAGTTGCTAGGCAGAACGGGGAGATGCTGTTTACTTCCGCATCTCCCCGTTCAGCCTTCCCGTGAGACGATCGCGGGTATCCCCATGGCGATTGAGTCTGCGGGACCCACGACCGGACTCACGGGGGTCCCGACTGGCGTGTGCGCACGCCGCCGGCGCGCATGGGATGGCACGGCGGCAATCTTAAAGGGACATACCTGTACGCCCTTTTGCCTGTCTGTGCCATTCTGCCGACGTACATCGTCGTGCGCTGGTTGGGAAGTGGTTACTGACCTTAACAACTCTTAAAACTCCAGTTCAGTAGAGTGTGGGAACAGATTTCAAAATGACACAAAGGAAAAGCCCAAATATGACAGCCTGTAGATATGTTGTACAATGAAAATCATTACTGATCAGACATTACAGGCACAAAACAAAACACAAAGTATAAAATATTCAAATGTTTTTATTTTAAAATTGTTTATTAAAACTGGGATAAACACCATAAAATGTGGTATGGATTCATTATTCTACCTCGGATAGACTATTGAATAGAATCACTAGAGGATGTGCTGAAAAACACCCTAGAATTAACGGCCGGAACAACATTGGAGTAGTTGGTCTTGATGACCATGCATCATTGAACGGCCTCCCAACCACCCAAGCTCATCCATGCTGTGAATAACAATTACAGTTGCACTGAATGTATATCTATACCCCCCATCCCTCTTTCCCCCTCTTATCTCTCCTACTTTACCCCCCTCCTCCCTATCTCAGGTTCATGTTCAACTCTGTATACACAACTGCATAGATGCATTAAATGCTTAGGATACTACTGCAACTATTACACTGTTATATCTGCATTTCCAAAACCTAACTCTAACATGTACTGGTAGTGTAGTGGTGGCTTTCAACCACTACTACCCACCCCACCTGTTTTTCTTTATTCTGTACCCGAACTGCTTTTCTTTAAACAATGGTTAATATAAATATATTCAACAATAAAATTGTTTATTAAAACACTTAGACCTATTACAGGTCAGGGTGCCAGGTTATCCTTCGCTACTACCATAAATTTTGTGAATAGTAAGTGCTCAGAGACTGGTCCACAGATGAACAAATGCCATGGTTCTGGACCTGGAGAATGCTTCACAGATAACAGAGTACACTAACATCTGGAAAGGGCCACTGGCAGAGTCCCATGCCTTAGGGACACATTCCAGACTAACACCAAGATCTTTGGTTCAGTGCAGTCCATGCATGGCTTCCAAGGCATTGATAAGCATTAGATGATCTTGATAACTGCTGTGAAGAGACAATCTCAGGCATTTTATTTTTAGGTTTTGACTGAAGTTACTATGAAATAATATCCATGGTATAAGAAATGATCTGGATTGAAAAGAAAAATAAATTGTATAAGAAACTAATTAAGTTTTCCATAGCAGAGCTGAGGAAAAAGCATTCAACCCCTTAAGCCTCGTACACACGATCGGATTTTCTGCAGATAAAACCTCAGACTTTTGTCTGAAGGCAAGTAACTGGATTTTGTCTTGTATACAAACGGCAAGGAATTGTCGGGCAACAAACTATGTGGTTTTTCATCTATTTAGCGCGTTTCAGTTTGCACTTATCATTTTGGGCTTTTCATTTTGTGCTTTTCAGTTCGTTTCTGAGCGGCCGTACGTCAACCAGACATGTTGTAGAATCGGAGGAGAACGTGTTATTTATTATTGGCCTTGAAGTTATTTCTTTGACCCAAGTTCAGGAACAGGAGGAGGAGGAGTTCTTGGACCAAAAATTTGTTGCTTTATTAATCGTGACCAATTATGTCATATGCCTTTGCTGCGGGAGCTCCAGGAGAATAATCCAGATGTTTTTCAGAATTATCTCCAGATGACGGACCCCTGCTTTCACCAACTCTTGCAATTTTTGACCCCCTATATTAAGAAGCAGGACACATGCATGAGGGTTTTATTTTATTTTTTGGTTGAATATTTTTGATTTGATTTGTTATATTTCTATATGTTTGGATGCATAGAATGCACTTTTTGGTTAAGTTCTATTGGCAGATAGCATGTCTAATTGTATTTGTTTTCTTTTTTTAATGCACAATAAAAAAATTGGGGAGAATAATACTTGGCTGTGTGTTTTACTCCAAATGACAGTTTGGGAGTAGGCAGTTACATTTAAAAAAATACAATGTAAAATTGACAAGGGACACCAACATAGTTGTATCTTTGATCTTAAAAACGACGGGATAATGGTGTTGTGGTAACTTGCCCAAAAAAATAAAAATATAAAAAAAAAGCATAATAATATAGTTCTTGATATCACTCGAAAAAAAAAGCCTTTGAAAATTAGTTTGCAATAACTCCATCAGTATCACCAGCAAAGCAGCTTCATTATTATCCCATTAAAGAAGAAGAGAATGTGCACTGCATTTCGAGATTTCATAATTTGCCACATCACAAATGTTAATTCTCCATTACAAAAGACCGACTGCTTCTGGCTAGTCCTTGCTTCGGAACATGCGTGTTTGCACTTTGGATTTTTGTCAGACGGACTTGTATACACACGATCAGAAAATACAACAATAGACATTTGTCTGCGGAAAATTTTAAAACCTGTCATCCAACATTTGTCTGCATAAAATCCGACAACAATTGTCCGACAACAGCCTGTCATCACATATTTCTCGTCGGAAAATCCGATCGTGTGTACGAGGCTTTAGTCTCCTAGGACGCAAGCAAAAAAATAAAACTATTATATCATGGTTAGAGGCAAGGTTATGCATAGGTCGGCTTAAGATTTTTTTTGCTTTGCCACTGTCCATGCATCCTGAAGGCAGCAGCATAACCCAATGTCATATGATATTTTACCATCATTTGTTCCCTGGAATTGTTTTTAAAGTTTATGAGTGATATTCACATTTTGTTTGCAATAGTAGCACCATTTGCACTTCCATCCATTGCTTAAAATATGATAAGCAGTAAGGAGCACATCTAAAATCTGTATCTTTACCTGTCATCCATGTTAGTATGGGGAGCTCTCATCTTGAAGCATACATAAGTGATTTATAGTAAAAGGTGGGTCAGATTCCGTTTCTTATGTAAGGCTCACGTAACAGAGCCCAAGGGAGGGCTGGCTGTTAACAGAGTCAGACAATCAAAGCTGTCCTAATCTTTTGGCATTTAGCTTACTAAAAATAGTGTGTAGCAGAAACAGTAACTCAAAGAGATGACAAGAGAAAGCAGAAAATATTGGAAGGAGAGGTGCAGCTAGACAAGCACAAAAAGAAACTTAGGTAATATTGAACTTTATGTTTTTAGCCTGTCTATAACTCTCCCCTCGCATACACAGAAATATGGAAATTAAAACATGAGAATGAGAACAACATCAAGCACTGTGAAAGGCCTCAGCAGCATGCTAAGTTGCAGAGGAAAACTTTTTTTAAAAACAGCACCGCTGAGATTTTTAAGTGCATTATTTAATGGATCTCATTTCATTCAGAAAGAACTGTACACAAAATATTTATCTAGCTAGCTACATGGTGAAGAAAGCCCCAGAGAGAGTAAAATATCAACTCCTGAGGATTCAGTCTAAGATTACAGCCAGTTTGCAAACTATATTATTCTGTTTTATGCATAAGTTTGTTGTAAATATAGCATTTTGGACTTTTCTGTATCATCATAGTACAATGTACAAATTTTAAAAATACTCCTGTAATTCTTTTAGTCATTCTGTTGCTTCCCTCCCCTACAAACCAAGTACCTCCCCCTCCATTGATTTTTCTGTTATCTGCATGTAAATCTTATTTTTTATTTTTCTACCAATGTTGAAGGATTGTTATTTTTCACTTTTTAAAGGTATATTTAAGCACATTAATGTTACATCCCCTGCACATTCATCAGACACTGCTTTTTTTAAATAAATATTGGTCATCATGGTGACAAATCAAGAAGACCCACGCACAAACTGTTGACATTTCATGAGATGACAAATAATGAAGACCTATATACAAATTGATACAATTAGTACTAAAACTTAAGAGTAATGTATTTTTTTTTTTACTTAAGCAAACTTTAAAAATAAAAAAATATGATTTGCCTCTCTGCCACCATATTAGGAATATTAGGGCTGGTATTCCCAAGGGAAGAAGGGCAGTAATTTACCCCCCTCAACATCCTGAGGACCGTAAGTTGGCATTAATCCACCCCATACCAGCACCCCTTACTGAAGTATTGGGATCCTGAAAAGTCTGAACCTGTCGGAACTGGTCAATTGCTATGTTTATTTTATCATTATCATCATTCCGACAACCAATTTTTGATGTGAGCTGGTTGTCGTAAATTCCGACCCTGTGTAGGCTCCATCGGACATTTGTTGTCGGACAACAAAAATTTGAGAGCTGGATCTCAAATTTTCCGACAACAAAATCCGCTATCGTAAATTTTGATCCTGTGTACAGAATTCCAACGCACAAAATTCCATGCATGCTCGGAATCAAGCAGAAGAGCCGTACTGGCTATTGAACTTCATTTTTATCTGCTCGTCACCGCATTCTTGGCGATCGGAATTTCCGACAACATTTGTGCGACCGTGTGTATGCAAGACAAGTTTGAGCCAACATCCGTCGGAAATAAATCCAGGATTTTGTTGTCGAAATGTCCGATCGCCTGTACGCGGCAATAGTTTTTTACTCATTACATCAGCAGTGTAATGCAATGTTTTATTAAATATATAATCAGTACTAATGACGTTTTAACACTGATAGTTTATTTATCATTACATCAGCAGTGCAATGCAATTTTATTTTAAATAAATCGGTTTTGTTTTGGTATTTTGTTTACATTGTTGTTTTTCCATACATTACTAAAAATAATCATGGCCCTTTCTACTGCTAGATGTCTCTACCTTATTGTCTCTCCTGGCTTGTTAACTTATGATGACTTGAACACTGTCAAAAACAGATGTAGCAGGCTCTGAGTGGTTATTCAATTTAAGATATTATTATTTGAGATAACATGGTGAGACTGTTCGGAGACAGGCTCAGGGACTTCACAGTTTTGATAGCCAGGAGGCTGGAAAATTAATATTTGTCATTGTGATGCTGAAAACTCCTGTGAGAGTAACATTTTGTGATAGTTTTTTTTTACTTTCATTTTGAATAAAAGTGGGCAAAAACATACTTCACTGGCTGGACTGAATTTTAAGAAAGGTGATACACTTGAGATGAGTCCACACAATATTTTAGATGTATGAACCCTGATGTTTTGACTCCATATCAAAATTCTTGAGGCCCTAAGATGCCAGAACAATACAAACACACCTATAATGACCTATTTAGAGGCCAAGCAAAGGATGAACAATGAGTATCTGCTGTTCCAAGAGTGCAGTTGTCGACAGAGAATGTCTGGGAATGGTATCAGTATGAATGTAGTCAGTGAGACACGCAGATAGGTCAGTACCAGTGGTGTCACTAGGGGGGGGGGGGGCAGGGGGTGCAGGCTGTACAGAGTGACACCCGCCAGAGGGGTGACACCTGTGGGCAGCGGCACTGATCTTTTGCATCTCGCTGGCTGTCTCACACAGCAGAATGGACCAAAGCTGCCTCCCCCTCCTCTCTGTTTACATCTACATGAGGGGGAGGTGGCTTTGGTTAGCTTCACTGTGTGAGAGAGGGACACACCACTGTATTCTGCACTGTTCTGAGGTCTGTAAAGTTTAATGTACTAAAGTTTAATGTCTACACTGATGGAGGGTGGTCTGTACTCTGCACTAAGGGGGGTCTGCACTGGATGAGGGGGGTCTGCACTGATGGGGAGTGGTCTGCACTGATGGAGGGGGGTGGTCTGCACTGAGGGGGGTCTGCACTGATGGGGGTCTGCACTCTGCACTGAGGGGGGTTTGCACTGATGGAGGGAGGGGTCTGCACTGATGGAGGGGGGGGGGGTTGGTCTGCATTGAAAGGGGTCTGCACTGATGGAGAGGGGTCTGCACTGAGGGGGGTCAGCACTGATGGAGGGGGATCTGCAATGAGGGGGGTCTATACTGATGGAGAGGGGTCTGTACTTGATGAGGGGGGTCAGTACTGAGGGAGGGGAAGCTATACTGTGGGAGGGGGTCTGTACTTAGTGGGGGTCTGTACTGAAGGAAGGGGATCTATACTGTGGGTGGGGGTCTGTACTTAGTGGGTGGTCTATACTGAGAGAGGAGGGTCTGTACTTAATGAAGGCGGGTCTGTAGTGGAGGGGGTTTGTTCTGAAGGAGGGGGTCTATACTGAGGGGGACTATAGTTGGTGGGGGTGTGACACCAATCTTTTCCACAATGGGTGACACCAACCCTAGTGACGCCGCTGGTAAGTACAGATGGCAGGCAGAGACATGGTCAGTAAACTGACAAAGGATTGGTCCAGGTGCAAGACAGAAACATGGTTAATAAACAGGAAAGGGGTAGTTCCGGTAGCAGGTAGAGACACAGTCATTATTCAGGCAAAGGGTCAGTCCAAGAAGCAGGCAGAAATGTGCTCAAGAAAGAAGGTTGGTACACAGATCAGAAACAGGCAAATGGTAGCTAGTGAGGCATGTGACCACTCTGTGCAGTGTAATACCTAAACTAATACTTTAGTGTAGTATGATAGCAACAAAGGCCAGTTTGTGAGGAATAGTAGGGACAATAAAAACAAGTGCCACACCTTATTCTATCTTTGCTGCATACAAAGCATGTTTTGGGTGGTTTCCTGTGAATTTGGGTTGTAAGAGATAACATCAGGCCAGTGTTTCTCATGCAGCCTGATGACTGCTTCAGATTGAAGCCTTTAAGGTGCAAAGCCTTCCTGATAGGGTTGTTATGATTTCTTCTTAATACTTTAGAAAGGAGTGAAGTACCTTGATCCTTGAGTCGAAAAGTTGGGCTTGATCATCTGGTCATTGAAACCTATATCTCCTATATATAAATTGTACTCAGGATTGAAAAGAGGTCTTTGAACAACCAGCATGTCTCGGAATTTGCACGGATATTTCTGGGTGGATAGATGAGAGAACATAAACATCCCATTTATTTATCCCATTTAGGTACTAATGCCCCATACATACAATCAGGTTTTCCAACAACAAAACCGTGGATTTTTTTCCGAAGGATGTTGTCTTGCATAAACACGGTCACACAAATGTTCGCCCAAAGTTCCGAACGTGAGAGCGCGATGACGTACAAGTCGTACGACGAGCTGAGAAAAAGGAAGTTCAATAGCCAGTGCGTCTCCTTCTGCTTGATTCCGAGCATGCGTGAACTTTTGTGCGACTGACTTGTTTACACACGATCGGAAATTCTGACAACAAAGTTTTGTTGGCGGAAAATTTGAGAACCTGCTGTCAAATATTTGTGGGCGGAAATTCCGACAGAAAATGTTCGATGGAGCATACACACGGTCGGACTTTGCAACAACAAGCTCACATCTCACATTTGTTGTCGGAAAATTTGATCGTGTGTACGGGGCATAAGAGTTCATCACTGTGCAAACCTACTGACTCCCCCCTCTTCAGCTTTGTATATACAAATCCTCTATGTTTGTGATTTGGTCCCATTGTACCACAACCTACAGTCTGTTTGATAAAAAGATGTATGAAGAAGTAGCCTACTGGAATAATAACTTGTCTACATGGAGCTTATACCAGCTGTAATCAGGCACTGCTACTGGTTGTAAACAGGCAGTGCTACTGGTGGTAACTAGGGAATAGCCAAACACCCCCCGGTTTAATTTGCACCAGAACATACTGAAAAGGCAAAAAATTTGGAAGAACACACAAACGCCGTTATAGTCTATGGAGGATCAAAAGTGCTAATTTTAAAGGCTTATATGCAAGTTATTGTCATAAAAAGTGTTTGGGGACCCAGGTCCTGCCCCAGGGGACATGTATCAATGCAATTTTTTTTTTAAACGGCTGTTTTTTAAGGAGCATCGATTTTTTTAATGCTTAAAGTAAAACATAAACAATGAAATATTCCTTTAAATATCGTGCCTGGGGGTATCTAGAGTATGCCTCTAAAGTGGCACATTTTTTCAGTGTTTAGAACAGTACCACAGCAAAATTACATTTCTAAAGGCAAAAAGTAATTTAAAACTGAGCTCGGCTGTAATGAATTGTCGGGTCTTGGCAATATAGATAAATCTCATTGAAAAAAAGAGCATGGGTCCCCCCAGTCCATTACCAGGCCCTTTGGGTCTGGTATGAATATTAAGGGGAACCCCCGAACCAAAAAAAAAATGTGTGGGAGTCCCCCTTAAATCCATACCAGGCCCTTCAGTTCTGATATGGAAATTAAGGGGTACCCTGCTCCAAATTATAAAAAAAAGTGTAGGGGTCCCCCCAAATCCATACCAGACCCTTATTCGAGCATGCAACCTGGAAGGCTGCAGGAAAAGAGGGGGGACAAGAGAGCGTGCCCCCCCTGAACCGCATCAGGCCACATGCCCTGACGTAAACGGGTGACCCCGCCCCCTCTGACGCCAGAGGGCTTCCCCGTGGCTTACCTGTGCCATCAGAGGGGGCGGGGTCACCCATTTATGTCACCGAATGGCCCTGCCCTCAGTTATATAAGAACTGTCACCCAGAAGAAGCGTCACGTGGTTGGAGAACGGTTGTGGCTTTTTTTTTTTTTCGGTATATCGGGCGGTGTGAATTTACACCAATGGACATTTTTATTATTTTATTTTTTTTTAATAAAGGACTTGTCTCAAGCTGTCTCTTGCCTTTTTTACAATTTTTGACACTTTTATTGTGAAATGGTACAGTGTACTCCGTTACCAATTCACATGGGGGGCCGGGATCTAGTGGTCCCCTTACATTTGTTTCTGAAAAAAACGTCCGTTTTAAAAAAAAAATTGCATTGATACTTGTTCCCTGGGGCAGGACCCAGGTCCCTAAACACTTTTTATGACAATAACTTGCATATAATCCTTTAAAATTAGCACTTTTTATTTTTCATGTTAGTGTCCCATAGACTTTAATGGTGTTCCATATCCCATATCTTAACAAGCTCTAATGAAGGCAATGTATAGCCCTCAAAAAAAACAAAATTTATGTTTGGAATCAACTTCACTTTTGTTAGGGCTGGGCTCAGCCCTTCCTTCTCTGAGCTGGCCGCTCAGCTGTTGGCTAATTGCCAGCTCCACAGGTACTCAGCTGTTGATGATATCCTGCTTGTCAGTCCTGCCTACTTAAGCCAACCAGCCCAGAGGATCTCTGCCTTCACCTTAGTCAACATCACAGAGACGCTCTCCTGCATTTCTGTTAAAAGACTTGCTTGGCTGACATCCCTTCTAGTTCCAGATCCTGCTTGCTGTTTTACTACACTCATCTCCAGCTCACTGATGTTTGGCTTGTCTTGACTATCTGTTCCAGTTCCTGAACTCTGGCTATGTTTTGACTACGTTTGTTCTATTTAATTTTATTATTAAACAAGTGTGATTTTACCACTTGACCACTGGGCACTTAAACCCCCTTCCTAACCAGACCAATTTTCAGCTTTCGGTGCTCTCACACTATGAAAGACAATTACTCAGTCATGCAACATTATCATGAAATTTTTGACCCTTTTTTCACACAAATAGAGCTTTCTTTTGGTGATATCTGGGTTTTTTATTCTTTGCGCTATAAATCAAAAAAGACAGAAAATTTGGTAAAAAAAAATGTATTTGTTTCTATTAACATTTATTGCAGAGTATTGGCGAGTATTGGCAGAGTTTAGGCCAGTATTGGTAGGGTATTGGCAGAGTATTGGCCAGTATTGGTTAGTATTTTCCAAGTATTGCAGAGTATTGCAGTGTTGCAGAGTATTGCACTGTGTTGCAGAGTATTGAAAGAGTATTGCAGAGTATTGGCAAAATATTGCACAGTGTTGCAGAGTATTGGCAGAGTATTGCACAGTGTTGCAGAGTATTGTCACTGAGCAGCGCTGTGGACACTACACATCCAGCCCACAGCGCTGCTGCAATCTCTCCCCCTCTCCGCTTCTCCCCTCTCACTGTACCGATCGGTACAGAGAGGGGAGGGAGGAACCGGCGTCACGTCATAACGCCGGTTTGTTTACAAGTGATCGCTCCGTCATTTGACGGAGCGATCACGTGGTAAATGGCCGCTATCAGCGGCCGTTTACTCGGCGGTCATGGATGTTCTCGAGTGCGTGCCACAGGGGGAGCATGGGAGCAAGATTCTGGGAGGAAGTCATATGGATGTCCACCCAGAATAAGCCGACCGCTCTGTAGCCGTCTTTCGGCTATGGCCCGGTCGGCAAGTGGTTAACTAAAGTGCTTGTGGTTGGGCTGATGCTAGCACTGGTACCAGCCATAATCAGGCACTGGTATTAATTATATTCAGGAACTGGTCCTGGCTGTAATCAGGCAATGTTACTGGTTGTAATCAAGTAATAGTACTGGCTGTGATCAGGCACCAGTACTGAATGGCACTGGTACTAATACTGTCTGAAATATGGTACTGGTACCTGCTGTAATCAGGCACTGGTCAGTAGTGTATTTAGGTTTTGTGCTGCCCTAGGCTTTGACTAAACTCATGTACCCCTATTTTAAATATAACCCACCCCTTCCTGTTAAGGCCACACCCCTTGCTGTTTAAGACCTGCCGTGACATTTTCGAGTGGGGACACTAGTTCTGAGGGCCTGGGGGGAGGGGGGCAATGGATTCCCTTAATTTGCATAGATTTCCTCTCACTTCCTGTTTGGCTATGGGGTAGGAAGTGAAGGGAAATCTCTGCAATGGGACAGGGATGGTAAAAAAATAAACCGACAGGGGCTATAACCCTCCCTTACTCTATCCAAAATGCAAAAAAAATAAAGTGTTCTACTTTAACCACAAATGTCTGATAATTTTATGGAGAAAAATAAGAAGATATAACCATGCCAATGGTGAACCAGAAAACATAGCACAGTGAGGAAGGTTTGTGGTCCAGGATGATAGGACAGTCAAAATTATAAGCGGGCCCCCCCCCCCCCCCCAGTTGCGGAATGCCGACCGCCCGCATTCCGGAAGCAATGCGGCCGCTAGACTAATTTGCCTCTCAGCCCAGTCCACTTCATAAGACTGGCGCTACAGTAACAGTGTAGCGCAAGCTGACGGGTACTCTTTCCGTGTTGCCCCCCTGCAAAGTGCTGCCCTAGGCCTGGGCCTTATTGGCCTAGGCCAGGATACAGCGTTGGCACTGGTACTGATTGTAATTTGGAGCTGGTGATGGTTGTAATAAGAAACTAATACTGGCTGCAATCAGGCATTGGTATTGACTGTATTCAGGCATTTGTACTTGCTATAATCAAGTACTGATACCAGCTATAATCAGGCACTGGAAAAAGTTTTAACTGACATGGTACCAGCTGTAATCAGGCACTGGTACTGGCTGACTCTGGTACTGGGTGTAACCAGGAATTGGGCCTGGCTGGCATTGGTGTCAGATGTAATTAGGCACTGGTACTGGCTGTAATCAGGCACTGGTACTGGTTATAATTAGGTTAAAAATAGAGAGAGCCTGAGAAAGCAGCTCGCATGCTGACCCTGTACCCGGTAGTGATGTCCCCTTAATATCCATACCAGACCTGAAGGGTCTGGTATGTATTTTGAGGGGGACCCCCGCGGCCTTTTTGGTGCGGGGTTCCCCTTAATATCCATACCAGACCCGAAGGGCCTGGTATGCTCTTGGAGGGGAACCCGTGGCGTTTTATTTATTTAAAATTAAAGTCGCCTGGCCTGGGGACGACTTAAAGTTGTGTTGTAAGTCGCCCCAAGTCGTGTTGAAGTCGCCCCGAGGCGCGCTGTGATTCATACTCAAGTCGTGTCCAAGTTGCCTCTCAAATTCATGCTGGAAGTCGTGTTGCCTCCTTGTGAATGGACTGTTAATGATACGGCGTGCGCTATTATCAATTGCATATTTATTATCGCTGTTGCACTTATGCGTGCGCTGGTTCACTTGCTCAATTAATGATTTATCTGGCGCACCAATTAGGGTGTGAACCGGCGCAGCGCATTCGTCTTAGTAAATCAGCTCCACTGTGTGCTTGGGGTCACTTAACTACACCTGCTAAATTAGGAACGTGTGTGCAGCCGCTGTCTTCCCAAAGACTTACTACATGAATGTAGCTACTGTCATCTCTAGCAGCATAAACGAATGGCCGATTTACAGTGTATAACTTCCATAACACATATGAATGAGGCTCAGTAAATTAGGCTTCATGTCTTTTTTTTAGTGTTTCCAATTAGCTTTTTATGATTGTTTTATGTTGCTAGCAGTTGTACTTATTTTGCCCATTTTAGGTGATTAACTTTACAGTCTGCATTATTTAGCTGGCACACATTTCTGTGATATGTCTTACGTTCACTCCAAGGCTTTAGATATACCTCCCTAGCACCCATGATGGGGTGCACAAATCCAGGAACAATATTCAGGTAACTTGTGCGTACAGACCTGTGATCGGTCTATATTAACCCCTTTCTAAGACCCCTTTCACACCGGGGCCACGTTAGCGCTAAAGCTGTTAAAAGCTTTTAAAAGTACCCG
This sequence comes from Lithobates sylvaticus, assembly GCA_028564925.1. Classification (NCBI taxonomy): domain Eukaryota; kingdom Metazoa; phylum Chordata; class Amphibia; order Anura; family Ranidae; genus Lithobates; species Lithobates sylvaticus. The sequence continues at coordinate 339,838,730 of CM053030.1, read as the reverse complement.
TGTTGCAGTGTGTCCAAAACATTTTTCAGGCATTGATTTCAATGGGCAGGGGATTTTAGGAGTGCTAAATACATCGCTCCCAAACCACCCCAAAGATGCTGCTTGCAGGACTTTTCCTAAAAGTCACACTGAAATTAATAAGAGGCGGTTTTCAGGCACTTTACAGGCACTATTTCTAGCGCTAAAACACCTGAAAACTGCCTCAATGTGAAAGGGGTCTAATACATTCCTAATCTGCACTCATATTTACAAAAGAATTCAGATCTACTGCCTATCTCCTTTCATGATGAGCACAAGTGTGTTTGCTGCCAGCCCAGTCAAGTCACTAAGATTGTGCCTGACCAGTCAGGGTGGCTCCTGGTCACAGAGTAATCTGACTGGCAATTATGTAACAATACAGTATTTGTAAAGCATTCTTTGACACATAGTAGAAGAAGAACATAGGTTACAAACTTGTTTGTTACACAGTATATGTATAAAGTATAAAAATTGTTTTGTTTTATGTTAAAATGTATACAAATCCAGGCACTAACTGTCACATTCACTTTATCACAATACACAATATTTATTTTGTGTTTATGGTTGGCGTCATTTATATGTTTATAGAGTTTTTAATTATACAGAGCATGCTTTTAAACACATACAGTATACTAAACACTAAACCACGACCCTCACCACTTTTTAACTTAACTGAAAGAAAAAAAATATCCAAGTATGAAATAAAAAAGCATCTCCAAAAACAAAAAATAAAGTGAGTGGTGGTACAGCAGCCAAACAGCAGAAGATTTTGCTGAGACTCACAAAAATGTATATCTGCCTGGAACAAACTCAGGGATGTCTTCAAAATTTGCTTTAGGAGTGTGCAAAACACACACAGTGATTCAATATACATAGGGCATTTTCATCAATGACCACACGCATGTAACTGCCCCTGCAAACACTCTCTTTCCTTAAAATGATTTTAAACCTGAAAATAAATTATTATATTGTAGCATTCAATGTCTTAGATGTGGTGACTGCATTCATTTTCTTTTTTAGGCTTTCTTACTTTCTTTCAATTTCACCTGGTGATCTGGGCATTCATTTTGTTGTTTTTCAACAGAACATGCTCTCCTGCAAATGTATCAGTTAGGAGTGCTGAGACAAACCAATTACCTCTGAGAGGGGTGCTTACAATGATCAGCTGATATTTACTCATGTAGAACTACTATCACAAAAGAGGAAAAAAAAACGTCTTGCTGTAACTGCTAGTGTTAGCTGTAGTTTGGCTTCAATTTGCATGTGTATCTAAATCTGCAACTACTTCTAGCAAGATCGATAATGCTGCTGTCCAAAGGTGCCCCATGTGCTCATTGATTCCGAGGGGGGCACGCTAATATAGCAGGTGGGGTACTGGCCAGATCACCAGGTGAAAACAGAGAGGGGCAGAAAAAAAGGAATCAAATGCAGCCACCCCATCTAAGGATTGGTACGCTGTAATATATTATATTTATGGTTTGGGGTTTAATACCACTTTTTTCTACTAGTCCACTGTATAAAACTGTGAGTGGGTCTGTGACTGCATGTCACAGAAAAGCAATTTTTTTTTCAGCAATCCGCAGCAGCGTTACACTGTCCCTATTAACACTCTCAGATCTCTCCCTTATCTGCTAGACCAGTGTTTCTCATCCTATTTTAAGTCAAGGCACCCTTTAGAATTTTATAAAATCTTGGGGACCACCAACGAGCCGTTCACACCAGGAGGTGGCTCTTTTTTGCACTTCTCCACCTGACGCATGTGTGCTAACATTCCTAGCTTCTGCCACCAATAATAGTTTTCCTGGATCATGCTTTCATTTCTTTAGGCTGAGTTTACACTTTTTCAGTTCAGTGCATTGTGTTAATGTGCATTTTTTTGTTTGTTAACATGTGTGGCGCTAAAGCAGCTTATTTGGTTTATGTTTGAGGGGTCCTCTATAAACCTATTTTCTGCCTGTGCGCATAATTGTTCCATTTCCTCCTCTTCCTGCCTATTAGTACGTTTAATGTATGATATTGTTGATCTTGTTATCCCCCTCAAGTATGCCTTAAATGTATCCCAGAGTACTCCATCTATTTTCCTGTTGCCATGTACTTCTAGGAACATTCCCATTTGCTCTGGAATTCTATCATTTAATCCTATCTGGGTTAACCATTGAGCCTGTATCCTATACCCCGGTCTTATTCTTTTTGGGCCGATTTTTAGCTCAAAGGTTAATCCAGAGTGGTCAGACACCCCTCTTGTCATATACGCCACAGACCGAACCATTGGCAGGATCTTTTCGTTCCCCATTACCATATCTATTCTCGACATGCGCCCTCTCCCAGGTGCATGCCATGAATAAGCCCGGGTCCCAGGGTTTCTAATCCTCCACAAGTCAGCCCATCCTACTTCATTCATAAATTTCTCCAACACCTTCGACCCTTCCCCTCCTTTATGCTTATTTCTTCCGAACCTATCTAATTTTGGGTCTAAACACATATTGAAATCTCCCATACATATGACATATGCCTCTGGATATTCTGACATAAATATCACTGCCTCTTTCAATACTCGCATTGTAGCTGGGGGGGGGGGGGTTATAAATCCCCATGATTACAACAGGCAGTGCATGCACCAACGCAAAGACATATCTTCCATCGGGGTCTCTTTTTTCTCTAATGCACTCCCATGTTACTCCTCGATGGACCAAGAGAGAAAAGCAGCTTATTTAAATCAACAACTCACCAAAATATCCTAACTAAAGGACATGCATTATTTTTTGCAATGAAGCACACCAAAATTCATAGTAGTGCATTACCATGCTTTATGCTACAATACAATTGAATTGGAGCTGTATTACTTTAGTGCACTGGGTTGCCATGCAGAATAAATGGCACAGCAATGCTCCAATGCACATTAGGTGTGTTAATGTGTGCTATGTTAAAGTACATACTACTGTAACGCACCTCAGTAGAAAAGTGTGAAGCCAGCCTTTTCAGGTCGAACAGCAACTGAGCTTCTTAATCAAGGCTGTTTGCTGTATTGCATTGAATTTCAGCCACATGATTCATTGTTCAATGTACTTCATAATACTTTATACACTTAGTTATGGCAAACCTTAGGCATATATTTAGTATATATGCACTTTCTCCATCCAATGTGTGCAGTATAACCATGTTGGTCTCATGTGTAGTGTCATCAGACTTTAAAAGGCAGATTTTTTATTTTTTTTATATAATAAGTAGAAATGCTTAATACAATAATTAAAAATGACTATATTTCGATCTCCCATCTGATCTAAACATTTTTTTTTCCATTACTCATTTTTACTACAGTTTTACAGGTTCTGTGTACCTGTGAATCAACAATTAACAGTTATCTATTTTGTCTTGCAATCCAAACTGTGCTGCCCCAGGAAATGTGATTTAAGATTACTATCACCACATGACAGTAAATAATGCTCCCCAAATAACAGTTGATATGAAGTTCTGATTCTTTACGTACAGAACATGACTCTGCAGCAGTGTCAATACACTGGATTTTTATCACCAAGAACAAGTGTGGAATACTTTCAGTATTATTCTGTAAAGCAGGGGTGTCCAAGCTTTTGACCTTCTTGGGCCCACATTGAAAGAAGAGGCATTGCAGTGGGCCACACATAATGATGAACAGAAAAAGTTAAACAGATGAAAAGTTATAGAGTAATAAAACTTCATTTTATTGTAATATTTTTTATTATAAAAGTCAAGGAGGACTACATAAATCTAGTGCGATATTTGACACTGTTTAGAATAAGCAAATGCATCGGTATCTGGTTTGATTTATGTAGTAGCAATACTCAATTAATTCTCAAGGTGCTCATCAGATATTTTGGATTATAATTTTGGCCTTTTTTTTAGCTTCATCCTTGAAAATAGTTGCTCACAATTATAGGTGCTGCCAAAAACTGATGACATTAATAATGCGTAATTGTGAACAGTGGGATATTTTTCTTTGGGAAGATAGAAGTTGTAAAAGTTCAGTAAATAGGCACTGACAATTTTTTTCTTTGGCCACATGTGTTTACTAGGTGTAAACACACTTTTACAAAAAAAGGTGAGACACCCCTGCTGCAAAGGGTTGAATTCCACAGGAGTCAGTGTCAGTGGTTGGTTTTGAATAGGGTGTGCAAGGGAGAAAATTCTGTCAGGCTTTTTTTTTTTGTCTGTGGACTTCCTTCACGTTAATAACGTACCAAAGTCCCACAGATCTGTTTTGTGTCTCGGTCATGCTTACACCCAGCTTTGGCTCCTTTGCTGTCGGGAGTCATCTGCCCAACATGAGCAATATAGTTCCATCGGTGCCATGGAAAGCAGAGCCTGGTTTGGTTTTAAAATCCCCCTCCCCCCCAGAGTTCCAGGTCCTTCTTTTACCCTACATAGTACCATTCCCACCACCTCCACTCACTGATTTCCAATGTCTCTCTTGCCCCTACTGAGCATCAGTGCCCCCCTCCCTTCATAGAGTTTCAAAGCCTCCCTCTCCATCACTGAGTTCCAGGTTCCCCCTTTCCTCCCACACAGCATCAATACCCCCCTCCCCCACACTGAGTGCCAGTGCCCCCCTTTCCTCCCACTGAGCATCCATGCATTCTCTTTCCCCCACTGGAGATGTTTTTTCTCACATCGATACAGATGCTGAACATTTTCCTCCTCTCAGTGATCACTGTCTCCTGGGTTTTTCTTCTCCCATTAACCACCAACACTAAAAAAAAATTCTCCCACTGACCACCAACGATGGCCATTTTTCCTCCCTTAACCACAGACATTGCCCATCTTTTCCACTTGCTAATCAGGGTCACCATGGCATATACATTTGAATGCACTGAGCTGGCTGATACAAAGTGCTTATTGCTGTATATTACATATGCTGATCAAATTGTTTACTGTCTCAACAGTTGATGGTTGCTAAGTGGTTTCTGACTATTTTAATGTTTCAATTATAGATGGAGTGGTGCTAAATCTTTGAAAATTTTTATTCCATGGTGAGACGCAAAAGAATGTTGAGATAATTATGTGAACTCTCAGTATGTGATAAAAAACCCATAAAACAGTTAAATACATTTTAACCACTTCAGCCCCGGACCAATTGGCAGCCAAAAGACCAGGCCCCTTTTTGCGATTCGGCACTGCGTCGCTTTAACTGACAATGGTGCGACGTGGCTCCAAAACAAAATTTTTTTCCCACAAATAGAGCTTTCTTTTGGTGGTATTTGATCGCCCCTGCGGTTTTTATTGTTTGCGCAATAAACAAAAATAGAGACAATTTTGAAAACAATGCAATATTTTTTGCTTTTTGCTATAATAAATATCCCCAAAAAATTTTCCTCAGTTTAGGCCGATACGTATTCTTCTAAATTTTTTTTTGGTTATTGATTGGTTTGCGCAAAAGTTATAGCGTTTACAAAATAGGGGATAGTTTTATAGCAATTTTTTTTTTTACTAGTAAATCAGCGATTTTTATTGTGAGACATTATGGCGGACACATCGGACATTTTTGACACATTTTTGGGACATTTGTCATTTATACAGAAATCAGTGCTATTTAAATAGCACTGATTCCTATGTAAATGACAGTTGTAGTGAAAAGTTAACCACTAGGGGGCGGGGAGGAGTCAGTGTGACGTGTATGTTTTTTTTTAAACAGTTAAATACATTTTAAACGATGACAGGGAACAGCCGATCACTGAGAGTCAGTGTAGGAAGCGCGGGGAGAGGTTTGTTTACACAAACCTCTCCCCGTTCTTCAGCTCCGTAACCCTATCACGGAGCTCCCGACCGGGTCGCGAGCGCGCCGCTGGCGGCGCGCGCGCGACCCACAGGCAGGCACATGCACGATCACGTAAAGGTACGTGATTTTGCCTGCCCGTGCCATTTTGCCGACGTATATTGGCGTTAGGCGGTCGGGAAGCGGTTAAACATAAAAATTAAATATTATATTCAATATAAACATAATACTGTATATACTTGAGTATAAGCCAAGTTTTTTAGCACATTTTTTTGTGCTGAAAATGCCCCCCTCGGCTTATACTCAAGTCAAGCATTTTTCTGCTGTAGAAAATTAAATTTTCCAAACTGAATTTGGGGCCCGTATCTCGGGGCCACTTAGTGCTAGGAACCCCAAATTTGGTGTGCAAACCCAGTGGAACTAGCACTATCCAAAGCTGGGGTTTCTAGCACTAAGTGGCCCCCGGATACGGGGCCCCAAAGTCGGTTCGGAAAATGTCATTCTCTGCTGCAGAAAAGTGCTTGACATTTTCCGAACCGACTTTGGGGCCCCGTATCTCGGGCCACTTAGTGCTAGGAACCCCAGCTTTACATGTAACCCCAGCTGAACATGTACCCAACTTTAGGCCTTGTTCTCGCCTGCACTATTTATTTGCATTTTAGGTCTGGTCTGGTGTGTTAAAAAAAATTACCAAATGCTGCATCTTTGGTGTGCATTCAGCAAAACACACATTGGGCTTGATTTACTAAGGGCAAATAGACTGCACTTTGCAAAATGCAGTTTCTCCTTAGTAAATGAGCAGAAGCTCTGTTGACTTCCATCATCCAATCATGTGCAAGCAAAAATTTTTTTTTTTTCCATTGCGCATGATTGGGTATTCTTCGCAAAGTGAAGGTTTACCTCATTTACTGGGCGTTGGGGAAACTGCACTTGCAGAGTGCAATTGCACTTTGCAAAGTGCAGTCTATTTGCCTTTAGTAAATCAACCCCATAGTATAGTCCAATTGAAATGCATCTAAAACACATGGAAAACTTGGCTAAAATACAACACACTCCACACAGGTGTTAATCCACCCTAAATAGGAAGGAAGAGTATATCTCTCCAGTGGGATTGAAAATCCCTTTTCAGACAGGTGTAACCAGAACAGTTGTTTCTAATGGATGATTTCTCCTCATCTTTTGTTTAGTAGGTAAAATGTTGAATTTACCATCACTTTCTGTCCCAGAGACAACTGTCACCATGAAAAGCACAATACATAATTTCCATGGTGCGGTCACAAAAAAACCTGAAAACATTTCTTATACTTCCCTACCCTAACCAGGACTAAAACTTTGCCTTTTTATATACAATACTTTAATAAGGGATACAAACATCCAGCTTTCATTTACAGTTTGCTTCTTGGAGCTATGGAGGATCTTCTGTGCCTTACTGTAGATGCAAAGTGACCTTGTACAGGCCACCAACAGTGACTTTTCTTTGTCTTCTAAAATGCATTTGTGTACCAAGATGCACCATTTTATAACAAGAAATATGTTCCTTAGAGAGGTTAAATGCAGAAAGACATAACACAATCAACTCACCTGTAGCCCTTTTTAAAACAAATACATATTACATACAAAGTTCAGTGTGTGCAGATGATAAACCCTAATAATGGCTAACTTATTGTAAGTAAACCGCAGAACTTCCATGTTCGGTGTAGTGAATAAACAAAGAGAAGTTATAATTAAGTCAGCAGTATGTGTTGATTTTATCCCACTTCAATCAGCAAGACACATGAGAAGTACTGCTAATGAACAAAAGATGAATATGAGGAAGTACGTATTTGCATCAAGCTCACAAATTAGGCCTGTATATTTTAACTTCTATTACGTCAGTGGAAATACTAGCTAATGGAATAAGCAGTGTTACAAATGGAAGCCAGTATGACTTAAATCCATTTGATGCCTAGTGCTATTATAGTTTTGTTGAAGATATCACTTTAATTTTAACAGTTTATTATCTTAATGTGTAATAATTGTTTAAAATTATTACTTAAATACAGAATATCTTTATTTACCATCTGAATTTTGTCTTATAAATGTGTATTTTTTCTTTACTATAAATGTCCCCATTTCTGTTTCTCAGTAGAATTTTAGCCTAAACCTACAGTAAATAGCCTTAAACATGTTCCTTCATCCATCCTACTACCTACAAACCAGAGTGTGGTTGTAAAATGGGTTCGCTCAGAACAGAGAGCAGTCACTAGTTGTGTACCACAAGGCTCTGTACTGGGTCCTGTTCTATTTATTCTATATGTAAGTGAAGCAAGAGGGGTACATGATGTTACTTGATGATACACGCTTAGGGGGTACATGATGTTCATAGGACAATTCTGCAGAGGAGGGCATGGAGGTGGTAGAGAGGAGGAGGAGGAGGGGGTAGAGCTCACAGGTCTGGCATCATCACTACCAGCTGTATGGAGACGTGGGGGCACAACAAGCTGCAGCACCGAGCCCTGTCTTGCATCCTTTAGAGTTGCAAGCAGTGTTACCCTGTGTGCTGTGAACAAAATATATTGTCCCATGCGCCTCAAATGTGCAGAGGCTTGAGAAGCAGACTCCTCGGGGTCACTCAGGATGACAGCATCTGGAACTTCCTCCTCCCAGCCACGTACTACTCCAAAGGGTCCTGGGGTTGGAAAGTCATCACTTACAGATTGACGCAGGTCTTCTTCTTCTTCAAAGCCTATGAAAGTGCCAGAATCCTCCTCCTCACCGTCCTCCCCTCTCTCCTCCTGTGTGTACTGTGAATAGGAATGATGGTGTCTGGATAAAGTGGGCCTTGAGAGGAAAGGAAATCCTCCTATTCCTCCTGCTGCTCTGCCTCCAGTGCCCTGTCTATAATGCCACGCAGAGTCTGCTCCAGCAGGAACACAACAGGGATTGTGTCACTGATGCATACACTGTCACGGCTCACCATCCTTGTGGCCTTCTCAAATTGTGACAATAGAGTGCATGCATCCTTAATGATCAGCCATTGGCATAGGGGAAAAAAGCTGAGGTGGCCTGAGCCTATCGACGTGCCATATTCGCACAGGTATGCGTTGACGGACCTCTGCAGCATGTATAGCCGCTGCAGCATTGACAAAGTCGAGTTCCACCTGGTGAGCATGTTACAAATCAGGCAGTTTACGGGCAGGTGGATTTCCCGCTGAATTTCAGTCAACCGAGCACTGGCTGTGTATGACCGCCTGAAATGGCTACAGACTCTTCTGACGAGCTTTAGCACATCTTACAACCCTGGGTATGGATTTAGGAAACTCTGCACCACCAAATTGAGGACATGTGCCAGGCATGGCACATGTGTCAACTTTCCCTGTCTAAGGGCGGACAGGTGGTTTGAGCCATTATCGCACACAACCATTCCTGGCTCCAGCTGGCATAGTGTGAACCACTTCTGGGCCTGTCCCTGCAGAGCTGCACGAATCTATGCTCCTTTGTGGTTCCTATTCCCTAAACACACCAGCTGAAGCACTGCGTGGCACCTTTTAGGCTGACATTGGGAATAGCCCTTTGAACGCTTAGGGGGTACATGATGTTCATAGGACAATTCTGCAGAGGAGGGCATGGAGGTGGTAGAGAGGAGGAGGAGGAGGGGGTAGAGCTCACAGGTCTGGCATCATCACTACCAGCTGTATGGAGACGTGGGGGCACAACAAGCTGCAGCACCGAGCCCTGTCTTGCATCCTTTAGAGTTGCAAGCAGTGTTACCCTGTGTGCTGTGAACAAAATATATTGTCCCTGCCCATGCTTGCTGGACCATGTGTCAGCAGTAAAGTGGATTTCATGGCTGACTGCCTTGCCCAACAATGCCATACCATTCTCTTCCACTTGATGGTAGATAGATGGAAGGGCCTTACGTAAAAGCACATTACAGCACATTGTGCGAATTCACGGAAATGGGCAGAATTCACAAGGCTAAAAGGCAGAAGTTGGAGAGCCAACAGCTTTGACCAGCTTGCATTTAGACGCTGGGCATGTGGGTGACAGGGACTGTATTTTTTTTCTGCTGCAGCAGATGGGGCAGAGAAATTTGCAGGCTGGTGGTGTGCTGCTGGCAGATGTGCTGCTAGGACCTGGGACACCCTGTGCTATACCATCATCTCTGTCAGTGGAGGCTGCTGAGAGGTAATGACTCAGTATCGCAGGGGTAGACTGAAGTGGGTAAGGAGGAGGGACAGATTTGTTCCCCTTTTGTGTGGCTTTTAAGTGCTCTTGCCAATAGGCTGAGTGGTTGGACGTTAAATGTCTTGTTAAGCATGTGGTACCCAAATGGTTGGTGTTTTTGCAACGTTTGATGTGCCAGAGACACAGTTTGCAGATAGCAACAGTGTGATCTGCTGCAGATGTTCTGAAAAAGGCCCAGACAGCTGAGCTTTGGGAAGTGGGCCAGGAGATAACAGCTGCAGAATGTGATGGAATAGGGTGGCTGCTCTCTACTCTTTCTTGATGTCGGCCTCCTTGGGGTTGTGACGCCTCATCTTCAGTTTCCTCCACTGCTCTATCTGGTGCCCAAGTCGCATCAGTGACCTCATCATCATCATCATCTCCTCCATCCTCTTCATCATTACCACTGGAGACAACTTGACAATACGCTGCAGCTTGGGGAACATGAATGACAATTTGTCTACCATTGTTCCTCCCTCTCTCTAGACTCATGTTCCTGTCATCCTCAACCTCTGAACCAACATCTGAATCCAGTAATGGCTGGGCATCATCAAGGTGCAAGTGGCTGATGCTGTGGTCAAATAACTCAGCTGACTCCTCAATGTTGGGGCTATGGCAAAAATAGATGTGGACAAGGAGGCTGGTTTAACCACTCTGGCAACTGCAGGGGACTGCATACTTGTCTCTGCTTGCATGACAGAGGATGACGAGGATGAGGAAGATTTAGTAAGCCAGTCCACCACCTCCTCTGAATGCTGTGGCTGGATAGCACAGGCAAACTCACTAAACAGAGGAAAGGATGTCTGAGGACTGACCACAACGTCCACCTTTGCCTGTGGACGCATTTGTTGTTGGCCCCCTTACAGTGCCATGGGACAGACAGGCCTCTCCTTGTTGTCCTCCCAGACAATATTGTGAGGGAGGGGGCGGTGCTTAAAGCAAATGTAAATAAGAAGTTGAAATCTGTAAGTAGATCCACTTTAATCAATGTAAAGAGGTACTTTAATTTGAGTGCACTTTAATTTGAGTACTCACACTACACAGACACACTCCACGGATACACTATAATATACTGCAATATAATGCGCTAAACGTACAGTGACATACCGAACTATATGGCGTTTAACTGGCAGTAACACACACAGAACTATATAGTGTTAAACTGGCAGTAACGCGCACAGAACTATGTGGCGTTAAACTGGCAGGAACGCACACAGAACTAGATGGCGTTAAACTGGCAGTAACGCACACAAAAGTAAATGGCGGTAAACTGGCAGTAACGCGGACAGAACTATATGGCATTAAACTGGCAGGAACGCACACAGAACTAGATGGCGTTAAACTGGCAGTAACGCACACAAACGTAAATGGCGTTAAACTGGCAGTAACGCAATCAAATAGACTGTGTTTAACCATCACTACACTGACGCTATCTGAACTGCCCCTACTCTAGCTATACACTAATGTAAAGATTACTGACACGGTCTCACTATACTACACTGAAACTATATGAGCTGTGCCTACTCTACACTAATGTATGTATTAATGACACGGTCTCACTACACTACAGTGAATCTATCTGAGCTGTCCCTACTCTAGCTGCACACTATGCAAAGCTGAATGATGGTCCTCCTCACTGCACTCACACAATCCCTAGACTGACACTAAACTAATATTCTACACTAACAAAAGCAAAATAGCACAATATAGCACAGTAACTAATAGCACTGAACAGAGCACTGTTCAATCTCTCTCCACACCGAAATCACACTGAAAATGTCTGGCATTGAAAGAATACTTTTATACTGTGGGGTGGGAATGAGCCATGATTGGATAAAGTCATGATGACAGTGTCCATTCATGACTCTGACAGTGCTCTGTGCCTTGATTGGCTGAAGCTTACACTGCTTCAGCCAATCAGGGCTTGCAATGCACTGTTCAGTGGCGCAATGCATTGTAGTTGGTTTGGAGGGTCGTTTGACCATTTGTTTCGGATGTTCGCCGAACGACCGAACAACAAAAGTTCAGCCTGAATTTATGCTCAGACCAAACTGTTCGCCCATCCCTAACCAGCAGGAGGAAGGAGGTTTTGATGCCCTATGTAGATTTTTAGTGAGACCTAGAATAGAGTTAGAATACTGTGTCCAGTTCTGGAGACCTCACTTGCAAAAAGATATTTATAAGATCGAGTCCAGAAACGGGTAACAAAATGGTGAAAGGTTTGGGGGATAAAACATATCAAGAGCAACTTCAGGAACTTAATATGTACAGTCTGGAAGAAAGAAGGAAAAGGGGAGACATGATTGAAACCTTTAAATTCATAAAGGGAGTGAATAAGGTTCAGGAAGGCAGTTTTTTTAATATGAAACCAAAATCAAGAACACAATCTCAAACTAACTAGAGGGAAGTTCAAAACTAACCTTAGAAAGTATTGTTTTACTGAAAGGGTAGCTTATGCTTGGAATAAACTACCAGCAGAGGTAGTGAGACAGTCAACAGTAAATGGCTTCAAACATGCTTGGGATAAACGTAGATCTATAGTCAGACACCAAAGTTAACGGAAAAAAACAAAACAAAACAAAACAATATTAATAAACCCCCCCCCCAAAAAAAAAAATGGATGGACTCGATGGACTACTCGGTCTTCTACTGCCGTCACTTTTCTATATTTCTATGCTGACTGACCTGTGTAAAAATATGTACTGTATATACTTACCTATTTTTATCCTGCTCTAATCCAGTCATGTGATCTGGCTCCCTTGTCAGTGTCAGCTGCAGGGGAGAGGAGGGAGCACCAACAGTGGCTGAGACATAGGAGCCTATGGGTGATGTTATCACCCCAGGCTTTCCCAGCCACTGTCAAGTGCTCTCTGCTCTCAGCTGGATAACCCACAGGATCACGTGACTGGACCAAGCTGAAATTCTATAAACCGTCATGTCTTTTTTAACACAGGTTAGCCAGCATAGGTTTTAACCACTTAAGAAGACCCGGACCATTTTGCTGGCCAAAGAGCAGAGCATTTTTTGCGATACGGCGCTGCGTCACTTTAACCACTTTCAGACCGGATTTGCAGCCAAAGGACCAGGCCCCTTTTTGTGATTCGGCACTGTGTCGCTTTAACTGACAATTGCGCGGTCGTGCGACGTGGCTCCCAAAAAAAATTGACGTCCTTTTTTTCCCATAAATAGAGCTTTCTTTTGGTGGTATTTGATCGCCCCTGCGGTTTTTTTATTTTTTGCGCTATAAACAAAAAAGAGCAACAATTTTGAAAAAAAAAAACGCATTCTTTTTTATTTTTTGCTATAATAAATATCCCCCAAAAATATATAAAAAAATTTTTTTTTTCCTCAGTTTAGGCCGATACGTATTCTTCTACATATTTTTGGTAAAAAAAAATTGCAATAAGCGATTATTGATTGGTTTGCGCAGAAGTTATAGCGTTTACAAGATAAAGGATAGTTTTATAGCATTTTTATTAATATTTTTTTTTTATTAGTAATGGCGGTGATCAGCGATTTTTATTGTGACTGCGACATTATGGCGGACATATCGGACATTTTTGACATTTTTGGGACCATTGTCATTTATACAGCAATCAATGCTGTTCAACTGCATTGATTCCTGTATAAATGACACTGGCAGTGAAGGGGTTAGCCAGGGGGTGGCAGTGTAGGGGTTAAGTATGCCTAGGGGTGTGTTTCTTACTGTGGGGGGCCGTCAGCTAGTGAATGCTGATCTCCAGCTCCAATCACAGGGAGCAGAGATCGGCGTCACTAGTTGCTAGGCAGAACGGGGAGATGCTGTTTATTTCCGCATCTCTCCATTCAGCCTTCCCGTGAGACGATCGTGGGTGTCCCCGCGGCGATCGAGTCCGCGGGACCTGCGACCGGCCTCACGGGGGTCCAGACCTGCGCGGCAGCGCACCGCTCCCGGCACGCTCCCAATGGCACGGACGGCATTAAGGAGGGACTTATATATACGCCCTCCTGCCTGTCCGTGCCATTCTGCCGACGTATATCGTCGTGCGCCGGTCGGGAACCGGTTAACTGATAATTGCACGGTCGTGTGACGTGGCTCCCAAACAAAATTGATGCCCTTTTTTTACCACAAATAGAACTTTCTTTTGGTGGTATTTGATCACCCCTGCAGTTTTTATTTTTTGCGCTATAAACAAATAAAGAGCGACAATTTTAAAAAAAAAACACATTCTTTTTTACATTTTACTATAATAGATATACCCCAAAAATATATAAAAGAACATATTTTTTCCTCAGTTAGGCCAATACGTATTCTTCTACATATTTTTGGTAAAAAAAAATCGCAATAAGCATTTATTGATTGGTTTGCGCAAAAGTTATAGCGTTTACAAAATAGGGGATAGTTTTATGGCATATCATATATACAACAATCATTGCTATACAAATGCACTGATTCCTGTGTAAGTGACACTGGCAGTGAAGGGGTTAACCACTAGGGGGCAGTTAAGGGGTTAAGTGTGTCCTGGGGAGTGATTCTAATCACAGGGAGCTATGATCAGTGACACTGTCACTAGGCAGAACAGGAAGATGCTTGTTTACATTCGCATCTCCCCGCTCTTCCTCTCCGTGAGACGGTTGCGGGTATCCCCGCGGCAATTGAGTCCGTGAGATCCACGATCCGACCCACGGAGCTTTCCACGGATGCGCGCGCGCCTGCAGGCCGCCTCTTAAAGGTTTGTCTGTACGCGCCATTCTGCTGCAGTATATCTGCGTGAGGCGGTCGACAACCGGGAAAAGGGGACATTTTTTAGGAATAGTTAGGTTTAAGCTGGAAATCTACCCTAAGGATCGATCAAAAGTTTTAGAACATCCAAATTTTTCCAGTTTTTATTGAAATGTTTGCAGTTTAATGTCTCAAAGCACTCTGAAAATAAAGCATAGGACAAATAAACTAATGAACATGAAAAAAGAATTCATGGAATAATTTTCGGTAACAAAATGTAATGTTTAAAGCAGGGATCCTCAAACTAAGGCCCTCCAGCTGTTGCAGAACTACACATCCCATGAGGCATTGTAAAACTCTGACATTCACAGACATGACTAGGCATGATGGGAATTGTAGTTCCTGAACAACTGGAGGGCCGTAGTTTGAAGACCCCTGGTTTAAAGGGAGAGAACAAAGGAAGTGCCACCTAAGTGCAGTATTAAAAGCAAATTTTTAATGGCAAGGTATAAAACATTCAAAAGACGTAAGGGAGGTACAGGCTCATCTGTATATGTAGTCCCAAGGGCTCCTCGAGTCCGGAAATGGTTTGTGGTGCGTGTTAGTAGACAGCACGTCCTGTGGCAACAGGAGGGGAGCCAGAACCAGCGTGGAATGCACGGAAGTGACATCACGGGTCACAGGATAACATCCGGAGGAGCTGGTCACAGGAAGGGAAAGTGAACTGGCAGGCTACCCGCTCGGAGCTTCAGCTCCTTCTATTGGCCTGGAGTGGAATTGGCTAAATGGTGCTATTTATATGTTCGTGCTGTTGTTATTGTTACCATAATCGAAATGTTTGACTCATCATAGTAGCTAGACATGTGCACTGCCAAAAAAATAGTTCATTTTCATTTTCGTTACATTAGTTTTTTTTTTTTTTTTCGGGTCATTCGTTATGATTGCAATTAGTAAATTTGTATATTCGTACATTCGTAAATTCGCACATTCGTACATTTGTAAATTCGTACATTCGCACATTCATAAATTGTACATTTGTAAATTCGTACATTCGTAAATTAGAAAATTCATATATTTGTAAATTCGTACATTCGTACATTCGTAAATTTGCACATTCGTAAATTCGTACATTCGTAAATTCGAAAATTCATATATTCGTAAATTCGTACATTCGTACATTCCTAAATTCAAAAATTTGGAAATTCGAAAATCCGAAAACCCCAAAATTTGAATATCTGAAATAGTAACTATTTATTAAATTATAGGTATTGTAATTTCCTTTCAAATTTGGCTGTTAGTGAACACGAATTTATCTGACGTTACGAATTATCCAAAATAACGAATGCCGCATCTAAACAAAATGGAACGGAACAAATTAATAATAAATAATAATAATAAAAAGTTTTTTTATTATTATTATTCTTATTGTTATTTTTATTATTTTTTTACGTTTGTTTGGATACGGCATTCGTTATTTCAGATAATTTGTAACTTAAGATAAATTTGTATTTGTTACGTTCACTAACAGCCAAATTTAAAAAGGAAATTACAATACCTATAATTTAATAGTTAGTAATAGTTAAGTTATTATTAGTTAATTATAAATTCAGATTTTCGAATTTCCGAATTTATGAACGTACGAATTTGCGAATGTACGAATTTACGAATGTGGGAATATACGAATTTACGAATTTACGAATGTGCAAATGTACGAATTTATGAAAGTGCAAATGTACGAATTTACGAATGTACGAATTTACGAAAGTGCAAATGTACGAATTTACGAATGTACAAATGTATAAATTTTCGAATATTCGAATCTACGAATATTCGGAAAGATTCATTAAACGGATTTTCGTTAATTCGGATATTTCTGGATTAACGAATTTGTTGAAATTCATTAAAAAACTAATTTGGAACAAAACGAATTGCACATGTCTAATAGTAGCCACCTTTTGCAGATATAACAGCCAAAAACACTTGTGGCATTCTTTCTACAATTCAAATCAAATGTTCCCAACACTGTTGCAGAGGTTCCCACAAAAGTGTAGCACTTGTAAGCTGCTTTGCTTTCACCCTTTTGTCCAGTTCATTCCAAACTAGCTCAAAAGGGTTTAAGTCTGGGGACTGTACTGGCCATTCCTTGATTTGAAGTGTCTTGTTCTTTTCTTATAAGGTAGTTATGACACAGCATGGAAGTATTTTTGGATCATTTTCTTACTGTAGGATGAACCCTTGACCAAATTGGAACTGAGGAACCATCTTTTCACCTACTCAATGGCATACAAAAACGCAGATGAATCAAAGATCTCAAATTTTGATTCATCAGTCCATAAGACCTTCTTCTGGTCTTCAGTAGTACACTGGTGGTGCTTACTGGCCCAGGCAGGCCTATTTTTCTTATTTTTCCATCTTAGCAATGGCTTTCTTACAGCCAAACTGAAAACTTGCTTACTTTATTCAGTGTTAAGCTGTGCTTGAAGCTGTTGTCCTGTGAGCAATCAGTCACGCAAGCTGTTGACTCTCAGAAACTTGTCTTCTGATTCTGTGATAGCTTTGGGTCTGACAGACTTCCTCCTGTCAGAGTTTCCTCCAGTTTCCAAAATGTCTTTTGACGGTGTAGGAAACTGTACTCACTGACACTTTGGCCTTCTTTGCAAATTCCCTAAAAAAGACCTACACTTTAAGGGTTATAATGGCCTGTTATAATGGCCTTCCTTCCTTTGTTAATTACATTTTCCCCCCATTTTGAGAGCAATATACTATGTCCTGCAGTACAATACTGTCCAAATATTGCTTAAGAGGATGTAGTAATATAATGTTTCAACACTGTTTTTATACAGAGTTGAGTGATCAACAACAGTTGGGATGCCTGTAGGAATTGTTAGCATAAACCTCCAAGGCTTAATTTACTTACATGGTTACATGACCTTGAATAATTGCAATACTTACATGTAATGTCACTGTTTACCATCACCTACCTGTGTGTGCACTTTTGTTCTTTGTTTGTAAATTTACTTACATGGCTGCAGAACAATTGTGAGTTGTTAACCTATTACTTCTTCCTTGAAAAAAGCCTATGCACCTCTTACTCATTCCTCATTCCTATAGGGGGAATCAGTATCTGATTGCCCCTCTTTTTTTATTGGTGGCTTAAACCAACCCCACAAATGTAATATATTGCAGCTTACCAATCATTAGATGCGGTGACTGCATCAGTTTTATTTTCATAGGCGTTTTATAGGCGTTTCATAGGCGTTTGGCCAATAACACACCTACTGTAGTAGATTGCCCCCTCTCTGGATGAATGAACACAGCGGGCACATTTGGACAGCAGTATTATCAGTCTGGGTGAAAGGAGTGTTGGATGTACTAGCATATTTAAATATACTAACAAATTGAAGCCAAACTCCAGATAATGCTATAAAAGTAGTTACAGCAAACTTTTTTGGGATAAAGGTTTTACATAAATAAAAATCTGACCATTATAAGCACCCCTGCTAGTATTAAGTGGTTTGTCTCATCTTTGTAACTTATACATTCTAATAGAGAGCTTGTTCTTCTAAAAAAAATGACAGATTTACTGCAGGGACGTGCAGTGAGGTCAGTGGCTGGTGAAGCACTGGCTAGTATCAGAGCCAGATACACTCAGGTTACATACGTTGTGAATACTACAATGAGAGCAATAATTCTAGCACTACACCTCCTCTGTAACTCTAATTTGCCTATTTAGATTTTTAAGTACCATTCCATGAGTGTGCGCAATTTTAAAGTGTGACATGTTATGTATCTATTTACTGAGCGTAACATCATCTTTGCTAGTATAAAAAAAAAATCAGGCTAACTTTAGTGTTTTTTTTTATACTGTATTCCAAAAAAAAAAATGCGTTTGAAAAATAAATTGCTGTACAAATACCGTGTGACGTAAACAGTTTCAACAACCACCATTTCATTCCCTAGGGTTTCTGCTATGACTATTGAAGCTCAATTTTTTTTTCTGGTATTTTTTTTTTTTTTATGTTCATGGCTCTGCCTCATCTGCATCCCCTGACTGCATGTCCCAGATTTACTGGCCAGATCGCAGATGAAAAATACAAGAAAGAAAGTCTAAAAAGAAAGTGAATGCAATCACCACAAGAAATAGTAATCTGTAATATAATACATATTTGCTTTAGGGTTTAATACCACTTTAAATCTCCCTTAAATCCCTACAGTATGAATGTGTAGTCATATGAAAGAGTTAACACGTGCACACCACAACACTAAAAAATTGGGACAAAAAAAAGGGGGCAAGGATTTAATTAAGGCTAGGTAGTACATACTAATGCCCTGAACACACGGCCGGACATTCCGACCACAAAATCCGTCGGATTTTTTCTGACGGATTCTGTCCGAAACTTGTGTTGCACACACACGGTCGGACAAAGTTGTCGAAAAAAATGATCGTTCCGAACGAGGTGACGTACAAAGCGTACGAAGGGACTATGTAGAGGCCAGTAACCAATAGCTTTCGTCTCCAAATTTCTTCTGAGCATGCGTGGCACTTTGTGTATCGGAATTCTCTACACACATTTGGAAAAAGTCAGATCAGATTTTGTTGTCTGGAAATTTTAGATCCTGCTCTCAAATTTTTTCATCGGATATATCCGACTGTGTGTATGGGGCATTAGGGGTTTATCAGCGGTTATACTATATAGGGAAAGAATTTTAAGTTAAATAAATAAAAACATTTTTCCATTTTGTAGGTTTCTTCAGATTACATTACAGAGCAGATCACAGGGAGAGCCTGTAATCTACATATAATAGCTTAAACTAATTATAATAGTTACAGTGCATTTATTACAGTTGCAAGTTGTTTGGGCTCACTCATGATGGTTTTGAAAGAGTGCACTATTTTTGATGACTAGCTGTATGTTCTGGAGACTTATCTGAAAACCTGGAAGGCGTACCTTCTACATTCTCTGTACATAAGTGGGTAAAGGCTTAAAGCTCAATGTAATCACTTTTTGTAAGTAATGCTTTGTATTCAAGTAATTCCATTGCATTTTTATTTAATAAATTGACTTGTACACAGATTATGGTATGCTTCATAATATTGTTTAGCGCATATTTAATGTTCTTTTCACAAGAACTTATGAACGTACAGTATGTCAGCAGTTTTTGGAAACCAATGTCATAATTATTTAAACGTGTTTGTACAGCTGCTAAACTAAGATGAAGAACAAGAGTGTTGATGAATTTCTATTCAGCTGACTTTGCATCTGAATTATTTAGAGAGCATGTGTTTGTTGCGATGCTTCACAAATGAATTATTATATCTATGTTTAACCCTTTGCTGACCAGTGCACAATGATGTACGTCGGCACAATGGCATGGCTGGGCAAATGGCCGTACAGGTACGTTCCCTTTCAGTGCTCTGTGACCGCGACCGCGGAAGAGTGGAAGAACGGGGAGATGCCTATGTAAACAAGGCATTTTCCAGTTCTACCTAGTGACATGACAGGGGTCTACTGCTCCCTGTCATCGGGAGCAGTGATCGATGTCCGGTGAGTAGTAGCCCATCCACCCCACAGTTAGAATCACTCCCTAGGACACACTTAACCCCTTGATCGCCCCCTAGTGTTTAACCCCTTCCCTACCAGCATCATGTACACAGTAATCAGTGCATTTTTATAGCACTGATGCTGTATAAATGACAATGGTCCCAAAATAGTGTCAAAAGTGTCCGATGTGTCCGCCATAATGTCGCAGTCATGATAAAAATGCCATAAAATGATCCCCTATTTTGTAGATGCTATAACTTTTGCGCAAACCAATCAATATATACGCTTATTGTGGTTTTCTTTTACAAAAAATATGTAGAAGAATACATATTGGCCTAAACTGAGGAAGAAAATATTTTTTTTATATATTTTTGGGGGATATTTATTATAGCAAAAAGTAATAAATATTGTTTTTTTTTTCTTTTTTTGTTTATAGCGCAAAAACTAAAAACCGTAGAGGTGATCAAATACCACGAAAAGAAAGCTCTATTTGTGGGGAGAAAAGGATGTCAATGTTTTTTGGGTGCAACGTCGCACGACCGCACAATTGTTAGTTAAATCAACACAGTGCCGAATCGCAAAAAGCGCTCTGGTCAGGAAGGGGGTAAATCCTTCCGGGGCTGAAGTGGTTAACAAACCCTGAATTATGACCTGCTTTCTCTGTAAAATAGGTCTTTCTATAACAAGGTGATTCCCTATGGAGAAGGATATTTTAGTTAACATAAATCCACTTTTCTTCTGAATAGTATAATGGTACAGTAGGACACATTCCTTGACCTAATGCAACTACAGCAATACAATATGTAACTATTAAGTTATATGTTCAATCCTGTGTTTTTCATTCTCTTATGCAATAAAATGTCACCATGTCTGCCATTCCTTACATAAAATAAAAGATAATGTGTTGTAAAAGTAATGAAAATAGATGATAGGCATGACATTTCCAGATTTGTTAAAATCTGGACATAAATATATAGCAAAGGAAATGTGTTTTTTCTGCTGTGTAATAAGTAATATGCTTAAAATGTGCACAAAAAGGAAAAGCATTGAGGCCAATGATGTATGACTACTATACGTTTGTTAACACTCTGTATGTTTGTCATACCTAGATGACATTTAGTTTGATAGAGCACTGTGTATAATAAACAGTTAGCTTTTTTTTTTCATAATAAGGCTGAAAAATTTGAAGTGCTAGTTTATTTAATTTTTTTTGCATCTCAGGGCTACTGATCTACAGTCTTTTTCAGGCACTTACAGTCTACATATACTAGCTCCAGTGGTGGCTGCACATCTTGATTTGGACCACCTTCCTGATGGGGGCAACAGCAGTCCATACCTACGTAATGTTCTTGGCATAGCCACAAGAGAAACTGAGACACAGGACAGCGCATTGTTACCCCATAGCAGGAGGGTTTTTGAACAAGGACCTTCATAGCAGAATCACCAGATATTACTTTACTGAAAACAACATGATTTAAAAAGGTTCAAAATGTCTTTAGAAATTACATTAATATATTTATTATATGAGATTTTATCAGTTACGTTTAGATATATTTTTAGTTTTCTATCACTATAAAATTTTCCTGTTTCTCTTGGTACTCAGAACATTTTAAAACACTTTTTTACCAAAAATTACATACAAAAGTTGAGAATGATTCGTGTTGTAGACAACTACTGTTATGCTAATAGTTTGGAACTGGAATTATCATTCTTTTATTGAAATCCTCTAGATGCCACAAAGCAGTTTTTCCTGTTATGAACAGTGGTTTATGCAAACATAAAATATATTTAGTGTTCAGACACTAACAGGCAAAACGATGTTCGTTCAAATGCCTGAGCAGCCAAAGTTTGACACAAATCTAGTTTCAGATCTAACCATCGGATTATCCCTTTGTAACCTCTAAAATCTCTATTTCTGATTTATTAATCACAAAATATGATATGGGTTAAATGAGAGTTCTATTGACCAGGAGGAAAGGCTTTGAATATAATAACATTTATTACAGGTAGATAAAAGTCAAGCTAATACACAAATCCCTAGCACATCAAGGCAGAAAATGCTAGGTTGAAATAAAATATATATATATGAAGGAATATAGATTATATTCCTTCAGACCGTGATCTACAAGCATGTTTAGTTACAAGTAGCGGGGCATACCTTCCCCTGCTACTGGAGAAATTACCTTGGGTCCATCTCACTTGCTGGTTCTCCCGGAAAAGGGCCGAGCTGCCTCCCCTTTCCCCAGAGTAACCAAAAACCAGCCTGATTTCTCATTGGCTGCCTTAGCGCGGCCCGCCCCCTTACAGGCGAAACTCCCAGTGATGCAAAATATATTTGAATGGTCTCATTTCATTAATAGTAAATAGGTGACAAACAATGTTAATTGGCTCCCCATTGTCCTTCAAGTCTCGGCGCCGCAATGTCTGCAGTTCACAAAAGCTGGGAGGAGGGCTTTTGCCCACCTTTCAGCTGCAAGCAAAAAGAGATATATTCCTAATATTTCACAGATATTAATGGAAATTTCACATAACCGCATCAGGCAACACCTTGTTGTGATGTGCTATACATCGGCGTGACTGCAATTGCACCCAAGGACCAAATACCATTGGGCTTGTTGTCACTCACTTTAGAAATTACATTAATATGTTTATTATATGAGATTTTATCAGTTACGTTTAGATATATTTTTAGTTTTCTATAATCACTATAACATTTTCCTGTTTCTATTGGTACCCTCAGAAGAACATTTTAAAACACTTTTTTACCAAAAATTACATACATCTTAAAACTTGAGAATGATTCGTGTTGTAAACAACTACTGTTATGCTAATAATTTGGAACTGGAATTATAATTATTTTATTGAAATCCTCTAGATGCTGCAAAGTATTTTTTCAGTTACGAACAGTGATTTATGCAAACATAAAATATATCTAGTGTTCAGACACTAACAGGCAAAACAATGTTTGTTCAAATGCCTGAGTAGCCAAAGTTTGACACAAATCTAGTTTCAGACCTAACCATCACATTATCCCTAGTTGTGATATGCTATACATCCGGGTGACTGCAATTGCACCCAAGGACCAAATACCATTGGGCTTGTTGTCTCTGAGCCTAAGTGATGCAAGGCCTATAACATAATCAGAAGGGTGTTACAGAAGATCTTCTGGGAATGGTGAGGGAATCCATCTCTTGTGTTCAATCTTTCCCTAGCACTAAAAATGATAATGTTACCTTTTGATACAAGGACGATATGCAGACCTGTATGATATGGAAAGGAGAGAAAACAGAGGATCTGAAATTGAAAGGTATTACCTTCCCATGTAGTGAGTCTAGACTTTGTTAAGGGCAAGAAAATCTGGGCATTCCTGCTGTGGTATTATGACTTTATGTAAGCTGGAATGAAGATCACCAAAGTTTTCAGTATATTCAACAACCAGAGGCAAAATGTAAGGCTGACCAAGAAGGGGCGGGGGAGTGAGGTACTCTCCACAGGCATTTTCTGAGATGATCATGAGGTCCTATAACTTCCAACTGGGTGGGGAAAAGGTGTAAGTTGGGTTGCACACCATGTCAGTCTCATTGTTTTGAAATGTACAAGCTTGCAACAAAACATTTAATTATCATGTTTGTGCTACTGCAAGAGATAACTTTAAAAAGCCACAGACAAGATTACACCCCCCACACTAGAGCACAGCCAGTTCAAGCAAATCAAGGTGAATAAACAAAACTAGCCAGGAATCAGGATCTGCACACCCTCAAAAGACTGTCATAAAATTACTAATGTCATAAAACCCCTAGCAGACCACTCAACAGACTCTAATGTATGCTGATCATAACTCTGGGCTGTATATTTTCTTAAGACAAAGACTCATAACTGGCTGTCTTAAAATTATTTAGAAGCAATACAAATTTGTAGCCTGGCTCTATTTGACTTGAAACTGTCCCTTTTACCCAAATCCAAGCTCCACAATTCTACATATAATCATAATCCAGGTTTATGGAATCGAACGGTTCGGCCTAAGCATGAGTTTGGGACAAACATTTGCTTGTTCAGCCACTCGCCGATCACCCAAATTTGCAGGGTCCCCGCCTAACACCCTGCAATGCACTGAGGGCTGCACAGTGCATTCTGCACCCTGATTGGGCAACGTTTTGCCCAATCAGTGTACAGTGTAAGCTGGTTGTTAAGGAGCAGGGCGAGGAAGCAGCAGAGTCCTTAACAACCAATGAGTCATCAGCTTTCAATATGTTTCCCCGCTGAATAATAATAGTAATGAAAATAAGTGCTGGTTAAAAAATTAAGAAAAAAACGGTGTGGAGTCCCACCCAGTCCATACCATGCTCTTCGACTCTGGTATGGATTTGGAGGGGAATTATTTAAAAAAATGTCGGGGGGCTTCCCCACAAAATCCATTCCAGACCCTTATCCAGGCATGCAGCCTGGCAGGTCAGGAAATGGGAGGGTGAGCGAGCGGGCCCCCAGATTCTGGCCCCACTCCTATGTGAATCAGTATTGGGTACATAGTACCCCTATCCAGTGGTGTATTTAGGTTTTGTGCTGCCCTAGGCCTGACTAAACTCGTGCACCCCCTAATTTAAATATAACCCACCCCTCCTGTCAAGACCACACCCCTTCCTGTTTAAGATCCACCATATTATATGTAAAACACACCCCTTCCTCTCTAGGCTCCACCTTGATGGCCCTATATAAGTACCTGAAAAAAAACAAAAGAATAATAAACCAGTACAGTGACAGCACATGTTTTTAGCATTTATCACTGTATTAGTGCCACTGGTCCCCAAAAAATTGGCACTTAGTGTCCGATTTGTCTGCCGCAATGGCGCAGTTCTGCATCCAGACCGGGCATTCATAGTGTAAATCCATTGGGTAGGAAGCGCTTGTAGCTTGGGAACAAGCAGTTTTATATGTGAATAAAATAAACCTGTGCCACGCTGTGTATATCTCTGTGCAATTATTAATATCCAATGTGCCAATACATAAAGTGCTAATGCCAGATAAAATAATATATATATAATATTGAAAAAATAACACACATCACACAATCTTATACATTGTGCTGTGCACTCAACCATAATACACAATCTACAATATAAGTGCTATTAGAAGACACCTATGCAGTGTTATATAAACCATAAATAAATAATTGAATATGTAAGTGTGAGTGGGGTGAGATTACTGCGCTAACCTGAAACATAAATCTAAGCAGCTAACACAAAATTTGACAAATTAAAACAGATGATAACACGTGGTGTAGCACTATATTATTTATATATTTTCATATAAATCATGAGCAAAATATATCATACAATGCAATAATTAAACCACATTGCTTAATTAAGGTGCCAAGTGCAAGTCTTCTAGCGTTACACCATGTGTTATCAAATAATTGGATATGATTAGTGCTAATATCATAGGTGTAAATAAAGTCCATATAGGTATAATATATATCCACTGCGCCAAAACATTATCCGCAGTGATATGTGACTTTACTTCACAGTTGGAAATTTTCAGTGACTTTCAGTGATTCCACACACATGCTCCCCCCTGTGTGTCTGCGCTCACCTCAGAAATTTTGATTGCACACCTAAGTTTGGTCAAAAATATACAATAGAATCAACACTGGGTTCAGGGTTAGTGGACTCTGTGGAACCCCAATCCATTCACTGTGAATGTCCTCAATATATATATATATATATATATATATATATATATATATATATATATATATATATATATAATATATATTTATATATATATATATATATATATATATATATATATACATATATATATATGCAAAGAAAAGCTCCAATAGTGTAATACCATTTACATTTCTATTTATTTTAAATAATTTATAAGTCGCACTCACATCTTAGAGGTGCTACCAGCGCACCATTCTATGCATAACAGGAAAAAAACGATCAACTCCAATCTGATCTGTGTGCTGTTTATGCCACAAATCACCTCACCGAGAAAGCAGCGTCTCTGCAGGCTTCTCCTCTGTCCTGGCCCCTCGCCTACGTGTATTCGACACAGGGCTTGTCATGTGTCTTCATCAGTTTTATATGTGAGTAGCTACTTGTAATGTATTTTTAATAGAATAAAATGGATTTACACTATGGATGCCCATGCCTGGTCTTTACTCTTTCAATATGTGCATGGAGTGGAGAAGTAAAAAAGAGGCTGACACAATCTCCTATCTTTCACAAGGCACAGATGTTTTATTGTTCTTGTGAGTGAGGACTAGAGATGGGCTTGGGCATGTTCGAAACCCCACATGCCTGATCCCGGCAGAAAGCCGACACTGCACAGCGCTAATCACAGGAAGTAAGACATTTCCCGATCTGCAGCTGTAGAAATCAGCAAATGTCTCACTGCCTGTGATAAGTGCTGCACAGTGTCAGCTTCCTGGTGGGATTGGGCATGTGGGGTTTCGAACACGCCCGAGCCTATCTCTAGTGAGGACACATAGGAGGGGAGCACAGAGTGTGACACCTGGAGCACTGGAATAATGCATACAGAGGCACTGAGCACTTTCACATCACAGCTTATTATTGTATATAAATTATGTATTGAATATATCACAGAGCACTTTGGAGCATATGAATTTTCACTAAATGTGGACTGTTTATTGAATTTGTAGCACAGAGCACTTTATTGCAGTACCTGTACATTAATTTAATGCATATTGACCACTTTATATTTGATTGATCCTATTGCTATTTAATTATTTGCCTAGTAGGTAGCAGTTGTAAATGAAACGCAACTGCTCTTGCTGAGAGCAGAAGGAAGAGACATGATGCTTTCTATCCTCAAAGACATAGCTTCTGTACACAGGTCTGACAGGTGGTGACAGGGGCTGACAAGACAACTACATCATTCAAACTCCTCCTTGTTTTCCTGCTACACAGGTCTGACAAGCAGCAGGTCAACACCACCAGGGACATTGCTGGAGCCATTTGTGTGCTGGGGACAGACCTATGCAGCATGGATTGGAGCCGTAGGAAGTGCTCCTAAAATCCTCCTCAGCTCTGTGCTAGCTACACAGGTCTGACTAACAGGAGGTGGGCAGAGACAGGAGCCAACTCCAGGAGACATTCTAACTCCTCCTGGAACTAGTGCACTTGATTTAAGAAGAGGTTCCGGTGCTTGCTGAGTGGGCGGCTGGCCTGGGAGTTCCCCTAATCCTCCTCTCTCTCATAGAGTCGACACTGAGCCCGGATCGGATGTAAGGATGCTGCGGAGGAAGGTAGGTGGAGCATTAGGTTCTGACTCCGCCCCCGCCAGTTGTACTAAGTGCGGGCGGTCTGTACAGTTACTGGCTGCTTTTTGGCGGGCAACAGTCCCTGTCCCCCTGGCACAGTGCACCCCATAATGACACTGGCTCTACAGTGTAGCGACTACTCAAAAGTCGCCAGACACAGCAAAACTGTTTTGCAGCGGGAGCTGGGAGGAGGGGGAGCATCTTTTCGCGTGCGGGGCGGCTTCATTGCTGCCCCCCGCAAAGTGCCGCCCAGGAGACAGCACTGCCCCTACCCATTCACCAAAAAGTAATAAAAACAAGAGACAAGTTTTTGACAAATCCTTTATTAAAAAATTAAAAAATAGTGTCCCTCAATGTAAATCCGTTATCAATTATGCCGTCCACCAACCTGCTGACCTGGAAAAAAAATGCTCCACCTGCTGGGATTGCCTCCCGCCGAATGCCCCATCTGCGCTTTAATAGTTCTTATATAGGTAGGGGCCGGGGGGTACCTGGCAACTTCACCTAGTGGCCCCACCCCCTTCTGACATCACAGGCCCAGCATGCACCAGTCTGTTACGTCAGGGGATGGTGCCACCAGGTGATGCAGCCAGGTGGCCCCGCCCCTTACCTATATAAGAAATGTCAAAGTACAGAGGAGGCATTTGGCATAAGGCCAGGGCCAAGGGTCTGGATTGGCTTGGGGGGGGGTAGGAGACCCCACACTGTTTTTAGCCTTGTGCAGACAATTTTAATCATTTAAAATGTAATTTGACTATTTTTTTTTCTTTAGAAATTTCATTTTTGCTGCAGCATGATATATATATGCTACAGATGCACCACTGGAAAAAATGGATAAATCAAAAACCAAATCAAAGTCTGAGAAAACATAAGGAAAAATCAATATTCCCTCATACAACACTGAGAGGCGTATTCACAAACGGCAGGAGCCTATCTAACAAAATGGAGGAACTGGAGCTGCTATTACATGAGGAATACTTTGTGGGCTTTGTGGGCATAACACAAACTTGGGTTGACAGCTCACACAAGCTGTCAGAAGGACAGGGAAGGTAGAATGTCTATATGTCAAAAATTATGTAAGGGTGATAGAGAGGAGTGACATTGTGACTGGGACAAGGGGAGGAGGAATCCGTGTGGGTAGAACTCCAAAGAGAGGAAGTAGGTGGGAAATAATTAGTGGGGGTAAGTTACAGGCCCCCCACCCTGAAGGAGGAAGAGGAGCTGGACCTCATATCACAGTTAGATATGGCAGCGAGTCAGGGAAATGTCATCATCATGGGGGACTTCAATTATTCTGATATTGATTGGGCAGAGCCGACAGCTCACTCATTAAAGGCCCGTCATTTCATGAATGTCTTAACCACTTCAGCCCCGGACCAAATGGCAGCCAAAGGACCAGGCCCCTTTTTGCGATTCGGCACTCCGTTGCTTTAACTGACAATTGCGCGATC
Organism: Lithobates sylvaticus; assembly: GCA_028564925.1. Taxonomy (NCBI): domain Eukaryota; kingdom Metazoa; phylum Chordata; class Amphibia; order Anura; family Ranidae; genus Lithobates; species Lithobates sylvaticus. The sequence continues at coordinate 339,809,773 of CM053030.1, read as the reverse complement.
GTGCGATGTGGCTCCAAAACAAAATTGGCGTCCTTTTTTTCCCACAAATAGAGCTTTCTTTTGGTGGTATTTGATCGCCCCTGCGGTTTTTATTTTTTGCGCTATAAACAAAAATATAGCGACAATTTTGAAAAAAATGCAATATTTTTTGCTTTTTGCTATAATAAATATCCCCAAAAAATATATAAAAAAACTTTTTTTTCCTCAGTTTCGGCCGATACGTATTCTTCTATATATTTTTGGTAAAAAAAATCACAATTAGCAAATATTGATTGGTTTGCGCAAAAGTTATAGCGTTTACAAAATAGGGGATAGTTTTATAGCATTTTTATTAATATTTATTTTTTTTTACTAGTAATGGCGGCGATCAGCGATTTTTATTGTGACTGCGACATTATGGCGGACACATCGGACATTTTTGACACATTTTTGGACCACTGTCATTTATACAGCAATCAATGCTATTTACATGCATTGATTCCTGTATAAATGACAGTTGTAGTGAAGGGGTTAACCACTAGGGGGAGGGGGGGGGTTATGGGCTGTGACGTGTGTGTGTTTTTTTACATTAGGGGGCGGGGCTGACGTCTGACGTCATTGATCGGCTTTCCCGATGACCGGGAACAGCCAATCAATGACAGGCAGAGTAGGAAGCGCGGGGAGAGGTTTGTTTACACATACCTCTCCCCATTCTTCAGCTCCGTGACCCGATCGCGGGACACCAGCGGCGATCGGTCCGCTGGTCCCGCGGCCGGGGTCCCGGAGCTCCCGACCGGATCGCGAGCGCGCCGCTGGCGGCGCGCACGCGACCCACGGGCAGGCATTTAAAGGAACCCGTACAGGTACGGGATTTTGCCTGCCCGTGCCATTCTGCTCACGTATATGTACATGAGCCGGTTGGGAAGCGGTTAAAGGACAACAATTGGTGGATTCCCTGACTAGAAATAATGCATTGCTAGATTTATTAATGCATTCTTTCTAGTCAGGGAATCCCCCGATTGAGACATGAAGTCGTCCTGTAAGACATTCATGATAAGGGTAAGTCTAATCTCAGAGGTGGAAATAGCGATCACAGGATGGTCACATTTAGCATAAATCATATGAAAAGGAGGCACTAGGGTAACAAAAGAACACTAAATTTCAAACAAGCAAACTTTTTGGGACCAAATTCTAAAAATATTGAAAAATGGAAATGATTTAGGAACATTTTAAACAAAGGTATCACACAGTGCATTCCAATGGGTAATAATTATAGAAGAGCGAAGGTTAAACCAGGGTGATTAAACTGTAGCGTAAAAAGTCTTATTAAAGAGAAAAAATGGCCTTTAAAAAATATAAAGGGGGTGGGTCATTGTCAGCATTCCAACACTACAAGGAATACAATAAGAAGTGTAAGAATAAAATCAGGGTGGCTAAAAAAGACTAGGAGAGACCCAAGGAATTTTTTAGATCTATTAACAATAAAAAAGCGAGATCAGAGCCCATTGCCCACATAAAAGACGATGAAGGGAGGATGGTTACAGATGACACAGAAAAAGCAACTGTACTAAATGCTTTCTTCTAGACTAGATAAGCTTAACACAAATAAATCACCAGGACCAGATGGCTTACACCCAAGAGTCCTCAAAGAACTCAGTCAGGTTATAGCTAGGCCGCTAATCTTTGCTGACAGCATACTGTCAGGAATTGTACCAGCTGATTGGAGAAAAGCCAATGTGGTACCAATATTTAAAAAAGGGCAGAGGCACATTCCTGGAAACTACAGACCAGTCAGCCTAACATCAATAGTAGGTAAATTATTGGAGGGGAGGATAAGGGACTATATCCAAAAATTCATGAAGAAAAAGGTACCATTAGTAGTAATCAGAATGGGTTTATGAAGGGTTGTTCCTGCCAGACCAATCTGTTAACATTCTACGAGGAAGTGAGCTGCCATCTAGACAGGGGGAGGCTTGTGGATGTAATGTATCTGGATTTTGCAAAAGCATTCAATACAGTTCCCCACAAACACTTAATCTACAAGCTGAGGTCTGCAGGCATGGACCATAAGGTTTGTTCTTGGATAGAAAACTGGTTACAGGGACGCATCCAAAGAGTGGTGATAAAATAACGTGTACTCAGATTGGTCTGGAGTGGTAAGTCAGGTACCCCTAGGCTCTGTGTTGGGACAAATTCTGTTTAATTTATTCATAAATGATAAAGAGGATAGGATACATAGCTCAACCTCAGTTTTTGTGGACTACACAAAAATAAGCAGGGCAATAACTTCACATAAGGATATAGAAGTTTTAAAGAAAGACCTGAACACAATAATGGAGTGGGCAACTACAATGCAAATGAGGTTTAATGTTGAGAAATGTAAGGTAATGCACTTGGGGCTAAAAACATAAATGAAAACTCCTCACTAGGGGGAGAACCTCTGGGGGAATCTAGGACAGAGAAAGATCTGGGGGTCTTAATAGAAGACAGACTGTGCAATAGCATGCAATGTCAAGCTGCAGCTACCAAATCCGGCAGAATATTAGCATGCATAAAAAAAGGCGATATACTCCAGAGATAAAACTATAATCCTGCCACTTTATAAAACTCTGGTTAGGCCACATCTGGAGTATTGTGTCCAGTTCTGGTCACCAGTCCTCCGAAGGGTTGTGCTGGAGCTGGAGAGAGTCAAAAGGGCAACGAAATTAATAAGGGGATTGGAGGACCTCTTTTACGAGGAACGACTACAAGCACTAAATGTATTCTCGCTGGAGAAGAGACGCTTGAGAGGGGACATGATAGCGATTTACAATTACCTCAATGGTGATCCTATTGTAGGAAAACAATTATTCAGTCTCAAGGAGTGTAAGAGGACATGGGCCACACAATGAGACTGAAGGAGAAGCAGTTTAACCTTAAGCTGCACAGGGAGGGTTTTCACTGTCAGGCAGATAAGGATGTGAAACTCTCTTCCACAATTGGTGGTGTCAGCGGGGAATATTGATATTTTTAAAAGACTCCTGGACGTGCATCTTAAAAAACACAACATTCAGGGATACGGGAAATAATTATCAACACTGACACACGTAAACCTACACAGGTTGAACTGGATGGACTATTGTCTTTATTCAACCTTACCTACTATGTAATTATATAGATGTAACTTTTCCCCTGTTCAGGAGTTCTGCTGTGAACCAAACAGGGGGGCGTTCGGCCCATGTCTATTCAGATTATGATAAAATGGTGATGGGGCACATTACATTATTCTTAGTAGAATAGACATAAGATAAACATTATATTTGTCGTCTAGCAAGTTGTGATTTTATTTTATTCAATAATGCGTTTGTTGTTGGATTGTAAAACATGATCATTGGGAAATATTGATACAGTTAGAAAAAAATGTCAGTTAGTGAATGTCCACTGAAATACCATAATTGCTTCAACACTCCTATATCATACCCTTCAGCTCTCTTGATTGGACAATTGTTAGGGCAGGGACACCCTCTAGAGGGTCCATAAAAAGCTGCTGTAATTTCCATTGAAATTATTTACTGTGCACTTTGCAGTTGCACTAATTTTCTCAGAGCTTAGTGTATGTGCTGAACCCCTCCCCCTACTAGATGTTTTCAAATGAACCCCTTCAATTCAAATTCTGAAACAGGGTTCAGACATCAGTCAGTCAACACTAAAATATGTTCTTATTAAATCACTCATTTAGAATATCTTCTCTGCTCCTAAAATCCCAAACAACTGGATTTATTCAAGCTTTCACAAGCTGTACTATATTCCTGGATAAAGTGTTCTTGATACCCCTCCAACATTTGTGGTCTGTCAAAAGAGAAAAGGGCAAAGGAAAAATACAGCCCATTTTAAATATTGTTCCTACCTGCATTAATTTGCTAAGTTAGGTTTCCTTTATTTTAGATGGATGGTCAAAGCCTACTATGTCCATTTTAGACCCACAGACCTAGCCTAGTCACTTAACAATGTATTTTGTCAGCTCCATTGTAGTGCTTTACCCTAAACACCCCCCAAAATTTGTCCAAATGTTATTGTTGTCCTTAAATTTAGGCAGAGTGCCAGTGGCTTTTTTTTTTTTTTCCAATGGGCCCTGGACTTCCGATTTAGCATTTTTGATCCATTGGAATATATACATTCACAACTACTATTCTATTCTCTTCTTATACTTGCATGTTAACCTCCCAAAATAATATGTGTGTTTGGCAGATGACACCATTTTGTAATATTAGAACACTTTCAGAGAAAAACAATATCTGGGCACACCAAAAGAAAATATCTGTTGTAGAGCCATGCTTTAGCCCATCAGAGTAAAAGTTTTGCTGTCTATGTGTGACAGGGGAAGAACTGTTATAAACTGTTATAATCCCCATCCAAAGTCACTGATTTTGTCATGTTCTCTGTCATCTAGCATAATCTGGCCATCAAACATCACTTGCAGCAGAGCAGAAGAAATTAAAAAAGAGACATTAGCATCAACACCACATTTTCTTGTTCAGTCCAAAGCAACATGTGAGGAGGAAAATAGAACGTTGGATGTGAAAAAAGAAGAGATTGAATACCGGGAGATTTATAAAGATCCACCAAAAGATTTGACAAAAGGTTCAATGAAATAGCTGTGTTTACTGCGCTTTCAACATTTGACTTGGTAAGATTTGATTATGCAAGATTAATTGATAAGCATAATAAATAGAGTACATGTTGGCAGAAACTGGTGGGCAAATCCTGTGGAATCTTTATGGGAATCGTTTTGGTAAATATTTGCCCTGTGCATTTCTTTGGGGAATCTTTATAAATATACCACTGCATATACATATGACATGCAGCAAACATATATTTTTTTTTTTATTCAGTATCTGATATTTAGATAAGACTCACAATACTAACACACATAAAGTAAGACAATCCATATATCTTGTGTTTGTTTCAGAAATGCTTACTTTTACTTTATGACTATGTACTTTTTATTTTTTCCCAGACTTTCCTGCTGGCATTTCCTGCCCTATGTCAATGCAAAGTGTATACAAAAAGAACAGCATCAGCAGTGTTCCAGTTGTTTGAAGAGAATACTGCTGCCCTTAGTGTATTAAAGAAATTAATTGGAACATATACTTTTTCAGTTTGGTTCTTATTTATTAATTTATCCTCACTCAATGTGTGCGTATTTTTAAATTGTTTATTTTTATACACAAAATGCAAAGTGACAGGTATGCAAGGCAATGAAAGGATTAAATGCTTATTAACTCTAGTGGATAGGCCTGTTTACTATACTTAAGGTAATGCAATGGTAGGTGTTTGCTTCTGCATGGAGGTAGGCTGAAAATCTCATACCTACATATCTGTATCTGTGTATCCATCAATATTATGCTATCATAGCAAAGAGTGGGATCTTGTTTTTTTTTTTTTTCAGAATACTCCTTTCCAGACTGACAAAATACATTTCAAGTATATTGGCCAATGTAATTGCACAAATTGCTTCTAATATCTACAGTATATATTAGCATATGCTATTCCAATGCACTTGCTGATTTTTTTAATGTTAATGCTAATGTATTAGTATAATGATTCACAGTGTCACAATAAAAAATTGATTGCATACCTTAAAAATCCAAAGGACAAACAACAATACAATAAAATGGAAAGGTATTTTATTTAGCAATTATAGAGGTTATATCCATTTTAAATAAATAGGAGATTTTTTTTTTTTTTCGTAAGGAGGCAAGGAGTTGAGGTTAAGAGCATAACCAGCCCTAGCTGAGTGTCCCCTATTAGGGCATCCAACAACTGAATTTAACCTTTAATCGTGTACTGACTATTGTTTTAATATTCATTTTTAATTTGTAATAGACATACCAGTTAGTCATTTTTTTCACAATCATACTTTTTGGGTAGCCTGTGAAAAAACTTAACACTATTCCTGAAACATCTTGTTTTTCATACTGAACACTACAGAATTTATTACAAAATATGCAATACATATACATTTAATAATTGATTCAGTTTCACACTCATTCTTTTTAAGGAATGGGGCAGTTAGAACTTTGTTGCTAAAACATTAAAAAAAAATGAATACTGTACAAGGCAAGTTTTTGACAACTAGTCACCAATGGCAATTGTAAAGCTGTCAACATGCAATAAACATTACACTATGCAAGTAATGCTTCAACCTGCAGAAGAGAAGAAGGTTTTGACAGCAAGTGGAACGTGGTCACTTCACTGCTTATCAAGTTTCTAAGGTATTGAGATTGCTTTGCAAGAGCAAGGAAAGAGAGACTCAATGTGGAGCAGATGACCCTCAAATTCTATGAACTCAATTCTTTTCCAGATCATGGCACCAGTAAAGCAGCATGAATTGAATAATGTTGTAACCAATGCTTAAATACGGCAATATGGCATCAAAACTATTGCATTTCTTGGTTGTCTTATGGTTGTCTAGAAGGCACTAGCAGAACCATGTTGGGATCTATAGGAATAAGCAGAATGTAGACCATTCATACATATTGGAGATGAGCCTAAAGCTTGGTCTGAATTTTGTCTGTTTGGACATTTATAAAAGGCTGTTTTATTGGGGGTTTAGTGTGAGTGTCAGTATTGCAGGGAGAGAGGGAGTTGCCAATGTAGTGTATAGGGATAATTTATGATCAATGCTGAATCACTATATATATGTTTGCTGTGTTAATTAATTAACTATATACTGTATTCCTCTGTAAAAATATGTGTTGCTAGCAGTTAGATAACAATATGTGTTTTAAGCTGTTTAGATAGCAATATACATGTTATAAGCAGTTGTATGTCGATAAATCACTCTGCTGATATTACATTGCAAACAATTGTCATTGTCCAACGTCTTGCATCTGACCGCTGTCAAGTGCAAGACTTTGATCAATAATGATTTTGTACAAAGTTGAAGCCCACACACTATAAAAGGCTGTTTTATTGGGGGTTTAGTGTGAGTGTCAGTATTGCAGGGAGAGAGGGAGTTGCCAATGTAGTGTATAGGGATAACTTATGATCAATGCTGAATCACTATATATATGTTTGCTGTGTTAATTAATTAACGCCCCTGTTAAACAGGGGCTGAAAAATTGTGCCTTAGGCACTGGTGCTGGTGCCACAACACTGCAACCCGGCCCTCACAGATACTGTATATACACGCCCCTGTTCTGTATTCCTCTGTGCGAAGCATTTTTTTTAAAAATTGTAAGTACACGCCCCTGTTAAACAGGGGCTGAAAAAAATATGTGTTGCTTAGGCACTGGTGCTGGTGCAGTTAGATAAGTACACGCCCCTGTTAAACAGGGCTGAAAAATTGTGCCTTAGGCACTGGTGCTGTGGCAACAGCATCAGCATAGGCAGTCTTGAAGGGATGTGACATTAAAAATTATTCGGTTATATCCGCCTCAGGTGCCTGGTAGCTGGTGGTGATCCAATATGTGTGCTGGAGGCAGGACAGGCCAGTAGCTCAATTGCATACTGTTGCCAGTGATCCATCCTCAGGACCCAGTAAGCCAGAGGATTTTCGGTGGGAAAGGTGTCCAAGTCTGACCTTAAGCTGTTTAGATAGCAATCCGCAATACGTAGGTTAGCTGAGGCATTCGGTCCGGAGTCTTCTGGGTCACTGAGGATGACATGATCGCCAGCCACCTCCTCCAGCCACGTACAAGTCCACTGGCTTGTTGGGACTGTACATCATCCCTAAAAGACTGCTGCTGCTGATGCTGAGTGCCAGGCTCCACCTCCATGCTCACACAATCCTCCTCCTCCTCCTCCTCCTCCTCCTCCTCATCCTCTTCCTGTGTGATGGTGGGACAGAAGGAACACTGTCCGGATAAAGGGGGCCTTGAGAGGCAAGGAAGTCCTCCTCTTCCTGCCTCTGTTCTGCCTCTCATGTTATCATTGATGGCCCTCTGCTGCGTGTGCAGTCGCTGCAGCATGGCCAACGTTGAGTTCCACCTGGTGGGCATGTCAGATATTAGGCGGTTCTTGGGCAGGTTCAAGCCGAGCAGTTGTATACCTGGCCTCCAGGGGGCATCCTGCCTCGTTGGACATGTGACGCCGCATCTCTCCTCCTCGTCCTCCTCCTCATCCTCTCTCCCTTGAGGCACCCACGTGGAGTCAGTGACCTCATCATCCCCTCCCTCTTCACCACTAGAGCAAACCTGGCAGTAAGCTGCAGCTGGTGGAACTGTACTGCCAGATTCCTCAAGCTGGGTATCGTCATCCGAGCCTTCGAATCGTTGGGCATCCTCCTGGAGCATGTACCAACAACACTGTGCTCAAAGAGTTCGGGGGACTCCTCAGGAGGACATGGTGGGTCTAGGGAAGGGGTGGCTGATGATGCTCTGTCAGTACCCTGAGCCTGGGTGAGAGAGGATGAGGAGGATGAGGAGGGCTTGGTCATCCATTCTACCAAGCCTTCAGCATGATGCGGCTCCACATGTCCAGCTGCCGAAAACAAAGACGCGCGTGTCCCATGGCCACGTGCTGATGACGATGCACGACCACGTCCACGTCCACGGCCACGTCCACTAGAAACAGAGCCTGCCTGCCCTGTGTTCTTGGCTCTGCACGCTCTGCCTCCCCTTGGCGGTCTTCCAGCCATTGTAGTCGGTAGTCCTGTGGGTGCTGCTGAGAAGAAAATATAGGAGCTCTGTGTGATGCCACTAACACACTAGAAGTCTATGGGTGCTTCTGCAAAGAAAATAGAGGAGCTCTGTGTGATGCCTAACACACTAGAAGTCCTGTGGGTGCTTATGCAAAGAAAATAGAGGAGCTCTGTGTGATGCCACTAACACACTAGAAGTCCTGTGGGTGCTTATGCAAAGAAAATAGAGGAGCTCTGTGTGATGCCACTAACACACTAGAAGTCCTGTGGGTGCTGCTGAGAAGAATATATAGGAGCTCTGTGTGATGCCACTAACACACTAGAAGTCCTATGGGTGCTTCTGCAAAGAAAATAGAGGAGCTCTGTGTGATGCCACTAACACACTAGAAGTCCTGTGGGTGCTGCTGAGAAGAATATATAGGAGCTCTGTGTGATGCCACTAACACACTAGAAGTCCTGTGGGTGCTGCTGAGAAGAATATATAGGAGCTCTGTGTGATGCCACTAACACACTAGAAGTCCTATGGGTGCTTCTGCAAAGAAAATAGAGGAGCTCTGTGTGATGCCACTAACACACTAGAAGTCCTGTGGGTGCTTCTGCAAAGAAAATAGAGGAGCTCTGTGTGATGCCACTAACACACTAGAAGTCCTGTGGGTGCTTATGCAAAGAAAATAGAGGAGCTCTGTGTGATGCCACTAACACACTAGAAGTCCTGTGGGTGCTTATGCAAAGAAAATAGAGGAGCTCTGTGTGATGCCACTAACACACTAGAAGTCCTGTGGGTGCTTATGCAAAGAAAATAGAGGAGCTCTGTGTGATGCCACTAACACACTAGAAGTCCTGTGGGTGCTTATGCAAAGAAAATAGAGGAGCTCTGTGTGATGCCACTAACACACTAGAAGTCCTGTGGGTGCTTATGCAAAGAAAATAGAGGAGCTCTGTGTGATGCCACTAACACACTAGAAGTCCTGTGGGCAGTGTTGCCAACCGTCAGTATTTTTACTGGCAGCCAGTAAAAAATGGGCACTTTTCTCCTGCCAGTAAATGCCAGTAAGAGGAAAATGTTGCCAGTAAAAAATATGGATGTGACGCTTGTCTCGGAACTGGGCATGCACAGCTCGGGTCCGGAGCCGGCCAGGACCATCCAAGTGCCTGCTACAGTGTGTTCAGGTGGTACCGGTGGGGGGTGGGTCTGGTGAAGATGGTGCCTGAGCATGTCGTGTGATGTCATGGTGCAAGGGAGCCGAGTGGAGCGACCAGAGCCTCGTGTGCGGGTCTGCCGAGACGGGAGGAAGGCAAGCCGGGAGCGGGACTGTCAGTGCTGTTTGGACTAGAGGGGACTGAGAGGACCACCTGGCATGGAGAGAGAGTGTCACTGTGACTCAGGATGGGACGTGCCAGTGATCTGTGCTGCTGCACACTGCTGTGAGTGACACTGTGAGAGTCCATTTCATGGGCGTGTGTCGCCCATTCAAATTTCCTGCCCCTGAGCCACTTACTATATTGAGAATAAAATAAGAAGTATGCTTTTTGCCTTCATATCTACCTTAAATCACATTGCTAATTGCATATTGTACTTATTTGTAGCCTAAATACTGAAATTTGCACTTACAACTGTAATTTTGTAACTTTTGGAAATGCCAGTAAAAACGTGGCTGTGCCAGTAAATTTTGGGTGTCGTGTCAGTAAATTTCAATCTGGTAGGTTGGCAACACTGCCTGTGGGTGCTTATGCAAAGAAAATAGAGGAGCTCTGTGTGATGCCACTAACACACTAGAAGTCCTGTGGGTGCTTATGCAAAGAAAATAGAGGAGCTCTGTGTGATGCCACTAACACACTAGAAGTCCTGTGGGTGCTTATGCAAAGAAAATAGAGGAGCTCTGTGTGATGCCACTAACACACTAGAAGTCCTGTGGTGCTGCTGAGAAGAATATATAGGAGCTCTGTGTGATGCCACTAACACACTAGAAGTCCTGTGGGTGCTTCTGCAAAGAAAATAGAGGAGCTCTGTGTGATGCCACTAACACACTAGAAGTCCTGTGGGTGCTTATGCAAAGAAAATAGAGGAGCTCTGTGTGATGCCACTAACACACTAGAAGTCCTGTGGGTGCTTATGCAAAGAAAATAGAGGAGCTCTGTGTGATGCCACTAACACACTAGAAGTCCTGTGGGTGCTGCTGAGAAGAATATATAGGAGCTCTGTGTGATGCCACTAACACACTAGAAGTCCTGTGGGTGCTTATGCAAAGAAAATAGAGGAGCTCTGTGTGATGCCACTAACACACTAGAAGTCCTGTGGGTGCTGCTGAGAAGAATATATAGGAGCTCTGTGTGATGCCACTAACACACTAGAAGTCCTATGGGTGCTTCTGCAAAGAAAATAGAGGAGCTCTGTGTGATGCCACTAACACACTAGAAGTCCTGTGGGTGCTGCTGAGAATATATAGGAGCTCTGTGTGATGCCACTAACACACTAGAAGTCCTGTGGGTGCTTAAGCAAAGAAAATATAGGAGCTCTGTGTGTGTAATGGGACTAACACACTTCAAGTCCTATAGGTGCTTCTGGGAACAAAATATAGCTCTGTGTGTGTAATGGGACTAACACACTTCAAGTCCTATAGGTGCTTCTGGGAAAAAAATATAGCTCTGTGTGTGTAATGGGACTAACACACTTCAAGTCCTATAGGTGCTTCTGGGAACAAAATATAGCTCTGTGTGTGTGATGGGACTAACACACTTCAAGTCCTATAGGTGCTTCTGGGAACAAAATATAGCTCTGTGTGTGTAATGGGACTAACACACTTCAAGTCCTATAGGTGCTTCTGGGAACAAAATATAGCTCTGTGTGTGTAATGGGACTAACACACTTCAAGTCCTATAGGTGCTTCTGGGAACAAAATATAGCTCTGTGTGTGTGATGGGACTAACACACTTCAAGTCCTATAGGTGCTTCTGGGAAGAAAATATAGCTCTGTGTGTGTAATGGGACTAACACACTTCAAGTCCTATAGGTGCTTCTGGGAACAAAATATAGCTCTGTGTGTGTAATGGGACTAACACACTTCAAGTCCTATAGGTGCTTCTGGGAACAAAATATAGCTCTGTGTGTGTGATGGGACTAACACACTTCAAGTCCTATAGGTGCTTCTGGGAACAAAATATAGCTCTGTGTGTGTAATGGGACTAACACACTTCAAGTCCTATAGGTGCTTCTGGGAACAAAATATAGCTCTGTGTGTGTAATGGGACTAACACACTTCAAGTCCTATAGGTGCTTCTGGGAACAAAATATAGCTCTGTGTGTGTGATGGGACTAACACACTTCAAGTCCTACAGGTGCTTCTGGGAACAAAATATAGCTCTGTGTGTGTGATGGGACTAACACACTTCAAGTCCTATAGGTGCTTCTGGGAACAAAATATAGCTCTGTGTGTGTGATGGGACTAACACACTTCAAGTCCTATAGGTGCTTCTGGGAAGAAAATATAGCTCTGTGTGTGTAATGGGACTAACACACTTCAAGTCCTATAGGTGCTTCTGGGAAGAAAATATAGCTCTGTGTGTGTGATGGGACTAACACACTTCAAGTCCTATAGGTGCTTCTGGGAAGAAAATATAGCTCTGTGTGTGTAATGGGACTAACACACTTCAAGTCCTATAGGTGCTTCTGGGAAGAAAATATAGCTCTGTGTGTGTAATGGGACTAACACACTTCAAGTCCTATAGGTGCTTCTGGGAAGAAAATATAGCTCTGTGTGTGTGATGGGACTAACACACTTCAAGTCCTATAGGTGCTTCTGGGAAGAAAATATAGCTCTGTGTGTGTAATGGGACTAACACACTTCAAGTCCTATAGGTGCTTCTGGGAAGAAAATATAGCTCTGTGTGTGTGATGGGACTAACACACTTCAAGTCCTATAGGTGCTTCTGGGAAGAAAATATAGCTCTGTGTGTGTAATGGGACTAACACACTTCAAGTCCTATAGGTGCTTCTGGGAACAAAATATAGCTCTGTGTGTGTAATGGGACTAACACACTTCAAGTCCTATAGGTGCTTCTGGGAACAAAATATAGCTCTGTGTGTGTGATGGGACTAACACACTTCAAGTCCTATAGGTGCTTCTGGGAAGAAAATATAGCTCTGTGTGTGTGATGGGACTAACACACTTCAAGTCCTATAGGTGCTTCTGGGAAGAAAATATAGCTCTGTGTGTGTAATGGGACTAACACACTTCAAGTCCTATAGGTGCTTCTGGGAACAAAATATAGCTCTGTGTGTGTGATGGGACTAACACACTTCAAGTCCTATAGGTGCTTCTGGGAAGAAAATATAGCTCTGTGTGTGTAATGGGACTAACACACTTCAAGTCCTATAGGTGCTTCTGGGAACAAAATATAGCTCTGTGTGTGTAATGGGACTAACACACTTCAAGTCCTATAGGTGCTTCTGGGAAGAAAATATAGCTCTGTGTGTGTAATGGGACTAACACACTTCAAGTCCTATAGGTGCTTCTGGGAACAAAATATAGCTCTGTGTGTGTGATGGGACTAACACACTTCAAGTCCTATAGGTGCTTCTGGGAAGAAAATATAGCTCTGTGTGTGTAATGGGACTAACACACTTCAAGTCCTATAGGTGCCTCTGGGAACAAAATATAGGAGCTCTGCCTGCCTGCCACGAACACACTACAAGTCCTATAGGTGCTTCTGGTAACAAAATATAGGAGCTCTGCCTGCCTGCCACTAACACACTTCAAGTCCTATAGGTGCTTCTGGGAAGAAAATATAGCTCTGTGTGTGTAATGGGACTAACACACTTCAAGTCCTATAGGTGCTTCTGGGAACAAAATATAGCTCTGTGTGTGTGATGGGACTAACACACTTCAAGTCCTATAGGTGCTTCTGGGAAGAAAATATAGCTCTGTGTGTGTAATGGGACTAACACACTTCAAGTCCTATAGGTGCTTCTGGGAACAAAATATAGCTCTGTGTGTGTGATGGGACTAACACACTTCAAGTCCTATAGGTGCTTCTGGGAAGAAAATATAGCTCTGTGTGTGTAATGGGACTAACACACTTCAAGTCCTATAGGTGCCTCTGGGAACAAAATATAGGAGCTCTGCCTGCCTGCCACGAACACACTACAAGTCCTATAGGTGCTTCTGGTAACAAAATATAGGAGCTCTGCCTGCCTGCCACTAACACACTTCAAGTCCTATAGGTGCTTCTGGGAAGAAAATATAGCTCTGTGTGTGTAATGGGACTAACACACTTCAAGTCCTATAGGTGCTTCTGGGAACAAAATATAGCTCTGTGTGTGTGATGGGACTAACACACTTCAAGTCCTATAGGTGCTTCTGGGAAGAAAATATAGCTCTGTGTGTGTAATGGGACTAACACACTTCAAGTCCTATAGGTGCTTCTGGGAAGAAAATATAGCTCTGTGTGTGTAATGGGACTAACACACTTCAAGTCCTATAGGTGCTTCTGGGAAGAAAATATAGCTCTGTGTGTGTAATGGGACTAACACACTTCAAGTCCTATAGGTGCCTCTGGGAACAAAATATAGGAGCTCTGCCTGCCTGCCACGAACACACTACAAGTCCTATAGGTGCTTCTGGTAACAAAATATAGGAGCTCTGCCTGCCTGCCACTAACACACTACAAGTCCTATAGGTGCTTCTGGTAACAAAATATAGGAGCTCTGCCTGCCTGCCACGAACACACTACAAGTCCTATAGGTGCTTCTGGTAACAAAATATAGGAGCTCTGCCTGCCTGCCACTAACACACTACAAGTCCTATAGGTGCTTCTGGTAACAAAATATAGGAGCTCTGCCTGCCTGCCACGAACACACTACAAGTCCTATAGGTGCTTCTGGTAACAAAATATAGGAGCTCTGCCTGCCTGCCACGAACACACTACAAGTTCTATAGGTGCTTCTGGTAACAAAATATAGGAGCTCTGCCTGCCTGCCACGAACACACTACAAGTCCTATAGGTGCTTCTGGTAACAAAATATAGGAGCTCTGCCTGCCTGCCACGAGCACACTACAAGCCCCTCTTTGTCAATCAATCTTTGTAACTGAATCTATCTAACTCAATCTCTGCAAGTGAATCTCTCTATCTATCTAAATGCAGCAGACAGAGTGTCACAGAAACAGCCTGCTCAATCTGCGCCGGAACAGCATGTGACCGGCGCAGACGGCGTGGCGGCGTTTTATAGGGGGGGCGTGTACTACAGCCCCTGAGCTGTAATTGGCTACAGGCGTCCTGCCTGTAGCCAATTATGGCTCTTCGAGTTTCCGGGGCTGTGATTGGCAAGCATGCGGGGTCACAGTGCATGCTTGGCCAATCATCAGCCAGCAATGCACTGCGTCGGCCGCGCCGGCCGCAATGCATTGCGGGGCCGCTCGCATCACACGAACGTGATGCGAGCGGCCAAAATAGTTCTGGGCTCGCCGAGCGAGCGAACGCCCGGTGCTCGATGCGAACGTGGGTTCGCATCGAGCACCGGGCCCATCCTTAATGTCAAGTCATGGTCATGTTTACTGACAGAGGATGGGAGACACAGATAACCAGATAAGCTGGGTGTGTCGACCATAGAAATGGTATAAAAGAAGTGATGTATTTCAGGCTAATTGGGACATTGCTAATATACACAAGTTCTGCATAGTGCTTTGTTCACCATATTTATATGTGCTAATAAACAATTTAATTTGGAGCCAGTCTTGCTTTCAGGTATTTTCCCTTTACAATCAATGGTGCCGTAGAAGACTCGGATTGCTAACTGAACACAAGATCTGTGATCTACCTGATGTACAATTGCAATAAGACAAGGGCCCAATGGTGAGTAGATTGTCTTACTATATGTCTGATTGTTCTTGTGCGGCCAGGGGGAATACAGATTGTGTGTCAACACGCAATCAAAGAACCTGGGCAAGAGGGGTGATACTTTATGTTCTGCTCATCTACTAACCTGTATGAATGGGTTCCTGAGCCATAGCCATTAGGGCTGCTGGCTGTAAGTCCTTTGGGGCTCATGGTAGGAATTAAGGCCTGGCTAGTCCAACAAAGGTGTGTGATAGTGTGAGTGTGTGGGGAAAGCTGAGGTCTCAAGGCGAGGAGAACCCCTTTCCGAGCAAGTGTGAAGAGTGAACATAATTGTCTGTTATATGTAAAAAAGTGAAATTGTTGTCTTTTAACTGCCTCAGAGTACTAAATTGTTTTTGGGTGTAAATGAGAGGGTTGCCTAGTTGTCAAAAGCTGGAAGACCTGGGTTTATAGCCTAAGGTGAGGCCATACATGTATGCACTGCTTTGATGCCTATGACATACCAGGTGCCTTCTGAATGTGTATTGTCTATGTGTCATAGAACTATACTAATTGTTGATGCACATGCATACTGATTGAAAGGTATTAACGGCTACCCTGTATGAGTGAGTTTTACTAACAGGGTTTATAGAGTAAAACAAGACTTTGCCTAAATGAATGATGCTGGTAATCTTTGTGCAACTTCTCTGTTTGTATTTAAAATATTGACGATGGCAATGGGGGCAATTTCTTGGGTACTATTAGCAGTTATTGTGCTTAGGCCAGAGAAAAAATCGTACCCCCCAGAGCACAAAAAGCTAGAGGGGGGAGAATGCATGACCTTGTGTTCAAGAAATGAATGTGAGCAACTTGGGGTGATAGTAGATACATTGTTTATCTGTTATATCATAGTGTTTGTGGTGTGTATGCTGCTGAAAATCTGGCAAGATAGACAGCGTGGTTTTCCTGTGTGTGGTCTCCAATTCATGCTGTAACAAACTGTGCCATAAAAGTCCAGTTTAAGAAAGGGAAGTAGACTGTCAGGACAGGTTCTCCCTTAAGATCTGTGTGATCCCTGGGTCCATTAACAGTCATGGGATTCTGCATTCGGGATGATTAAGTGGGAGGGAGAAGGTGTTCTGTCAGAAGGGCTCTTATCAGACCTATGTGGTCCTGCATTGAATAAAGTATTCTGTGCAGTCAAGTGGGTAAGAGTTCTGAACAAATTGACCCTGGGATATAGCCTCATCCAAGTAGGGGGTGGGGGCAAATTACAAGGGGGGTATTGGCTAGCTCCCATAGGAAAGGAAAAGTAACTGGAACCTCACTGACGATCCAGTAATGGGAAATCAGGTGGGAGGAGGTACTAAGGTTTATGGGGCACCATTTGACACCCCGGGAGGAAGTCAAGGCCCGCTATGGGATGTGGGTAGTGAAGTATCTAAAGAAATGGCACAGCATGGCAAAGTCAACAAATTGGCCAGTGCCGCTACAGGGAACATTTGATGTCAGGGTTTGGGCAGCATTACACCATAATTTTAAGAGTAGGATGACTGAACCTAATGAAGTTGCAGCATGGGCTAAACAGCTAAGGTCCTAGTTGCAACACAGCCCAAGATATCGGAGGAAGAAGGTGAATTGTCAGAGGAAAAGATTGCTTGTACACATATGTTAGCAAAGACACTCATCGGAAACCCGAGTAGGCCTGTCTCCGACCAGCTAGTGTCTAGTAGTGGGTCCCCACCACCATATGTCACATCGTCTACCCCTGTTGGAGCAGGTGCTATAGAAGCATCTGCACCAATGAGAAAGGAGGTGATGCAAGGATATGTACCAGACACACCTAAGAGTAAACATTGGTATCAATCACCAGGATGGAGTAGCATGCCTCCGTCCAGGTTGATCCGTCCAAAAGTTTCCTAAGAACACCTGTCGGGATGACACCAATACAAAGGGTGAGTATGCAGCAGGAAAGAGTTTACCCCCCTCTTCCCCCTGACTGAGATGACAGTGACAAAGAGGTAATAACTTCTAAATAAGGGGGACAGGAAGAGTATTACCAGTAAGAGACCAGAGAGCTTACAATGGTAACAGCGAATTAACCCCTGGACTCCTGGGGTGATGAATACTTTCCTAAATTTGATCCCTAAGCCCAGGCATAGTCCTACTCTGTTTGCTAAGCAGCTGTGTAACATAGCTACAAAGCGAACTGGGGGGACATTTTAAGACATAGATGACTTGTGCTTGGCGGCAGTGACCAGAGAAATGTGTGAAATGGCTTCTTTGAGTTTGCTAAATTTTTTGGCAGAACAAAATTGAAAGGTGGCTAAAGGTTGTTTTCCTGGGGCACTGTATCTTTAAGGGGGGAAAACACTTAACCTCAGAAAGGAAAGAGGTCATATGCTCATAGCCCCTTCCTAAAAATCAAAGGTCTCTAAGAGCATTTTTGGGTTTGGTTGGGTATTGCAGACAATGGATCCCAAATATGTCTCAAATAGCTAAACCATTGTATGCTTTGACCTCAGGTAAGGCTGTGCATTTTAAGTTGTCTTCTGAGGAGATACAGGCTTTGGAGGCATTGGAGGAGGCTATAATGGCATCTCTGGCATTGGCACTACCAGACTATAAAGAGGACTATTACCTGTTCTGTCATGAATCAGATAGTCAGGCATCTGACTATCTGTGGGATATTATTCCCAGCCTCTTGATACTGTAATCTCAACAGCAGCACCTTGTGTGAAAGCCACAGCAGCAGCCATGTTAGTGGAGAAAACTGCTGACATTGTGTTGGGGAACACCCTGATTCTCATGGTCCCCCATGCAGTGGAGCAGGTGCTGGGACATCTTAACATGAGACACTTATCTGCTGCTAGGTTAACTAAGTATGAGCTGGCTTTGCTTACACCAAGTAATATTGTCATTAAGAGGTGTAATGTTTTAAATCCAGCCATTTTGTTACCCATTTTGCCTACTGCCGTGGAGTGGGTGCATGACTGTTGTCACACAACTGAGGCCTACTATGAGCTCCCAATGACGGTACAGGATATTGCCCTGGAGAACCCAGCAATGCAACTGGGGGTAGACGGTTCCTGGTATTACACTGAGAAAGGTTCTTCTGTCACTGGTTTGGCTCTGGTAAGTCAGGAGGAAGTCATTTTCCAGAGGGCTCTACCCAATCATTGTTCAGCCCAAGTGGCTGAGTTGGATGCCTTGATAAAAGCATGTGATTTGGCAGAGGGGCAATCAGTGAATAAATACACTGATTCTCAGTATGCCAACGCCGCTGTTCATGATAATGCGGCACTCTGGAAAAGCCGAAACATCACAGGGCAAGCCTATTAAAAACTCTGCTCAGATGAAAGCCCTACTTGAAGCTATTACTTTGCACACTGCAGTTGCAGTGGTCAAGGTGAAGTCTCACATAAAAGTGTCTAATGCTGTTGCCATGGGCAACCAAAGGGCAGATGAGGCGGCTAAGGAAGCTGCCTTGCTTCCTCTGGAGATGAGTGATGATAAGAGAGTGTATTTCTTGGGGGACACAGGCATTCATACCCTACAACAATTGCAAAGCACAGCATCTCGAGAGGTAATCAATAAGTGGAAAAATAACAATTGTTATTACAATGAGGCTACAGGTGTTTGGCTCCATGAGAATGGGATGCCGTGTGCCCTTCCTTCGATGTACCCTTCTCTTTGTTCTATGGCGCATCTCCCTTCTCATGTAGCCAAAGGGGGGATGGTTGTGGTATGCACCAGGCATTTAAGAAGTGGCTAAGCAGTATTGTCCGGCTTGCCTAATTTGTGCACAATATAATCAAGAAAAAAAAGGTGAAAACCCATCAGGGCCACATTCCAAGGGCTCTGTATCCCTTCCAGAGATTACAAATAGACTACATACAGTTGCCTAAGGTCGGTTTATATGAGTATGTGCTCATGTGTGTGGACTGTTTTTAAAGCTGGCTGGAGGCGTGGTCTATACACAAGGCTACAGCCACAGCAACAGCAAAGAAGCTGATACAGGAAGTGGTGTGTAGATATGGGATTTTTGAGACCTTAGATTCAGATAGAGGAAGTCACTTTACTGGGCAGGTAATGAAAGAGGTACTTGCAGCCTTTAACATTGAGCAACGCTTACACACTCCATAAAACCCCACAGCTAGTGGTAAGATAGAAAACGGGCTACTAAAAGCCAAATTGGGCAAAATTACAGCTGAGACAGGGCTAAATTAGCTTCAAAGTGTGCCTATAGCTCTGTTTCCGTTGAGAACTACACCAAAACAAAAAGGGAAACTCTCTCCCTACGAAATAATATTTGGATCAGTACCAAACACAGGCTTCTACTATCCACAGGCTTTAGCAAAATCATATGGGTCACTCATTGAATATGTCATCAGGTTACACAGGCATTTAGATCAATTGCACAAGAAAATATATTCATCTCTTGCAGACCCAGATACCCTTGAAGAGACTCATGACCTGCAGCCAGGTGACTGGGTAATGGTGAAAAAGAATCAGAGGAGGGGTCTGGATCCCAGGTGGACAGGACCCTATCAGGTGCTACTCACTACAGCAGTGAAGCTGGAAAACAGGAATAATTGGATACATGCTTCACATTGTATATGTGTACATGCTGCAATTGTATCTGAGCAGTAGGAGCAGTTCTCCTGCCTAAGGATTCTGTGTCCTCCGCAAGACACTGCTCAGAATGTGATCATATCTCTCTAGTCGTTACAGGAACACCTGACAAGGAGTTGTGCTGTGTTTAAAGTACCCGATGAAGGATCATGAGTACCTGGAAAAGTTTGCTGCTGCTGAGTGTCACGTGGTGTGTGCTTGTGGATCGTCACACCTATCTGAATAGGATGATTCAATTGCATGAGGTGATCGGTACTCAATTCAATCTCTCTAACTGTCTAACTAGTGCAGGGAATATCCGGGAAAGGAATATGACTAATCCTTAACAATAGTGCTCACCCAGAGATGGTTGAAATGGGGATTACTGATTATAATCAGGACCCTGGGAATGTTCAGGTTGTGGTGAATGGTTGTTTTAACATAGAAAACCAAACTATGTGTCAGTGCCTTAAGGATTGCTCTAACTGTTTTGATGAGACCTTGAAAAAGTAATTGAAGAAGTTGAATGTAACTAATGAATGTGAAAGGGATTATGAGTTCACTGACTTAAATATGTACAATCACTCTTTGAAGGAAATAATAGACTCCCAATTGAAAGTTCACCATATAAGCATTGAAACGAGAGTCCTGCCAGCCTCATATTATTATGTGTGTAGCTGAAAGGCCTTTAAGTGGCTACCAGTAAAGGCAAATGGTACTTGTGTGCTTGCTAGGCTGATTTACACTACTAGAGTTGTTAATACTAAAGAAATACTAGATGCCTATAAAGGAAAAAGATTTAAGAGATCTACGGGAAATAAGGTGTACTCTATCACGACAGCACAAAAGGAAATGGAACGAATAGGGAAAAAGTACTCAGTGCAAAACTAGGAGAAAATTCAGTTCCAGAAAAAGGAAGCAGCTACTATATGGAGACATGTACTGATCGAATCATATTGTTCAGTTGGATTAAAGGTATTTTATTGAATACACTTGTGTACTTCCCATAAAAAACTTGGTTGTATAAATTCCAGAAAACTGGATAACACTGACTAACAAATATTGACAACACAGGACAGAACGTGAACAAACACCATTTAACAACAGATGCACCACGTATAGCAGCGACAACGGACTATGACCAATTTTAAATATAAAGATAAAGTGCATGAATTAAGTGCAAATATTTTTGAGACTTATAATAGAAATTCATGTAAATCATTAAGGTATGTTCAGATTTAAAAATCGGTCATTGCATTACTGAGCATAATTAGGAGGTAGAGTTTGTGGTTATTGATGAGCTTGTGAGGACACACACTTGTTTGTGGTTGCTATTGACCTGGTTAAATGACACATTGTTAAATAAACATCCAGAGAAAATGTTCTGTTTGAGAAAAAGTGCCGTTTATCTATTTTGTAACATTTATGGCTCTTTACTAAATAGTACTCAGTGTCTTTGTTTGGTGAGGCATTTAAGGCATGGACTTATGCCCCCTCGTTCACAGGCTGGGGACATGGGGACATCAAATGATTGATAGGTTGAATGATTATGCTAATGCTACTAATATAATGTTGGGACATGTTTTGGAGGCCCTAAAGGAGGAAACAGATGAGCTAATAGGGATACGAAGACAGGTGATTGCTAATCACATGGGATTAGACATATTATTTGCTTCACAAGGAGGGTTGTGTAAAGTTATTGAACAGGAATTTTGTACGTATATAGTTGATAATAGCTATGATGTAGAAAAGCATTTAGTGGCAGCAGGGGCATTGCAGGGGAAGGTGCATGATATTGCTAATCATGCATTAGATTTATCAGATTGGGGAGGAGGATGGCTATCCTGGCTGAACCCTCTATCATGGTTCAGGGGAATAGGAGAAGTGTTTAAAACCTTTTTGATAGGACTACTGAAAATTCTGGGGGTGATCTTTCTGGGGGGGAGCTATGCTATGTTTATAATTGTTCTTTAAGATAGTCATGTTTGCATGTACAGCAATGTGTAAGGTAAAGATAAAACCTGATAAGAAAACCTCAGATGTTTCTTTTGCTTTCTCGAAAGAAGAAAATGGTAGAAAGAGAAATGCCAGCCCTATTCTCCGTATTTGATGGCCCCTGCAGTTGTCTGTCCTGTTATGCTGCTGAAGCAGAAATGCCTGAACAAGAATTTGAACCTGAAATTGAGAATTCACCCACCCGGATGATTTACAACACGTTTGAAGGTTCTCTAAAGCCTACGTTTGCTACAAAGAACTATAACCTAGAAAAATAAAGCTGTGTTGTTGGACCCGGTTCCCTACCCAGTGCTGAAGAGCCCTCAGAAGAGAATAAGGAGTCTGTTTATTCTGATGACTTACTTCAAATATTGGTAGACCAACAGACTGTATGGGAAATTTGGGTTGTGGGACATTCATATATACTTTGGGCCCAAAAGAAGGCATTACAAGTGGGGATGGAGAATTTGGGGTGTGATTCCAATAAGATTTGAGGGTGGTCTTAGGGGAATGCGCTTGAGGGCTTTGAGGCCACTCTTTTTCCGACGGTTGCTGGCTCGAACTTGTCTTGCATACACACGGTCACACAAAGTTGGTCGAAAATTCCGAATGTCAAGAAGGCAGTGACGTACAACACGTATTACGAGCCGAGAAAAATTAAGTTCTATAGCCGGTGCTGCCCTTCTGCTTGTTTACGAGCAATGCGTGGCACTTTGTGTGTCGGAATTGTGTACACACATTTGGAATTTCCGACAACGGATTTTGTTGTCGTAAAATTTGAGAACCAGATTGCATATTTTATGAGATGGAAATTCCTATGGAAAATGTGTGATGGAGCCTACACACGGTTGGAATTTCCGACAAGGTCCTATCACACATTTTCCATCGGAAAATCCTATCGTGTGTGCAGGGCATTAGAGGTCATACTCCTCTTAGCATTATCATCCACTTAGGTGGTAATGACATGGGGAGAAGTAGGAATTTTGGGTTGATTTCTTTGATAAAAGGAGATTTGAATTGGATTTCAGAGTATTTCCCTGTCACCATTCTGGTATTTTCCTCCATTGTTCTCAGACCATGTTGGAGTCGGGGAGCGAAGTGGATGGGAAGGAGAATAAACAATGTTCTACAAAGGTTTTTGTGGAAGGAAAAGGGGTATATTTTTTTTTTTTGAAAAATCTTTTTTTTATTGAGTTTTCAGTCACATTCACAACAAAACTAGCCCACGCAGGGGCCAAACATTGATTGCCCACGCAGGGGCAATTCTTGTGTCACAGCAACGGGCCGTAACCTTAAAACAATGTACCACTTAACATGTACATCTAAACTACTACCCCAATGGGGGGGGGAGGTTCCAGTTAAGGAGGATCTGTGCTCAAGCTGGTGATAGCAGGGTGCTAAAATAGAAGAGTATCTGGGTTAATGTACCTGAAATATAGTCTTGATCTAGGTCTTTCTAACTTAATCACTTGCTGTGGTGTCATCATCTAGCCAGCATGTCCATACTTTATCAAACTTTTGTGGGCAGCCTCTGTTCGAATAGGTGGCCCTGTATAAGGGCAAGCTGGCATTTATCAGGCTTTTCCAAAATCTAACAGAGGGGGGGGATGATTGTTTCCAGGTCATCGTGATGGCCTTGCGAGCGTAATACAGCAGTAGGGATATGAGTACTTTTCGCGCTCTAATCACTGGCATTTGTTCAACCAACCCCAGCAGACAGTGTTTGGGATCATAAGGAACATGGGTCTTGGAGACATGCACAATTACCTGAATTACCTCCTGCCAATAACGCTGAATTTCTGGGCAGCTCCAAAAAATGTGAAAAAACTCTCCGGGCTGGTGTGAGCAACGCCAACACAACGGAGAATATGCTGCAGACATCCTGTGGAGCCTGTGGGGTGTGTAGTGAGCTCTGTGCAAAATTTTGTACTGGACCAGTTTATCTCTTGCTGAAACCAGATGGGAGAAGGGAAAGTCCCAAATCTCCCTCCAGTCATCATCATCCAGCTCTGGGATGTCCCCCACCCATTTCCTGCGGAGGGAGGACAGCTCAGGACTAGCAGCAACCAGGAGGGACCCATAGAGCTGGGACGTGGGCTTCTCCAGGTCTTTCACCCGAAGGGTAGATTCA
Source organism: Lithobates sylvaticus (assembly GCA_028564925.1). Classification (NCBI taxonomy): domain Eukaryota; kingdom Metazoa; phylum Chordata; class Amphibia; order Anura; family Ranidae; genus Lithobates; species Lithobates sylvaticus. The sequence goes on along the minus strand of CM053030.1, from coordinate 339,785,618 downwards.
AGCTCTGAGTATGACAACTCAACTGGTTGGCCCAGGAACTGACACCTATAGGCATGCGCAATTTGAAGGTATCTAAAATGTGCATGTGCGGGTACATTAAATTTAGTGCGTAGAACGTGAAAAGGGGTTAGTTCTTTATTTGTGATAATGTGTTCTAATTTCACTATTTTATATTTAGCCCAGGCCTGCGGATCTGGTATGGTGTTGAACTGCGGGAGGTTTGGGTTCATCCAAAGTGGGGTGTGGGGAGACCAGGATTTTAGTTGGGGTGTCCTCAGGGCCTCACTCACCCTCCATGCTTGTATGGTGGTGCGCATTGAAGGAGTAAGGTGGTGTATGGTTTTGGTTCCCCTGAACAGTAGCCCCTGCAAGGCCTCCAGAGATCCAACTATGGCAGCCTCCAGCACCGTTGCAGAGTTGGTCAAGTCCGGCTGCAACCACCAATGGGCGGTCACAAGCTGGGTGGCCAAGAAATACTTGCGACAATCAGGAAGAGCCAGCCCCCCATTGTCCACAGGCCTGGTTAGGGTGCTATACTTGAATCTTGGCGGTTTGGGCCCCCAAATGAAGGAGGTGAAAAGTTGTTTAATGGAGTTAAAGAACGTCTTGGTCAACCATTGAGGGGAGTTTCTAAAAATGTACGTGAATTTAGGAAGGACTTTCATTTTTAGCAGATTGATGCGGCCAATGAGGGAAAGGGGTAGGTTGCTCCATGCCTTAAGTTTGGTTTTTACTCCAGTCAACACAGGGTCAAGATTAAGCCGCACAAAATCTTTGCTTTGTTTTGAAATGACTATACCCAAATAAGTGAAATGGTCAACCCATTGCAGCGGGAGAGAGGGGGGTGAGGAGGACCTAGCCCCCTCATCCACTGGAAAGAGTTGGGACTTGTGCCAATTCACTCTCAGACCCGTGAAGGTGGAGAAGGTGTCCATGATTTGGAGGGCGCCCTGCAGAGAAGCCCCAGCATCGTTTAGAAAAAGAAGCAGGTCATCTGCGTAGAGAGCCACTCTCTCCTCCAGCCATCCCACCCGGAGTCCACGGACCTCAGCCGAGCACCTGAGAGCCTCAGCTATGGGCTCCATGGCCAGGGCGAATAGGGCCGGGGAGAGAGGGCAACCCTGTCTGGTGCCCCTCTGCAGGGGAAATGAAGCAGACAAAGATCCATTTAGCCTAATACGTGCCGAGGGTCCAGTGTATATCGTACGTATCCAATCAATAAATTTTAATGGGAATCCCATTCTTCGCAACACCTCCCAGAGATACACCCATTCCACTGTATCAAATGCCTTTTCCATATCCAGGGTGGCAATAGTTCTAGTACCTTGGTTGATGTGCGGGGCATGGATATTAGCAAATAATCTGCGGATATTGATGTCCGTGGACCTACCAGGCATAAAGCCTGTTTGATCTGTATCAATGAGGGATTTTATAACTTTATTTAGTCTAGTGGCCAGTACTTTAGTGAGTATTTTTAGGTCGCAGTTAAGGAGTGCGATCGGTCTGTAGGAGGCGCACAACTTAGGGTCCTTGTCGGGCTTGGGGATAAGAATGATGTGTGCTTCTCTCATGGAGGGAGGTAGAGAACCCGTTTGTAAACAGGTTTGGAACAGCAATGCCAATCTAGGGGCAAGCAATTCGGTGTGGGCTCTATAGTATTCCAGGGGCAGACCATCTGGCCCCGGGGCTTTACCTGCCGGAAAAGACTGTATGGCAATTGTGATTTCCTCTGGGGTTATGTCTTTGACTAGGAGGTTCCTTTCAGTGTCAGAGAGCCATCCCAGTGCCAGGGTGTCCAGCATAGAGATCATGGGTGCGGAAAAGGGGTATATTTACCATAACTATTCTTTGGAAGGAGAACAGCTTGATATCTTCCTAGATGATGGGGTTCACCTAAGTAATGAAGGAAATTGCATTTTTGTGTCTAGTTTGAGACAGATGGTTGAGTTTTGCCTGTTTATGGTGGATGTGAATTCATATACCCCGTACACATGCATGGTCACACAACAGTTCTAACTTTTGACCGCCAAGAACGCGGGGACGTACAACACTACGACGAGCCGAGAAAATTAAGTTCAATGCTTCCGAGCATGCGTCAAATTGTTTCCGAGCATGCATAGGAATTTTGCGTGTCGAAATTTGTACAGACGATCGGAATTTCGGATTGGAACTTTTTCCGACTGAAAAATTGAGAACATGCTCTCAATCATTTGCTGGCAGGAATTCCACCAGAAAAAGTCAGATGGAGCATACGCACGGTTGTAATTTACAACCAAAAGCTCTCATCGGACTTCTGCTGGCGGAATTTCCGATCGTGTGTATGGGGAATTAGCGTGTGGATGGTTGATGTGTGCAGTGGCTAAATAAAATTAAAGTTTGCTTGAGTGAATAGTTGATGACTCTGTCCCATTAATTCCAGCTCTTCGAGGGTAACATTTACCCAGTTCATGAGTATGGCTACTCCAGATCGTGAATGCAGGTAGAGGAGATGGAATGGACAGTGTCCATATTTTAGGAGTATAGTAAGGAACTAAAGTATTGTAACCTTCTTTTACACCAGAAGGTCTGTGGATGGGGGATGAGTGTGGGAGAGTAAAGGACTTATATCTTTGCATTTCCATACTTAAGATGATAGATGTTTTGGAGGGTCTTTTATCTCATACACCCTTGGTTCCTGTCACTTTCAGGCTGGTGGAAAAGAATGAAGATTAGTGATTGGCAATGATCAAAGGGGGTAAATGTATAGGGATAATTTATGATCAATGCTGAATCACTATATATATGTTTGCTGCGTTAATTAATTAACTATATTCTGTATTCCTCTGTCAGCACTGCAAAATTACACAAACATGTTTTGTAACAAAAATATGTGTTGCTAGCAGTTAGATAACAATATGTGTTGTAAGCTGTTTAGATAGCAAAATACACGTTGTAAGCAGTTGTATGATGATATGTCAAGTCATGGTCATGCGTACTGACAGAGGATGGGAGACACAGATAACCAGATAAGCTGGGTGTGTCGACTATAGAAGAGGTATAAAAAAAGTGATGTATTTCAGGCTAATTGGGACATTGCTAATATACACATGTTCTGTATAGTGCTTTGTTCCCCATATATATATGTGCTAATAAACAATTTAATTTGGAGCCAGTCTTGCTTTCAGGTATTTTCCCTTTACAGTAGTTTGCTACTACAGTTACATAGTGCTGGATACAGCACTGTAGTAGGCACAAGCAGGGAGTTGATGGTGAAACTGCAAAATCTGCTCTTTGTTTGATGCATATTATTGTTGTGTAGTTATAAAAGCACCACAAATTCCAGTACACCCAAGCACCACAGCCCCAGCATACAGCTGTTGCCATAGCTGCTAATAAAAGTAGTGCATAAGCTCCACATCAGCAACATAATGTCTGGGAGGCCCAAAGAGAGAGTCAGAGGTGGTTCCAATGCAGCTATCAGGGCTCGAGTAGCATCTGTATGTACAGGACAAAGCAATGTTTGGAGTGCAGTGTCTAGAGGCAGGGCATGTATGTTTTTCTGGCACTCAGAATGTGGGAAGGAGGTGGTGGGGATTGGCTAACCAAGCCTTCATCCTCCTCCTCCTCTGTTTCCTAGGACATCATAGCTTGAAGTCATCAGGAGGTGCTAAAGAGCCCTGTTCTGCCTCCTCATCTAAAGATATTCCATGCCAGCTGTCATGTAGGAGTTAATTGAGCACAGTATCAGCCACTTGTTACAAGAAAATGCGTAACAATTATTTGCATCTGGAGTTGAGGAGAAGAGCAATGGAAGAATATAGGAAGGTGACAACAGGCAGGAAAAACCAATTGGCACATATGTTGCTGCAGCTGCAGCCTATTGCCAAGTTGGCTCCAGTGATGTATGAAAGGACACGTGACTTCTAACCAAACATCTAATTGAGAAAAGCACCTGAATGGTGGTTTCTCAGCAAGAAAAGGGTTGCACTCCTCCTCTACCTTCCAGCTCCTTCCTTTCCACCGCTACCACTACTGTTGAAGATTCCCCATCAGCATCTTAAGTGGTGTGGATTAAAGTCTTTTAAGGGGTGTCAGAGATTTATCTCATGAATCTTCCAGTGGCAAAGCGGTCACCATGATGTGACACGGAGTAGGGGCAAACATAGGTTGCACCTTTGCTCTAATTTTGTTAACCAAACCCTGCCATCTACAATTGCAGCATTTAGAAGGCATGTTTCTCTGCCCAAGCTGCTGAAACAGAAAAAAAAATATCTCTCAGTGTTTCCCATGCACAGCAGATCAATGCCAGCTTGGAAAAAATTCTGGGTTTACAGCTTTTGTTTTTCTAGCTGGTTGGTTCAGCCCCCTTTTCTGAATTAACAGTCTGTGCTGTACTGCAGTGACAGGTTCCCAGCCACCATTTCCTTGCCTGTAAGGTCATTCCTGCCTCCACCATCATGTGAAAGGGGATGCTTACACATCACTGGACCATGTGGTCAGCAGGAGGGTCCACTTGTTTACAGACATTTGGTCCAATGAGTTTGAGCAGCAACCTTATATATCCTTTGTTGCCCACTGGGTAAATCTGCTGCCAGCTGAAAAGCATACAGGGCAGGGCACACAGATGGAACTAGTCAGGCAGCTTCACATCCTTACAACTGGTGGAGTTGACAGTGTAGTGGCCTCCATCTCCTCATCCTCCCCAATTCAGTCATTATCTGAACCGCCAGTCCCCATAAGTGTTCAAAAGGCTATGCAACAGCTCAGGCAAAATTATGCCACATGGTTTTGAAGCTGGTATGCCTAGGGGACAGAAACCAGATGGGACAGAGATTCTGTCAGCTCTGCAGAGGCACACCAAGAGGTAGTTAACTCTATACCATCTTGCCTGGCATACATCCTCAAGCTGTCAAGTTGAACACTTCCAGGTTGGGTACCCTTGATTACGGGATCTTATAAGGCAGGCCAGAAGATTTTATAGCCATTTCAGGATGTCAAACCAAGACAGTATGTTACCAAAAATAAAACAAGGGACAGCGCCAAAAATATTGATGGATGGTGGAGGATTTTAACTAGAAATGCTGCCACTTGGTACTAGTGAAACACTAGTTGATGCAGATAAAAGCGAGATAAGCAGTGCAAATCTAAAAATCCTGCAACCTAGTAATAATAAATAATGTAAACAGTGAAAAATACTGCGCTGTCACCTAAAACGTGAATGAGCAGCGAGCACAGCAAAAGACAATTGCAAGTGAAAATAACAAATAATTGTGCAGCACTAATTGAGAACGGTCATATGAATAAGACTGTATATAGTGCAACAATTCTAACAGAAGGGGTGGAAGGGTCACCCTAGAGGTAATCATCATAACTCTAGGACCCACTACATCAAGAACAAGGAGGTCAATACCAGAGGGGTTCCCCTGTAAGGTATAATGACCACCCTCCTCAACATTATAACCCCCCCCCCCCCCGGGACCACTTACAACAGATACTCCCCGCTCTGTGATTCCTATAATGATGATCATTTGACCCCAATGCTCAAGGGAGTCAGGTTTTTCATGAGGATTCTCAGGAAAGAAAAAGGTGTCCAGATCTAAAAAAGGCACCCGTGGGGGGGGGGGGGGGAAGAAGGGGAACATAACAGGCCAGGGTGTGTTCAATCTTAGCAACAAAGAGTTAAATATAGAGGAACAAAAGATTTTGTTAAAATGGATAAAGGTCTTAAATTTGCCCCTCCAAAAAAAAAATTATAAATTCAACACATTTATAGATGTACACAAGTACATTAGAAAAATGAATATCCAACGATACTTGATTTCAAATCCTTATTGTAACCCACCTACACAGCCATTTCTGGGACTGTACATTCAGGATTATCCAATCCTTCCCTTTTTAACCCTCCAGGTCAGATGGCTCCAGTTATTAATATCTTTAGGGATTTAGTTCTTAAAGATCTTGCCAAGCTACCCCCCAAATCAGCGTACCATTCTCTACCGAATGGTGGGCTTAGATCCCTCTTTGATAGAAAATACCTTGTCACCCCCCCTGATAAAGGGGGTGGTATAGTTGTGTTAGATAAGGCAGATTATGAAAAAGAAATGTATAGGATTTTGAGCGATCAAGAGACCTACAAAGAGCTGCCCATTAACCCTATTTCTAACTTTGAAAAAGAACTAGTGAGTCTTATTAATAAGGGGTGCAATAATTATATTTTAAAAAAAAGAAAAAACATTTTTAGTACCTATAGCACTCAGAATTCCAACAATGTACTACTTACCGAAAATTCATAAGGACTCTTTACACCCGCCCGGACGTCCAATCATGAGTGGCATAGATTCTGTGACTTCACGTATTGGTCGTTACATGGACTTTTTTCTTCAGCCCTTGGTGAGACAAACTCCCTTGCATTTTAAGGACACTAGGAACACCCTTAAAATGCTAGAAACAATAAATATACAGGGAGACTACATCATGGCCACAGCCGATGTCGCTTCCCTGTATACATGCATACCCCATCACTTGGGGATTCAAGCACTTCAACATTTTTTAAGTCAAGATCATTCTATTACACAGTCCCAGGGCAGTTATATTATAGAATTACTTGAGTTTGCTACTCAGCACAATTCTTTTTGATTCAATAATTGTTTCTATTTACAGCAGAAGGGCTTGGCGATGGGGGCTAAATTTGCCCCAGCATTTCCAGTCTGTTTTTGGCCAAATGGGAGGAGGATGTCGTCTATGTCCATGGTGGACCTCAATTAGGCCTGTGGGTCAGGTACATCGATGACATCCTCCTCCTATGGGATAGTTGTTCAGAATCTTTTGGCCAGTTCTTCTCTTTGTTGAATGACAACGATCGAGGTATATCTCTGTCTTATGAATACAGCAAAGAAAAGATACATTTTTTTAGATTTATAAATAGAAATTCTTGAGCGTCAGTTCAAATGTAAAATGTATTTCAAACCTACAGAGACTGTAATGGTTTTATACCCATGGATAGCTGCCCCCATAGATCATGGCTATGGTCTGTTCTGTGCAGTCAATTTTTTAAACTGCTCAGGAACTGTATTGGTATCAAGGCTTTCAAATCACAGGCGATGGTCTTGAGACAGAGACTTCTGGATAAAGGTTATGACCAACTCACCAAAATACTCTGAAAGTAGATAGACGCTCTTTGTTGGTAGAGAAACCTTGTCAGGATTCTAACGAATGTTTCAAATGGTCAATGTTAACAACCTACTCTGTGCAACATACGGTAAGCAAATTAAATTCATAATTAACAAACATTGGAGTGTATTAAAAGTGATCGCGTTTTGGGTTCTCTATTGCTAGACCATGCCAAAGTTGTTTATAGGGGAGCAGGGAGCTCCCTTACAGAGTAAAATTGCTCCCAGTATTATTAATCCTCTGGTTAGAGCCTCCTTTTTTAACAACATAGCAGGCTATTTTACGTGTAAAAAATTTGGTGTCTGTCAGTACAACACACGTGGCAGATGCAAGACTAAAGAATTCAGGTCAACTATTACCAATCGAACATACCCAATCAAGCACGTTTGCCACTAAATAAGTTGTATACCTGCTTACCTGCCCTTGCAGTAAACAGTATGTGAGCCGTACCATCAGGTCCTTTACAACAAGGGTTAATGAACATATAGCCAAAATTAAAAAGAGTGACACCAAACATACTGTACCTAAACATTATTGCCAATATCACAAGAGAGATCCAAGAGGTACTGAATTTCTGGTCATAGATAAGTATATTCCCCCTAGGAGGGGTGGTGCTATGACCAGGGGCATAGCACGCCTCAAAACCTTCTGGATCTATGTGTTGCAGTCCCACTCACCATTCAGTATGAATGTGGAGTGGCACATTAATGCCTTTATCAATAAGGCATAATGTAACTCAGTCATTAGCATTTGAGAATATCTGGGTTCTAATCTTAAATTTTTAATTTACATTTTTTTATTATTCTTGTTTGCATGTTTTTAGGGACAATATGTGTGTACCATGTAATTTCACTATTATATAATTGATAATATCTTGGTATTCATATGTTTATAATCTGAGATTATTAACTGTATTTATGGTATTACCCCAATTCTGGCAACCACTTTGTGGGGATACTAAAAAAATAAATTTTTAAAAGATTTTTTTTTTAAGTTTTGTAAACAGTTTTCAAACCCTTCCCTATATTTTGATTCAATCTCGATGTATCATCATCATTGTGGCAGTTTATTTATTTTTTTGGCGAAGGTTATGTGGTGTTAATGCTAAAAAAACCCTAGTGATGTCTAGCCAATGATGTGATTCATAGTGAGGCTTGACCACTCGTAGGCGGTCTGACGCTCGTGACTGAGTGTCGGTTGACCAATTAGCATTGCCGGCGTCACGTCTCGAGGACGCAGGGCATTTGACAGTGAGGCTTGGCACGCACACTGTAAGTTCATAGGACGATGGTCAGATGACCTCATCCATGTGTGTGCAGATTCGCTATCCATAGCTAGGCTTGAACACCGCCGCCACCATTTTGGAAATCAGGAAGTGATTGCATTATTGCATTATTTATCTTCCACAGATTTGTATCTTGTTATTGGGGTACAATGCCTATATAAACACAATGACTACGGCACGTCTACACCCCAGATGATGTCTCTTTAGACAAAACGCATTGGTACAAACCTGCTAATGCCATTGTGTTAACTCTTCACTCTATTTATAAGCACATTTTTTATCTGCTCAAATGTGAGTGTTCCTCAATTTTTAATAAATATTATTTGTAATGTGGATTTACGCTCTGTGGAACCTTTGTTTTATTTTAATTTTGGTTGTATCCTGTGAGCTTATCGGAGCTTATGGGAAAGATTCGACCTCTAAAGCTTTTCCTCTCTGCTGGGAGTCCCCTGAGTCCCCTGAGGGGCAGTGTGATCACCATCCTCCTTTGTCAACATTTAAAGACATGGATGTCCCTATCTATCGGTGTGTTGTCACCATAAGCCTTGACGACTCATTGGGCATATGCCTTGTTGAGTCCAATTGCTCTAGTAAGCCTTCCTTATTCTGATGGTTGCTTCTCCCATTATCTTCTTTCCACACTTGCCCTATATTTGATGCCTCAAGGTGGTCATTCACTTACATTTTTTCATCACATTGTGGACTATGTTCAGTATATTCATCTATTTGTTTTCACCTGTGTCATTTAGAGCAGTGGTTCTCAACCCTGTCCTCAAGTGCCCCCAACAGGCCATGTTTGCAGGTTTTTCTTTATCTTGTACAGGTGCTTTTAAGGTGCTTTAAACTTTTTTCATTGTCAATGGCTTGGTATTTTGGACCGCTATTTTATATAAGAGAAATTCCCAAAACATGGCCTGTTTGGGGTACTTGAGGACAGGGTTAAGAACCATGATTTACAGTTTATAACCTTGCAATTAACACATGTGAAACAAATCAATAAACCCTGTGAATATTATGTTAATGATAGCAATAATCTCCTAACATGTAACAATGCGTATATCCTCTATATAAACAAGTGAAGTGTCAACACAATTCAAGAGATTCAAATGAATTGAGGACAAAATCATAATCCCACACTTCATATAATTGTACACCCCATGTGCTCGTTCACCATAAATCCTAAAGTAGCTCACCAGAAATTGTAGCTGGTCGGATTATAAACCAGCAACAGTGCTTTTTTGTGTAGTTTATCAGGCAGATCTTTTTTCCTTCCTCCTAAAAATCCTTCCATCCATCCAGGAGAGAAACTGACAAGAGGACACTTTAAAGACAGCAAGGTGGAGAGGGGGTTTGCCCGATATACAACACAAAAAAGCGCTGTTGCTGGTTTATAATCTGACTAGCTACACTTTCTGATGCGTGCCACACTTTTCACATATTTATTTGTAAAAAAAAATTTAAAAACATTTACAATTTTCATTCCACTTCACAATTATGTGCCCATTTGTGTTTGTCTGTCACATAGAATCCCAATAAAATACATTTCCATTTTTGGTTGTAACATGACAAGATGTGGAAAATTTCAAGGGGTATGAATACTTTTTCAAGGCACTGTATTAGGGAAGGAAAAATATTATTACTTTTTTATTATGAGTATTTCAACAGAAGGTCATATCTAGCACAAGTAGTGCTGACATTTTATCCAAACACAAATATTTGTTTTTAAATCAGTGCATTATCAATGTATTTGCATGTCATCATCTTCATCTTAGTCCAAAAATCAACTGGATTTTTCCTCATTATATGATAGTGGGTGGAGTCAAGAAAATCATGGTCTGTATAACCATGGGTCAGCTCTTCATCTATAATTGCTGGTTTAGAGCACAAATATAGTCTAATATTTTGGAGCTATTTATTCCAAGCAGCATAAGAGCCTGATTTAGCTCAGTGTATTTTGGAATAAATAATTCTATAACATTAAACTATATATAAGCTTTGGAAAATAAAGCTGTAAATGAGTTCTGTTTTTGCAATACTGACATTTATGTAGCAACTGGAAACAGGATAGACACTCAAGATCTCCACATTTAATTTAAGCCAGATGATGGTAGTTCTACTTGATATGTTGGAATCACTTTCAGGAACAAAATGAATCACCAATGTTTCACCTCTAGTTTTTAATAAGCCTGTGATAAGTATCAACTGCTACAACTGGCACTCTCAAACAATGATTCCTTTAGATATAAACCAGTTTCTATGTCTTCTGCTCTACTTACGTTGTAGATACCTGAATATAATATTCTTTGATTTTTTTTTTTTTTTTTATTTCACCCACATTTAAAAAAAAAACTGCAATTTTGCTACATAAATAAAATTCATATTTAAACAACTGAGCAAATCTGGGAGAATACGGTATATGCCTGTAAAAAGTCTTACAAACTAAATGGTGCTTACTTCTGACTGAAAATACCAGCAACATACTGTATATAGTGCATTGTTTTATTTAGTAAAAAATGTAATATGTAATTGATAGAGAGGCAGGAGAGGTAGTAGGATACATTTTTAGTAGCACAACAAAGCAGAAAAAAGAGCCTGCCCATGAGATCTGTACATATGATCATTCCGATATACATTAGAAATTAGTAATTAAAAAACAAAATCCTGTTATGCTGCGTACACACGATCGGAATTCTCGTCGGAAAAAACTCTGACGTTTTTTCCGGCGGAATTCCGCTTAAGCTGTGTTGATTACACACGATCACACCAAATTCCGACGGTCAATAACACAGCGGCATAAAACACGTTCGACAGCACTATAAAAGGGAAGTTTAATGCTTCCGAGCATGCATCGAATTGTTTCCGAGCATGCGTCGGAATTTTGCGTGTCGGAATTGCATACACACGATCGGAAAATCCGATACAAAGGTTTTCCGTTGGAAAAATTGAGAACAGGTTCAATTCAAAGTCCGTCGGAAATTCCGACAGAAAAAGACCATTGGGCATACACACGGTCGGAAAATCCGATGAAAAGCTCCCATCGGACTGTTTCCATCGGAAATTCCGACCGTGTGTACGCCGCATTACTTTTATATCTTTTATCTGTAAACATTGTTAAAAGCTATATATTTATATATGCACATTTAATTTAACCATCATTAGCATTACAATATAGTTCTTGGAGCTTTTGCAAGAGAAAAATACTATACATTAAAATGTACCTATTTTTCAACACCCTCTCCCTACATGCTGCTATTCATGTCTTTAGCCGTCATTTCCTTGTATTCCCCATTTTGGCCTTTAGCATAGGTGCAAAAACATATAAGTTTTAATTTTTAAAGAAATCTTACTGGCAAAAATCAAATGTGGTACCAATATTTGAAAAGATATATATCTGGGAATTACAAACCAGTCACTCTAACATCAATAGTATATAAACTATTGAAGGAATAATATGATGGCAATATTCAGACTCATTGGGAGGAAACTATTTAAGGGAAAAGGAGGGCCACAACTTTTTTGTCCCTCCTTCTCCTTGGGATTATACAAGTGCACTCTTTTCTGCATTCCTGTGACCAGTATTCAGCCAACAGTGGGCTAAAGTCCTCTGTTGGCTGATGTTGACAAAGTCCAGCCTTTGGAGAGATCCCTACTTCAATGTTGGGATCCACCCAGATGTCTGACCGACACCTGCACAGCTGCTCTGGCCCTCTCCACGGCCCAACATTCCAGTGAGCACTGGAGGGGAAGATCAGACAGTCACTGGCTTTCTGCTCACTGAAGACCATGAACTAAGCAATCAGTGGTCTTTGATCACTCAGTTCTTGATGTAGTGGTAGTGGGGTACAGATGCATCATCAGATGCATGCTGCACCCACCTAGGTGAGTATGTGTGTATATATTTTTTTTTATATCTCACACTTTTCTTTTAATTTAAGATCTCTAAAGAAGGAATGTGGCCACTGAATGAAGCTAGATGAGAAGTGGTTTAATCTTAAACTGCGCACAGTGTTCTTTAATGTTAATATGGTGAGGATGTCAAACTCCCTTCCACAGTTGGTGGTGTCAGTAGGGATTGTACATAAATTCAATAAACTTTTAGATGTGTTTCTTAGCAAACACAATTTTCAGAGATATTGAAAATGATAATGGCACACACACACACACACACGTTAAACTGGATGGACTGGTGTCTTTTTTCAACCTTGCCAACTATGTAACTATATAATCACTGCATATTTTAGCTTTACAGAGCTTACAGAACTTTTTTGGAAATGTGTTTTTCAATACAATTTAACATTACATTTCACAAATCCAAACAGGATAGGGAAAAATGAACCATTTAGTAAAATTGTTGTTTTATATTACCCACACATTTCCACCATATGTTCATGTGTTGCTTTAACATATTTTTATCACAAAAGGTTTAATTTAGTTGTTCAAATACTCTATATCTGTTTTACACATGTAAATGTATTTTTCATTGATAATAATAGGACTCACCATAAATTCTTCCAAGGACTGATATGTTTTTCCTCGAAATTCACAGTAATTCTTCTTTTCTTTGCACTGTGGGCAGCACTGGCGGTTGTCAATTTGAATACAGCGTGGGTGCAGCCTAGGGCATTCTGGTTGAATGCAAAGTGGTCCCTCCTCTGTGCAGCGACATGGACAAGCTGAAGGTCCAGGTGTAAACTTTTCCCCAATAGCATACACAAATCCACTCTCATCCACACAGCCTTTACCCCGATAGTCTGGATAGACATATTCCTCTGGAGCTTCAGGTGTACTGACAGGATCCAAAATCAATAAGTCCTCCATAGGCTGATCTTGTACTGCATCTGATTGTACTTGTATTGTATTAACTAATTTACTACTCAACGTCTGAGTGTTCAGAGTCTGTTTTTGTCTGCTTAAAACATCCTTGCTTATTAAAGTTTTGTTCATTTTATTTTTCCACTCTTTCATTGTTTCTTCTTTATCTATTTTGTTTTCATTTAATTTACCTGGATGTGTTTGGTTTTGACTGCCATGAACCACATGCTCCTTCTTGTCTTGGCTGTTTTTCATTTGCTGCTGATCCGTTTGTGTAATGTTTTGTACATATATAGTTGGGTTGCACAGGGCAACCATTAGGCAACAAGTTACAATAAGAGAGCTGGAGAGAGCTCCAATTGCCATTACAGTGGAGCTTGGCATTTCCTATGTTATCACCAGGTGTAGGCTCCTTCATTCAGTGTTGGCCAGCAGTATTGATTCCTGTGAAAGAAGAAGATAACAGACTCTGGTCATTACCTTTTAGTCATATATAACTTTAGAAAGAATTATTGCTAATATTCATTTTAAGTATTGGTAAGGGTATATAGAGCACTTTAGGTTATACATACTCCAAGGGCCCTGATAGGAATATATGTTACAGTGAAATTACCCTAAAAATCTAATGCCCTTCTTGCTCCCACTACTGTACCTATAAATTGGCTGACATATTCTGCTTTAATGTACTGTATGTTGGGTAATGTATAGTATTTAGATATAACTGTGAAAACGGTTAGCTTGGTATACATGTTAATATCTCCTTTTTTGCTGTAAAATTTATAAATCCATTACTGTACAGGGCAGCCATATTTGATTATGATATAGGTAGGCTCTGCTTCCTGCTTTTGGTTACTACACAAAAGTTCTTCTTTATGCGTCTTCACACAATACAAATCTTTTAGTTAGACAGATCACTTAAAACAATGCACTCTCTGTCTAGAAGATATTTTAGTAGTTGTTAAGAATGGATGGAGAATTCCCAAAAAAATGGCCACCAAAAAAATAGAGAGGGTAAATGACAATAAAAGCTAATAAAAACCTCACAGGGGTTCTGAAACTTCCACACACCATCAAAAACAAAAAAAATAATATTTGCGCTACACACATACTTTTAACTTAAAGCGTTAGTTTACCTTAAATTACATTTAACATTTCAACATGCATTACATGTGCTTTTCAATAATTTTGATTTCTTTTGATACTGCTTCTACAATAGGCTTCCCCTCTACATCTTGCCTAGATGTCAGGAAGTCTGAACAAGCACTCAGCAATAAGAACTTGGTTTGCCTAACCATGCATGCACAAACTGCTTTCTATCACAGCAGCGACTGAGATCTTGAACATGAGGAAGGAGATCATTGGTAATATATACCAAGGGAAATGTCCACAAGACAGCCTGAAAGGTAAGTATAATAGCAATTAACCAATATTTCACCTTTTTTTAATTTTTTTTGTGGGGTTCTTACTTACCGTAATTCACATTAACAAAAATATTATGACATTATTGTAGTCATCATAATGATTCATGCTTAATCAGCCAAAATTCAAGCAGTGGGTAGCCCAATCGGTACCAGGAGGAACCAGGTGCAACATTGATGACCATATAGTTACTGCATCCAATCCAATGCAGCCACTTTTGGGGAATGTAGGCTGGAGTGTGTGACAGCTGTCTGAATACAATAGCCAGGTTTGGGAGATTTCTCTCATTTTGTCCACAGCAAAATCATAAATTACAATTACAAAAGTCTGATAAAATATCTTCTGCTGCAGGCTTATACCTAAATTACTGACATTGAAATGCAAGAACTGAGGCTGGGTTCACACCAATGCGATGCAAGACATTGCATCTTATTTGCACCACATTGATGTGCTTATTACTGTGTCTGTGCGATGCAAATTCAACCATACAGTTTGTATGGCTGAAATTGCATTGCTTTTGCACCAAAAAAAAGCAAGATCCTTTTTTTGGTCCGCACTGGAACTGGATTGCATGGGTGTTCAGACCCATGCAATCTGATTCCACAGTTTGCACTGCATTCTGCAAACCAATTGGTGGGTGCCATTAACTTTATGAAGGTGATATACCGCACCAGGTAGCAATTCCAAAAAAATTCACCTCCTCTGCACTGGGTGGGTACTGGCTCTGTATGAAAGTTGCAAGTGAACAGAAAAGTTCCAGATAGCGGCACTCCAAGTTGATGTCTTTTAATCTAATGTAAAACAGTATATACAGCATACAGAATCACAGATGGAAAACTGATGCATTTCACACCTCTTTACTGGTGCTTAGTCATAGCTAAATAAACAGTCACAGCACACTGATATATATATACAGACATAAAAGTAATCGTGCATGTGATATCATGTGTAGCCAATTGGATTTGAACACTCACAATGATAATGGGAACTCATCGATTCATATATAAAGAAAGAAAAATAAAGCACATATAAACCAAAAATGTAAGATAAAACAGTAGGAAAAAATATAAATGTAATAATAAAAATAAATATAATACTAGAAAACAGATTACATAACATATATATATATATGATATATATATATTTTTATGATCAATTTTGTGATCAATTTTGAGAACAGGTCATTTTTTAAGTGTAGCTCCAGCCAAAAAATCTATTTTTGTTTTTTGTTTAATGTTCAGAAGTTTGCTGTTTTTCCCTCTCTACAATTAATTTTATTTATTATGGTGATAAAGCATTGGAGACACCTTTTACCCATAATAACTCTTATAGGAGTGAATTTCCCTTTCTAGGGGTAGATTTCCTCTCACTTCCTGTTGTCTCCCTCCGTTTGTAAGTAGGAGTCTATTTAAATTATTTTAAATTTTCCCCTTTTCTTTGTTGTCACAGGAGCACTGTAGGATTAGTTCAAATGCCGACAAGGTTCTCATCTGTTTATGCATATATACATTATTTATTTTGACGTTTTTATATTGTATTTTATTTAATATAATCTTCCTTTAACCAGACCGATCCTTGCCGTCATGTGGGCAGTTCTCTGCTATGATTACATATATTCTTTTCCTTTGGTATTCCTGCGACAATATGAACACTATTGCACATTTATGCACATATCAAAAATGTGTTTAAGGATTCTATATACACAATCTTATTTATGTTATGTAATCTGTTTACTAGTATTATATTTATTTTTATTATTACATTTATATTTTTTCCTACTTTTTTTCATATGCTGTATGTACTGTTTTCCATTCAATAAAAGACATCAACTTGGAGTGCGGCTATCCATATCTTTTTCGGTCATTAACTTTATAGTGACACCTGCAGCAGTTCCCAGAGAGCAGTGTAAACTTCCTGCAAGTCAGATGTGATGCAGGAATCTGCACAGGAATCGTGGTGGTTCCTGCATCGCACCAGTGTGAACCAAGCCTTAATGTTCAACACCATAATGTAGGGCATCTGTGAGTAGATTCACCTTGTATATAAAGAAAAACAATTATACTGCTATGCATATTGTTTAGATTTCACCAAAAAAAAAAAAAAAAATGTTTTTATAATAATGCAAAATAAGATTTTAATATACTTAATAAATTAAAACAAAAATCTACATAATCAAAATTAACAGGTAACAATGTGTGTTTTTTGGAGCACTGTACTTTACCTGTCTTAAAGTGGAAGTACACTGCATCTGAACCCTTAGCGGTGTAAGGATTAAAAACAGTCAATGCTAAATGCAAGAGTGAAGTTCTGCTTTAAATCTATGCAGATGATTATTGGTTCCACCATAATCTGTACTTGGATCATTATTTGAACATGATAGTCTTGCTATATAAAATAAAAGCATCAGTATTTGTACAAATTCAGCAGAACAGAGAAAAAAAAATCAATGAAATTGCTTTCACTGTTCCTAATACTAGAAAGAATGTAACACATTCAAACAGGAAGATATAATAACACTCACTGCACTCTGTAATGATACTTCAGTTATTTTGTAGCCAGTATACCAGGACAGATTTTCAATTTTGTCTTTTATCTTTTCCAGAAAAAGGATAATATGGATGCTGAGAAGACCAATGGGGTATACATAATTAATCTCCATACACCCGCTATTCTTAAGTGAAACTACAGTTTTGTTAAGAAAAAAATAAAGCAATTCCATCTGGACAAACTATAAAATGTGCAAGGATGTTAAGTAAACTTTGTTGTAGATTCCAATCTGTGTTGGTTCGCAAGAAAGTGATGTTTACCTTATCACACTCTTTCCTAAACTGACTGGGGATGGGAGTATCTGTCTTCATTAGCAAAACCTGTGCAATGTAGGTATTGCAATAAATGAGTAGAATATTTGAAACTTGTATCCAATCTTACAGAACCTCTCAGTAAGTAACACATCTAATTGTGTTTTCAAAGGTAACTAGTGCAAGTACCTGAATTTGACTTATTATTAGTCTCCTGCCACCTTTCATTCAGCAGGTAAGCAGGTCCCTTATTTCACCTTAGTAGAGTTCACCTCTACTAGAGTTCCGTTTTAAAGTGTACCTGTGCACAGACTGTGCACATAAACTTGTGAATAGGGATGAGCTTGGTTGATGTGCATTCTGTGTGGATGAAAATGACAACTTCCGGCTGTCAATGATTGTTAAGGAACCAGCGTGTGCTTGCACTACCATGTCCGTTCCAACCACCGATATCACCTGGCACATTCACGTTTATGACCATGTAAGCAAATGGGTGGGGATCCCAGGAATTACATCATTGCATAAATATTTGGGTAATGGTCACACTCCCATCTATCCTGACCCTTTCCTTAAATTGCAGATGACAGCTCGGGTAGCAGTCATTTGCTGAGTGGCATTATGGAAGTAGGGCTGTTTTTTTTTCGGTGGGTATTGGGCATCATGGATTTACAATGTGAGACTTTTTTCTTTTTAAATAAGACATGTCAAAAACTGTATTTGTGTTTGTATTTAAACTCTACATTACACTATATACATATACCTTTTCTCATACAGGGTGGGATGGCATTTGGGTACACCTTTACTATTAAAAGGAGCTTGTCCTCATCAACATGGTACTCCACCCCATGCTGTGGGGAAAAATTGGGTTTAAAATTGAAAAAAAAGTATACATGTTTTGTTCTCTTAAATGACTCTTAGCATTCATTCATAGTTCTGAAGGTAAGCAAGAGCTACAGACCTGCAAATGCAACCATCTTTTCTGGTCCCTTGACAGGACATGTACAGAGATAACACAACCAATCAAAGAGCCTGAGGTGTGTGAAGTGTACCAGCAGACACCCTTCAATGCCAATTATACTAAAAAAAATCTATATTTTGACAACAAACAGATTATTGAACAGAATGAAGTTATGAATTGACAAACACCAAATATACTGTAAATCATATGTAAATTTTGTCTTAGAAGATGTAATGTGTTTTTATAAGCCTTCTGCACTTTGTAATATAGGCATGTTTGGCATCTAACTGATTGCTATTTTCCTATACAATAATGTAACTATGTTTTATTAATGCAACAGAAGGAATCATAGCAGGAATTATGGAATATGTGTAATGTTTAGCTCTGGTCAATCTCAGGTGAAAACTCAAACTCCTAGATGTGTACTTGTATCTTGTCTGATTTATGGCTAGTTTATAAGAAACATAGAAGAGTGATGTCAAAAAAAAAAAAAAAAAAAAAAGATCAATTGATCCATCGAGTCTGCCATATTTTTTATACACAGTTTGTACAATAGATAGATCTATCTATCTATCTATCTATCTATCTATCTAGATATCTATCTATCTATCTATCTATCTATCTATCTATCTATCTATCTATCTATCTATCTGTCTATCTATCTATATATATATATATATATATATATATATATATATATATATATAATTATTCTTTTTTGCCTGAGGCTATATCTATATTTGTCATTCAAAGCATGTTTGAAGCTGCTTACTGTCAACTGACACATTACCTCTACTGGAAGTCTTTTCCAAGCATCAACTATTCTTTCCATAAAATAATACTTTTTAAGGTTTGTTTTAAACTTTTCTCCTGCTAGTTTGTTTTTTGTCCCTGTGTTCCTGATCTTAGCTTGATATTAAAATAACTGCCTTCCTGAACCTTATTCACACCCTTAATACATTTAAATGTTTCAGTCGTGTCTTTACATTCCCTTCTTTTCTCCAAACCTACCTTCATGTAGACTCGTGCAATTCGTTTCGGACAAATTTGGTTATTCAGAGATTTGGATGTATCAGAATCTTTGAATGAAATAGTAACAAACAGTAATGAATTTAATTAAAATCAGTTAATATTTATTGTGTTTATTCATTTTCTAACTAATTCCAACTTTTTAAAACAATTAGAATTTGTATCGGTCGAAAAACAATCAACCAATTTGAATTCTGTGTGAAGAATAACTGGTTGCTAAGCAGCGGGCTGCCCACATCCTTAACAACTTATGACTCATCATCTGTCAGCTGGCTTCCCCACTGACAGATGAATGTAAACAAAAGAATGCCGGAATTGCCCGGCAATAGAAAAATGTTATAAAAAACAGCCAATATTAAAAAAACTAAGTGGGGTCCCCCCCCCCACATTCCATACCAGACCCGTATCCGAGCATGCAGCCTGGCAGGTCAGGAAAGAGGGGGGAAGTGAGTGCGCCCCCCTTCTGAACCATACTAGGCCACATGCCCTCAACATGGGGATGGGTGCATTGGGGCAGGGGGGCTTTTCCCACTGCTTGGCCACACTGCCCATTTTGCAATCATCTGAAATAATCACCCCCCTCATCTTTTTCCTCTACAGTTCTGGCCAACTCTGTACTCTCAATATTGTACTCTATCAAGGCATTCTTTTTCCCTTTAGAAACATTAAACTACAACCATGCCCATAAAGTGTCTTTGCGGCAAGGTTTATGATGTTCTGCATTACGTTCTAGCTGATCTGCTTTGTGGCAATTCGCCATAAGCTAGACTGGTTTTCTTTGTCAAATGTAATACTTTCAATGAATACCTAGCACAGCCAGTAGATTTTGTTATTTACTTGAGAATTTCAGGGAAATTATGATAATCTTGCCAACTTTAGTCTCTCAGATTAAGTCTAAGGGTCCTCTCACACACCTTCTATATAGGAGTTTAAAGAGCAAAAAGCCAGTGGACTCAGTCTCAGGTCACCTCTCTGCAGACAAACAACAGATTAGGTAAATATAATTCCCAGTCCTATTCCTTAAGCTCCATAAATGTCATCAGCATCTGTTTCATGTTCATTTGTGGGTGGTAGGGACTAGCCATAATATGTGTCATGCATTTTCCTACCAGAGAGCCTGCACCAGAACACAAACTGCGGGCCTTGATCACTAAGAGAACCTGACTTTCATAAAGATTCCCTGCAAAGCCTCAGTGACCTTGTCCACCCTGAGAGAGGATAGTGCCACAGCCTCTAGATGTATCATTTGCCTGAAATGCTGAGGATGGCTAGTGGCCAAGAGATATCCATGGTCACCTTCTTAAAAGGTTCATGAATCACAAACAAAGGTTACAGTAAAGTGAATACCCCTGTGAATATCTCCTGCCTTGCCAACCCACTGGCAAGCTACACAGGGCCAACAGTGGTTGGCAATGTCTGTAAGCTAATTTTGCTTCACTCAGGCCCTAGCAATTTCTAAGTGACCAGTTAGAGGAATTTTGTCCACCACCTTCAACAAGTGTCCCCTAAATTGGTCAAGTACAATGAACAGCTTTTTGTCAGTAAACACATGCTCCGTTTACAGCTTTCCATTGTCCCAGTAAATCTTGTGTTTCTCTTCTTTCTCAGGAAGACTGGGCTTCTCTAGACCTGGGTTAAACTGCAGTGCCCAAGAAAGATGGAGAGGCTCGGAAGGGGCCAATGGGTCAGAACAATAAAAAGGGGATATGGATAATAGTATGAGTTACTGCTAACACTGGCAATACATTGTCTTAAAATTTCACAATTACATTTTTTAGATTAGACATGCATATATATATAGGGTAACAATTCATGCAACATGGTTATTTGGTAACCATCTCCCTCTCTAAAGGAACTGAGCAACTGCAACCCACTTCCACTCCCCTTCTCTCCATCCCCATTTTTCAAGAAGCAACATCTACATTTACTTTACAGAGTACGTTGGTAAATCCAGGGCGTCCGGTTGGTGAAATCTGAGTGTTATTGAAAGAGACTAAGGTCCCAGAGATAGGTCTAGCAGCACTATTGTTGGAATCACATCAGAGACTCCAACCACTCCTATCCCACTCCCTACCGCCAGATGATGAAAACCCATAAGCAGGACATGTGAACAATTTCCTCTAACTTAGGTAAATGTAAGGAACTTCTCTAGGATGATGTTATTTTCACCCCCCTGCTCAGAGCAAAGTTATATGACTTCTGAACCATTGTCTCAAAAACAGTAACAGATAACTTTGCCCTGATGTTGGTGTTGCCGTACCTTGCTATTTTTATATTTTTATTGGAAGTTTTGGAAGATACAATACACAGGGAAATCAAAATGATGACAAAATAATGTGGTCTTGTAGTATGAAAACTAAATATATAGTATTTAGTATATAGTATATTGATAAATTCTGCTTTTCTAGAATTCGCAGTCAGAGAAAATCTTGACATACTGATGTTAAGACATAAGTGCTACTAATATCAGTATATTGGTTAGCTGTCTCGCATGGTACAGGAGAAAAAAAAAACAACCTACAGTTTGGATGACTCTTAACTGGTTAACGTTATGTCATACCCTTGTGGAACAATTATCAGTAAACTCTTTAAAATTGTTATGCGGCGTACACACGGTCGGAATTTCCGATTGAAACAGTCCGATGGGAGCTTTTCATCGGATTTTCCGACCGTGTGTATGGTCAACGGTCTTTTTCTGTCGGAATTTCCGACGAACTTTGAATTGAGAACCTGTTCTCAATTTTTCCGACGGAAAACCTTTCTATCGGATTTTCCGATCGTGTGTATGCAATTCCGACACGCAAAATTCCGACGCATGCTCGGAAACAATTCGATGCATGCTCGGAAGCATTAAACTTCCCTTTTATAGTGCTGTCGAACGTGTTTTATGCCGCTGTGTTATTGACCGTCGGAATTTGGTGTGATCGTGTGTAGGCAACACAGCTTGAGCGGAATTCCGTCAGAATTCCGTCGGAAAAACCGTCAGAGTTTTTTCCGACGAGAATTCCGATCGTGTGTACGCGGCATAACAGGACTTTGGTTTTTAATTACTAATTTCTAATGTATATAGGAATGATCATATGTACAGATCTCATGGGCAGGCTCTTTTTTCTGCTTTGTTGTGCTACTAAAAATGTATCCTACTACCTCTCCTGCCTCTCTATCAATTACATATTACATTTTTTACTAATTACACAAGAATTCCAAGAATTCCAATCGTGTGTACCCGGCATTAATCTTACCTATGCTTCTACATTAACCATATAAATAAGGCATAAACTGCTAAGATGTTCTGTCCCCAAGGAACACAGGTCTGACAGTAGGAATGAAGATGCATGCAAAATGAATAGCTAGGCTAAAAGATACAAATCAAGGAACTGGGATCTTCCATTTGGGTCAGAGAGGCCTTAAGATACCAGTCCATGTATTGAAAAGAAGACATTAACAACATTATTTTCAATGGGGAAAGGTATATTCTATGTAGGAGCACCACCTCATAAAAAAACTTTTTTTGACCATCAAGACAGTAAGGGGGAAGCGGTAGTCCATGTTTTCAGGATGGTTTTCCTGGCAACCAAAAGATAAAGATGTATCCACTGTGGAATACTGTGGCTTGGTTTGTCTGGATTTGTGTGCTTGGCCACATTGTGGCTAAATAACAGTAAAAGAGGTGTTTTAGCGATGCAAAGGCTTGTAACACCAAGTACAAGATTATTTGGTCCCAAAAAACGGAGATCGGAGGACATTGCCAAAAATCTATGCAATAGCGATGGCTTGGGGTGAGCGCATTGTGGGCATTCTAGAGGGTAGGTTAATTATTTAGAAGATAGAAACAGAATAAATGCTTTATAAATCAACTTAAGTTGGCTTAAATCTATTCTGAATACTCTCTGTTTCACTGGGCTCAGGGGAGGAGGAGGGTGTTGTTCCTGACGCTACCTCTTCCTTTTCTTCCTTTTCATTTACCAGCTCTCCTGTCTGCTTTCCCCATCCTCTCCCCCCTCTCCTCCCTGCCTGTCAGCTCTGTCCACTCCCCAGCTCTATCCTCCTGCTGCTATCATAACTACAATAAAAACATACAATCCCCTCTGTAAAATAACATTATGTGCCCCAGTGTCTGTGTTATATAACCACTTCCCGCCGGTCAATAGCAGATTGACTTCCGGGAAGTGGTTCTGTTATCCTGACTGGGCGTTATATGATGACCTTCAGCATAACATGCCACCGCGCGCCCGTGGAGGTGTGCATCGCGGCGATCGGTGGAGCGGTGTGTCAGTCTGACACACCGTTTCACTGATCTCGGTAAAGAGCCTCCAGCGAGTAGAGGAGAGCCGATTGGCGGCTCTCCTGATAGGGGTCTGCGCTGATTGTTTATTAGCGCAGCCCCCCCTCGGATGCCCACACTAGACCACCAAGGAAGCCCCCAGGACCAGAAGGGAAGTGGACAACATGTGGATGGCCAGGTATGTACCCCATGGCCAACCACATGTACAAATGAATGCCCAAACTGTGCCAATCAGTGCCCACAAATGGGAACTGACTGGCACCATCATGAAACTAATTAAATCAGCAATGCCACCCATCAGTGTTATCAGTGCCACCCATCAGTGTCCAGCAGTGCCACCATCAGTGCCCATCCATGCCCATCTGTGCCCACCAATCGGTGCCCATCAGTGCCCATCCGTGCCACCTATCAGTGCCACCCATCAGTGCCACCCATAAGTATCCATCAGTGCCACCGATAAGTACTAATCAGTGTCGCCTATGAATGTCCATCAGTGCCACCTATGAGTGTCCATCAGTGCCACCTATGAGTGCCCATCAGTTCTGCATACCAGTGCCACCTATCAGTGCCCATCAGTGCCACCTATCAGTGCCGCCTATCAGTGTCCATCATCAGTGCCCGTCAGTGCCACCTCATCAGTACCACCTCCTTGGTGTCACCTCATCGGTGCCAATCAGTGCCGCCTTATCAGTGCCCGTCAGTGCAGCCATATCAGTGCCCATCATTGAAGAAGAAAACTTACTTATTTACAAAAAAATTAACAGAAACAAAGAAAAACTTGTTTTTTTCACAATTTTCAGTCTTTATTTGTTGCACAAAAAATAAAAATCGCAAAGGTGATCAAATACCACCAAAAGAAAGCTATATTTGTGGGAACAAAATGATAAAAAATGAGTTTGGGTACAGTGTTGTATGACCGTGCAATTGTCATTCAAAGTGCGACAGTGCTGAAAATTGGCTTGGGCAGGAAGGTGTCTAAGTGCCTGGTATTAAAGTGGTTAAAAAAGCTGCCGATCTGTACCTTATATCCCAGCATCTCCCAGTGCTCACGTGACTCCTCAGCTCTCTCTCCTCTCTTCTCCCCTCCTCCCCTGATGATGTCAGTGGGAGTTCTCAGCTCCTTCCGCTATAGCTGTCAACCAGGCAGAGGAGAGAGCCGAGGAGTCACGTGAGCACCGGGAGACGGTGTGATATAAGCTACAGATCAGTAACTTTTTTATATACCACAAGTACTGGGGCCCATAATGTTATTTTACAGAGAGGATGGCGTGTTTTTATTGTAGTGGCTTAACAACCACTTTAAAGTTGTTTTTTTTTACTTAATACATGCCCCCCAGGGCAGTACCTAGGCTCCAAAACCCTTTTTATGGCCAATAACGTGCATATAAGCCTTCAAAATGTGCACTTTTGATTTTTCAAATTTAGGTCCCATAGACTTCAATGGGGTTTGATGTTTGGTCTGAACTTTTGCTATGTTCTGGAGTTCTGGTGTGAACCAAACCAAGGGGTGTTCAGCCCATCTCAAGTGTTCATATTGATTAAAGAGGTCACTTTAGTTAATCCTACAGTGTACCAGAGATCATATGCTTTATAATCCACGACTTGTGGGAACATTGGATTTCCATGCAACAGGAAGAGGGGTGAAATATATGGTATATGTTTCTTCCTGAACTCCCTGCAAGCAATGACAGTATCCTGAATTAAAATATGTTGTAAGTTCTTCCGGAGTAAGCGGAATTTACGGTGCAGCACCCCTGAAAGTTGGTAAGGGTAGACAGTATTGGATTTCAGAGTATAACTGGCATAAACAGATGAGCGAGAGATCCAGTCTAGACCATACCTAAGTAAGCAAGCTAGGTTATACATCCTAAGATCAGATAAACCAGCTCCTCCTGCGCTCTTCGGAAGATGCACCTTTGCTAGGGCAATACGTGGCCTCTTTGTGCACCATAAAAAGGAGGAAATGGCCCTGTTGAGGGTTTTCACATCTTTATGTTTCAAGAAGATGGGAATTGTTTGCAAAGGGTATAAAAGGCAGGGAAAACTTACCATTATGACCAGATGGCATCTGCTGAAGAGTAACAGGGGTAGAGACACCCAAACCTCAAATTCTTTCCTTTGCTAAGTAGCAGTTGGAAGTTAAGGTGATATAATGATGAGGCTTCCTTCCCTATCCAAATGCCTGAATAGGTGATGCTATGTTTTGCTAATGAGAATGGGGAAGAGGGGTCCCACTGCAATTAGGCAATTGGTGCAAGAGGTAGTACTTGTATAAATGTATCTAATAAGGAGCATAGGGTGAGCAGATTGGAGAAGGGATTAGATGAGAAAATGAGCATGTCGTCCGCAAAGAATGCCGTACGGAGCACTTCTTCGCCTATATGAATACCGTGCAGGAGGGCTCAAGTCAGCAGAAATCTGAAAAGAGGCTCTAGAGAGATATTAAAGAACATAGGGAATAGTGGACAACTCTGCCTAGTACCCCTATGTAGGAGTATATTAACTGACATACCTGCCAAGGTGATGATGCATGCTGAAGCCTTCTTGCGTGGCGTGGATAAATTAGGGGAGGATAGGTGGCAGCCTTGATGCAATGATTTTAGAATGGATTTTGGCATCAATATTTAATAACAAGATTGGTCAGTATGAGCATGGCATTATAGGATCTTTATCCTTCCTGGCAAGGAGTCTAATGTACGCCTGGGATTCCGTGGGCATGTTTATATTTCTCTCCCTTATTTCATTATTTAAGGATATAGAAGACTGGGTAGAAATTTTTTGTTGTATAACTGAAGTATAGCTGTCTGGAACTGGGGCTTTCGGTTTTGCTAATGATTTAATTGTGGTGAGTATTTCATCTAAAAATATAGGTGCTTTAAGATCGTCAAGCTTTAAGTTTGTGAGATTATGAAGTGTTAAATCGGAGTTCCAGCCAAAAGTGGAACTTTCGCTTTAAGCACTCCTCACCCCCTGACATTCCACATTTGGCATTTGGGGAGGGGAGTGGGTACTTCGTTTAGAATGGGACTTCCTGTCCCACTTCCTTCTTCCTGCTCTTGACCGCCTAGGCGACTCCTCCTCTCCCTCTAGGTGGTCCCTCCCTGCCAGCAATCCTCTGGGACATGTGACAGGTCCCAGAAGATTGCCTGACCACTAGCAGAGTGCAGCGCAACTCGCACCCGGCCATGAAGCCAAAAGCTGTCATGGCCAGGTGCCCACAGTGGCTATAGCGGTGCCGGCAGAGAGGAGGGGGAGAGGAGCGAGGCTTCGGGTGGCCGCATCACTGGACCGTGGGACAGGGGAGTGTCTGTTAACCACTAGCTGACCGCCCACTGTCAAATGACGGCGGGACGGTGCAGCTACTGTGGCGGGCCACCGTCATATGACGTTGTCTACAATTTGGCCACTGGGGGGCGCGCGCGCGCCGCGAGAGGCGCGCGCGCCCGCCACGTAGCTGGGGCCCCGGTGCGCGTGCCTGGCGGTCGCGATGACCGCCAGGCACCCACGATTGCCCGGTAATCGAGCAGGACATGGATCTGTGTATGTAAACACACAGATCCACGTCCTGTCAGAGGAGAGGAGACCGATGGTGTGTCCCTTGTACATAGGGACACCGATCGGTCCCCTCCCCCAGTCAGTCCCCTCCCCCCACAGTAAGAATCACCAAGATAGGGTACACATTAACCCCTGCAGTGCCCCCTAGCGTTAACCCCTTCCCTGCCAGTCACATTTATACAGTAATCAATGCATTTTTATAGCACGGATCGCTGTATAAATGTGAATGGTCCCAAAAATGTGTCAAAAGTGTCCGAAGTGTCCGCCGCAATGTCGCAGTCATGATAAAAATCGCAAATCGCCGCCATTACTAGTAAAAAAATAATAATAATAAAAATGCTATAAATCTATCCCCTATTTTGTAGATGCTATAACTTTTGCGCAAACTAATCAATATACGCTTATTGCGATTTTTTTTACCAAAAATATGTAGAAGAATACGTATCGGCCTAAACTGAGGAAAAAATTTGTTTAAAAAAAAAAAAAAAAAATGGATATTTATTATAATAAAAAGTAAAAAATATTATGTTTTTTCAAACTTGTCCCTCTTCTTTTGTTTATAGCGCAAGAAATAAAAAACGCAGAGGTGATCAAATACCACCAAAATAAAGCTCTATCTGTGGGAAAAAAATGATAAAAATTTTATTTGGGTACAGCGTTGCATGACCGCGCAATTGTCATTCAAAATGCGACAGCGCTGAAAGCTGAAAAATGGCTTGGTCAGGAAGGATGTGTTCGTGCCTGGTAGGCAAGTGGTTAAATAAACTAAACAATGTGTGGAACTCCACTTTAAGCTATCCATAAATGAATGGGCGGCTTCCTGATCTATAGTTTACTCTAATGCCTTGTACACATGGTCGGACATTCCGACAACAAAATCCATCGGATTTTTTCCAACGGATTTTTGACGAAACTAGTGTTGCATACACACGGTCGCACAAAGTTGTCGGAAAATCCGATAGTTCCGAACGAGGTGACAACACGTACGACGGGACTATGTAGAGGCTAGTAACCAATAGCTTTCGTCCCCAAATTTATTCTGAGCATGTGTGGCACTTTGTGCGTCGGAATTCTATACACACGATCGGAAAAAGTCAGATCGGATTTTATTGTTGGAAATTTTTAGGTCCTGCTCTCAAATTTTTTCCGCCGGAAATTCCGATGGAAAAAGCCCGCTAGAGCCCACACACGATCGGATTTTCCGACAACATAATCCGATCTGACTTTTCCCGTCAGAATTTTCGAGCATAAGTCTTCAGAGTATAGGGTAGTGTAATAGGCTTCCAGAGTTTGAGTAATCTCCGTGAAGGACTGGCTAAGTTGGCCAGCTTTGTTTCTTAGATCCAAATTATGGGTACTTTTTTATTGGGTGTTGCATAAGCCATTCTGTCGTGCCCAGAGAATTGGGTGCATAGACATTGGAGATTTGTAGTTCCTGGAGAGGGGAATCCCAGATGTAAAGACACTTTATGTCCTAGCTCATCTCGAGCAACTGATTGTACGGTGCATGGTAGATTTTTATGCAGCAATATAATAACTCCAGCTCTACCGCCTGCTGCTGGGGACCCTACCACTTCATCTTCCCAAAGTTTTTTCAGTTGATAAAAATCAGAGGCTGGCAAATGGGTCTCCTGTAATAAGACAATTCCGTTTTCAATCATTTGAGGTGGCATAATACCTTCATGCGTTTAGCAGGGGAGTGTAGGCCCTTTACATTCCATGATACTATTTTATGGTGACACTGGCCATAGAGAGAGGTAGTTTTAGTAAGAAAGATTTGTTTAAAGTACTCTATAGGCAATAGAGATAGAACAGGTGACCTGTGTTTAACATGGGGGTATCAAGAAGAATAGGGGAGCCCATGGACCAGAAAGGGGGGTCCAGTGTAGCGCAAATGATAGTGAAGGGAACATCCTTCCCATAAAACTATGTACATTAGACATGTGCAATTCGTTTCGTTATGCATTCGTTTTCTAACAAATTTCGACAAATTTATTAATTAGGAAATATTACAATTTTTCTGAATATTCGTAAATTTAAATGTACTGTGTGAGGATAGAACCACAAAATGCCACCCTTTAGGTCTACCATTTCGCGCTCCTGGATAAAGTTCTCTTAAGTTAGGGTCACAAATAAATATATAAGAAAAATAAAAATGGCTATTGATCTTATAAAAGCAGCTACTATATAGTAAAATCGAAATCGGTGATAAGGCAATATTAAAATCAGGGTAAAAGCATAATTTTCCTAAACAGGATACTGTCCCTTTAAATATTGCAGCAGCGCTAAATGTCTTTTATATTTCCTTAATTTCTTTTAAAAAAGTAAGTCATAAAAGTACACCATGATAACCAAAATAAAGTCTGAAGAGGTGCAAACATAAGTCCTTCTCGTGATAAGCAGTGAAACTTCCACTCAAGGGTATAATCACTTTTGACACCACGTGCAGATCAAACTCCCCTTTGGGGATGCACTCACCAGAATTTTGCAAAATATGGGCATTTCAATAAACATCCCTGCCATCAGCCATCTCCTCAGCACGTCCACCTCTTAGCTGCCTCTAGGTCTCAGAGCAGATCCACTCCAAACCATAGCATAAAAGGAAACAAATAGTGCAGATAGCGCAGTACAGTTTTGATAGAAATGTATTTGAAAAATCAATATTCCCCCCAGTAAAAACATGCGTACCACAAAGTAATGATAAACAGCTTGAAAAATATAATGTGAGTTCACTCTGCCTGTTCCTGTATTCCGTCCACCGGAAACTAGCGCCAAAACCGATGTGTAGAAGCTGATCACACACTTCCTGGTTGAGTTGGCTTGGCTGGAACGCACTCTGGAGCGCAAACGTCACTTCCTGCGAGGTCACAACACTGACGCGCTTCGTCACTTCCGGACATCGTCTGAGGGTGTGACCTCGCTGGCGGAAGTGCACTTTATATATGTGTATTTATGACGGAACCTCCAATCACAATACACTCAACAGTGATAGGCATTCATTATGTCCAATCGGGATTATCGGTTGGGCTTAATATTGCAGAATGCATATTCCACTGTCAGCATTAAACGGTCAGCATAGAAAACAACAACTACATGCTGGGCACATTCCATATTTCATCTTAACGGTCACATTTTATCGTTCACAGTCTAAAAGGTGATAGATGAATTAATTCAAGAACGATCCGGAATCACATTGTACAATCCTCATATACTACATTCGGCTGCTCTGCTCCGATATTGCGCGACAGTATATGGATACCAATGTTTAATATAGCAGATATAAAAGTCTGGTACCCCATTGTACAACGATTAAAAATAACCACAGAGGGGATGGGCCGGACCCACATATTACATCTACAATTCAGACCGACCATCTTAAGGTGTATAATATCTAATTTGGATTTATGTGTCAACTCTGCATCCATATGACCACATCAGGCACTATTAGAGCCGCAATAGTTACTTGTATGTTTTATACATTTTAAAAAAAATGATGAACAGGTATAACTAAAGCTCCATCATAGATATGCCTCCAAAATGGCCACAAAATTATGAGTTTATATCTAGATTTGAGCGGACACCTGGATGTTCGGGTTCGGCAGGTTGGGCCGAACTTAAGAAAAAAGTTCGGGTTCGGGACCAAACTTGACCCGAACTTGACCCCGAACTCCGAACCCCATTGAAGTCAATGGGGACCCGAACGGCTATAATAAAGTGTTGGCTCCCGTCCCCCTTAATACAGAGAACAGTCATTGCAGTCATTTATTTTTAAAAAGTTAGTCATAAAAAGTGTTTGGGGACCCGGGTCCTGCCCCAGGGGACATGTATCAATGCAAAAACAACTTTTAAAAACAGACGTTTTTTCGGGAGCAGTGATTTTAATAATGCTTAAAGTGAAACAATAAAAGTGTAATATTCCTTTAAATTTCGTACCTGGGGGTGTCTATAGTATGCATGTTGAAGCCATTCATAAAAAAAAAGTCATTGATAAAAAATAAAAAAAACAAAAAAATAAAAGCGTAGGGGTCCCCCCAAATTCAATAACCAGGCCCTTCAGGTCTGGGATGGATATTAAGGGGGACCCCAGCCCAAAAAAAAAATGGCGTGGGGTCCCCCTCAAAATCCATACCAGACCCTTATCCGAGCACGCAACCTGGCAGGCCGCAGGAAAAGAGGGGGGACGAGAGCGCCCCCCCCTCCCGCCTGAACCGTACCAGGCCACATGCCCTCAACATTGGGAGGATGCTTTGGGGGTCTGAGACCCCCAAAGCACCTTGTCCCCATGCCCGGTGGTTGTGGGGGTCTGCGGGCGGGGGGCTTATCAGAATCTGGAAGCCCCCTTTAACGAAGGGAACCCCCAGATCCCAGCCCCCCCCCTGTGTGAAATGGTAAAGGGGTACCCCTACCATTTCACCAAAAAAGTGTCAAAAATGGTAAAAATTACAGGAGACGGTCTTTGACAATTCCTTTATTAAAATCTTCTTTCTTCTTTCTTCTGGTCTTCCTTTCTTCATCTTCTCCTTCTGGCATCTTCTTCTTCCATCTTCTTCTTCCTCTGATCCGCTTCTTCTTGGCCTTCTCGTCCAGCATCGGTGTCTCTTCTGGGCCGCTCCGCGCAATGGGAGGCTCCCGCTGTGTGAGGCTTCTCTCCGGTATCTTCTTCCAGGACGTCGGTCTCTTCTTGGGCCACTCCTCGCAATGGGAGGCTCCCGGTGTGTGAGGCTTCGCTTCGGCTGACAGTTCTTTTATAACGGAGGGCGGGGCCACCCGGAAACCCCGCCCCCTCTGACGCATGGGGACGTCATGGGGACTTCCCTATGGCTTTCCCAGTGACGTCACGGGGAAAGCCATAGTGTAGTCCCCATGACGTCCCCATGCGTCCGAGGGGGGCGGGGTTACGGGGTGGCCCCGCCCTCTGTTATGAAAGAACTGTCAGCCGAAGCGAAGCCTCACACACCGGGAGCCTCCCATTGTGAGGAGTGGCCCAAGAAGAGACCGACGCCCTGGAAGAAGATACCGGACGAGAAGCCTCAGAGACCGACACCGTGGAAGAAGATACCGAGAGAAGTCTCACACAGCGGGAGCCTCCCATTGCACGGAGCGGCCCAGAAGAGACACCGATGCTGGACGAGAAGGCCAAGAAGAAGCGGATCGGAGGAAGAAGAAGATGCCAGAAGGAGAAGATGAAGAAAGGAAGACCAGAAGAAAGAAGATTTTAATAAAGGAATTGTCAAAGACCGTCTCCTGTAATCTTTACAATTTTTTACACTTTTTGGTGAAATGGTAGGGGTACTATTGTACCCCCTTACCATTTCACACAGGGGGGGGCGGGATCTGGGGGTCCCCTTGTTAAAGGGGGCTTCCAGATTCCGATAAGCCCCCCGCCTGCAGACCCCCACAACCACCGGGCACGGTTGTGGGGATGAGGCTCTTGTCCTCATCAACATGGGGACAAGGTGCTTTGGGGGTCTCAGACCCCCAAAGCACCCTCCCAATGTTGAGGGCATGTGGCCTGGTATGGTTCAGGCGATGGGGGGGGGGGCGCTCTCGCCCCCCCCATCTTTTCCTGCGGCCTGCCAGGTTGCGTGCTCGGATAAG
The DNA here is from genome assembly GCA_028564925.1 of Lithobates sylvaticus. Classification (NCBI taxonomy): domain Eukaryota; kingdom Metazoa; phylum Chordata; class Amphibia; order Anura; family Ranidae; genus Lithobates; species Lithobates sylvaticus. Next base: position 339,752,730 of record CM053030.1, on the reverse strand, counting down.
GGTCTGGTATGGATTTTGAGGGGGACCCCACGCCATTTTTTTTAGCTGAGTTTCCCCTTAAAATCCATCCCAGACCTCAAGGGTCTGGTATGGATTTTGAGGGGGACCCTACGCCATTTATTTTTTTGGCTGGGGTCCCCCTTAATATCCATCCCAGACCTGAAGGGCCTGGTTATTGAATTTGGGGGGACCCCTACGCTTTTTTTTTTTTTTTTTTTCAATTACTTTTTTTTTATGAATGGCTTTCAATGAATGACTGTTCTCTGTGTTACGGGAGCCGACAATACACATTAGCCGCGAGTGATTTTAAATAGCTTTCTTTCCTGCAAAAATGACACTTTTTGCAGAGACAGTTCTAAGCACTGGAAACATGCGCCCCTTTACATGCATACTATAGACACCCCCCAGGTACAAAATTTAAAGGAATATTACACTTTTATTGTTTCACTTTAAGCATTATTAAAATCACTGCTCCCGAAAAAACGGCCGTTTTTTAAAAGTTTTTTTTGCATTGATACATGTCCCCTGGGGCAGGACCTGGGTCCCCAAACACTTTTTAAGACTAACTTTTTAAAAATAAATGACTTCAATGACTGTTCTCTGTATTAAAAGCACTCGCGGCTATATGAATATCAATTAATATAGCCGCGAGTGCTTTAAAAAGACATTTTAAAAAGCACCATTAAATCCCCGAACACCGGACCCGAACCTGAACATACAGTCAATTGTTCGGGTTCGGGTCCCGAACACCCAAAAGTCTGGTACGGACCCGAACTTTACAGTTCGGGTTCGCTCAACTCTATTTATATTGCATAAAAATATTTGTATTATTTTAAAATCATGCGTATAAGATGCCCACATAAAATTATTGGTAAAATAGCCCAGATAAAAAAACATATGTTGTTTAAAATTCATATATGTAAAAACCAAGCGGAAAAAAATGTAATAAAATAGAAAAAATAATAATAATAAAAATGCAATAGAAAAGCTAAAAAAAATATATATATATATATATATATATATATATATATATATATATATATATATATATATATATATATATATATCTTTTTTAGCTAAAAAATCCTATAAAATTTTTGATACATGCTAAAACATATATAAAATATATGTAATACACGTAAAAGTCAGTTAAAATTGGATAAGACAAAAATTATTAATATTATACTAAAATATAATAATATAATATTATAATGTAATACTTCCCCCCTTATATCACTCCTTAACCTGCCATGACCTATAGCACCAGAGCACCTATACTACTCAAATAAAACACTGGATGTGATAAATAAATAGATATATTATAGCAGCTTCAATGGATGGGTGGGCTCTATCTAATTCATATAATCATGTGTCTCCGAGTTAATTCATCACGTATCGCTTATAAAACAATTGATGTCTAGTTCGACATTTAAGCCTCTGAGTACCAAAACATCCACCGAATAAATCCAGTGAGTTTCAAATTAAATTCATCCCCCTCCAGTGTGGTTGGATCTGTTTTGTAAATTTAAATGTTCGAAAATTTGTACATTTGGACATTCGTAAATTCGTACATTTGCACATTCGTAAATTTGTACATTTGTAAATTCGTACATTTGGACATTCGTAAATTTGTACATTTGCACATTCGTAAATTCGTACATTCGTTAATTCATACATTCGTACATTCGTAAATTAGTAAATTCTTGAAATTTGTCAATTTGTAAATTCGGAAATCTAATTCGGAAATCTAATAATAACCTAACTATTACTAACTATTATATCATTATATTATAGGTATTGTAATTTCCTTTCAAATTTGGCTGTTAGTGAACGTAACAAATACAAGTTTATCCAAAGTTACGAATTATCCAAAATAATGAATGCCGTATCCAAATGAATGGAATGTAATGAATTCATAATAATAAATAACAATAATAATAATAAAAACTTTTTATTATTATTATTTATTATTAAATTGTTCCGTTTCATTTGTTTAGATGCAGCATTCGTTATTTCGGATAATTCGTAACTTCGGATAAATTCGTATTCATTACGTTCATTAACAGCCAAATTTTAAAGGAAATTACAATACCTATAATTTAATAGTTAGTTACTATTTCAGATTTTCACATTTTCGGGTTTTCGGATTTTTGAATTTAAAATTTCCAAATTTCCGAATTTTCGAACTTACGAATGTACGAATTTCTGAATATACAAATTTTCTAATCTACGAATGTACAAATTTACGAATTTATGAATTTACGAATGTATGAATTTACTAATTGCGATCATAACGAATGACCCGGAAAAAAAAACAAATGAAACGAAAACGAACACATTTTTTGGCAGTGCACATGTCTAATGTACATCAGCATTTTTTCCACATGGGAGAACATGTGAGCAAGAGGTTCCTTGAGCCCTTAGCTGCCACTAGTTGGAAGGGGTTAGTACCAGGGTTTTTTTTTTTTTAAAGCATAAGCCATGATCTAGCCATGTAGTTGGGTAGAGCATCTCCTCTCACTGTGGGGCTGAGGATTTTTGCAGGCAGAGCTATACATACTGTATATACTGTATACAGTATAACCATATAGCTATGTTGATCCAATAAACGTAAACATCTTATGTACATACTCATTCATGGTTAGAGTAGTCTTTCCTTGTGTGGTTGGCCAGGAAGTAAAAGAGACGCAAAGAGACGATATGTCCCTGAAGTGTTGATCAAGTGAGCATCCAACAGCTGAAAGAAGATCCATACTTAATTTTCTTTAAGGTCTCCTTGTTGGGGCTGTGCTGAGCTTTGCAGGACACCTTTCTGCCCGGTGAGATGGCATCCTATAAAGGTAAGCTGGAAGAGTTCAGGAACTGTTCCACTTCCAAGGGTGAGAGAAATACTGTATGTCATCCGCTCACCTTCTGGCATTGTGATGTGAAGGACCACATAGTAAGCTAGTGTAAATTTAATATGTTGTTGGAAAAGAGCGGTACAGACCAGAGAGAAAGCTTTATGTTTGCAGGACACTTCAGCTGAATAATCAGAAAATAGTAAGAGCTCTATACCTTCTATTTGCAAAGTGTGTTGGTGTCTGAACTTTTGCAGTATTAACTGTTTAGCCGCATAGTTTAAGTAACGAACGATGACCGGTCTTGGGGGCCTTATTCTGTGTACTCATTCCACTGGACAGTGTGTGCCTATTCCTAGCACATTAGGAATCCTAGAGGAACTTAGTGACAACAAGGAGTCAGGTTTGAAAGATTCTGGAACACCAATAATGCCAAGGTTGTTTCTCCTGGATCTATTTTCCAAATCATCAATTTTGTCTTGTAGAAATTGTAAAGCATCTTCATGTGTATGTACACCTTTTGAAGTTTGTTGAAATTCCTCTTTTGGAGAAGATACTATGTGTCCTGTTTCCTGTATACAGTGTAACTGTGCTCCAAGTTCCTTGCGGAGATGGGAAGTACCTTGGGAAACACCAGATTCCACCGCTGAGGCTAAGTTGGGTGTGAGGATTGCAGCTACTGCTTCAGCAATGTGGGCATAGGTTGGATCAGCAGATTCTGCAAGAGCTACAGCCATGCATTGTGTGTCTGAGCCAGATGGGAGGGGGGAGCTCTCCTCTGTGTGTCAGCCATAGCGGTAACTGTTGGCTGCTCCGGAGGTTCTGACTGACCTGTCACAGTGTGAAAGTGAGGATGGCTCCCTGGTATGTCAGCTGTTGGGTCAGTAGCAGCAAGAGCCTCTGTGGTGTTTTTTTATATGTATAGTAGCGGGCTCAGTGGGAGCCTGGAGTGCTCACATTTGCACAATGATGCGCCAGAAACTGGAAGCCCCCATCCTTTACTTTTCTGATGACCAGCACAGACCAATGCATGCTGGCTGCTTGGTTGGCCAGGTGATGTCAGATTCTCCTGCTCAGGACAACTGCTCCTACCAGGAGCTCCATGTGAGGCTGGGCTTGCAAGTGAAACAAGGATTGATACTAGTGATTTTACTTCTTTGCATGCACTAGAGGAACCCTGCTGTGGTCAAATCGAGGAATGTCACCAGCAAACCATGGGTCTCCAAAAAAATGGGTCCAAAGCTTTATTCAGTGATCACATTGTTATAGCAAACAGCAATGTTTTGGAGCCTCACAGGACCCCTTCATCATCACAAGCCTGATGCTGGTGACATTCCTAATTCTGATTGCTCACGGTTCCAACCAGGGTTTTCTTCAGCACCCACTTAGCCATACAACCACTTTCACAGGAATGTGTACATTGGAATCTGTGGTGGTCAAATATTCATGTGTGTATGTCAGTATCTGCTAATTTTGCTGCCACCTTGGCAGACTTAGGCTTGCACTCTTACAATCTTCAGAACTTCTGTGGGACAGATGTGTAGGAGTTGCTTTTGTATCATCAGGTCCTCTAAAAACTCATAAAAAAAATTTCAGTCCACTAATCCTCTTCCAAAATGTGCTAAGTAAGTGGCTTGAGAAAGAAATCGCAACACTGCTCCAGGTGATGTGCTCAATAAACTGAAGGTTGCGTGCCAGTCCAGTCCATGAACTGGATAATATGAAGACAGGTGCAAAAGAGATGACCACACTCCAATCTTCAAAAAGTTCAATGCAATCAACAATACACCAGGACAATTGCAGCAAGGCTAACAGGTTTCATGAACCAAATCACTTAATAATAACTCTCAAAGCACCTGTACAATTTACTCTTAAATACCTAAATAACAGATGAGCTTAATCAGTGCTGGGAGTAAGCCGCTTTAAGAAAGAGTCAATATAGATAACATGTACAAATCAAAAAAATGTAAGTTGACTACATATAATGTATATAAAAAACAAAAAGGGTAAAAATTGAAGAATGTAACAACTTTCAAAGGAAATTTGTCTAAACAAGCTGGCAAGGAACCAACAGCAGGAGAAGGGCTATAGGAACCAGCATCTCTACCAGCACTTATGGCAAGAGAAGGACTTTAGGACCCAGTATCTCTACCAGAACATATGGCAGGAGAAGGACTTTAGGACCTAACATCTCTTCCAGCAGGTCACGCCGGCCTATTTAAGGAAGTCTGCTAGTGGCTTTAGTTGCTGGTTGATTTTCAGCTCCTCCAGCTCTGTGATATTCCTGTGTCTCCTGTTACCGACCCGGCTTGTTCTTGACCTACCTCCTGTTTGCTTTCTGTGTTCGACCCCAGCTATCCACCAGACCATGTTTGCTCTACTACCCTCCCGGCTCATGACCTAGGCTTCCTTCTGACCATGCTCCAGTCTCAGCATTATCTGAATCCTGCAACACCTTACAGGCACCACCTGTCTGCTGATTCTACACCAGCACACCAGCTATACTCTGGAACCTACTGCATACAGTCCAGAAGGCGACCTGTGCTACTTTGGGCCTGACCTCTCCCGTTTCCACCCTTGAGGGTCTGGAAGTTAGCCGCAAGGGAAGCCCTCTCTCTCCATTGGCCTCTAGCATCAGGTATGTGATACAAGCTAACATAAGTATAGACAACGGAAGGAGACATTCAAAGAAACTTCCATGGGTGTCACCTATCATGGCTACACGAATGAAAGCATAAGAAAACCAGTCGTATTACTAAATATTGTAAATATATATGTGCAGGATATTCAAATTATGCAGAATAGTTAATCATTAAGTGAAATACAGGCTCTAAATATACTATTTGAAAGATAAAAGAATCCTGCCCTGTCACGCTCCGGGTATGGCGGGAAACAGGAGGTGGACCCCCTATGCCAGTGAGGCGATAGCACGGGTTGTATTGGAGGACCGGTTCTAATGTTGCTACTGGTTTTCACCAGAGCCCGCCGCAAGGCGGGATGGACTTGCAGCGGTGGTAGCAACCAGGTCGTGTCTTCCAATAGCAACTCGACCACACTGACAGCTGAGATAGGCGAGGTACACAAGGACAAGGCAGAGGCGAGGTCAAACGTAGCAAAAGGTCAAGGCAGGCGGAAAATGGTTCGTAGTCAGGGGCAACAGCAGAGATCAGGATACACGGCAGGAGCAAAACACTAACGCTTTTTACTGGGCACTATGGCAACACAATATCCGGCGAGGGCAGGAAGGGGGAGTGTAGATTTATAGGAAGCAAGTGGCCAGTAATTTGGGCCAGGCACCAATCAATAGTGCTGCTGGCCCTTTAAAGAAGACAGCAGTGTGCGCGCGCGCGCCTGGGGAGCGCGAGGGGAGAGGTGAGGAGAGAGGTGAGGAGAGAGAGAGATGCGATCCCCGGGCGGACCGAGGCCGCCACGAGGATCGCATCCTGGAGACCGAGCAGCGCCTGCGGTCAGCGGCGCTGACCGGGGCGCTGCAGGAGAGAGGACGCCGTGGGCGATCCGGGATGGATGGGGCACCCGGAGCGCTCGGCGTTACATGCCCATAATGCTCCGAAAACAGAATAACAAATGGTAAGTACCTAGATGTAGACCACATACTAAGAATAAAAATATTGTGCATATAAAGCCAAAAAATAGCATAAAATAGCAATCCATGGGTTGTACTGTATGTAAGGTATTGTACAGAAAAAATCCTTGGAGCAACCCAAAAAAAGGGGGAAGGGATAACAAGAAAATAAAGTAGTATCATCGTTTATAAGATATAATCTATACCATATACAGTGCCTTGAAAAAGTATTCATACTCTTGAAATTTTCCACATTTTGTCATGTTACTAGCAAAAGGTTAAATGTATTTTACTGGGATTTTATGTGATAGACCAACACAAAGTGGCACAAAGTGGAAGGAAAATGATAAATGTTTTTTTAATTTTTTTACAAATAAATATCTGAAAAGTGTGGCATGCATTTGTATTTAGCCCCTCTGAGTCTATGCCACATTTTTGGAGAGCGTACGTACCATCAAACACAAAAAAATTATAGGATAATAGGTAATCTAACACCTCCAAAACAAAAGCACGTAGATCGGATGGCACGTGACTTCATCCAAACCGAGTGCACTGTGTACTCGTCTACTCAGCTCCGTCCTGCCTCTTGGCCCGGCTGCTATGATGGACACAACACTGGTCCAATGGCGGGATGTAAAGGCTAAGAGGTGGGACTGGGTGTGACTGCTAACGGAGCCGAGTGGAGCGGAGCCGAGTACACTCGGCTCGGTCTATGTCGGCGGCACCCCTCTTGCCCTCACAGACAGCAAGGATCGGTGTATAACATGCACCCATGATTTTCCCCTGATTTTAAGGGGAAAAAAGTGTGTTATACGCCGATAAATACAGTATTTTTAAAGTTAATAGGCAAGAGACTGTTAAATGCAGGGAGCTGGGCACTGCCGAGGTGATCTTGGGGTTTGCCCCTAGCATCGGGATTAGAACCCCTCTGTCCAGGAAGAAGGTTAGAAAGGGCTCTTTTAACCCTAAAGTCTGGATTTTGGAAATCCTCTTTGCTAAAGTGATGGCTACCAGGAAGACAGTTTTGAGAGCAAGTTCTCTGATCGAGAGTGGTTTGTCGAGTTGCAAGAAAAATTCAAGGACTAGTGGGAGGTCCCATTTGGGGAACCTAGGTTTCTTCTGCAGTCTGAGCCTAACTGCTCCCTTAAAGAATTGCTGAACCAGGGGGTGCCTGGCCCATGACACCCCAGTTAAGGCTGAGATCGCTGACACCTGTACACAGAGTGAACTGACATACAAGGAGATATCCAGTCATGACTGCAGGAAGCTTAAGATGTCCTGAACTGCTGGGACACTACATGAGTTGGATCTGGAGGATATGTGGCCTATGAATTTAGCCCATATCCTTTTGTACACCTGGTTGGTGCCTCATCTTCTTGCACTGAGGAGTGTGGGAATGACTTCTTCGGGGCACCTAGTGCTTCCAGCCTTCCCCTTTCAAGAACCAGGTCTATAGGCGCAGGTGAGCCAGGCTCGGGTGTAGTGTTGTGCCCTAAGACAGAAGGTCTGGTCTGAGTGGCAAGGGGATCAGTTCCCAGACACTGAGAAGCATTAGGAGGGTAAACCAAGGCCTGTTGGGCCAGTAAGGGATTATGGCTATCACCTCCGCTACTTTCAACTTGAATCTCCGCAGGAACTGGAGGTTAATGGGGGTTGGTGGAAAGGCATAAGCTTTGCGGAACCACCATCCCTCTGTCAGGGCGTCTATCCCATAGGCCTGAAGGTCCCGGAACCTCGAATACTACCTCACCAGTTTTTTGCTGCAAGAGGAGGCAAAGAGGTCAACTTCTGGGGAGATCCTCAAGGTTAGGATTCATCTGAATATCTCCTCGTAGAGAGACCACTCGTTGAGAGAGGAAGTCGGCCTGGACATTCTGGATCCTGGGTACATATGTTGCTATTATGTTGACCAGGTTCCTCTGAGTCCAGGTCATAATTGGTTCCACCTCTTGAAGCAGGGACAGGCTTCAAGTACCCCCTTGTCTCCTTATGTAGGCTACTGCTGTCGTGTTGTCTAGTCTGAGTAATACAGAGGCCCCTGTTATCAGATGGCGAAATGCCAGAAGTGCCTGGAATTCTGCCTGTAGCTCCAGGATGTTCAACACTGTTCCTCGAGAAGGAAAGTGCCAGGAGCCCTGAGCCACCTCTACCAGGCAGTGACCCCCCCCCAGCCCTTGTTGCTGGCATCTGTTATTGTAAGCCCATGTGATGGAAAGGATGGAGTGACATATGCATAGGTTTTTCCGCTGGAGCCACCAAGGAAGGGAGCCCTTCATGGCCAACGTAATGCGAATATGCTGGGCTTTGTTGCCTGACCATTGATGAAAAAAAACTTTTTGGAAGGGCTGCATCTTCCACTGTGCCCACTTCACCATCATGGTGCCGATGATCCTCAAACACTGGAGGGCATGGAGTTGAGAAGAAGAGAGAGCCGGACGAATCCTGTCTCGAACTATCGCAACCTTCTCCTCGGGTAGGGAGATGGTGCCTCTCACTGTGTTGAAGTGAGCTCCAAGGAACACAAGAGACTGTGACGGTTCCAACTGACCCTTCTCTAGGTTCAGGAGCCACCCAAATTCCTGGAGAGTAGAAATGACCTGACCCCTGTGTTCTAGGAGTCGATCTTTGTTTTGAACCAGCAGGAGGAGATTGTCCGAGTAATGATGGACGGATCCCTTTGGTTCTCAACAGAGCCATAACAGCCAACAAGACCTTTGAAAAGACACAGTTAGAGGTGTGATTGGGGACCAAGTTCCAAGTAATCTATGTAAATAAAGGTACCGACATCCCTTTCAATTTAGAAAATAATGAGATACAGGATATGTGATTTTAAGGGTACAAATTTTAGATACACACTACACTTTGTTAATATAAAAAATACAAATCTTTAATAATATATAGCGCACAATATATTGTATATAGTAAAAAATGGTAAGTACAAATATATTCAAAGTCATAGGTATATACACACAATCCCTATTTATGACATTGATAATACTGTAGTCACACATATATAGTCCTGAGTCCAAGAGCTTTTACATGTTTCGCAGAGAAACGGCTTCATCAGGAAAATGGATGAGATTATTCAGGCAAATTTATTGTTAAAAAGAATATATATGGTTTCAACCTTAGGTGTATAAGACAGAAAGAGATACAAATTAATAAAACACATATCGAAATTGTAACAACATTTAGTGTGTCAGAGATAACAACAATGAACCGCATCGGGCTAATCCCCATTGAAGTGTTAATATATCCCTTCTCCCAATCAAATTTATTACATATCCGTCAACTAACAACCCAACCCCAAACCAACCAAAAAAAAAAAAAACACCCCCACCCCACATGCGTACATCCATACACTAACAAATCGTGTAGGGTCACCCGTTGGGAGGGATGACATGGTAAATATTAATATCGACAGCTTTGATAGTGTCAGTACCTAAGATACAGCATAAGTAATTGTAATATTCAATGGTTAACTCCTATTAATAAAGTATATATATATATATATAGAAAAAGAAGGGTCCATAACCTAAAAAAGAAACAGGCTATAACTCACCACTCTCATACACATCTGCTGGAACTCTAATATTTGTGTGGGGAGCTCATGCACAGGGGGGGTCGGGCACAAGGTCTATAGTATATCTGAAAATTCAAGAAAACACAAGACATATGTATCTAGGCTTAAATTCTTAAAATATGTGTCACCTATGAGGGTCTAGATAGAAGTCACTCCTCACCTCTACAACTGTATAATTCTTTTTCTCCACACCTCTATCAGCACAAATTATGCCAAAACATTGGGGAAAGAGAGGATTGTGTACACAACCAATGTACAGTATATGTGTAGTTCGGTATACAGGCCGTTGTATGTTATCGAACGATAACTGGTATCAATCTAATGAAAAGAATAATAATAAATAAGACACGAGAGGGATTCTGAGTTATTACAAAGTCCAGCCAATGCTGGACAGAGTGCTGATAGTTCCTATGATGAAGAGGAAAAGAAAAGACAACAATTATTTACCTTGTGCCGCCAACCCTGTGGCATATGAGCTCCACAACCGCACTATAGACATAGTGCGGCTTTTATATCCCTCCCGTTGGCACCAAAAAACGGCGTGTGATGTCATGCCACCGTTGGCGCCACGGGGACACGAGATGGGGACTCGCAAACCGCGGACTAGGACTCGGACACCAGAAGTATCCATACTTCCGGTTCACACGTCACCGCAAAGCTAACATGCTGTGCAGACAGCTTGTAGGCTGTGATGGTGTACACAGCATGGGGCCAATGGTTGATGTTCTGGGCGGAGAGTAGGCGTGTGTGGGATGCCTTGGTTATGGAGAGCCCCTTGGTGGACACACCGCAGGAAGAGTCCGCCAAAGAGGAAGCAGATCTCATCCACCGTGCACCCTTGGGTGTCCATACGGGGACCCCCATACAGCCATCGAACAAACTACAATGCACAACACACAAAAAAAACACAAACCCCAAACCCCCCACACACCACCCCCACACACCACCCCCACACACCACCCCCACCCCCACACTATGCTAATGTTGATTTACTTACTTCTCTGTGATAAGGGACCTGATGATTGTTCCTGTGGGCATCTTGACACAGTATTTCTATCATATATCATATATTGTTTCTATGCAGACATCTGACATACAATATTATAAACAGTCATCAATGACATTAAACAAAATATATAATTTTAACAATAGATTGTCTTCTCCTCCCTGCCACCCATGAACCCACCGGCAATCCAGGGGGTCAAATTTGACCACACTCATATACTACCTGAGTTTTAAGGAATGACCACTGAGTGAGGGAGAAGTTAACCTGATCCATGATCCCCATGGTGGCCCGGAATGCAGAGGAACAGATGCACAGCAAAGACCGCTCGAGTCTAAGTCCTAGAATACTGATGGATGGCACACATTCACAAAACCCAGTCTGACCAAAATTACTATAAAAAAGGTTTATAGCTTATCCCCTCATTGAGGCCTGGATATCGAGTTGCTTCTAAAAGGTATATCCATCATGATTTCAAGCTGTAAAAGCTTATTATCTATATCTCCCCCTCGTTTGTGTTGGGGTAAGTGTTCAAGACTTTAGAAGCCAATAGATTTAGGCTTATCGGTGTCTCCATCTTGCGCTTAGAGATAAGAGACACATGGTCTCTTATCCTGCAAAAAAGTGGGCGCTTTGTTTTGCCCACGTAAAACGCGCCACAGGCACATTTCATTAGATATACAGAACCTATTGACCGGCAGTTTGTTCGATGCTTTGGTGTCCAGGTATTTTGATTTGGAGGTAGAATATCCCTATCCCTTCTATGATATATGGGCAAAAATTACACTTACCACAAGGGTAGGTACCTGGTGTCCTTTGTTTAGATGTTTCCAATTTGGTGTGATGGCTACTCACCAATAGGGATGAGCCGAACACCCCCCGGGTTCGGTTCGCACCAGAACCTTCGAACGGACCGAAAGTTTGCGCGAATTTTCGAACCCTATTCGTTACAATGGACGCGAACGTTCGAAATCAAAATTGCTAATTACAACGGCCAATATGCATGTTAATGTCATAAAACAGGTTTTGGGACCCAGGTCCTGCCCCAGGGGACATATATCAATGCAAAAAGAACTTTTAAAAACTAACGTTTTTTCGGGAGCAGTCATTTTAATGATGCATAAAGTGAAAAAAAAAGTGAAATTTTCCTTTAAATATGGTACCTGGGGGGTGTCTAAAGTATGCCTGTGAAGTGGCATGTGTTTCCCGTGTTTAGAACTGTCCCTGCACAAAATGACATTTGTAAAGGAAAAAAAGAAGCCATTTAAAACCACTTGCGGCTTTAATGTCATGTCTTGTCCTGGCCGCCATATGGCTGAAAATCCTTGAGAAAAATGGCATGGCTACCCCCCCCACCCCACCCAAAATAAAACCCTATACCTACAACCCTATATACTCTGAACAGCAGTATATAGGTGGTGCAAACAAGACATGGACTGTAGGTTTGTTCTTAAGTAGAATCTGAACAGGTACATTATGAAGTGTAGCTCCATCCCATAAAAATCTATTTTTAAGCTTTTTGGAGAACATAGGGAGGGGTTATCACCCCTGTAACATTTGCTGTCTTTGCACATCTGTTCAGAAAATTTCACCTCACTTTCCGTCCCAATGACAAATGTTTTTGGAAAAGTGGGGTTTTAATTGAAACAAGGATTGGTGATAAAGCATCAGTAGAGAGGAGATACCTTTTTCCCAAATTAAATGTAACAGGATAGAATTTCCCTTCCTAGGGGTAGATTTCCTCTCACTTCCTGTTTTCTCTTTCCGTTTGCAAGTAGGAGTCGTTTGTAAGTTGGATGTTTGAAAGTAGGGGCCTGCCGTATATACTCTGCAGAAATTTGCCCTATTAGATGTTGATGTAGCCACAACACTGTAAGCCCTCACAGTTACTCTTGGTGGGCACAGGAATGGGCCCTGCTGTGAGTTATTAGATCAAGATTTGTACTTGCATGCACCTGTTGAACCGGGCAGAAAAATTGGGCCTTTGGTGGTGGTGGTGGTGGTGGTGGTGGACGGTGTTGCCACAAGACTGTAAGCCCTCACAGTTACTCTTGGTGGGTGCAGGAATGGGCCCTGCTGAGAGTTATTAGATCAAGATTTGTAATTGCATGCACCTGTTGAACAGGGCAGAAAAATTGGGCCTTGGTGGTGGTGGTGGTGGTGGACGGTGTTGCCACAAGACTGTAAGCCCTCACAGTTACTCTTGGTGGGTGCAGGAATGGGCCCTGCTGTGAGTTATTAGATCAAGATTTGTAATTGCATGCACCTGTTGAACAGGGCAGAAAAATTGGGCCTTTGGTGGTGGTGGTGGTGGTGGTGGACGGTGTTGCCACAAGACTGTAAGCCCTCACAGTTACTCTTGGTGGGTGCAGGAATGGGCCCTGCTGTGAGTTATTAGATCAAGATTTGTAATTGCATGCACCTGTTGAACAGGGCAGAAAAATTGGGCCTTTGGTGGTGGTGGTGGTGGTGGACGGTGTTGCCACAAGACTGTAAGCCCTCACAGTTACTCTTGGTGGGTGCAGGAATGGGCCCTGCTGTGAGTTATTAGATCAAGATTTGTAATTGCATGCACCTGTTGAACAGGGCAGAAAAATTGGGCCTTTGGTGGTGGTGGTGGACGGTGTTGCCACAAGACTGTAAGCCCTCACAGTTACTCTTGGTGGGTGCAGGAATGGGCCCTGCTGTGAGTTATTAGATCAAGATTTGTAATTGCATGCACCTGTTGAACAGGGCAGAAAAATTGGGCCTTTGGTGGGGTTGGTGGTGGTGGACGGTGTTGCCACAAGACTGTAAGCCATCACAGTTACTCTTGGTGGGTGCAGGAATGGGCCCTGCTGTGAGTTATTAGATCAAGATTTGTAATTGCATGCACCTGTTGAACAGGGCAGAAAAATTGGGCCTTTGGTGGTGGTGGTGGTGGTGGACGGTGTTGCCACAAGACTGTAGGCCCTCATAGTTACTCTTGGTGGGCGCAGGAATGGGCCCTGCTGTGAACTATTAGATCAAGATTTGTAATTACACGCCCCTGTTAAACAGGGGCTGAAAAATTGTGCCTTAGGCATTGGTGCTGGTGCCACAACACTGCAACCCCTCACAGATACTGTAATATGAGCACAGCAATGAGACCTGTTGCAAAGCATTGCCTAAAAATTGTAATTACACGCCCCAACAGGGGCTGAAGAATTGTGCCTTAGGCACTGGTGCTGGTGCCACAACACTGCAACCCCTCACAGATACTGTACTTGGAGCACAGCAGTCACACCTGTTGGGAAGCATTTTTTTTAAAAATTGTAATTACACGCCCCTGTTATACAGGGGCTGAAAAATTGTGCCTTAGGCACTGGTGTGGTGGCATGGATCATTGAGGAGGAGGAAGAGGATAGTCAGGAAACATAACAGGACAGTCACTCAGCATCAGCATAGGCAGTCTTGAAGGGATGTGACATTATAAATTATTCAGTTATATCCGCTTCAGGTGCCTGGTAGCTGGTGGTGATCCAAGACTGATTCATTTTTATGAAGGTCAGTCGATCAACCGAGTCGGTGGACAGGCGCACCCTGTGATAGGTGACAAATCCTCCAGCAGCACTGAATGTGCGTTCGGAAAGAACGCTGGATGCAGGACAGGCCAGTAGCTCAATTGCATACTGTGCAAGCTCTGGCCAGTGATCCATCCTCAGGACCCAGTAAGCCAGAGGATTTTCGGTGGGAAAGGTGTCCAAGTCTGACCTTGCCCCTAGGTATTCCTGAACCATGTATATCAGACGCTGGCGATGGTTGCTGGAACCGATCATACCTTGGGGCTGCGGACTAAAAAATTGTCTGAACGCATCGGTCAGACGTCCACCTTCCCCACCGCTCCTTCTGCTACTGACCGAAGCCTCAGCAACTCGTCGTCCAGGACCAGGAGTTTGTAACCTCCCAGTTTCTGGGAACGCGTTGCACAGACCTTTCTGCAAGGCCTCCCTGAGATGTCTCATCCTCTGCTCCCTCTGCGACGGCAAGATAAGGTCCGCAACCTTACCCTTGTACCGTGGATCAAGGAGAGTGGCCAGCCAGTAATGGTCCCTCTCCTTGATCCGAAGAACACGAGGATCCTTCCCCAGGCTTTGCAGGATCAGGGAGGCCATGCTACGTAGGTTAGCTGAGGCATTCGGTCCGGAGTCATCTGGGTCACTGAGGATGACATGATTGCCAGCCACCTCCTCCCAGTCACGTACAAGTCCACTGGTTTGTTGGGACTGTACATTATCCCTAAAAGACTGCTGCTGCTGCTGCTGATGCTGAGTGCCAGGCTCCACCTCCATGCTCACACAATCCTCCTCCTCCTCCTCCTCCTCCTCTCCTCTTCCTGTGTGATGGGTGGGACAGAAGGAACACTGTCTGGATAAAGGGGGCCTTGAGAGGCAAGGAAGTCCTCCTCTTCCTGCCTCTGTTCTGCCTCAAGTGCCCTGTCCATTATCCCACGCAGCGTATGCTCCAACAGGTGGACAAGAGGTACAGTGTCACTGATGCATGCACTGTCACTGCTCACCATCCTCGTGGCCTCCTCAAATGGTGAGAGGACAGTGCATGCATCCCTGATCATGCTCCACTGGCGTGGGGAAAAAAAGCCAAGCTCCCCTGACCCTGTCCTGGTGCCGTAGTCGCAAAGGTACTCATTGATGGCCCTCTGCTGCGTGTGCAGTCGCTGCAGCATGGCCAACGTTGAGTTCCACCTGGTGGGCATGTCACATATTAGGCGGTTCTTGGGCAGGTTCTTGGGCAGGTTCAGCTCAGTCAGTCGAGCACTAGCATTATAAGATCGGCGGAAATGCACACAGACTTTCCTGGCCTGCCTCAGGACATCCTGTAAGCCTGGGTACCTGCCCAAGAACCGCTGCACCACCAGGTTGAGGACGTGAGCCATACAGGGCACATGGGTGAGCTGCCCCTGTCGCAGGGCGGAGAGGAGGTTGGTGCCATTGTCAGAAACCACCATTCCTGGCTTAAGCTGGCGTGGCGTCAACCACCTCTCGGCCTGCCCCTGCAGAGCTGCCAGAACCTCTGCCCCAGGGTGGCTCCTGTCCCCCAAACACACCAGCGCAAGCACGGCATGGCATCTTTTTGCCTGCGTACTCGCGTAGCCCCTTGTACGCCTACGGAGCACCGCTGGTTCCGAGGACAGAGCACTGGAGGAAGAAGAAGAGGAGGGGGGGTGGAGGAGAGAGGTGTGTCACAACCAGTAGTAGCATTTTGGAGGCGTGGTGGCGGAACAACCTCCAACACTACTGCACCTTGTCCTGCATCCCTCCCAGCTGCCAATAGAGTGACCCAATGGGCCGTGAAAGAAAGATAACGTCCCTGTCCATGCCTGCTGGACCATGAGTCAGCGGTAATATGCACCTTACGGCTGACCGCCCTGTCCAGCGAGGCATGGACATTGCCTTCCACATGCCGGTAGAGAGCCGGAATCGCCTTCCGTGAGAAAAAGTGGCGTTTGGGAACCTGCCACTGAGGAACCGCACGTTGAACAAACTCACGGAAGGGGGCCAAGTCTACCAACTGAAAAGGCAGAAGTTGAAGTGCTAGCAATTTAGCCAAGCTAGCATTCAACCGCTGGGCATGTGGATGGCTGGGAGTATACTTCTTTCGATGGTCCAGCAGCTGGGGCAGGGAAATTTGCCTGCTACAATCGGACGTCGGTGTACTGCAAGTACTTGGTTGTGACACACCTAATTCTACACCTTCAGTCCTCTCAGACCAGCTTTCAGAGAGGACTGAAGATATATTGGGGATGGAGATCCCAGCTGATGAGGAGCAAGGAGAGGTCCGCTTTGTTCTTTGGTGTGGGTCTTTTATGTGTGCTTGCCAACGAGCTGCATGGCAGGTCGACATATGTCTGCTCATGCTTGTGGTGCCCAAGCGGCTGATGTTTTGGCCACGCGAGATACGCTTGAGATAAATATTGCAAATAGCAGTGGTGCGATCTGATGCACTCGTCTCAAAAAAGGCCCACACCAAAGAACTTTTGTGATAACGTGCAGAGGCAGCGCCCTGCACAGGTGGAGCTCTGCGGTGTGATACAGTTGCTGTGCTGGCCTCTAGCTGGCCTCCAGGGGGCATCCTGCCTCGTTGGACATGTGACGCCGCATCCTCCTCCTCCTCCTCCTCCTCCTCTCTCCCTTCAGGCACCCACGTGGAGTCAGTGACCTCATCATCCCCTCCCTCTTCACCACTAGAGCAAACCTCGCAGTAAGCTGCAGCTGGTGGAACAGTACTGCCAGATTGCTGTCCTTCAGCATCCCCTCTCTTTGCGCGCACACTACTGCCTTCCTCAAGCTGGGTATCATCATCCGAGCCTTCGAATCGTTGGGCATCCTCCTGGAGCATGTACCCAACACTGTGCTCAAACAGTTCGGGGGACTTCTCAGGAGGACATGGTGGGTCTAGGGAAGGGGTGGCTGATGATGCCATTGAGTACGCGTTGGCAGCTGCTCTGCCAGTACCCTGAGCCTGGGTGAGAGAGGATGAGGAGGGCTTGGTCATCCATTCTACCAAGCCTTCGGCATGATGCGGCTCAACATGTCCAGCTGCCGAAAACAAAGACGAGCGTGTCCCATGGCCACGTGCTGATGACGATGCGCGACCACGTCCATGACCAGCACTGTTGTCTCTAGAAACAGAGCCTGCTTGCCCTGTGTTCTTGCCTCGGCACGGTCTGCCTCTCCTTGGCGGTCTTCCAGCCATTGTAGTCGGTAGTGTATATAGTATAAAAAATAGAGCTCCTATGTGTGCTCACAACACACTGTAGGTCCCATGGGTGCTGACACTAACACACTATAGGTACTATGTGTGCTGCTGACAAGAAAATATAGGAGCTATGTGTGCTGCCACTAACACACTATAAGTCCTATGGGTTCTGCTGACACAAAGACACTATAGGTACTATATGTGTGCTGCTGACAAGAAAATATAGGAGCTCTGTGTGCTGCCACTAACACACTAGACGTCCTATGGGTGCTGCTGACACAAAGACACTATAGGTACTATTGGTGTGCTGCTGACAAGAAAATATAGGAGCTCTGTGTGCTGCCACTAACACACTAGAAGTCCTATGGGTGCTGCTGACACAAAGACACTATAGGTACTATATGTGTGCTGCAGACAAGAAAATATAGGAGCTCTGTGTGCTGCCACTAACACACTAGAAGTCCTATGGGTGCTGCTGACACAAAGACACTATAGGTACTATTGGTGTCTGTGCTGCTGACAAGAAAATATAGGAGCTCTGTGTGCTGCCACTAACACACTAGAAGTCCTATGGGTGCTGCTGACACAAGGACACTATAGGTACTATTGGTGTCTGTGCTGCTGACAAGAAAATATAGGAGCTCTGTGTGCTGCCACTAACACACTAGAAGTCCTATGGGTGCTGCTGACACAAAGACACTATATGTGTGCTGCAGACAAGAAAATATAGGAGCTCTGTGTGCTGCCACTAACACACTAGAAGTCCTATGGGTGCTGCTGACACAAGGACACTATAGGTACTATTGGTGTCTGTGCTGCTGACAAGAAAATATAGGAGCTCTGTGTGCTGCCACTAACACACTAGAAGTCCTATGGGTGCTGCTGACACAAGGACACTATAGGTACTATTGGTGTCTGTGCTGCTGACAAGAAAATATAGGAGCTTTGTGTGCTGCCACTAACACACTAGAAGTCCTATGGGTGCTGCTGACACAAAGACACTATATGTGTGCTGCAGACAAGAAAATATAGGAGCTCTGTGTGCTGCCACTAACACACTAGAAGTCCTATGGGTGCTGCTGACACAAGGACACTATAGGTACTATTGGTGTCTGTGCTGCTGACAAGAAAATATAGGAGCTCTGTGAGCTGCCACTAACACACTAGAAGTCCTATGGGTGCTGCTGACACAAAGACACTATATGTGTGCTGCAGGCAAGAAAATATAGGAGCTCTGTGTGCTGCCACTAACACACTAGAAGTCCTATGGGTGCTGCTGACACAAAGACACTATAGGTACTATATGGATGGGACAGAAGGTTGGGACAGAAGTTGGGGTGCAATGCTGTGCTAACAGCACTGCGATTGGTGCTACTGCAATACTGTACTAACAGTACGCACACACCAGACTAATCCCCAGCAGCAGCTAATAACACACTAACTGTGCAATCAGCAGCAATGAATGATCACTAATGATGAATGACTCAGGTAGCAATGGTTTAGCAAAGAAATAGCAATCAAGCAAAGACAGAATCAGCAGACTGCTCTCTCCTAAAGCCGGAACACATGTGACCGGGGCCGACGGCGTGGCAGCCTTTTAAATGGTGGGGCGTGTACTAAAGCCCCTGAGCTTTAATTGGCTACAGGCGTCCTGCCTGTAGCCAATTATTGATCTCCTAGTTTCCGGCGCTGTGATTGGCCAAGCATGCGGGGTCACAGTGCATGCTTGGCCAATCATCAGCCAGCAATGCACTGCGCCGGCCGCAATGCATTGCGGGGCCGCTCGCATCACACGAATGTGATGCGAACGGCCCAAACAGTTCTGGGCTCACCGAGCGAGCGAACGCCCGGTGCTTGATTCGAACGTGGGTTCGAATCGAGCACCGGGCCCATCCCTACTCACCAATGTATCTCTTATCGATCAAGATCGTCTATAAGTTATTTCTGGATATGGTTTGATAAATTTCAGGATCCTGTCATCAGCTGTTAGCAAGTGCCAACATTTATTATATATATTTCTTTCTTTAGCATGTTGTCGGTTATATTTTGGAATGATCCTTGTTGTTGCTGATGATTTGTCCCACCTTGGTTTGTATAACACCATTGATCTATCTTGGTTCTTCACTCTATTGAATGCCTTTTTCAGGCAGTTACTACTGTATCCCCTAATCAATAAACAATCTCGTAGTGAGTTAACTTCTTTCTGGAAATCAGCATATTCTATACAATTCTGTTTTTAGTCTGAGGAATTGACTATATGGGATGCTGTTGATTAGCTTTTGTGGATGTGAACTGTTGGCGTGTAATAGGCTGTTGCCCGCTGAAGGTTTTCTATACAGGGTAGAACTGAGCATGCCTGTTTCGTTGATAAAGATCTCTATATCTAAGAAGGTGATTCTTGTTTGATGAAAAGTATATGTGAATTTTAGATTGTAAGTGTAAGCTATCCAAGAAAGTCATCAGACTTTCTTTTGATCCTGCCCAAATCATAAAGACATCATCTATGTATCGATGCCATGATACAATCTGCCTGATGTCTGGTATTCTCACCTCTTCTGAAAAGAGATCCCGTTCCCACCCCCCCAGGTACAAGTTTGCATATGAGGGTGCACATTTGGCCCCCATAGCAACACCTTGTACCTGGAGGTAGTGGGAACCCTTGAACATAAAAATATTGTGTGTCAATATGAAGTCCAGCATCTCTGTAATGAAGTCATTGTACTTTCTTGAATCTAATTCCTGTTCACTCAAAAAGTCTTGTACAGTATTTACACCTTTGGTGTGTGCTATGGAATTATACGAAGCCTCAATGTCTATGGCTACAAGCCAACAATCTTGGGGCAATACCAGACCATCCAATGTTTTTAGTAACTCAATAGTATCTTTAACGTAATAGAATAATCCCTTCACGTGTGGGTATAGATATTCGTCGATCAGTTGGCTTGCTTTCTCAGTTAGAGAACCGCATCCCGATATGATCGGTCGACCGGGGGGGGATTTGACAGACTCTTATGCACTTTCGGCAGTGCGTAGAAAGTCGGGGTTCTATAGTCAGTAATATTAAGGTACTTGAACGTATCCAAATCTATAGTGCCCCTATTATATGCCTTAGATATAATGGTCTTGTACAGCTGCATGTAGTAATTTACATATGACTGAGGGACAGCTCATTACGGATAATATCAAGACACATATCCTCATAGCGGTCTATGTCCATTATGACAAGGTTTCCACCTTTGTCTGATGGTTTCACAATGATATTTTTATTGGAATTTAATTGGCGCAAAGCCTTCTTCAGGTCATTAGGGAGATTAGATTGGGGTCCTGTGGACCAATTAGTATTCTCAATCTCTTTAGCTACTTGAATTACAAAGGCCCATATATTCGAGTTCCCTTTTAAGACAGGAAAAGATTTAGATTTGGGTTTATACGACTTTGGTCAGAGATGGCACGAGGGGGGAGAGTCCATGGGGGGGGAGGAGGTTACGGGGAGCACCCGCATCATTAGATGTGGTAACAGTGCCTATTCCAGATGGTTGGTATACCCAACCCTCCTCCTCAGGGTTACTCTTATCCCATAGGTCCATCAAATCTTGTAGTGCTGGTAGGTCCTCGAATGTTACAGTGTCCGTCCATAACTGTGTTTTGTGGTCCTTGTCATATAGTACCGTATACATGAGCCTTCTGGCAAATAAATGCAAATCCTTAATTAACTCAAAGCGATCTGCATTTTCATCAGGACAAAATGTGAGACCTAGTTCAAGCACTTTATATTCATCTTCCGTTAAAGGGTATGAAGAAAGATTAATGATATCGAGTTTATCCCGGTCCGCACACTCAGTGGAACCGGGGCACATTATTTTAAAGGCTGACTATTTGCCCGCATAGGAGTAGGGGCAGTAGTCGATGCCCGTCGTGAATCTGTCATATTGGAGCTAAAAATGGGTGCCATCCGTGATTCTACCTGAGGGCCTGGGGTAAATGGGGTTTGCTCCGGTATTTGTTGCGACATAGGGCCCGCAAGTGTTGAAGATGAGTCAATATGTGCTACCGGGTTAGTCAGGGTCATAAGTGAGTGATTTAGTACATCACCCATTGTTGGGGTGTTCGGAGCTGTGTGGCTTCTTCATCGTTGTTAATTTCTCTTTTTTGCTCGCCTGTACTGGTTTCAAGTGTCCCTGTGAACCCTTTACTGGCCTTTTTGCGTTTTCTTATGGCTTTACTAGGGTCCCCGAAACGTGTTGTAATCGGGACATATGAGGCAGAGAACATCAATGAGGAATCAGATTCAATTATATCCAGGCTGCTCGTTGGGGATGCTTGATGGTAAGCCCCTCTCCGACCTGGGTATTGTTCATGTAGGTTCCATTTGTATGCCTGTTCTTGATCGTATGCTCGTTTATCGCTTGAAAATGTATTCTCCATTTTAATTAGGTTTGTTGCATACTTGGTTATATGTTCTTTTAGTTTTTTGTCCTTTTCCAAAAAGCAAGTATGAGGTACTAAATTGTTATGGTCACTCTGCCATTTCAAGATCTCCACATCCATGTCTGCAATGTCCAATTTATATTGGACACCCAATATCTGCATCATCTGCAGTGAACATGATTGCAAATTGGCCTCCCATGCTGTTTTTACATTGGTCCCTACTTTTTTCATATTGGGGAATATTTGTATGCGCAATCCCCATGGAACTATATTGTTTATCACATACTTAGCAAAATATTCTTTATGCCAGAAGAGAGAGGTTTTTCTCTCCACTAGCCATTGCAATCCCAGAAAGTAAATATCTACCCCAGCCTCTGTGATGTCATCTCTAGAGCGGACCTGCTGTACCTCTGACACAAAGCCATCCCACGCCTGCCCACAGTAATCTATCATGATCACAGTCAACTTACCCCACTGTGTCCACCCAAAAGGGCGTAGATGGAAGGTAGTGATCAAGGGGTATGCAGTTGTTGAGCGAGATGGGAAGTCCTCCCCGGACTACACTGCCGCATTCACAAAATGGAGAGGAAAAGAAAGACAATCAAACATCAAATAGATAAATACAAATTATAAATATTACAAAACACACAATTGTCTAATCAAAGACATGTTTTACAGAAAATATATATTCATATCAGAAAAAAATATATATATGCATATTCCGGAAGTTGGTCACCAACCATCTGGATGACACCCTTTGCTGGTCCCCTGACTGTGCCCATTTTCAGACCCATATAGAGGTAGGGAGTGTTGCATTAGAAAGGCTTTCCAGCCAGAGAGTCATATCAGTA
This sequence comes from Lithobates sylvaticus, assembly GCA_028564925.1. Taxonomy (NCBI): domain Eukaryota; kingdom Metazoa; phylum Chordata; class Amphibia; order Anura; family Ranidae; genus Lithobates; species Lithobates sylvaticus. The sequence goes on along the minus strand of CM053030.1, from coordinate 339,729,707 downwards.
TGTTAGTGTGTGATTGTGGCCATTTGAGTGGGGTCGCTATCACTTGGATTTGATAGTGTATGGATGTACGCATGTGGGGTGGGGGTGTTTGTTTTTTTTTTGGGTTGGTTTGGGGTTGGGTTATTAGTTGAGGGATATGTCATAAATTCGATTGGGAGAAGGGATATATTAACACTTCAATGGGGATTAGCCTGATGGGGTTCATTGTTGTTATCTCTGACGCACTAAATGTTGTTACAATTTCGATATGTGTTTTATTAATTTGTATCTCTTTCTGTCTTATACACCTAAGGTTGAAACCATATATATTCTTTTTAACAATACATTTGCCTGAATAATCTCGTCCATTTTCCTGATGAAGCCGTTTCTCGGCGAAACATGTAGAAGCTCTTGGACTCAGGACTATATATATGTGTGACTACAGTATTATCAATGTCATAAATAGGGATTGTGTGTATATACCTATGACTTTGAATATATTTGTACTTACCATTTTTTACTCTATTGTGCGCTATATATTATTAAAGATTTGTATTTTTTTATATTAACGAAGTGTATCTAAAATTTGTACCCATAAAATCCCATATCCTGTATCTTTGAAAAGATACGTGGAGATGTCGACAGCCCGAAGGGAAGGCACATGAACTGTAAATGAAGCCGACCTACGGAGAAGCGGAGAAACTGTTGCAAAACAGCTGCCACAGGAACATGAAAATAAGTGCCCTTGAGATTTATGGAGACCAGCCAGTCTCCTGTAGAGACCTACTGCTGGATTGTGGACAGCGTCTCCATTTTGAACCTTTCTTTTTTGATAAAACGGTTCAGGTGGGTCAGATCTATGACGGCCTCAATGCATCATTCTTCTTTTGGACCATAAAGAGAGGAGAGTAAATTCCCATGCCTCCCTGGTTGTCTGGGACGGGGATATCAGCGCCTTGTTCCAATAAAGATTTTACATAGGCTAATAGAATCAGCCTTTTTTCTTCTGAGGCCAGAAGAGAGATGGGAACACACCTGAGTCTAGGAGCGCTGCTGAGGGCTCAGGCATGGCCTGAAGAGACCGTCTTGATGGTCCAGAAGTCTTGGATTAAGGCCGCCCAGACGTGCCAAAAGCGGAGAAGGCAAGCCCCCACTTGGTCTCTCTGAGCGGGCCGAATCTCAAAAGGACTTGGTTGGTTCCCTCTCTCCCGTCGAACTGCTGTTGGTGGATTTCTTGAAGGGCGACTGCCTTGACTTCCAGGATCTGGAGAATTTACAGCCTGGCCTGTAACTACGTGCTTCCCTGGTACGTTCCTGGTACTGTTTCCTTGAGAATATTCTTCTCTGCCCTTGCAAATGCCAGTCCTGAGGGAGGAACCCCGTCTTACCTCCGGTGGCCCGTGTTATGGCGTTATCCAATTTGTTGCCAAAAAGGGAAGACCCTTCAAAAGGAATTTGGCACCATAACTGTTTAGATGCTGGGTCAGCCAGCCATGGGCGGAGCCAAAGGGCACGATTGACAGTGATGGCTGAAAGCATAACCTGGGCCACCAGATGGATGATATCAATAGAGGCATCCCCCAGAAAGGCAGATGCTAATCTCAACTCCTGAATGGGTTAACTCCTGGCCAGTTCTTCCAAGATGTTCCTAAGTGTCTCGTCCACATTATCTGTCCAGATTTTCATGACTTTTGACATTGCCATACCTGCTGTAAGGTAAACCCCTTTTGAGTCGGAGTCGATCCATCTGTCCAGGGTGTCCCTAAAAGAGACCGTATCTTCCAAGGGAAGGGTTACATGTTTGACCATCCTCATCATGGCTGCAGCCAAGTCCAAATGCTTGACCTCTTCCTCTTCAAAGGGATAAAGCCTCAGTACTTTTGACAGCATGAAGTTCTTTTCTCCAGCTTGCTCCACTCGTCTGTGCTGACTTCGCCTAGTTCAGTAAGAAACGGAAAGTTGACACTTTCCGTCTTCAATTGTTTGAAGTACTTCCTCTGCTTGGAAGGGGCGGCCACTGGCTATTCCCAATTTAAAGCTTCTCTGATGGCTTTAACCAAGGGAGACAGCAGAGCAAAATCAAACCCCACACAGTGATCTTGCCCTTCTGTGTCATTATCCAAGGGAGCAGCCGATGAGTGGCTTGGCAGAGAGGACTCCCATGTGTCCTGAACTTTTGTCTCCCTCACTGGTGAGCGTGGCGGCTCTGCAGGAGGATCGTGGGTCTGGGTAATCTTGATCCCTCTCAGAGACTCTTTAACAACCCTTTCGACCATAGATTTTAGCTTCTGGTCCATACCACCTCTTTTGATTGCTGCTTTGGCATAACAGAGGTCATATAGGGATTTCCCCACTGGTATTTGGGACCTACACCCCCAGCAGACACATTTAGCTGAGCGGCTGGAGTGAGCCATGGAAGCAATGTCCTTACTATGGTGACTCGATCTTTAGCGTGAACCGTGGCTAGATCTGGAAGAGGAGTGCCGGCGATTCAATTTCGAAGAGTCAATTCCTCTGCGAGAGCTGCGCTGTTGTTCGGACCTAGAAGTGCTGACAAAAAAGAGATACAGGGAAAACACAAGTGTTAAGGGAAACAGTGGTCACGATGACCTCCAGCAACCCCCACCCCCAGGTAGTAACAACCGGAGGGGACACCCCTCTAAGTACCTGTTTCAAGAGAGCTGGCCACAGGCAGGTGGTGATGAATCCATGGTCCTGGATGGTTCCATTAGAGCTGGAAAGAAGCAGCTGTGTCAGTACAAAAGGACAGATTACAGGCTGCCTCACTTACCAGGTACAGAAGGACAAGGGCTAGGGGAGGTAGCCGATATAAGCCTGCAAGCATTCCCAAAGCTTCCAGGCTTTTCCCCCATTTCAAAAGGGCGCCCCTGTGACGTCACCCCAATGCCATGGCTCGTGAGCATGCGCAATTGCTGTTATTTTGCCTGCAATGCGCATGCACGAAAAAAGCCTCGTTCCCGCACCATACTCGCACATGTGTAGAACAGCTACAAGGATGAAGCAGGAAGTGAACGGCAGCTGGAACGCAGAAGGAACCAGCCGCCATGCCTGTCAGCCAAGCTGCACCCGGCAGACATGCGGGAATAACACACAGGAGAAAGGAGAAAGACAAAGGCACAAAAACTGCTGCCAAAAAAAAGGAAAGGTCTCACCACTCCCACCACAATCATCTTCTAGGCCAAGGTAAGATGAATAAGCCAGACTTCGAGGGCGATAGGGTCAACCGCTAGTAGTGACCAATGCGCAGCTTGCCTGCCAGTGGCTAGGCCTCTAGCTTCTTCTAGTGCCTCTTCCATGTGCCCATTCCATACCCTGCTAGTAGCTAGGGCTTATCAGAGTATTCGAATCTTGTTCCCCAGGGTCGCCGCTCAGCCAATCCTGATCGTGGGAGGAGAATATTCTGGTAGGAAGACCATCAACTAGGTCCTTTGGAAGAGGACAAAAAAAGAACGCTGCTGGCTGGGAGCAAAGATTTATGGAAGTAGAGTTCTATAGGGTAGTAGTGGAGGCGGGACTAAACCCACACTTTGCTGCCATGGAGTCTGTCAGAAATTTTTTTTTTTACTTTTTGCTATAAATCATATACAAAAAAAATATATAAAAAAGAAAATGTACTCATTAGTTTAGGCTGATATATTGTCTTCTACATATTCTTTACTAAAAAAAATTGCAATAGGCGTATATTGATTGGTCTGTGCAAAACGTATCATTATTGAAAAAAAAAAAAAACGTATCTTGCCTACAAACTATGGGATTTAGGGACTTTTATTTATTTTTTATTGATTTTACTAGTAATGGTGATGATCTGCGATTCTTAGCGGGACTGCGACATTGCTGTGGACAAATCTGACTCCAAATGTCAGTTTTTGGGGACTAGTGACATTATTACATTGGTCAGTGCTATAAAAATGCAGTGATCAATGTAAAATTTACACCGGCAGGGAAGGGGTTAACAGTAGGGGGCGATCAAGGGGTTACATGTTTTCCCTGGGTGTATTATAAGTGTAGGGGGATGGGCTGACAGGGACAAGACAGAGATCACTGTTCCCAATCACTGGGAACAATAGATCTATGTCATGTCTCCTGTCAGAATGGGGATCTGCTTATTTACACTGGCAGATCCCCGTTCTGCCTCTGTACTAGGCCAGCCCTCAAAATTTGTACTCGCCTGCTCGCATTTGGCGAGCACATTTAAAGCAATTGCGAGTAGCAGCAGCCAGGATCCTTCTGGGGGAGGAGAAGAGGCGCTTAATCAAGTGGAACTACTGGCTTTCCACTGTTCTCTCCCAAGTCCCGCCTGTCAAAATGATTGGTTGATAGCGTCCTAACAACCAATAAGGTGCTTGGAGGACCTGGCATTCAGAGGAGGAAGATGCAACTTCCTCCTTCCCACTCAAGTGCTGTACTTCCTGCTGATAATAGAAGGGGACAGGAGAGGATTTGCTCTCTGCACTGGGACACTGCTGAACTCACTTGCTGGACTATGAGGGGACCTGTGTGCTGTCGGGATCGGCTGATGATGTGAGTGAGGGTTCTGGGGAGAAAGTGAGCAGAGGAGTCTGACACTCAGAGCAGGGGGAGGGGACAGGGATAACATTCTACAAGTGTAGAGGGAGGACATGCTCCCCCAGGTCCTAGAGCTGTTTACACTGATCTGCAACATATCTCCCTCTACAGAGATGTGGAGGGAGGGGGGAGCCATCCATCACATCATCCACAGTGCCTGTACCATGCCTGCAGTCTCTCTGACCCTCTCTTTGCCATGTCTGCAGTCTCTCTGACCCTCTCTTTACCATGCCTGCAGTCTCTCTGACCCTCTCTTTACCATGCCAGCAGTCTCTCTGACCCTCTCTTTACCATGCCAGCAGTCTCTCTGACCCTCTCCTTATCATGCCTGCAGTCTCTCTGACCCTCTCTTTACCATGCCAGCAGTCTCTCTGACCCTCTCCTTATCATGCCTGCAGTCTCTCTGACCCTCTCTTTACCATGCCAGCAGTCTCTCTGACCCTCTCTTTACCATGCCAGCAGTCTCTCTGACCCTCTCTTTACCATGCCAGCAGTCTCTCTGACCCTCTCCTTATGCCTGTAGTCTCTCTTACCCTCTCTTTACCATGCCAGCAGTCTCTCTGACCCTCTCTTTACCATGCCAGCAGTCTCTCTGACCCTCTCCTTATCATGCCTGCAGTCTCTCTGACCCTCTCCTTATCATGCCAGCAGTCTCGCTGACCCTCTCTTTACCATGCCAGCAGTCTCTCTGACCCTCTCTTTACCATGCCAGCAGTCTCTCTGACCCTCTCTTTACCATGCCTGCAGTCTCTCTGACCCTCTCTTTACAATGCATGCAGTCTCTCTGACCCTCTCCTTATCATGCCTGCAGTCTCTCTGACCCTCTCTTTACCATGCCAGCAGTCTCTCTGACCCTCTCTTTACCATGCCAGCAGTCTCTCTGACCCTCTCTTTACCATGCCAGCAGTCTCTCTGACCCTCTCTTTACCATGCCAGCAGTCTCTCTGACCCTCTCTTTACCATGCCAGCAGTCTCTCTGACCCTCTCTTTGCCATGCCTGCAGTCTCTCTGACCCTCTCTTTACCATGCCTGCAGTCTCTCTGACCCTCTCTTTACCATGCCAGCAGTCTCTCTGACCATCTCCTTACCATGCCAGCCGTCTCTTTGGCCCTCTCCTTACCATTTCTGCAGTCTCTCCGGCCCTCTCCTTTCCATGTCTGCAGTCTCTATGGTCTCCCCACTAGTAGGTCTGCAGTATCTGACCATCTCCTGTAGTGTTTGAGTCCAATTAACATTTAGGATGACCCTGCATACCATGTATGATCTGAATAAAATATGATCATTTACAAGGGGTGTATTTAGGGGCGGGATTTGGTGGGGCAACTGGTGGCGAGTAACTCTTAAGGCCTGGCTAGTAGCTCAGGACTTGAAATTTTGAGCCCTGTACTAGGCGATCGTGGGTCACCAGTGGACATCAAGTCCGCCAGACCCATAGGCATGCTCCCGCAGCGTGCAGTGGGAGATGCCTAAGACCTGTGAAGTGGCACAATGAAGTGGCACAATGTTCTACAACACAAATGACATTTAGAAATAAATGCAGTTTAAATTGCAGGTAAAAAGAATTTCCCTTCCAGCTTTGTTTTCTTTGTAAAAAAATAGCATGCCTAATCCAACATACATGCCAGACCCTTAGGGGGTCTGGAGGGATTCACATGATATTTTTTTTTAAGAAGAAGTCCCAACCCCCCTGCTCCTTTTATCATCAGGGAAATATAATTTAATGACAAACATTTTTTTTTTCTTTCTAAACTGTCAATTTTTCCGTAGCAGCAAAAGCAAAAAAAAATTAAAAAAAACTGTCAGTATGGACGTAATCATGAATGATCCTAAACCTGGGCATTGTGATGTCAATCTGCAATAGTGGAGCACAAACACACACCGAAACAGGAAGAGCTGGTGGTGCACAGCTACAAAGCATACTAAGCGGTTACCCCAGAGTGCTGGGCTGAACACTGTATTTTGTAAGTAGATGGATTCTTTTTTTTATGATAAATTTAAATAAATGATTTTACATGATGGAGATTCATTATTCTTTCTGCCTTCTGTTTAAACATGGTGTACCTGTGGATAACCACGAAGGGCATTGCTGAAATTGCTTTAAAAGCATGCACAGCTATTGACTTGCTTATGTGATAAGGGGTCAAAGGGGATTTGGTGAGTTCATTGCACATATGAGAGGCGTTGTAAAAACACAGGCAGAAGAAAACACACAGTTTTGGCACTTGGCACTTCATTTTGGACTTTATTTGGATAAATAGCACTGTCACTTTAATTGAAACACTTTATGATTTCAGTGCTGTTTTCAATGGGTATTGTATAAGGAGAGGTGGTTTATGCACTAAATTACTTTATTTATTTACTTACTAACTTACTTATTTATGTATTTATTTATTGTACACTGGCAAACTTACCACTGTATAAGAATGAAATTGTTTTTCTATAAACTGTATTCTGGTGATGTAGATACACATGGATACAGCAGCAGGAAAGGGATGAGAGTTCAGATGAATTGTATAAAGTTTTTAGATACTGTTTTTTGCCATCTTTTCTAATCCTGAAGTTTACAGAATTAACACAACCCATCAAAGAGTCTAAAGGGCTTGCTGAATGGATGTTGAAGTGATGTATTACCGTATGTTCCAGTGAATATTCCCGAATATTCCCTTGGAACCAATTATTCAAACTATATCTATATTTCCAGATGACAAGGTTTAACAATATATTATTGTACAGAAAAAAAATTATGACTCACTAGAGACCAAATATTATATGCATCTTATGCACATATCACTATGGATATTTAATTAATTTTATTAGACTTCTGGATCTAGTGACATAGGTATTTTGGTGTCTAACAAATTAGCCTTGTTTTGTACATTAGTGTAACCACTTTATATGACCATAACTCCATTATAGTAAGAGTTATAGAGATTAAATAAAATGTAGAGTTCATCTGTAAATAGTTACATAGTTGGTCAACTTGAAAAAAGAAAGTCCATCTAGTTAAAAGAAACATACAATCCTATACCCACAGTTGATCCAGAGGAAGGAAAAAAAAACAGCAAAGCATGATCCAATTTGCTACAGCAGGTGACAAAAATATCCCTTTCTGATCTCCCAAGACCCGGTTATATTATGTACACCTAGAAAAGAATCCAGGCCTTTTTTAAAGCAATTTACTGAGCTGGCCAGAACAACCTCTGGAGGGAGTCTATTCCACACGTTCACAGCTCTTACTGTAAAGAAACCTTTCTGTATTTGGAGATGAAATTGCTTTTCCTCTAGACGTAAAGAGTGCCCCCTTGTCCTCTGTGATCACCTTAGAGTGAATATTGACCTTAAAGTGATGCTAGTCCATTCCACCAGTCTAAAAGATGTGTATTCCCCAAATGTAAATGAAAAATGGCAAATAATAAATTAATATTAATAAATAACTATATACACATTAGGAGTCTTTTGATGACTCTGCAAATAGTGGTTTGTAACACTGTTGGATTCCTTCCTAATCAATATGCTTTGTGCCCATGTGCCTTAAGCGAGTCTGTTTTCTTTTGTTCAATGTTTTATCTCCCAGGAATGCTCAGTAAAGACATGAAATTTCAATATAACCAATTCTGTTACCAACTTTTGGGAGAATTGGGAAGATTTTGGGATCATCAGACCTAATTATCAACACACCAGAATACACAAAAGCTGATTTAGTTAAATTAAAAGTAAGTTAAGGCTCTGTATGGTGCCTATGCTATACTATATCTAGGAGCTGATGTTTATTTTCTTACATTATTTTGATTACAGGTGGCCTTTACATTGGAAATAAAACTCTTGATCTTAGGATTTGTAGTGAAAGTGATGATATGCAAATGTATCCTGCTTTAACAAGGCAGTGCTTTACTTCATAGTTGCTCTATGCAAAAATAGGAATAATCCTGTACATGTATGAATTCAGCCAATGGTTGTCCTTTCTGATCCATTTAAGCCTGGATTTGCCTTGGATTTCTGTAATTCATATAGACATAAATGAAAGATGGATAGGATTTTTAAAGATTTTCTAAACTCTGCCAACAGTTAAATTAAGCGCTGTGCTCTATTCTTTGTTTTTAAACTTCAGTGAAAATATTTTAAAATAAAAGCTTTTTTATTATTGCAGTTCACAAATAACCATTAACATCTAATAGACAATAAAATGGCAGACCTTTGTGCTATTATATTCAAATTCTGTACACTTGAAAAGCATTTCATATATACTTGTGACACCCTTAAAGCGATTGATTTCCAGAGAGCATTTGCCAGGAAATCAGAAGGCGTTATGTTGCTGCCTCACTGTCTATTTTAACCCCTAAAAACTCACAGCACAACTGTGTGCATTGTTCAATGGGTCGTGTTCTGCAAGCAACAAAGCACTGTGCTTATGGCATCTGTACATCTCCTACACTGTTTTTTCAGCTTGGAGGAGCCCCTCAAATCATGTGTAAACGAGGCACTGTAGTATTTTTCCTGCCCCTTTCTCCTTGCATGTCATAACTGTGCTCTCTTCTGGGAGTGTCTAACTCTCTGTGCTGTCCCAGGGTCTAGTGACAGGGCCTCATTAACCCCTTCATGAAAACAATTTTAAAACTTTGACATACAGTATGTTAGTAAAACTGTACATATCATTACTACTGTGCATCTAAGTAAATTATACCTTGTTTTTGAGGATAAATTGGGCTTTCATTTGTTGGTAAATGATAATGAATATTTGTTTTATTTTTAAAGGAACACTTGCCCAAAATGGTGAAAAACAAAACATTTTTTAAAATGTAGCTGTACTTTTCTTGCTACTACCATAAACTACCACCAAAGAACAACCCAAAAACAAGCAAGAACACCAAGAACAACCCAAAATAAATTGTCCTGCTCTTCACAATCACAGTGATACCACATACATTATACGTATATTATTTGTTTGTACCCATAGTATGGCCCGGAAACAACAGTGCACATTTTGGTTGTTTTTTTCATCCTACCTAAAGCTGACACTAATGCTGACACTAACTGACATTGATACTAATTTAATTTTTTTTTTTTTTTTAAATCTTACCTAAAATATTCTTACCTTGACCTTTGACCCTAACCTAACTCTAACCCAGATCTAGATATTTTTTTCTTTTCTCTCTCTTTTTTGTTTTAAACACAATTTTGTTTGTTTTAATTTTTCTCCTCTTGCAGAAGAGAAAGATACAATGAAAACACACACAGGGGGATGCGTTATAGTGATTGAGCACTGTGATAGCCAATCAGAGGATATCATAGCAATCAGGTGATGTGTCCCTGATCGTTAGTATGGGACCCAAGGTTCTCGCAGAGCGTTCTCGGTGAGGTTCTGGAAACATGCAGTGCAGTATGCTGCCAGCACAAGGATATATATATATATATATATATATATATATATATATATATATATATATATATATATATATATATATATATATATATATATATGTAGCTTCCCGGAAGAAGGCCCACTTCAGTAAGGCTGCATACAGTATATGTGTACAGTTGGCGGCAAGGGGATAACATTAGTGCAGCTTTTTTCAGCCAGGGTGCCCAGGCACCCTAGTAGACACGTGCGATTAGTTTCGTACGAATTCGTACGAATTTACAAATCCGTAGTACAAATTTTTTCTAATACGAATTCCGTACGGAATACGAAATTCCGTTTACGAATTTCGTTGCCGAAATTTTTCGAATCCGACTGCCAAATATCGAATTTCAACTAATAAGAAAGAAATTATTATAGCGGATATAACGAATGATTCGAATGAATTCGAATGAATTCGAATGAATTTGAATGATTCGAATGACAAGTGTCATTTTTCCAGGAAAAATTCAGTTTACGAATTTCAGCTCCAAATTATTCAAATCCAACTACCAATATCGAATTTCAACTAATTAGAAATAAATTATTATAGTGGATATAACTAATGAATTCGAATGAATTCGAATGATTCGAGTGTAATTTTTGCAGGAAAAAAAGCTATTTAAAATCACTCGCGGCTATTGCCGGCAAATGAATTGTTGGCTCCGTAACACAGAGAACAGTCATTCATTGATATAAAAAAAAAAAGCGTGGGGGGTCCCCCCAAAAGCGTGGGGTCCCCCCTAAATATCCATACCAGACCCTTCAGGTCTGGGGTGGATTTTAAGGGGAGCCCCGGCCAAAAAAAAATGGCGTGGGGTCCCCCTCAAAATCCATGCCAGACCTTATCCGAGCACGCAACCTGGCAGGCTTCAGGAAAAGAGGGGGGGACGAGAGCGCCCCCCTCCCTACTGAACCGTACCAGGCCACATTCCCCCCCCCAACATTGGGAGGGTGCTTTGGGGGTCTGAGACCCTCAAAGCACCTTGTCCCCATGTTGATGAGGACAAGGGCCTCATCCCCACAACCCTGGCCGGTGGTTGTGGGGGTCTGCGGGCGGGGGGCTTATCGGAATCTGGAAGCCCCCTTTAACAAGGGGACCCCCAGATCCCGCCCCCCCTGTGTGAAATGGTAAGGGAGTACAAATGTACCCCTACCATTTCACCAAAAAAGGTGAAAAAAATGGTAAAAATGACAGGAGACGGTCTTTGACAATTCCTTTATTAAAATCTTCTTTCTTCTGGTCTTCTTTTCTTCATCCTTCGGTTTCTTCATCTTCTCCTTCCGGCATCTTCTTCCATCTTTTTCTTCCATCTTCTTCTTCCTCCGTTACGCTTCTTCTTGCGCCTGTCTTCTCGTCCTTCTCGTCCGGCATCTTCTTCCATGGCGTCGGCATCTGTTCTCGGGCCGCTCCTCGCAATGGGAGGCTCCCGCTGTGTGAGGCTTCGCTCCGTCTGACAGGTCTTTTATAACGGAGGGCACCTGGTGACCCCGCCCCCCTCTGACGTCATGGGGAAAGCCATAGGGAATTCCCCATGACGTCCCCGTGCGTCAGAGGGGGGCGGGGTCACCAGGTGCCCTCCGTTATAAAATACCTGTCAGCCGGAGCGAAGCCTCACACAGCGGAAGCCTCCCATTGCGAGGAGCGGCCCGAAAAGAGACACCGACGCCATGGAAGAAGATGCCGGATGAGAAGGACGAGAAGACCGGAGCAAGAAGAAGCGGATCGGAGGAAGAAGAAGATGGAAGAAGATGGAAGAAGATGCCGGAAGGAGAAGATGAAGAAACCGAAGGATGAAGAAAGGAAGACCAGAAGAAAGAAGAAAGAAGATTTTAATAAAGGAATTGTCAAAGACAGTCTTCTGTCATTTTTACCATTTTTGACACTTTTTTGGTGAAATGGTAGGGGTACTTTTGTACCCCCCTTACCATTTCACACAGGGGGGGGCTTCCAAGGGGGCTTCCAGATTCCGATAAGCCCCCTGTCCGCAGACCCCCACAACCACCGGCCAGGGGGTTGTGGGGATGAGGCCCTTGTCCTCATCAACATGGGGACAAGGTGCTTTGGGGGTCTCAGACCCCCAAAGCACCCTCCCAATGTTGAGGGCATGTGGCCTGGTACGGTTCAGGCGGGAGGGGGGGCGCTCTCTTCCCCCCTCTTTTCCTGCGGCCTGCCAAGTTGCGTGCTCGGATAAGGGTCTGGTATGGATTTTGAGGGGGACCCCACGCCATTTTTTTTTTCTGGCCGGGGTTCCCCTTAAAATCCATCCTAGACCTGAAGGGTCTGGTATGGATATTTAGGGGGGACCCCACGCCATTTTTTTTTTTGGCTGGGGTTCCCCTTAATATCCATACCAGACCTGAAGGGCCTGGATATTAAATTTGGGGGGACCCCTACGCTTTTTTTTTTTATCAATGAATGACTGTTCTCTGTGTTACGGAGCCGACATTTCATTAGCCGCGAGTGATTTTAAATAGCTTTTTTTCCTGCAAAAATGACACTTTGTGCAGGAACAGTTCTCTATATTAGATATACTGAATCTCGAATTCATTCGAATCATTCGAAGCATTCGTTATATCCGCTATTATAATTTCTTTCATATTAGTTGAAATTCGATATTTGTAGTTGGATTTATTAACGATTCGTAACGATTCGTAACTTGAAATTGAAATTCGATATTTGTAGTTGGATTCGAATTGTTCTCTGTGTTACGAGAACCGACAATTCATTAGCTGCGTTAACGATTCGTAATGATTCGTAACTTTACTAACGATTCGAAAAAAAATTAAAAAATTAAAAATTCGAACGGAATTTCGTACACGAATTACGAATTTTTTTATATTCGAAACGGAACGAAACGAAACGTAACAAATTTTTTGACAGTTCCCATGTCTACACCCTAGGGTGCCTTCAGGTGTCCTCAGGGGTGCCTTGGCCAAATTCCTATCAATTTCCCAAAAAATTTATACAAGCTAGTGGGTAGATGATGCCTCTTAGTTACACAAAGTCACCGGTTTTTATTGTGCATCATTACAACCTTCAAGCCACCAGGGTCCCAACAACCAATAACATCATCAGCTGATAAGGAGGACATTGGGTCACTGCACACTTCCTTATTTACTCAAGCCCTGCCACTCTCCAATAGCACTGGGGACACATTAGCTGAGTGAGGGAGATAAACGGAGGAAAAAGAAACACTGGAATACTAGTCATTACCAATTTGCAAAGGTGTTTGCATCACCTCTAATGTTGGGTGTCCTAAGCTTGTGGCTGTATTATGTAAAACTATAAGTTTTTTACATTTTAGAATGGGGTGCCTCAAGGTTGTGCAGAATTTTAAAGGGTGCCTTGACTGAAAAAAGGTTGAGAAACACTGCATTGGTGCTTTAAAGTACTGAAGTCCTGAGCCCAAATGGAACCAGGTCTCATACTGCTCTGCTTTGGTATGTTTTATTATTTTCTAAATCTTTGTTTCTAAACTTGGAGGCTAGGCTTTCCCCACTCCACGTAAGGTTATAATCAGTGAAAAAAAAAATTGCTGATAACCAATCGATAGCAAAGATACCGTATATACTCGAGTATAAGACACATTTTTCAGCACATTTTATTGTGCTGAAATTGCCCCCCTCAGCTTATACTCGAGTCAAGAATTTTTCTGCAGCAGAAAATGACATTTTACGACCTGACTTTGGGATCCCGTATCTCAGGACCCCAAATTTGATATGCATACTCAAGCAAACTATCACTACAATATATCCAAAGATGGGGTTCCTAGCACTAAGTGGCCCGAGATACGAGGCCCCAAATTTGGTTCGGAAAATGTCATTCTCTGCTGCAGAAAAGTGCTTGACATTTTTGGGGCCCTGTATCTCTCTTGTCTGCAGATAGGGGGCATCTAGGAACCATTAACTACCAAGTTTGAAGTTTGGGGGACCAGTGAGGCTGCAAATGGGCATTGTTGACCCTCTTTTCCACTTACAGTAGCTGAGCATTTCTCACCCTAGGCTTATCCTCGAGTCAATACGTTTTTCCATTTTTTTGTGGTAAAATTAGGTGCCTCTGCTTATATTCGGGTCGGCCTATACTCGAGTATATATGGTAAGACCACAGTAGCTGGAAACATTTTCCGAATTATTAGCTGTTTTCTGACGTGTCATGATGAGCCATGAAGTACATTTCCATGTCAGACATACAATTATACATCCCATTTAAATTATGACAGTCTTGTGTACACTAGAGAAATGCTGGCAACTGGAGTATCTTCTACAAAACCCAATGCACTATGCTTTATACTACCACACACACAACCTTTAAACTCCTGTAAATGATTATAGTGTGTATAAACACATAGGTTAACATGTAGGAAGACCAGAAGAAAGTAGATGAAAGAAGAAGAAATTAATAAAGGACTTGTCAAAAACCGTCTCTTATGTTTTTTAACCTTTTTGACACTTTTTTTGTGAAATGGTAGGGGTACATTTGTACCCCATTACCAATTCACACTGGGGGGGGGGTGGGATCTGGGGGTCCCCTTGTTAAAGGGGGCTTCCAGATTCTGATAAGCCCCCCACCCGCAGACCCCCACAACCATCAGGGAAGGGTTGTGGGGATGAGGCTACCCCAAAGCACCCTCCCAATGTTGAGGGCATGTGGCCTGGTACGGTTCAGGAGGGGGGTGCTCTCTTGTCCCCCCCTTTTTTCCTGTGGCCTGCCAGGTTGCGTGCCTGGATAAGGGTTTGGTATGGATTTTTGGGTGGACCCCACGCCATTTTTTTTTAAATTTGGCGCGGGGGTTCCCCTTAATATCCATACCAGACCTGAAGGGCCTGGTATGGATTTTAGGGGGACCCCCACACATTTTTTTTTTTTTTTTTTTAATTTTGGTTTGGGGTTCCCCTGTGGGGAAATCCCCATGCCATTTTTATCAATAAACTTTTATGTGTATTGTCGGACCGACAATTCATTGTAGCCGCGAGTAGATTTAAATTACTTTTTATCCTTTAGAAATGTCATTTTGCTGTCAGACTGTTCTAAACACGGGAAACATGTGCCCCTTTACAGGCATACTATAGACACCCCCAGGTATGAAATTTAAAGGAATATTACACTTTTATTGTTTCAGGTCCCCAAACACTTTTTATGACAATACCATGCATATAAGCCTTTAAAATTAGCACTTTTGATTTCTCCCATAGACTTTTAAAGGGTCTTAAGCGGCTTTCGAATGTGCCGCGAACACCCAAAATTGTTTGCTGTTCGACTCGAACATAAAGCTCATCGCTACTACCTAGTTAGAACAGTGTACAGCTTCTACATCTGAGGCTTTAACATAGCAGAATGGTTAATTTCCAAGTAAACATATGTGTTTTACTTTAGGAGAGTTTTATTTCCCTTTTGACTCTATATTGTATTTTGTACCCATAGTATGGCCCAGAAACAACGGTGCACATTTTGTTTTGTTTTTTCATCCTCCCTAAAACACACTGACACAAACTGACATTAATACAAATAAAAAAAAAACTGTTTGCATAACTGATAAGCTTAACATTATGATTGATTGATGAGGGACTAATTAGCACAATGGCTAGTTTTTTTATTACAGGCTTGGGATCACCAACAAAATTGAATAATATAGATTTATGTACGTGAGCATTTGATGTTCGCGCAGAGAATGCAAATGTCTTGCAGCTACTGATCAATTGCTGCAGGGAGACGCTGGATAGAGTCCAGATACAGAACAGCACTGTCCCAGCCTCCTTAGGAGGTTATATGACCTCATTTTTGACATCACATCCCTTTGATTGTAAACACAATACAGCACATTGTGTTAACAGTTATCTGCTATTGAGCATTGTATAGCAAGATCAGAAGCCCAGGAACGGATGATTTCAACTCATGTGCTTAACGATGGGTCCTGTTTGTCACAGACAGCTGGCAGTTCCAGCATTAAAGCTTTTTGGGGGCAACAGAAATTCTGAGCCTGGCCCTCATTTTAAAATGACACTCAGAACTCAAGTGGTTAAATAAAATATGTAATAAATTAGCACTACCTAAGCAACATATTATTGTGAAATTATTATTGGAAAGATTATATAAAGGATGACCATAGTTAACTACACATAGGGGGTTATTTACGAAAGGCAAATCCACTTTGCACTACAAGTGCACACTACAAGTGCAAAGTGCACTTGAAATTGCACTGAAAGTGCTCTTGGAAGTGCAGTCACTGTAGATCTGAGGGGGACATGCAAGGAAAATAAAAAACAGCATTTTAGCTTGCACATGATTGCATAATAAAATCAGCAGAGCTTCTCCTCATTTCAGATCTTCCCCTCAGATTTACAGCGGCTGCACTTCCAAGTGTACTTTCTGTGCAATTTCAAGACCACTTTGCACTTGTAGTTTGCTCTTGTAGTGCAAAGTGGATTTGCCTTTCGTAAATAACCCCCATAGTCCATTAACTTTATTAAATTTAGGAAAATAATAATTTTTATTATATTATGATTATAGCAGAATATGTTAACCACTTGCCGACCACCACATGTACATATACGTCGGCAGAATGGCACGGCTGGGCAATTGGGCGTACCTGTATGTCCCTTTGAATTTGTGGTCGTGTGCAACCCTGCCATGAGCTCTGTGAGTAGGACTCGATGTCCGTGGGGATACCCGCGATCGTCTCACGGAGAGGAAGAACAGAGAGATGCTGATGTAAACAAGCATCTCCCAGTTCTGCCTAGTGAGACTGTCACTGATCATAGCTCCCTGTGATCGGGAGCTATGATCAGTGAGGTGTCATTCATAGCCACGCCTCTAACAGTTAGAATCACTCCCTACTATACACTTAACCCCTTCCTAGCCAGCTAGTGGTTAACCCCTTCACTGCCAGTGTCATTTTTACAGTAATCAGTGCAATTTTTTGGCACTGATCGCTGTAAAAATTACAATGGTCCCAAAAATGTGTAAAAATTGTCCCAATGTTATCCGCCATAATGTTGCAGTCACGATAAAAATCACAGATCGCCACCATTACTAGTAAAAAAAAATATTAATAAAAATGCCATAAAACTAACTAAAACTAACCCCTATTTTGTACACGCTATAACTTTTGCGCAAACCAATCAATAAACGCTTATTGCAATTTTTTCTACCAAAAATATGTAGAAGAATACGTATCGGCCTAAACTGAGGAAAAAAATATTTTTTTTATATTTTTTTGGGGATATTTATTATAGCAAAAAAAAAAAGGTGATCAAATACCACCAAAAGAAAGCTCTATTTGTGGGAAAAAAAAGGACTTTGATTTTGTTTGGGAGCCACATCACACAACCGCGCAATTGTCAGTTAAAGCAAAGCAGTGCTGAATCGCAAAAAGTGCTCTGGTCTTTGGCCAGCCAAATGGTCCGGGGCTTACGTGGTTAATATAAAACATAAATAAAATGTATTAACCAAACAATATATCAATGGGTACCTGCCATGCTATAAATGTAATTTATTATTTGTGAAGCTCAACATGATCTATTTTATAATTACAGAAATATACCCAAGGTTAGGTGAAAATGTCACCCTGAAGTCCACTTATAATGGCAATAGTTTATGCAAGCAGCATCTGGCCTTTAGTACATGAATCTGGAAACATTTAACCAAGCACTGCATTTAAGACAGGATTCACAAAGAGGTTTACTTAACAGAAATATTCTGCATTCAATTCATAGGAATATAATGTAGTCATAATGGCATAAATACAAAGTTGTACTTGTCTCAAATCTCGGCAATTCACACTAGGCATATGATGAAAGAAAATGCATTAACTGAGGTTAACTTCAGTGATCTTTGAAGGACTAAAAATTTTAATAAAATAGGAATCTCAAGTGCTTTTGTAAAAAGACAATCGTGGTTATGCCCCGAAGTTAATTAAGACCAAACAAGGCCCGAGACAGGCCAATATGTTTGGGTGTCCCTCCTCCACTCCCAAATCTCCTTTCATATGCACACCATGTTTATTATATAGTACTACTTTATCCTCTAAAGGATTGAAAACTTTTTCACCTTCTATATTGATCTTAAGCTACAACTGGCTGTAGTTTTTTCACCTTCTGTATAAATCCTACATATTATAATATATCATTACAATTTTTTATTTCATTTGTATTTCTATAGTGCAAGCAGCATCTGGTCCTTGCTTTATAAATCTGGAAAAATTCAACAAAGCACCACATTAAAGACAAGATTCACAAAGCAGTTTGCTTAACAGACAGATTTTGCATTCGATAATAGAGTGTAAACACTTCCAGCTTCTGTAAAATCCCTATATAGCTTAATAGAAAGAAAAATATTTCATACTCTGCATGCTTTTTTTTTTAATATTCTAATGAACTGTAAGCTCTTCTACCTACCACTCTCTCACTCTGACAGTCTGCAGTGGTCAGCAGAGCAGTGGTAGTAATTATAACCTTAGGATCATCACTTTGCTCTCTTTTCTCTTTCAAGAAGCTTGATCAGTTTTTCCAATTTTCACACAAAAATGCACTAAATGCCCCCAAAACTATATATTTTCTGAAAACATACCTATGATATAAAAATATGGTTTCCCATATATACTGTATATGCCATGTTTTATGGGAAATATATATTTTTTGTTACAAAATATATTTTATTGCTAATTTTGGCTGCAGATTTTAAATATTATATAGCAAAAAAGTGCAGCGCTATAAATTAATAAATATGTGTGTGCCACAAAATATTAAAGTGCAAATATGCAAACAATATCCATGGTGTAAACCATAAATCATGAAAACCAATCAAAAACAATCCGTACAGTACACAACAGCAATATATTAAGCAAATGTCCAATATATCAATAGTGCACAAAATACAAATATCCGTATTCTATAAAGGTTATTAAGTGACTTAAGTTCATAAACAAAATCCTGGTGCACTGTGAAGTGAATCATTCATAGATAGTGGGACATGAGATAGGCTTGACCATGTGAGACCACCACTATGGAGAGACAGGAGGCTTACCAGGAAGCCAGTGACCGCCCTTATTCAGGGGGGGGGGGGTCATAAGTTTAAGTTTTACTTGTTTATCTTATCTGCTCTTCTCTACATCCCTTGTAGTGCAGAATTGTGATAATATCATTCTTCATCTGTCAGTAGACAGAGGAGGGGGTGGAGAGCTGAAGTCAGGGCTCTTGTACACTGTGTGAGAGCTGGTTGGAGGAAAGAGCCCCCCCCCCCCTTCACACACGGTGCAGGAACGAAGGAAGAATACAGAGCTATTTTCTAAATAGACAAGCTGTGTGCTGAGCTCCCTCCCCCTCACAATATTATCTCATTTGTCTTGAAAACTTGTCAGAAGTGACACATGCTGACAACAGGGGAAAAAAAGCACCACAGAGAAATGACACTTAGGGTTTTGGAGAAAGACAAGTAAACTTTACAGCTATATGTGCTTTGTTCAGATTGCATGATTGAGGTTTACAGCCACTTAAAATTACTGGTTTGCCTTAAAACCGCACTTCATAGAACCAAGATAGTTGTTTAAGGACAGCCACATACACATGTGCCTCTCATCTCTCACGCATTGCTAGCGCCTGTGGAAACCATCCGGAGTTGAAGGATCGGGACATTGGGACATCTCTTCAGGCTCCAGTTATCAGGATACTTCTCCAACAGGATCTCAGATCCAACAAGCCTTGTATGACCCCCCTGAATAAGGGCGGTCACTGGCTTTCTGGTAAGCCTCCTGTCTCTCTGTGGTGGTGGTCTTACGTGGTCAAGCCTATCTCATGTCCCACTATCTATGAATGATTCACTTCACATCGCACCAGGATTTTGTTTATGAACTTAAGTCACTTATTAACCTTAATAGAATACGGATATTTGTATTTTGTGCACTATTGATATATTGGACATTTGCTTAATCTATTGCTGTTGTGCACTGTACTGATTGTTTTTTTATTGTTTTTCATGATTTATGGTTTACACCATGGATATTGTTTGCATTCTTTCACTTTAATATTTTGTGGCACACACATATTTATTTATTTATAGCGCTGCACTTTTTTTTGCTATATATCTGCCTATGTGCCTACTATCTGAGTTATAGTACTTAGCTGCTGTGCGTTATTGTTGTCCATTATGGCACAGATATTTGTTTTATTTTTTAGATTTTAAATATTTATTAATATAAGTGGTGAAGCTGTTGGTTACACGTAAATATGTATGCAGGGTGGTCATATGATAAGAATATATTTTTTTCTGACATTGAGAAATAAAACCTTTTTTGGGCTATTACTTCTGATGGCCAAAGTAGGCCTAGTACTGCTAGATGAAACTCACGTGCTTCTGCTAAAATGACCTCTACTAACCCCTGCCACCATTACCAGCTCCTAGTTCCTCTGCTAGCCTGCCAAAACATTTTTTTACAATGAATCATGTACTATGTATTATTAGGTGGTACTGCTGTCTGAAAACAAAGCTCCAGCTTAATATGCACTACCAAAGTATGCTGTCACTGAGGCTGTCCTTAACCACTTTAGCCCTGGACCAATTGGCAGCCAAAGGACCAGGCCCCTTTTTGCGATTCGGCACTGCGTCGCTTTAACTGACAATTGCGCGGTCGTGCGACGTGGCTCCCAAACAAAATTGGCGTCCTTTTTTTCCCACAAATAGAGCTTTCTTTTGGTGGTATTTGATCGCCCCTGCGGTTTTTATTTTTTTGCGCTATAAACAAAAATAGAGCGACAATTTTGAAAACAATGCAATATTTTTTGCTTTTTGCTATAATAAATATCCCAAAAAAATATAAAAAAACATTTTTTTCCTCAGTTTAGGCCGATACGTATTCTTCTACATATTTTTGGTAAAAAAAAATCGCAATTAGTGATTATTGATTGGTTTGCGCAAAAGTTATAGCGTTTACAAAATAGGGGATAGTTTTATAGCATTTTTATTAATATATATTTTTTTTTACTAGTAATGGTGGCGATCAGCGATTTTTATTGTGACTGCGACATTATGGCGGACACATCGGACATTTTTGACACATTTTTGGGACCATTGTCATTTATACAGCAATCAATGCTATTTAAATGCATTGATTCCTGTATAAATGACAGTTGTAGTGAAAGAGTTAACCACTAGGGGGAGGGGTTATGGGCTGTGACGTGTGTTGTGTTTTTTACATTAGGGGGCGGGGGTGACATCTGACGTCATTGATCGGCTTTCCCGATGACCGGGAACAGCCAATCAATGACAGGCAGAGTAGGAAGCGCGGGGAGAGGTTTGTTTTACACATACCTCTCCCCGTTCTTTAGCTCCGTGACCCGATCCGTCACGTGGTCACGGAGCTCCCGACCGGGTCGCGAGCGCGCCGCTGGTGGCGCGCACGCGACCCACGGGCAGGCATTTAAAGGATCACGTACAGGAACGTGATTCTGCCTGCCCGTGCCATTCTGCTGATGTATATATGCAGTGGGCGGTCGGGAAGCGGTTAAAGTGGTGTTGCCACCAAAAAAAAAAAAATTTGCTTAAAAATCTTAAAAAAAGAATTAAAAAATAATAATTGGAAAATGTTTTACTCACCTCTAAATGCATGTTGCTAGGGGGTCCCTCGTAGTCTGTCGTTTGTAGCTGCTGACTTTAAAAAAAAAATTTTTAGTGGGCACTCCTCTTTAAACAACTATGTTTTAAGGCATCATGAAAACCAGTCATTTTAAGTGGCTGTAAACCTCAATCATGAAATCTGAACAAAGCACATATAGCTGTAGAGTTTACTTGTCTATGTCCAAAACTCTGAGTGTCATTTCTCTATGGTGCTTTTTTTCCTCTGTTGTCAGCATGTGTCACTTCTGACAAGTTTTCCAGCCAAATAATATAATAATATGAGGGGGGAGGGAGCTCAGCACACACCTTGTCTATTTAGAAAACAGATCTGTATCCTTCCTTCGTTCCTGCGCCGTGTGGGGAGGGGGGCTCTTTCCTCCAATCAGCTCTATTATAGTGTACAAGAACCCTGACTTCAGTTCTCCATCCCCTCCTCTCTGCTACCGACAGATGAAGAATGATATTATCACAATTATGCACTACAAGGGATGTAGAGAAGAGCAGACTAAAGATAAACTTATTTAGGAGAATTTGTTTCATCATATGTGTATCATCTGAGGATATTCAGTTCACTGGTTATATGAGAGAGTTTACTACTTTAAAGGATGTTTAGATTTTTCCATATCATTCTCAAAGCTAATAAGGACACTTACCTGTCCAGGGAGCCCGCGATGTCGCTCCCTGAGGCCGTTCCATCCATCAGATCGGGTACAGGCGCTGCCATACCAACTAATGGAAACTGGCAGTGGAGCTTTCAGGCTTCACTGCTTGTTTCCTACTGTGCATGCGCGAGTCGCACGGCACTTCCTGAATGGCCCCGTCATCTTTTGAGACACACTAAGGTCGATGTAGTTCTGATGTAGTTCCATCATCAATCACAACGACCATCACTGCTGGACACGAAAAAATGAAAAAAAAAAAAAAAACTCAGCCCACAACGAAGGCTAACCGCCATGTTTCTGCTCTGCCATCTGACAGTTTTTAAATGGATAAAGGGCAGAGCCACCTAGTGATTGATGATGGATCTATATCTATATCGGGGGGACTTTTTTTAATAAAGGAATTGTCAAAACCTGTGTGTGTCTGTTTTTACTACATTTTGACACTTTATGGTGAATGGGTAGGGGTCACATATGGGTGGGCCAGGATGTGGGGGCCCTCTTGTTGAGGCTTCCAGATTCCGATAACCCCCCTGCCCTCAGACCCCCACATCCACAGCCCAGGGTTGTGGGAAAGAGGACCTTGTCCCTATTAACATGGGGACAAGATGCTTTCGGGTGGGGGTGCTCGCTCGTCTCCCCCTTTCCTGGCCTGCTGGGCTGCATGCTCGGATAAGGTTCTGGTATGGATTTTGGGGGTGCCATGCTGTTTTTCTTTAAAATTTTGGTGTGGGGTTGCCCTTAAAATCCATACCAGACCCAAAGTGCCTGGTATGGAATGGGGGGGGGGGGGCACCCACACAGTTTTCACATATTTGTATTGCCGGCAATGTTTTTTTTTTTTTATCTAGCTGTCAGCGGGGAAGCCTATTGACAGGTGATGACTCATCTATTCTTAAGGACACAGCTTCCCAGCCTGCTTCTTAACCCGCTATTCACTATGCCCTGATTGGCTAAAGCTTTGCCCAATCAGGGCTTAGAATGCACTGTGTAGCATGCAGTACATTGTGGGTTGCTCGATGGGGGAACATACCGCAGTTCGCCCCACAAATTTGGGTGTACGTCAAACTCTATTGGTAATCAAGCATGTGCAATTTCATCTTATCTACATATAATGCCCTGCAGCTAATGTAAGCAGGTGGCTTATGCCCTTGATGCTAAAAACTGCATATCTTCTAGCTAATAAGACATGAGCAATGAGCAAATTATTTTTTAAAGACCCTTAGTAATATTTCAAGAATGGAATAGCCACATTCACATGCAAAAAGTATTTAGGGTACAATCAACTTAAAATTCTTCAGAAGGCTGCCATGCTTTGGATCAGCATCTTTGGTATATCATTGTAAGGAATAAAAAATCTGATCCACTTATGAAGTGGTAATGGGATCTTTTGCACACTTTCCCAGTTTACTCTCATCTTGCAGAGTGCTCAGGTTGCACTCTCTGATAGTGCTTCATTCCAGGACAGTGGTCCCATACATGCTGACCAGTGGTAAGGGATTAAATGAGGTCATAGCCCAGAGCACATTTTATGCTGATGGTAAGTTGGCAACCATCCAATAATACAGTGCCTTTAAAAAAGTATTTATACCCCTCGAAATTTTCCCCATTTCGTCATGTTACAACCAAAAACGTATATGTATTTTATTGGGATTTTATGTGATAGACCAACCCAAAGTGGCACATGTTGTGAAGTGGAATGAAAAAGATAAATGGTTTTCAAAATGTTTTACAAATAAATATCTGAAAAGTGTGGCGTGCATTTGTATTCAGTCCCCTTTACTCTGATACCCCTAACTAAAATCTAGTGGAACCAATTGCCTTCAGAAGTCACCTAACTAGTAAACAGAGTCCACCTGTGAGTAATTTAATTTCAGCATAAATACAGCTGTTCTGTGAAGCCCTCAGAGGTTTGTTAGAGAACCTTAGTGAACAAACAGCATCGTGAAGGCCAAGGAACACACCAAACAGGTCATGAATATAGTTGTGAAAACGTTTAAATCAGGGTTAGGTTATAAAAAAAATCCCAAGCTTTGAACATCTCACGGAGCACTGTTCAATCCATCATTCGAAAATGGAACGTTTGGTCATAAACCTAAACTGATATGCAGCATTAGGGCATGGGAATGGTGGCAGGTGTAAGGACGTAGGGCGGCGATGCAACGCAGAGGGAGGGGCGGGACCTAGGATACGACGGCCGGATGGAGAGGAAGAGGTGCACGCTGTGCTGCAGTCGTGACACTCTCGGATGATGCTTGGGGTCATAGAGGAGCGGAGGATGCGGCGGTGTTAAGCGAGACACAGAGACGCCGGTTACAGACTACCATAAGGGAACAGCCGACCGAATGATAGCAGGACCCCGCTCCCCCCCCCCCCGGAACAGCCGCTCCCCCCCTTCCCATCACCTACGACAAGAACTGCAAGGCTCCTAGCAAATGCAAAGTGAAAGTGAAACCACAGCATTAACGGCGAGGAAGGGTAAGACCCCAGTTAAGGGGAAGAAAAGAAAAAGCTATCCTCCTGGAGGGGTAAGTCTCCTACCATAAAGAAAATGCTGACACTTGTGTATTGTCTGGAGGCATGTCTAAATGTGAGTGGCAAGTGATTTATATTAACAAAAAACACTAACATTTGAAAGCAAAGGTGGACGTGGAGCTTGTGTCATTTTTGAGAGATAGGAGAGGGAGGATTGCCCCCCCCCGTTAAAAAACTGTGACATAAAACGGATTTATACCCCATGGGGGGGTCCACAGGAGTTGAACCAAAACATATTACCCAGAACCATCTATCCCACAGTGGTCCCTGAAATAGCCAACTGATTATACATGGGGATAAAAAGAGTGAGAGGGAACCCTGTTTGATTGGCCGCGGGGTCCCGTCCCCCTTATAAAAATCATAAAAGAATTATTTAATCCCTTATTAAACAAAACCCCAGAATGGGACTTGAAGATTGAAAGGATACATAGAGTCAGGAAACCTCAGCATATACCAACAGACACCCCTAGAGACATCCTGGTCAGATTCCAGAACTATACAGAAAAAACAGAGATATGGACTAATCTGAGAGGAAAACCTCCCCTGAAATTCAGGGGAATAGAGCTTCAAATTTTTATGGACCTGTCTCCGGAAACACTGGCTAGGAGACGGATGCTCAGACCACTGTTAAATCAAATGCGTATAGATAATGTAAAATATAGCTGGGGGTTCCCGGCCTGTCTGATAGGATACAAGGAGGGTAGATCAGTAAGGTTGAGGTTCCCGGAGGATCTAATGGAGTTTTGTAAAAATTTAGGGTTACAACCAATAGAAATCCCAGAATGGCTGGAAAGAGAAGGTCTGTGATGGGGTTGGGGGG
Source organism: Lithobates sylvaticus (assembly GCA_028564925.1). NCBI lineage: Eukaryota > Metazoa > Chordata > Amphibia > Anura > Ranidae > Lithobates > Lithobates sylvaticus. The sequence goes on along the minus strand of CM053030.1, from coordinate 339,704,121 downwards.
TAAATTAATGCAATATAAATAGTTTCCTTTGCAGATGGGGTGGGGGGGGGGGGGAGAGCGGGGGGGGAAAAGGGGAGGAGAGAGACTATGACCGGGGTGGAATCCTCTCCATTCGAGGGACCATTTCTGCCCCCCCACCCCCCTACCAGGAAAGTGGGGGGGGGGAGCTGTAGAATGGGGGAAGAGGTTCAAGCCCAACCTCTGAGAAGGAAGCCCAGAGGTAGAAAGGAATATTTCTGATCAGCCAAGGGGCTGGAGGTCAGTATTGACCAAGGGAGGGATAGAAGGGGGGGTGGGGGGGGGGGAGGCGGGGGGGTGAGAGTGGGAGGAATGAGGGAAGGGTGGGAAGGGGTAGTTGGGGGAGTAAAGTGCCTCTCCGTAAAAAACAAAAACAAAAGAAAAGTTCTAGATTAGGTTCTTAACATATAATGTCCGAGGTCTGAACAACCCTATTAAAAGACACAAAATATTAACAGAGCTTAAACATTATCAGACAGACATAGTGTTTCTTCAGGAAACCCACCTCTTTCAGGGAGCTAATATAAAACTACATTCCAAAAAATTCCCTACTTGGATATATGCAGATTCAACCACCAGGAAGGCCAAAGGAGTCGCAATAGGTTTCTCGGAAGGAATCCAGTTTAGAGAACAGGGGAGAGTTGTGGATCCAGAAGGGCGGTTTCTCCTACTACGCGGTTATATCAATGGGGTGCAACTCACTTTAGCAAATATATATGCACCAAATAAAAAACCAATAGACTATGTCAAGAAAATGATAAATAAGCTCGCCAATTTTGGACAGGGGATGATTATATTGGCAGGGGACTTGAACCTATGCATGAATTCAGAAGAAGATAGTACGTCGCGTGTACGGGAGACGGGAAAGCAACCCTTAGAAAAATTGAAGAAAACCCTCCACCAAAATCAATTGGTGGACGTGTGGCGAACGATGAATCTAAAAACACGAGATTATACTTTCTTCTCCCCCGTACATGGGACTTACACGCGTCTTGACTATTTTTTCGTGGATCATAATACGTTATCCAAGGTCACGGACTCCCAGATAAAGATATCTACAATATCAGACCACGCACCAGTTATGATGACAATAGAAGAAATTAGTGTATCAAAACTCCCTTCGAACTGGAGATTAAATGAAACCTTACTTTCTGAAAAACAAGATATTGAAAAAATACAGGAAGAATTACGTTTTTTTTTTTTTCGAAAAGAACGAATCAGTTGACATTTCACACGCAATACTATGGGAAACACATAAGGCATATATGCGGGGTATATTTATTGCGATGGGTTCAGGGAAAACAAAAGAAAGAACTAAAAAAATTGAAAGGATATCTGAAGAAATATATAGCCTGGAGCAAATCCATAAGAAACAAGGGGGTCACCGGCAAGAGACATACCATAACCTTATAATGAAAAGAGAAGAATTAAGAGACATATTGACTCAGCATACAAAAAACGCTTTCAATGCGACGCAAATAGACAAATATGTAGGAGGCAATAAAATAGGAAAACATTTAGCTAAAACCCTGAAGAAAAAAAAAAACAGGAACTACATCGAAAAAATTTGCAATGAACAGGGGGATCTAGTCTTTAAGTCCAACGAGATCGCAGAGACTTTTAAGCAGTACTACAAAACCCTTTACAATGTGAATAAAGACAATGTAGACCTGGAAAAAACACAATAAAATAAAAGAATTCCTAAAGAACGCAGGACTCACCCAAATATCTATGGAGGACAAGTTAGATTTGGAAACACCGATATCAGAAAGTGAGATTATTCAAGCTATGGCAGACACAAAATTAGGGAAAAGCCCAGGACCGGATGGATACCCGATCCTCTACCTTAAAAAATTTAGCAAAATCTTGGTGCCTAGATTGTGTGAATATTTTAATGGATTGGGAATAGAATTCGGACTAAGCCGAGAGGCACAGAAGGCCTTAATAACCCTTATTCCCAAAGAAGGAAAAGATGACAGTTGCTGTTCAAGTTTTAGACCAATATCCCTTCTTAATTTCGATACCAAGCTTTATGCAAAAATACTCGCAAATAGATAAAAAAAACTCATGAAGGAGCTAATCCATGTGGATCAGGTGGGCTTCGTGGCCTCAAGAGAGGGACGGGATAATGGAGTTAGAACTCTCCTACTGTTACAAAAATTAAAGACAGATGGGCCCCCAGGTCTATTTCTGTCGATAGATGCCGAAAAGGCCTTCGACAGGGTAGACTGGGGGCTCATGATGGAAACAAGGTATATAGGTCTGGGCCCTAGGATGGTACAGAGGATTAGAGCCTTGTACGAAGAACCAACTGCAATAATAAAGATTAACGGAGACTATTCATCCCCCTTCGCTATGAGTAACGGGACGAGACAGGGATGTCCCCTGTCCCCGTTACTGTTCATTCTGTCATTGGAACCACTTTTAGCCACTATCCCAGGATAGCACGAGATATTTTGAAACAAAGCAAAGACCAGGGGGGCCTGGGGGTCCCGGACATAAAAAAATACTACCATGCGGTAATACTTTCAAGAGCGGTAGAGTGGACACGACAGGAAACTCAAAAACACTGGGTACACATAGAAAATTATATTAGTGAAATAAATTTGAGGGCTGCGATTTGGTGCCCACCGAAACTTAGAGACTTAGGAGTAAAGACACAGAGGATCACTAGACACGTTTTTAAAATATGGGATTTAACACACAAGCAACACGGTTGGAGCTATAATTCACTATTAATGCCACTGAAGAACAATGACTATTTCCCACCTGGGAAGAGAAAAATGGGGGGACACTGGATAGAAGAAAATACACAATTAGGTGAGATAATAGAGAAAGGGAAAATAAAGTCACTGGTAGAAATACAACAGACCACAGCACACCTTAAGGTAAATACATGGCGCTACCGCTACCGCCAGCTGACAAACTTCGTAGGGAGCTTGCCACAACCGATAAGATCCAAAGATAATTATACAGCTCTGGAAAAAATATGTAGAACAAAAGGATTAAAAAAAAAAGATACATCTCAGCTGTATAAAATGCTCCTGGAAGAGGGCCGGCCGGAGGTACCCCCATTCCTTACAAAATGGGGAAACGAACTAGACTCACATGGATACAAACACAACATTAAAAAAATGTTGAAGTTAATACACAACTCAGCGATTGATAGTAAGACCGCCGAAATGAACTATAAATGTAGTGCAAGCTGGCTGCTGACAACAATATGTTCTTTATTTCTGGGGATATGCGTGTGCATGCTGTTAGAACAGCATTGCAGTATCACATCTGGGGGGTGTCTATAGGTAGCCTGTGAAGGAGGGCAGGTTTCCTGTGCTTAGAACTTTCCCTGCAAAAAAGTGTCATTTTTGCAGGAAGAAAGCTATTTAAATCACTCGCGGCTAATGAATTGATGGCTCCTGTAACACAGAGAGCTGTCATTCATTAATAAAAAACAAAAAAAAAAAGCGTAGGGGTCCCCCCAAATTCAATAACCAGGCCCTTCAGGTCTGGGATGGATATTAAGGGGGATCCCAGCCAAAAAAAAAAAAAAAAAATGGCGTAGGGTCCCCCTCAAAATCCATACCAGACCCTTGAGGTCTGGTATGGATTTTAAGGGGAACCCTAGCCAAAAAAAATGGCGTGGGGTCCCCCTCAAAATCCATACCAGACCCTTATCCGAGCACGCAACCTGGCAGGCCGCAGGAAAAGAGGGGGGGACGAGAGCGGCCCCCCCTCTCGCCTGAACCGTACCAGGCCACATGCCCTCAACATTGGGAGGATGCTTTGGGGGTCTAAGACCCCTAAAGCACCTTGTCCCCATGTTGATTAGGACAAGGGCCTCTTCCCCACAACCCTGGCCGGTGGTTGTGGGGGTCTGCGGGCGGGGGGCTTATCGGAATCTGGAAGCCCCCTTTAACAAGGGGACCCCCAGATCCCGGCCCCCCCCCTGTGAAATGGTAAGGGGGTACAAAAGTACCCCTACCATTTCACCAAAAAAAGTGGCAAAAATGGTAAAAAGGACAGGAGACAGTCTTTGACAATTCCTTTATTAAAATCTTCTTTCTTCTTTCTTCATCCTTCGGTTTCTTCATCTTCTCCTTCCTTCATCTTCTTCCATCTTCTTCTTCCATTTTCTTCTTCCTCCGATCCGCTTCTTCTTGCGCTGGTCTTCTCGTCCTTCTCGTCCGGCATCTTCTTCCGTCGGCGTCGGCGTCGGTGTCTCTGTCTCTTCTTGGGCCGCTCCGCGCAATGGGAGGCTCCCGCTGTGTGAGGCTCCGCTCCGTCTGACAGGTCTTTTATAATGGAGGGCACCTGGTGACCCCGCCCCCTCTGACGCACAGGGACGTCATGGGGAATTCCATGATGGCTTTCCCCATGATGTCAGAGGGGGGCGGGGTCACCAGGTGCCCTCCGTTTTAAAAGACCTGTCAGATGGAGCGGAGCCTCACACAGCGGGAGCCTCCCATTGCGCGGAGCGGCCCAAGAAGACACCGACACCGACGCCGACGCCGACGGAAGAAGATGCCGGACGAGAAGGACGAGAAGACCAGCGCAAGAAGAAGCGGATCGGAGGAAGAAGAAAATGGAAGAAGAAGATGGAAGAAGATGAAGGAAGGAGAAGATGAAGAATCCGAAGGATGAAGAAAGAAGAAAGAAGATTTTAATAAAGGAATTGTCAAAGACTGTCTCCTGTCCTTTTTACCATTTTTGCCACTTTTTTGGTGAAATGGTAGGGGTACTTTTGTATCTGGGGGTCCCCTTGTTAAAGGGGGCTTCCAGATTCCATAAGCCCCCCGCCCGCAGACCCCCACAACCACCAGGGTTGTGGGGAAGAGGCCCTTGTCCTAATCAACATGGGGACATCCTCCCAATGTTGAGGGCATGTGCCTGGTACGGTTCAGGAGAGGGGGGCCGCTCTCGTCCCCCCCTCTTTTCCTGCGGCCTGCCAGGTTGCGTGCTCGGATAAGGGTCTGGTATGGATTTTGAGGGGGACCCCACGCCATTTTTTTTGGCTAGGGTTCCCCTTAAAATCCATACCAGACCTCAAGGGTCTGGTATGGATTTTGAGGGGGACCCTACGCCATTTTTTTTTTTTTTTTTTTTGGCTGGGATCCCCCTTAATATCCATCCCAGACCTGAAGGGCCTGGTTATTGAATTTGGGGGGACCCCTACGCTTTTTTTTTTTTCATTTTTTTTTTTTTTTATCAATGACTTTTTTTTATGAATGAGTTTCAATGAATCACTGTTCTCTGTGTTACGGGAGCCGCGAGTGATTTTAAATAGCTTTTTTACTTTCAAAAATGACACTTTGCGCAGAGACAGTTCTAAAACGGGAAACATGCGCCCCTTTACAGGCATACTATAGACACCCCCCAGGTACGAAATTTAAAGGAATATTACACTTTTATTGTTTCAATTTAAGCATTATTAAAATCACTGCTCCTGAAAAAACGGCCGTTTTTTAAAAAAAATTTTTGCATTGATACATGTCCCCTGGGGCAGGACCCAGGTCCCCAAACACATTTTAACTAATAGGGTTCTAAAGCTCACGGACTTTAGGTCCGTTCGCGGGTTCTGGTGCGAGCCGAACGGGGGGGTGTTCGGCTCATCCCTACACACCAAATAGAATGAATACATTTCAGCCGGGGAGGCCACAAGAATGCTGGAGGGGGTGTGGGGAGCAAGGGAATATGGCCCATGTGTGGTGGAAATGTCCTAAGGTAAGGGAATTCTGGGAAACTATTCTAGACTTAATAAAGGAAATTACAGGGATCAAAATAAAAGACGACCCCTGGATATGCCTATTTCACAATACATCAGACCCAATAAAAACATACACGAGCACCTTGATTCCTCATATGCTGAATGCCGCTAAGGCAGTGATACCAAGGAAGTGGCAGCGAGTCAAACCACCTTCAGATCTTGACTGGATAGGAAAGATGGAAGAGATATACCAGTTGGAGAACCTTAGATATACTGGGGAGGAAAAGGAAGATGAAGATATGATCAAATGGAAAAAATGGCAAGAGTTTAAGCAGTCCTGGAAATACGCAGAAATATTAATGCAAGTAGGGTAAAAGCAGAAACCTAAATTTAGAAAGTTAAAAGATAAAAAGGAGAGGCACAGGGGTGGGGAGGGAGGGATGGGTATGGTTGGGCGGGAAGGGGAGGGAATATAAGGTTTTAAAAGCAAGAAAGAGATTAAAGATAATTAAATAAATATGAAACTATTGAGAGGAAGATGCGAGATGCATACCTATGTTTGTTTGTTATTTGATAAAAAGGAACCTTTTCACAATGATGAATATAACACAAGAGACATGAATGAATCTTAAACATGAGCATTTCTTTCTCTCTTGAGGTTCTCTGAAGTGAAAACAAAAAACAAAACAAAAAATAAATAAATAAATAAACCTAAACTGACATGGTCATAAACCTAAACTGACAGGCCGGCAAGGAGAGTATTAATCAGAGAAGCAGCCAAGAGGCCCATGGTAAATCTGGAGAAGCTGCAGAGATCCACAGCTCAGGTGAGAGAATCTGTCCACAGGACAACTAGTAGTCGTGCACTCCACAAATCTGGCCTTTATTGAATAGTGGCAAGAAGAAAGCCATTCTTGACAGAAAGCCATAAGAAGTCCCATTTGCAGTTTGCGAGAAGCCATGTGGGGGACACAGCAAACATGCAGAAGATGGTGCTCTGGTCAGATGAGACCAAAATTAAATTTTTTAGCCTAAAAGAAAAATGCTATATGTGACGGAAAACTAACCACTGAACAGACCATTCCCATTGTGAAAAATTGTGGTGGCAGCATCATGTTGTGGGGATCCTTTTCTTCAGCAGGGACAGGGAAGCTGGTCAGAGTTGATTGGAAGATAGATGGAGTCAAATATAGGACAATCTTACAAAAAAAAATGTAAATCCTTGTACACACGATCGGATTTTCCGATGGGAAATGTGTGATGACAGGCTGTTGGCGGAAAATCCGACCGTGTGTATGCTCCATTGGACAATTGTTGTTGAATTTTCCGCTGACAAATGTTGGATAGCAGGTTTTAAAATTCTCCTCGGACAAATGTCTGTTGTCAGATTTTCCAAGCATGTGTACACAAGTCCGTCGGACAAAAGTCCAAAGTACAAACACGCATGCTCGGAAGCAAGGTCTGTCTTGTAAACTAGCGTTCATAATGGAGAATTAAAATTTGTGACGTTGCAAATTATGAAATCTTGAAATGCAGCGCACATTCTCTTCTTCTTTAATGGGATAATAATGAAGCTGTTTTGCTAGTGATACTGATTGAGTTATTACAAACCAATTTTTAAAGGTTTTTTTTTTCTAGTGATATCAAGGATAATATCATTATCTTTTTTTTTTGGCACAAGTTACCACCGTTATCCTGTCGTTTTTAAGATCAAAGATACAACTATGTTGGTGTCCCTTGTCAATTTTACATTGTATTTTTTTAAATGTAACTGCTTACTGATGGAGTTATTGCAAACAAATTTTCAAAGGCTTTTTTTTTCTAGTGATATCAAGGATAATATTATTATGCTTTTTTTTGGCGAAAGTTACCACAACAATATTATCCCGTTGTTTTTAAGATCAAAGATACAACTATGTTGGTGTCCCTTGTCAATTTTACATTGTATTTTTTTTAAATGTAACTGCCTACTGATGAAGTTATTGCAAACAAATTTTCAAAGGCTTTTTTTTTCTAGTGATATCATGGATAATATTATTATGCTTTTTTTTTTTTTTTGGCTCAAGTTACCACAACAATATTATTCCGTCGTTTTTAAGATCAAAGATACAACCATGTTGGTGTCCATTGTCAATTTTACATTGTATTTTTTTAAATGTAACTGCCTACTCCCAAACTGTCATTTGAAGTAAAACAAATAGCAAAGTATTATTCTCCACAATTTTTTTATTGTGCATTAAAAAAAGAAAATAAATAAAATTAGACATGCTATCTGCCAATAGAACTTAACCAAAAAGTACATTCTATGCATCCAAAAATATAGAAAATATACCAAATCAAATCATTATTCAACCAAAAAAATTATGTCAAAGCAATAACTCCAAGGCCAATAATAAATAACACGTTAGTTAACACGATTCCGCAACATTTCTGGTTGATGAATGACCATTCAGAAACTAACTGAAAAGCACAAACTGAAAAGCGCAAAATGAAAAGCGCAAATCAACACTCACCAAACTTCTACTAACACAAAATTAGTAGAAGGAGCCCAAAGGTTGGTGCTTAAGAGCTGAAAAAACACGTAGTACGTCAGTACGTTCGTGTTTGTTGGCCGACAATTCCTTGCCGTTTATATGCAAGACAAGTTTGGGCCAACACCCTTCGGACAAAAGTCCACAGTTTTGTTGGCCAACAATCTGATCGTGTGTATGAGGCTTTAGAGTCTGCAAAAGACTTGAGGCTGGGACGGAGGTTTACCTTCCAGCAGGTAAATTACCTTAAACATATTGTCAGAGCTACAATAGAATGGTTTAGATCAAAGCATTATCATGTGTTAGAATAGCTCAGTCCAATTGAGAATCTGTCGCAAGACTTGAAAATTGCTGTTTACAGATGCTCTCTATACAATGTGACACAGCTTGAGTTATTTTGCAGAGAAGAATGGGCAAAAATGTCACTCTCTAGATGTGCAAAGGAGTCATACCCAAAAAAACTTGCTGCTGTAATTGCATTGAAAGGTGGTTCTACAAATTATTGACTCAGGGGGGCTGAATACAAATGCGCTCCACACTTTTCACATATTTATTTGTAAAAAAATTTGAAAACCATTTATAATTTTCTATCCACTTCACAATGTGCCACCTTGTGCTGGTCTATTACATACAATCCCAATGAAATGCATTTACATTTTTGTTTGTAACATGACAAAATGTGGAAAATTCCAAGGGTTATGAATACTTTTTCAAGGCACTGTACGATCTCTTTGTAAAAAAAATTGTAAATGTTCATGCACGCACGTGCTTGCACCAGTAAAAATTGTCTAAGTTCACCCAAAATGCACTGCACATGTGCAGTTCTGAAGTTAACTGATTCATGATCGGCTAAGCTTGGGATGAACTGTATCTGCTAGCTTGGTATGAGCTGTAGCATGCTGATGCTCTGCCTACGCTTGCCTTTCTCTGCTTTTCTCTACTCTCCTCCAAAGTTCAGTCAGCTGCAGCTATACAGTGGGGCTAGCATCTCTTCATGAGACAATGGGGGTTATTTACTAAAGGAAAATCCACTTTGCACTGAAAGTGCACTTGGAAGTAAAGTCGCTGTAGATCTGAGGGGGACATGCAAGGAAAATAAAAAAAAACAGCATTTTAGCTTGCACATGATTGGATGATAAAATCTGCAGAGCTTCCACTCATTTCAGATCCACCCCTTAGATTTAGAGCGACTGCACTTCCAAGTGCTCTTGCAGTGCAAAGTGGATTTGCCTTTCGTAAATAACCCCCAATGTCAGGCTCAGTACAACCTGCCTAATGCTGCTCTGTCTTGGCACCAAGGAAGGAGACAGGTGAGACTCACAACAATGAGGGCCAGGGTCATTGTGAGAGAAGAATCTTTTGATATCAGTAACATCTTCCTTACTATGTGCTGTCAATGCTGGAATGAATAACATTTGATTAGAATAACCAGTTGGCAGGGCAGCCACAGAAAGCTATATTCCTTTTTCCTCACTAACTCATTCACTGATCTTTTTTCAGTTCTATACATGGATTCCAGCATGAAATTCCGAAACTCGAGGGCCCTTGACAAAACTTAAAGTGGTTGTAAACTCTCCAACCCAACTTCAGCACATTATATTCCTCATTACTAAAGCTACTAATCGCTGCCTGTAAAAGTCTTCTCACTTGTATTGTCTTCTTGCAATCCGTCCTGTAATTTTTGCTATCGTCACCGGCGCATGCGCTCCCTGTCCCTTTGATTCACAGCACGCTCTGTGTGCCATTTCCCCAGTGACAGCATGCCATGTCCACGAGTTTCGCTGTCTGCAGCCCGGCTGAGGAGACTCTCGAGACTAAGCATTCATTCACAGCTTCCTGGTTCTCCCTTTGTGATCATGTGACGTCACACGGAGAGTAACCAGGGCATAGAGACTCCTATCACAGCAATCATCTGGATCTTTTAGCCCCTTTCAACTGCATATATTAGGAACAAATCAACTTTTTTGGGGGGATCCAGAAAGAGGCTTGGTAATACGCTATCACACATGCACGAGATTACAGCAGGGGAAGGCAGCAAGGGCGGAAATTGTGTACACAGCTGACTCTGAAAACAGTACCCAAGATGACGCCACTTTATCCGTGAAAACGATTTTTTTACAAATTTCACAAAAATAGTAAGTTAGAATCGTTACTGCATACATTAGACTATATAAAGTTTGCAAAGAAGTGTTCATAACTAACTCAATGAAAACGCTTTTAAAAAAAATGCGCACTTTAATTAGTTTGCTAAATTGCACAATTGTCAAGTTTTTTTGTCTATTAAAATATTTCTTTCACCTTTTGTTCCCATTCTTTTTTGTATATAAATACCTCAGAGAGACAGAGCATTGCCACCCTTTAATGGAAAGCACCTCCACAAGGACCCTTATGCTGGACTATAGTTAATTCTATGAAAACTGTAGTTTTAAAAATATTTAAATGATATTTAGTTTTAACATGTTAAAGCCTATAAGACACTTTACCGATTGGGTTTTATATATACTTTAATATTATAGGGGCTGTAGTACATAAAATGTTGAAGATCTCAGTTCGAATCTATGTGATTTTTTGTTCTAAACACCATCTGTATGTTACATAGTCCTGACCAACCTGTCAATTGTCTCAACAGTTGCTGGTTTTGATTCTTTTGGTATGCTCATACAAAATTTCCAGTAATGGAAGAGTTCAATTTTTTTTTATAATGTTTCTTTGTCCAGTGGTTTATATGTGTCTGTGAGGCTCTCACGCGTGGTACAGTAATTAGCAGTATTTTTTAATTATGCCTGTGTTATTTTTTTTTTCTGCACATTTTGCAATTAGCTTCTTCTGAAAGGGGGTAGTGTATTTAAAACTACATACATAATGCCATACTGTAGAGAACAATGATGGGCACCCTCTGGTGGGGCCACAGGGGGAAGCATGCACAAATGGCTGTCATCTAACTTACACTGTACTTTTTTATACTTCACAGGTGATCCATCTAAATGTTGGCAGGTTTATTTACATCCATACTCCCTATGTACATAACACATGATGTGTTAATTGCAAAATGTATCAAAAACTAAGATACTTCTCCTGCACTGTACTATACAAAACTGTATCTACATAGGGATACGCATGGTTCTGATCCCAAAGGGTCTATGTGTATGGCAGTGACTATTGAAAATATATATGAGGTGTTTTAAATATTTAGTAGAGGCTGGCTACCAGGGATAACAGAAGGCCACATTACTTAGGCCTTATTTTAGTGATTGTCTATGTCATATGATGTGATTTTTATTTTTTATTTTGTATGGATTGTATGATGCAACAGTATGATTAAGTTTTATATAAATAAGTGTTACTAATTGTTGGCACCAAAAAAGGTCCCATTGATTAAGCAAATAAGCAAATAATGTTTGTCAAAAGTGATTAAAATGCAAGCAGTTGTTTGACATAAAGGTGTTTATCAATATAGGTTCTCTCAATGACAGAACACTAACCCAAAACATTCAGGAATCAAAAGAGATGTTGTAAGGACGTACAGGTATGTAAGTATTTAACAGGTGCATAAAATATGGGTACCTTAGGAATGGTACTTTCAAAAATGTACCTAGCAGTCAGTTTTATCTTCCAGGTAACTTATGGAAATGAAGTTATAGAACAGTTAAGCAATGTTGTAGAGATAAGGGAGTAGTCCCTTGAGCTGTCTTATCTTATGTAATATTCTAAGGAACATACACTAGTATCGGTTCCCCTTCATAATAACAACATCATGCCATTTGTCTCATGGTTTATTTAGTGCAGTGCTGTTGGATAAATCATGCTTTCAATTTAGCCAGTGATAGATTATCAAAAACATTCTTCTGTATAGGTAATCTATCATTTTCTTTTAAAAACAACCTTGACAAGGGCATGAACACTTGAATTTAAAGAAAGTTAAAAATGATTTAGAACGCTTGTTGAACATATTTGAACTCAGTTGAAAGTTACCATTTTGTTCAGAAAATGTTACCTCAACAAGCAGAAAACAGAGTAATGCCAAATCATTTTGCTCAAGATTTACTGCCCTCTATATCCACAGATTTGTGAGATCCTTGACATATTTGTATACTCCTGTTTATATTGATAATTAACCTTCAATTAAGCCATATAGTAAATGATTATTAGATTAAAAATGTGAACTATATAATACATAAGCTTCCATTTAGATTACTATGAAATAATTTATATCCACCGTTTTATGAAAATATTAGCTATTTTATATCAAAAGTAGAGAAATTGAACAGGGTATTACAGTTAAATATTATATAGGATGTTAGGCACCGAGCATGTGTAGAAATGTATTCATTATAGCATATAGTTTATATTCTTTAAATGTGAGCATGCCACAAGCCTCTCAATAGCTGAAATGAATCATTAATATCACTTCCATATATTGTAAGGGAGAAGCAAAGAATTGTGGTGTTATCTATAGATAACTTATTTTACATTCAAGTCCAACAATTCAGACAACCCTAAAATGATAAATAACTTGGTAGTTGTAGTGTGTACAATATGCATGTACATTCTATTTTTAATTGTACAATAGTTCTGCAAACTTTGTAACAAAGGGGTGTGCTGCAACTACTACTACTGAAATATTTGCCACTACCAATGCTCCCATTGATGTTACTATAATGCAGCGTACACACAATCGGAATTCTCGTTGCAAAAGCCTTGGATGGTTTTTCCGATGGAATTCCGCTCAAGCTTGTGTTGCCCACACGGTCACACCAAATTCCGCCAAGAACGCGGTGACGTACAACACTACGATGAGCCACAAAAATGAAGTTCAATGCTTCCGAGCATGCATCGAATTGTTTCCGAGCATGCGTCCAAATTTTGCGCGTCGGAATTGCCACAGACGATCGGAATTTCCGATAGAAACTTTTTCCGTTGGAAAAATTGAGAATATGCTCTCAATCTTTTGCTGGCCGGAAATTTTCCAACCAAAAGCTCACATCGGTCTGTTGCTGGCGGAATTTCCGATCGTGTGTACGCGGCATAACAGTAGTAGCAAAAATCTTTAACTGTGCAGTTTCTCCAGTATCTCTCCTACCATTACTGCTACTAACATTGTACAAAGTGATTGTATGGTCACTCTTTGCACCTCCCCTTTTAACATCCACTTTATAAACTGTGTGCAAGGAAAATAACTACTTTAATATGTCCAAGTATATCTGGATAAACAAAGTATGCTTTTAAACCAAATTATATTTAGGAAGATACAGCTATTAAACAAAAAAAATCAGCTACTAAGATGCAATATAATCATTTCAGGACCATGGAGAGAGCAAGAGGCACAACTTATTATCAAGAACAAACTGTAGCACTTCTCTGATATTTATGGCACCAGCTGTGAGCAGGATTGTGTTTTTTGTTCTCTTTCAGCATACTGTGGTATTTCAGCATAAATAAATATACACGTAAATAAAGAATGCCATTGGTTAAAATGTACTACTCTCCAGTCATGTTCATGGCAGCTAAAGACAATAGTGAATCTGATCTCAGTGTCATTTGCTCATTAGTAGACACAATGTATGGCATGAATGTTAAACATATATTACCTAGTAAGCTATAACACCACAATTTTGTATAGAGGTAAGTTGTATGTAATAGTCTATAGCACTGATCCACATGAAAGAGATTATTTGATTAGAAACTCTTGTGGTGCCTATATCCTTCCTTCCTGAATAGTGCAGCAGGATATGAATTAACCTTTTTTCTGCTAGAGTACAGAAGTGCATACAGTACTTGTAGCACTGCAGCCACCAAACGCTCTTGCCTTACAGTCTGTTTTAAAATTCTAGCTAAATGCTGTCTTGGTATAATCAACAAGTGCCTCTGTCAACATTCAGTGTGAAAGCAGTGCCAATGATACATGACTGTCATTTTAGTAATTTCAGTTGAAATCTTAGCAGCATATCTGAATGATGACTGTAATACAAACAACAAAAGATGTTGACTGTAGATTGGTATCATTTACTGTTAACATACAAATGTTCTAATGTCAGTGAAACCAGTCAGACATTCACTTTCCTTTCTGCAGCTAATAGCTGCTCTGTTGCTGAGTTTCTGCACGTTTGCTCTTTGGGAGCTTCAATAAATTTGTAAAGAAAGCTATTTATTCACACTGTCCTCTGTACAAAATTACCAGTACTGCACCTAAAGGATAATAAGAGAATGTAGTTATAAATAATACTTTGGTGCTAATAATGATCAACATTTTGCCTATATTAAATGTTGCCATCTCCAGTAGGGTACTTAAGAATGCACTAGGTAAATGACATGCTGCCTGTGTTATCTTCACAGTATCTATCTATTCTCTTTATTGTTTGCATGCTACAGCCAGCGTTCAAGTATACGGACAAGAACCAACAGACTAGCTATGATCAACATGTTGTTCATTATAATCCCACACAAACACAGCATACATTATTAACTATAAGACACATGCAGTACAACCGGAGCTAATTACAAAAAGCAGGCAGTATAGTATATAAAAAAAGACCTGATTCTGATATTGTAAAAAGTAGCCTAGAAATTGCATTTAACATGAGAATCCTTACTACTATCCTTCATTTAAAAAGTGCCAGCATACAATTTTACCCTAAACAACAAAATTAAATGTAATCATTAACTGACATCATGTTTTGTATAGTAGGGTTTACAGTAATTCTGCCAAAAAATCCCAGCACATCCTTTTTCAATTACTAACCAGTGTTAAGAAAGAAGGTCCCAATTCTGCTAATACACGTGGGTCTTCCTGTGGGTGTGATAAATCTAAAATGAGGGGAAAAAAAAAAACTTCTCTTTTCTGTCGCTTTTCCTGCTTCCTTTTTATAAAGCTTAGATTAATTGGAAACTTTCTGAGGTCATCCTTAAAAATCACAAGATGAGATCCTTATCAAAATGACATGAGTAGATAGGCAAGATTGTTTATTTTCCTGCATGGATCTTTGGAAATACAATCCTCTTAAGCTGTGTATAGATCTGTCATCTCATCATTGAAAGTGGATGCTCCCCAGAATCTTGGTGCCATTATCTCTTCTTTTAAAATGGTAAGCAGTGTCATATCGCATAGAGAATCAACATCATCTTCAGGTCAGTCGGGAAAGCTGGTCTGTTCGCTGCATTCCTGGCTGTGCTTGCAACAGCCCATGATTTATGGTGTCCTTCCTGAGATGAAACTGTAGCTCGCTGTTCCTTTGTCACCTCCCTAGGTTCAGATGTTTAGCGTTCTGGATGACTGAAAAAACCAGTGACCCAAAATGTAAAGTCCAGTAACTCACTAAAGGAGCAGGAGGATCAGTCTGACACTGCCAGACAAGCTGTCAAGTGCTGTGTTGCCAACTCACTTAATCCTGCTGGAAAAATCATTTAGCAGGGATTTTCCCTGTGCAACAAATCTACCTACTATATCTTCTATAACATCCACTAGGAAAGTGCCTTGAATATAGTCCTTTAAGAAATCTGACAGAATGAATTACAATTCAAAAATGCACACAATGAAAGTGTTTTGCATTTCATTTAAATGCATGAGCACAACTGAATCTATGCAGGGAACAGCACATAAGATCTATCTGTCTCTATTGAACTCATGAATCTGGAGCTCTGGCTGGGAGAGAATCAGGAGGAGGGAGATGGGAGGTGCTGGAAGGGGATTCTCTCTGCCTATGCATACAATAAGTCAGAAGACATCTTCTCTAAATAGGGATTTCAAAGCGTTTCTGAATCTCAAGTTGTATGATTTCACAGACCACAGAGAATGGAAAAAAAAAAAAAAAACAACAACAGAGGCTTAGAGGCCAGAAGGGGAAGCTGACTATCCTTGCACTGTAAGCAATGAATCAGGTCACATCTCTACCTGCATTCAGTCTTCCAATTTCTATTTTCCAATTCACTAGAGGGTCATTTTTTTGTCTGCTGATTCTTTTTAAATCTAAGTCCCAGGCTACACACCTCCTCAGAAAAATTGCAAACACATCATGATCTTAATTTTACTTTTTCATAGTTGTATTAGTATTATTATTATCATATCATCAATAATAATAATATTACATAAAAACATAAAATACTGACAGCAGAAAAAGAGCAAATAATCAAGTGAAGATGGCTAAAAAGTTTATTATAAATGGACACTGTGATTTTCCCTCACAGGGGTGTAGCAACAATTCTATTACATTTGGCAATGACTAGTGATGAGTGAATCTGCTTATCTGATAGGCAGGTGGGTTTGGTGAACACATTAAAAAAAATGTAATCTCCATTTAATTCAATGGGAGGAGAAAATGCAAAATTGTATACTCACCTTTCCATAATCTTCCTTGATTGATGCATCTTCATGGCAGCACACAATAGGTTATGGATCCGCCCCCACAACCTGATAGGACTGGTTAACTATAAATCAAAGACAGACCCAGTCACAGCCTTCCCAGTAACTCTCATCGTTTGGGTGTGAATCTGTATGCTGTCATGAAGATGCACCAGGAAATACAAATTACGGAAAGGGGAGTATACAGTTTTACATTTTTCTGGCGCATTATGGCAATATACAATGGGAACTCTGGTTTCTACAACCTCTGTAAAAATGGGTGTCAGAGCTGCAGGCTTTGCACTCAAGGAGCTTCATCTAAGGTTCTACCATGACAGAATAGTTGTAAAAACCCCCAAGAACCTCATTCTTTGGGCTAGGAAGAGGAGGCTCTTCTTCCAATTAATTAGCTATCAAAATTTTGGACATTGTGTAGCAGAGCATCCCGATGCTGAATAAGTATCTCCCGAATATTGTCTAGAAGAAGGGTGCCATTCAAGTAGGGGTGTATTCTCATCCCCCTTGTTGAATGTCCTGGGGGAGGTGGACAGACTGAAGGGGAGGCACCGAAACTGGTAGGGTAAATGAAATGCAGGATGGATTGGGACAAGTAAGTAAGTGTCTGATAAACCTATAGAGAGCATCTAATCTCCAAGATTTATCAATAATAGAATTGATTGGAGGTTCACGATTCTTGCATGATTCCAACCTTCCCTGCTTGTTGATTTTTTTCAAGTTTAGCACTGGGCACAGATCGTCTGATTTTGAGGTTTTTTTTTTCTAACTAGGAACAGAGGTGAACCGAATCCTCATCTCTTCTGGGGGCTTGGAACCTTCTCAACCGTTCATTGTTTATTTCATTCTGCTACAAACTGGAACAGAATTTTTTGTATTTTATTCAAATCTGGTAGCCTGGCTGGCTGGAAGTAAATGAAAAGTGGGCATCTCTTAAACTTCCACCAATGTCACTCCAATATAGCTGATATGCCCCACTGATCCTGAATATTTACAATCCATGTGTGTGCACAAAGCCTAATCTGGCTCCCCTGGATGTGTACACTCTGAAAAGGACTTCTGCTGTTTGGGAAGACAGGTGCCTTATATTTTTAAGGCTTCAACAATGAAGATTGGGTATTGGCTGGTAACCTGTGGTGTTTGTAGACGCTGAGCAATAATGAGAGGCGGGATGATTACCTTGATCAACATTGCCCAAATGTCTATGCCTAAATGGTGACTGTTTTGGCCTTTAGAGGGCTTCCTCCATCTTGAGATCCTTACAGGGCTGTAGTTGTTACAACAGTATTGGCTATTTTTTCACATTATCTTCACTACTTACCTAATCCCTTTACCTTACAAGCAATGAGTGGTTTCACTGGGTAGCGTTCCCCATTGAAACAGAGATACAAGAGCAAGCACTGAGAAGGAGAAAGGGAGGTCAAAAAGAGCACAGTGATCCCTGAGCAACACTGAGAAGGAGCTAAGAAAAACCCAGATGAATACCATAAAAAGGGAAAAAATACCTGCAAACAATGACCACATAAGCATCCAGCATGCATGAGTAGAGAACACCACCATATGTTGCCCAAAGATGCCTTAAAACCATTTAAAAATGGTACCCTTGGCCATTATTGATGAAATTTAAAGGCTGATCATGCTCAGATTGCAGTCTGGGGCTCCCAGAGCCATCTTGGAAAGGGGCAAGCTAGGAAACTGGCCACAGTGGCCGCATCACTTTCTGCCATCCATGCTTAGAGTGTACTGCAAGTGTAAGTGCCATCTGGGAAAAGGCAAACACCCACAACACAGACAGGTTCAGAAAAACACTGAGAAACAGAGAAAAGAAGGGAAAAGCATATGGAAAGCAAAGGGAAAACACTGCCACTTATGTCAAAGTTTGACACCACCAGAATGAGATTCCAGCCATAAAGCTCATGTGAAGGTTGTACAGGAAGGTCTTCAATGCAGGAGAGGCTGAACCATGCCCCCCAGGCTACCAGAAAAGGGGTCCAACCATATAGCTCATTTAAAGGCTTTGCAGGAAGGACTTTCAGGAGAGGCTGAACCTCGCTGAGGCGACAAGCAGTAAGGGATACCTCCTGACTGAATGCTGCGAGCTGGGTATGTCTTTGATTTATAGTTAACCAGTCCTCACAAGTTGTGTGGACGGAGCTACAACTCATTGTATGTTGCCATGATGCGCCAGGAAAAATAATTCACTCCATTTTCACCACTAATAGGATAATAGGAAAATGACTTTCAACAAAACTGCATTTAGAGCTGTGTACTGGCAGGGTAATATGTGCCAATGCAAAGTAAAAAAAAATTTGGCAAGGATCAGCTCTTTAACATCTTTGTGACCGCCCAACGTACATTTACTACGGCAGGGCGGTTCGTCTGCATGAAACAACATACCTGTACATTGTCTCTTCTCCCGAGTTTGGGGCATGCGTGCACGCCGCCGTCGGCCCACTTCCGCTATAATTGGACACAGCGGGAGTCAATCAGGACCTGCCGATCATTGACAGGAGAGGCAGAACGACGGTCTGCCTATGTAAACAAGACAGACCACCATTCTGTCAGAGAGGAAAATGGAGATCTTGTGTTTCTACTATAAACATGGATCTCTGTTTACCTCCAGTTAAGCCAACAACCCCCACACAGTTAGAACTCACTCCCTAGGAGCACACTAAACCCTTTGCCCCTGATGTTAGCCCCTTCCCTGCCAGTGTCATTAGTACAGTAAGAGTCAATGGCGGCTGATGGGTTCTTTTTTTTGGGGGGGTGGCAAACTAAGAACACCCTCCGGTGGCGTGGAACAACACTAAAACACCCCCCCTGGCGGTCCGGCGCTTACCCGCAGGGCTGTGGTGTCCAGTCCTCCAGCGGCTTTCTCTGCTGTGTGTTTTTTATTCCACCAGAGCGCTAAGCATCCAATAGGATCGCCGGACGCTTTGGCCAATCGGGAAACAGGTATCACAGACCTGCCTCCTGATTGATGGGGAGGAACTTTAGTGTGAAAATAGCGAAAATTAATTTGCTATAGTCACACAGCTGGGTGACCTCAGAACGCAATGCTCTGCGCTCTGAAGCCACCCTTTTTTAAAGCCTAGTAGAGCCTCTGGCTCTAATCAGGTGCCTTAAAAAAACACCCACCCCGCATTGAAATCCATGGTCCGGTGCCACTGATATGTAGATCAGGTTGCCGGACGCATGGATAGGGGAGGTGGCACCCGTGCGCCATCTATGGTGAGAGTGCATTTTTTTAGCACTGATTGCTGTATTAGTGTCACTGGTCCCCAAAAAGTGTCACTTTGTGTCCAATTTGTCCGCCGCAATGTCACAGTCCCGCTAAAAATCGCTGATTGCTGCCATTAATAGTCAAATAAAAATGCCATAAAATATCCCATAGATTGTACATGTGATAACTTTTGCGCCAACCAATTAACCGCTTCCCGACCGGCACACGACGATGTATGTCGACAGAATGGCACAGACAGGCATAAGGGCGTACAGGTACGTCCCCTTTAAGATGCCGCCGTGCCATCGAGCACGCTGGTCGGGACCCCCGTGAGTCCGGTCGCGGGTCCCGCGGACTCGATCGCCGCGGGGATACCGACGATCGTCTCACAGGAAGGCTGAACGGGGAGATGCGGAAATAAACAGCATCTCCCCGTTCTGCCTAGCAACTAGTGACGCCGAACTCTGCTCCCTGGGATTGGAGCAGAGATCAGCATTCACTAGCTCACAGCCACGCCCCCCACAGTTAGAAACACACCTCTAGGAATACTTAACCCCTACACTGCCACCTAGTGGTTAACCCCTTCACTGCCAGTGTCATTTACACAGGAATCAGTGCATTTAAATAGCACTGATGCTGTATAAATGACAATGGTCCCAAAAATGTGTTAAAAATGTCCGATGTGTCTGCCATAATGTCGCAGTCACGATAAAAATTGATTACCATTACTAGTAAAAAAAAAAGATGAATAAAAATGCTATAAAACTATCCCCTATTTTGTAAACGCTGTAACTTCTGCACAAACCAATCAACAATCGCTTATTACCAAAAATATGTAGAAGAATACGTATCGACCTAAACTGAGGAAAAAAAAAATTTAATATATATTTTGGGGGTATATTTATTATAGCAAAAAGTAAAAAATAATGCGTTTTTTTTTCAAAATTGTCGCTCTTTTTTTGTTTAAAGCGCAAGAATTTAAAACCACTGGGGCGATCAAATACCACCAAAAGAAAGCTCTATTTGTGGGGAAAAAAGGACGTCAATTTTGTTTGGGAGCCACGTCGCACGACCGCGCAATTGTCAGTTAAAACGACGCAGTCCCGAATCGCAAAAAGTGGTCTGGTCTTAAGTCAGCAAAACGGTCTGGTCTGAAAGTGGTAAATATGGGCTTATTGTGATTTTTTTTACCAAAAACGTGTAGCAGAATACATATTGGCCTAAATTAATGAAGAAATTTTAGTTTTTACATTTTTTTTTATTGATATGTTTTATAGCAGAAAGTAAAAATTATATTTTTTTTTTCAAAGTTGGCGGCCTTTTTTGTTTATAGCGCAAAAAAAAAAAAAAACGCAGAGGTGATACCACCAAAAGAAAACTCTATTTGTGGGAAAAAGGACATATGTTTTGTTTGTGTACAGCATTGCACGACCACGCAATTGTCAGTTAAAACAACGCAGTGTCGTATTGCAAAAAATACGGGGCTGTAATTAATTAGACTTAAGGTGGTTGTAAACCCTTACAGACCACTTTTTGATACAGATAAGCCTATAAAAAGGGTTACTTGTAGCTACCCAGGATATCTCCTAAACCTGCACGGTTTAGGCGATATCCCCTGTCCCCTGCATGTGCCAATGTCATTGGCACATGCGCACTGAAGCAACAGCACGTATGTGCCGTTGCTTCAGTGAGTGTGCCATTACCAGCGGCTCCTGTGAGCACGCCATCGTGGCTCCCTCCAATCACAGCGCCGGAGCCGCGATACCTGGAAGTAACCCCCAGGAGTTATGTCGCCGGCCGGAGCTTTGTACGGGCACCGCATCGAAGGCTTTGATCTCAGGTGAGTATTATATAATGAGCTAGTATGCTATGCTTACTAGCTCATTATGCCTTTGTCTTTCAGGTGTTAGTTTTATTTTTTTTTATTTTTTTTTTCAAAGTGGGTTTACAACCACTTTAAAATTAAACATTAAAAGTGCAAAATTCCTTTAAAATTATTGACAACCCTCACATATACCCAATGAAGTGCCTAGCATCAGATAATACACAGAAATGAAACAAATTCTCCTAAAAAAAGTTGTACATATTTATCTACACCATCTGTCCTCTACAGTCATTCAAAATCTAGAATTTAGGATCTCTCAGCTCTGAAAAGCAGGTGAAGTGAAGTCTCACAGTGCAGATCTCAGTGAGGAGAGCTCTGATTGCTCTGGACACACTCACTTCACACAGTACATGGAGAACTTGCACAGCTGTGGCTGTCAATCACATGTTGTGTGACTCATGCTGATAGCAGAGGAATGAGGAAACAGAGATGAATCACACTCAGAGGCAAGTACACAGTATATAAGGATGTGTTTTGTTCATATTTCATGTCTGAGGTTGACAACCACTTTAAATAACATGTGAAAGTAGAAGTGAAATATCTGTGCTCAAATGAATCTATGTATATATTAGCTGCTGATACTATGCCTAGATACTGAGCACAACAGATATAGATTTATAACAAGTGCGGCGCTCACAAACTCAAAACGATAAAAATAAATAGGAGAGAA
The DNA here is from genome assembly GCA_028564925.1 of Lithobates sylvaticus. Lineage (NCBI taxonomy): Eukaryota > Metazoa > Chordata > Amphibia > Anura > Ranidae > Lithobates > Lithobates sylvaticus. The sequence goes on along the minus strand of CM053030.1, from coordinate 339,681,740 downwards.
AAAAAGTTCCTGGATGGCCGCACTTCAAAAAGGCATCTTTATTGACTGATTAAAATCCAAATACAGTCACATCATCAAATCATGGATGACAGCTATCCATCCTGTCATCCATGATTTGATGAGGTGACTGTATTTGGATTTTAATCGGTCAATAAAGATGCCTTTTTGAAGTGCGGCCTTCCAGGAACTTCTTTTCTCTTCTATCTTGAGCAAAGCCAGCACCTGTGGGTCTCATCAGGGTGAACACATTCACTGTGGATTTGGAAGGCTAGAGCGGTAATCTCTTTGTGCTGATAAAAATAAATAGTAATGAAAAATAATCCTATGAATCACCAAGATCTTAAACCCAATGTCTCTCATCCAAGTACTAAACAGACCCAACCCTGCTTAGCTTTCAAGATCAAATGAGATTAGGCACATTAAGGGTGGTGTGGCCATCAACTTTTCCCCCAATGTCTATTGTTAACAACAATATGTGGAATCAAAATGCTTTACATAAACTTTGATATTGTGGTAATAAACAAAAACATCAATAAACAAAGTGCAAAGTGCAAACATAGGACAGAATAAAAAAAGTCCCACAAGCCATGATGAGAAAATAGGATGAGCTCCTCAGGCTGTCACCATTAAACACATGTTCACACACAAGGCTTACCAAATAATGCGATCCTTCATATAAGAGTGGTCACATGCACATAGTGAGATTCTACCAGGGAAAGGGTACTCACTCCAGCCTCTATTCATCCACAGAGATACCAGGGATTTTTCTGTCAGTTGTCACCATATACATCCACGACTTGCAGGGAACCGCTGCACCACTGGGAATTAGCTCAGCAGGACCAATGCACATATGATAAAAGAGACACTCCACATAGCGTAAAACTACCCATAAAAAAGAATGTATTAAGTCTAAGCATTTACTATCTCATGGTACAGCAACATGGAGTTCCAGTATAAAAGAGGGCCGCTGTTCCTGCACCCGGTACGGTATAAGGAGTGTCTCTTTTTTTCATATGTGCATTGGTCCCACTAAGCTAATTCCCAGTGGTGCAGCAGTTTCCTGCAATATGTGGATTTATATAGCGACAACTAAGAGCAAAATTCCTGGCTTCTCTGTCAATGATTGGAGTTTACAGACAGTGCCCTTTCCCTGGCAGAATCTCACTATGTGTATGTGACCACTCTTATATGGGGGGTCGCGTTGTTTGGTAAGCCTTGTGTGTGACAGCCTGACTTTCGGTGGAGTGTAGGGAGGAGCCAAACCTATCTATCTGGGTTTGGTTTGTGGGAGGTTTGATGTTTGCCGAATGTGTCGAATTTTAGGTATACAAGTTATGTGGATCTTTATGCAGATTATGCACTGACCTCCACCTAAGTACAATTTTGCAGATATGAGCAGTTTGGTACTTGAGAGGTTAATGCTTAGACTGCCACTTGTTGATATATAAACTGGGACGCCGCGCCGTAAGACCACGCCCACAGAGGAAGTTGTGATGATGAAACACGTCAGTAAATGTGCTTATGGCGACCGGAAGGGACGTTTTGCATTCCACAGCCTGGAAGAGACAACCTGAAGTAAGCGGTGGACGATGTCTTCCTAATACACGAGAATCTCATATCTCTCCTGTGCAGTGATGACATTCTTTGGTAACAGTGCAAAAAAAAAAAATCACGCCCACCAAAATTCCCCCACATCCATTATTTTATATCATTATAACTAAAGTGGACCTGTCTTGGCTCTATACATGTATATAGGAGTATAAAGAGGACCTGTTATGGCATTATACGTGTATATATAAGTATAAAGAGGACCTGTCATGGCTCTATACATGTAAAGGAGTATAAAGAGGACCTGTCATGGCTCTATACATGTATATAGGAGTATAAAGAGGACCTAGTATGGTTGTTTGCATGTATAGGAGTGTAAAAGGACGTGTCATGGCTCAATACATGTATGTAGGAATATAAAGAGGACATGTCATGGCTCTATAAAAAGGACCTGTTATGGCTCTATTCATGTATAGGAGTAAAAAGAGGACCGGTAATGGCATTATACGTGTAAATAGAAGTATAAAGAGGACCTGTATTGGCTCTAATGGCTCTATACATGTATGTAGGAGTATAAAGAGGACCGGTCATGGCATTATACGTGTATATAGAAGTATAAAGAGGACCTGTCATGGCTGGTTTGAGGCTAGCACATGCTGCACAACATTTGAAGGGGAATTTTAGGTATATGCCACATCCTATATTCAAGAACAAAAAAGGGGAGGGGTCCCCTGTGGGGTGGACTTTTAAGGCATATAGTATTTCACCCCAGATAAATATTTAAATTATATATATTGAAAATGATTTATTACAAAAATATATGAAATGTTGACATACATATGAATATATATAAAAAAGTTGAATGTTTGAACAGTATTCAAAAGAAATACACATATAAAATGTGGATATATATCATGCACATTTCTCACACCCGACGCGTTTCAGATATTTGTAGTTTCCTCCATCTTCAAGGGTGAGAATATGATTAATATCCTATTATAGAAAAATAATAATGGGACGGTATGTCAAAATACATGTTTACAAACACATAAATATGTAGCAGCAAACAATGTAGAAAAGAAAGAAATGAACTTACATCAATTCGAATACTGTGTACAAAAACACTCCAAATGGATTTAAAAACAGAGCCTGGGAGGAGGAGCTTCTTCACTTTATATCTCCATAGGAGACACATGCGGACAGATGGCAATTTGTTTCATTGGTGCGCGGGGACTCGGCTGCGCGCCTAACACTCGGGGGGCCAGCTTAGAGAGCCCGACCTTTCCTGCCTCTCGATAATCAGCTGTATTCAAAACAGCTGATTGAGGGGCAGGATTCACTTTATAATGTGGCGCTCGCTCTCACTCATCATCTCCACTTGCTAGGCTGATGAGGAGACGAGCGGCCCCACACTGAAGGTAAAGGTAAATCAATCTTTTTTCCGACGGATTTTGTCCGACACTGGTGTTGCATACACACGGTCGGACAAAGTTGTCGGAAAATCCGATCATCCTGAACGCGGTGACGTTCGTTGCGTACGACAGGACTACGTAGAGGCTAGTAGCCAATAGCTTTGGTCTTGTAATGTGATCTGAGCATGCGTGGCACTTTGTCCGTCAGAATTCGCTACACACGATTGGAAAAAGTCCGATTGGACTTTGTTGTCGGAAAATTTGAGAGCAGGATCTCAAACTTTTTCCGTCGGAAACTCCGACGGAAAAAGTCCGATGGAGCCCACACACGGTCGGAATTTCCGACAACATGGTCCGATAGAACATTTTCCGTCGGAAAATCCGACCGTGTGTATAATGGGCATTAGACCTATGCTATTTAATATAATACAACAATACCGAATATGGCAATGTGGGATGTTTTAAATTAGCAACACAACAGCAAAATTTCAAATGAGAAACAATGAATTAATAACCAAATATTTACAAATATATAAAAAATAACATGGATGCAGGTTTTAGAACGTGTACCCTACAGGTATATGGGAGTACTGACTATATAATCCTATTTGTTGCTGTTGCTATTTATCCATCTCATATTGTTTTTACCCATATAGTTTTTTGATGTAGGAAGAGAGCTATATAACAATCAGTTATATAACGATAGAAAATATGTGATACTTTTCTTAAAAAAATATAAAGAAATTCTGAAGAACTTTGTATTATATATATCTCTTCCAGAGCTACTGCTTTAAAACAATACAGGCACTGCAATAAGATCTCAAGACCTATGGTAACCAGTCCATCTTGACAGGTATTTAGGCATGCTATAAGACAAATAACAAATCTTTTAATAAATCTTAAAGTTCAATCTTTCATTTAAAATGATTGATTATTTATGTATACATATATATATATATATATATATGTTCTATTTCAATAGGGCTCTCCTGCTGTTGTCCGACCCCAGTGTGCCCTCTTTGGCGCCCCCCCCTCAATTCACTGCAACGTATGTACCAACTCTTGCATCACCTAAGGTGGGGCCTTTGAGGGCTTTGGTTCTTGCTGGCTCCCCTATGTGTTGTTGGGTACTTGCCATCTGTCCGCATGTGTCTCCTATGGAGATATAAAGTGAAGAAGCTCCTCCTCCCAGGCTCTGTTTTTAAATCCATTTGGAGTGTTTTTGTACACAGTATTCGAATTGATGTAAGTTCTTTTCTTTATTTTTTACATTGTTTGCTGCTACATATTTATTTGTTTGTAAACATTTATTTTGACATACCGTCCCATTATTATTTTTCTATAATAGGATATTAATCATATTCTCACCCTTGAAGAAGTTGGAAACTACAAATCTCTGAAACGCGTCGGGTGTGAGAAATGATTATGATATATATCCACATTTTATATGTGTATTTCTTTTGAATACTGTTCAAACATTCAACTTCTTTATATATATTCATATGTATGTCAACATTTCATATATTTTTGTAATAAATAATTTTAAATAGATCATTTAAATCGTTATCGGGGGTGAAATACTATATGCCTTAAAAGTCCACCCCACATGTTCTATACATGTATATAGGGGTATAAAAGAGAACCTGTCTAGGCTCTATACATGCATAGGAGTATAAAGAGGACCTGTAATGGCTCTATACATGTATGTAGGAGTATAAAGAGGACCGGTCATGGCATTATACGTGTATATAGAAGTATAAATAGGACCTATGTAAAAATAAGGAATCAGGATAAACCGCCACAATCCAGATTCCAACCACTGCGCCACGGGGAAAAAAGTGAAAAATAAAACTAAAAGCAGCCACTTAAAAAGATACGTATAAAGATGAGTGTTCTAGGTGATAATCAAAATTAAAGCCTGAAACAGTAGCGCTAAGATATAATCTAAACGTGCATAATTGAAAAATAAATAACAATCATGAAAAAACTAAAACACGGGGGCGTGGCTAACCGCCGAGCTTGATGGACGTCTGATCCCACAGCTCCTGCACCGACCGGAACGCTCACGGCCACATCGCCGCTCAGAACAAACAGAAAAGCCCCTAATTACACGGGTACGTGCCCCACAGCCTCTGCTATGCCTCACACGAGCCGCAAGAGGAAAGAATACCGGCCGCCGAAACGGATGACTGATTACTATTCACAGCCGCCGGACACAGGAATCCAAGATGGCGCCCGCGGCCCTGCACAAAATTCCTCAAATTCCTCAGCCTACACGGATCTCCCTGACGCTGAAGACCCAGAAATTCCACATCAGCAGCACACATCAGAGTCTCCCCTACAATATGCTCCCTCCTCAGCCAGCAACAGCCCAGCAAAAGCGAGGATGCGACTGGATTCTGCAGACATCCACACTGAGGTAAGCCCTGCATCCCTCATTACCTCACAGCAGCCATCTGCTATAGCGGCCTTCCCCACATCCGACCAGCCTGTCCTGGACACTACCATGAAGGAGATGCTCATCTCTCTTCAGGCATCCCTCCAGAATGACATAACATCCATGTTCACTAAATTCTCATCCCATATGCAGCTTGTGGGCAACAAAATCCAACACATTGAAAATCACATGGGTGACATGACGGCCACTGTCAATGATCTTGTGGATGCTCAAGATCACACACATGATGAACAACAATGGTTGAAAGCCAAAATGGCGGACCTCGAAGACCGCTCTCGACGTAACAACGTCAAGATCAGGGGTATACCCGAATCTGTCCTCCCAAATGACCTCAACTCATACGCCAGAACCATGATCACCACTATACTGCCTGATTTATCACCAATGGAGACCATAATTGACCGCATACACCGCATTCCTAAACCGCCACACCTAGCTGCAGCTATACCCAGGGATGTCTTAATGAGAGTCCACTTCTTTCATGCTAAGGACCAGCTCCTGTTTAAGACCAGACATCTGAGTAAACTTCCAGAACCGTACACTAACCTGCAGCTATTTGCGGACCTGTCGCAACACACTAGACAACTACGTAGGCAGCTCAACACCATTACCAAACCGCTATTTAACCACAAAATCCCGTACCAATGGGGTTTTCCCACTAAATTAATCGTCACCAGGAATGGAACGAAACATATCATCACCACAGTCCAAGAAGGTATTCGGCTCCTCAAACAGTGGGATATTGTCCCAGAAGCACCCGACGCACTGCCCACTACACGCAGGGGAGCTACGCAACCCTCTTATCCTGATTTGCCACATAATGCACGCTGAAGCCACTCAACAGGCGTTGTGAATCAACATTATGCACCACTCTATCCGGTCGGTGCCCTGCTCGTGCAGCTTTCACCACAAACTCTTACCCCGCTCAGTTAACACAGCCTAGTGTTATCAGGCTGTTGGAAGCAACAGTTTTACACCACTCTGTTATTGTCTGTTTAAAGATAAACGTAGTGTTCTAATCTACTTTCCTCCTTCTACCCTTACCTCCTCCGGTTCGCCTCCTTCTCGAGAACACCCTCCTACAACGAATCCCAGGAACTCGCCTCAAGAAACACAAGAACGTTGAAAAGAGAATCTTCCAATTGTAAGTACCACCCAATACACCTGACATTCACACCATCTACGCAAGATGCCAAAATTCCTATCACTTAACACCAAAGGGCTTAATCACCCGGCCAAAAGATCTTCTATGTGGAAGACCGCCACTGACTCCAAATGTGACGTCCTATGTCTCCAAGAGACACACTTTAAAAAACTGGCTGAACCTCACTGCACCAACCGCCACTTCACCCACATTTTCAAATCCTCTGGTCCAGACAAGAAAAATGGGGTTATGATAGCAATCAAAAATACCATTGCATTTACACTCCACAACAGCATGGAAGATGATGAAGGGAGATATCTAGCATTGGACTGTACCCTAGACAAAACCAGATATACAATCGTTAATATCTACTCCCCTAACACCGGTCAAATCAGATTCCTATCCAAACTGATGAAAAAGCTTGAGAAATTCAGACAAGGTTGTTTTATTATTTGCGGAGACTTCAATATAGTACCAGACAATTCGATTGATGCTTCTTCACGCACATCCAGACTCACATCCCCCATGAATGCTTTCATAAGGAACAACAACCTATACGACGTCTGGAGATGCCACCACACCACGGAAAGAGACTACTCCTTCTTTTCTACCAGACACAATTCGTACACGCGGATTGACTATTTTCTAGTTGACAAATGGACACTAACCAGCTCGACGACCTCAGATATAGGCACAATATCTTGGTCTGATCATGCACCAATATCACTTGTAATAGCAGACCACCCCAATCCCTCCAGACACACAGTGTGGAGAGCAAATGCAGCCATCATTCACTCCCCCGAACATTCCGTCTACATACGTAATCATCTAGAGGAATTCTTCAAATTAAATATTGGCTCAATCTCCAGCAACGCAGTCCTCTGGAATGCCCACAAAGCGTATGTCAGAGGCATTATTATACAACTCAGTGCTAGAGAGAAAAGGAGGAGATCACAGCGCCTAGACACCATTATGGCTACGATACAAAAATTGGATGATCAAAACCAATCCAACCCTGACCCCAAACTTAGAGACCAACTAATTCTCCTTAGGCAAGAACTTAGAAACCTACTTTTAGAATCACATTCCAATATTCACACTAAACTCAAAGCCCACTACTACACTACAGGCAACAAGGCAGGGAAAGCACTTGCACTCAGAATCAAAGGTCATTATACTAAATCCAGAATAACACACCTCTTCCACCCAGCTACAAACAAAAAACTTTTTGACCCTCAAGCTATAGCCGACGCATTTAGCCATTACTACCACACACTATACAATCTAAAAGATGACACCACCACCAAACAACCAACCACTGCAGATATTAACTCGTTTCTGCAAGCAATTAAACTACCGACATTATCACAGCAACATCTCACGGACCTAAACGCACCTTTTACCCATCTAGAGATTCAAAGTATCATATCAGCCTTACCTTCTAACAAATCCCCAGGACCAGATGGCTTAACAAACGAATATTACAAGAAATTCAGTTCTACACTAGCTCCTCACCTCTCCCAAGTGTGCAATGACGCTGCCTCCTCCTCTTCTCTCCCAAATGAAATGCTGAATGCTTTAATAATCACTCTACCGAAGCCAGGGAAGGACCCTACCACACCCCAAAACTTTAGGCCAATCTCACTGCTTAATATTGATACGAAAATATATGCCAAACTCATAGCAAATAGACTGGTCCAAATTATGCCCACACTTATCCACCCGGACCAATCTGGGTTTACAAAAGGAAGGCAAACATACGACGCCACAAGAAGGCTCATTAACATAATCCACCATGCAGAGACCACCAGAACGCCTTCTCTGCTCCTATCTCTGGATGCAGAGAAGGCGTTCGACAGGGTCCACTGGACTTATTTAGAAGCCACACTCCATAAATTCGGATTCCAAGGCCATATACTGTCAGCGATAATGGCCTTATACTCCACCCCATCAGCCCAAGTATACACGGAAGGGATGGTCTCCCGACCATTCCTAATAACTAATGGAACCCGTCAGGGGTGCCCACTATCCCCACTTATCTTTAACCTTATTATGGAACCCCTGGCGGAACACGTTAGAATGTGTAGAGGGATCACAGGATTCAAAATCGGACAAGTAGATCATAAAATTAACCTATTCGCTGACGATGTTGTAATGATGCTTACTAATCCCATGTCTTCCCTGGCTTCGGTACAAAATGTTCTAATGCAATTTAGTTCTGTCTCGTACTATAAAGTTAACGAAAGTAAATCCTATATATTAGACCTGGGCATGGATGCAATTACCAGCAATATCTTACGCAACCAATACGCATATCCTTGGGCGGATAATGGCATATCGTACCTAGGCATAACACTCACAAAATCAACCTCTGGCTTATTCAAAAACAACTACTCTGCGGCCAAACAAATGCTATCCACAGAAACAACCAAACTAGCCAAATATGAACTATCCTGGTCAGGAAGGCTGGCGGCCTTCAAAATGCTTATTTTGCCTAGAATGCTTTATATATTTCGCACTCTTCCCATCCCCTTATCCACCTCCTACCTTAAATCGCTACAAACTATTCTTACTACTTATATATGGCAAGGTAAAAAGCCTAGAAGCAAGCACTCTACACTCATCAAACACAAAAATGTGGGCGGAATGGGTTACATCGACATTCGGGACTACTACCTAGCAACCATTCTCTCCCAACTCCAGGAATGGACCAAAGTCCACCACACTACTTTATGGGGTGACATAGAAAATAACGCCACACCTGGTCCTAGTCTTCAATTCTGGTTATTTAGTACCACAGCCTCAACCAGAAATCTGCGCTTGTACTCACCAACCATACAGGCATCTATTAAGGCCTGGAAAATACTACACGCACATAGGTGGTTACACTCTACCACGAAACAATTGCAGATACCACTACAAACTCTCCAACTCTTATCCCCGGATCTTACCCTCCCCAAGTGGCTCACACCACATGCATCTTTCACTGCAGAACTTAGAACATTGACTGATCGCAAAACATTCTCCGAGATGCAAGTAGCCTATAATGCACCTACCTCGGACTTTCTCACTTACCTCAGGATCAGAACATGCCTATCCACATACACGTGCATTGAAGGGGCTTTACCTACCAAGCTATGGAAATTTTATTTCTCCCAAAACTCTAATACAAAAGGTATCTCAATTGTATACTCTTCACTACAGGAGAAAAATACATTTTACAAGTCCAAACCATTCACAGATTGGGAATCGGACACACAAATGCAGTACTCTGAGACACAATGGCAACAAGCGCTAAGATCAGTCTATAAAGCCACACGCTCCACAGCCCTGTGGGAACTGACGAACAAAATCACGCTTAGATGGTACCTCACTCCTCACAGACTATCTAAGTTCCAATCTAACACCTCTCCGCTTTGCTGGAGAAACTGCAACCACACTGGAGACTTAATTCACATCCTATGGCAATGCCCGAAAATACAAACCCTCTGGATAGCTGTTACTCAACTCCTACGAGAATTGAGCCGAACTGCCATAACCCTCACACCACAACTCGCTATTCTCAATGTAATTCCTGACACTATCCCACGCACATTTCGCACCATCCTTACTCATGTCCTTCTAGCAACCAGATTGCTTATAACCAGAAACTGGAAATCATCATCTATACCAACCATCTTAGAGGTAATCACTTTAGTCCATTCACATTGCACCTATGAACTTATAGGATCAAGAGGGCTTGCCTCGCACTCCAATACTAGACTACAATGGCTTCAATGGCAAACTTGGTACGATCACAAGATTACATGACTTTCCTTCTGAACATGTATGTATAAATCCTGTTACTACTATACGTTTTCACATCACTGAACCTGGTTCTCGAGACTCCTACCCCTTAACACTCCTCCCCCCCCCTTCCTTCCCCTATACCCTGCCCTCCCATCCTCTACTATACTAATTAATGGTACACCCCTTAGTAATGCTTATACGATGTCTGTTTTCTGGAATTTACATATGTGTACCGCTGTTATCAACCATTTCTGTTCTGAATTGCCCTACTGGACTTCACTGGAAATGTATCCTATGTTACTGTTCTTTGTGAAAAACAATAAAAATCTATTTGAAAAAAAAAAAAAACTAAAACACATCCAACCTCGTGATAAGTGAACGTGATACAAACATAGTGTACAGTGAGATATATAAATATTAAAATTATATAGAACGTGAAACAAAATGTGCAAAAGAATGTTCCAGTAGAGGTAAGAAAAATGTTCCAAATATTGCATAAAGTGAGCAGTCCTTTTGAAGTGACTCTTCTTAAATCAATATATAATCTTCTTGTCATCCACCACACCAGTGCTCAAAGTGCCACTCCCATAGGAGACTCACTCACCAGAATTTTTGCCCCCACTTTCGTGTCGGGCAAATCAGCATAAAAGATCTCAAAACAGCCAGTGGGTAGCCTTCCTGTGTACTTCACTCAGTATTAATAATAGCTCCACATGTAAGAATAAAAAAGTGCTCCAATAGTGTGATAACGTAAAAGAAATTTAATAGCACACTAATAAAAAAGCTTCAATCGATTCACTCACATTTTGAACAAGTATTAAAAGCAAGGAATAGTATACATCACAGCAGGAATCACTCCAATCACTATAACCTGGCAAATCCACTTCACAGCAAAAGGTATACACAGTGGTCACGGCGGACCCGAGGTGTGTGTGATATTATTTTCAAGATCTCACCATCTCCCCTCCATCAAGCGTCCACAAAGTGAAGGAGAAAGACCAGCACCGAAAACTGTTTAGAGGTAAAGTTCAGATGTAATATCACTGAACGTCGCTTAGACCACGCCCCGACATGTTTCGTCATAAGACTTAATCATGGGGTACCCCATGATTAAGTCTTATGACGAAACATGTCGGGGCGTGGTCTAAGCGACGTTCAGTGATATTACATCTGAACTTTACCTCTAAACAGTTTTCGGTGCTGGTCTTTCTCCTTCACTTTGTGGACGCTTGATGGAGGGGAGATGGTGAGATCTTGAAAATAATATCACACACACCTCGGGTCCGCCGTGACCACTGTGTATACCTTTTGCTGTGAAGTGGATTTGCCAGGTTATAGTGATTGGAGTGATTCCTGCTGTGATGTATACTATTCCTTGCTTTTAATACTTGTTCAAAATGTGAGTGAATCGATTGAAGCTTTTTTATTAGTGTGCTATTAAATTTCTTTTACGTTATCACACTATTGGAGCACTTTTTTATTCTTACATGTGGAGCTATTATTAATACTGAGTGAAGTACACAGGAAGGCTACCCACTGGCTGTTTTGAGATCTTTTATGCTGATTTGCCCGACACGAAAGTGGGGGCAAAAATTCTGGTGAGTGAGTCTCCTATGGGAGTGGCACTTTGAGCACTGGTGTGGTGGATGACAAGAAGATTATATATTGATTTAAGAAGAGTCACTTCAAAAGGACTGCTCACTTTATGCAATATTTGGAACATTTTTCTTACCTCTACTGGAACATTCTTTTGCACATTTTGTTTCACGTTCTATATAATTTTAATATTTATATATCTCACTGTACACTATGTTTGTATCACGTTCACTTATCACGAGGTTGGATGTGTTTTAGTTTTTTCATGATTGTTATTTATTTTTCAATTATGCACGTTTAGATTATATCTTAGCGCTACTGTTTCAGGCTTTAATTTTGATTATCACCTAGAACACTCATCTTTATAAATAGGACCTGTCATGGCTCTATACATGTATATAGAAGTATAAAGTGGACCTGTCATGGCTCTATACATGTATATAAGGGTAGAAAGAGAACCTGTCTAGGCTCTATACATGCATAGGATTATAAAGAGGACCTGTAATGGCTCTAATGGCTCTATACATGTATGTAGGAGTATAAAGAGGACCGGTCATGGCATTATACGTGTATATAGAAGTATAATGTGGACCTGTCTTTGCTCTATACATGTATATAAGGGTAGAAAGAGAACTTGTCTAGGCTCTATACATGCATAGGAGTATAAAGAGGACCTGTAATGGCTCTATACATGTATGTAGGAGTATAAAGAGGACCGGTCATGGCATTATACGTGTATATAGAAGTATAAAGTGGACCTGTCTTGGCTCTATACATGTATATAAGGGTAGAAAGAGAACCTGTCTAGGCTCTATACATGCATAGAAGTATAAAGAGGACCTGTCATGGCACTATACATGTATGTAGGAGTATAAAAAGGACCTGTCATGGCTCTATACATATATGTAGGAGTATAAAGAGGACCTGTCATGGCTCTATACAATATATTTGGTGGAATATAAACCCTTTAACATATGTGCATATACTTATATTTAAAAATATATGTGTTGGTAAAAAGTAGTGAAACAAAATTAATTAAATTTGTTGATAAAAAACATTAAAAAGGAAGAAAGTGGTGCTGCAACTAGAAAACCTGAATATTCAGCTAATAGATATCTGTAACAAATTTAGATGCGCAACCAAAATAATATAAATACATGTATAAAAAACACATAGGTGTAGGAATGAAAAAAACACAAATAGTGCCAAAATATAGTTAATAGTCCATAACAGATATCAATCCATTGAAATTTAACTCTTCAGAAGGTGTAACAATTGCTCTATTCACCCCGCAAAAAGGGAAGCCAGACAACAGCAAAAAAGTGATTTTAAAGACCATACCAGATCTGTTGGATCTCAGGTTATAGAGATCACATAGGCATACACAGGAGGGCTCAATCAGCCAGGGACGGTGTGTTCACACCTTCATCTGATATCTGAATCCTCTCCTCCAAAGGCAACTCTCCAACTGCTGCAGTATGCTTTGTGGGACCCTTGTCAGGGTAAAATCGCTTGTGGAGCGTATTACAGTATGAAAGGTAGAAAGAAGACTTCATGGTGCAGTACTAAAATCAAGGTTTCTTTATTCCGATATGATGATAAGCAACTGACATCCAAAAGAACAGTGTATTCGATAAGAACTCACAGCCGCGGCTCAAGCCAGCCAGCTGGTTGGCTTGAGCCACGGCTGTGAGTTCTTATCGAATACACTGTTCTTTTGGATGTCAGTTGCTTATCATCATATTGGAATAAAGAAACCTTGATTTTAGTACTTTACTCTACCTTTCATAATACGCTCCTACATCTATGTGTTTTTTATACATTTATTTATATTATTTTGGTTGCGCATCTAAATTTGTTACACATGACTCTATACATGTATAAAAGGATCTGTGCGTGGCAGGCAGCCGCAATGTCAGCCAGCCACCCACCGCTCTACAGAGAGCCAGAATGGGGATCTGTCAATGTAAACAGTCAGATCCCCATTTGAACAGGGGAGGAGAGACAGATCTGCTGTTCCTAGTGATTAGGAACAGAGATCTCTCTCCTCCTCCAGTCAGTCCCATCCCCCCAGTTAGAAACACCTCCCAGGGAACACATTTAACCCTTCCCTGACAGTGACATTTACACATTAATCAGTGCATTTTTATAGAACATATTGCTGTATAAATGTCACTGGTCCCAAAAATGTGTCAAAAGTGTCCGATCTGTCCACCGCAATGTTGCAGTCTCACTAAAAATCTAGTAAAAAATAAAATAATAATAAAAATGCCTTAAATCTATCCCCTATTTTGTAGACGCTATAACTTTTGTGCAAACGAATCAATATACACTTATTGCGTTTTTTTTTTACCAAACATATGTAGAAGAATATGAACAGAAAAGTGTATAATGGGAGGCCTAAGTATATACACTACTCAGCGCTGGATGTGTGACTACAATGAAACAGATCGACCGATTGATTCAACGAATAAATATAAATAAGTTGAGGTATTTATATAAATAAATAAATATGTAAGCAGTTGTTTAAAATCGAGTAAATATATAAAGGAGATAGTAAAAAATCAAACAGAGGTTCCTGTAAAATAAAATACTAAAACAGCGCTAAAAAAAAATGACATTTAAAAGATAGTAAAATCTTTCTGTGATCAGTCCACAAGTCATAAAAATGAGGTGAAGAAATAATGCAGCAAAGGTAGTCCTTTTTGGTGTATCTGAGAGACATAGTGCACAGTTCAAAATAATGGGTGACTTTTCATGTGGCTAAGGTATTCCAGATGTATATCCAAGCACCGCTTTAATCCCTCTAGATAATTCCACCACGTGAGGCACGCTCCCCTCAGGGGGTTACACTCACCAGAACGATAAATCAAACAGGCCTTGAGATATAAAGCATCATCACGGTATATACTGCACAAGATACGTCAAACATCCAGAAACAGCGCCAATCAGATCGCTTCCTCAGCATAGGTACCACCAGGGTTTTAATATATATCACCAGGGTTTCAAGGATAAATCAGCTCACAATGGTGTGTCATAAAAAATGAAGAGAGTGGCATACATAGTGTAATTCCATTTTAATTAAATCATTAAAAGCATATCTCTTTACAATCCCCTATGGTAATAAGCGTACATTTAAATTTCTTTGTAAACAGCATGTAAAGAGTGTCACTTGCGTGTATATGGTGGAGACAGTACTCCAATCGTCCACAGTGGCAGCAACCAATTCCTCCTGAAGCGGCCTGTGTGTCTTCTGCTGACACAAGCTTCACTTCCGGGCGGTGGTTAGCGGCGGTGGAGCGCAAGCGTGACTTCCGGTCGAGCGTTGTGTAGGCCACGCCCTGACGCGTTTCATCACTTCCTGACTTCAACAGAGGGCGTGGCTACACGGCGCTCTGACGGGTTTAAGTACTCCCATTGACTGGCATTGTAGCCAATCAGGGGTCACAAAAACCGGACAATGTTACCATGGCAATCAAATGCCATGATTCTATACAGCCCAGTGACGGGAAGTAGATACATACACCACCATCTGTATTACTCAACACTTACTTAGCAATGTTAGTATATCGATCTGGAGAATGGTGATATTGTTGGAAAAATAGGACAATAACTAGGAACATCAGCTGAGAATGTTACTAATAAATGGTGGACATCTGCACATAGGAAAACCGGGGCTGGCAACATAGGTGCAACTGTATCCTAATTAGTGCGTTCATATTATTAATCATTGTTACGAATTGGTGTACATAGTTAGGTGTACATAATTGGCGCATTTATTGAATAAATAGACCATATATACCGCAATCAATGATTGATAGGTAATGGACCTTCAATAAATAAATAATTAGTGTACGAAACAAGTGTAACAGAAGAGAATAAACAATCAATAAAAAATTCATAAAATATTATTTTTATGATAATTAGATGAAGGTTAGGATCATAAAAAGGACAATGGGAGTAATCTTTAAAAGGACTGTATATATTAAAAAAGTGCATAAATGAAATGCATTATAATTATATATACATATATATCAAAAAGGATTAATGTCTAAAACATAATTAATAAAAATATATACATAAAAACAAACACACTTATTAAAAACAGTGTGCATGTATATGCATATAAAATGGTCATAATATACTATATGGGGTGCATTATACTGCACAAATGTGGTCCAAAAGGATACCTTCATTTTAATGCCATAAAAGAAGCCGAGGAATAAAAACCATAACAATATGTAAAAACATAGTTGCACACACATTAAATATAATAAATAAATACATGTGATTGAAAAGGTTTATGTGTGGACTTTATCAAGACATGTGGGACCAGACTGAAGATTAATAATTAAAAATTAAAAATTAAAAATTAATAATCACTAATAAAGCAATTAATGTCTAAGTCCACGTTTAACCCTTTGGGCGAGAGAGTGTCTATCAAATAAATCCATTCTGTTTCTTTCTTTGATAGTTCTCGCACCTGGTTCGAGCCCCTCCATGCCGGCCTGAGATGGTCAATGCCCCAAAACTTAAGATCAGAGGGGTCCTGGTTGTGATATAATTTAAAATGGAGTGACAAATTGTGGTCTTTGTAGCCAAGCTTTATGTTGGCAATGTGTTCAGCAATCCTAATCCTTAAAAGCCTTTTAGTGCGACCAATGTAAATAAGATCACATGGGCATTGGATTGCATACACTGCATAAGCCGTATTGCATGTAATAAAGTCCTTTATTTTAAATTCTCTCTTATTTGAAGTGGATACAAATGTTTCCAAGGCTCTTAATGGATGTTTGACCTCCCTACAAGGTTTACATCTTCTGCATGAATAGAAGCCATCTTTATCCCAGAATGATGCATGTTTTGTCGGGGGATCCAAGACTTTCCTTACAATTTTATCCGCATAGGATGGTGCTCTCCTGTAAATAAATCCAGGTTTCTCGGGTAAGGCCGGTTTAAGAACCTTGTCCAAAAGTAAAACATGCCAATGGGTTAGAAATATGGATTCCACTTCTTTAAATTGTTCATGGTATCCTGAGATAAAACTCCATTCCTTAGTGTTCACTGTTGTGGGTATGGTGGGTCTGTCTTCTAAAAAGGTAGTTCTTGGGATCAAGGAGATATCATTGATAATCCTGTCCAGGTGTATCCCTTTGTATCCTTTGTCCTCAAATTTATTTTTTATAACTGTCGATTGGGTATAAAAAAAAAATCAGTATCATTAGTACAGTTCTTTCGAATCCTGGTGAATTGGCCTTTGGGGATGTTTTTCAGCCACAAAGGGTGATGACCGCTTTGAGTGAGAAGATAACTGTTAGAGTCGGTCGGTTTAAAAAACACTTTAGTGTGCAATCTATTAGTTTCTCTGAATATATTAACATCCAAGAAATTTATGCTCGAAGCACTTATCTCACTTGTCAAGATAACATTGTTAGTGTTACAATTTAATTCATCAATAAATAGTTGCAAGGAGGTGCGGGAGCCCGACCATACAAAGAATAGGTCATCAATGTATCTTCTATAAAAAATCAGGTTATCAGGCTTAAAAGCAAAGATCTTTTTATCCTCCCATTCCCCCATGAAAAGGTTGGCTATACTTGGGGCAAATTTGGCACCCATGGCTACGCCTTTTTTCTGTAAATAAAAACTCCCATTGTACCAAAAATAGTTGTGGCTTAAACTAAAATCCAATGCATATCCTAAAAACACTTTGTGGTTATGTTTGAGATCCTCTCTCCGGCATAGTGCCCAATTTAGGGCCAATAAAGTGTCGTCATGCTGAATAATAGTAAATAGGGAAGAGACATCCGCCGTTACTAAAAACACTTCTTGTTCATCCGTAAAAACAATGTTTTCTAGTTGTTGCAATAGGCTTTTTGTATCCCTTAAATAAGCTTTTGTTTCTATGACGCTTTTTTGTAAAAAGGTATCGAGATACTGACCCATGCGAGAAGCTACTGAGCCAATGCTATTAACAATGGATCTGCCTGGAGGACACTGGATATTCTTATGTATTTTTGGTAATGTGTATATGGTTGGGATCCGACTGGTGCTGGGGTTGAGATATTTCATCTCTTTTGTGTTCAGTACTCCCATTGATACTCCCATTTGGACTAATATATCCAGGTCTTTCTCAAAATGTGCGGTTGGGTCTTTATCTAATTTTTTGTAAGTGCTCTCATCAGAAAGCATTTCCATCAGTTGATTATGATAAAATTCTTTAGATCACTACCCCTCCTCCTTTGTCTGCTGGTCGGATGACAATGTCTTTCCTCTCCTCAAGGGATTTGATGCCTTCTTGGATGTGTCTAGGGTTTACATCTCTTCTTGGGATAATCGTCTCCAGATCTCTCAGAACCAAACCTTTAAAAACATCTATTGGCTGGTTGGCTCCATTTAGAGGATTAAAAAGCGACTTGTTACGAAGACCGCTATCCATCTGTACTGAAGAGATGCCTGTACTAGGTTGAGAGTTTTTATGTTTATGTTTAGGTTTATGTTTTTACATATTGTTATGGTTTTTATTCCTCGGCTTCTTTTATGGCATTAAAATGAAGGTATCCTTTTGGACCACATTTGTGCAGTATAATGCACCCCATATAGTATATTATGACCATTTTATATGCATATACATGCACACTGTTTTTAATAAGTGTGTTTGTTTTTATGTATATATTTTTATTAATTATGTTTTAGACATTAATCCTTTTTGATATATATGTATATATAATTATAATGCATTTCATTTATGCACTTTTTTAATATATACAGTCCTTTTAAAGATTACTCCCATTGTCCTTTTTATGATCCTAACCTTCATCTAATTATCATAATAATAATATTTTATGAATTTTTTATTGATTGTTTATTCTCTTCTGTTACACTTGTTTCGTACACTAATTATTTATTTATTGAAGGTCCATTACCTATCAATCATTGATTGCGGTATATATGGTCTATTTATTCAATAAATGCGCCAATTATGTACACCTAACTATGTACACCAATTCGTAACAATGATTAATAATATGAACGCACTAATTAGGATACAGTTGCACCTATGTTGCCAGCCCCGGTTTTCCTATGTGCAGATGTCCACCATTTATTAGTAACATTCTCAGCTGATGTTCCTAGTTATTGTCCTATTTTTCCAACAATATCACCATTCTCCAGATCGATATACTAACATTGCTAAGTAAGTGTTGAGTAATACAGATGGTGGTGTATGTATCTACTTCCCGTCACTGGGCTGTATAGAATCATGGCATTTGATTGCCATGGTAACATTGTCCGGTTTTTGTGACCCCTGATTGGCTACAATGCCAGTCAATGGGAGTACTTAAACCCGTCAGAGCGCCGTGTAGCCACGCCCTCTGTTGAAGTCAGGAAGTGATGAAACGCGTCAGGGCGTGGCCTACACGACGCTCGACCGGAAGTCACGTTTGCGCTCCACCGCCACTAACCACCGCCCGGAAGTGAAGCTTGTGTCAGCAGAAGACACACAGGCCACTTCAGGAGGAATTGGTTGCTGCCACTGTGGACGATTGGAGTACTGCCTCCACCATATACACGCAAGTGACACTCTTTACATGCTGTTTACAAAGAAATTTAAATGTACGCTTATTACCATAGGGGATTGTAAAGGGATATGCTTTTAATGATTTAATTAAAATGGAATTACACTATGTATGCCACTCTCTTCATTTTTTATGACACACCATTGTGAGCTAATTTATCCTTGAAACCCTGGTGATATATATTAAAACCCTGGTGGTACCTATGCTGAGGAAGCGATCTGATTGGCGCTGTTTCTGGATGTTTGACGTATCTTGTGCAGTATATACCGTGATGATGCTTTATATCTCAAGGCCTGTTTGATTTATCGTTCTGGTGAGTTTAACCCCCTGAGGGGAGCGTGCCTCACGTGGTGGAATTATCTAGAGGGATTAAAGCGGTGCTTGGATATACATCTGGAATACCTTAGCCACATGAAAAGTCACCCATTATTTTGAACTGTGCACTATGTCTCTCAGATACACCAAAAAGGACTACCTTTGCTGCATTATTTCTTCACCTCATTTTTATGACTTGTGGACTGATCACAGAAAGATTTTACTATCTTTTAAATGTTTTTTTTTAGCGCTGTTTTAGTATTTTATTTTACAGGAACCTCTGTTTGATTTTTTACTATCTCCTTTATATATGTAGAAGAATACTTATTGGCCTAAACTGATGAAGACATTTTTATTTACATTTTTTTGGATGTTTATTATAGCAAAAAGTAAAAATATATTAATATAAATATAAACATTGTGGCTATTTTTGTTTATAGCACAAAAAATTAAAACTGCAGAGGTGATTAAATATCACCAAAAGAAATCTCTATTTGTGGGGAAAAAAAAGAAATTTTGTTTGGGTGCAACGTCACACGATCGCGCAATTGTCAGTTAATCTACGCAGTGCCGTATCGCAAAAAATCAGTGGGAGCCCTGAGCGTGTCACTTGCCAACGTTACCTGCCTTCAGATGCGGATTGTCACTTGCCACATGTTGCGGATTGTCACTTGCCACAACGTCCCCTGCCACACATTGCGGATTGTCACTTGCCACGATGTCACACATTGCGGATTGTCACTTGGCACAACGCCACCTGCCACACATTGCGGATTGTCACTTGCCACAACGCCACCTACCACACGTTGCAGATTGTCACTTGCCATGAAGTCACTTGCCACACATTGCGGATTGCCACTTGCTGTGTCCCAGAGTAAAGGCAGGCAGCAGAGAGATAATGTAATCTCTCTGCTGCCCACGGCTGCACAGTGAGGGCGGAACTGCAGTGATGCAGGGCGGGCGGTGAGAGATGATGTAATCTCTCTGCTCCCCCGCCTGCCGGCCCACTGATTGGCCAGCAAGCCCGCTCACAAGCCGACTGTCCCGCTCCCTGACTGACTTCACCTGTTCTGCCCACACACTTCTGTCCCCCATATGATAGTGCAGGCGCAGTGCTTGCGCAGTATGAAGGACAAAGGAGACGCCGAAAGTCTCCAAACATGAACAGCGGAAGTGTGTGGCACAATGTACTCTTAATTACGCAGGCGCCGTGTAGAGCTGATGAACAGCTGTTCATGTTCGGAGACTTTCGGCGTCTCCTTTGTCCTCCGTACTATGCAAGTGCTGTGCCTGCGCAGTACAGGGCTGACACTATCTGATGGGGGACCTTTCTCAGCAGAACACCGGGCTCCTCACAGTGGGATCCGCAGCAGAGCGGGCGGAACGGGATGGCTGGCATGGGGCAATTTGCCGCCCCCCTGAAAGTGCCGCCTGGAGCCATCACTCCATCGGGTCCCATGGTAGGGCTGGCCCTGGTTGGTAACATATCAAGGCCTGATGTGTTCTACTTTCTGGTGAGTGAGAACCCCTAAGGGGAGTGTGACGCACGGCTTGAGGAGTCTGGTGTGAGGTGCACATCTTCAATATCACATTAGGACCACCATCTGTGTCTCTCTGGACTTTCATCACCATCTGTCATTCAATTTTTTTTTCTCATGTATTATTTATAATATGAAAGCTGGTCATGATAAGAAATGACGGTACCTGTGGATATTTTACTATACTGTATGAAATGCTTACTTACGTGCATGAGACCACCTTGAGATACACAGTTGTAATTCAGTCATTGCTTGGGGCTTAGACTTTCATGATTTAAATTTCTGCCAGGTCTGATTTACGTATTCTCATAACTGCGACACTCTGTTGCATCTGGAACACCTTATATGCCATTTTTTGCTATGCATTGTTTCACTGTATTTCTACCTTCTGCTGAGTATTTTTCCCATTTGATGTTTTTTCCTTGCACCATCCCACAGCTTTCTCAAATGGTTATTTTTGCTGTAGTAACCCTTATTTTTAGTATGTGTCTTGTACTTATAAGGCTGGAAATGTTTCTCTTTGTTTTGAATACTTTCTGTATATTCCAAAAATTATAAATAAAGTATGCAAAAAAAAACACGCTTACTTACTTATGTCTTGGTGTCTTTTGTTTTTACCTTTTTTGTGCTTACTGACTTATTTATGATGAAGCTCTATCCATATAACTCATAACTCATTGCCTAAAGGTAATCTCATTTCAGCCGTTTTGTTCACTGCAGAGTAACCTTAATTTTGGGCTACTGTAACATAGAAGGACACACGCTATTATTTATTTATGTAAACTAGCAAGTAAAATCGGTTTGGCTGTCAGTGAGGGAAAGACAGCTGACAAGGAAAAACAACTACACTTTACAAGCTTAAAACATGCATTGCCTCTCATAAAGCTTCTCTATATCACATACATACAGTACACCCTGTTCCAAATTATTATGCCAATGATATTTTTCTCATTTACCTAAATAATTGATGTAAACAACAGTTAGCATAATTCTCATGTTATCAACTATTAAGAGTACAATTCGAATTTTGATGTGATTTTAGGAGCGTCAAGGTATGACCCATCTAACAAATGTCTCAGTTAGGAGACCTAAAAAAGGGATCACGGAACAAATAAGGGTGATCAGGTCGAGTCGAACCTGTCCAAATGCTCTGGGCATCTCTGAACAGTCTATTATCTGGTAGAGCGTCTTGCACGCCATTTGAAGCACCTAGGAGGATGAACTCCTGGAAATGATGTGTAGTCAAAACATAAAGCATGGGTAAGTAGTAGTCAGGAAGACACCATTAAAAGTCAATTTTCCTTTGATCCAACTTAGCCCAACTTAGCCCAAAACTGAAGGGGTCTTTATGTGATGTAGCTGGCAGTGAGCTCCCTATTGTGAACGTCCGTGCTTAGCCATGGTCTTGTATTGGTCATAAGACCAATACATCCTAGTGAATAAACAAAGAAAAAAAGAACAAGAGGGAGTTTAGCCAACCTGACGGACTATCGCGGCACCTGAACAAAAACGGATATTCCGTAATAGATATTTCATTGGTTTATTAGAAAAAATACACAATAGTATACAAAAATACATATAGAAAAAAGAAAAACTATTATTTACAAAAGTTTAGCCATCGAATATAGGATATACATAAAGACATTTCAGATTTCATTATTAAAATTTTAAATGCTGGTCAGAAGATGGTTGACGCGTTTCGCTTTTAGCTTCATCAGAACCAAAGAGCAGCAGTTTTTATGTCTGTGGTATAATTGTAAAACAGGAAAAATGAGAGTTAGTCATCAGTGAGCCAAAAGACTTACCCCACTAAATTGTATCCAAAGCGTGTTTATCATTATTTCCCCTCGCCCTGGATATTAGATTGAACGCCTACCTTGCAAGTATATCTTGCTCATTGCAAGAGATTTGATTTGTAGGAGTCTAAGTTCAATTTAAAAACGCAAACACGCAAACAGCTCACATCCCCAATCCCTGATTAGGAGCATTCCATACTCTCAATATCTACGCTTGAGAAGAAACTGCTCCACAGAAACCACATTTAGAGCAGAAGCTAATTTACTAAGAGAACGTCTATCAGCTAGGGGCTACAGCAAAACTATTCTGAAAAAAGCTTTCAAAAAAGCAATAGACAAAGAGAGAATCGATCTACTTTTTGGGGAGCGACACAATAAGAGTCAGCAAAATGTGACATCACTACATATTCCAATAACCATGAGGACATACGAAAGGTCATAGGCAAACATTGGCACCTACTTACGGGAGATAGAATATTAAATAAATACATTGGAGAGACCCCCCAAATTACGTATAAAAAAATGCCAATCCCTAAAGGACCGGCTGGTGCATACCCACTTCCAGGGACACTTGGAGGTGGATATGGACCATCCCGGAATGTCCAGATGTCACAACTGTGATTATTTTGACTGGGTATTGGAGGGCTCATCTTTCCGACTCCCCAATGGTGATATGCATAATATAAAATTTTCAGCCAATTGTCAGACCAAGGGAATAGTGTACATAGCCTTCTGTAGATGTGGAGCATTTGACGTCGGTAAGACGTTTAGAAACTTTTGGAGGAGAATATATGACCACATCTATTATATTAGAAAGAACCTCCTATATACCCCAATAGGGAGGCATGTATCCCTATATCACAAAAATGATACCTCAATGGTATGCTTCACAGCCCTGGAAAAGGTCAATGAGGACCCCAGAGGGGGGAATATTGACCAAAAGTTACTACAACGAGAGGCAAGGTGGATTTTTTAATTAAATGCCACACAAGTTCCAAGTCTTAATGACTCACTAAGTTTTCGCCCTTTTTTATGATGGATGAACTAACAAAATATTAGAATGGTACATCTATTAGCTCCACCATAAATTTGATACAACAAAGTAGAACATGTATGTGGTATGTCTTATATACGTGGACAAAGAATCTGAATGAGTGTGTTAACACAATAAATTCCAAGCACACATTTATTTTGAATACAATTATTATTGTTTGTAAATATTCTACTTATATAGTTTGGCGTTAAAAATATGGATGTTACATACATGAGGACATGTGAGGGTTGTATCCACAGTGAGCCATTTTTAATGTACATCCCACCCTAAGGTGCTTATTTCCCACCCCTAATGGATACAATATGTTTATTTCATCTCCGTCCATTTTGCCCATGCCAGCTTTGTTTATAAACACATATCAATATATGGAGAGGGAGGGGTGCTGGTGATTAGGCTCCCTCTGGTTTGTACATGAACTGGGGGGGACACGGTTAGCAATCGCTACCCTTTTTTCCCCCCCACGGTGGGGGAGTAGCAGTGGTGGCTCCGGAGGGACCAATCATCAGTCCCCTCTTCCTCTTCTTTTTTACATATGGCAATACTTGAAGAGACAAGCCAATGTCTGTGGAGTTTGGTGTGTTTTGCCTCCTTTTTTTTTTTTCCTCTTTCTCTCTTTCTCTCTTTTTTTCTTCTCAATTTAATTTAATTTATTTCATTATTAATATTTTCATTTTATTTTTATTTTATTTTAATTTATTTATTAATTTTCTTTAGACAGAGGCAATTAGTAGGACCAGGTCATCTTTTCCTCCTATTAGCCTTTCTCTGCTCCTTGCAGGTTGTTAGCGCTCCAATAGGAGCCGATATAGCAAGTCTGTTTGGCACACTTGTGCCCTCACCATCCATACCACATTTTACAATAGACCTTTTTAGTACAATGACAGCGGACG
Organism: Lithobates sylvaticus; assembly: GCA_028564925.1. Lineage (NCBI taxonomy): Eukaryota > Metazoa > Chordata > Amphibia > Anura > Ranidae > Lithobates > Lithobates sylvaticus. The sequence continues at coordinate 339,656,623 of CM053030.1, read as the reverse complement.
CTATTTTTCCACTTATTGCTACTGCGCATGAGTGGCTGTTCACCCTGCTAACGGAAGACACTAACTCTTCCGTTGGTGACATACTAGCTCCGCTCTCCCGTGCGCCTGCGCCCCAACAGGGGGCCATGGCTGTGCACATTGCTGTTCTGTGCGGCTGACGCTGATGGCGGCGGAAGTAAGCTCCGAGGTCGCGCATGCGCACTTTAGTCTCGGAAGCTGACGCACATTCATTCTTGAAAGCCAGCCTCCCAGCTCCAGCTGATTCATATTTCAGCTGAACGAGCACCCGCCCAAGTTTGGCGGGAAGATTGACTATTTAAGTAGCATTTTTGCATATCAGCCTACAGAGGAGGAACTGGGAAGGCAGCTCTTGTCCCATCTTTAATCCCAAGGTAGGTCCTATGACTCCATGGTGAATCATGATGCTATAGCACAAATTCTGAATGGTTGCTTAATACAATTTTTCCGCTATCTATTTTACCAGACCCAGCGTTGGGCTATCTGACCCGGAGGGGTGCCCCTCAAGGGCTCTTAGGCTGTCCTTCCCAGATGATCTTTATAGGACATAAACAGGTACAGGCTCCCATGCATACTACTTGGATGCAGCTGCCTTAATATAATGTCTCTGAATTGATTGTTAGTACTTCTAATCATATTAACCCTGTTCATTAGGTCCTTAAGCAACGGGATATGTCTGCACGGCATCTCTAAAGCTTACCTGGACTTTGATCGATTCTTTTAAATCCTAAATAAATTCCACCAGGTAGGACATTTTTATCCTAAACCCTCTAGGATTTGTCTAGCATTAAAAAGCTTAGCATTGATCTCTCTATTTCTTTTTTTTTTGTTTACAAACTATTTTATTAGGTGCAAAAGGTGGTACAAAAAGAGTACAAAAATATGTCGAAACATTGACAGTAATAACAAGTTTTACATATGTAACATTGTAAGATACAAATTATTGAGTTGGTAGTCTTAGTTATGGTACAAACATTTTGATTATGGTATATAATACATTATTACGAGTGCTTTATGTGTAGACATTCTCAGGATGGATTAAAAAAGGATATGGATTTCTATCCACCATCCCTAGAGTCACAACACAGATGTAGCATCCCTACCTATTCAGATAAACGAGGACCTTCAATACAACTATTTGCACATCAATATCAGCATTTCAATAGATGTAAGCAATAATACAATTACTTACATAATCTTTACTAAACCTCATATATTTCAAATAATACTTATATATATTTATTTGGGTGTTTTTGTTCTCCTCCCTTTTTTTTTTTCTTTTTTTTTTATTATTTTTTTCTTTTTCTTTTTCTTTTGGCTTCTCTCCTCCAGCAACTGCATGGTTTTCAAACATGAAGTAAACCTTTCTAAGCTGATGGTACTCAGGAAATTGTTTTTAAATTGAACTCCTACAAATCAAATCTCTTGCAATGAGCAAGATATACTTGCAAGGTAGGCGTTCAATCTAATATCCAGGGCGAGGGGAAATAATGATAAACACACTTTGGATACAATTTAGTGGGGTACGTCTTTTGGCTCACTGATGACTAACTCTCATTTTTCCTGTTTTACAATTATACCACAGACATAAAAACTGCTGCTCTTTGGTTCTGATGAAGCTAAAAGCGAAACGCGTCAACCATCTTCTGACCAGCATGTAAAATTTTAATAATGAAATCTGAAATGTCTTTATGTATATCCTATATTCGATGGCTAAACTTTTGTAAATAATAGTTTTTCTTTTTTCTATATGTATTTTTGTATACTATTGTGTATTTTTTCTAATAAACCAATGAAATATCTATTACGGAATATCCGTTTTTGTTCAGGTGCCGCGATAGTCCGTCAGGTTGGCTAAACCCCCTCTTGTTCTTTTTTTCTTTGTACATCCCTAACTCAGTCAGCTTTTGCAACATAACATGTTTGAACAAGTGAAAGGGTAAGCGTACCCTCAGTCCTCCATGATATTCCTAAAGGAGTGGGGTCGGTTCCGAGGTGTGCCCCCCGGCTGTGCATCATGGCAGTTTTGTTTCTGTTTCTTGGAGTGATGTTCCTCCGGTGATGTCCCAGGGGAGTGAGGTGGGGGCTCTGATCTTTGGGTGGCAGGGTAAACTCCTGATACCACTCTGGCAGATCGATAGGCTCAATTTGAAGGGCATTGCAAAACTCAGGGAGGTAATTAGGTGTGCGGAGTGTGTGCTGTTTGCTATTATGAGTGACCAGCAAGGTGAAGGGGAAGCATAAACAAAGGTCTTTCTCCCACAGTTTGTCTAGGAGAGGTCGCAGTGCTCTGCGATTTTTTAGGGTAATCTGAGAAAGATCTTGAAACAGTTTTATAAGCTCACCGGTAAACACAATTTGCTCGTTCCTGTGGACCTTGAACATGATTTCCTCTTTGAGAGCGAAATTATGCAAACAACAAATAATTTTCTGAGGGGGGGGGGGGGGGGGGTACGGTTTCCGGACCTCTAGCTCTCAGAGCCCTGTGTTCCAAGAGGCTGTTGAAGACTATTTGTAGAACTGAGGGGATACGTTCGGCCGTGACAGACTCTGGTATACAGCGGACTCTAATGTTATTGCGTCTCCCCCTATTATCAAGGTCCTCCAAATGCCTATTCATTTCGATAAAATTAAGTGCATGAGTGGTGACAACTTTATCCAGCCTATTGATCGTTTTGTCCCTTTGCTTCCCCGCTGTCTCTGCGGTGGCCATCTTTTCTTGTAGGACCAGGAAGCTAGTTTTGAGATCCATGATGGCGGCAGAGAACGAGCCTTTGATGTCAGCTGCAAAGCCTGACATGTCCTTGTATGTGAGGGGGTGATCAGAACGGGCACTTCTCTTTCCGTTCTCCTCTGTTGCCGATTGTGAGTCCTCGCTATAGTCTTCGTCTGGCGCCATCTTTCCTCCCGCCGCGGCTCTTAGCACAGCAGCCTGTCTTTTGAAGATGGCGGATATGATTCTCCCTGTGCTTGCGGCCATAGAGCGACGAGAGCGTGTATGATGAGAGTTCAAATTTTATTGAACAAACTTCCTAATGATAACAGTTTTTTTTTCTTCTAAATAAAAAACTTACAATGCACTGTTCCAAATTATTACGCACAGTAAGTTTCAAAACACTTTATAGGTTGTAAAGAGCTGAAAATTGTCATTTGTTGTGTTTGCAGCATATTTACTGAAATCAAAAGCTATTTCAATCAAACTTTGAACAACATTTTAACTTTTTAAACCTTTTAACAGGTCACGTTACATTTTAACATAGGACCCCTTATTCGATAGCAGCTTCACAAGTCTTGCATCCATTGAACTTTTGAGTTTTTGGACAGTTTCTGCTTGAATTTGTTGCAAGATGTCAGAATAGCCTCCCAGAGCTGCTGTTTGGATGTAAACTGCCTCCCACCCTCATAGATCTTTTGATTAAGGATGCTCCAAAATAGGGATGAGCTTCGAGTTCGAGTCAAACTCATGTTCAACTCGAACATTGCCTGTTTGCCTGTTCACCGAACAGCAAACAATTTGGGGTGTTCGTGGCAAATTTGAAAAGCCCTGTAAAAGTCTATTGGAGAAATCTAAAGTGCTAATTTTAAAGGCTTATATGCAAGTTATTGTCATAAAAAGTGTTTGGGGACTGGGGTCCTGCCCCAGGGGACATGTATCAATGCAAAAAAAACTTTTAAAAACTGAGTTTTTTTTGGGAGCAGTGATTTTAATAATGCTTAAAGTGAAACAATAAAAGTGTAATATTACTTTAAATTTCGTACCTGGGGGGTGTCTATAGTATGCCTGTAAAGGGGCACATGTTTCCTGTGCTTACAACTGTCCCTGCACAAAGTGTAATTTCTGCAAGAAAAAAAGTCATTTAAAAGCACTCGTGGCTATAATGAAATGTCGCAGAGAACAGTCATTGAAAGTCATTGATAAAAAAAATGCGTGAGGTTCCCGCCAAATTCAATTACCAGGCCCTTCAGGTCTGGTATGGATATTAAGAGGAACCCCGCATCAAATAAAAAAAAAATGATGTGGGGTTCCCCACAAATATCCATACCAGACCCTTCAGGTCTGGTATGGATTTTAAGGGGAACTCCACACCAAATAAAAAAAATGGCGTGGAGTTCCCCCCAAAAATCCATACCAGACCCTTTATCCGCGCACGCAACCTGGCAGGCCGCAGGAAAAGAGGGGGGACGAGAGAGCGCCCTCCCCGCCTCAACCGTACCAGGCCCCATGCCCTCAACATTGGGAGGATGCTTTGGGGGTCTGTGACCCCTCAAAGCACCATATCCCCATGTTGATGGTGACAAGGGCCTCATCCCCCACAACCCTGGCTGTTAAAAAAACACACAGACACCGTTGGGAAAAGTCCTTTATTAAAAAAAAAAAAAAGATTCCAGCGGTGGTAATCCACTCTTGGTATCCAGCGATGGCTGATCTCTTCTCCAGGGTCCAACGATGGGTGATCCCTCCATGGAGACACTGCAGGAATCCCGACAGCCTGATAAGGTCTTAGCTGAGGAGGACGGGACACCCGTCACCAGACCCCGCCCCCCTTGACACAAGGGAAACTCCGGGCTTCCCCAGTGACTTACGGGTGACCCCGCCCCCCTCTGATATAACGGAAACCTGAAAAACAAAATATTTAATCTTTGTGACACTGAAATAGAATTTGCATAATAATTTGGAACAGGGTGTCAATGCACACAAAGTGGAATTGAGCTTGTATAAGACTTATATTTGATCCAGCTGAAATATGAATGGGGCTGTTGTGTGATTTGTTAGTGTAATATCAATACCAATGCATTGGGAGCTAGAAGTATTAATGCATGTTTTGTTTGGTAGTATATGGCGTAATCAAGCAAGCCTTAAAGTATATCCTAAATAGAGTTGAGCGGACACCTGGATGTTCGGGTTCGGCAAGTTCGGCCGAACTTCAGAAAAAAGTTCGGGTTCGGGACCGAACTTGACCCGAACTTGACCCCGAACACCGAACCCCATTGAAGTCAATGGGGACCCGAACGGCTATAATAAAGTGTCGGCTCCCGTCCCCCTTAATACAGAGAACAGTCATTGAAGTCATTTATTTTTAAAAAGTTAGTCATAAAAAGTGTTTGGGGACCTGGGTCCTGCCCCAGGGGACATGTATCAATGCAAAAAAAACTTTTAAAAACGGACGTTTTTTCGGGAGCAGTGATTTTAATAATGATTAAATTGAAACAATAAATGTGTAATATTCCTTTAAATTTCGTACCTGGGGGGTGTCTATAGTATGCATGTAAAGGGACGCATGTTTCCCGTGTTTAGAACTGTCTCTGCAAAAAGTGTCATTTTTTGCAGAAAAGAAAGCTATTTAAAATCACTCGCGGCTATATGAATTGTCGGCTCCCGTAATACAGAGAACAGTCATTCATTGAAAGTCATTCATAAAAAAAAAGTCATTGATAAAAAATAAAAAAAAAATAAAAAAAAGCGTAGGGGTCCCCCCAAATTCAATAACCAGGCTCTTCAGGTCTGGGATGGATATTAAGGGGGATCCCAGCCAAAAAAAAAAAAAAAAATGGCGTAGGGTCCCCCTCAAAATCCATACCAGACCCTTGAGGTCTGGGATGGATTTTAAGGGGAAACCCAGCCCAAAAAAATGGCGTGAGGTCCCCCTCAAAATCCATACCAGACCCTTATCCGAGCACGCAACCTGGCAGGCCACAGGAAAAGAGGGGGGGACGAGAGCGGCCCCCCCTCCCGCCTGAACCGTACCAGGCCACATGCCCTTAACATTGGGAGGATGCTTTGGGGGTCTAAGACCCCCAAAGTCTCTTGTCCCCATGTTGATGAGGACAAGGGCCTCTTCCCCACAACCGTGCCCGGTGGTTGTGGGGGTCTGCGGGCGGGGGGCTTATCGGAATCTGGAAGCCCCCTTTAACAAGGGGACCCCCAGATCCCGGCCCCCCCCTGTGTGAAATGGTAAGGGGGTACTTGTACCCCTACCATTTCACCAAAAAAGTGTCAAAAATGGTAAAAATGACAGGAGACGGTCTTTGACAATTCCTCTATTAAAATCTTCTTTCTTCTTTCTTCTTGTCTTCCTTTCTTCATCTTCTCCTTCCGGCATCTTCTCCTTCCATCTTCTTCTTCCTCCGATCCGCTTCTTCTTGGCCTTCTCGTCCAGCATCGGTGTCTCTTCTGGGCCGCTCCGCGCAATGGGAGGCTCCCGCTGGGTGAGGCTTCTCTTCGGTATCTTCTTCCACGGCGCCGGTATCTTCTTCCAGGGCATCAGTCTCTTCTTGGGCCACTCCTCGCAATGGGAGGCTCCCGGTGTGTGAGGATTCGCTTGGGCTGACAGTTCTTTTATAACGGAGGAAGGGGCCACCTGGTAACCCCGCCCCCCTCTGACGCATGGGAACATCATGGGGAGTTCCCTATGGCTTTCCCCACGTCACGATTTTGAGGGGGACCCTACGCCATTTTTTTTTGGCTGGGATCTCCCTTAATATCCATCCCAGACCTGAAGGGCCTGGTTATTGAATTTGGGGGGACCCCTACGCTTTTTTATTGTTGTTTTTTTTATTTTTTATCAATGACTTTTTTTTTATGAATGACTTTCAATGAATGACTGTTCTCTGTATTACGGGAGCCGACAATTAACATTAGCCGCGAGTGATTTTAAATAGCTTTCTTTTCTGCAAAAAATGACACTTTTTGCAGAGACAGTTCTAAACACAGGAAACATGCGCCCCTTTACATGCATACTATAGACACCCCCCAGGTACAAAATTTAAAGGAATATTACACTTTTATTGTTTCAATTTAATCATTATTAAAATCACTGCTCCCGAAAAAACGTCCATTTTTAAAAGTTTTGTTTGCATTGATACATGTCCCCTGGGGCAGGATCCAGGTCCCCAAACACTTTTTATGACTAACTTTTTAAAAATAAATGACTTCAATGACTGTTCTCTGTATTAAAAGCACTCGCGGCTATATGAATATCAATTCATATAGCCGCGAGTGCTTTTAAAAGACATTTTAAAAAGCAACATTAAATCCCCGAACACCGGACCCGAACATACAGTCAATTGTTCGGGTTCGGGTCCAGGACCCGAACACCCTAAAGTCCGGTACGGACCCGAACTTTACAGTTCGGGTTCGCTCAACCCTAATCCTAAACCATTTTTTTATCTTCGTTAAAGTAGGGAATAGTTAAAATGCTGTCCGTTTTTTTGCCATCCATGTTCCTTTGGGAGATTTACGTTCCTTTCCTGTAGACACAATAGAAAGTTAGAGAAAAGCTCTCCAAAGTGATGTAAATGTCACCAGAAGAGATGTAGCCAAAAGGTGGCTAATATTGCCTGCATTATCAGGAGACACGTTGCTACATTGGAGAAATACATCTTGGGATATGTAGTCCACAGAGCCAGGTTTTGCATTCAAGTCAGACTGTTATGGACTATTAGTACCAGCTGGCTGGTAAAGAGAACAGATTGCTGGGAGAGGTAATAAAAAAACCTGTGTGGGGGGGGTGTGGCTTGGCACGCAACAGGAATGGACGCACATTGAGAGAACTCCGGCACACACACAGCTTTTCCCTGCCTAATACCCGACCTACTGATCTCAGATGCCGGGCAAACGGCTCTATACCACCCCAGCCCAAGACGAGGATCTGCAGCTTATCCAGCCAGAAACATTACGGACCTGTTTAAAACTAAACCAGAGGCCCGCAGCAGCGTGGGGAGCTCCAAGATGGCGCCGTCCCGCCACGAGGAGGACTCCCAATCGGCTCCTTAGGACTCAGGTAGGGGGATATCCCACTCACCTATGCTGACATGTCAGTGTCTGCTGCAGACATTTAATACACATTCTCAGTGCCCATAACAGACCTGAAATCTAACTTTCTAGTTTTAACTGAGAAGATGGCAGCAGCAGAGGCTGCAGGGAAACACGGGGATATAGCTATCCACAAATTGTAAAGGGTTACTGTTACACAAACCCACCACACCATTAAGATGAACAGGCACATTGAGGACCTGGACAACAGGGGCAGAAGGAGCAACATACGTGTGCAGGGAATCCCGGAAATGGTGGAGCCAGATCAAATCATCCCTGCTTTGCAACGGGTCTTTACAGTTTGCTGGAAAGACAGGAAGATATGGGGATTGATTTTGTGAGAGCACACAGATCGCTCAGACTGCGGTGCCCAGACACCGCCCCACCAAGGGATATAATTTGCTGCCTGCAGAACTTTAGCTTCAAAGAGGAGATTATGCGTAAAGTCAGGAGAAACAAGCAGATTGTATTTAATGGGGCAAAAATAATGCTGTTCCAGGATCTCTCACAAATCACTATGAAAATTGCAGAGCACTGCACAAAGAGATTTGAAATATACCTGGAGGTTCCCATTTGCACTGACAGTATCCTGGAACAGTCAACAACATATCCTACGCACACCAGATGACTTACAGGATTTCTGAGACTCTAAACTTGGGCCACGTAGCCCTCCCGGACTGGTACTCGGATTTCACCTTGGCCCCATTGTGAAGAAGCCCCCCGAGATCCCCCTTCTCTACGCCGGATAAAAGACCAAGTTCAAGAGGCAGAAACCAAACTGTAACGAGGGATCTAAGGCAGGAACACCTAAACTTTGAACGGAGGGGGGGGCGTGTCCAAGATGGCACTGGGAGCGGACGCTTGATTGCTGAGCTCCCGCTCCGGATCCTAATCCTTTATCACTCCTGCAGTGGATCACACCCAAAACGGCCTTAAACTCACCTGCAACCCCCCTAGGACACCGGGGGAATGATACTTTTCCTCCTGCACACAGGGGATGGTGACTTTTACTGGAGGGAGACAGTCACAATGCTCCTTGGACGGGCAACCCTTCTCCCCCCCCTCCTGAAGCCTTCCAGCGAACTTCCTGACTCTCTGCCCTCTGAGGGGGGACTCTCTGCCGTAATAGCTGGGATCACATTCCCCTGTCACGAATTTCCCTAAGGGGCCCCCCTTGTGCACTTGCTGCTAATCCTCCCCACATAGGGGACACTGACGGACCCCCCAGATCCAAGGACAGTACCCCCGGATTACCGTGAGATCCACGTGTTATATCCATCATTGGATTCTTAACAGTTCTTATTTTGACTGGTTTACCAAAGAGGGGCCTGTTGCCTCTTGCTCATCGCCTCCATGTTCGGCACTAAGGCTGACGGTAGTTATGGGATACAAACCCTCCTCCGGGGACGGGGGGAGGGTAGGTTGGGTGGGGAGTTCGGGAAGGTTGAGCCATGTTTTCGGCTCACAGTTATTGTCTTTATATTGCATAGCAGATTTGATTTTGTTGGTTACACTTTTGATGCTGTAGAGACCTGGTCTTCTCCCCAGCTCTGTGTCAGCTCTGTGGAGAACACCAAACCTCATGATGTATGCTGATCCTCCTTATACCGTGTTGTTTGATTTCGATGGCCACACTTGATGTCCTCTCCTGGAACACACGGGGAATGAATTCCCCAATCAAAAGATCCTTAGTCTTCCAGTATGTCAAGAAGTACAACCCACATATATGTGTGTTGCAGGAGACGCATCTGGTGGGGAGTAAAACACTGAGCCTTAAGAGACCGTGGGTGGGGCACCACTATCACTCCACATATTCTAACTTAGCCAGAGGAGTTAGTTTATTAGTTGCTAAAACCCTACCATTCAAGTTATTGGACTTGGAGTTGGACTCTGATGGCAGGTTTGTACTAATCCATGCCTTGGTGCACAGTGTTCCTTGGGTCCTGGTGGGTCTTTACCTGCCCCCTCCTGCTTCCATCAAACTTTTAAATCTTCTTATGACCAAATTAGCACAATACCCGCAGGACAATGTTGTACTCATGGGTGACTTTAACCTTGTTCCGAACTCTGGGTGGGACAGATGCGCCGCAGTAGGGACGACCCGACAAGGCCTGGCCGCATGGGCTGTCACCTATGGCCTAACAGATGTGTGGAGATGGAGACATCCCCACTGTAGGGTATTCACCTGCCACTCGGCCACACACAAATCATTCTCCAGAATCGACCTTGCATATGTGGCAGCCCCGGTCCTCCCCAGGGTTCGGAATATTGATATCCTCCCCCGAGGAATATTGGATCATGCCCCACTACTGTTGTCATTGGAGCTGACCACGACACCCTCGGACAGACTCTGGAGACTCTCCAGATTCTGGATATCTGACAAAGATGTAGAATCGAAGTTTCAGGACACACTGCGACTGTTCTGGACTGAACTCAAGGGGACAATACCAGTCCATTATTGCTGCAGTAAGAAGGGAGCGTAGAGCAGATCTTGAGAGGCTGGAGAGTCAGGCGGTTACACAGGAGGCCCGCTATGTTAGGTCCCGGGACCCAGAACATTACACCCAACTCCAGTCTCTGACCCGACAGGCTCTCCTCCTCCGCACATCTCTAAAGCCCCATACACACGGTCGGACTTTTTCATGGATTCTGTCCGATCGGACAATGTTGTTGAAAAATCAGACCGTGTGTATGCACCATCGGACAGTGTACGTCGGTTTGTCCGACGGACAAAGTCTTATCTCCTGCTGGAAAGATTTGCCGTCAACACGGTCCGATCACACCAAATCCGATCGTGTGTACGGTTGTCCGACCGGACAAAGTGCCACGCATGCTCAGATCACATTACAAGACCAAAGCTATTGGCTACTAGCCTCTACGTAGTCCTGTCGTAGGCAACAAACGTCACCACGTTCAGAATGATCGGATTTTCCGACAACTTTGTCCGACCGTGTGTACGCAAAACCAACATCGGACAAAGTATGACGGACATGGTCCGACGGACCTGGTCCGCGGATTGTCCGACCGTGTGTATGGGGCTTTACACAAAAGAAACTCCTTCATCAGTCCCAACCGATTTTTGAACAAGGAGACAAGACAGGACGCCTCCTTGCATGGCTCTCTAGAGAGCAATCCGGGATAGCAACAATCGCACACATACCAAACCAAGATGGGGTCCTACTTTCCAACCCTCAGGATATCAACCAATGTTTTGCCACCTATAACCGGCACCTCTACACCTCCAGGGTGACCTATGACCAGACAGGCCTAGACAAATACCTCGACGATATTGACATACCAGTTCTTCATACCGCCACCGCCCCCAAACTTGATGCCCCTATTAGGATAGAGGAGATACAATCGGCCCTGAAGGTATTGCAGGCAAACAAAACACCGGGCCCGGATGGGTTCCCAGTAGAATTTTATAAAAGACTTACATGGAAGACCTAGCTCCCAAATTACTAAAGACCCTGACACAGGCCTCCCACTCAGGAGCCCTCCCAGACTCAATGAGTGATGCTGTTATAGTCGTTATTCCCAAACCAGGCAAGGACCCCCTATTATGCTCCTCATATCGCCCCATTTCCCTCCTAAACGTTGACGCCAAAATATTTGCAAAAATACTAGCGAACCGCCTTAATACGGTAATTACAGCCTTAGTCCACCCTGACCAAACGGGGTTTATGCCGGGTCGGGGTACTGACATCAACATACGTCGGTTACATACACACATTGCCAGTGCAGATCCTGATGCCTCGGGAGTGGTGGCCTCACTCGACGCAGAGAAGGCATTCGACTCGATCGAGTGGGGCTACCTATGGTCGGTCCTATCCAGATATGGATTCAGCCCACGCTTCCTGAAATGGCTTCAGATGCTCTATGCTCACCCTAGGTGCCCGCTATCCCCGACCCTTTTTGCACTGGCCATGGAGCCCCTTGCTGCGCATATTCGGAAAGATCCCCTAGCGAAAGGCATACGAGTAGGCCCCCTGGAGGAAAAACTCTCATTATATGCGGACGACTCCCTCCTCTACCTGGCAGACAGCTCCTCCTCCCTTAACTCGGCCCTTGCACACTTTGACAAATTTGACCAATATTCTGGAATTCGCATTAACTGGGACAAGTCAGTGTTGTTTCCACTCCAGCCGTCTCCCCCGCAAACTCCCTCTCATACACCCCTACGCTGGGTGGAGACTTTCACATACCTGGGAATAAAAATAGGTCCCACAATGAAAGGTTACCTCACTAGAAATCTCCACCCGCTGCTGGACCAACTCATAAAAAGCTGTGCCAACTGGCGCAACCTCTCTCTCTCCCCAGTAGGTAGAGGAAATTTTATTAAAATGGTGTATCTTCCCAAGTGTTTATATTTTTTTAGACAGACCCCCACCCCCATTCCTCGCCCTTTCTTCCGGAAAATAGACAGCATAGTGACCACCTTTATTTGGGCAGGACGCCCTCCCCGGGTAGCCCATCGCTCACTCTACCTCCCCCTCTCTGCTGGGGGTTTGGCCCTCCCGAACTTCCTTGTATATTACTGGGCCGCGGTCCTGGTGACAGTCCGGTGGTGGTTTTCCCAACCCAAATTAAACCCTGCAGTTAACCTAGAAGCCGCGCTCCTTGGGTCCTATGCAGCCCTGTCCAACCTTGTCTTCCGGGGGGCCAAAGCACACCCTAGGTGACTGAGCCTATGAAAACTTAAAATACTATAAGAGTGTGGCAGACTTATAGGGCCCTAGGAGCCAAACCTAATACGTTTTCACCTCATACCCCACTATGGGGCAACCCTCTCCTCCCCATCTAAATTTGGTTCCCGACCCAGCAGCCTGGGCCCACTATGGGATAGTAAAAGTCAAACATGTCATCTCAAAAGGGAAAATGGACATGTTTCAGAATCTGAAACAGACCTACCATCTCCCCCAAGCTTTCCTCTTTAGATACTGGCAACTTAAACACGCCATCAACTTGCAGTTCCCGGACACAATCACCCTGGAGTCAGATTCGATAGAGAGATTACTTACCTCAGGAGTGATGGGGAGACCCCTTTCCTCCCTTTATCTCTACCTCACAGTGACACATGACACTAACACAACAAACCTGTACAACAAGTGGAAGGTAGACATTCCGGATCTCAACGAAGAATCCTGGGAGGACCTGGTCTCCTCATATATCCCCTCCATGATTGCATCCAGAGATCGCTTCATACAACTGAAATTCCTTCATAGAGCATATTATACTCCACAGAGGCTGGCCAATATCTATCCCTCCCTGAGCCCAATGTGTACGAGATGTAAACAAGACAGAGGCTCCTTCCTCCATATGGTCTAGACCTGCCCGAAGATCCGGCCCTACTGGCGGGAGGTAGCAGGAACTTTGGGGGGGATTTGTGTAAAATTACATATGAAAGTAGGAACTGCCCGGCAAAATTCGATAAAATATGGTCCACCTGGATGGATGGTTGTGCTGATGACCCTTCGGATGTCTAGACTGGTCAAAACGTCTGGGATATTAAGAGGTGCCTGGTGCTGAATTCTGCCTGCTCTCCTGAGCCCCCCTTCCCTTCTCCCTCCCACCCCCTCTCTCCCCCTCCCTCCCTCCCCTTCCTTCCCCTTCCCCCTCCTCCTTCCCCTTCCTTCCCCCTCTTCCCCTCATTCCTGCCCCTCCCCATCAGCCATTCACCCCTTCTTCCCTCCTGCCCACCCCCCCCATCTCCCCCCCCCATACCCACCTTAACCTAGGACAAGGGGTAAACAAACCCCCAGAGAGATTTCGCTCCTCTTATATATCCTGATCCACTCCCTCACTATGGAATAACACACTGAAGCCACTGTTTTGTATCATTATGCTTCCACTGAGTCTTACACCTGAATGTATACTGACTGTGCCTTTGTTACTACTACCCTTGCAAATATGCTTTATGGATCTGTCTATGCACTGTATGTATTAGTTATTTTCGAAATAAAAACTTTTACTGTTAAAAAAAAAAACCTTGAATGGAGGATCGCAGTGAGCAGGAGGAAGAATGACCCCAGACTAGGGATGAGCCGAACATCCCCCCATTTGGTTCACACCAGAACATGCGAACAGGCAAAAAATTAGTTTGAACGTGCAAACACAGTTAAAGTCTATGGGACACAAACATGAATAATCAAGAGTGCTAATTTTAAAGGCTTATATGCATGGTATTGTCATAAAAAGTGTTTGGGGACCCGGGTCATGCCCCAGGGGACATGTATCAATGCAAAAAAAGTTTTAAAAACTGAAGTTTTTTCAGGAGCAGTGATTTTAATAATGCTTAAAGTGAAACAATAAAAGTGTAATATTCCTTTAAATTTCGTACCTGGGGGGTGTCTATAGTATGCCTGTAAAGGGGCGCATGTTTCCCGTGTTTAGAACAGTCTGACAGCAAAAGGACATTTCTAAAGGATTCGGAATATTGATATCCTCCCCCGAGGAATATTGGATCATGCCCCACTACTGTTGTCATTGGAGCTGACCACGACACCCTCGGACAGACTCTGGAGACTCTCCAGATTCTGGATATCTGACAAAGATGTAGAATCGAAGTTTCAGGACACACTGCGACTGTTCTGGACTGAACTCAAGGGGACAATACCAGTCCATTATTGCTGCAGTAAGAAGGGAGCGTAGAGCAGATCTTGAGAGGCTGGAGAGTCAGGCGGTTACACAGGAGGCCCGCTATGTTAGGTCCCGGGACCCAGAACATTACACCCAACTCCAGTCTCTGACCCGACAGGCTCTCCTCCTCCGCACATCTCTAAAGCCCCATACACACGGTCGGACTTTTTCATGGATTCTGTCCGATCGGACAATGTTGTTGAAAAATCAGACCGTGTGTATGCACCATCGGACAGTGTACGTCGGTTTGTCCGACGGACAAAGTCTTATCTCCTGCTGGAAAGATTTGCCGTCAACACGGTCCGATCACACCAAATCCGATCGTGTGTACGGTTGTCCGACCGGACAAAGTGCCACGCATGCTCAGATCACATTACAAGACCAAAGCTATTGGCTACTAGCCTCTACGTAGTCCTGTCGTAGGCAACAAACGTCACCACGTTCAGAATGATCGGATTTTCCGACAACTTTGTCCGACCGTGTGTACGCAAAACCAACATCGGACAAAGTATGACGGACATGGTCCGACGGACCTGGTCCGCGGATTGTCCGACCGTGTGTATGGGGCTTTACACAAAAGAAACTCCTTCATCAGTCCCAACCGATTTTTGAACAAGGAGACAAGACAGGACGCCTCCTTGCATGGCTCTCTAGAGAGCAATCCGGGATAGCAACAATCGCACACATACCAAACCAAGATGGGGTCCTACTTTCCAACCCTCAGGATATCAACCAATGTTTTGCCACCTATAACCGGCACCTCTACACCTCCAGGGTGACCTATGACCAGACAGGCCTAGACAAATACCTCGACGATATTGACATACCAGTTCTTCATACCGCCACCGCCCCCAAACTTGATGCCCCTATTAGGATAGAGGAGATACAATCGGCCCTGAAGGTATTGCAGGCAAACAAAACACCGGGCCCGGATGGGTTCCCAGTAGAATTTTATAAAAGACTTACATGGAAGACCTAGCTCCCAAATTACTAAAGACCCTGACACAGGCCTCCCACTCAGGAGCCCTCCCAGACTCAATGAGTGATGCTGTTATAGTCGTTATTCCCAAACCAGGCAAGGACCCCCTATTATGCTCCTCATATCGCCCCATTTCCCTCCTAAACGTTGACGCCAAAATATTTGCAAAAATACTAGCGAACCGCCTTAATACGGTAATTACAGCCTTAGTCCACCCTGACCAAACGGGGTTTATGCCGGGTCGGGGTACTGACATCAACATACGTCGGTTACATACACACATTGCCAGTGCAGATCCTGATGCCTCGGGAGTGGTGGCCTCACTCGACGCAGAGAAGGCATTCGACTCGATCGAGTGGGGCTACCTATGGTCGGTCCTATCCAGATATGGATTCAGCCCACGCTTCCTGAAATGGCTTCAGATGCTCTATGCTCACCCTAGGTGCCCGCTATCCCCGACCCTTTTTGCACTGGCCATGGAGCCCCTTGCTGCGCATATTCGGAAAGATCCCCTAGCGAAAGGCATACGAGTAGGCCCCCTGGAGGAAAAACTCTCATTATATGCGGACGACTCCCTCCTCTACCTGGCAGACAGCTCCTCCTCCCTTAACTCGGCCCTTGCACACTTTGACAAATTTGACCAATATTCTGGAATTCGCATTAACTGGGACAAGTCAGTGTTGTTTCCACTCCAGCCGTCTCCCCCGCAAACTCCCTCTCATACACCCCTACGCTGGGTGGAGACTTTCACATACCTGGGAATAAAAATAGGTCCCACAATGAAAGGTTACCTCACTAGAAATCTCCACCCGCTGCTGGACCAACTCATAAAAAGCTGTGCCAACTGGCGCAACCTCTCTCTCTCCCCAGTAGGTAGAGGAAATTTTATTAAAATGGTGTATCTTCCCAAGTGTTTATATTTTTTTAGACAGACCCCCACCCCCATTCCTCGCCCTTTCTTCCGGAAAATAGACAGCATAGTGACCACCTTTATTTGGGCAGGACGCCCTCCCCGGGTAGCCCATCGCTCACTCTACCTCCCCCTCTCTGCTGGGGGTTTGGCCCTCCCGAACTTCCTTGTATATTACTGGGCCGCGGTCCTGGTGACAGTCCGGTGGTGGTTTTCCCAACCCAAATTAAACCCTGCAGTTAACCTAGAAGCCGCGCTCCTTGGGTCCTATGCAGCCCTGTCCAACCTTGTCTTCCGGGGGGCCAAAGCACACCCTAGGTGACTGAGCCTATGAAAACTTAAAATACTATAAGAGTGTGGCAGACTTATAGGGCCCTAGGAGCCAAACCTAATACGTTTTCACCTCATACCCCACTATGGGGCAACCCTCTCCTCCCCATCTAAATTTGGTTCCCGACCCAGCAGCCTGGGCCCACTATGGGATAGTAAAAGTCAAACATGTCATCTCAAAAGGGAAAATGGACATGTTTCAGAATCTGAAACAGACCTACCATCTCCCCCAAGCTTTCCTCTTTAGATACTGGCAACTTAAACACGCCATCAACTTGCAGTTCCCGGACACAATCACCCTGGAGTCAGATTCGATAGAGAGATTACTTACCTCAGGAGTGATGGGGAGACCCCTTTCCTCCCTTTATCTCTACCTCACAGTGACACATGACACTAACACAACAAACCTGTACAACAAGTGGAAGGTAGACATTCCGGATCTCAACGAAGAATCCTGGGAGGACCTGGTCTCCTCATATATCCCCTCCATGATTGCATCCAGAGATCGCTTCATACAACTGAAATTCCTTCATAGAGCATATTATACTCCACAGAGGCTGGCCAATATCTATCCCTCCCTGAGCCCAATGTGTACGAGATGTAAACAAGACAGAGGCTCCTTCCTCCATATGGTCTAGACCTGCCCGAAGATCCGGCCCTACTGGCGGGAGGTAGCAGGAACTTTGGGGGGGATTTGTGTAAAATTACATATGAAAGTAGGAACTGCCCGGCAAAATTCGATAAAATATGGTCCACCTGGATGGATGGTTGTGCTGATGACCCTTCGGATGTCTAGACTGGTCAAAACGTCTGGGATATTAAGAGGTGCCTGGTGCTGAATTCTGCCTGCTCTCCTGAGCCCCCCTTCCCTTCTCCCTCCCACCCCCTCTCCCCCCCCTCCCTCCCTCCCCTTCCTTCCCCTTCCCCCTCCTCCTTCCCCTTCCTTCCCCCTCTTCCCCTCATTCCTGCCCCTCCCCATCAGCCATTCACCCCTTCTTCCCTCCTGCCCACCCCCCCCATCTCCCCCCCCCATACCCACCTTAACCTAGGACAAGGGGTAAACAAACCCCCAGAGAGATTTCGCTCCTCTTATATATCCTGATCCACTCCCTCACTATGGAATAACACACTGAAGCCACTGTTTTGTATCATTATGCTTCCACTGAGTCTTACACCTGAATGTATACTGACTGTGCCTTTGTTACTACTACCCTTGCAAATATGCTTTATGGATCTGTCTATGCACTGTATGTATTAGTTATTTTCGAAATAAAAACTTTTACTGTTAAAAAAAAAAACCTTGAATGGAGGATCGCAGTGAGCAGGAGGAAGAATGACCCCAGACTAGGGATGAGCCGAACATCCCCCCGTTTGGTTCACACCAGAACATGCGAACAGGCAAAAAATTAGTTTGAACGTGCAAACACAGTTAAAGTCTATGGGACACAAACATGAATAATCAAGAGTGCTAATTTTAAAGGCTTATATGCATGGTATTGTCATAAAAAGTGTTTGGGGACCCGGGTCATGCCCCAGGGGACATGTATCAATGCAAAAAAAGTTTTAAAAACTGAAGTTTTTTCAGGAGCAGTGATTTTAATAATGCTTAAAGTGAAACAATAAAAGTGTAATATTCCTTTAAATTTCGTACCTGGGGGGTGTCTATAGTATGCCTGTAAAGGGGCGCATGTTTCCCGTGTTTAGAACAGTCTGACAGCAAAAGGACATTTCTAAAGGAAAAAAAAAAATAATTTAAAACTACTCGCGGCTACAATGAATTGGCGGTCCTACAATACACATAACAGTTCATTGATAAAAAAACAGCATGGGGATTTCCCCACAGGGGAACCCTGAACCAAAATTAAAAAAAAATGCGTGGGGGTCCCCCTAAATTCCATACCAGGCCCTTCAGGTCTGGTATGGATTTTAAGGGGAACCCCGCACCAAAATGAAAAAAAAAATGGCGTGGGGTCCTCCCAAAAATCCATACCAGACCCTTATCCGAGCACGCAACCTGGCAGGCCGCAGGAAAAGAGGGGGGGATGAAAGAGCACCCCCCTCCTGAACCGTACCAGGCCGCATGCCCTCAACATTGGGAGGGTGCTTTGAGGTAGCCCCTCAAAGCACCTTGTCCCCACAACCCTTGCACGGTGGTTGTGGGGGTCTGCGGGCGGGGGGTTTATCAGAATCTGGAAGCTCCCTTTAACAAGGGGACCCCCAGATCCCGGCCCCCCCTGTGTGAAATGGTAATGGGGTACAAATGTACCCCTACCATTTCACAAAAAAAGTGACAAAAAGTTAAAAAACACAAGAGTCAGTTTTTAAAAAGTCCTTTATTAATTTCTTCCATCTTCTTTATTCTGGTCTTCCTTCAGTGTTCTACTTGTTCCTCCAACTTCTTCTTCTCCATCTTCTTTTTCATCTTCTTCTTCCTCCACTCTTCTCGTCCTGCATCTTGCTCTGGCTTCTTCTCCGCTCCGCCTGCACGATCTGCCTCAGTGGGAGTCTTCAGCCGTGTGACTCTTCAATTCTTCTGACACTTCTTAAATAACGGAGGCCGGGGTAACACAGGGACTTCCCTATGGCTTTTCCTGTGATGTCAGAGGGGGGCGGGGTCACCCGTTTACGTAAACAATGGCAAGGGTTGTGGGGATAAGGCCCTTCTCCCCATCAACATGGGGACAAGGTGCTTTGAGGGGCTACCTCAAAGCACCCTCCCAATGTTGAGGGCATGTGGCCTGGAACGGTTCAGGAGGTGGGGGCGCTCGCTCGTCCCCCCCTCTTTTCCTGCAGCCTGCCAGGTTGCATGCTCGGATAAGGGCCTGGTATGGAATTTAGGGGGACCCCCACGCATTTATTTTTTACATTTTGGTTCAGGGTTCCCCTGTGGGGATATCCCCATGCTGTTTTTATCAATGAACTGTTATGTGTATTGTCGGACCCGACAATTCATTGTAGCCGCGAGTAGTTTTAAATTAGTTTTTTTCCTTTAGAAATGTAATTTTGCTGTCAGACTGTTCTAAACACGGGAAACATGCGCCCCTTTACAGGCATACTATAGATACCCCCCAGGTATGAAATTTAAAGGAATATTACACTTTTATTGTTTCACTTTAAGCACTATTAAAATCACTGCTTCTGAATAACGGCAGTTTTTAAAACTTTTTTTTGCATTGATACATGTCCCCTGGGGCAGGACCCAGGTCCCCAAACACTTTTTATGACAATACCATGCATATAAGCCTTTAAAATTAGCACTTTTGATTTCTCCCATAGACTTTTTAAGGGTGTTCCGCGGCTTTCGAATTTGCCGCGAACACCCAAAATTGTCCGCTGTTCGGCGAACTGGCGAACAGCCAATGCTCGAGTCGAACATGAGTTCGACTCAAACATAAAGCTCATCCCTACCCCTATCCCTACCCCAGACTTGGATCCCATATTTTACCCCCTCATTCACTCTCACTGATCATTTCCAGGCTGTGAAACCAGATACCACTTCTATGTCTGCCGTTTACACCGTTTACCCCCTCCCGCTGACTCTTCCATGCTACAGTACTACAGTTACTGATACTTACTTAAAGGAACGTTCTGGACTTTTCCCATGAGCAATCCATGGATGTTCCCTACTGATGACTTCTAACTTAACTCATTTTCTACTTGAATACAATAGTCCCACATGGCTGACAACTGTGATCATCCTGTGTCTGAACACACGTGTGACCAGCTTATATGACTACGCCTTATATGACTATTGCAATGCAATATAATCATTTTCGCGCCTATTGGCTTGGATCCGGAACTAATGCAGCCCATCACCTCACCGGGAGGTGGGCTAAGGGGACTGTGGTCCTGGGTCTGGGGGGGCAGGTACCCCGAGCTCAATGTCCACAAGGTTACTTTTTAATACTACCTGGTACCTCTGGTTCGGGTGCCACATGAGGAGGAGGTAAATAGACACACGCACTCCTCACAAACCCGACTATTTACTCCTGCTAGTGACTCGTAGAGACCCCCCTTCATACTTGCTACCTCTGGGAACACATGGATCGCTTTGTGGAGCGATAACACACCCTACCGATGCCCGCCACGATAGACATGGCGGTGGCCAAAGCCAAAATTCCACAAAAGACCACAGACCCTGCCTCTCCCGCAGGCATAGCTCAAGCAGTTGTCACATTACTGGGCCCCACTCTGACAGCTACAGTGGACTCTGCAGTACACAGGGGGCTGGAACAATTACATATAGAGCTACAAGCACAGGCTCAGAGGCTCTCACATGTAGAAGAAAGGCTCTCATCCCTAGAGGATGAATCCACTGCCAACTCTGCTGTGCTAGCAGGCATCACTGCTACAAACAGAGACATATGGTAAAAGCTCAATGATTTGGAAAATCACTAGAGGAGGAACAATTTGCGCATAATTTGGCTGCCAGAATCTGTCTCCAATGCCCAGCTCATGAATATTTGCGCTAAAATTATTCCTGAACAACTGGGGCTCCGCATACCTTGCACTATTGAATGTGCCCACCTGTCAAGGAAGACATTTTAGCAATCTGGATGACAGAAGAAGACCTGTGCGCAGAGTTCCCATTAAAAGAACCTAAAACTGGCATGTCCTTCCAAGAAATTAGGCCCTAAGTTTGTGGGTCCTTTCCCAGTGAAAAAGAAGATTAACAGTGTGATCTACGAATTGAAGCTACCGGAATCATTCCGGATTCATCCAGTTTTTAACGTAGCCTTACTCAAACCCACTGTCCCTGATCCCTTCACTGACTGAAACAACGGTCCTCCTGAACCAGTACTCATTGATGGGGAGGTCAAATTCGAGGTAGAATCAATCCTGGATTGCAGGAAGAGACGTAATCAAGTCCAGTACCTGGTGAAGTGGAAAGGGTATGGTCTAGAGGAAAATTCTTGGGAGTCAGAACCCAATATCCATGCAAAAGGACTGATTCTTTCTTTCAAGAGGTCTCACCCAAGTTAGATGACTCAATTGGGAATCCAGAGGCTGCCCCTTGGAGGGGGGCAATGTCAATGAAGCCATTTTAGCAATCTGGATGACAGAAGAAGACCTGTGCGCAGAGTTTCCATTAAAATAACTTTCCGGCGCGCATGCATACGAGATAGCGCGAACGGGCGTGCGCCGTGTGACAGAACTTGGTGCCAAGAAGTGCTATTTAAAGGAGACTGTCACCATGCCATCTTGCTGTCCGGTCTACAGCGTTTCCTGAGACCCCTTGTTGCCTGTTATCCTACTTACCTGACTCCTCTTACCCGGCTTGTCCTTGACCTTCCCTACTTGCTGCCAGCTTTTCTTGACGTCTCTTCTGCCTGCTCCTTGGTCCTTCGCTGCCCGTCTGTTACCGACCCGGCCTGCTACACGACTACACTTTGCCTACTGCTCCTGTACCGCATCTGCCCACCAGTGTATGACATGGCTTGCCTGAACCTGCTTACTTCAGCCATCAGTCTGGTCCTCCTTGCTGATCCTCCTGAACTACAAACACCTCCTACTGTCTGCAGTCCTCAGTTATCAGCTGGCTTCTCCTGGACTACAATACACCTCCTTGCTATGTGCCATTTCCAGCATCCTGCTTCCTACAGGGTCCCTGCTCCAGTCTGCAACTGGTCTCCTCGCAGCACATCGGAAGTCCGGGTCAGCCCCTGCATCTGCTAACCTGTTAGGCACGTGTGCCCCTTTGCACTCCCAAGCCCCTGTCTGCTCTATCAGGGGTTCTCGAGGCAGAGGTATACGAGAAGCCGATCCCTGCATACTGGGCTCAACCACCAGGTACGTGACACCACCGCATTGGTCAGTACTCAGAAAGTCCTGCCAAACCTCGACTTGGCATTGTCAAATATCTCAACTATGCGGACAAAAAACAAATTTTGCAGAAATTTCGCCGCACGCACTCCCTGTCAATTGATGGCACACGCCTGCTACTCTTCGCAGACTATTCAATGGAAGTAATGAAACAACGTAAGGCGTTCTCCTTGATCTGCACGACTCTATACAACAACCAAGTTAGATTCTCCCTCGCCTACCCCGCAATCCTGCGCATCCAAACACACACAGGGAACACCTTACTTTCACCTTCCCGGAAGAAGCGAAACAATACATTAATGTCTCCGGCACAGAAATGGTCATCAAAAGCTTCTCATTAGTACAGGTACATGAGCGGTGTGTAAGTCCACCCATGTACCTGTACTCATGAGAAGCTTTTGATGACCTTTTACCATGTGAGTTTACCATTTTACTACAATAAATAATATTTTTAAACGGTATCACGCTATACAGTACAATGTTTTCTCCATCTGTTTCGCATGGCCTGTGGATACCGAGCCTCTGCCCTCACCAAGGAATATGGTATTTAACCTTAAACCCACTTGATGTCTGTGAATGTCCAACTTAAGTCATTGACTGGATCCAGGATCAGCTGTACCCACCCAGTATGCTGACCATTAAGCCTTTGAAGATTTGAGTGGTATATGCCCCTTCAAGTCATTGACCTCCTCTCTTATCCGTGGTGGTGCCTTCAATCACATTGTCTCCATTTGAAATTTTACACCTGGGTTGCATGTTCCTGTCTTTTTTTTTTGAAAGTTGTAGGCTAAGCAAAGACCACACACATATAGAAAGAAGGGGAATTTTTATATTATATGCCACATCCTATAGTCAAGAAAAACAGGGAGAGAAAATCCCCTATGGGTTGGACTTTTAAGGCATAAAGGCTTTTTAACCCCAGATTGAAAACTAAATAGTGTAAATTAGAGAAACGTTTATTGCATGAATTATATAAAAAAGGTTGACAAATCTGACAGTATATAAAAACACTTAAACAATGTTCAAACAGTACTTGATTTGCAGAGTACAGAGCGTAAATGCATGTCGTGAGTGTTATCTCACACCTGACGCGTTTCGGAGATTAGTAGTTTCCTCCTTCTTCAGAGGTGAGAGTATAACAACATTCCTATTATATATAGAAAATATCATGATAAGATAATTTGTCAAAAATGTAAACCTTCATGCATGTAATGACAATTACAGAATCAAAGAGATTTGTATGGATTATGTATACTGTAAGACGGAGACTCACATACCGTATGTAGGAACATTCCAGTGTAATTAAAAACAACGACTGGGAGGAGGAGCTTCTTCGCCTAAATTTACTTAGGTAGTATATTTTAGCAGGAAGTAGAGGTCCATCAATTAAGGGGAATTAAATTTCCCCAGCGAGAAAGGGGGGGTGCCCCAAATTTGCTCTAATTGTTGGAGTTGTTGCATCTATCGCGGTGAGAACGGTGATGGGAAATGTCTGTAGGACACACTGGGGTCGGATATAGATGTGAAGGCCCTATTGAAATAAAGCACTCATGAATATATATAAATATAATGAATATCAAGGCAGTATAGGGTTCCTCTCAAAATCTGCAAAGTATATTTATATTGTGTACCTGTTGATGTTTCTTAGTTTGCTCCACCACAAGTCTAAATACCCTTTCGCTGTGAAGTTTAGTAATTCGGCTGATGGTTCTGGGGAGAGATGGTAGAAGATGTCTAAAGTGATAGATCATAGTCACCAAAAATGGCCCTCTCTACAGATCTATGAATTTTTTGGGTCATAATATAAACAATATTGACTAAAAAGTATGATTTAGAAGTTACAACCTATGGCCTGGAAGCACTGAGGTCATCATACAAAAATATTATATTACTTTGTTCTATGTCTTCATTGTATCCAAATTGTCATTTATTAATAGTATGAAAGTCCATCACGATGGACGTTTAGTTGCTCCGCTCGCAGGCGTATAAAGGATACATGGGTGGAGATGTAGAAAAAATTATAAGAAAATATATCACGATCAGAAAAAGGGGGGGCTATGTGCCATCTTCTTTGCCAGATAAAATAAAAAACAAAAAACAAATTTTCAATCAGTAATCCCAGGCTTGCAACTGGCAAAAGTCCCAGCATTGGCCATGGTGCTGATGGAGACTAGAGGTGGAGGAAAGGTGCCAAAATAGAGAGAGGGGGATGGTTCTATTTCAAAAGTTGATATGCATAAAAAGGAAAAGAATAATGTTACCTATATGCTGCTGATGATCCGCTCGCCTCCTCCTCAGACTGGCTAATGCAGTTACTGAGTGGGGCGAGCGGTGTATTTAACTGTGTCTCCCCGCCCTGCCATCAGCTGTTGGAAGTACAGCTGATTGCTGTGAGGCGGGGAGACATGTAGGGCCCTCTTTGTCCGGCCCCCCGAGTGCTGCGCGCGCATCCGGGTCCCGCGCACCAATCAATGGTCACGCAACGTGACCCGGACACGCCCACAGCTCCCGCCGGCACGTCATGCTTCACAGGCGAACAGCGCATGCTCGCCGAGTGAAGCAATATGGAAGCCCGGCGTCGAAGAACGACGCCAGGAATTCCTAGTTCGCCGTCCCGTCCATCCGAAGATGGGTGGGCGGCGGGGCGTGCCGGGCGGCCTATTAAACATCCTCCCCACACGTCACCGCAAAGTAAATCCAAAAGGTGATAAGTGTTAGATGGTTTGAAGCTCCTTTATCCAGGCATTTTACAATGTGGCATGGAACCTAGCTGGAGGAAGAAGGGCAGATAAAAAAGATGTTATACATGGTGTGGGAACAATCATTATACAGCAATTTGTATACATTTAAACAAGAATGAATTGTATATAACTAAAGAGAGATGTTTTTTAAAGTACCATCCGGTCCAATTGTTTATTTATGTTAGTTCTAGAAACATTGAATGATATATATTCAATGAACCAAATAGCAAAGAGACAGATAGCTACAAACATGACTTAGCAGTTTAATGTGTAGTTGGTATATATTTGTAAGTGATGTATATAGATAAAAATGGGCCCACAGATGGAATATCTAGGTGAAATTGATACATTGCCCCCCATATATCTTATACAATCATATTTACAGCATTTATATATTGTGAGTCACTTGAAAGGGATATGAAGCAAATGTTTTGTTATTTTAAAACAATAGCAATTTCTATGAGTATGTACTAATCACTAAAGGATTGTGATTAGTGCATAAAGTGTAACGCACGTTTTTAGCAGAGTCATTTAAGTTCTAATGCGTGAGTGGTGTTGGAAGGGTGGAAGGTAGTGATTGGGTGGTTGTGCAAATTGGTTTAACCACCCCGTCTTGGTAAATTTTCTATATTGGAGAAGGATGAGGGCGTGGGCGATAACCATATTGTGATCTCATAGTGAGGGGGAGGGAAGATTGATTATTTTTCCATCCCACCAGAGGAGAAACCCTCCAAAAATGGTTTAAACCAAATTGCCTCATTGAGGCCCGGGGTTTGGGTTGCCCTAAGCTTAAAGATCCACCGCGCTTCCAATTGGAGAAGGAATTTGTTCCAATCCCCTCCTCTTGGATTGGGGTGGATGCGATCTAGGATGAGAAATTTAATGTTTGGAAATTTGCCCGCATAGACAGTAATTGTATGTCTCCCAAGGGGGAGGTCCAGATCACAAAATTTTAATTTAGTCTTTCCTATATAAAAACAGGAACACTCACATTTTAGTAGATATACGACTCCTAGCGTTTTACAGTTAGCGAAATGTCTAGCTTTAAAAATTTGGCCATCTGGTAATTTTTTTTTTTTTTATATAATTCATGCAATAAACGTTTCTCTAATTTACACTATTTAGTTTTCAATCTGGGGTTAAAAAGCCTTTATGCCTTAAAAGTCCAACCCATAGGGGATTTTCTCTCCCTGTTTTTCTGTCTTTTTTTTTGGATTATTCCTTACAATCTTGGACTTGACATATGCCTTAATTTTCTTTGTGACAATTGAATGCACTTTGTTATTTTTAATGCGTTTATGGTTGTATATATATATTTTTACACTCCAGTTAGCACTTTCACTTAGTGGTAATTCACATTTGATCATCTTCATTGATTAACCATATACCTGATAGAATATTAGTGCTACACATTTTTTATCTAAATAACTATCCACGTCTATGGGTACCTTTAAAGCTCCAACTCCTAGACAACTCCCTGGCTCCCTCCTAGAGATGACCCTTGAGCTGAACGCTCGCTCTCCAGAATCTATCCCTCATCCCAGCTCTGACTTATCCCCCCTATTCTTGCTCCTCTGAACATCCCTCTACGATACCCATTACCCATACCCCCTCCCCCTCCCTCCCCGAATCTCACACTTCATACCTAAGAGAGGAGCTAGCGACTGGCGGGAGCTCTGCCAAGCAGATACACCTCATGTGGAAAAAAGTGAAGTGCACCCTGATTGCTAGGTGGCTGTCATGGACACGCCATGCATTGGGGCTGCAACTGACCACGGGTCAACAGGCATCCAGCGGTGAAGAGGCGAGCGCCAATGCGCATGCGTGCGCGCAGATCGCGGAGATTGTGCATGCACGCACGGTGACGCAGCTTTGGAGCCCAGTGATCTTTAAAAGGGGCCTCTTCTGAATGCATCCTTGCTGTTTGATCTGCAGCTCATCCTGTAACCTAACTCGGAACCCACATCTGATCCAGTTTCTACCCGGCTTCCTGACCTCGCTGCTGTCTCCAGTCCTGACCTTTGGCTTGCCTTGACCATGCTCTGTTGCCTGTTTGCCTGACCTCCTGTTAACGATCCTGCCTGAACTTTGACCATTCTCTGCCTGCCACTTCTGTCTGATTGATCCGCTGTTGTGACCTGGCTTGTCTGACCCTGCTCACGCCTGCTGTCCTGCGCTTGTGCGCATCTGCCTGCTGCTTCTCAGTGTCTCTGCATCCACAGTAATCAAGCCTGTTCCTGTCTCTGCCAAGCAGACATCATCTTCAGCCAAGCAAAGGTCACTGTTCCCACTCCAGTGATCCCAGAACCAGAGCTGTACGAGAGGTCTCCCTCTGCAAGTCAGGCTCACCTCCAATGTACGTGTCAGTGGCTTATCCACCTGACTCTGTTTTTTCTTAATTTTAGTTCTGAATATGTAATAATCATATTAACCTGTGTAGCGGTGACACTTTTGCAAGGTGTCCGCTATGTGTAAATGTAGTTGTTTTTCTCTCAGAACAGTAAAGGGGTTCTGAGAGCTAATTGGGTAGGTTAACTTTGGCATCAGTTTGGCTGGGCTGTTTTGGGGTTCTGCCTGATCATGTGTGCAGTAAGGTACACATGACAGGTTTAGAACCAGGCCTGGTTGGATGTTTGGGTACGGGCATTCCCTGGGCCAATCAGTGGGTGCCCCGCTGAGGAGTCTGGGGAAGGGTACTTAAGATGCTGGAGTCACGTGTTTGGGGTTCGTTCGGCAATAGCTGCCTGTCCCTGAATTGGGACCGGGGTAGCCCCGCGAGGGGTCCCGGTCACGGGAGCGTGAGCCGCCCCGCAACATGGTTGGTTTGACAAGCCCGAGGTCTGAGGCAAGGATCCATCTGTTCTCGAGTCTCGGAACCGGCTGGTCTGAGGCACAGTAACTGAGGGAGGATTCAAGGTGTCCCTCTCAACTTGGAAGGGCACTGCAGCTTGTGTGAGCGACCGGGGGAGGACTCTTTGGAGGAGGGCCAACAAGCTGGCATCCCAAGAAGTGCCTGGTTGCTGGGTTGTCAAGGACACTAGAGAATCCACGCTTCCCCAATACTGCCAAGGAGACGGATAACGTTCCAGGTACTGAGGAAAGGTTCCTGTTTTGCTTCTGAGTGCTACTTTAATTCAAGGTCAGAGACTTTGCAAATTCTGAATTCAAGTGCTGACTGCCATAATCTCTGGCTAGAGATTTGTTCAGCTTTGAAGCACCCAGCTGCGAGTGGCTACTCTCAGTGCCGGTTCACACTACAGCGACCACAACGTCGGCACGACTTTGCCAGGCAACTTTGAGGCACTTCGAGGCAACTTCAAGGCAACTTCGAGGCAACGGCAAGGCAACTCCGAGGCAACAGAAAGGCAACTTCGAGGCAATTTCAAGGCAACTTCGAGGCAACATCAAGGCTAACCGGGTTAAATTCCTTTGTACTTCCTGTGAACTTGCCTGAAGGAGATGGTCAAAATGAACAGGGATCCGACTTGCAGGCGACTTCCATTGAACTCAATGGATATAAGTCACCTAGAAGTCGTTTTCAAGTAGTACAGGAACCTTTTTTGAAGTCGGAGCGACTTCTGTAGTGTGCATAAAGACGGCTCCATAGGCTAACATTACAGCGCGACTTGGGGGCAACTTGGGGCGACTTGGGGCATCTCGGGGCGACCTGAAGTCGGATCCTGAGTCGCCCTGGTGTGAACCTGCTCTCAGGGTTAGCAAATAGAGACTTTCACATACTTAGCTGTTCAAGGTGCCTGAGTTTCTTACCCTCTGTTCCCACATGAGACTGTGTCTGTTGGATGTTACCCCTGCAAATAAAAACCTTTCAAAAGGACTTTTATGGTGTCAGCGTGCAAAGTCATTGGGTACTAACTCTGGGAACCCCTAGACCTGGAGGACAAGCCAAGCGGAGGTAACCGGTAAGCCCAAAAGTCAAGGCCGCCCCATCGAGGGTTATGGCCGCTACACCTGTTTTGTAATTAAACCCTTTAGGAGACCTACAATGCTTTGGTGACTCACAGATTAACGATGCGATGCCTGAAGGGAGGCTTTATTCCAAGCCTCCAACTCAATACCTTCCTATACACAAGACATGATCTCTTCAACCGATGGGAATTACCTAAAGATTGTGTCATGGAACGTTAAAGGGCTTTGTTCTCCAAGTAAGCGTATGCCAATCCTTAGACATTTGAAGCGTCTCCGCACAGATGTGGCGTTGCTTCAAGAGACGCATTTGTCTACAGACGATTTAACCGGTCTCTGCAAACTATTAGTTGGTACTGTATATGGCTCACCAGCCATAGGCTGTAAAGCAGGAGTAGCTATACTGCTCCACAAAAAGTTGAGACACACTATTAGAGATGTTAGGACTGACTCGACTTGCCGCAAAATGACACTGCACATGACCTTAGCCACCAAATACGTAGCTATCACTAACATATACGCCCCTAACTCACCAGACACTTCCTTTTTTCAAGACACGGTGCAATTGGTACTGAATGCCCCTGAGGCTCTTCACTTGATAGGCGGAGACTTCAATTCTACCTCACCGACTTTTCACTCTCCCCTTCTAGCGCAGACCATCGCCTTCATGTGCTTTGTAGATTCATAGCGACTAACACACCCGACGGACCGCGAATATACCTTCTTCTTCCTTGCCCACGTGGTGCTTCCTCTCCTACTTAGCGGACAATGAGGACTTCCGCCACATGCTATATGAAGCTATATGAAGCTTGGGCAGAATATGCCTCTACAAACAGAGCACACCTTACTGATCCAAACCTCTTTTGGTAAGCAGGCAAAGCTTTCCTGCGGGGGAAAATAATTTCATATACTACCCAATTTAAAAAGCATGCCAGGCAACAATACATGCATGCCTGCGAAGCTCTACACTCGGCACACGAACAACTAATGCTTAACCGCAGCCCCGATAACATACAATCGTGGAGACAAGCCAAATGCAACTTTGACCTGTGGGCAGAGCAGCAGGATGTGGCTAACACATCCTACTCTACTTTGCATCTTCACAAGTTTGGTAACAAGGCAGACAAACTACTGGCTAAACTATGCTCCAAACTAAGGCGACCTACCCATATCTCTGCCCTAAAAAACACGGCAGGCTCCCTGGTTACCTCACCTGCTGAAATTAGCAAATTACTTGCAGACTACTAAACAAATCTATACTCTGCAGACTCGACTAACCAAACAACTGCAAAAGCTTTACTAGCTAAGATACGTCTACCCAAACTTCAGGATGCACACCTGGAGGAGCTTAATGCCCCCATCACCATTGGAGACATTCAGATGACAATTAAGTCTCTGGCATCTGCCAAAGCCCCAGGCCCAGATGGCTATACAGCTGAACTTTATAAATTAACAAAAGAATTTCTCCCTGACACCCTGAAACATGTCTACGCAGCCATGTGGGAGGGTGGCCCCTATCTTCCTACAGGAACACAGGCACACAAATTGATTTCCAAAAAAGGAAAAGATCCCCTACACCCAGGTTCTTACCGCCCAATCTCCTTAATCAATGTGGATGTCAAAATCCTATCCAAAATAATTGCATCAAGTTTGGCTCCTCTACTTCCCTCTCTACTACACCCAGCCCAATCTGGCTTTGTTCCAGGGCGATCAGCCACCTTGAACATTTGCAAGGTTTTGATGGCACTGGAATACGCTAAATCACACCCAGATCAGGATGTCGCTATCATGTCACTTGATGCCGAAAAGTCTGTCCTGGCTATTCAGAGTGATGGATGACTTTGTTTTTTTTCAGATCCAGTCATGCGTTTTCTGCGTCCCTGACTGCGCGCCTTGTCACTCCTGACTTTATTTATGACACGATCCCCTTGACAATGGTAACGAGGCAGGGATGCCCCCTTTCTCCCCTAATTTTTATTATCGCTATTGAGCCACTGCTCAGAATACTCAACTCACCTGACGGAGTTAGTGGCATCACTATGGGTAACCAAGTTCTAAATTCTACACCCTATTTGCAGATGAATATTGCTGTTCTCTACCAATCCCATCTCAGACATTGACAGACTCCGGAACTTTTTGTGGCCTTTCGACTGAGCTCTGGCTTTCGAATAAACTTTGATAAAAGTGAAGTTCTATCACTCCACCCACAGCTATCTACTAAATGGAAGCACCTATCCCCACTAGCCCTGGCAAGCATATGTATCACATATTTGGGCATTCACATAGGCCGAGAACCTTCCTCATTATATTTATTTATTTACACACCTTTAATATCCAAAATTGTGAAGGAGCTGGAAGCTTGGGCGACCCTCCCCCTCTCGCTCTTTAGGAGATATCACCTATTTAAAATGGTGTCATTGGCACGCCTACTTTACCCAATGCAGAACTTACCTCTTCTATTGAAACACTCCGATGTGCAAAAAATCCACAAGGCGTATCTGATTTTATATAGTCCCGTAAGAAATCGTGCATTGCGTTACAAAAATTATGTCACCCAAGGTACGAGGGTGGAGCAGGCTTGCCCAATATACTTTTCTACAATCTCTCATGCCTACTTAGACAGGGACTAGACTG
Source organism: Lithobates sylvaticus (assembly GCA_028564925.1). Taxonomy (NCBI): domain Eukaryota; kingdom Metazoa; phylum Chordata; class Amphibia; order Anura; family Ranidae; genus Lithobates; species Lithobates sylvaticus. The sequence continues at coordinate 339,624,812 of CM053030.1, read as the reverse complement.
GCTGTCTGTAAAGTCCAGGTATTCCAATATAATACATGCTGTGTGTACTATGTATGTGATCCAGAACAGGGAGGCTGCTGTGCCACCATGCTAGTACTTTACATGGTCGGCAAGTGGTTAAAGCGATACTCTCTGAATGGTACTTTTTAATATTTTTATTTATTGCATTATACATGTCCCCCAGGGCAGTGCCCTGCTTCCCATTCCCTTTATTTGACAATCTCGTGCCTATTAGCCTTTAAAATAGATAGAACTTATTTGAAAGATTTTCCTTCCATTGACTTCAAAGGGGTTTGCATTAAAGTTCACTGTTTGTAGATTTTTGGATTGTTATCAAACATGACTGCAAATCGAACCTAATAAAATGTGCCCATCCTTATTTACTACAACAGCTTTTTTTTTACAACCTTGCTCTTTCATATTTATAGCTGTAAATAAAAAGATTTCGATTTTATTCACAAGAGGGAAATGCATTTAAAGTGATACTAAAGTAATACTAAAGCTTTGTCTTTTGTTTTTTTTCTGAAATAACAAACGTGTTCTACTTACCTGCTCTGTACAATGGTTTTGCATAGAGCAGCTTGGATCTTACTCTTCTTCAGGTCCCATGCCAGTGCTCCTAGCTCCTCCCTCCTGCCGAGTGCAAGCAGCTTGCTCCAGACCTGGGGCTTTGTGTGTCCATTCACACATGGAGCCGTGGCTTGGCCCTGCCCCCTCCGTCTCCTGATTGGCTCTCTGGCTGCGATTGATAGCAGTGGGAGCCAATGGCTCCCCCTGCTGCAAAAAGCCAAGAGGGGGCTTGGGTAAGTATTAGGGGGGGCTGTTGCACACTGAAGGTTTTTTACCTTCATGCATAGAATACATGAAGGTAAAAGACCCTGGGCCTTTACTACCACTTTAATGCAGTCATTTTCATCCCTGCTTAAAAAATGGCGATATATGTTATCAGTCATAACAAGATTCCTTTCTGTTTAGATGACTCGTGTGAGAAGCAATAAAAAAATCACAACCATTGTGTAGAATTACAAGGCAGGAAAACTTTGGATGTAATGAGCATGTTTGTGTGTATTTACAAAGCACATGCATAGACATTTTTAAAGGATTAATGCATATCTAAAAAGTTCTAAAAAAATGTGTTACCTCTAAATTTGCCCTTAACGTTTAGTAGTAGAAGAGGAACATAATATTAAACAAGTATATTAGCAAGCATAATAAAATACCAAGGACTCTTGGTATTATAAATGTTGCCATGAAAATGTTGCCGTTCACAGAGAGCAAAGCTGTGGCAGCCTACAGACAAATTCAGTGCAGCTGCAATGTCAGTTACCAAGGCAGGATACATTTTGAGGGATAGGCTTCAGCAGGCATAAACAAGGATCTGGGAATATTGCTACATTATCACCTACTGTACTGCACTGACTTTCAGCAGGTAAAGAAAAAAAAAAAAGAAAAAAAGTACTTTACACAATACCCTGTGTAAGCTACCGGTGACTTTCTCTTCTTTTAATCCACTTCTCAGTCTGCAACAGAGAAGATACAAGATTCATATACCAATGATCTATTCTCTATAAGCTTTCATTAATTTGCTAAGCTGCAAAGGGTGAGGAATGGGAAAGAAGGACAGACTAGCTGCCTGATCACTAAAAATGTACACAGGACTAAAAACCTCTAAGTATAGATGAAGGGATAGCACAGAGCTGAAGGAGGAGGGTAAGATTTGTTCACGTATTCTTATAGAGGAGACTTTGGCGTTAGGCTCCCATAGAGCTGTATTGTAATCTGTGAACAAAGGGAATCTGCAAAGCAAGGATTTCATGTTGTGCAGTCATCCTTGGAGTGCCCACAGGAAATAAAGCTATGAATAAGTAAAAATAAATGAAGATCCTAGAGTACTTTTTAATGTAAGAAATAATTAGATAGAAGGAATATAGTTTACTTTAGTTCATGGAATGGGAAGTAAAACTGCATGTACAAAATTATTAAAACTTATGTAATTTAAAATAAGTTTGCACTTTGCTATTGGTATGGCAGATGTTATGCAGGGGTAATAAATGTAATTTTTTTATCCCTGAAATGTGTTTTGTTCATGAAAATTCTGACTATATATATATATATATATATATATATATATATATGTAGATGTAGCAATATGGACTGTCAGCAGAAAGCACCGTACCTTTTAGTGTTTCTAGACATCGCTTGTCCCTTTGGTAATCAGTGCAATCAGTGACCACATATCTGTGCGTCCAACAAAATGAATTATGAGACGTATAGTTCTCCTTCAGACTATTACTATGCAAACATATACCGTAAGGCTACACATCCCAAGGATCTTCGCAGTGACATGAAGGTTGCTGGGAGTGACCATAAATGGAGCGAGAAGCCCGCGCAGAACTCTCTTCCTCCTGGGTCTAATGCGAGACGGACCTCTCTGTATAGCAGGGAGAGAGAGGTTGCGGCCTACCATGCAGAGCCTTACTTCCACCCCGAGGTCTAAGGGGCCTAGCTCTGTTATTCGCTGTCGGACATCTTGTTGCAAACATCACTTGGATCGCTTGCCTGTACGTGTGGATGCGTGGGGCAAGTTTTCAGAAGACCGAGACAGTGGATCCGCTGCCCGAGTGCTTCTACACGTGTTCCTTTCCAGAAGACCTTGGATTGATTTGGTCGTTGGTGAGAGGGCAAATTGCTCAACCTTTTATTTACCGTATTCATTACCATTATTACAGAACACTGTGCGCAGACATCTTTACCCCAAGAACACTTTACTGCATTGCTTATACACTGTTCTCAGATGCCTTAGATCTTCACCACTAGGAACCTATTGCTTTATCTACAACCAAACGGATTACAGTTACGAGCTCCAACTAGCTAGCGAAGAACATTAGATCTGCAACATGGAACTCTTTTGCCATTACTCATAAAAAAAGCCTATATATTACCTTCAGTAGACCTGCTCTTTCATTAGGATAGCAAAGGCTGGCTAGAATACATCTTTCTCAAAGTAGTCACATAAGTAGTTAACTAAAACATCTGCTAGGAGGTGACTTTGAATATAAATACAGTGTGTATAGTAAAAATCAAATCATCCACTAAAATAGGGATAACAAAGATAAAAGCAACCATTGATAGTATAAAAATTCTTCCGTGCAAAAATGTATCACTCTCCAACTGATTTGTGGTGCTTGAGGATCAAATAAAGCTACAAAGTAAAATAAACCTTATGGAAGTGACACATAACATAGATCCAAAGGAATAGATAGCGTCCTTCACAGTTAATGTCTCATCAGTATTGTATAGTCAATGATTAGAAAAATCAGTGCTAACACAATTCGTGAGCATCTAATCCTAGGGTAATCAGACAAATATAACCAATTGCTGAGACTAAACACTCAATCCTTATTCCAAAAAAACAAATAAGGTAAGCTGATAGGGTTAAAAAATGGATATGTATCAATGAATAAGCGGAGAATGAGCCTAGTGGGCAAAGTGTAAAAAAGAAATCACTAAAATGCAAAAAAAAAAACACTAACTAAGGTAGAGGCCAATTAAAAAATCAAAAAATTACTAATTAATAAATAATAATCACATCTAAGTGTACCAATGGTGCAAATAATATGTGCAAATGGTGACAGAAGTGCAAAATAGCAAAGACTGGGAATTAAAATATTAATAAAACTGTGCAAAATCTGTATGATGAAAAAAACTAATTTAGCCAAAGCTATGCAAAAATAAGAAGATATATACGAATCTATGTAATAAAAAGTATTAAATAATAAATAAGATAAATAAAAATATGTATAAAAATGAAAATGTGCAACAAATTGATAAATGTGCTAAAATCTGCAATAATGAGTAATAAATACATCCAAAATAAGTCCAATCAAGTGATAGATGCACAGTTCTTCAAATAAATGCAGAACATCCAATAATATGTGCAAAAAACTGTGTAATCCAGTTGTGAAATATAATTGCAGCACTCTCCTTTCAGTGTGAATTTAGATTCATCCAATCAGGTCAGTGACTCATGCAACCGATCCCCAGTGTGCATGAACCAGTGGTTTCCCCAACCTCTCACCTTAAGTAAAGGCAAAACAAGCCTTAATGAGCCCTAGTGACAGGTCAGCGCTGGGCAATCCACTCCGGGTCTCCTGCAGTGATACCGCTCCGAAGACTCTGCTCACTCCACCTGGTCAATCCTCAGAATTCCACAGGTTTCAGCAGGGAATGTTTTAGGAGGAAAAAAGGGAGGACTCCATAGTGTATCATTTAAAATAACATGAATTTAATAAAAGAAATGCACTTACAAAAATGTCAAACAAACAGCGCTTCACATATAAAGTTTCCAATCTCGGCCGCGATCGAAAACAGGGACGTCACCCGACTCCTCATCTCCTGCTGGTGCTGGTTTCTTCTTTGTGAAGAAGAAGAGTGGTGAACTGAGACCTTGTATTGATTATAGGGGTCTCAATCGTTTCACGATTAAGAATTCCTATCCGATTCTGTTGATTACGGAGTTATTTGACCGCTCAAGGGAGCAACGGTTTTCACGAAGCTTGATTTGGGAGGGGCATAAAATCTCATGAGGATTAACCACTTCCCGCCTGGCCTATAGCAAAATGACGGCCGGGCGGGGGTTCAGTTATCCTGACTGGGGGTCATATGACGTCCTTCAGGATAACAGCAGCCGTGCCTCCGTGGGGGCACGCATTGCGGCGATCGGTAGAGCGGTGTGTCAGTCTGACACACGGCTCCACGATCTTGGTAAAGAGCCTCCGACGGAGGTGCTTTACCACGTGATCAGCCATGTCCAATAACGGCTTATCACGACATCAACAGGAAAAGCCATTGATCGGCTTTTCCTCACTCGTGTCTGACAGGGTGAGTAGAGGAGACCTGATCGGTGGCTCTCCTGACAGGGGGGGTCTGCGCTTGTTTATCAGCGCAGCCCCCCCTCGGATGCCCACACTAGACCACCAGGAGAGCCGCCAGGACCACCAGGGAAGGGGGCAACATGTGGATGGCCAGGTATGTACCCCATGGCCATCCAAATGTGCAAATGATGCCCAATTTGTGCCAATCAGTGCCCACAAATGGGCACTGACTGGCACCATTATATAACATGATGCCCAGCAATGCCAACCATCTGTGTCATAAGTGCCACCAATCAGTGTCATCAGGGCCAAACATCAGTGTCCATCAGTGCCACATATTAGTGACCACCTATCAGTGCCCATCAGTGCCCATCTGTGCCACCTATCAGTGCCACCCATAAGTACCCATCAGTGCCACCCATAAGTACCCATCAGTGCCGCATATGAGTGCCCATCAGTGCCGCATATAAGTGCCCATCAGTGCCACCTATGAGTGCCCATCAGTGCTGCATACCAGTGCCACCTATCAGTGCCCATCAGTGCCACCTATCAGTGCCCATCAGTGCTGCCTATCAGTGCCCATCATCAGTGCCACCTAATTGGTGCCACCTCATCATGCCCATCAGTGCTGTCTTATCAGTGCCCATCAGTGCAGCCATATCAGTGCCCGTCATTGAAGAAGAAAACTTACTTATTTACAAAAGAAAATTACAGAAACGAAGGAAAACTTTTTTTTTCAAAATTTTCGGTCTTTTTTTATTTGTTGCGCAAAAAATAAAAACCGCAGAGGTGATCAAATACCACCAAAAGAAAGTTCTATTTGTGGGAACAAAATGATAAAAAATTTGTTTGGGTACAGTGTGGTATGACACTTCAAATTGCGACAGCGCTGAAAGCTGAAAATTGGCTTGGGCAGGAAGGTGTCTAAGTGCCTGGTATTGAAGTGGTTAAGGCGGGCGACGAGTGAAACACTATGTTTAATACCAGAACAGACTATTATGAGTACCTCATAATGTACTTTGGCCTTTGTAAAGCCCTGACAGTTTTCCAGGAATTTATTAACGATGTCCTCCGAGATTTGTTTTAGTTATGTGTGGTTTATCTCAAAAATATCCTCATATTTTCCAAGTCCCTGGAGAGCCACCATACAGATGTCTGTCGTGTGCTTCAGAAACTAAGAGAGAACAAGCTCTATTGTAAACTGGAGAAATGCGAATTCCATCGTGAACAGGTTAAATTCCTAGGTTATGTCATTTCCACTGCTGGTTTTTCAATGGACCCAGAGAAACTTTCAGCAGTCCTACAGTGGCCCCCGACCCATGGGTTTACATCCTCTGCAGCGTTTTCTTGGCTGACCATCATAACAACTGGTCAGACCTATTACCGTGGGCAGAGTTTGCTCACAATAGTGCCTTGAATTCTGTTTCCCGATTGTCCCTGTTTATGGCGAACTATGGTTTCCAAACTTCCATGTTGCCTGACTCATTTGTTCTGCAGAGTATTCCTGCGTTAGAGGAGCATCTCCGTGGTCTTTGTTCCACTTGGGCACAAGTCCAGGAGGCTTTGCAACATGCTAGTGATAGGTACAGACTCCATGCTGACCGCAGACACCTGCCTGCGCCTTTCTACCAGGTTGGGGACAGGGTCTGGCTGTCATCTCGCAACCTCCGACTTTGTGTTCCCTCTCTGATGTTTTCACCCCGGTTTATTAGTCCTTACCGTATTCTTTGCAGGATTAACCCAGTGGCTTACGCATTAGACCTTCCTTCTAATATGTGTATTTCAAATGCATTTCATGTCTCCTTATTAAAAGCTTTGGTCTGCAACCGCTTTAACACCGCGGTGCCTCATTCTCACCCTGTACAGGTTGAGAACTATGAGGAGTATGAGGTACAGTCCATTTTTGACTCCCGTAGGTTCTGTGGGCGCATACAGTACCTGGTGCATTGGAAAGGGTACGGTCAATAGGAACATTCTTGGGTCTCATCCTCGGACATACATGCCCCTGTCATCCTCCGTGATTTCCATAGATGGTATCCCCTCAAGCCTGGTGGTCCTCTGAGGGGAAGGTGTCATTGAGGTGGGGGTACAACGAAACGACCCAAGAAAAAAAAATGGAGAAACTCTGCCTCGATGGGAGGCATCCCATGACTGCATCCTTTTTGTGATGACAGTTGTTATATAGCTGAGGGCGGGGCCACCCAGTGACGTAAAACGGGGGGACACCTCCCATCGGGGATGCCTCCCATTGAGGCAGAGTTTTTTCCATTTTCAACATGGTGACAAGTGTTTTGGGGGGCAGGTGGCCTGGAACAGTTAAGGAGGGGGGGGCGCTCTCTCCCCCCCCCTTTTTCTGCAGCCTGCCAGGTTGCATACTCAGATAAGGGTCTGGTATGGGTTTTGGGGGGACCCCCACGCCATTTATTTTTTTAATATTGGCACAGGGCTCCCTTTAAAATCCATACCAGACCCAAAGGACCTGGTAATGGACTGGAGGGGGAACCCATGCCATTTTTTTCCATGATTTGTATCTATATTGCCGGGATTACATTTTTTCCTTTACAAATGTCATATTGCTCTCATTCATAAAACTATGTATGGTCACTATGTAAGCAGCCTAACATAGTGTGGGCCATGGACTCAGCCCCCTGAGCCATGATTGCCAATTATGGCTCTCACAGCAGAGCACGCTGTGATTGGCCAAAGCATGCAGGTCAGGTGCATGCTTTGGCCAATCAGCAGCCATCAATGCACTGCGATCTCACAGTGCATTGACGGTCATTATGGGGCATTTCGCTCGAACATCGGGCTCTTCTTAACTTACCTGGTATTAATAACACAATCAATAAAATAACCCTGGAATATGTATCTTCAAAACCACTAACAATGGTAGATCCCACATTTCTATCTTCAAGGATTTACTTTCAAGTACAAAAAGACTATGAAACGTATTAGAGAAGAAGTGAAACCACAGGTGTGAGAGCTTTATGCCACAGCTGCTACTCTACAAAAAAAAAAAGAAAAGTACAAAAGGTTATGGAAGGTAAAGGAGCAGATATTTTCTGCTTCTTAGGATGAATTAGAAAGAGAGCAGTAATGTATGTGAGCTCATGGAAACACTGAAATGACTAATAAGTTGAAGATTTGAAAATAGTTTATGGCACAATGCATTGAATATTGCAAATGGTAACCTATATTGGGATCTAGCTTATTTACACATTAAAGTATAACTAAGGGCAAAACTTTATTTTTAGGGGGAGAAGGATTAGAATATCTGTCAGTTTTTTTTCACTGTCTCTGCCCCCCATTCAGGAGATTCGCCCTCTCTAAAGCCCCATACACACGGTCGGACAATCCGCGGACCAGGTCGGTCGGATTCTGTCCGTCGTACTTTGTCCGATGTTGTTGTTGCGTACACACGGTCAGACAACGTTGTCGGAATATCCGGTCTGCAAGAACGTTGTGACGTAAGTCGTCGTCCACGAGATTAGAAAAGGGAAGTTCAGCACCACGTCAGGCACCCGTTGGGCTCCTTCTGCTGATCCCGTGTTTATCGCGAGTTAGTCGAAGTTTGGTGACTTAAGATTCGCGCTTCTCAGTTTTCTGACTCAGATCGTTACTGCTCTTCAGTTTGTGCTTGTCGTGCGTATCTGTTTATTAGTGCGTGTAGTCAGTTCGCATTTGTTGGTCATTGCGGCCTATATCTTGATATAGGACGCTTTGATTTGCACTGCTTATTGTCTGCTCGTTTCTGGTATTCATTTGTTCTTTCAGGCCTTGCTGTTTATCGGTGCTTTCTGTTTGTCCGTTCTGACCAGCCGACCTTTTGTGACCTTGTGAGCGATGTTTCCCGTGCGTACTCGTCGCCGAGTTCGTGCTGTACGTGGAATTGGTGTCGGGCTTTTAGCTTTGACCCAAGACCCGTCCATGAACAGAGTGACGAGGAGGATGTGGACCAAGAATTGGTTGCTTCAGCGTGACCAATTCTAGCACATGCCTTTGCTTCGTGAGATCCAGGAGAATAATCCTGATGATTTCAGGAACTTTCTCAGGATGACGGACCCCGATTTTCACCGTCTTTTGGCTTTGCTGACCCCCTTTATCAGCCGGCAGGATACCTGCATGAGACAAGCCATTACTCCGGAGCAGAGGCTTGTTGCTACGTTGAGGTACTTGGCGACAGGGAGAAGTCTTCAGGATTTGAAGTTCTCTTCAGGTATCTCTCCCCAGGCCCTGTTCTGCCATCATCCAGGTCCTGCAGGAGGACTATATTAAGGTAACATTTCTCCTTTACTATTCCCTTCTATGTATGCTCTGTTTGCTAATGTCTTGTATTTTTGACCTCCTTCCCTAATTACCATGATTGCAATATGCTCTAATATGCTGTGCCCCTTTTCTCCTTCATGCATTTTTCCCTTCACTTACCTCCCCAGCATGCTCTTCTGCCCCAATAGACACCTATGGCCTAGTCACTTAAGCAATGTATTTTGTCTGCTGCATAGTATTGTTTTCCCCCAAACACCCCCTAAAATATGCACAAATGTTTGCAGTGTGGTTTACTTCATGTAGAGCCCCTTTTTTTTATTGTTTTTGGTGGGGGGGGGGGAAACTCATTAGGAACCCCCTCCCCCAACTGCTCTGTCAGATGGTACCAATCCTTTATCTGCTGGCTTTCCCAAGGTCCATACACACTATATACCTACCTCTTTATAGTGGGCATCTTTAGGGATGAATTCTGCAAAGCATGTAGTGCAAGGGGCTGCCTCCATACTTTCCATTTCCGATTTTTTTGTGTCCTTTCCCTCCCATTAGCTTGCTTGGTAATTTCATAATGTCACAATGTGCTTGCCTTTTTGGGGGGGGGGGGGGGGGGGGGGGTTGAAATGTTATTTTATCTTTCCTGGAGGCTGCCAATAGTGTTAAGTACAGAGGGTCTGGCCAAACTAGCACACATTATTGAGCCATTTGCCAATCAATGAAGTGCAGAGGGTTACCTGTCCACCACCCCCCCCCCCCCAAAAGCCTAGTTATTGCCAATGGCCCATCAGAAGTGTGGGGATTGATGGGGGGTGAGTAATCTGTGAAGGGGAGCCTCTACTTTTCTGTGCAAATACTTTCCAGCATCAAATTTTCAAAAATGCTCTTGTTCCAAGATGTTGATTGTCTAATCTGCTTGCAATGTTTAGGTGCAAAGTGACTAATTAGTTTTTCTTGTTTCACTCCACAGTTCCCTTCCACGCCACAGGAATGGCAGACTGTGGCCTCCCACTTTGCCAGCCGTTGGGACTTTCCTAACTGCGGAGGGGCAATTGATGGGAAACACGTCCGCATCGTCCCACCGCCCAACTCGGGGTCCTACTATTATAATTATAAAGGGTTTAATAGTGTAGTGATGTTGGCGGTGGTGTCGGCAACATACGAGTTTATGTATGTGGACGTGGGGATGAACGGCCGGATCTCGGATGGTGGTGCCATTACGCACACGGAGTTCTACTGGCGTCTCCAAAGTGGCAGTCTGTGCTTGCCACCTCCAGAGGAGAATGCAGAAGGACTCCCCTTCGTCTTTGTCGCAGATGAAGCGTTTGCGTTGACTCCCCATGTGATGAGGCCGTTCCCGATGAGGACCCTCACCCCAGACCAGAGGGTCTTCAACTACAGGCTGTCCAGAGCCAGAAGAGTGGTGGAGAACACTTTTGGCATCCTGGCCAGCCGCTTCCGCCTGTTCTTGACGGCTTTTAAGTTGGCGGAATACAAACTGAACCACATAGTTCTTGCCTGTTGCATATTGCACAACTTCCTCAAAAGACATAACAGGAACTATGTGGTGCCCGTTGGCCCAGATGTGGAGGGCCCTCCAAATGCGGACCTCACAGCCCTTCAAGTGGCACGTCCAGGCTTGCCCCCTCTAAATGCCCGCGCGGTCTGCGAGCAATATATGGAGTACTTTGTGGGTAGGGGGGCCATTGCTCTGCCTGACGATGTGTGAGAGGCATTTTTTAATAAATCTGATATTTCAACCAACCTATGATTTCTTGTCATTTCAGTATTCTTTTTAGCTTATTTTACCTTGAATTTTTTTCCCTTTGCCTTCGACAGTGGGAATGCACTTTCTGGGCAAAAGGAGGTAACAGTCTCTTCTTCCCAAAAAGATTAGTCTCATGTTGTGTGTTTGCTACCTAATCTTTGGTCTAGATAAGGTTTGTACTGTATAACTGACACCCAAAATACTCCTTTTCATCACCAGGTCAGACATGTGTGTATTCTCAAAAATGCTGTGCTCCGTGTTTTCGTACAAAGCACTGTGGGTGTCATTTACATAAGTCAAATCCACTATGCTCTACAAGTGCAGTGAAAAAGTGCCCTGGAAAAGAAACTTGCAGTGCAAAGTGGACTTGCCTTTAGTAAATAACACCAACTGCCCCCCATATCCTTTACATTTGACATACATAATGCATTGTGTTTTTGAAATAAGGAAGCCACACATTTAGAAAAATAAAAAAGTTTACTTGGAAAACATTCACAAGTGCGTTTACAATCTTCACGCCCAAACTGACAACATCTTGGTTATTTACAACATTGTTTACAAACATTGCGCAATTGGTAAAACCAGGCATGGAGCAAAACAGTACCTATGAACTTGGAAAGTTCAACTTTGTAAAGTGAAGACAAGATCAGACATGACTATATGTTCAAAGTGTGTTTGATCTTGCCTTCATCACATGGGGGGGTCACCCCTGGAAAGTGGAAATTTAGAACATGCACACAATTTGGGTCTGAAAATGGTCATTAGATGGTAAAACACATGCCTAGAAGCTTCAAAAGTGCCATTTTCCATCATGGGGATGAATGGACGTTTTTTGGGGGTGCAACCCCTTCACCACAACCACTTTCGTAGTTCGTAAAGTGTTTGCACCCCCAAAAAAACGTTGGCATTCATCCACCATGATGGGAGCTAGCACATGTGGACACAATGTGCATGTTCCAAATTTCACACAGTTCTTAAGTTGCAAATGTGTTCAGAAGCTGGCACAAATGTGTGTTAATTACTTGGTGCGTTTTCATATTTTTCCTAAAACATCAATGATGTTCTTCAATTTTTGTTGAACATCATTGATGTTTTGCTTTATGTAATCTAGATCTCTATTGCAGACCATTATCTCCCCGATGAGTACGTGGGCACTCTCTGTGGTAAAGTGCGATTTTTCTTCCACAACATCCACGTCACCTAAAAACCACAAACAAACAAAAATGGGGTGTTGGAAATGAGGCAGCCATACATTGATTAGCTTACCAGTAGCTGTGTTCTCCCACACTCACCTGTTGTGGTGACAATTTCTCCAAGTTCGATGATCTCTCCTTCCTCCTCCTCCTCCTCTGCTTCTGCTCTTTCCCCTTTTTTGGGAGGTGTTGGTTTTGGGGTTTCCTCAGACGGCCCAAGTTTTCGCTCCCCTATGAGAATGTACAAAAGGAAGATTTAGCAACACAATCTATTGAGGGCAGAAATAGGAAATGACAAACATTGCTTGAAAGTGACGGACACTATTTTTGTTTGGCCAGTTACAAATGCCAACTACATGAATGTAGTCACTTTGTAAAGGTGCTAAACTGACTAGCTTTTTGGTAGAAGTTTGTGTGATGGAGACACCCCTCTAGTATCCACTGGAGCACATGTGTGGAAAAGCCTAATAAAAAGGGGGTTTGGGTGTCCCAGCACTAGTGCTCTAGAGTCCAGATGGGTAAACAGCTACTGGGTGACCTCTCCTTTACATTGAATAAATTGGCTTTACATTCTTGATGACATTTCTAGTGAGAACAAACTTCCTTTCCCCAAAAAAAAACCCAAACATCGTATTATAAGTGGCCGAACGATCGAGGTTGCGTACGATCGAATGGACACACACACACGACCATGACAGTGGCAGAAATATCGAGGCTGAGTACGATCGAATGCACAGACGAACATGAAAGTGGCCTTTTTAGGACAATAACTTGCATATAAGCCTTTAAAATTAGCACTTTTGATTTTGAACGTTCAAGTTCCATAGACTTTAATAGGGTTCTAAAGTTCACACGAATTTTAGGTCTGTTCGCAGGTTCTGGTGCGAACCAAACCGGGGGGTGTTCGGCTCATCTCTACTGATCTGTCACTTCTATTCTATTACCTGATCAGCAGCTAGTGTTCCTAGCAGGTCCTTCAGTGACTTTAAGATTCAGAAAAGTTTCCTAGTGTTCCCCAATATTTCCTAGTGGAGAAGATTCCTAGTGTTTGGTAGTAGAGAAGATTCTTAGTGACCTCCAGTGTTTCCTTGATCCTGCAGGAGTGTCCCAGTGCTCTCCAGTAGGGATGAGCCGAACACCCCCCCATTCGGCTCGCACCAGAACCCGCAAACGGACCTAAAGTCCGTGCGAGCTTTAGAACCCTATTAGTTATAATGGATGCGAACGCTCAAAATCAAAAGTGCTAATTTTAAATGCTAATATGCATGTTATTGTCATAAAAAGTGTTTGGGGACCTGGGTCCTGCCCCAGGGGACATGTATCAATGCAATTTTTTTTTTTTTTAAAACGGCCGTTTTTTCAGGAGCAGTGATTTTAATAATGCTTAAATTAATACAATAAAAGTGTAATATTCCTTTAAATTTCTTATACCTGGGGGTGTCTATAGTATGCATGTAAAGGGGCGCATGTTTCCTGTGCTTAGAACTGTCCCTGCAAAAAGTGTAATTTTTGCAGGAAAGAAAGCTATTTAAAATCACTCGCGGCTAATGTGAATTGACGGCTCCCGTAACACAGAGAACAGTCATTCATTGAAAGTCATTCATAAAAAAAAAGTCATTGATAATGGAAGAAGATGGAAGAAGATGACGGAAGGAGAAGATGAAGAAACCGAAGGATGAAGAAAGAAGAAAGAAGATTTTAATAAAGGAATTGTCAAAGACCGCCTCCTGTCATTTTTACAATTTTTGACACTTTTTTGGTGAAAGGGTAGGGGTAATTTTGTACCCCCTTACCATTTCACACGGGGGGGCAGGATCTGGGGGTCCCCTTGTTAAAGGGGGCTTCCAGATTCCGATAAGCCCCCCGCCCGCAGACCCCCACAACCACCGGCCAGGGTTGTGGGGAAGAGGCCCTTGTCCTCATCAACATGGGGACAAGGTGCTTTGGGGGTCTCAGACCCCCAAAGCGTCCTCCCAATGTTGAGGGCATGTGGCCTGGTACGGTTCAGGCGGGAGGGGGGGCCGCTCTCGTCCCCCCCTCTTTTCCTGCGGCCTGCCAGGTTGCGTGCTCGGATAAGGGTCTGGTATGGATTTTGAGGGGGACCCCACGCCATTTTTTTTGGCTGGGGTTCCCCTTAAAATCCATCCCAGACCTCAAGGGTCTGATATGGATTTTGAGGGGGACCCTACGCCATTTTTTTTGGGCTGGGGTCCCCCTTAATATCCATCCCAGACCTGAAGGGCCTGGTTATTGAATTTGGGGGGAACCCCACGCTTTTCTTTTATCAATGAATGACAGTTCTCTGTGTTACGGGAGCCATCAATTCATTAGCCGCGAGTGCTTTTAAATAGCTTTTTTCCTGCAAAAATGACACTTTTTGCAGGGACAGTTCTAAGCACAGGAAACCTGCCCCCCTTCACAGGCAACCTATAGACACACCCCAGATGTGATACTGCAATGCTGTACTAACAGCACGCACACACAAATCCCCAGAAATAAAGCACATATTGTCAGCAGTCAGCAGCAAACTGACACGCTGACACTGAAACACAATATGCTAGGCCGCCGCTGCGGCAGCCTCTTATACCGCGGGGCGTGTACTAAAGCCCCTGAGCTATAATTGGCTACAAGCATCCTGCCTGTAGCCAATTATGGCTCTCCTCGCTGCCGGCGCTGTGATTGGCCAAGCATGCGGGGTCACAGTGCATGCTTGGCCAATCATCAGCCAGCATTGCACTGCGACTGGCGCAATGCATTGCGGGCCGCTCGCATCACACGAATTTGGTGCAAGCGGCCCAAATAGTTCTGGGCTCGCCGAACGGGCGAACGCCCGCTGTTCGATTCGAACATGGGTTCGAATCGAACACCGGTCCCATCCCTACTCTCCAGTGAGATCTCTGTACCCCCAGTGTTCCCAGTGTCTACCAACTTGTTCCCAGTGACTCTCAGTGTGTTCCTGATTGAAACCCTTAACCTTGCACCTGTTGTGTACTTTGAGCATCCCAGTGTACTTTGAGCATTCCATTGTACTTCTGCCTCTGTTTTCCTTGTGTAGTTTTTAGTTGTGTGTTTTAGCTTGCTTTTTCATTATCAGTACCTGTGTCTGCAGTCTTCTTCAGCATCTCTGTGTATTCCTTGTTTGTTTCCTGTGCATTACTACTCACTCCTAATAATCCCACTGGTCTCTGTGCACTAATAACATTCCCTGTGCCTCTGTGTGTTTTTGTGCACTTCTGCCAACTTGAACTGTACTACCTACTGACCTGTGATCCTTGCAACTCAGTGCTGAATAGGATTGCTACCTACTTTTCCACCCTTAGTTCCAATTAGCTGCCTGCTCAAGTGAGTCAGAGGACTACAAACTGGGAACTGTCTACAGAGCAACCAATCTCCAACTTCAGGAGCTCCTGAGTAGGGATGAGCCGAACACCCCCGGGTTCGGTTCGCACCAGAACCTTCGAACCGACCGAAAGTTCGCGCAAATTTTCGAACCCTATACGTTATAATGGACGCGAACGTTCAAAATCAAAAGTGCTAATTACAACGGCCAATATGCATGTTAATGTCATAAAACAGGTTTGGGGACCCGGGTCCTGCCCCAGGGGACATATATCAATGCAAAAAGAACTTTTAAAAACTAACGTTTTTTCGGGAGCAGTCATTTTAATGATGCATAAAGTGAAAAAAAAAAAAGTGAAATTTTCCTTTAAATATGGTACCTGGGGGGTGTCTAAAGTATGCCTGTGAAGTGGCATGTGTTTCCCGTGTTTAGAACTGTCCTTGCACAAAATGACATTTGTAAAGGAAAAAAAGAAGCCATTTAAAACCACTTGCGGCTTTAGGTTTGTTCTTAAGTAGAATCTTAACAGGTACATTATGAAGTGTAGCTCCATCCCAAAAAAATCTATTTTTAAGCTTTTTGGAGAACATAGGGAGGGGTTATCACCCCTGTAACATTTGCTGTCTTTGCACATCTGTTCAGAACATGTCACCTAACTTTCCGTCCCAATGACAAATGTTTTTGGAAAAAGTGGGGTTTTAATTGAAACAAGGATTGGTGATAAAGTATCAGTAGAGAGGAGATACCTTTTTCCCAAATTAAATCTAACAGGATAGAATTTCCCTTCCTAGGGGTAGATTTCCTCTCACTTCCTGTTTTCTCTTTCCATTTGCAAGTAGGAGTCGTTTGTAAGTTGGATGTTTGAAAGTAGGGGCCTGGCGTATATACTCTGCAGAAATTTGCCCTATTAGATGTTGGTGTAGCCACAAGACTGGTGGGCACAGGAATGGGCCCTGCTGTGAGTTAATAGATCAAGATTTGTAATTGCATGCACCTGTTGAACAGGGCATAAAAATTGGGGGGGTGGTGGTGGTGGTGGTGGACGGTGTTGCCACAAGACTGTAAGCTCTCACAGTTACTCTTGGTGGGCGCAGGAATGGGCCCTGCTGTGAGTTATTAGATCAAGATTTGTAATTGCAAGCACCTGATGAACAGGGCAGAAAAATTGGGCCTTTGGCGGTAGTGGTGGACGGTGTTGCCACAAGACTGTAGGCCCTCATAGTTACTCTTGGTGGGCGCAGGAATGGGCCCTGCTGTGAGTTATTAGATCAAGATTTGTAATTGCAAGCACCTGATGAACAGGGCAGAAAAATTGGGCCTTTGGCGGTGGTGGTGGACGGTGTTGCCACAAGACTGTAAGCTCTCACAGTTACTCTTGGTGGGCGCAAGAATGGGCCCTGCTGTGAGTTATTAGATCAAGATTTGTAATTGCATGCACCTGTTGAACTGGGCAGAAAAATTGGGGGTGGTGGTGGTGGTGGACGGTGTTGCCACAAGACTGTAAGCTCTCACAGTTACTCTTGGTGGGCGCAGGAATGGGCCCTGCTGTGAGTTATTAGATCAAGATTTGTAATTGCAAGCACCTGATGAACAGGGCAGAAAAATTGGGCCTTTGGCGGTGGTGGTGGACGGTGTTGCCACAAGACTGTAGGCCCTCATAGTTACTCTTGGTGGGCGCAGGAATGGGCCCTGCTGTGAGTTATTAGATCAAGATTTGTAATTGCAAGCACCTGATGAACAGGGCAGAAAAATTGGGCCTTTGGCGGTGGTGGTGGACGGTGTTGCCACAAGACTGTAAGCTCTCACAGTTACTCTTGGTGGGCGCAAGAATGTGCCCTGCTGTGAGTTATTAGATCAAGATTTGTAATTGCATGCACCTGTTGAACAGGGCAGAAAAAATTGGGGGTGGTGGTGGTGGTGGTGGACGGTGTTGCCACAAGACTGTAAGCTCTCACAGTTACTCTTGGTGGGCGCAGGAATGGGCCCTGCTGTGAGTTATTAGATCAAGATTTGTAATTGCAAGCACCTGATGAACAGGGCAGAAAAATTAGGCCTTTGGCGGTGGTGGTGGACGGTGTTGCCACAATACTGTAGGCCCTCATAGTTACTCTTTGTGGACGCAGGAATGGGCCCTGCTGTGAACTATTAGATCAAGATTTGTAATCACCCGCCCCTGTTAAACAGGGGCTGAAAAATTGTGCCTTAGGCACTGGTGCTGGTGCCACAACACTGCAACCCCTCACAGATACTGTACTTGGAGCACAGCAGTCACACGTGTTGCGAAGCATTTTTTTAAAAAATTGTAATTACCCGCCCCTGTTAAACAGGGGCTGAAAAATTGTGCCTTAGGCACTGGTGCTGGTGCCACAACACTGCAACCCCTCACAGATACTGTACTTGGAGCACAGCAGTCACACGTGTTGCGAAGCATTTTTTTAAAAAATTGTAATTACCCGCCCCTGTTAAACAGGGGCTGAAAAATTTGCCTTAGGCACTGGTGCTGGTGCCACAACACTGCAACCCCTCACAGATACTGTACTTGGAGCACAGCAGTCACACTTGTTGCGAAGCGGAGCCGGGTGGAGCCATGACGCAGGTGCGTACGTGACGCTCTCCAGACAGCCGGACCCTCCGCAGCCCTCGCTCCAGGATGCCCCATCTCCCCACCGCTGTAGCGCTCCGCAATCCCCGCCTGCAGTAAGGGGATCCTAGCAAGAGGACTCCCGTGCACCGCTCGTACCGGCTGGGTGGCATGACCCCTTTTCTGACCCGTCCCGCTCCCGGAAGAACCCGCCGGTACTAGAGGGGGATTAAGCTGCCAGGTCCTCCTGCACTTCGGATCTGATACAGACGCCGACAGGTGCTCTCCCTCAGAGAGGAGAGAGGAGAGCGGAGTGAACTCAGCCACAGCTGCGAGCAGCCTGCAAGATACAGCAAGACACAGATCCCTTCGCTGCAGCACTGCACCGAGGATACGAACCGCACTGTCCACACACAGGGATACCGCAGTGAGAGAGACAGGTACTGGCTAGACAAACTTGCTTTACTTGTACATGGATATGCCAAAGAGACTGTCTTAGTATCTTCCCTCTCTACCCTTTTTTTTGTTTTGTCTCTCCCCCCTGGTGTCTAACGAAACTGTACGCTAGCTGCAATGTCTGTAAATGCCTCTGAAATAATATGGTGGTGAAAATATCTTGGATATCTGCTAGCGCTATATGCCTTATATGCTACGCACGCTTACACCCCGCCAGCAGGACTTAAGCAAAACAAAGTAAAGGTGAAAGTAATGGCGAAAAAAGGAGAGCTGTAAGAGTATAAAAATATGAATAAGGTTCACATACAACTGAAAGACTGTGATTAACAGGTAGCCCCAAGGCATGGAATTGACTTTCGGACGCTTACAGCTGATATTATTTTGCAGGGGTAAAACCCCTGGCGAAAGCAACTACATCGCATAAGGCCTACTAGGCGGTCATGAACTTTGTCTGACATTGATTTGTTTTTCTTTTTTTTTTTTTTTTTTTTTTTTTGTGCTTGCTTCTGCCCCACTTCACATAGCCTCCGGGCCTTTAAGACTGCTCCTCCTGGTTCTCCTCTGAGGGAACGCTTCAGAGACCCCCGTATAACACAGGAAGCCTTAGCTGAGTTGATACCACTGACCCTGGGGGAGTCAGCAAGAAGCCTTGGGAGAGTCCGGGTTAGGGGATGCCCGTTGGAGGAAGCTAAAAGGTGGCACTGCTGTAGATACTTCCAGGTTCTTTAGCCCTGCTGGTCTATTTCAAGATCACCCCCCATATGACGGTCTATTGAAAAATAGCTACAGCCAACTGGAATAAGAATACAACTTTCTGACTAACAGAACAGCTGCCTGCGAGAATCCAGGGACTCCCGAATTGCATTATAAATTTGGTTTCCCTTGCCTTTTTTTTTTGTTCTTTTTTTTTTTCCCAGGGAACTGCCCGGACACTATCACTCATAGGATCCCCGGATCCAGTCTAGGGGCAAGAGAAGCCCTAGAAGGCAGGTGAAGGACCAAAGGTCCATAGGACTGGAATCTAAGTTGGGACTGAAATATCCATAAAATGCAACGAGTAAAAGAATAATAGATCTAGCTCAACGGGAATACCCCCTCTGGGGGAGTTAGGGTCCCCGGTGTGAGACCCTAAGTCGAAAGCAAGGAGCAGGGAAATAATTTAATGCTTATTGTGTGTTGCCTTTGGAGGTTTTTGGAGGTTTTTTTTTTTTTTTTTTCTCTCCTTAAGTCTCCCTCTCGGGCATAGGACATAAATATGAGGGGTAAACCAAGCAAAACGGGTAAAACTGTAATCCCAGCCTCAAGCCCGGGTGGCATTCAAAGGTATATGGCAAATAACAGTAGTGTAACAGAGGAAGCACAGGGAAGCCCCAGGTTAGGGGCCCCACTGCGTTCAGGGTTAAATAGGCAGAAAGGGGGGGAAGAAAATAAAGGGGGGAGAGTAAACGGAACAAAGATGGGGGGAGCTAAAGGAGAAGGGAATAGCGCACAGGCCAGTGATAACGTGAACGTGAACACATTAGACCAGGAGAGGAGGGCAGAAAGTAGAGTAGAAGGAGCAGGAGTAGGTGCCATAGGGGAAAGTAGTACACAACCTCTCCACCAGCAGGAATCTCCGCAAATAAAGGAGATGCTGGCAGAGATGTTCTCAAAGATGGAAGCATCTCTGAAAGTAGAAATCTCCGCAGTCAGGGCGGACATTGGGTTGGTTCTAGGGCGAGTAGAGGAGCTGGAAGGTAGACTAGAAGTACAGGAGCAAAGACTCGACGAGATATCAGAACAAGTGACTGCCCTGCAGATAGCGAACAGGACCCTGAAGTACAAGTTAGAGGACCAGGAAAACAGGAGCAGGAGGAAGAACGTCCGTATCAAGGGCCTGCCCGAGACTCATAGTAATATAGAGTTAAAGACAATAGCGCAACATTTATTTAACCCCCTACTAGACAAAGAAACTACAGAGGCTGTAAAAATCGATAGAATTCATAGGATGGCACAGCGGGTACCTTCGGGGTCAGAAAAACCGAGAGACGTCATAGTCAGGTTTCACTTTGCGGAAGAGAAAGCTATAATAATGGGGAAGCTTAGAACACTCCCAGGAGTGGCATACGAAGGCGCAGAACTGCAGGTCTACCCAGACTTAGCAGGGGAAACATTGATGAGAAGGACCCGGTTGAAACCTTTAACTGAACTGATGATTGCATCAGGCATATCTTATCAATGGGGTTTCCCCGCCTGTTTGATTGGGAAAAAAGAAGGTCGAACTGCAGTTCTGCGCTTCCCAGAAGATCTAAGGGATTTTTGCGCTCGATTAGAAATAAATCCCCCCCCTCTACCTGGATGGGAGGAGGAAGGGGGACCTCGGGCAGTTCAAAAAAAACTTAAATGGAATAGTAACAGGAGGAGAGGGGAGCCAAGCTAAAGAAGAACAGGAGGCGAGATGGGGACAAGCCCAGAGTGGGGGAGGAGGGAGGCCATAGGGATGGGTCTGTATGCCCTGGGATGGGAACCACCGGGGAACTATGGAGAGAAGGCGACTCCAGGAAGGAGTCTACCTAGGCCATAGAATGAACAGAAAAATTCTGCCCAGCCCATCGGGCTTACTGTTCCAGAAGGGTGGGCAAGGGTGGGGGGGTCTATTATGGAGAGAAGCTCTCCTGCAGTGGTTTTTTTTTTTTTTTTTTTTTTTTTTTTTCCTTTCGTTTGGGGTATGGCGCGTCTCGCTCGCTTCCGGTCCAGTCCCAGAGAGGGACTCTGGCGCTCACTAGAAGCTCCAAAAGGCCAACTTAAATCGGAAATATGGAGGTGGTAAACCTAATTACATATAACGTAAGAGGGTTAAACACAAAAAAGAAAAGATACAAATTAAACAATGAACTCCAATACCTAGAAGCAGACATAGTCTGTCTACAAGAGACACATATAACACATACCTCAGGGATTAAATTGGCATCCCACCAATTCCCGATATGGTATTATGGAGATACTCCGTCCCCCCATTCAAGAGGGATAGCAGTTGGCTTTAGTAAGAGGGTAAAATTTGAGGTCAAGGAGCTTCTCGTGGACCCAGAGGGAAGGTTTTTGTTCCTAAAGGGTGAACTGTATAAAATGAAATGTACGGTTGTCAATGTGTATGCACCGAATAAAAACCCTGATAGATTTCTTGGGAAAATTCTAGGAAAACTGGAGGGTTTTAAGGAGGGTAAACTGATTGTGGCAGGTGACCTGAACTGGAGTATGGACCCTAGGGTGGATACCTCAGGAGGGGGTAACAGTACAACGAAACAAAGGCGGGAAAAACTCACAAAAGTATTAGGACAATGGCAATTACAGGATACTTGGAGGATCACACATTTAAAAGAACGGGACTACACCTGTTTCTCATCGGTCCATGGTTCCTTCTCAAGGATAGACTACGTCTTCATTGAGCATCAGTTGGTGCAAACGCTTAAAAAGGCAGAAATAAAACCTAGGACGTTATCAGACCATGCCCCGGTGATGATACAGCTGGAGATGAGAGGGGACCCTGGACCGAGGACAAACTGGAGGTTAAATGATTCCCTGATACAAGAAGAAGAGATAACTAGTAAGATAGAGCAGGAACTTGTGAATTTTTTCAGGGACAACGAGACGCCAGGAATGCCCTTGCCGGTAATATGGGAAACACATAAAGTTGTAATAAGGGGGATTTTAATAGGAATCGGGGCAGGGAAAAAAAGAGAAAGGGGGAAAAGGAAAAACGAGTTATATATTAAAATAAAGGACTTGGAGCAAAGTACAAGGCCCCATGGGATCCCAGACAGACAAGAACTGGCAATGGAAAAGAGAGAGTTAGAAGAACTGGTAGAACAGGAGAGGAAAGCGGCATATCACATAATAGAGAAAGAAACATATCAATGGGGAAATAGAGCAGGCAAATGGATGGCGAGAAGGGTGAAAGAAAAGCAGAACAAGACCTTCATAGCAAGGGTCAGAGATGCAAAAGGGAACACACAAATCTCCTCCCCTGATATAGCACACACTTTCCATTCCTACTACAGCAGCTTATATAATATTGGTCAGCAGGTGGAAGGGGAAGGAAAGCAGAGAGAGGAAATAAGGGAGTACCTGCGGAGCCTGGACCTCCTTGGGGGCGAGAAAGAAGAGATGGAGGATCTAGAAGCCCCCATCACGTTAGAGGAAGTTGAGAGAGCAATTAAAAATACCGCCCTCGGGGGAAGCCCAGGCCCCGACGGCTTCCCTATCCTGTATTATAAAAAGTTTAGTAAGCAACTGGCACCGAAATTACGGGACTATTTCAATGCGATAGGGACTGGAGAGAATTTCAGAGAGGAGGCACTTTTGGCACATCTTACATTAATTTTAAAAGACGGGAAAGACCCTATGGCAGTGGGGAGCTACAGACCAATCTCATTATTAAACTCAGATTTAAAGCTCTTTGCTAAAATAATAGCTGAAAGGTTGAAACCACATCTCCCAAGGTGGATCCACAACGACCAGGTGGGGTTTGTCCAGGGGAGGGAAGGAAGGGATAATTCATTAAAATCCATAATGTTGATACAGGAAGCTACGCGGAGGGGTACCCCCACAGTCCTCCTGTCAATAGATGCCGAAAAGGCCTTTGACAGGGTGGACTGGGGGTTCCTGTTTGAAACGTTAAGACACCTGGGATTAGGTAAGAAAATGATGAGATGGATTGAATCCCTCTACTGCCACCCGAGGGCTAGAATAAGAGTCAATGGGACCCTGTCTTGCCCCCTTGAATTGTTCAACGGGACAAGACAGGGGTGCCCACTCTCCCCATTGCTATTTATAATAACGCTAGAACCCCGGTTAGCAGCAATTCGCAAAAACCAAGACATCCAAGGAATCTGGGCAGGAGGAGGGGAGCACAAGGCGTCCGCATATGCGGACGATGTGCTTCTCTACATATCGAGACCGAGAACATCAATACCCATGGTGCTCAAGGAGCTAAAACGGTATGGCAAGCTGTCCAATTTTAAAGTAAATATGACAAAATCAGAGATATTAAATCTAAACTTATCAAAAGAAGAGCAGAGCGCCATCCAAGCTAAACTACCATTTAAGTGGTGTAAGAAAGAACTGGGATATTTGGGAATAAATTTAACAGCCCAAGTGGGAGACCTTTTTACAAGTAACTATATTCCCCTATTAAACAAAATTAAAGAGCAATTAAACAGGATGCAATACAAAGTTCTATCATGGACAGGGAAGATAAACGCAGTGAAAATGTTTATATTACCGGTATTTATCTACACCAGTCAGATGATCCCAATCTCCATCCCACAAAGTTACTTTAGGAAATTAAAATCTATGATAACACAATTTATTTGGGCACGAAAACGGGCGCGAATTGCGTTCAACATAATGACGAGAGAAACGGACAGAGGGGGCCTAGCAGCACCAGATTTTAAAAAATACCATGAAGCTATTGTGATCTCGAGAGTAATAGACTGGGTGCACAATAAGGAGGACAAGAGTTGGGTTAAGTTAGAAATGAGTTTAAGCCGAACAAACACGGGGAAAATGATATGGATACCGCCACAATTTCGAGAGTTAGGACCAAACACAAATTTACTCACAAAAAATTCACTAAAGGTCTGGGATGTAATACAGAAGAGGCATAAATGGGACTATAACTCCCCATTAATTTCACTATTAGACACAAACTTCTTCCCACCCGGAAAGGAGGAGCACTTATATTATAGCAGGTGGGCCAATAATGATAATTTGAGATTGCAGGAGGTGATGGAAGGAAATAGATTGTACACATATAGAGAAATCACACGGGAATGGGGACAGAAACCACTAGATAGATGGAGATACACTCAATTACAACACTTTGTCGGAAGTTTGCCTCAACCACTACGAGGGAAGAATCACAAGAGACCTTAGAGAAACTACTCGAGTCCCCACAAAGCTTAGAGAAAAGGATCTCAAAAACATATAAAATACTGCTGCGAGAGGCAGATCACGAATACCCAGCTTATCTAGAAAAGTGGGAAAAGGAGATAGGCCCCCTAAGAAGTGACGAACATAGGGAAAAGATATTAAGGTTAGTACATTCGACAGCAAAAGACACGCAAACAAGGGAAATGTCGTACAAACTCTTAGCGAGGTGGTATGTAACCCCACAGAGAGCAAATGTATATAGCGAAGACAACCCCCCAACATGCTGGAGAGGGTGTTCGGAAGTTGGAACGTTCCCACACATGTGGTGGGAGTGTCCCAAAATACAAACCTTCTGGGATCAAGTATTGGAATTAATTGACCTCATAACGGGGGTAAGGGTCAATAAACAACCATGGGTGTGTTTGTTCAATGATACAGAGATGGGAGTGGGGGAGTATCTGAAAACTTTAACCCCCCATTTACTGAATGCTGCGAAGGCTTTGATCCCCCGCTGGTGGAAATGCCCGAACGCCCCCTCCATGAAAGCATGGATGGAGAAAGTGGAGCAGACATGTACTATAGAAGAGTCGATTCATAAGTTAGAAGACACAGAGGGGAAACATCGAAAGAAATGGAAACAATGGAGAGAGTTCAGGACAACCGATAGATATTTGCTGGAAAAAGATACATGAAAGGAATAGAAGGAAGCGAGCGAGAGCGAGACGGGGTAGGCTTTCCCCCCCCCCCCCCCCCCTTTTTCTTTTTTTTTTTTTTTTTTATCTTTTTTTCTCTTTTATTTTTTTTTTTTTTTTTTTTTTTTTTTTTTTTGTTTTTTGTTTTTTCCTTTCGCCACTTAGGGGAGTCGGGTAGAGGGTGGGATAGGGTATGGGAGGGTAGATTTGTAGTATTTATAATGCTGTGTAATGACTGTAAATGTTAAATTTCAGTGTAATATTTTTAAAATATGAAAATAAAGAATATATAAAAAAAAAAACACTTGTTGCGAAGCATTTTTTTAAAAAATTGTAATTACCCGCCCCTGTTAAACAGGGGCTGAAAAATTGTGCCTTAGGCACTGGTGCTGGTGCCACAACACTGCAACCCCTCACAGATACTGTACTTGGAGCACAGCAGTCACACGTGTTGCGAAGCATTTTTTTAAAAAATTGTAATTACCCGCCCCTGTTAAACAGGGGCTGAAAAATTTGCCTTAGGCACTGGTGCTGGTGCCACAACACTGCAACCCCTCACAGATACTGTACTTGGAGCACAGCAGTCACACGTGTTGCGAAGCATTTTTTTAAAAAATTGTAATTACCAGCCCCTGTTAAACAGGGGCTGAAAAATTGTGCCTTAGGCACTGGTGCTGGTGCCACAACACTGCAACCCCTCACAGATACTGTACTTGGAGCACAGCAGTCACACGTGTTGCGAAGCATTTTTTAAAAAAATTGTAATTACCCGCCCCTGTTAAACAGGGGCTGAAAAATTTGCCTTAGGCACTGGTGCTGGTGCCACAACACTGCAACCCCTCACAGATACTGTACTTGGAGCACAGCAGTCACACGTGCTGCGAAGCATTTTTTTAAAAAATTGTAAGTACACGCCCCTGTTAAACAGGGGCTGAAAATTTTGCCTTAGGCACTGGTGCTGGTGCCACAACACTGCAACCCCTCACAGATACTGTACTTGGAGCACAGCAGTCACACGTGTTGCGAAGCATTCTTTTATAAAAATTGTATGTACACGCCCCTGTTAAACAGGGGCTGAAAAATTGTGCCTTAGGCACTGGTGTGGTGGCATGGATCATTGAGGAGGAGGAAGAGGATAGTCAGTGAACATAAGAGGACAGTCACTCAGCATCAGCATAGGCAGTCTTGAAGGGATGTGATATTAAAAATTATTCGGTTATATCCGCCTCAGGTGCCTGGTAGCTGGTGGTGATCCAAGACTGATTCATTTTGATGAAGGTCAGTCGATCAACCGAGGCGGTGGACAGGTGCACCCTATGATCGGTGACAAATCCTCCAGCAGCACTGAATGTGCGTTCGGAAAGAACGCTGGAGGCAGGACAGGCCAGTAGCTCAATTGCATACTGTGCAAGCTCTGGCCAGTGATCCATCCTCAGGACCCAGTAAGCCAAAGGATTTTCGGTGGGAAAGGTGTCCAAGTCTGACCTTGCCCCAAGGTATTCCTGCACCATGTATATCAGACGCTGGCGATGGTTGCTGGAACCGATCATACCTTGGGGCTGCGGACTAAAAAATTGTCTGAACGCATCGGTCAGACGTCCACCTTCCCCACCGCTCCTTCTGCTACTGACCGAAGCCTCAGCAACTCGTCGCCCCGGGGCCAGGAGTTTGTAGCCTCCCAGTTTCTGGGAACGCGTTGCACAGACCTTTCTGCAAGGCCTCCCTGAGATGTCTCATCCTCTGCTCCCTCTGCGACGGCAAGATAAGGTCCGCAACCTTACCCTTGTACCGCGGATCAAGGAGAGTGGCCAGCCAGTAATGGTCCCTCTCCTTGATCCGAAGAACACGAGGATCCTTCCGCAGGCTTTGCAGGATCAGGGAGGCCATGCAGCGTAGGTTAGCTGAGGCATTCGGTCCGGAGTCTTCTGGGTCACTGAGGATGACATGATCGCCAGCCACCTCCTCCCAGCCACGTACAAGTCCACTGGTTTGTTGGGACTGTACATCATCACTAAAAGACTGCTGCTGCTGATGCTGAGTGCCAGGCTCCACCTCCATGCTCACACAATCCTCCTCCTCCTCCTCCTCCTCCTCCTCCTCCTCCTCCTCATCCTCTTCATGTGTGATGGGTGGGACAGAAGGAACACTGTCCGGATAAAGGGGGCCTTAAGAGGCAAGGAAGTCCTCCTCTTCCTGCCTCTGTTCTGCCTCAAGTGCCCTGTCCATTATCCCACGCAGCGTATGCTCCAACAGGTGGACAAGAGGGACAGTGTCACTGATGCATGCACTGTCACTGCTCACCATCCTCGTGGCCTCCTCAAATGGTGAGAGGACAGTGCATGCATCCGAGATCATGCTCCACTGACGTGGGGAAAAAAAACCAAGCTCCCCTGACCCTGTCCTGGTGCCATAGTCGCAAAGGTACTCATTGATGGCCCTCTGCTGCGTGTGCAGTCGCTGCAGCATGGCCAACGTTGAGTTCCACCTGGTGGGCATGTCACATATTAGGCGGTTCTTGGGCAGGTTCAGCTCCTTTTGCAGCTCAGTCAGCCGAGCACTGGCATTATAAGATCGGCGGAAATGCACACAGACTTTCCTGGCCTGCCTCAGGACATCCTGTAAGCCTGGGAACCTGCCCAAGAACCGCTGCACCACCAGGTTGAGGACGTGAGCCATGCAGGGCACATGGGTGAGCTGCCCCTGTCGCAGGGCGGAGAGGAGGTTGGTGCCATTGTCAGAAACGACCATTCCTGGCTTAAGCTGACGTGGCGTCAACCACCTCTCGGCCTGCCCCTGCAGAGCTGCCAGAACCTCTGGCCCAGTGTGGCTCCTGTCCCCCAAACACACCAGCGCAAGCACGGCATGGCATCTTTTTGCCTGCGTACTTGCGTAGCCCCTTGTACGCCTACGGAGCACCGCTGGTTCCAAGGACAGAGCACTGGAGGAAGAAGAAGAGGAGGGGGTGGAGGAGAGAGGTGTGTCACAACCAGTAGCAGTAGTAGCGTTTTGGAGGCGTGGTGGCGGAACAACCTCCAACACTACTGCACCTTGTCCTGCATCCCTCCCAGCTGCCAATAGAGTGACCCAATGGGCCGTGAAAGAAAGGTACCGTCCCTGTCCATGCCTGCTGGACCATGAGTCAGCGGTAATATGCACCTTACCGCTGACCGCCCTGTCCAGCGAGGCATGGACATTGCCCTCCACATGCCGGTAGAGAGACGGAATCGCCTTCCGTGAGAAAAAGTGGCGTTTGGGAACCTGCCACTGAGGAACCGCACATTGAACAAACTGACGGAAGGGGGCCGAGTCTACCAACTGAAAAGGCAGCAGTTGAAGTGCTAGCAATTTAGCCAAGCTAGCATTCAACCGCTGGGCATGTGGATGGCTGGGAGTGTACTTCTTTCTACGGTCCAGCAGCTGGGGCAGGGAAATTTGCCTGCTGCAATCGGACGTCAGTGTACTGCAAGTACTTGGTTGTGACACACCTAATTCTACACCTTCAGTCCTCTCAGAGCAGCTTTCAGAGAGGACTGAAGGTGTAGTGGGGATGGAGATCCCAGCTGATGAGGAGCAAGGAGAGGTCCGCTTAGTTCTTTGGTGTGGGTCTTTTATGTGTGCCTGCCAACGAGCTGCATGGCAGGTCAACATATGTCTGGTCATGCTTGTGGTGCCCAAGCGGCTGATGTTTTGGCCACGCGAGATACGCTTGAGACAAATATTGCAAATAGCAGTGGTGCGATCTGATGCACTCGTCTCAAAAAAGGCCCACACCAAAGAACTTTTCTGATAACGTGCAGAGGCAGCGCCCTGCACAGGCGGAGCTCTGCGGTATTGTACAGTTGCTGTGCTGGCCTCTACCTGGCCTCCAGGGGGCATCCTGCCTCGTTGGACATGTGACGCCGCATCCTCCTCCTCCTCGTCCTCCTCCTCATCCTCTCTCCCTTCAGGCACCCACGTGGAGTCAGTGACCTCATCATCCCCTCCCTCTTCACCACTAGAGCAAACCTGGCAGTAAGCTGCAGCTGGTGGAACAGTACTGCCAGATTCCTCAAGCTGGGTATCATCATCCGAGCCTTCGAATCGTTGGGCATCCTCCTGGAGCATGTACCCAACACTGTGCTCAAAGAGTTCGGGGGACTCCTCAGGAGGACATGGTGGGTCTAGGGAAGGGGTGGCTGATGATGCTCTGCCAGTACCCTGAGCCTGGGTGAGAGAGGATGAGGAGGATGAGGAGGGCTTGGTCATCCATTCTACCAAGCCTTCAGCATGATGCGGCTCCACATGTCCAGCTGCCGAAAACAAAGACGCGCGTGTCCCATGGCCACGTGCTGATGACGATGCACGACCACGTCCACGGCCACGGCCACGTCCACTAGAAACAGAGCCTGCCTGCCCTGTGTTCTTGGCTCTGCACGCTCTGCCTCCCCTTGGCGGTCTTCCAGCCATTGTAGTCGGTAGTCCTGTGGGTGCTGCTGAGAAGAATATATAGGAGCTCTGTGTGATGCCACTAACACACTAGAAGTCCTATGGGTGCTTCTGCAAAGAAAATATAGGAGCTCTGTGTGATGCCACTAACACACTAGAAGTCCTATGGGTGCTTCTGCAAAGAAAATATAGGAGCTCTGTGTGATGCCACTAACACACTAGAAGTCCTATGGGTGCTTCTGCAAAGAAAATAGAGGAGCTCTGTGTGATGCCACTAACACACTAGAAGTCCTGTGGGTGCTGCTGAGAAGAAAATATAGGAGCTCTGTGTGATGCCACTAACACACTAGAAGTCCTATGGGTGCTTCTGCAAAGAAAATAGAGGAGCTCTGTGTGATGCCACTAACACACTCGAAGTCCTGTGGGTGCTGCTGAGAAGAATATATAGGAGCTCTGTGTGATGCCACTAACACACTAGAAGTCCTATGGGTGCTTCTGCAAAGAAAATATAGGAGCTCTGTGTGATGCCACTAACACACTAGAAGTCCTATGGGTGCTTCTGCAAAGAAAATATAGGAGCTCTGTGTGATGCCACTAACACACTAGAAGTCCTATGGGTGCTTCTGCAAAGAAAATAGAGGAGCTCTGTGTGATGCCACTAACACACTAGAAGTCCTGTGGGTGCTGCTGAGAAGAAAATATAGGAGCTCTGTGTGATGCCACTAACACACTAGAAGTCCTATGGGTGCTTCTGCAAAGAAAATAGAGGAGCTCTGTGTGATGCCACTAACACACTCGAAGTCCTGTGGGTGCTGCTGAGAAGAAAATATAGGAGCTCTGTGTGATGCCACTAACACACTAGAAGTCCTATGGGTGCTTCTGCAAAGAAAATAGAGGAGCTCTGTGTGATGCCACTAACACACTAGAAGTCCTGTGGGTGCTGCTGAGAAGAAAATATAGGAGCTCTGTGTGATGCCACTAACACACTAGAAGTCCTATGGGTGCTTCTGCAAAGAAAATAGAGGAGCTCTGTGTGATGCCACTAACACACTAGAAGTCCTGTGGGTGCTGCTGAGAAGAAAATATAGGAGCTCTGTGTGATGCCACTAACACACTAGAAGTCCTGTGGGTGCTGCTGAGAAGAAAATATAGGAGCTCTGTGTGATGCCACTAACACACTAGAAGTCCTATGGGTGCTTCTGCAAAGAAAATAGAGGAGCTCTGTGTGATGCCACTAACACACTAGAAGTCCTGTGGGTGCTGCTGAGAAGAAAATATAGGAGCTCTGTGTGATGCCACTAACACACTAGAAGTCCTGTGGGTGCTTCTGCAAAGAAAATAGAGGAGCTCTGTGTGATGCCACTAACACACTAGAAGTCCTATAGGTGCTTCTGGGAAGAAAATATAGGTCTGTGTGATGGGACTAACACACTTCAAGTCCTATAGGTGCTTCTGGGAACAAAATATAGGATCTCTGTGTGATGGGACTAACACACTTCAAGTCCTATGGGTGCTTCTGGGAAGAAAATATAGGTCTGTGTGATGGGACTAACACACTTCAAGTCCTATAGGTGCTTCTGGGAACAAAATATATGATCTCTGTGTGATGGGACTAACACACTTCAAGTCCTATAGGTGCTTCTGGGAAGAAAATATAGGTCTGTGTGATGGGACTAACACACTTCAAGTCCTATAGGTGCTTCTGGGAACAAAATATATGATCTCTGTGTGATGGGACTAACACACTTCAAGTCCTATAGGTGCTTCTGGGAACAAAATATATGATCTCTGTGTGATGGGACTAACACACTTCAAGTCCTATAGGTGCTTCTGGGAAGAAAATATAGGTCTGTGTGATGGGACTAACACACTTCAAGTCCTATAGGTGCTTCTGGGAACAAAATATATGATCTCTGTGTGATGGGACTAACACACTTCAAGTCCTATAGGTGCTTCTGGGAACAAAATATATGATCTCTGTGTGATGGGACTAACACACTTCAAGTCCTATAGGTGCTTCTGGGAAGAAAATATAGGTCTGTGTGATGGGACTAACACACTTCAAGTCCTATAGGTGCTTCTGGGAACAAAATATAGGATCTCTGTGTGATGGGACTAACACACTTCAAGTCCTATAGGTGCTTCTGGGAAGAAAATGTAGGTCTGTGTGATGGGACTAACACACCTCAAGTCCTATAGGTGCCTCTGGGAACAAAATATATGATCTCTGTGTGATGGGACTAACACACTTCAAGTCCTATAGGTGCTTCTGGGAAGAAAATATAGGTCTGTGTGATGGGACTAACACACTTCAAGTCCTATAGGTGCTTCTGGGAACAAAATATATGATCTCTGTGTGATGGGACTAACACACTTCAAGTCCTATAGGTGCTTCTGGGAACAAAATATATGATCTCTGTGTGATGGGACTAACACACTTCAAGTCCTATAGGTGCTTCTGGGAAGAAAATATAGGTCTGTGTGATGGGACTAACACACTTCAAGTCCTATAGGTGCTTCTGGGAACAAAATATAGGATCTCTGTGTGATGGGACTAACACACTTCAAGTCCTATGGGTGCTTCTGGGAAGAAAATGTAGGTCTGTGTGATGGGACTAACACACCTCAAGTCCTATAGGTGCCTCTGGGAACAAAATATATGATCTCTGTGTGATGGGACTAACACACTTCAAGTCCTATAGGTGCTTCTGGGAAGAAAATATAGGTCTGTGTGATGGGACTAACACACTTCAAGTCCTATAGGTGCTTCTGGGAACAAAATATATGATCTCTGTGTGATGGGACTAACACACTTCAAGTCCTATAGGTGCTTCTGGGAACAAAATATATGATCTCTGTGTGATGGGACTAACACACTTCAAGTCCTATAGGTGCTTCTGGGAAGAAAATATAGGTCTGTGTGATGGGACTAACACACTTCAAGTCCTATAGGTGCTTCTGGGAACAAAATATAGGATCTCCGTGTGATGGGACTAACACACTTCAAGTCCTATAGGTGCTTCTGGGAAGAAAATATAGGTCTGTGTGATGGGACTAACACACTTCAAGTCCTATAGGTGCTTCTGGGAACAAAATATATGATCTCTGTGTGATGGGACTAACACACTTCAAGTCCTATGGGTGCTTCTGGGAAGAAAATGTAGGTCTGTGTGATGGGACTAACACACTTCAAGTCCTATGGGTGCTTCTGGGAAGAAAATGTAGGTCTGTGTGATGGGACTAACACACTTCAAGTCCTATAGGTGCTTCTGGGAACAAAATATATGATCTCTGTGTGATGGGACTAACACACTTCAAGTCCTATAGGTGCTTCTGGGAACAAAATATATGATCTCTGTGTGATGGGACTAACACACTTCAAGTCCTATAGGTGCTTCTGGGAAGAAAATATAGGTCTGTGTGATGGGACTAACACACTTCAAGTCCTATAGGTGCTTCTGGGAACAAAATATATGATCTCTGTGTGATGGGACTAACACACTTCAAGTCCTATAGGTGCTTCTGGGAACAAAATATATGATCTCTGTGTGATGGGACTAACACACTTCAAGTCCTATAGGTGCTTCTGGGAACAAAATATATGATCTCTGTGTGATGGGACTAACACACTTCAAGTCCTATAGGTGCTTCTGGGAAGAAAATATAGGTCTGTGTGATGGGACTAACACACTTCAAGTCCTATAGGTGCTTCTGGGAACAAAATATATGATCTCTGTGTGATGGGACTAACACACTTCAAGTCCTATAGGTGCTTCTGGGAACAAAATATATGATCTCTGTGTGATGGGACTAACACACTTCAAGTCCTATAGGTGCTTCTGGGAAGAAAATATAGGTCTGTGTGATGGGACTAACACACTTCAAGTCCTATAGGTGCTTCTGGGAACAAAATATATGATCTCTGTGTGATGGGACTAACACACTTCAAGTCCTATAGGTGCTTCTGGGAAGAAAATATAGGTCTGTGTGATGGGACTAACACACTTCAAGTCCTATAGGTGCTTCTGGGAACAAAATATATGATCTCTGTGTGATGGGACTAACACACTTCAAGTCCTATAGGTGCTTCTGGGAAGAAAATATAGGAGCTCTGCCTGCCTGCCACGAACACACTACAAGTCCTATAGGTGCTTCTGGGAACAAAATATAGGAGCTCTGCCTGCCTGCCACGAACACACTACAAGTCCTATAGGTGCTTCTGGGAAGAAAATATAGGAGCTCTGCCTGCCTGCCACGAACACACTACAAGTCCTATAGGTGCTTCTGGGAACAAAATATAGGAGCTCTGCCTGCCTGCCACGAACACACTACAAGTCCTATAGGTGCTTCTGGGAACAAAATATAGGAGCTCTGCCTGCCTGCCACGAACACACTACAAGTCCTATAGGTGCTTCTGGGAACAAAATATAGGAGCTCTGCCTGCCTGCCACGAACACACTACAAGTCCTATAGGTGCTTCTGGGAACAAAATATAGGAGCTCTGCCTGCCTGCCACGAACACACTACAAGCCGCTCTTTCTAAATCAATCTTTGTAAATGAATCTATCTAACTCAATCTCTCTGAGTAAATCTCTCTAACTAACTAAATCCAGCAGAGTGTCACAGAACTATCCTGCTCTATCTACGCCGGAACAGCATGTGACCGGCGCAGACGGCGTGGCGGCCTTTTATAGGGGGGGGCGTGTACTAAAGCCCCTGAGCTGTAATTGGCTACAGGCGTCCTGCCTGTAGCCAATTATGGCTCTTCGAGTTTCCGGCGCTGTGATTGGCCAAGCATGCGGGGTCACAGTGCATGCTTGGCCAATCATCAGCCAGCAATGCACTGCGCCGGCCGCGCCGGCCGCAATGCATTGCGGGGCCGCAATGCATTGCGGGGCCGCTCGCATCACACGAACGTGATGCGAGCGGCCAAAATAGTTCTGGGCTCGCCGAGCGAGCGAACACCCGGTGCTCGATGCGAACATGGGTTCGCATCGAGCACCGGGCCCATCCCTACTCCTGAGAAGACAAGGTAGTTTCTTAGACTCCCTCTAAGGGTCCTCACCTTTTGCTGTATGTGTGGGCAGGCTTGCTTCCTCCCAACTAGGGATGGCCCGAACACCCCCCTGTTCGGTTCACAGCAGAACATGCGAACAGGCAAAAAATTAGTTCGAACACGGGAACACTGTTAAAGTCTATTGGACACGAATATGAAAAATCAAAAGTGCTAATTTTAAAGGCTTATATGCATGGTATTGTCTTAAAAAGTGTTTGGGGACCTGGGTCCTGCCCCAGGGGACATGTATCAATGAAAAAAAAAGTTTTAAAAAGTTTTTTCGGCCATTGATTTTAATAATGCTTAAAGTGAAACAATAAAAGTGTAATATTCCTTTAAATTTCGTACCTGGGGGGTGTCTATAGTATGCCTGTAAAGTGGCGCATTTTCCGCGTGTTTAGAACAGTCCGAGAGCAAAATGACATTACATTTTTGACATTTTTTTTTTACTTTTACGGTCTGTCGGAGCGAGAGAAGAAGATTCCCACGGGTCTTCTTGGACTTCCTTTTTGTTATCTCTTTTATTTTCTGTATTATTTCTCTCCAAAATTGTTTAATTTTGGGACATGTCCACCAAATATGTGACATAATTCCCCATTCTCCACACCCCCTCCAGCAGCACTGTGAAGTCTCCTTTTTGTATTTGTGGGCCTTATCTGGGGTTATATACCACGTGCTAAATATTTAGAACTACTTTCTATCATATTACTATCCTGTGATGTTCCAAACACTATACTTATAATTTTTCTCACTTCCAACTCATTCACCTGTGTCCTTAATTCCTCTTCCCATTTTCTGATGTATAACGGCTTCCCCACCCCATTCCCTTCCATCAAGATTTTATATATTACCAATATCCCCCTTCTCCTTACACCCTCCGTGCATAGTTTCGCCATTGGTAACAAATTATCTACAGACCTCACTGGTTGGGGGAGTGATTCAAAGAAGTGTTTTAGGTGGGAATATCGCCACACATCTATCACTATTAAATCGATTTTTTTGTTTTAACTCTTGAAATGTGCATAACCTACCCTTCACCATTATGTCCTTTAGTTGAGCATTCTGTTTTTTAATCCAATTTCCGAACAGATTACTCTTCAGTGGGAAATACTCTGTGTCCTTCAGTGCAATACATGGCAAGTTATATCTCCATTTTTCTTTTTTGTGTATCATATCCCACATCTCTAGCGCTTTCAATGTAATTTTATGTGATTTCTCTTCTATGTTCCTCAAGTGTATTGGCACCCAAATCATTTTCCTCAACTCTGTCTTGCTAGTTGTATTTTCCAGTTCCACCCATCTTTTGTTTTTATTATTTTTTGCCCAGTCAATGACCCGTGCAAGGAGAACTGTAGTAGTTCTTTAAATCTGGAACTCCCAGACCCCCTAGCTTTCTATCTCTAGTTAGTATTTGTAGACTTATTCTTGATTCCCTTCTAGATGTACCTAAGGAGTATTGTTTTCCAAGTTTTAAAGTATGCTTGTGGGAGAGGGATCGGCAGCATCTAAAATTGGTACATGATCTTTGGCAATAGACTAATTTTAAATATATTAATTCTCTCCAACCAAGACACATGTCTTGATGCTATCTTGCTTAAATCCTTCTTAATTTTGTTCAGCAATGGCAGGAAGTTTGATTGGTACAACGTATCCTTACCCACTGGAAAACCACATGAGCACCTACCATTCCACAATGGTTGGCAAAAGTCTCAGAAATTTGTGAAATGGAAAACACTTTGGCCCAAGCCTCAGATAAAGTGGATAAATTCCATAAAACTTGGTCTCTCTGGTTCAAATTCTGCTACTCGGATGCATACAAAGACCTACAAAGATACTGACCATATCAACCCCTCTTTCTTTAAGTGGCACATTACCTGATTACACTAAAATAACGATGTAATCCTATCCATATACCCTTTCCAAATCCTAACCCTACTCAACCCTCCTTTCATCTCTTTATATTCTTTACTTTGGTTAACCTAATTACACTGGAATAGAACTGTTGCAACACATGTTCCTGTATAGGTTCTTAGCACACATAAAGGTAATGATTTAAGTTAGACATCTTCGATCACCGAACTGATAAAAGATGTCAGATTCAAGGTGGAGGAGATGGAATGCCTCATACATCAGGCTAAAGATACCCTCACAAGCCATGAACGTACTTGGGCTTGCTGGAAACACTTCCGTTCATCTCCTCCGCCTACCCTTCCTGCTACCAGTCTACACCCTTCCTGATTTTTCGGTGTTTACTATCTTGTTGCCATGCTTGTATTACTATGGTTTCACTTATCTATGTAACATCACGCCAATAGAGTTCCCACACCCTTGAAATACCTTATATTGCTAATGAATGCTTTTCATATTTTACTAATCACGTACCCCACCCATTCACAGCAAGTCCCCTTCCGGGGTGAATGGGAGGGATTCGCCCTCTGATGCCCCTCATGCCCACTTCCATCCATCCTCTCCTTCGTCCCTTTGCATAGGCCTTTGGAACACTGTTGTGTTCTATTGCTTACAAGAAAGACCTCCACCTTTTCTTTTCCTGTCTACACACCAATGTCGCTTTACATTGCTTATGTCATGCCAGTTTTTATTTCCAGTAGATCTCTATTCTGTTTATTGAATTGTTCTTATACACACTGTATTGATTACCGTAACATGACGGTTCAACATGTACTCTCTTTTTGCTGATTTACCTGTAATGTTTGAAAACGTTAATAAATTCTTTTAAAAAAAAAAAAGATGTCAGATTACAGAGAAGTAATTGTTTGGTGTTCTATCCTTCTAAATTCTCCAATTGATGTGCAACTGACAGAAAGGTACATTTTCATTATATGTCTGTAACCATCGCTATACTACTGTTGATGCTCAATAAACTTTGAATGTTTAAAAAATAATAATAACACACCAAACCATTCAGTTTATTAAAAAAAACATTATGTGAAAAGAGGCTTATAACTTTTAGGCAGGAAAGGGGTTAACTAGTTTTGCTATAGAGATAGTCCTAGAGGAAAAAGAGCATTGAATCCTCAAAATATTTTGAATGACAGCCAAGAAGTCTGGGTTACCTCTGTAAGCTCTCCACTTGAAGATGAACCCCACGCAAAATATATATTTTTTTTTTCATTATTTAAATCATAACTTATACCTTTGTGTTAGTTAGACCTCATCAGCTAGTAGTTGCTAAAGTTGCTAACAGTCTGGTCAACAACTGCCTACTGTATATTGTCCTAGCAGGTCACTGAATTCTTTTAACCCCACATTTTAAGACACACCATCACCCCAAGTTATTAAAATGCAGCTGCAGCACCCTGTTGAAGTCCCTCTCTGAAATGACATGTACAGCGGGGCAGGCTAGTACCTAAGGCACATGCAGCAAGTGGTCGAGCCTGGACAGCCAAAAGTTATTTGTTACTGATTTGTCCAGTTCTGATCAGGCATTATTCTTTTACAGCCTTGTTCCAGCTCTCTGTGTCCTTCTACAGTCTACCATTTCCTTGTGACTCTCCCCACAGTCCTCAGTCCTTCAGTCCTGGTTTTCCAACATGCATCTGCATAGGCGAGTGACACTGGAAGTATTGTGAAGGGCATTTACCTCTTGCAAGCTATCTATAAGCTGTAAAACTAAAGCTTGCTATTATCTGAGTGTAGCCGACTTGAATTGACTGACTACTCTGTTGACTTCTGCACTATCTACTGCCTTTTAATTCCCAACCCACATTTCCTGACTAACCACTACTTCTCAGCTGCCTTGATCCCTGCTTGAACATGACTGCTTTCTCATCTAGTGCCTTGTCTACTGCCTATGCATTGCCATCCCAGACTTCATGCTGCCTGCCAAGATCCCTGCTTTTACCTGACTACTCTCTGCTAATCACCTGCCTCTACTCCTGCTTGGATCAAACTACTATCTAATTATATCTAAAATTGCTCATTGTCAGCAAACAAACAAGGAGCCACTAGGGTTCTCTGCCATCATCCCCTGTAGGGTAATGTCAAGACTTGTGTCATGACTTGGATCTCTTGGTGGTGGCACTGTTGCCCCCAAGCCTAAAGGGTGTAGTTCTGATGGCCACAAGAGGATGTCTTTCAGTAGCCAACTGATCTCAGTATTTAGGCTCCACCTAATACTGTCTGCTGGAAATTTATACAATCCCTCATATAGTTGTTATCTGTGCTTCATTGTTTTGCGTGCTAGACAGATACCTGCTTGCTGAATGGCTCTGATCCTAATTCCTTCCTGACCCTGATCCTGCTTTTGCCCTGTATCCTGTACGTTGTATCCTGTTATACCATCTCTGCTCCCCTTGTTCCTAGTCCTGCTCATGCCCTGTGTATGTCAGCGCCCCTTCATTTGTATATAGTGTATATAGTTAAGTGTTTGGTTTGGTTTGCTTCACTGTCACGTTTATTGTTTCACTTGTTATGTGTATTATTATAACTTACTTTAATCATACACAGTCTTATTTTAGTTTCCTAAGTGCAGCTACACAGATCCAGGCATCTGTGCTGCTGGATGCCTTCTTTTATTATTCCTTACATAATACTGAAGCCCACCAACAATCTGATCAGCTGCACTGAATTTAGTATCTGCTGTCCTATTATGTTAAGATGCATCTATGAGAGGCTATTTGTCCTGTGGAATTGGCATTAGAAGGTTTTTTCCGACAGATTTTGCAGGATTGCACTAGTGAAAAACTATTAGCATACATTGAGGTGTTAGGAGTCTGTGATAGTGAGCCCTTGTAGTTCGCCGACGTGGGGTTCCCCGGGGCACACAGCCTAAAACCCAGCCTGCTTCTTTACCAGAGCCCCTGATGGTGAGGATGGACTTGCAGCAAGCTGAAACCAGGTCGCGGCCCACAGGTATGCCCAGCTGAGAATGCAGAAATCCTTTAGTGAGCACAACAGCAAGAGACTGAAGGGGAAAACAGAAAACAAGCCAAAGT
Organism: Lithobates sylvaticus; assembly: GCA_028564925.1. Lineage (NCBI taxonomy): Eukaryota > Metazoa > Chordata > Amphibia > Anura > Ranidae > Lithobates > Lithobates sylvaticus. The sequence goes on along the minus strand of CM053030.1, from coordinate 339,585,305 downwards.
TAGGGCAGGCAGTGGGCAAGCACAGTCAGTAGACAAAGCCAGGTTTGGTACACAGGTAGTTAGACAGGATAAACAAAGTAGTAGGCAGACGGGAGCGCAGAGAACTGTGAAGCTGCTGGATGGAAGGGAAAGGAAATTTAAACCCAGAGAATACCAAGCAATGCCCAGAGTGAGACTAGAAAACAACAGCACATGTGAGAGGAAAAGAGAACACTGCAACAAGGAGGTAAGAATACACAGGCAGAAAAGCTGCTGGCTTACTTGTAACATCAAGTGGCGCATATTTTAGTTCATGAGGGCAGCCTTTGGTTCAGGTTTGTTCTGAATTAGCTTTGCCTGCTACATCTCATGGCCATGATGATTTCACTCACCCCTTTAAAGTGGATGTAAACCCACTAAAAAATAAATAAAAATAAAATAAAAACCTGCAAGACAAAGGCATAATGAGCTAGTATGCATAGCATACTAGCTCATTATGAAATACTCACCTTAGATTGAAGCCTCCGCAGTGGTCCCCATACACTTCAGCCAGCGGCATCGCTCCCGGAATTACTTCCGGGCTCTGGCGCTGTTATTGGCCGGAGCCGTGATGACGTCCCCATGGGAGCTGACGGTAACAGCACACTAGGGATGAGCCCGGTGTTCGATTCAAACCCATGTTCGAATCAAACATTGGCCGTTCGTCTGTTCAACAAGTCCAGAACTCTGCGGGCCGTTCGCATCAAATTTGTGTGATACGAATGGCCCACAATGCACTGCGCCAGTCGCAGTGCATTGATGGCTGATGATTGGCCAAGCATGCACTGTGGTTGATGCTTGGCCAATCACATCGCCGGCAGTGAGGAGAGCCATAATTGGCCACAGGCAGAATGCCTGTGGCCAATTATAGCTCAGGGGGTTTAGTACATGCCCCACACTATATAGCGGCCTTGTGTAGTGTGTTCCGGCATGCAGGGAAAGAGCATTGATAGGCAGGGACAGTGTGTTCTTATCAGGCATTTGCAGGACTTAGTGTGTATTCTGTGCCTCCAGCGCAGTATACACCTGTATCTACCCTTTAGTGGTGTTGTTCTCTATAAATACAGCCATCTGCAGGATTTATAGTGTGTGCTGTGCCTCCAGCGCAGTATACACCTGCATTTACCCTTTAGTGCTATTGTTCTCCATTAATACAGTTATCTGCAGGAGTTAGTGTGTGTTGTGTGAGTCCAGCACAGCACAGTATACATCTGCACCTGTATCTACCCTTTAGTGCTGTTGTTCTCCATTAATACAGCCATCTGCAGGAGTTAGTGTGTGTTGTGTGAGTCCAGCACAGCACAGTATACATCTGCACCTGTATCTACCCTTTAGTGCTGTTGTTCTCCATTAATACAGCCATCTGCAGGAGTTAGTGTGTGTTGTGTGAGTCCAGCACAGCACAGTATACATCTGCACCTGTATCTGCCCTTTTTTGCGTGTTTCATTAATCCAGCCATCTGCAAGAGTTAAGCCCCATACACACGCTCGGACAATCCGCGGACCAGGTCGGTCGGATTCTGTCCGACATACTTTGTCCGATGTTGGTGTTGCGTACACACGGTCGGACTACGTTGTCGGAATATCCGGTCCGGAAGAACGTCGTGACGTAAGTCGTCGTCCACGAGATTACAAAAGGGAAGTTCAGCACCACGTCAGGCACCCGTTGGGCTCCTTCTGCTGATCCCGTGTTTATCGAGAGTTAGTGGAAGTTTGGTGACTTAAGATTTGCGCTTCTCAGTTTTCTGACTCAGATTGTTACTGCTCTTCAGTTTGTGCTTGTCGTGCGTATCTGTTTATTAGTGCGTGTAGTCAGTTCGCATTTGTTGGTCATTGCGGCCTATATCTTGATATAGGACGCTTTGATTTGCACTGCTTATTGTCTGCTCGTTGCTGGTATTCAGTTTGTTCTTTCAGGCCTTGCTGTTTATTGGTGCTTTCTGTTTGTCCGTTCTGACCAGCCGACCTTTTGTGACCTTCTGAGCGATGTTTCCCGTGCGTACTCGTCGCCGAGTTCGTGCTGTACGCGGAATTGGTGTCGGGCTTTTAGCTTTGACCCAAGACCCGTCCATGAACAGAGTGACGAGGAGTATGTGGACCAAGAATTGGTTGCTTCAGCGTGACCAGTTCTCGCACATGCCTTTGCTTCGTGAGATCCGGGAGAATAATCCTGATGATTTCAGGAACTTTCTCAGGATGACGGACCCCGATTTTCACCGTCTTTTGGCTTTGCTGACCCCCTTTATCAGCCGGCAGGATACCTGCATGAGACAAGCCATTACTCCGGAGCAGAGGCTTGTTGCCACGTTGAGGTACTTGGCGACAGGGAGAAGTCTTCAGGATTTGAAGTTCTCTTCAGGTATCTCTCCCCAGGCCCTGGGAATCATTATTCCAGAGACCTGTTCTGCCATCATTCAGGTCCTGCAGGAGGACTATATTAAGGTAACATTTCTACTTGACTATTCCCTTCTATGTATGCTCTGTTTGCTAATGTCTTCTATTTTTGACCTCCTTCCCTAATTACCATGATTGCAATATGCTCTAATATGCTGTGCCCCTTTTCTCCTTCATGCATTTTTCCCTTCACTTACCTCCCCAGCATGCTCTTCTGTCCCAATAGACACCTATGTCCTAGTCACTTAGGCAATGTATTTTGTCTGCTGCATAGTATTGTTTGCCCCCAAACACCCCCTAAAATATGCACAAATGTTTGCTGTGTGGTTTACTTCATGTAGAGCCCCTTTTTTATTTGTTTTTGGTGGGGGGGGGGGGCAAACTCATTATGAACCCCCTCCCCCAACTGCTCTGTCAGATGTTACCAATCCTCTATCTGCTGCCTTTCCCAAGGTCAATACACACTATATACCTACCTCTTTATAGTGGGCATCTTTACGGATGAATTCTGCAAAGCATGTAGTGCAAGGGGCTGCCTCCATACTTTCCATTTCCTCTTTTTTTGTCTTCTTTCCCTCCTATTAGCTTGCTTGTTAATTTCATAATGTCACAATGTGCTTGCCTTTTTTTTTGTGGGTGGGGGGGGGGGTTAATGTTATTTTATATTTACAGGGGGCTGCCAATAGTGTTAAGTACAGAGGGTCTGGCCAAACTAGCACACATTATTGAGCCATTTGCCAATCAATGAAGTGCAGAGGGTTACCTGTCCCCCCCCCCCCAAAACCCTAGTTATTGCCAATGGCCCATCAGAAGTGTGGGGATTGATGGGGGGTGAGTCATCTGTGAAGGGGAGCCTCTACTTTTCTGTGCAAATACTTTCCAGCCTCCAATTTTATACAATGCTCTTGTTCCAAGATGTTGATTGTCTAATCTGCTTGCAATGTTTAGGTGCAAAGTGACTAATTATTTTTTCTTGTTTCACTCCACAGTTCCCTTCCACGCCACAGGAATGGCAGACTGTGGCCTCCCACTTTGCCAGCCGTTGGGACTTTCCTAACTGCGGAGGGGCAATTGATGGGAAACACGTCCGCATCGTCCCACCGCCCAACTCGGGGTCCTACTATTATAATTATAAAGGGTTTAATAGTGTAGTGATGTTGGCGGTGGTGTCGGCAACATACGAGTTTAAGTATGTGGACGTGGGGATGAACGGCCGGATATCGGATGGTGGTGCCATTACGCACACGGAGTTCTACTGGCGTCTCCAAAGTGGCAGTCTGTGCTTGCCACCTCCAGAGGAGAATGCCGAAGGACTCCCCTTCGTCTTTGTCGCAGATGAAGCGTTTGCGTTGACTCCCCATGTGATGAGGCCGTTCCCGATGAGGACCCTCACCCCGGACCAGAGGGTCTTCAACTACAGGCTGTCCAGAGCCAGAAGAGTGGTGGAGAACACTTTTGGCATCCTGGCCAGCCGCTTCCGCCTGTTCCTGACGGCATTTAACTTGGCGGAATACAAACTGAACCACATAGTTCTTGCCTGTTGCATATTGCACAACTTCCTCAAAAGACATAACAGGAACTATGTGGTGCCCGTTGGCCCAGATGTGGAGGGCCCTCCAAATGCGGACCTCACAGCCCTTCGAGTGGCACGTCCAGGCTTGCCCCCTCTAAATGCCCGCGTGGTCCGCGACCAATATATGGAGTACTTTGTGGGTAGGGGGGCCATTGCTCTGCCTGACGATGTGTGAGAGGCATTTTTTAATAAATCTGATATTTGAACCAACCTATGATTTCTTGTCATTTCAGTCTTGTTTTTAGCTTATTTTACCTTGACATTTTTTCCCTTTGCCTTCGACAGTGGGAATGCACTTTCTGGGCAAAAGGAGGTAACAGTCTCTTCTTCCCAAAAAGATTCTTCTCATGTTGTGTGTTTGCTACCTAATCTTTGGTCTAGAGAAGGTTTGTCCTGCATAACTGACACCCAAAATACTCCTTTTCAGCACCAGGTCTGACATGTGTGTATTCTGAAAAATGCTGGGCTCCGTGTTTTCGTACAAAGCACTGTGGGTGTCATTTACATAAGTCAAATCCGCTATGCTCTACAAGTGCATTGAAAAAGTTCCCTGGGAAAGACAATTGCAGTGCAAAGTGGATTTGCCTTTAGTAAATAACACCCATTGCCCCCCATATCCTTTACATTTTACATACATAATGCATTGTGTTTTTTAAATAAGGAAGCCACACATTTAGAAAAATAAAAAAGTTTACTAGGAAAACCTTCACAAGTGCGTTTACAATCTTCACGCCAAAACTGACAACATCTTGGTTATTTACAACATTGTTTACAAACATTCCGCAATTGGTAAAACCAGGCATGGAGCAAAACAGAACCTATGAACTAGGAAAGTTCAACTTTGTAAAGTGAAGACAAGATCAGACATGACTATATGTTCAAAGTGTGTTTGATCTTGCCTTCATCACATGGGGGGGTCACCCCCGGAAAGTGGAAATTTAGAACATGCACACAATTTGGGTCTGAAAATGGTCATTAGATGGTAAAACACATGCCTAGAAGCTTCAAAAGTGCCATTTTCCATCATGGGGATGAATGGACGTTTTTTGGGGGTGCAACCCCTTCACCACAACCACTTTCGTAGTTCGTAAAGTGTTTGCACCCCCAAAAAAACGTTGGCATTCATCCACCATGATGGGAGCTAGCACATGTGGACACAATGTGTGCATGTTCCAAATTTCACACAGTTTTTAAGTTGCAAATGTGTTCAGAAGCTGGCACAAATGTGTGTTAATTACTTGGTGCGTTTTCATATTTTTCCTAAAACATCAATGATGTTCTTCAATTTTTGTTGAACATCATTGATGTTTTGCTTTATGTAATCGAGATCTCTATTGCAGACCATTATCTCTCCGATGAGTACGTGGGCACTCTCTGTGGTAAAGTGCGATTTTTCTTCCACAACATCCACGTCACCTAAAAAACCACAAACAAACAAAAATGGGGTGTTGGAAATGAGGCAGCCATACATGGATTAGCTTACCAGTAGCTGTGTTCTCACACACTCACCTGTTGTGGTGACAATTTCTCCAAGTTCGATGATCTCTCCTTCCTCCTCCTCCTCCTCCTCTGCTTCTGCTCTTTCCCCTTTTTTGGGAGGTGTTGGTTTGGGGGTTTCCGCAGACGACCCAAGTTTTCTCTCCCCTATGAGAATGTACAAAAGGAAGATTTAGCAAGACTATCTATTGAGGGCAGAAATAGGAAATGACAAACATTGCTTGAAAGTGACGGACACTATTTTAGTTTGGCCAGTTACAAATGGCAACAACATGAATGTAGTCACTTTGTAAAGGTGCTAAACTGACTAGCTTTTTGGTAGAAGTTTGTGTGATGGAGACCCCCCTCTAGTATCCACTGGAGCACATGTGTGGAAAAGCCTAATAAAAAGTGGGTTTGGGTGTCCCAGCACTAGTGCTCTAGAGTCCAGATGGGTAAACAGCTACTGGGTGACCTCTCCTTTACATTGAATAAATTGGCTTGACATTCTTGATGACATTTCTAGTGAGAACAAACTTCCTTTCCCCAAAAAAAACACCAAACCACGTATTATAAGTGGCCGAACGTTCGAGGTTGCGTACGATCGAATGGACACACACACGACCATGACAGTGGCAGAAAGATCGAGGCTGAGTACGATCGAATGCACAGACGAACATGAAAGTGGCCATTTTGGAATGTACAACTTTGTAAAAATCAAACCACATGGAGCAGTATGCAAGCAACAAATCAAACACAAAACACAACTACTTACTTTTTTGAAGAATTCGCTTGATCTTTCTGTACTGATCGGCCTCCCTCAGTTTCAGGTCTGACCAGCGTTTCCTCAGTTGCTCCTTGGATCGTTGTACCCCAAAATGATTGTACAGCCTTCTCACAACTTTAGACATGATCTTGGCCTTGCGGACATTGGGGTTGAGGTAAGGCCCATACTTCCCATCATAGTCGCTCCTCTTTAATATGTCCACCATCTCCAACATTTCTCCAAATGACATATTTGAGGCCTTGAATTTCAGGCTCCGGGATCGGGACGTTTGTGCCTCCGGACTTTCCTCGTCCACCTCCTCGTTGGGGGGATATTTGGGGCGCACCTGCTGTGTCCCCGCCATGTGCTCTCCCCACTGCGCCGTAAAGAGAAGGGGTGGGGAATAGACGAGAAAGATCGTCAGGGGCGGGCGGAGTTTGACACATGCACACTGTATATAAAACGTCACACGCCTGTGTCGTAGCCACGATCTGGGAGACGAGGGGAGAGAAAGCTCACGCACGAGACGATCGCTACAAACGAAGGTACAATTTGACGTTGGTACATAACTAGCCTAGACTGATTAGAACTTGAGGCTTCTTTATGGAGAAGATTAGGAGAGTTTAGGCTGACATTATTTATATTGTTTGGTGTGGCGTTGTGTCTTGCAGAGGTGATGGAGGCCTTCTACAACGTGAGCTTTCTACCCATCTTCATTGATAAATACCGGCAATTCCCCCTCTTATGGCAGGCGAAACACAGGGATTATAGCAACAGACCAAAGAGGTACGCAGCCCTGCTGAAACTTGTGGCATTTGTAAAGCCTACCCTGCCCATGGCAACCGTGGCAAACTTAAAAGTGAAGATCAACAACATGAAGAGTACCTATTTCCGGGAGCGCAATAAGGTCCTGAAGTCACAAGCATCTGGAGCTGCAGCAGCTGATGTCCATGTCCCCACGCTCTGGTACTATGAGAGGCTCCACTTTCTCAAAGACCAGGCTACTGTCAGGAAGTCACTCTCGACTCTTCCTTGCACGCGTCCTTCCACGCACGCCACCCCTGATGAGGCTTCCGAGGACCAACCTGGGCCTTCCAGTATGGAAGATGTGCAGGTGCCCAGCTTGTTCCAGGTATAGTAGTTTTGGAACCAGTTTGGGGAATAATGAATGATGTTCAGTTAATTCAGGATCCCCAATTGCTTATTTCCTAACGTGATTGACATATCAACAGACAGTGGTGTGGGAGACATTTTTGGGAAGAATATAAACTGCAGGGCTGAGAATTGTATGGTTTTGTATTTGAAAACATTTTGCAACAGTCACTAGATGAGAATTGTGTGTGTTTGATGAACAAATAACTGAAACTATGTCCCTTTTTCATACACAGGAAGACCTCGGCCAGGAGGTGGCTGTGGAAGGTGGCAGTCAGGAGGAGGCAGGGGGTAGTGGCAGCCAAGAGGGGGGTAGGCGTAGGAGCCTGACTGTCTCCCAAGTCCCTCCCCTCCGCCTTCCCTACAGAAGGGCGAAAAACATGGGGGAGGTGGGAGAGTCAGCGCTCCAGCTGATCAGAGATGCCTCAGCCTCCCTCTATGCCACACCCACCTACGAGGAGGCCTTTGCCTCCTTGGTTACCAGTAAATTTACGGGTATGGAGGCGGGGCAACGCAGCATGTGTGAGGAGGTCATCCTCAAAATACTAAATGAGGGGATGGCTGGGGAGATGACTCCCCTCACACATGTTTGCGAGAGTGACCTTGCTCCGCCTCCTCCTCCTGCTTCTGCCACCCCACCAGCACCAGCACCACGGCGTGGAAGGAAGCGTACAAGGAAGACAAGAGAGTGACGACCTGGACTCAGTCTGGTCTGAGAGAAGATGGAGCCTCTCGTAGGACCAGAGCCTGGGGACCTAGATGGCATCTGCTGCAGTTCCGGATGTTTTGGACTTCAGGACCAGATTGCGCTCCCTTATTATTTAGATAGGTACTCTTCATGCCCCCAATTGTTTAAGTCTGTAAAATGATGGTTGCCATGGGTGTCCAAGGCTTTGCAAATTCCCCAAGTTTCACCATGGCTGCGTTCCTCTTTGGTTTGTTGCTGAGACCTAAATAAATGTTTTTTTGATTTGAAATAATCATTGACTATTGTGTTTTACTTTTCTACAATGACAGTTTTTCTTTGAGTAGGCAGGTACATTTCACTAATCCTAAAGTAGAATTAACAAGGGGCACCAACAACCAACAAACTCCTAGTAAATTTAAGCAAGAAATACAAATGTTAATAATGTGGTTTTGCTAAGTTGAGACATACAAACCCCCTCCAAAAAACAAAAAAATTCTCCTTCAAATATGTATTCCCCAAAAAAAAAAAAAAAAAAAAAAAATCATGGTAAAAAAATAACAAAGATTGTATTACGATCTGAGTAAAAATAAACATGTAGTGTATAAATGCTGCAAAGTAATAAAGAAGTAAGTTTGTGAGAAGTGCGGGTGAATAGGAGCAGCTAAAAAATGTCATTCTTGTTGCATTGTAAAGAAAAAGAGAATGCGCTGCATTAAAGACATTTTAACATTGCAGCGTGACGAATGTGCTGTGTCGATTAGGAAAGGTAGTTTTACCTGACCGATCGCTTCCGTCACAGAATTTCTTCTGAGCATGCGTAGCACTTTGTCCGTCGGACAAGCGTACACACGCTCGGATTTGGTGTGATCGGACCGTGTTCACGGCAAAGATTTCCAGCAGGAGATAAGACTTTGTCCGTCGGACAAACCGACGAACACTGTCCGATGGTGCATACACACGGTCTGATTTTTCAACAACCTTGTCCGATCGGACAGAATCCATGAAAAAGTCCGACCGTGTGTATGGGGCTTAAGTGTGTGTTGTGTGAGTCCAGCACAGCACAGTATACACCTGCACCTGTATCTGCCCTTCTTTGCTGGTGTCATCTAATCCAGCCATCTGCAGTAGTGTGTGTGTTGTGTGACTCCAGCACAATATACACTACCCAATTGCTATTTTTCCCATCTCCCTGCAGGCCATTACAATGTCTGGAAGGCCAACAAGGAGAGGCAGACAGTCACGAGGCAATAAAAGAGGGCAAGCAGGAACCCATAAAAGCAACACTGTTTTATATCCTACATGTTTACTTTATACAGTGATTGGCCTCATTTAATGTCCCGCTGACCATTTTCCCTTTTCTTATTCGAATTACCTAAGGGAGAGGGCTCACAAGGTGTGGTGTTGGGACCTGAGGATTGTTTATGGACACTGGATAAGGATCGTCTGCTTGTGGACTTTTAATAGTGTTTAATACACTTAATGGGATCACACTGGGTGTTCTTTTCAGGAAGCGCTGCTAATGCTATAAGATAATCATGACAGTGTATTTTAGAGCATATGAGTTTAATATTGTATATTTCATAGTAGCTGCTATTTGGAATTGGAAAAAAAAAACAACTTTATTGAGATGTAAACATGGTATACATTGGTACAGTCAACATATATGTATAGTTTTGTACTTAGCATTGATTTAATAAATGTTTTTTTATACAATAACTGGTCTTCTATTGTTGTTCATTTTTTAGCTTTAAATGTTATTCCCCTTCAACATAGCGGGTTATTTAAATACAAGTCTCACCATCTTCCATCCATCTGTCCCATACTTAGAGTATTTTTGTACAACCTCTATGAGTATAAATCAATTTCCTGTATGAAAGGGTGTCATTAATTTATTTTTTCCAAGCCTAAATTGTAGGGGGCGACGCCTGCATCCAAGATCTGGCTATCATTTTTCGTGCTATGAATATAGTTTGGTATTTGTCAACATCGCAATAGGCCCAATAGACATAACTTAGACATAGCAAATTATCTGTATCCAGTAGGTTTGTATATTAGGGCAGTCCCATATCAAATGGAAAAATGAGCCAGGGGCCTGCAAACATAGGGGAAAAAATGGGTTTCTTGTGTTTTGAAACTTATATAGTTTTAACGGTGTCAGATATGCATGGTGTACTATGTACAGTTGCGTCAGTCTGTCTGATAGTTTAGGAGAGGCGGTTTTAACCCCCTCCAGTATTTCTACCCAGTCCGATTCTTCCATGGGTCCCATGTCAGTTTCCTGCACTATTTTGGCTGTCTGGATAACTGCATTAGCCTTTTGGATTCTGAGGGTGTAGTAGATGTTAGATATGAGTTTGGCTGGGTCTGCTCCCAAGATAATATTAAGAACTGGGCGGGTGTATAGAGTAGTCTTACAGTTTTTGAACTGCGCTTGTAGAGCGTGTCTGAGTTGCAGGTATCTAAAAGAGTTCCCCTTTAAGCGCTTGAAAGGTCTGGAGTCCGTCATTACCTGGGACAGGCATATTACACCATAATCGGTCTGGGATCGTGTCAAGTTCAGGCATATGGACAGTGGCGGAATTATAGTGGTCGCTGCGATTGCCATGGTGACCGGGCCCCTTGCTGCAGGGGTCCCTCGGGCCTCCCTGTACTCTTCACTAGGAGCGGCGTCTGAGAGGAGCTCCCCGATCGCCGATTACAAACGGTAATCGGCACTGTGCAGGGAGCTCCTCACATTAGGCTAAAGTGAAAGCACAGTGTGTGCTGTGCTCTTTGTCTCCCCCTACAGTGCAGTACCCGGCAGGAAGAGACAAGGTAACAGGACTGCCGTTTTTTTTTTTTTGTTTATATAAGACTATCTATCTACTGTATGTGTGTGCATGCATGTGTGTGTGCATGATGCATGTATGTGTGTGTGTGTGCATGATGTATGTGTGTGTCTGTGCATGCATGTATGTGTGTGTGTGCAATGCATGATGCATGTATGTCTGTGTGTGCATGATGCATGTATGTGTGTGTGTGTGTGTGCATGATGCATGTATGTGTGTGTGCATGATGCATGTGTGTGTGTGCATGATGCATGTATGTGTGTGTGCACGATGCATGTATGTGTGTGCATGCATGCATGTGCATGTGTGTGTGTGTGCATGATGCATGTGTGTGTGCATGATGTGTGTGTGTGTGCGCGCATGTATGTCTGTGTGTGTGCATGATGCATGTATGTCTGTCTGTGTGTGTGCATGCACGTGTGTGTGTGTGTGCATATATGTATGTGTGTGTGTGCATGTATGTGAGAGTGCATGTATGTATGTATGTATGTAAATGTGCATGTGTTTATCAGTGGCGGTGCATCCAAAAGGGCGCACAGGTGCCACCCCCTCTCTCCAGCCACTCCCTCTATGACAAATGGATAGATTCCTGCATAGCATTATTCTATCCATGGCCCCTGCTGCCACCCCCATATTTAGGTGTCCGGTCCCTTTTGGGGTGCTGGGCGCCTGAATTACAGTGGCAGGGGGTGTTTTTGAAGCACCTGATTAGAACCATAGGCTCTAATAGGCTTCATAATAGGTGAACTGTGAGCGCCATGCTTGACGCTCACAGTCCACCCAGGTGTGTTAGAAAAGCGAAATAATAACACTGTACTGCATCTCCACCAATCAGGTGTGCGGGTCTGTTACCCGTCACCTGATTGGCTGAAACGATAGGTGCAGCTATTGGACACCTATCAGGAGATGAGGATGGCAGGAGATGCAAGGAGGACCCTACTCGTGGCCGTCCCCCGCTGCCCCACCAAGACAGGGTAAGTGCCGGGCAGACATCGAGCAGGCGGGGGGATTCACAGTGGCCTATGATATTTGGGTCTGCTCGTTTAGCTATAGTTAGTGGTTCTGCAGCCATTTTGTATAGGAGTGGAGAGAGAGGGCATCCTTGTCTTGTTGTCTTGTGCCCCTCTCAAGGGAGATTTGATCTGATAACCAACTGTTCACGAATATCCTTGCCTTGGGCGTCTGATATAAAAGCTGCTCCCATTTAATGAATTTAGGTCCAAATCCATAGCATCTGAGACATTCCCACAGATATAGCCATTCGACTGAATCAAAGGCTTTGGTCGTATCCAGAGCCACAACCACTCTGGTATTAGAGTTGTCATGTTGAGCCTGGACATTCATGAACAGTCTCCTAATATTCATTGCAGTGTTTTTCCCTGGCATTAAACCTGTTTGGTCTGGGTGAATAAGGGATAAAATTACTGTATTTAGCCGAGAAGCTAGTATGTTGGCCAATATTTTAATGTCTACTGGACGTAGAGATATAGGGCAATATGATTCAGGGAGGTGGGGGTCTTTGCCTGGTTTAGGAAGAATTATAATTTGGGCTTCTTGCATGGAGGAGGGGAGTTTTCCCAGTTCGAATTTGGCGTGGTGCAAGATCTTAAGTTTAGGGGTAAGTATTTCTGAATATGTGGCATAGAATTCCAGGGGCAGGCCATATAGTCCCGGGGCCTTGGATTTAGCTAATTGGGAGATTGCTGTAGATATATCTTAAGTAGTTATAGGGGAGTCTAGTATTTTGATTTGGTCTGCGTTCAGTCTCGGTAATTGTATTGTGTGTAGATGTGATCGAATATCCTCCGCCGTGTATCTGTTCTGCGACTTATACAGATTATTGTAAGAGTCAAGAAATTTATCTGCCACTCGAGGGGGGTCTGTGATCTGTGGTCTGTGATCTTCCCATCCAATCCAGTCAGTGAGACCACCACTGAGGGGTTTGTCATCTAAATGGGCCAGATATTTGCATTTAGTTTTAATAATTTTATGACATTTCCACGTGCGCTGGGAGAGTGATATTTTTTAACCAAGGTCGATTGATCCACTCACGCTAGTTTTTATATCATTGCCTACTGTATTTGCTTGATCAGGGCATACTGCATGTCTCTAAAGAGCCTCCAGAATCTCCAGGGTGACTCCTGTCCTACAGGCATACCCCCTACAAAACAGCATGGGAACATTTTGTCTTGGCTATTGTATTGGGTCTGGGGTACTTGGGGAGGACTGTTAATTCTGAGGAGTCACCGCCTGAAGCAAATGAAGAGAATGGGTGGGAGGTGACTGTGTTATCACCATCACCAAGGTGCAGGACACAGTGTAGCACCAGCAGATTCAATGATGTACCCTACCCTGCATTCTCCCAACCTCTATCAAATTTGCTCAGTGTGCCATGAAGTAGATGTTCTGTTCCTGCCCATTCTTGTTGTACAATGTGTCTGTGGCCATGTGGACCCTGCTGCTGACTGCATAATCCAGCAATGCTGAAACATTAGCACTGTAAATGCTGGTGAAGGCAAGCATGGTCTTCTGGGCAAAAAATAATAACTGGTTTTCTGCTACTGTGGTTCAGCACAGGACAAAGTGGCAGTTGTAAATTCTGCTTCCCCCGATTGCACTGAGCACTGTAAATGTTTCCCCAGATTGCACTGAGAAGCAAGGCATTGGGTGAGGGTAAATAGTAATGTTGAGGGAATGTACTTGGATTTGATTTGTGGGATGTTTTTCCAACTCATCATGTCCCGGATTGCGAGCCGAGTGCCAAGCTAAGCTGAGTACACAGGAGATCTGGCTCGATCTACATCCGGACTGGCTACATTAATAGGCATTGGTGAGGCTGCAGATGGGCACTGAGCAGGCTGCAATTATGGACAATGGCAAGGATGGAGAAAGGCACTGATCAAGCTGCAATGATGGCCAATAGCAAGGCTACAGATGGGCACTGAGCAGGCTGTAATGATGGGCAATGGCAAGGCTGCAGATGGGCAATGAACAGGCTGCAATGATGGGCAATGGCAATGGTAAGGCTGCAGATGGGCACTGATCAGGCTGCAATGATTGGCACTGCTGAGGCTGCAAATTGGCACTGATCAGGCTGCAATGATTGGCACTGCTGAGGCTGCAAATTGGCACTGATCAGACTACAATGATGAACAATGACAAGGCTGTAGATGGGCACTGCTGAGGCTGCAAATGGGCATATGGCTGCATATGGGCATTGATCAGACTACAATGATGGGCAATGGCAAGGCTGCAGGTGGGCAATGGCAGGGCTGCAAATGGACACTGACCAGGCTTCATTAATGAGCACTGACCCTTATTTTTCTTCAAAGTCTGTTATAGCAAATTCATTTTTTTTCTTGAAACATCCCTCTTAAAATTAGGGTGCATATTATATGCCTGTGCGTGTTATATGCTGATAAATACGGTAATAGGCAAGGGATTATCAAACAAAGGGCATGATTAACTGGGAGCTGCCATGGGAGACAGGAATAAATGTAAAAACAATTTTAAGAAATACTGCTAACCAGGGAGATAGACCTCTATTTTATGCAACTTTGACAGCAACATGAGAAAAACACCAATTCTTCAAAATACAAACTTGCTATATGCAATGTAACGGAGCAGTGCACTTCTCGCAGATAGTGTCAGCAATCCCCTGGCATCACATAATTTGTATGTGCAATTTTTTGTATACTTTAACAATATTCGCTGGCTTACATTAGGCTATAGCACCCTGATCTAATTTAAACCAATATAAACATTGCTCAGTGCAACAAATTAACAAAATAAGTGCTCAGGGCAACTAATAAACAAAATAAAAAAGCAGAAATACAATAGCTGAGCAAAAATTATGTGCAAAGCTTCCATATGATATAAGTGCAAAAATATATCTTGTGCATATATCGTAAAAACCCTTCCACAGTGCAGTCCAAATTCCAAATTATTCACTCTCAAGGATACAACAATACAAATTTGGCAGTGTAAATCAATGTGCAGTATAAGTCCTTTCTTTAAACCAACAGAAATATATTTCACCACCTCAGACAACCCCAATTGAAGCAGACTCACCATGTGGAAATGACCAGTTAACTGAATAAACTAGTCATACAAGTATGGTTGAGCGAACCCAAACTGTAAAGTTCGGGTTCGTACTGGACTTTTGGGTTTTTGGTAATGTAATGGTGCATTTTAAAAAGCTGCAGGGCAGCCAATCAACATTTGTTTAACTTGTGTGCCTTAGAAGCCATCACAGCCATGCCTATTAATGGCATGGCAGTGATTGGCCAGTGCAGCATGTGACCCAGCCTCTATATAAGCTAAAGACACATAGCACAGCATGACACTCTGCTTTAGATAGTGTAGGGAAAGGTTGCTGCTGCTGCTGCTTTGAGGGAGAGAATTAGGAGTCCTGATTCAGAAATCAAATTGCTCAGCGATCTACCTTGATTTTGTTGTGTGGGTGCAGTGCACAATCTTTTTACCCTGCCCTGAGCCCAGTGCCAGAGAAAAGATAACTTTTATCCATCTGTTAGTTAGGTTGGCGTTGGCGGGCATTTTATGCAAGCTCAGTGCACCAGCAGTGCATATGTTACTGTGAGATACACCCTTTAGATACTGTTGCTCTATTCTGCTATTCAAAGAAAACACATTTAGGGGAACAATCTTAAATTGAGGCCTAGTCTGTATCTGTACGTGTGAGGTACACCCTTTAGATACTGTTGCTCTATTCTGGTATTCAAAAAAAATATTTTGGTGCGTTGTCTGCATATCTGTACGTGTGAGATACTGTTGCTCTATTCTGCTATTCAAAAAAAAACACATTTAGGGGGAAAATCTTAAATTGAGGCCTAGCCTGTATCTGTACGTGTGAGGTACACCCTTTAGGTACTGTTGCTCTTTTCTGCTATTCAAAAAAAAAACATTTAGGGGAAAAATCTTAAATTGTGGCCTAGTCTGTATCTGTACGTGTGAGGTACACCCTTTAGATACTCTTGCTCTATTCTGGTATTCCAAAAAAAAAACATTTAGGGCAAAAAAATTTATTTGCAGCATTTCATGCATATCTGTACGTGTGAGATACACACTTTAGATACTGTTGCTCTATTTTTTTATTCAAAAAAACACATTTAGGTGAAAAATCTTAAATTGCGGCCTAGTCTGTATTTGTATACGTGTGAGATACACCCTTTGGTTACTTTTGTGCTATTCTGCTATTCTAAAAACACCCATTTAGTGCAAAAAAAATAATAATTTTGCAGCCTTTGCTGCATATCTGTACATGTGAGATACACCCTTTAGATACTGTTGTTCTATTCTGCTATTCAAAAAACACCCATTTAGGGCAAGATCCTAAATTTGAGAAATATGAGAATAACGTCAAATAAGGGACGTGGCCCCGGTCGTGGTGCTGCTGGTGGAGCTCCTGTTGCAGGGAGAGGATGTGGTCGATCTGTGCCAGCTACACGCACAAGTGAAACACCTTCCTTAGGTGCGAGTAGGAGACAGAGCCTGCAGCGGTATTTGGTAGGGTCTAATGCGGCTCTACGAATGTTGAGGCCAGGACAAGTACAGGCGATAGTAGATTGGGTTGCTGACAGTGCCTCCAGTTCCTTCACATTGACTCCCACCCAGTCTCCTGCTGAAAGATAAGAGTTGGCAGTTGATGCAGCAGTCTCTTCTGCTTTTTGATGACTCTGTTAGCAGGGTTTCCCAGGGCCATCCACCTAGCCCTGCCCCAGAAGTGGGAGAGACTGAGTGCACTGATGCCCAACCACTTATGTTTCAAGATGAGTACATGGGAGGACCATCGCAGCACGTCTCGGATGATGAGGAAACACAGGTGCCAACTGCTGCTGCTTTCGCAATTGTGCAGACCGACAAGGAGGGCAGGGGTGAAGACTGGGTGGAAGATGATGTGGAGGACAATGAGGTCCTCGACCCCATATGGAATCAACATCATGCAGGTGACCTGTGTAGACCTGTGTAGTTCGGAGGAAGAGGCGGTGGTCACACAGAGCCACCAGCACAGCAGAAGAGGGAGCAGGGTGCAAAAGCGGAGCGTCTGCCCCTAGACGGTACGCCTGCTACTGCCCAACGCAGCAAGGGACCGAGCACACCAAAGCCAGGTCCAAGGAGTTCCCTAGCGTGGCAGTTCTTCAGACAATGTGCTGATGACAAGACACGAGTGGTTTGCACGCTGTGAAATTAGAGCCTGAGGCGAGGCATAAATGTTCTCAGCATAAATGTTCTCAACCTGAGCACAACCTGCATGACCAGGCATCTAAGTGCAAAGCTTGAGCTGCAGTGGAGTAGACACCTCAAAAACCAAGAAAGGTCTCTGGCTCCTCCTGCTTCCTCTTCTGCTGCAGTCTCTGCCTCTTTATCCACCTCTGTAGGGACAGTGGCACCTGCCACCCCGCAAACAGAGGATCTGCCAGCAACACTACCACCTGGGTCACCAACCATCTAAACAATGTCCCATGAAAGCGTTCATCTCTCTATATCCCAGACATTGGAGCGGAAGAGGAAGTACCCCCCTAGCCACCCGCGATCCCTGGCCCTGAATGCCAGCATTTCAAAATTGGCCTTTGAAATGCTGTCATTCCGTCTGCTGGAGTTTTAAAAGCCTGATGGCATTGGCTGTCCCACAGTACATCGTGCCCAGCAGCCACTACTTTTCCAGGCGAGCCATCCCTTCCCTGCACAACCAAGTGGGGGACAAAATCTGGTGTGCACTGCGCAACGCCATCTGTGGCAAGGTCCACCTAACTACGGATACGTGGACCAGTAAGCACGGTCAGGGACGTTATATCTCCCTAACAGCACACTGGGTAAATGCAGTGGCGGCTGGGCCTGAGGCGGATAGCAGTTTGGCGCATGTCCTTCCACCACGAGGATTGCAGGGCGCTTCAGTTTGCCTCCTGGTGCTAACTCCTCCTACTCCGCTTCCTCATCCTCTACCGCCTCCTCATCCGGTCAGCGTAACACCTTCACCACCAACTTCAGCACAGCCAGGGGTAAATGACAGCAAGTAGTTTTAAATCTTTCCTGCTTGGGGGAAAAACCCCACACCGTGCAGGAGTTGTGGAGGGACATGGAACAACAGAGCGATGAGTGGTTGGTGGCAGTGAGCCTCAAGCCTGGCCTGGTGGTGTGTGATAATGGGCGAAATCTCATAGCAGCTCTGGGCCTAGCCGGTTTGACGCACATCCCTTGCCTGGCGCATGTGCTGAATTTGGTGGTGCAGAGGTTCCTTAAAAATTACCCCGATATGCCAGAGCTGCTAAAGAAAGTGCGGGCCCTCTGTGCGCACTTTCGGCGTTCTCACCCTGCTGCTGCTCGCCTGTCAGCGCTGCAGCGTAACTTCGGCCTTCCCGCTCACCGTCTCATATGTGACGTGCCCACAAGGTGGAACTCCACCTTGCACATGCTTGCCAGACTGTGCGAGCAGCAGCAGGCGATAGTGGAGTTTCAGCTGCAGCACGCACGCGTGAGTCTCTCTGCGGAACAGCACCACTTCACTGCCAATAACTGGGCCTCCATGCGAGACCTGTGTGCCTTGTTGCGCTGTTTCGAGTACTCCACCAACATGGCCAGTGCCGTTGACGCCATTCTCAGCGTTACTATCCCAGTTCTATGCCTCCTTGAAAAAACTCTTAAGGCGATGATGGAAGAGGATGTGGCACAGGATGAGGAGGAGGAAGAGGGTTCATTTCCAAGGCTTTCAGGGCAGTCATTTACAAGTGGCTACGAGGGTGGGTTCCTGCACAAACAAGCGCCAGGTACACAATTGTCTGGCAGCAAGGGCACAGTTCTGGAGGATGACGAGGTGGAGGATGAGGAGGAGATGGAGGAGGAGGAGGAACCATGTTCACAGCAGGGTGGCACCCAGAACAGCTCATGTCCATCACTGGTGCGTGGCTGGGGGGATACAGAGGACACAGACGATACACCTCCCACAGAGGACAGCTTTTCCTTGCCTCTGGGCAGCCTGGCACACATGAGCGATTTCATGCTGCAGTGTCTCCGCAACGACCGCCGAGTTGCCCACATTTTACCTGGTGCTGATTATTGGGTGGCCACCCTGCTGGATCCCCGTTAGAAGGACAACGTGCCGTCCTTAATTACCTCACTGGAGCGTGATCGTAAGATGCGCGAGTACAAGCGCACGCTGGTAGACGCGCTGCTGGTGGCATTCCCACTTGGCAGCGGGGGTACGGTGGAAGCACAAGGTGAAGGCAGATGAGGAGGAAGAGGTCGCCAGCACCTCGGAAGGCAGGGTTAGCATGGCCGAAATGTGGAAAAGCTTTGTCAGCACGCCACAATAACCATCACCACCAGCTGAGATGGAACGTCTTAGCAGGAGGCAGCATTTCACCAACATGGTGGAGCAGTATGTGTGCACACGCCTACACGTACTGAATGACGGGTCTGCCCCCTTCAACTTCTGGGTCTCCAAATTGGACACATGGCCTGAGCTTGCCCTTTACGCCTTGGAGGTGCTGGCCTGCCCTGCAGCCAGTGTATTATCTGAACGTGTATTTAGCACGGCAGGGGGCGTTATCACAGACAAGCGCAGCCGCCTGTCCAGAGCCAATGTGGACAAGCTCACGTTCATTAAAATGAACCAGGCATGGATCCCACAGGACTTGTCCGAACCTTGTGCAGAATAGACACGTATACCGGTGTTCTGACAAAAACTGTCTGGCCATCGGCTAGTGTCCGGCCACTTACTGTGCAGGCGCAGTGCTTGCGCAGTACGGAGGACAAGGAGATTCACAAAATCTCCAAAGATGAACGTCGCCTGGGCAGTGAGTGCAGGTTCAAGCCCCACCATCCAAGTGGACATACGGTAGCACATAGTAACAGGGCCCCTCACGGGCTCGCTTGGCTAGGCTTCAACCTCGGATGATGTGGCTTGAACCTGGAGTCACCGGCATCGTCTTCAGAGAGTTTCAAAATCCCCTTGTCCTACGTACTGAGCAAGCGCAGTACAGGGCGGACACTATGCGACGGGGGACAGAATTCGACACATCATTCACCACTAGCCTTACCCAGCCATTGTTGTATTTTTGAGCCAGTGTTGGCTACCTCATCCTCCTCCACCGCCGCTTCCACCTACACCGCCACATCCACCGCCACCTCAACCTCCTACTCCATATGGACCTCGTCCTCCTAGGTCAAGATTATAATTTTTTCATGTTTTTAATTTCCAAGTATTTTATTTTCCAACTATCTTATCCATTAAATTTAATAATTTTTTCCAGAAAGTGCGTATTCTGGGGTATTCCCACCATATGTGCGGCATCGTGCTGTTGAGTTTCTGAGGTTCTCAATGACTTCCTGTACCTCTTCTGCTGAGAAGGGGGCCTCCAGCATTTTATTTTTATTTTTTATTTTTTTATGTTATTTTAAGTTATTTTCCTATCCACATTTGTTTGCAGAGCACTTGCCATGCTCTTAACAACATTTTGTTGCCATTTGCAGCCCTCTAGCCCTTTCCATGACTTTTTTACAGCCATTTTAGTCTTCAAAAGTTCGGGTCCCCATTGACTTCAATAGGGTTCGGAGTTCGGGGTCAAGTTCGGGTCAAGTTCGGTCCCGAACCCGGACTTTTTCCGAGTTCGGCCGAACCCGTCGAACCCGAACATCCAGGTGTCCGCTCAACTCTATTCATGAAACTTAGGTTGCGGCCCCGAAGGGGTTAAATGTTGAATTTGACCTTAACTGTTTTATATCAGATAAGTAATATTTTTAATGCCTTTTTTTTTGTTTCAATAAAGTTTTATTATAGGAAGAACAGCTTAAAAAATTCAAAATGTACATGAGTACAATAATTCAGTACACTGAGCATGAACAGTCATGAATTTTCAAGATAGGAAAGGAAGATGAACAAAAAAAATATAACAATATACAATTAGATTGTAGCTAGTCTCTAGCAAGACCCTGGCTTTAGAACACAGCAAGGTAAATAATCTTGTTCACTTATTTGGAACCTGGGCCAGTGAGTTGAGCCATATATAAAGAAAAAAAAACATCTATAAAAACAAATAAGGGGCATTGATAAAATATCTTTGGTGAGAGAGCTTAGTGACAGATCTGAGTGAGTATGAAAATCATTAGTGCCTAATGCCTATAAAAGAACATCAATCTTCTACATTGGTGAATATTCAGGCCATGTCCTAACCTACTAGAGGTTGTAAAGAGTATTGGTCCCAGTTACAGTAATGGCTTCAACCAGTATCAAGTTGTCTTTAAATTTATTTTATACAGTATATTTGTATCTATTTGTATCTATTAGAGTCAATATATTGTACCTATTTTATTATTGTATAAAGATGGCAGCGGGTAATAATAATTTCTTCTTGTCCGTTTTTATGCATATTATTTTAATTGGAATTTTTTATGTCCTTGTTTAATGCTTATTACAGAACATGACGTTCATTAGGCATTAGAAGTAGGTGTCCCCGCACAGTTAGGTGGCCGTAGAAGTTCCCCTGACTTTCGGTTCTGCCGCATTCTGTGCGGACATCATTTAAAAGCTGCTGAGTGACTGTTAGGCTCCACCCTTGCTGACGAAGTCCTGCTAGGACTTAACGCAGCATACGGGGGAGGAGCTTATGCACAGACGTCACCCGCTGCCAACTCTGCTTATCATGTACTCGATCTTAGGTCGTGCTACTGTCAAATTGCTTTTTATTCATTTGCGCATATGAGTGCCAGATCCTTGTCTTTTAATTGACTTTTTAAATTTTGAATAAATCCTTACGGAGTGCACTTAAAGTGTGTCCTGATATTTTTTCATACCTATTGGGGCGGCTTCCATTTCCGCATTACTTATCACTGCTGACCTGGAGGCTCACTTCTTTGGACCCCCCTGCTGGGCGGTTGTTCCATCTGGTCGGATCGAGGATCTCTGAAGCAGTGCCAGGAGTTACCATCATCCCTTTTGGGATACACGCAATTTTGTCTATGGAGGCTATTGTCACTTATTTAACATTTGGAGTTCATACGCTATTCTCTATCACAATGACTCTTGACATCAATTTATCTGGATGTGGATTGGACTTTTTGCTTTTTGTTTTGTTTGATTCATTGTGCTGCACTTACCACCTTTTTTCATAACATTTATTCTCTCTACTCTGCATTTCTTCCTATTCCTCCTCCCCCTTTTACCTCTCCTTTTTTCTGAATCTCTTCCCTTCCCTTATTTTCTCCCCCTTATACCCTTTTCCACTCCCTTATTCTTATGTCTGTCTTCTAGACTTAAGCTGGCTATGCACTAGTAGATTTTTAAAGAATATTTGTTCAAAAATGTGCCAAAAAATTGTATGAAA
This sequence comes from Lithobates sylvaticus, assembly GCA_028564925.1. Classification (NCBI taxonomy): domain Eukaryota; kingdom Metazoa; phylum Chordata; class Amphibia; order Anura; family Ranidae; genus Lithobates; species Lithobates sylvaticus. Next base: position 339,563,071 of record CM053030.1, on the reverse strand, counting down.
ATTCTCAGTGCATTCAATGACAGATGAAATTCAAAAGTAATTTAAAATGTCATTTGCTTTTAAATTACATTTAGGAAAGATTGGACTTTACAAAACAAAAATGATAATACACTGTTAGAAACGCGTTCCTTCAAATTTTCTTATCACTGCAGTCAAAAACAAATGTCAATTTAACCCCACTAATGATTAGGAAATTGAATGAAAGCTTTTAAAACCAAACATTTTTAATTAAATTCTGCTAGGGTATGATAACTTTAGAGTAGTATCCCCTTCCCTTCCTGTTTTTCTAATAGGAAACTATGCAAGTCCTAATTAATCCTTCTCCCTCATTTAGGTTCCCCCCTTCATGGCTTTAAGAACTTGGAAATCTTGTTCCACTGAACATCTATACATGTTTCGGTAAGCTAGTAGTCAGAGCGTGTTAGAGCTAGAATGGAGCCCTGTATACAGTGCCTTGAAAAAATATTCATACCCCTTGATATTTTCCACATTTTCTCATGTTACAACCAAAAACGTAAATGTATTTTATTGGGATTTTATGTTATAGACCAACACAAAGTGTTGGTCAAGTACCCCCAACAGGCCATGTTTGCAGGTTTTCCTTTTTTCGTGCACAGGTGCTTTAAATCAGACTCAATGGCTTGGTATTTTGGACAGCTTTTATCTAAGAGAAATTCCCAAAACATAGCCTGTTGGGGCTACTTGAGGACAAGGTTGAGCACCACTGCTTTACTGCACTTTTTTGCAGCTTAGCTCATTCTTTGTACAGCTCAGTGTAAAATTTTGACATATGCCAAGATGAATGAACTCTTGTGCATGCGCTAAGGTTATATCATTCTGGAATGATCAATCAAGAAGAAGATCCCAAATCTGAAAATAGATTGGCTGAAGATGTAAGCATCATAGAGGGAGATCACCAATACGGCATCACTGGGGTGAAGGTGAGTATAGTTCTGCTTTAAATATTCTCCCACAGGCCTGTATGAACCCATTTAATTGTTAAGATACATTCTAATTTAATAATTGAGTGTACACATGACAGTGGCCAGGGCTGGATTTATGAAAAAATGGAGTATGGCTGAAAATCCTCAATATAGATGGCACCTCATCCCAATTTATTAAATTAGAAAAAATGTGGGGATAGAGGAAGGGGATTATAGCAGTGCCAATAGACTAATTCATTTTCAAGAATTACATAAAAAATGTATCTATTTATTGTTTTATACTGGAATAAAAATATTGACATCAAATACATAAACAAACATCAGTGTGCAATCATGAGCAAACCACAAAAATATAGCAAGAACAGTGGCCTAATGGTGTTGAAGGCCAATATGTAGTACAGGTAATCACATTCCTACATGTTTCGCCAAAAAAATTGGCTTCTTCAGGGAAATTATATAAACCTGTCCAAACTTGTAGACTCTAGATAGAGAAACAAAAACAAAACATAAGATATACAGTCTAATGGGTTGTTGTTTTCCTGACTGCCATCACCGCTGGGGACCGGCGGGTAGGTCTGGCTGTTTTATGTGTGTGGGGAACGCAAAATATGGGGCGCCTTTCCTGACCACTCCATGCATTCAATAATCATTCTGATTTAATGTGTTAAATATAATGGGGACTGTCCTCCATATTAGACTGTATATCTTATGTTTTGTTTTTGTTTCTCTATCTAGAGCAGGGGTCTCAAACTGGTGGCCCTCCAGCTGTTGCTGAACTACAAGTCCCATGAGGCATTGCAAGGCTGACAGCTGCAAGCATGACTCCCACAGGCAGAGGTGTGATGGGACTTGTAGTTCCGCAACAGCTGGAGGGTCGCCAGTTTGAGACCCCTGATCTAGAGTCTACACGTTTGCACAGGTTTATATAATTTCCCTGAGGAAGCCAATGTTTTTGGTGAAACATGTAGGAATGTGATTACCTGTACTACATATCGGCCTTCAACACCATTAGGCTACAGTTCTTGCTATATTTTTGTGGTTTGCTCCTGATTGCACACTAATGTTTGTTTATGTATTTGATGTCAATATTTTTATTCCTATATAAAACAATAAATAAATTATGTTTTTATGTAATTTTTGAAAATGTATTAGTCTATTGGCACCGCTATAATCCCCTTCCTCTATCCCCATATTTTTTCTAATTTAAGGGCTCGATTTATATTGTCTGTCCACCTGGGCCAATTATTTACTCACTCCCACATTTGACTGCTCTGTGACCCCCACTTCCTCCCACCACCATCATTTTAAAGTCACAATTGGCTAAAATGACTTAACATATTTATGAGATGATGCTCTGCAGAACAATGTGAGGTCCTATGACCAATATCTGCCCATTTGTTAGCCCAAATATCACAATAGAAAGATCAGGAATACATCTGGGAAGTTAAAGCAATACTTAAAGTGGTTGTAAGGCCTAAACATGTTTTAACTTAGTGCATTCCTTGTATTAGGGTAAAAAATGTTTAGGTATCAGCATGCCCCCTCATCCCCAATTTTATTTATCTGAGCCCTTATTTGATCCAGCACCATACATGTCTGCAGCTCTTCTCTCTCCTCACTTATGGGTCTCCCTGGCTTTGCCGGGGCACCAGGAGCCATTGGCTCCCAGTGCTGTCAATCAAAGCAAGTGACAAGGGAGTGTGGGACGGGGCCGAGTCCCACTGTCTTTGTCAATGGACGCAGCAGCGGGGCTTGGGTGCCAGCAAGTACGAGTACACTGTAAAGGGCACTGGAAAGAGGGGAGGGGCCAGGAGCGCCAGTGGGGAACCTGAATAGAGGAGGTTTGCCGCTGTTCTGTGCAATTCCGATTCAGATCTATGTTTATATTGCCACACTAGTGCAATTAGAATCAGAGGCTTTACATGGTCAAAATAGAACTAGGTTATTGAAGAGGTTTTTGGTAGATACAAAGCAAAATTATGCCACCAATGAAGCTGTGTAGGCAATGCACAGGATACAACCATATTCTGTTAATGTGGACCTCAAAATAATAATTGTGTGCTGATATAATGGAATTTTTTTTATCCAAACTTTTGTTTAAAAGAACAATGTTGGCAACATTATAGTTTAAAATGTTCCAAATATATAAAGCAAATTACTATTTTTCAGTAACATGGTTAAGTGGGAGTGAAACCGATTCTTTTAAATTAAACTCCAGCATAGGATGAGAAACTGCTTGCAGCAAAAATTACACAGGCAGTGACTCCAAAGCAGTGACACTCATAAAAAGAGATTGAGCACTGACACACATAGATCTATGCCACAGAAGTATTAGCTTGCTCAGCAAGCCAAGCAAGATCTCTACTTAACCTTTATGGCATAATTATGCAGTGCTTTTATTATGTATGCCACTTGTGTTCTCTGTTTTGTTATTTAGGTAATACTACTTTCAGGGAATCATCCGTAGGTCATTTATGTTACAGAATCAAACTGTTTCTGTAGGATCTTAAATGCATTGCAATTGAAATAGTTATGGTTCCTTTGTTATCCTCTGCTATAAAGTAAACATCAGCGTTTTTTTCTTTCCCTAATGAATATGAATAAACACAAATTTTTGAACCAACTTTTAAGCATTTCTATTTATGAAAATGCAAAAGTTATGTCTTTTGCATATTACTAAGAGGGAGAAGGAAAAAGGAATTTAAAAAAATGAAAAAAAATATTTAATATTTGAAAATGATAATACCTAATCTTCTGCCTAAACATAATAACTATAATACATATCTGATGCCTGGGGATATGTTTGTGAAGCTCTTCAAAGCAAGCAATCATTTCACAGTTTTCATAATACAATGAACCCACAGTTTGAATGAACGAGGCAATGTGCATATCAGCAGACTTAATATTTCAGTAAAAAATTGTATATAGTACAACTTACTTTTATTTTTTTTTGCAATGATTTAACATCCACCATTTTATTTAAGAATTATATTTACAGAAATTCATATTTTTATGTTTATATTAATTGTATTAAAAAACACATAAAATGTATAACTAGCACCACTAATCCTCAAATACAGTTAAATGTTTTAGATTGACATTTGACATTTAGTTTGCCAAAGAGTATAAAAAATAATTGCCATTTTTAAATAAAACACTGTTTTCATCTTTTTCTCTTGCTTCTCAATGTTGCTGATCTCCTGCAAACGTTTTGAAGCCCCCTCAAGTCTACATACATGCATTACAGCAATAACTGCATGGCATTTCCCACCCCCAGGATCCCTGAAGGTGACATCAGTGGACCATGTCTGTATAATGTACATTAAAACAGATGTAGTACTCTTATTATGCAGTCCGATAAATCAGGCTGACAATGCAGAAGTGCAAATGTGAGACAGTGACAGAGCAGTACAATACAAATAATTCAATGCACACTGTTTTAACAGAGAAAGGAAGTATGTCTGTATTGAAACTAGTTGCGCAAGTGTGATGCCATCACGCATTGTGGGCAGGCGCTCGCACATTCAGAGTTAGTGTTATAAAGAGTTGCAGCCTGGAAGAGATTGAGCTGACATACCCTAGTGCTGGGAGAGCACTTATGCTGTGTGAGTGATTTTAATGGCTTTTATTTTTAACTTTGAATACATTGGTTGCACTATGATGGGCTCCTCCTTCTTCTCTTATCCATTCATGTGAGAGTTATCCTGAGACCTCTGGAGGAGTGGTTCCAGTATTGACATCAATATATTTATGAGTTTTATATAAAAGCCTGTTAAGACCTACTTATTAGTTTAGGAGGTCATTTTGGATAGGTGGGCCTCTGTCTATGGGAAAGTGTGTCTGTGTGGTGGAGAAGTTAACACCTTCTCCTCTAGGGTGGAGCACTGAGACATTTTTGGGTTTATCCATGACTGTACATTACATTTTTTTTCCTCCAGGGAACTTTTTTCCACTAATATTGGAAAACTTTTACTTGGCTTTAGAGAGTAAATGTAATGGCTAAGTGCACTGTAACCATCTCAATACCATCTTCTTAATTTCCAAAAAAAGGTGGTATGTTTTAAAAAAAAAAATAGAAACTTTTTTTTTTTTGCATTAAATAAATAAAAAATAATAAAAAGAAAGCTCTATTTGGCGAAAAAAAATATTACATTTATTTGGATACACTACTGCATCACCTAGTAATTGTCAGTCAAACTATTATAGCACTGAAAACTGAAAAATGGCCTGGAAAGGAAAAGGAAGAGTGTGTAACATGCTTGTATTGAAGCAGAGTTCCACCCAAAAATTGCATTTTTTTTGGGGGGGGGGGGGGGTACCGTGTTTTGACAGGCACCCAGCTCCCACTTCCTCCCCTGGTGCCGGAAGGAAGATAACCTCTCCCCCCTCTCTCCCTGAAATCTTCTGGGACATGTCACAGGTCCCAGAAGATTGCCCAGCCATTAACAACATGCAGCTCAGCTCGCGCATGCGCAGTGCGTGCCCGGCTGTGCAGCCACAGCCAAGTGCCCACAGTTAGAATGCTGGTGCCACGGAGAGGAGCTGGGCTTCGTACACCCACATCGCTGGTCCGTGAGACAGGTGAGTGTCTGATTATTAAAAGTCAGCAGCTACACTTTTTTGTAGGTGCTGACTTTTAAATGGGTGGAACTCCACTTTAAGGTATTTAAGGCCACCTTGAAAGGACCGCAACCTGCTGAACAGTATTTTTTAAACACTGTTTGCATAGGTACATGTCCCCTATGGCAGTTCCCAGCTACCCATGCCCATTTTTTTATCAAAAGTTTGCAAATTGGCCTGGAAAAGGCCAGAAAAAAAAAAGATTCAGGTCCCTTATACAGTACTTTAATGAGGTTTGCTGCCATGTTAAGGCTTTTGCAGAATTCTTGCTGGGTTTCGTGAACTTCCAGCAAACCAAACGTTTCTCAATTCACTCATGGCAAGTGCTGAGAAATTAATAGACATGTGCACTGCTTAAAAATGTGTTCGTTTTCATTTCATTTGTTTGTTTTTTTCGTTTTTAGGGTCATTCGTTATGATCGCAATTCATTATTTCGAATAAATTCGTAACTTCGGAAATAAAATTAATAAAAATGAACACTTGTCTCATATTATGCCCCAAATTCTGGTCAGTCCGCTTTTTACTTAAATTGCTCTGTGCCTCGACATCGTATCTGGAGGGACAGGTTATTTGGGGGGGGGGGGTAGGAATGTGGCCCTCAAAGAGGCGTTCCACATGTTTTTTCATTTATTAAAAGTCAGCAGCTACAAAAAGCATAGCTGCTGACTTTTAATAAACCGACACTTACCCGCCCCACAGTCCAGCGATGTGACCACGCGGAGGCTAGCTCCTTTCCCCCTCCTCTCCTCAACGCCGTCATGGTAAATATGGGCACCCGGCCGTGACAGTTTACAGCTTCATGCGCGAGTCAAGCTGCGCTCTCCTATTGGCCAGCTGATCTTCTGGGACCTAAGTTGTGTCCCAGAAGATTGCTGGCAGGGAGAGGCCGCCTAGGGCGAAAGATATTATAAAATAGCGGGATGACTATTGCATAACATAACTGAACCAGAACTTGTAGCAGACTTGCAGAATGTTTGCAAAGAAAGTTGTGTTGGAGTCCATGAAATGCGGACTTGCTGCAATTGTGCAACAAACTTGTGAAGCATGCAAGTCTAGCAATAGCTGAGCAAGTAATTTTCAAACTTGATGCACAATTTCTTCCTATCTGGGGATAGACAGTGACCAGATCAAATTAGGAGGGCAATCGACATTATCTCACTATTACAGTCTCTTGGAATGGAGGCGACCCCCTTAAAGAAAGCATTTAAATCTGTATATTTCAATTATATGTTTCAGATTTTGCAGGCCTGGGGCTCAGTTTCTCGGTATGGAGCTAGACATGTGCAGAACGAAAAATTTAGTTTCATTTTGTTTCAATTTGTTATTTGCATAAATTTGTTTAGTTAAATTAAAAAAAGAAAAAAGTGAGCGCTGTGCATATGTAGAGCAGCTGACACATAAAGATGAACATACAACCTTCAAATAAACATATAAACCACAAAAAGTGCAGCGCTTCCTGTAATACAGTGAATCAATATATTACAGTCCTGTGAGCTAATTATAACCCTATAATATATCCGTGAATTGATCAAATCCTCAGTGAATTACTCCAGCAAGATGTCCAATACGTTTTTCGCTTACCAGAAAGTGGAAAAAATTCAGCATAGAAGTGAAACACCCAGTGTGTCTGGAAACAGTTTGTCACAACATGTGCACCTCCACCAATCTATGTACCAGATCAACAATGGTAAATAGGCCTTAAGAAGTTACTGTAGTATATATTTAAAATCATATAGGAACAGCTGCAGCATAATACAAAATAGGCCAAAAAAACGTACATCACATGCCACCTCTTCTTCCACGAGAAAACGGTGGTGTTAGCGGCAGTACTTATCCCCCTCCCGATGCATTCCATGCTCTACGCGTTATCAAGGGAATCACCTATCACTGATGCTGTGGGATCTTAAGTAGCCACATAGCCGGAAATGTGAAAAATTCTGTATCGGAAGTACTGCGGCCGCCATTTTGCAAGTGGCCATATCCATTCAGGATAATCCGGCTATCCAAGGGGTCATCTGTGGTACTCAAGAGCATAAATGTGTACTTTTTGCAGATGACCTCTTGCTATTTGTCACTTCCCCCCTTATTTCCCTTCTTAATATACCCTGAACGATGCATGACTTTGTTGTGTTTTGTGGGCTCAGAGTAAAGGACACAAAATCTATGGCTCTTCACATAAATGTCCCTGATGTCCCATTTGCTAAACGCTTTTCCGTTCCTCTGGCAAGAGGAGGTTTTGTGTTTAACTTTCTGTGTCATACTCTTATCGTCGCTTGGAGGATCTCCTTACTAGTTGGACCCTGCATGAGCTTTCGTGGTTGGGTAAAATACACACGGTTAAAATTATTTTATTAGGCCAGATGAAAGATGACAAAAAATATATATATATATTTGTCATATTTTTTCTGGTCTAATAAAATACTACACTATAGTACTTTGTTTGGTTCATTGTGGTGATATCCTTTGGCGAAAGGATGACACATTTAGGATACTATTGGAGGATCTGATGGAGAGGTTATCATCGTATTGGATAACTCATCAAATACCCCAAAGCGCTTGTTGACCTTTATTTGGAGGTCACTGGAGTGACGGTAAGTGTGCATTTCTCACAGTGATGGCGGCATTTGATGTTTCATTGGAAGATCATTCATCAGAACATTTATGTATTTTTATGGTGTGGGATGCATCGCATTTATTTAAGGACTTTTTAGTTGATCATTTTAAAGTATGCTATTATGGTTGTATTAGCACTGGTTCCTGTTTTTGTTTTATGCTCGTATAGTTTTCACTTTAAAGCGGTTCTGCACACATTTCATTTAGTAAATCTCTTTGCCTTCCAAATCAGGCAAAGAGTACTAAATGAAATGTGTTTTTTTTTTTTTTTTTTCACTTACCTTGTAATCGATGACTTCCTGTCCTCTGTCTCTGTGGGGGTGGGCGGGGTCTCTGTGTCGATCGTCGTCACACCGCACTGTCTCCTGGGATCTGGTGTCATTGATCCCAGGAGTCTGTGCGGGCATCTTCCGAAATCTCGCGAGATTTCGGCCACATCTTCCGAAATCTCGCGAGATTTCGGACACATCTTCCGAAATCTCACGAGATGTCGGCAGATGTGCCGACATCTCGCGAGATTTCGGAGAACGTGAGCTGCACTTCGCCGTTACTGCGCACGCGCGAGCTCGGCGCAGTAACGGCGGTGCATGCTGGGCCATCTAAAGTGCCTGTGGGGTTTCACATGACCACAGGCAAGATGGCCCCCAGCAGAAAAGCAGCATCTAAATAATTTTATCGGAGGAAAAACCGGCTGCGATCGAGATGGAAGATGGAACAGGTGAGTCCCCCAATTTAGCTATTAATCCTTTGCATATTCCCCCCCCAAAAAAAAAAACACAGTGCAGAACCGATTTAAGGAAGGCAGCTTTTATTGTTAATATCACAAGGGAGCAGGTGCCTTTGTATGTTTATTATTAAAGCAAATTTATCAATTTCCAGGTTCAAAATAGCTAGTGACAATTTTGGTGGCATAAACACTCCAGTAATTCATGAAATTATTATGTAAGATGCATTCAATTGCCAATGTTGCTGCAACCTCCCCAGCAAAGGGGAAAATAAGAGGAGGAAAATTTAGCTAAATGCAAGGGTGTCAAGTACCAAGGTTATATTCTGCCCTCGTGAAGCCATTGTGTTATTGTGTATCAGTATAAAAAGAGGCAAGTGCCATCTACTACTTTATAAAAGGTGTTGTTTTAACAAACATCTGTTTATTTTGGAAGATATTATAAAATAGAGATATGTTGAACCTTTGGCTCTTGGTATAGGGGAGTATAGAATTGCCATGCCAAGGTTTGGATAGAAAAATCCTTTACAGACTATTGACATAGATATTGCAGATTCTGCAAATCAAGCTTGTTCATTAACTCCTCAGACTTTAAGGTATGTGATCTGTATACAAATTCCCAAATTAAACAATCCCCTTTAGGAGCCAAGGTTTAAATGAAAGAGCTTCAAAGGTAGTAAGAGGCATGGGAATAAGAGATTTTTTTGCAGAATCTTTAGATAAGAAGCACAGAACTCTTCACACCCTAACCAAGGCTTGAATAGGAAGTAAGAGTTTTTTTAGGGAAAAAGTTTGCCACATGTCAGCTAACAAATATGTGTATAAGACAACTGTAGGTATCAGAGCCTGTATGAAGTCAAACCATAAGAGAGAATGGAAACCAATACTTTAGCTGATCTAAATGTACCACAGTATTGTAGTAATTATTGTCTATATAACCCATTCCACACAAATTCCTAAGGTACGAGATTTTGCGCAGGCGAGCCACCCTGCCGCAGAAAATATGTGGTGGGTGATCTGGAATAGATTAAGCAATTGCCTGTGAGAGCACCTAGCCTTCTCATTTCAAATGTATTTAATTTCATCCAGAAAAAACTAGGTTGGACAGGAATGATTATAGTTTGAAATAAGTAAAGGACTTAAGGCAAAAACAACATTTTCAATGAGGCTAACCTTCCTAACTAAGATAATTCAAACTTGGTCAAATATGAAATTTCTTTAGTAAATTTGTCTATGAGAAGGTTATAATTTTTGCCTGCCAATAAGGCAGTTTCGGGTGTGAAGATAATACCCAGAAAGGAAATACCTGCATCGTTCCAGGTGCATAAAAATGTCTGTTTGACATACATTTTAGCGGCAGAATCAACCCCAAGATCTAGCAAAAGAGATTTGGAAAAATTCACTTTTGTAATAAGTCAAAGAGATACTAAAAAGAATAAAATGTAATGTGCTATAGTCAAGGATTCAGTTGGGTCTGTAAGCAATAAAATAACATCATCAACGATAAGATTGTGTGACTTTTGTTAAAAAACAAAACCTGTGATCTCTGGATGAGAACAAATTGCCTTTGCTAAAGGTTCTATCAACAAGTTTAAAATGGATGGAGAAAGCAGACAATCCTGTCAGGTACTGTTTGTTATACAGAAAGGATGGGATAGCATATTAGAAGTACTGTATAAGCTTGAGGGGAATGATAGGAGTATAGGGCTGATATAGCAGTAAGAATTGGGATACAGTAATACCAAATTTGCTAAGTACCTGAGTCATATACACCCTTTTATCCTATTAAATTACATCTCTAGATAAAGAAGCAGAGGAGGCATTTGGCTGGTTTCTGCAAAATTAATTATACTACGGAGTCTCAGAGTATCAAAGGCCTTTCTGCCTAAATTCCACTTGGTTGGGTTAGATCAAGGTAGGGAGATTAATAAGTGGTCTTTGGTCTATAATCTTGGCATATATAATATATTAGTTCCTATATTTAACAGCAATATGGGCCCTACATTTTTGATTGATGGCTCTTTCTTATGCTTAGGAATCATGCAAACTTGTTTTTTTTTTTTCAAAAAATTCACAGGTGAAAATAGCATATAAGCATTGGTATAGAAATCATTGCGATAAGGTGATAAAATATTTTTAAACAATGTATAATAATTCACTAGAAACCCCACCTGGACCAAGCAGTTTCTCATTTGGGAATGAATCAATAATCTTAATAATTTCAAATGTTGTAAATAGTGCATTTAAACTTTTTAATTGAGTTTCAGGGAGTTTAGGGAAAGGCAGTATAGTAAAAAATGCAGTAATATTAGCCTCAGATGACTGGGGGATCTGATCATCATCTTTTACATTGTACAGAAAATGATAGTAAGCTGCAAAAAAGTCTGCTATTTCTTTAGAGTTATGGTAGTTATTTTATGCTTTTCAACAGGGTGTAATACATGTGAAATGTTTGTCTTAGCTTATTGGAATTTCACTCTTTGTCCAGGAATTTTCCATTCTTTATTACCTCTGGAGTGATAGGTGAGTTTCAAGTGCGAATTGATCAAATTTCTCATATAATAGAGTATAAAGCCCATGTCTAATTTTAAGTAAAGTAGAGGATATGGTTAGAGAGGAAGAGATGTAATTGATTTATTTAAATTCTTGTATTTATTATACTGTATGTGTTTCTAATGTATAACTTTCAGTAAGTAGTGGGGTAATGTATTGGTTCCTCTTCCTCTTTGCCCTCAAGCAAAGTTTTGGAATAATATCTCACATACAGTATATGTCTTGGGGGCATTCCAACGCAAAAAAGGATCAGAAACAGTATAGTATTAATATGAGAAAAAGCATGACATTTATTTACTTGGACATTATTTCGCCACAGGTAAATAAGAGTAGAGATCTGATCTTTTGCTATAGAGACAAAAATTGTAGCATTATCTGACAATGTTAAGACATGGAACGTGGAAGAAGAGATCTCTTGTAAAAGCCATGTATCCACAGCAAAAAGATCAATCTTTGAGTAAGAATTTTGATTGGAGGAGAAGAACGTGAAATCATTTGCATGTTGGCATCTCCAAACATCATAAAGAATAGAATTGAATTGATGGTCCATAGTGAGATTGAAATCTTCACAGGCAAGAGGGGCCTTTGCGCAGCGCAGTTACAGTATTTTATGAAAAAGTATATTTAAAAAACATAACTGATAGGTGTTGGGAGTATAAAGGTTCAAAAAGGTATAAGGCAAATTGCTAATTGTGCAGAGCAAATCTGTCTGCATGATCTAGGACAGAGTGCCTTATTATGAAGGAAACTGTGCTTGTATTAGCCAACATTACTCTTCCTTCATTGTGGCATTGGTGATAAAGATGTGATGGACATTTTTGTGAGTACACGTAGGAGCTGAAAGTGAGTCTCTTGTAAGCACAGGTTATTTCATTGCAAATTATGTGCTTCTAACCACATTGTTTATCTCTTGGCAGGGTGGTTCAAACCATGAACATTTACACTGCACAACTTTGGGAGAGCAGAATGAATTGAGCGAGCTCCAGTTACATGATTAGTGATGCTACAGTACATCAAATGATGAATATTAGTGTTGGGTGAACGGTTTAGGTCAAGCAAAAGTTTGGCCCGAACATCGCCTGTTCGCCCATTCGGCGATCATCTGAATTTGTGGAGCGCTCTGTGGGATAGTCGCCCACCAAGCACCCCACGATGCAGTGCGCGCTGCACAGTGCATTCTAAGCCCTGATTTGGCAAAGCTTTCCAAAATCAGGGCACAGTGAAAGTTGTTTGTGAAGGAGCGGGGCTGGGAAGCCAGCCACCATGTCCTTAACAACTGATGAGTCATCAGCATCAGCTGTCAATGGTGCCTCCCCGCTGACAGCTGAATAGAAAAAAAAAACATTGCCGGCAATGTAACAAGTGAAAAGAAAAATCACCCTAATCCGTACCAGGCCCTTCATGTTTGGTATGGATTTAAAAAAAAAAATCTATACCAGACCCTTATACGAGCATGCAGATTGGCAGGCCAGGAAAGGGTGGGGACTGGTGAGTGCCCCCCTCCTTAACCATACCAGGCCACATGCCCTCAACATGGGGCAGGTGCTATGGGGCAGGGGGCCCTGACCCCCACCCCAAAGCACCTTGTGCCCACGTTGATGGGGTCAAGGGCCTCTTCCCCAGAACCCTGGTTGGTAATTGTGGGGGTCTGTGGGCAGGAGGCTTTGTTTGTATCTATTCCTGACGCTGTTCATCAAGTGTCGCCACGGTGCCATTTCCTGGTCTTACTGTGTTTTTATAAGTGAGTGGAATTAAGTTGTTTGATTAATTTATTTTACATAAAAACAGTATTGCACTATGTGGGCTCCCTTTCTGTCCCTTGTATGGTATCTGAGGTATAAGGATCTGAAACAGAGTGGTTGAAGGAGAGTACTGGAGGAGTGGAGGAGTAAAGGAAAAGAGGAGCTGTCTATTCCTGCAAAAACCCGGGAGGGTAATATCCACAAGTCTATGGAGACTTTGTAGCTGAAAAGCACAAAGACTTCTGATAAGTGTTCTTTTTTGTTGCACACGTGTAGACGCCTTGTTCCATGGAAGCACTCTGCTCCTATATACATATTTAAGGAAATCACCAAGCGATCTCATCACACTGCTTCTCAATCCCATTGGGAAATATCACTCCTGTCTATCACCTTGGACACATTATGGAAACTGGTAATCTGTGATGGGGATGCTGTGTGTGCGCCCTCTTGGTGCGGGGCTTCTGTCTACCTCAGCTCCCGGGAGGGACTCCCTCTCTGGCCCTGGCCCCACACATTGTTCACATTGTTGTTATCTGTTGCATCATCCACCCCCGAGGAAGTGTTTTTTTACATGAAACGCGTCAGGATTCAGGATGTAGCTATATGGGAGCAGGTAACAGAGGACAGGTCTCAGGGACAGGATACACGAAACAGCGTCCAGGACAAGGCAGGAAACAGATCAGGTTCAGGCAGGGACAAGGCTTGCAGAGGAAATTTTAAAGCCCTGAGTCTTGGTTAAGGGCGGGCTTATAGTCCACATCAGGTGTAACTTGATAGTTGGTTAGTAATCTTGGCAGGGAGACACCCTTTGATGGCAACCAGAACTACACCCTTTGGTGCTGAACATAACAGTGCCACCAACAGGTAAACCAAGTAATGACAACGTTCCTGACAACTGTATATATATGATACCGTTTCTATATGTTTTGTACTACTGCATTGTACACAATTTAACCCCTACCAGTCAATAACCTCATTCAAAGTTCCAAACTCCCTCCTTTGTTTACCAGAACCAGGGATGGAGGCACATATTTATGTGCCTCATCTAAAGTCCCAAACTCCCCCCTTTTTTATACCTGGTGAGTGTTATAGAGCAAAAAATGTTGCACGGAGCACTAAGACCCATAAAGCTGCTGCACTGAAGAACTTTGTATTTGGAGCACCTTATAAAGTATGTTTGAAGCACTTTAAAATAAAACTATTCAGTGGAAGCACTTCACAGATGAATATTTATTTATGGACTTATAACAGTAGCACTTTACATCGGTTCACTATATTCACTGCACATATGTATATATGATTTTAAATATTATTTGAATAAGTTCTTTTTTTTTATGTAAATGGACTAGCATCATTTAAGGGCAGTGCTGTGGGTGGAGTAGAAGTATTTAAGGCTCTGCTGTTTGACAGCTCTTATATAGGTAAAGGGTGGTGCCACCAGGTGAAGTCACCAGGTGGCTCCACCTCTGACCTATTGTATATAAGAACTGTATTGTAACTGCACAGATACACAGATGGACAGATACTGATGGACACAAAGGACAATCTGTCATACAGACCGTGAGCACCAAACAGTATGTTATTTACTGGGCACTTGGGTTTGGCACATCGCTGATCAGATGAACAGATTGTTGGTTGGGGCTGGGGAGGACTAACCAGCTGTCATGGTAGAGGATCATAAAAAAATTATTTAGAAGTTATATTAAAGAAAAGGACCCCAAGGCAGTATTCTTTATAGCGGGGACAGGCTGCACCTAAATGGGAAGGAGGAAGAAGTGAGAGTATGGTCAAATAGTTGGGAGGAACTTTAAAAACTAGGTGGTGGGGGGGAGTGATTAGTAGAAATTATATTTGGCAGTGAGTGAAGGTCAGAGGGTGTTAATGAGGCCAATATTGTTAGTGTAACTAGAGTATCTAAAACTAAGGCACATGGGTTGGCAGAATCCTATTGCAGTCTCAGAAAAAAACAAGAGGAAAATAATATGCAGTAAATATATGGATACAAAATTAGAAGAACTGGAACTGCTGATACACAAGGGGGATTTTGACTTTCTGGGAGTATCAGAAACTTGGTTGGTAAAATAAAGGGGTGAGTAACTACATGGTAAATTAGTTTAAGTTAATTAATTAACTAATTAATTAATGTTTAAGTAATACACTTGGAGACTAAAAATATGAACACAGGTTACTCGCTAGGTGAGAGAATCAAAGATGGAAAAGGATCTGGGGGTCCTAGTAGATCATAGACTAAGCCAACCTTTTTCCACTGGGGTGCCTTGAGATTTCAACTGGGGTGTCTTGGCAAAATGCCTAAAAATTTACCAGAAATGTATACAAGTCAGCAGGTGGATCAAGCCTGCCTATTAGTTACAAAAAGCCACAGGTTTTTATTGTTCACAATTTCAACTTTCCAACCACTACTATCCTAACAACCAGTGATGGCATCAGTGTTGATAATATGGGTGTTGATCACCTGCACAACATCCTTGTTTGACCCTCCACTGCCCCTCTCTGTCGGCACTGGGTCACATTAGCTGAGTGATGGAGAGAAACTTTTGGGAGAGGAGAAACACAGGAATATTAGTCAGTACTAGTGCATAAAAGTGTATTTGTTTTGGAAGAATAAATCAACTCTAACGTTTAATGTCCTACGTGTGTCGATGCTGCCGCAATATGTAAAACTATTAGAATAGTTTTTTTACATTTTAGAATGGTGTGCCTTCAGACTGTCCATAAGGATGCCTTGAGAATGTACATAATTTTAAAGGGTGCTTTGACTGAAAAAATATTGAGAAACACTGGACTAAGCAATATCATGCAATGCCAAGCTTGCAGCAAGCAAAGCTTGTAGACTATTAGCATGCATTAAAAATGGTATCTACTCAAGATAAGAGTAAAATTCTACAGCCTCGTACACACGATCGGACATTTCGACAACAAAACCGCGGAATTTTGTTCGAAGGGTGTTGGCTCCAACTTGTTTTGCATACACACGGTCACACAAATGTTGGCCAACAATTACGAACGTAGTGACGTACAAGACGTATGACGAGCCGATAAAAAGGAAGTTTAATAGTCATGCGCCACCCTTTGGGCTCCTTCTGCTAATCTCGTGTTTATCTCGTGTTAGTAGAATTATGGTGAGTGACGATTCGCGCTTTTCAGCCTCATGCTTTTCAGTTCTTTTCTGCTTTTCAGGTTGTGCTTGTAGATTCGTATCTGTTTTTCAATGCGTTCTATTTATAGTTTGCTTCTGATTTTCATTGCGTGCTTGTCTGGTCGTTTCTGATTTTCAGGTTGTGCTTGTCAGGGCCTTTCTGATTTTCAGTGCGTTCTGTCAGTTTGTTCTGAGCAGCTGTTCGTTTACTAGCCATGTTGCATTCTCATTTGAGAGATTGTGCTGTTGTTGGCCTTGAGTTATTTCTTTGACCCAAGTCCAGTCCATGAACAGGGGGAGGAAGAGTCCTTGGACCAAGAATTGGTTGCTTAATCGTGACCAATTCTGTCATATGCCTTTTCTGCGGTAGCTCCAGGAGAATAATCCTGATGATTTCAGGAATTATCTCCGGATGACAGACCCCGTCTTTCACAGTCTTATTGGCTTTGCTGTCCCCTTATATTACGAAGCAGGACACCTGCATGCGGCAAGCCATCTCTCCTGAGCAAAGGCTTGTCACCACCTTGTGGTACTTGGCGATGGGGAGAAGTCTCCAGGACCTGAAGTTCACGACTGGGATCTCCCCCCCCCAGGCTCTGGGAATCATTATTCCAGAGACCTGTTCTTCCATAATTCAAGTCCTGCAGAAGGACTATATTCGGGTAAGTTTTATCCTTTAACATCACATTCTATGTATTTAATTTTTGCTAATGTATTGTATTAATTTATTCATTCTATAATTTCCATGATTGTAATATGCTGTGAATGTCCTCTTTGTCCTCATGCATGCTGTAAGATTTTAATGCTCCTTTTTTGTCCTTCATGCATGTTTGCCTTCACTAACCTCCCCAGCATGCTATCCTGGTCCCATATAATCCTAGCCTAGTAACTTAACAATGTATTTTGTCAGCTCCATTGTAGTGCTTACCCTAAACACCCTCTAAACTGTGTCTGAATGTTATTGTTGTCTTTAAATTCAGGCAGAGTGCAAGAGGCTTTTTTTTTGGGGCCCAAACTCAATTTGAACCCTCCCCCCCAACCGCTAAGTCAGCTGATACCAATACTCTATCTGCTGACTTTGCCAAACTCATACACACTATACCTACCTCTTTTGTGGTCATATTTATAGATGAATTCACCAAAGCATGTAGTGCAAATGCCAGCCTGAATACTTTCAAATGGTACTGTTTAAAGTTTTGTTCTCCTATTATCTTCATAGGTAATTGCAGAATGTAAAAATGTGCTTCAATTTGGACAGTGTGTATTCATATTTTTGGATCATGACACTTCTTACCTGTCCAGTGGGCTGCCAATAGTGTAAGTAAGGAGGGGCTGGCCAAAGTAACACGCAATATTTATGCATTCAGCTCTCAATGAAGTGGAGAGGGTTAGCTGTCCAAAATATCTACCCACCCCACCACCATAACATTTTTCCAATGGCCCACCAGAGGGGGTAAGGAATCTGATAAGTTGACCTTATACTTTTTGTCTTTAAATGCTAATTTCAATAAATGTTATACTTATGTTGGCCAATAATGTTTGTGTCTAATCTGCTTGCAATGTTATGTGCAAAAGTACTAATTATTTTTTTCTTGTTTGACTCCACAGTTTCCTTCCAACCCACAGGAATGGCAGACTGTGGCTTCCCAGTTTCTCCACCAGTGCGACTTTCCCAATTGTGCTGGTGCTATCGATGGGAAGCATGTCAGGATTGTCCCACCACCCAACTCGGGGTCGTACTACTATTATTACAAGGGGTTTAGTAGTATAGTGATGTTGGCGGTGGTGATGCCCAATTATGAATTCATCTACCTGGACATTGGGAAGAATGGCCGTAGCTCTGAGGGAGGAGTGATCGCCCAGATGGAGTTTTACCGGCGTCTAAAAAAGGGCACCTTGGGTTTGCCAATGCCAGAGGAGAATGTTGAGGGCCTCAATTTTGTGTTTGTGGCGGATGCGGTCTTTTCTCTGGGGGAACAGCTGATGAGGCCGTTCCCCATGAGGAACATGACCCCCAGAGCAGAGGGTTTTTAATTACCAGCTGGCACATGCCAGCCAGTTCAGGCCCGGTTCAGGCTCTTCCTTACGTCCATCAACCTGGCTGAATACAAACTTAACCAAGTTGTGTTGAGCTGCTGCATTCTGCACAACTGCCTTCAAAAGAATGCAGCCAGCTATCTGGCCTCAGTTGCGACTGAGGCCGACTTTTCATCAGAACCTGCAGCAATGACGGCGCTCGAAAGTGGCCGTCCTGGCTTGCTCCCTCAAAGCGCACGCATAGTCAGGCAAAACTATGTAGATTACTTTGTGGGGGGCAATTACTTTACAACAAAATCTTGCGGATGTGGAATAAATAAAAAAAAAAAACTGAACTCATATTTCTTTTGAATTACTATTTGTGTTTCTTATCTGTCTCCTAGGTTCTCAAATGGCCTTTTCATTTTGGCCATTTTCTTCAATAGTGCAAACGTAACTTATTTGATACATAAGGTGACAATCTCTTCTTGAGCTAACTATTATGTTGTGCTGTGGGTCTGCTACACATACACAATGTTATTGT
Organism: Lithobates sylvaticus; assembly: GCA_028564925.1. NCBI lineage: Eukaryota > Metazoa > Chordata > Amphibia > Anura > Ranidae > Lithobates > Lithobates sylvaticus. Next base: position 339,544,157 of record CM053030.1, on the reverse strand, counting down.
TGTTAATGTATGTAATGCATTAATGATAAACATTTTACAGCACAGTGTTTTTTTTTTACTAAAGGCAAATCCACTTTGCACTACAAGTGTACTGCAAGTGCACTTGAAAGTGCACTGAGAGTGCACTTGTTGTGCAAAGTGGATTTGCTTTTAGTAAAAAAAAACATTGTCACTGTAACTACACCAACTTAACAAATAAACTGGTATTGAGCATTGAAATAAGAAGCAACACATTGTTGAGTTTAAAACATTTTACTCCAAGCACATTCACATGTGCGTTATAAACGGTTTTGGAACAAACCAACATCTTGGTGTATGTTTGACATAACTTTGCCTTTTTTGGGGCTAAACAGGAATGTTTAAAAACATAACATACACATCCCCAACTCAGGAACTTACAAAGTTTGACTTTGCTAAAGTGAAGGCCATATGAGACATTAGTATGTCAAAACTGTGTGGATCTTGCCTTCATCAGATGGGGTGATCTCACCACTCTAAAAGCCAAATTTTGAAGATGCACACAAATTGGGACTCAACATTTGGATTTCCCTCATGACCCCATGCATAAAATGTGTGTTTTTTCCTACATCTATTTTGCTAAAGCCACAAAACTCACAGTGTGTCAACATGTGCTACCTCCCATCATGGGATATCAATGTGCGCATTTTGTGGGTGCAACCCCTTCCTTCAAACTAAAGTAGGTGAGAGGAAGGGGTTGCACCCCCTGAAAAACGTCCATTGATCCCCCATGATGGAAGCTAGCACATGTTGACACACTGGGGCTTATTTCAGAAAGGACAATCCACTTTGCCCTACAAGTGCACTTCCATTGCACTTGTAGTGCAAAGTGGTTTTGCCTTTTTGAAATAAGCCCCAGGGGTGCAACCCCTTCCTCTCACCTACTTTAGTTTGGAGGAAGGGGTTGCACCCACAAAATGCGTACATTGATGTCCCATGATGGGAGATAGCAAATGTTTACACACTTTGTGCATCTTCAAAATTTGGCTTTGCAATTACTTTAAAACTGTAAAAATACATACAACATAATTTTCGTTTATATTTTGTCTAAAATATCGATGATGTAGCTCATACTTTTTTGAACATCATGGCTGTTTTGTTTCATCTCTTCCAAATCACTGATCAGGATTTGTGCACTTGCACTGCTAAAGTGAGTTTCTTCTTCCACAACATCCACATCACCTAAAAATAAAAAAAAACACACCATGTATTATAAATATGCAGGCATCCATCTATTACCTGAAGCTGTGGTCTCAGACACTGACCTGTTGTCGACAGTATTTCTACCACTTCACCCAGCACTTCCTGAACATCTGCATCCACATCTTAATGGTGTGTGGTGAGTTCCCTTTCTTCATTCGGTGTGGGGTTACTGGTGTCCTCAGATGTCCCCTATTCTTTTCTCCCCTATGTGAATACAAAAAAGGTATACTTAGCAGACAGATATGTTAGGCTAGTAATAGTAATATGAAACATTGTTGGAAGTACTTCCAATTGTCTGTTTTGGCAGAGTTATATAGTTAGTCATGTTGAAAAAAGACACAAGTCCATCCAGTTCAACCACAAAAAAACAAACAAAAAAAAAAACAATATCATACAATCCCATATACCCAATTCTATACCCACAGTTGATCCAGATGAAGGCGAAAAACCCCAGCAGAGCATGATCCAATTTGCTAAAGCAGGGGAAAAAATTCCTTCCTGATCCCCCGAGAGGCAATCTGATTTTTCCCAGATCAAATTTACCTATGAATGTTAGTACCCAGTGATATTATGTACAGTTAGGAAATAATCCAGGCCTTTCTTAAAGCAATCTACTGCTCTTACTGTAAAAAAAAACTTTCCGTATTTGGAGATGAAACCTCTTTTCCTCTAGGCGTAAAGTGCCCCCTTGTCCTCTTTGTTGACTGTAAAGTGAATAACTCAACACCAAGTTCACTATATGGACCCCTTTTATATTTGTACATGTTGATCATATCCCCCCTTAATCTCCTCTTATCAAGAGTGAATAAATTCAGTTCCTCTAATCTTTCCTCATAGCTGAGCTCATCCATGCCTCTTATCAGTTTGGTTGCCCTTCTCTGCACTTTCTCCAGTTCCCCAATATCCTTTTTGAGAACTGGTGCCCAAAACTAATGATTTCAACAGGGGCAAAGTTATATCTCTCTCTCTCTGGAGTTCATACCTCTCTTAATACAAGAAAGAACTTTGCTCGCTTTGGAAACCACAGCTTGGCATTGCATGCTATTATTGAGCTTATGATCTACCAAAACCCCCAGATCCTTCGTCACTATGGATCCCCCCAGTTGTACTCCCTTTATTATGTATGATGCATGCATATTCTTAGCCCCCATGTGCATAACTTTACATTTATCAACATTAAACCTCATCTGCCACATAGTCGGAGACATCCTGTAAGAACGTTATTCCACTGCATAGCTTGGTGTCATCTGCAAAGACGGAAATGTTACTTTTGATCCCAGAACCAATATCATTTATAAAGATATTAAAAAGTAAGCACTGAACCTTGGGGTACAACACGGATGACCTTAGACCATTCAGAGTAAGAATCATTAACCACTACTCTCTGAATTCTGTCTTTTAGCCAATTTTCTATCCATTTACAAACTGATATTTCCAAACCTGTAGACTTTACCTTACACATGAGCCGTGTGTGCAGAACTGTATCGAACTCTTTTGCAAAATCCAAGTATACAACGTCCACCGCCACCCCTCTGTCCAAGGTTTTACTTACCTCCTCATAAAAAGAAATCAGGTTTGTCTGACAACTTCTGTCTTTCATGAATCCATGCTGTCTGTTGCTTAAAATATTTTTTTCCTGTAAGAACTCGTCTATGTGGTTTTTTATTAATCTCTCCAGTATCTTCCCAACTATAGAAGTTAAACTAACAGGTCAATAGTTACTTGGTAAAGACTTTGTTCCCTTTTTAAATATAGGCACCACATTTGCCCTGCGCCAATCCAGTGGTACTATTCCTGTCATTAATGAGTCCCTAAAAATTAGATACAATGGCTTTGAAATTACAGAGCTCAATTCTTTTAGGATCTGTGGGTGGATGCCATCAGGTCCAGGTGCTTTATCCACCTTTATTCTGTCTAAATATTTCTGGACCATATCACTTTTGAGCCATTGTGGATTTGGGGCTGTGTCACTACCACCCCCATTATGGACATGAGCTCCCCCATGCTCATTTGTATACACAGAGCTGAAGAAAGTATTTAATAAATTAGCCTTCTCTTTGTCCCCAGTCACCCACTCTAGATTATTTTGTGAAGGGCCTAAGCATCATTAAAATCACTGCTCATTTAAAAACAATATTTTTTAAAAGTCTTTTTTTTCATCTATACGTGCCCCCCAGGGCAGTGCCTGGGCCCCCATATCCTTTTTAATGGCCAATAACTTGCATATAGGCCTTAAAAATTTAGACTTTTGACTTTTCAAGTTCTGGCCCCATAAACTTTATTAAGGTTCAGGGTTTTGGTCAGAACTTCTTCCCTGTTCTGGAGTTCTGGTATAGAACAGAACCCCGGGGTGTTCTGGCTATAACTATTACTGTATATAATTGAAGGCCCCTTTCACATGGGCGCCTCCACCTGAAGGACTCTGCTTACTCGGTTGGGGATCTTTCCACTAATCCCCGCTGAGCAGGCAGATGACAGGTCTGTCTCTGCTCACTGTGTAGAGCGGAGAGGGACACAGTTCTGCTCTCCTCTATGGGGAAATCTGGTGAAAATGGACTGCCTGTCCGTTTTCATCCGATCCTATCAAATCCGCCAGACGGATGGAAAATAGGACCACCATCCATCTGGATTTTGCAGACAGGATCAGATCGGATAGTGGCGGAAGTCAGTGGAAATGTCACTGCTGACAACCGCCGCTCCATAAGGGTAAGTGCAAGGTCCAATCAGGTCTGCCTGAAAAACTGACAGGGGAACCTGATCAGACAGCCCTTGTGGGGCCTAAAAGATGATGCTTAGACTCCCCAACGCTTTGAAGCTAATATCACTGCATTTCTAACTACACTGAAGGGGATATTTACTAAAACTGGAGTACTCCGAATCTGGTGCAGCTGTGCATGGTAGCCAATTAGCTTCTAACTTCAGCTAGATCAATTAAGCTTTGAGGGTTATGCACTACACAATATGCAATAGCTGGACATGTAGCCCCAGTGCCTTATGGCTGGAGGGGAGGCCTCCTCACTTGAGGGTGGCACAGTTTCTCCCCTTGAGCATTTTGCATTCGCCTCAGGTACCCCTGGGTTGTGTGGCGTGCCAGAGGAGGTTAGTCAGAGGCTATTTGGCCCCCCTTCCCCAGTGCCTACCACCAGCTAGGTGACCCTGTATTCATCTTAGAATCATTGCTAGCGTTCACTGACTTTGTGCTAGTGGCTGAGCTATCAAGTAGAGGCTCTTTTGTATACCTTTATGTGTGTCTAAGACTATGTTCACCGATGTCATTGTCACTGGGGTTGTCATTGTCATTGGAGAAAGGCCTTCTACTACTTGGCAAAATGTTCACCATTGTTTTTCTTTTCCTTTTCTTATTTTTCTTATTTAGTTTGATTGTCTGTACCTTATATGTGATACATGTCCATTTTGGTTCATGATTTTATCTATACAGAAATGTTTGATATGACATGTTACGTTGTCCTACATAAATAAAGATTTTACAAAAAAGATTAAGCTTTGAGAATAAAACCCGTAAACTGTCTATCAGACGCAAATACGCCCTCACGCGACAAATTTACTATGAATTTGGGAACAAATCGGGTAAATTACTCGCTGGGGCCCTACAACACAAAAAAGCAACCTCGACCGTCCACTCAATCTCAGACCCCTCCGGGTGCAAAATAGTAACTGGCATAGCAAACCAATTCCAACAACTTTACTCTAAACTCTATAACTTACCCACCCGCTCGATGACAGACCCCACCCAGGTCAGGAAGAGCATGATAGAGGACTTCCTGACCCAATATTGCCCTTCGACCCATCACAGACGATGAGGCGGCTAACCTAGACAAACCACTCACCTGAGAGGAGACTATCACAGCCCTCAAGCAAATGAAACCGGGCAAAAGCCCGGGCCCAGATGGCTTCTCCATTAGCTATTACAAGACCTTCACAGACACGTTAATCCCTTATTTCTTAAGCACCTTTAACGCGATTCCCACCTCCCCCACTAATATTTCAGACATCCTGGAGGCTCACATTACTGTGATACCCAAACAGGAAAAAGATACAACCCTGGTCTCCAACTATAGACCCATTTCACTCATAAAGGTGAACGTAAAGTTATACGCGAAAATACTGGCGAATCGCCTGCTTCCATTACTCCCCGAATTTATCTCCCTGAATCAAGTAGGCTTTGTTCCCAGCTGTGAGGCCTGCGATAATACCTTGAAGGCCATAAGCATCCATCACTGGTTGTCCTCATCGAAAACTCTGGGCTTCTTCCTTTCCTTGGACGCAGAGAAGGCGTTTGACAGGGTGACCTGGGACTACATGAAGGAAGTGCTATGCAAAATGGGGTTTCGGGAACGCATGCTCCAATACATCCTTGCACTTTACTCGACTAATGGTCACCTGTCAGATGCCTTCTCCCTTTCGAATGGTATGCGGCAGGGATGCCCGCTATCTCCCATTATATTCATCCTTACGCTTGAACCCATGCTCCGCAGATTTAGGAGTAACCCAAATATCAAAGGGGTCACAATCAAGGATACCCAATATAAATTGGCCGCATACGCGGATGACATCCTTCTATTTCTCACAGAACCGCTAACCACAATCCCCAATCTCTTAAAGGACTTCTTAAACCGCTAACCACAATCCCCAATCTCTTAAAGGACTTCTTGCTTTTCAGATCCCTTTCCAACCTTCAAATTAATTTTGTCAAATCTAAGGCTCTTAATGTCTCCTTACCCACATCCTTAATGACGCACTGCCAGGCCACCTTCCCCTTTGGGTGGGAAACACACACCATCACCTACCTAGGTATACAATTACCAATCAAACTAACTGACCTCTACTCCAGCAGTTCTTTACCCATCATCAAGACCATACAAAAAGACCTTCAAGAATGGAACAGAGGCACCTTCTCCTGGTTTGGGAGGGCAGATAACCTGAAAATGAACATACTCCCCAGACTCCTATATATGTTGCAGACGGTGCCGATTAAGCTTCCCCCGCCTTCTTCGCCACCTATAAAAGCCTGTGTCTAAAATTCATATGGGCTGAGAAACAGCCTCGAATAAGGTGGGAGAAACTTGCAACACCCAAACTTAAGGGAAGCATCGCAGACCTGAAAAAATACTATTTGGCCTGCCATCTGTCCAGAATTGTCGACTGGCAACTGCATAGCGGACTAAAGGCATGGATTGGCCTTGAAGAGACATTTTCCCCATTTCCAATTCATCATCTCCCATGGACAAGTTCTTCTGGGACCCTGAAAGAAATTTGGTTGCATCCCTTAATCGGCCCAACGTTACAGGCTTTCCGCACAGTCTGCAATCAGACGGCCATTGCCTCCCCACTCGGCCCTCTGACCCAGGTATAATGCTTCAGCATAACAGCGATAGACCTATAAAACAATCAGTTATAGCAAGTTCCTTCTTCAACAAAGGACAGCTGACCTCTTTTCAGGCTCTCCCGTCCAAGCTCCCTGATACACACACATTCCATTCTTCAACTTCCTCCAGATCAGACACTTTTTACTCAACATCATCCCCCTCCCCAGATGGGATAGAGATCTAACGCCTTTGGAGGCGATGTGCACTAGATCTAAACCCCAAAGACATGTCATCTCAGAGATCTACACCCTACTCTCTGCTAAAATTTCTCCTAAGGTAGACATTTAGAGCCAAACTTGGGAAAAAGAACTAAACGTTGATCTAACACAAGACGAATGGGAACGCATCCATACTCACATCCACAAAGGCTCTCTGAATGTTTCCACACAGGAGAACGGATATAAAATCCTTTTCACGGTGGTACAGAACTCCAGACAAAATCCACAGATTCCACCCCACCATCCCTCCTTTATGTTGGGGATGCAATAATGCACACAGTTCATTACTACATACTGTATATGGTGGGATTCGTATTAGATCGTATTAGAGTTATACCTGTTCTAACCAAGTTACATATGTTAAAAATGTATTGCACCTTTCCAATGGTTAATGCGATTTGATGACTCAGAGAATTTACGTTGGTAATGATAACCCACCCAATGAGTTACTGTACATCCTAAATGTATTCCGTATGTTTTCTGCAAAATCTTCAATAAAAACATTGAAACAAAAAAAAAAAACGTAAACTGAATCAGCTATTTCCTAAATGTAAATGAAAATTACATAAAGCTGCGCCAATAAAAAAATATATAGGTTAATTTACATATGAATCGATAAAAACCATGAGGTAACCCATCAAATAACATGAGGGAATATGCTGATTGGTGAGGAAACAATCCAAACAAAGTTGTGAAAGTCCGGTTCAGATAAATCTTGACATCAGGAAATAAGATAACTGTATGACCCACAGGTAGAAATTGTTCACAAAAACACCTCGGTGACAGTTCTAAGGTTTCACACTGTGACATGCAGAGAAAAGTGCTTCATCCTGACCACCTATTAAATAGGAGGCTTACCAGATGGTAGTATAATAAAGGCACTGCAATTAAAGCCTGTAGTTGTCCAGTAGGCGAGAGCTGATAGGGTTAATCCATCCGAGGGAGATCACTCAAATGGGGAAGAGGGGAATCACCACACCATCCACTCCAATCACAGATATCCAGCTAGATCCAATTACTAGGTCCAGGCCCCGGGCAGCCTGTATTTTTAAGGATCAGTTGGGTTTTGTGCCCAACAGACATGCTGGGAATAATACTCAGCATACTATAGACCTTATTGACCTGTTGAATATGTTTCCATGCCCAGCCCTTATACTGAGCTTAGATGCTTAAAAAGCCTTTGACAGGTTGTTTGCTACCCTATGGTTTTTAATACCCATTTATTAAAGCGCTACCTGCCTTATATTCTTAACCCTCAGCCCAGGTTCAAATGTGTTCCTTCTTGTCGCCTTTATTCCCTATGACCAATGGCACCAGGCAAGGGTGTCAGTTGTCCCCTTAGGTTTCATTCTTTGTTTGGAGCACCTGGCTGAGGCCATACGGTCCCATCTTTGCCGATTTTATTTTGCTGACATTAACCAGTCCCCTTACTTCTCTCCCATTGTTGTATGCCTTGTTATCCTCCTTTGGAGCTTTATCTGGCTATAAGGTAAACACCACCAAAACAGAGGCCTTACTGTCAGGGCTGGTCTCAGCCCTTCCTTCTCTGTGCTGCCCGTTCAGCTCCTTTCTCTCCACAGGTACCCAGCTGTTGATGATTTCCTGCTCATCAGTCCTGCCTACACTTTAACCTACAGGTAAGCCTAGATAAAGGCTTACCGGCAGGTGCTTGAAATATCTCCCAGACCTGCACGGTCTAGGAGATATTTGCAAATTGCTGTGCAGTGATTTCTTCTGCGCATGGCACACTGTGCCGTTTCTAGCTCGGGTCATGCTGTTAAAGGTGGCTCCCACGCACATGCACGGGAGTGACTTCTCACGACGTCAGGCTACTCTGGCCAGTCACAGTGCCGGAGTTTGCGGCCCCGGAAGGAAGAGGGGTGAAGAATGGATGCTCGCTACTAGCGAGGAAGACGAGGACATTGCGGGCTTCTCTTGCAGGTAAGTGTCAGATAATGGGCTACTCTGCGATGCATAGATATTTGGGTTTGAGGGGTTCGGCCAAACTTTGCAAAAAAGTTTGAGTTCGGGAAGGAAATGGACCCCGAACCCTATTAAAGTCAATGGGGACCCGAACGGCTATAATGAATTGTCGTCTCCCCTCCCTGTAATACAGAGAACAGTCATTGAAAGTCATTGATTTATAAAAAGTTATTGTCATAAAAAGTGTTTGGGGACCTGGGTCCTGCCCCAGGGGACATGTATCAATGCAAAAAAAGTTTTAGAAACGGCCGTTTTTTTCGGGAGCAGTGATTTTAATAATGCTTAAAGTGAAACAATAAAAGTGTAATATTCCTTTAAATTTCGTACCTGGGGGGTGTGTATAGTATGCCTGTAAAGGGGCGCATGTTTCCCGAGCTTAGAACTGTCCCTGCACAAAGTGTAATTTCTGCAGGAAAAAAAGCTTATTTAAAAGCACTCGCGGCTATAATGAATTGTCGGCTCCGTAAAATACAGAGAACAGTCATTGAAAGTCATTGATAAAAAAAAAGAAAAAATAGCGTGGGGGTTCCCTTCAGGTCTGGTATGGATATTAAGGGGAACCCTGCATCAAATTAAAAAAAATGATGTGGGGTTCCCCCTAAATATCCATACCAAAGGGTCTGGTATGGATTTTAAGGGGAACTCCACGCCAAATAAAAATATATGGTGTGGAGTTCCCCCAAAAATCCATACCAGACCCTTTATCCGAGCACGCAACCTGGCAGGCCGCAGGAAAAGAGGGGGGGACGAGAGAGTGCCCCCCCTCCTGAACTGTACCAGGCCACATGCCCTCAACATTGGGAGGATGCTTTGGGGGTCTGTGACCCTTCTGGCTCCAGATCCTGCTTGCTGTTTTACTACGCTCATCTGATGTTTGGCTTGTCTGACTATCCGTTGCGGTTCCTGAACTCTGGCTATGTTTTGACTATGTTTGTTCCATTTACTTTTATTATTAAACAAGTGTGATTTAACTGTACTTCTGTCTTGGTCTGATTTCATATTTTTTGACACTTACCTATTCATGTCCCCTCTGATCTCCTTGCCCATCTTCAACTGGTTTATCCCTAACGCTGGTGTTCCCATTCCCTCAAATACTTAGGAGTTATTTGACCCCTTCCTATTACACTTTCCCATGATACAACAGAAGCTCTGTGTTGTTTTCTTTGTGAATGCATGGGGGATTGGGAGCTCCTGATATCATTAAATACTATTATGCTACGCACCTTCGTGCCATTGCTTCTTTGTCCAGACAATACGCTCCCAATCGATGGTGGGAGAATGAAATGGGTTCCCTCTACCCCATGCATCCATGTTCTTTGGTTTATATGATCTTACAAGACAAACTGGTGTTTGTTAAAGCTACTCCTTTTCTGAAGTGGGAGACAGATCTTGCCCCTTTTTTAACTGCTATCCAAGGGCTTCAAGCCTTTAAATCTGCATATCTGGCATCTAGCTGTGTCAAGCACTGGGAAGTGATGCAGAAAAATTAAAGTTACTCTTACAGTAATGTCTTTTCCAGTAGTCTTTCAGAACAGCCACAATGAGAGACCTGGGCTCCTCCCCTCCTTAGGAAACACAGCGTCAGCCAATAAAGTTCACTTCCCCCTGCTGGTCCTCAGTTTTTTTAAGAGCACCTCTAGCTAGCTGGGGAGACACAATAACACATTAATAACATACCGTCACATATTACTATAGTGCCTGTGTTGAGGTCCTCCTCAAGAAGTGCTGTCCTAAAAGACTACTGGAAAAGACGTTGCCGGTAATGCCGCGTACACACGAAGGGATTATCCCGCGGGATTGTCCGCTGGACTAAGTCCACCGGATAATCCACTTGTGTGTGGGCCTCCGACTGACTTTTTTTCAAAAAATCCGGCGGACTAAAGTTTTAAGTATTGTTTTAAAATTATCCGCTGGACTTGGCAGTCCGGCGGACAATACGGCCGCCTGTAGTATGGTCCGGCGGACCAAAAAGGACGCATGCTCAGTAGCAAGTATTTTTCTAGTATTTTTCTTTTTCTAGTCCCGTCGTACGTGCTGTACGTCATTGCGTGAACCGCCGGACTTTTAGCGTGATCGTGTGTGGTCAAGTCCGTTCGCTTTTTAGTCCGCCGAAGCCAGCTGGAAAGTCCGGCTTCGTGTGTACGCGGCATTAGAGTAACTTTATTTTCCCCCACTGTCTTTCAGGACAGCCACAATGAGAGGATAGACGAGTACTTACCACTTAGGGTGGGACTACGGCGTGCAAAACCTTTTGACCAAAGGCCTGCTCATTTGCCAACACCAGATCCACTCTGTAATGCTTTATGAAGGTGGAGAAACTGGACCACATTGCTGCTTTACAAATCTGCTCTGGTGTCACTCCAGCCCTTTCTGCTTGAGAAGCTACCATATCTCTAGTAGAATGTGCTTTTATAACAACGGGAACTTCCTTCCCTACTAATGTATATGCCTGGCCAATGGCTAACGTAAGCCACCTAGCAATAGTGCGTCTTCCCTCTGTTCAGGGAGAAGAAACAAGGGGTTTTCGTGTTCTCCTTTGTCCACCTCCGGGAGTCCCATTTTCTGGCCATGAGATCGAGGACCCAATCACTCTCTCTCAGCAGCATCCTGCTGAGGAAATCCATCACTACATTCTTTTCCCCTTTTAGATAAACTGCCAAAAGGGACAGAGCATTGTCTAGTTCAGAACCAACAGAACTCCACTCCTCGTGCCACCTTGCTTGTTTATATATGCGACCACAGAGGAGTTGTCTGAGTGGAATGTGGTGGCCTTGTATTGCCTTCCTGAAGGACCTGAGTGCCAACACGAGGGCCTTTTAGTTCCTTCCAATTGGATGACATCTTGAGCTCCTTGCCCTCCCAGATGCCCTGTGTCAGCAGGGATCCTAAGTGTGCGCCCCAGCCTTTGCTAGCCTCTCCAGCTTGCGTCCCTGGTCACTACCCTGATGACCAGATTGACCCACAGACGACGCTGCGGCAGGTTCACTGCTTTCCTTCAGCACCAGAGGATCTTTTTACCTGTGGTGGGATACTCACCAGGGTGGCTAGTGACTCCTGACTGTGGTCCTCTTGTTTAAAGGTGAAGGCTATAAGAGGACGAAAATGCAGCCCTGCCCACTGTACCGCTGGCATAGTTGAGGTTAGCAGACCCAACACTGACATTGCTGTCCTTATAGAGACCCACAGCCTGCTCTGAAGAGAAGCCACTGCATTATCTAGTTTCTGTAACTTTTCTTCCAGGAGAAAAACTCTCAGCTGAGTGGAGTCTAATGCGGCGTACACATGTTCGGACTTTGTCCGCCGGACCTAGTCCGGCGGATTGTCCGCCGGACCTAGTCCGGCGGGACTTCCCCACACACGCCCGGACTTCCGAGCGTGTGACTTGCCCACACACGCCCGGACTTCTCCGGCGGACAATCCGCTGGACAAAGTCCGCGGGACTTTTGAAAATGAACGGACTTGCCCACACACGGAGCAGTCCTTTCATTTAGAACGTAACTGCAGGTAGACGGAGCTAGCGAAGGCAGTGAATGCCGCTGCGCTAGCCCCGTCACCTGGCATGGATTTAAAGGGACTCCCCACGCCGAAAAAAACGGCATGGGGGTCCCCCCCAAATCCATCTCAGACCCTTATCCGAGCACGCAGCCCGGCAGGCCAGGAAAGGGGTGGGGACGAGCGAGCGCGCCCCCCCCCCCCCCCCTCCTGAGCCATACCAGGCCTCATGCCCTCAACATGGGGGTGCCCTGGGGAAAGGGGGGCCGTGCGGCCCCCCCACCCCAAAGCACCTTGTCCCCATGTTGATGAGGACAAGGGCCTCTTCCCGACAACCCTGGCCGTTGGTTGTCGGGGTCTGCGGGCGGGGGCTTATCGGAATCTGGGAGCCCCTTTTATAAGGGGGCCCTCAGATCCCGGCCCCCCACCCTATGTGAATGAGTATGGGGTACGATGTACCCCTACCCATTCACCTAAGGTGTAAAAATGTAAAGTAAAAAAACACACAATTTTGAAAAAATATTTTATTGCACTGCTCCCGGGGTCTTCTTCCGTCTTGGGGGTCTTCTCGCCGGACTCCTCCGCCATTTACCTAGCTCTTTTACCGAGCGGAGGAGGCCGGCTACCTTCTTCGTCGTCGACGCCGTCGTCTGGGGGTCTCGATCCGCCTTCAGGGGTCTTCCGGGGTCTCTTCTTCTTCTTCTTCTTCTTCTTCCGATGTTGACCCGTCGCTCTCTCTGGCCGAAATGCCAGAGCCGCGCTGTGCTGGGACTTATATAGGGACAAGGGGACAGGGTCACATGCTCATGTCACATGGTGACCCCACCCCCTTGTGATGTCACAGTCCCGGAGGATGCTGGGACTGTGACATCACAGGGGGGGCGGGGTCACCATGTGACATGAGCATTTCCCCACGTCATGGGGAAAGCCATAGGGAAGTCCCCATGACGTTCCCATGCGTCAGAGGGGGGCGGGGTTACCAGGTGGCCCCGCCTTCCGTTATAAAAGAACTGTCAGCCCAAGCAAAGCCTCACACACCGGGAGCCTCCCATTGCGAGGAGTGGCCCAAGAACAGACCGACGCCCTGGAAGAAGATACCGGAGAGAAGCCTCAGAGACCGACGCCGTGGAAGAAGATACCGAAGAGAAGCCTCACCCAGCGGGAGCCTCCCATTGCGCGGAGCGGCCCAGAAGAGACACAGATGCTGGACGAGAAGGCCAAGAAGAAGCGTATCGGAGGAAGAAGAAGATGGAAGAAGAAGATGCCGGAAGGAGAAGATGAAGAAAGGAAGACCAGAAGAAAGAAGATTTTAATAAAGGAATTGTCAAAGACGTCTCCTGTCATTTTTACCATTTTTGACACTTTTTTGGTGAAATGGTAGGGGTACTTTTGTACCCCCTTACCATTTCACACAGGGGGGGCCGGGATCTGGGGGTCCCCTTGTTAAAGGGGGCTTCCAGATTCCGATAAGCCCCCCGCCCGCAGACCCCCACAACCACCGGGCACGGTTGTGGGGATGAGGCCCTTGTCTTAGACCCCCAAAGCATCCTTCCAATGTTGAGGGCATATGGCCTGGTACGGTTCAGGCGGGAGGGGGGGCCGCTCTCGTCCCCCCCTCTTTTCCTGCGGCCTGCCAGGTTGCATGCTCGGATAAGGGTCTGGTATGGATTTTGAGGGGGGGGGGCCAATAAGCGGGTCCGGCAGACTTGATGTCCACCGGCCACCAACGATTGCTTCACAGAGGCACAAAATGGGGATCTGTCAGTGTAAACAAAGCAGATCCCCATTCTGTCAGGGGATTAGAGTGAGATTGTCCGTTCCTAGTGATTAGGGGCAGCGATCTCTCTCTACTCCCTGTCAGTCCACTCCCTCCACAGTTATAAAGCACCTCCCTATGGAACATTTAACCCTTTGAGAGCATCTGGTGTTAACCTCTTCCCTGCCAGTGTAATTTATACATTAGCCAGTGCATTTTATAGCACTGATCGCTGTATAAATGTCACTGGTCCCAAAAAAGTGTCAAGTGTCCAATCTGTCCGCCCCAATTTCGCAGTCCCACTAAAAAAACACAGATCACCGCCATTAATAGCAAAAATATGTAGAAGAATACATATTGGCCTTAACTGAGGAAGAAATATGTTTTTTTACCTTTTTTGTATTGTATTGTTTTTTTTTTCCAAATTGTCGCTCTTTTTTTTTGTTTATAGAGCAAAAAATAAAAATCACAGAGGTGAGAAAATACCTTCAAAAGAAAGTTCTATTTGTGGGAAAAAAAGAACATCAATTTTGTTAGGGTACAACGTCGCACGACCACGCAATTGTCAGTTAAAGCGATGCAGTGCCGTATTGCAAAAAATGGCCTGGTCAAGAAGTGGGTAAATCCTTCCAGGGCTGAAGTGGTTAAAGTTGGTCATACATGGACCAAAATCCAGCCAGTACAGAAGGGACTGGCTAAATTTTGATCCATGTGTGGCCAATGTGGTTAAACAGAAGTCGACCTACTGATCAACTTCTGTTTAGCTGTCCTTTTGGTATATTTTTGCTCAATCAGAACCACACACAATAGGCTGTAGTTATAATCTGTGTATTCTGATGGAGGGTAAATCTCCCCACCATTAGAATACAATGACATAGTGGGGAGGATCCCCCCATCCACATTGAATGTGTAAGTGGGGGTATCAGGTCAGTCAGTTTTTTCAACTCGCTGGCTAAAAGAAAAAAAAAACTGATCCATGTATAGCCAGCTTTAGGGCTCTTTCACACGGACGTGTCTATGTACGGATCGCTCCGTCAATCCCCCGCTGAGCAGGAAGATGACAGGTCTGTCTCTGCACTCTCTGCAGGGACGGACCTGTAGGAGCACTGCTCTCCCCTATGGGGGATCGGATGACGACAGACCGCAGAGTCCGTCGTCACCCGATCCGATCCGCAGATGGATGGAAAAATTGGGTTTTCCTCTGTCTCACTTTTTCGGATCGGAGCGGGTCGGATGTCAGCGGACATGTCACCGCTGACATTCGACTCTCCATAGAGGTCTATGGAGCGTCCGTTCAGGTCCGCCTAAAAAACTGACAGGCGGACCTGAAAGGACCGTCCGTGTGAAAAAGGCCTTATGCCCCATACACACGGTCGGAAAATCCGACCACAAATTCCATCAGATTTTTTCCGATGGATTTAGTCCGACACTGGTGTTGCATACACACGGTCAGAAAAAGTTGTCGGAAAATCCGATCATTCTGAACGTGGTGACGTTTGTTGCCTACGACGGGACTACGTAGAGGCTAGTAGCCAATAGCTTGGGTCTTGTAATGTGATCTGAGCATGCGTAGCACTTTGTCCGTCGGACTACGCTACACACGATCGGAATTGGTGTGATCGGACTTTGTTGTCGGAAAATTTGAGAGCAGGAGATAAAACTTTGTCCGTCGGACAATCCGATGGAAAATGTCCGATGGTGCCTACACACGGTCGGAATTTCCGACAACATTGTCCGATAGGACGGAATCCATCGGAAAATCCGACTGTGTGTATGGGGCTTTAGACTATTGGAATGTCTCAAGAGGGAAAGTAAAATAAGTCAAATGAAGGTAGAAGATCTTTCTGAAAAATCTGCAACATAAGAGTAAATATACACCACCTTTTTCCTAGGTTGTATAGCATGCATGTGAAATTAGTTACACCTGTTATATAAAAAGGAGGTTTTAGAGAGAACCAAACATATAAATCTATACTGAGTTTTCAGGAATAATTAGGAAAAAAAACTCTATTATTGTTATGTTCTATGCTACAGAACAGCTATACTATTCTAAACTATTCTAAAAAAAAAAAAAATGAATAAGAACAAAATTCAGATTTTGGGCCTAGGTTCACACTGCACACCACATGTGATCCACACACGAATCACATTACATTCCTGTGCAAATCACATGAGAATCTATGCGGTGTGATGTGAGCCATTTATTTTGAATAGCTCAAATCGCACCGCATGCAAACGGTGCAGGAAGCTTTTTTTTGTTTGCACTAGAACCAGATTGCATGGGTGCTTTTGAGGATGTCATTAACTTTTATTTGACCCCCGCAGCAGAACACATGAACACAGTGCGATTGCTATGCAGTGCAGGAAACACACAGGAATCGCTACGTTTCCCGCACCGCATCAGTGTGAACCAGGGCTCAAGGTCAAAACTCTGAGTTTCAAAGTCAGGCGTCAGAGATTGAAATTCAGTGCACATGTCTTCAAACATACTCATTTTAATTTTAATGTTTTTAGACCATGATTAAAAGTCTCATATGCTGAAAGGCTGATTTTTTTTTCCTACAAGCTAATAAGGTAACTGAAGCTGAGCTTGAGTGTCATAGCAACCAAGAGTGTTTATATGATTCACTACCTTATGTTTGCTGCTAAATCAAGTGACCAGCCACTGGAGGAAATTATTACAACTAAGAGAACATTTTTTTTTTCCTGCAGCCCTTCTGAAACCTAAAAGGTATATCTATTCTAACAGAAGGAGCAAAATGCCAGTTGAAAAAGCCTCATAAAGTATTGTTGGATTGTGAAAGTGTCTGTGTAGTAGAAAGTGACTTGAGTGCAGGGGAAGAAAAAAGACTATGAAGAAGGAACTGTTTGTAGGATAAAAGGTAGGGGAAGAAAACTATGAAGAAGGTATTTATTTATTTTTTTAAGCGCAAGCATGCCAAACAAAAAACATGCACATTATAAAATATATTATGGTAATATATATGAAAATATATAGATGTTAGTAAATATGTTAGATGTTATATATGGAAATACATAGATGTTACAATTTTAAATGCACATGGCAGTTTACCAGAATGTATAGTGTCTCTACAGCATCTTGATATTTTCACGCTGAGGAATTTATGCACTTCAATTACTTCTTCTGATTCATGTGCTGACATGAAGCATGGTGAAAGGAACAGAAAGCAGAGTGACACATAGGTGAATGAGCTCTTCACCTTGCTGCTTCTGCTTTCACTGTCCACTCATTGGCTGGATGTGGTCCAGGGAAACCTGGGCTCAGAAAAAGCAGGTTGAATGATGATTGTCATTAGACTGAGGACATTAATGGATGAAAAAATAAATACTGCAGGGGAAGACTCTGAACTAAAGGTAAATATTGCAGCAACATCTGGTTTTGTTATTTTATCTTTTCACTGGCTATTCCTTTTTATCCTGTTGTTATTGGTTGGGGTTCTGCTTTAAATGCTCCTAGAACAGAGCTAAAGAACACTTTGGGGGCTTTATGTCTTTATAGCTCCATGCCTCACAACCTTAAAACATGAGGAAGAATGGCAGCTTTGTGAGGGGCAGACATGCAGCAAGCACATCGTGAAATAATGATAAATGTACCCGTCCAAGTTGTGCTAAATATTTCCTCCTTTTCACCTGCAATGGAATTGATAGTAGAAAGGCATGTGTCAAGCCCAATTTGATTGGCAACCATGGTACCTTCCATAGATACAGTGGAATGAGTGAGTAAAGCAATCCTAGGACAGGAAGTGTATTATATTTAGGAATACTGCGTAAAAATAAAAGGAAACACTTGAAAATTAAAGTGATTGTAAACCATCACTTTGTAAAACAACCCATTCAGTTTAAAATAGAAATGAAAGGCAAAACATTTGTGTATAGATACATAAAAAAAAGTACATTTTTTCCCTATTTAAGTGATCACATTCCCTCTGTTCTCAGCGGCATAAGAGCTGTGGGAGAAGAAGCAGCACACTGAGCTTCCCAGTGTATGGCTGTGCAGTAGGGGCGTGTCAGGACAAGTCTGATAATTGTAAAAGAGCATACTTAGTTCCCAGCATAGGTAGAGAACTGACCACGGCGTGCTCTCCTGCTTAGTGTGGTTTTTAATAGGAAAGCAAGGGGACTAGCTGGAACACCAGAGGCGTCACATAACGGAAGCACTACAAAGAGAACAAGACACTTTATCGTGCAAGTACATGGTACAGCAGGCACATATCGGGTATAGGGATGGGCCCGGTGTTCGATTCAAACCCATGTTCGAATCGAACATTGGGCGTTCGCCCGTTCGGCGAGCCCAGAACTATTTGGGCCGCTCGCATCAAATTCGTGTGATGCCAGCGGCCCGCAATGCATTGCGCCAGTCGCAGTGCAATGCTGGCTGATGATTGGCCAAGCATGCACTGTGACCCCGCATGCTTGGCCAATCACAGCGCCGGCAGCGAGGAGAGCCATAATTGGCTACAGGCAGGATGCCTGTAGCCAATTATAGCTCAGGGGCTTTAGTACACACCCCACGGTATAAGAGGCCGCGGCGGCGGCGGCCTCGCATATTGTGTTTTAGTGTCAGCGTGTCAGTGTGTTGCTGACTGCTGACAATATGTGCTCGATTTCTGGGGATTTGTGTGTGCGTGCTGTTAGTACAGCATTGCAGTATCACATCTGGGGGGTGTCTATAGGTTGCCTGTGAAGGGGGGCAGGTTTCCTGTGCTTAGAACTGTCCCTGCAAAAAGTGTAATTTTTGCAGGAAAAAAGCTATTTTAAAAGCACTCGTGGCTAATGAATTGATGGCTCCCGTAACACAGAGAACTGTCATTCATTGATAAAAAAAAAAAAAAAGCGTGGGGGTCCCCCCAAATTCAATAACCAGGCCCAGGTCTGGGATGGATATTAAGGGGGACCCCAGCCAAAAAAAATAAATAAAAAAATGGCGTAGGGTCCCCCTCAAAATCCATCCCAGACCCTTGAGGTCTGGGATGGATTTTAAGGGGAATCCCAGCCAAAAAAATGGCGTGGGGTCCCCCTCAAAATCCATACCAGACCCTTATCCGAGCACGCAACCTGGCAGGCCACAGGAAAAGAGGGGGGGACGAGAGTGGCCCCCCTCCCACCTGAACCGTACCAGGCCACATGCCCTCAACATTGGGAGGATGCTTTGGGGGTCTAAGACCCCCAAAGCACCTTGTCCCCATGTTGATGAGGACAAGGGCCTCTTCCCCACAACCCTGGCCATTGGTTGTAGGGGTCTGCGGGCGGGGGGCTTATCGGAATCTGGAAGCCCCCTTTAACAAGGGGACCCCCAGATCCCGGCCCCCCCCCTGTGTGAAATGGTAAGGGGGTACAAAAGTACCCCTACCATTTCACCAAAAAAGTGTCAAAAATTGTAAAAATGACAGGAGACGGTCTTTGACAATTCCTTTATTAAAATCTTCTTTCTTCATCCTTCGGTTTCTTCATCTTCTCCTTCCGTCATCTTCTTCCATCTTCTTCCATTTTTTTCTTCCTCCGATCCGCTTCTTCTTGTGCTGGCCTTCTCGTCCTTCTCGTCCGGCATCTTCTTCCATGGCGTCGGCGTCGGTGTCGGTGTCTCTTCTTGGGCCACTCCTCGCAATGGGAGGCTCCCGCTATGTGAGGCTTCGCTGCCTCTGACAGGTCTTTTATAATGGAGGGCACCTGGTGACCCCGCCCCCTCTGACGCACGGGGAAGTCATGGGGAATTCCCTATGGCTTTCCCCATGACGTCAGAGGGGGGCGGGGTCACCAGGTGCCCTCCATTATAAAAGACCTGTCAGACGGAGCGAAGCCTCACACAGCGGGAGCCTCCCATTGCGAGGAGCGGCCCGACAGAAGAACAGATGCCGACGCCATGGAAGAAGATGCTGGACGAGAAGGACGAGAAGACCAGCGCAAGAAGAAGCGGATCGGAGGAAGAAGAAAATGGAAGAAGATGGAAGAAGATGACGGAAGGAGAAGATGAAGAAACCAAAGGATGAAGAAAGAAGAAAGAAGATTTTAATATTATATAGGATATATACAATATAGGAATTGTCAAAGACCGTCTCCTGTAATTTTTTACAATTTTTGACACTTTTTTGGTGAAATGGTAGGGGTACTTTTGTACCCCCTTACCAATTCACACAGGGGGGGGCGGGATCTGGGGGTCCCCTTGTTAAAGGGGGCTTCCATATTCCGATAAGCCCCCCGCCCGCAGACCCCCACAACCAATGGCCAGGGTTGTGGGGAAGAGGCCCTTGTCCTCATCAACATGGGGACAAGGTGCTTTGGGGGGTCTTAGACCCCCAAAGCATCCTCCCAATGTTGAGGGCATGTGGCCTGGTACGGTTCAGGTGGGAGGGGGGGCCGCTCTCGCCCCCCCCTCTTTTCCTGCGGCCTGCCAGGTTGCGTGCTCGGATAAGGGTCTGGTATGGATTTTGAGGGGGACCCCACGCCATTTTTTTTGGCTGGGATTCCCCTTAAAATCCATCCCAGACCTCAAGGGTCTGGTATGGATTTTGAGGGGGACCCTACGCCATTTTTTTTTGGGCTGGGGTCCCCCTTAATATCCATCCCAGACCTGAAGGGCCTGGTTATTGAATTTGGGGGGACCCCCACGCTTTTTTTTATTTTTTTATTTTTATTTTTTATCAATGACTTTTTTTTTATCAATGACTTTCAATGAATGACTGTTCTCTGTGTTACGGGAGCCGTCAATTAACATTAGCCGCGAGTGATTTTAACTAGCTTTCTTTCCTGCAAAAATTACACTTTTTGCAGGGACAGTTCTAAGCACAGGAAACATGCGCCCCTTTACATGCATACTATAGACACCCCCCAGGTACGAAATTTAAAGGAATATTACACTTTTATTGTTTCAATTTAAGCATTATTAAAATCACTGCTCCTGAAAAAACGGCTGATTTTAAAACATTTTTTTGCATTGATACATGTCCCCTGGGGCAGGACCCAGGTCCCCAAACACTTTTTATGACAATAACATGCATATTAGCCTTTAAAATTAGCACTTTCGATTTCGAACGTTCGCATCCATTATAACTAATAGGGTTCGAAAGCTCGCACAGACTTTAGGTCCGTTTGCGGGTTCTGGTGCGAGCCGAACGGGGGGGTGTTCGGCTCATCCCTAATCGGGTATATGAAGTGGTGGGGTAACAATTTACAAATGCTTTAAAACTCATGCAGCCACTACATCTACTGAAAGCTTCAATATATAAATTTTTTTGGTTTTGGTTAGAAGCTACTTTAGGAATTAAACTCTTCCATGACATTCGTTTTTCTAAACAGAATAAAACTTAGTGTGAGATGCCATTGTTAAAAGCTGCAAAAGATAGCAGATGTTGTCATCACAGAAAAAAGTTGTCTAACAGCAGAGATTTCTATACTTCTTTGTAACAGGTGCAGTGTTAAAATTATCAGTGGTCTGTCATACGAGGCACTCCACGAATCTTATCACAAATTGTTATTCCTGCAGGACCTGTCTTTTAGATTCCTCCAGTTTTGCCTTTTGCCACCTGCAATATTTTAAACCATCTTCATGTGCATCAACAGGGTCATTAATGATG
The DNA here is from genome assembly GCA_028564925.1 of Lithobates sylvaticus. Taxonomy (NCBI): domain Eukaryota; kingdom Metazoa; phylum Chordata; class Amphibia; order Anura; family Ranidae; genus Lithobates; species Lithobates sylvaticus. The sequence goes on along the minus strand of CM053030.1, from coordinate 339,522,508 downwards.
TTTGTGACGTCACCTAATTCATTCTCTTTATGGTGTACTCTCTCCCCCTACATAATGTATTTCAACTGTAAATTTACAGATAAGGGAGGCAAAATCAGCATGGAGGGAACTCTGAAGAGATATGAGCATCTCCTTCATGGTTATGTCCAGAACTGGCTGGTTTGATATAGGAAAGGTGGCTATGGAGGATTTCAGCATGGTGTGTGTGCCCTTTGTTATATAAAGGTATCACCTCGATCTCCTGCTGGCTGTCATCCAGTCTCATCTGTGCTTTAGCTGGTCTCTCCCTGAGAGGTCTGGCCGATGGAGAGTGAGGGAAGGCAGATTTGAGATCTCGGCAGTAGGAGAGGAGGCATCTGGGAGATAATTGTAAGAGAGGTAGTGCTGCCATCTTGATTCCCTCTTTTGCCAAGCTGGGTGAAGAACGCAGTGAGTTTTTGTTGATGCTGCACCTCTTTGTGTTTGAGGGACATTGCGCTTCGGGTGTCACTGAGCAGAAAGGAGGCTGCTTGTGTCAGAGGTCACTTGAGTGGCGCTGCGCTCTGTGACTGGCACTGAAGTCTTATAGGACTTGTCATATGTCCCAGAAGATTTTGGGAGGGAGAACTTCCATTTCCGATCACCTAAGGTGACCGGAACGGAAGTGGGAGCGGGTACCTGTCAAAATCGGGTACCTGCTCCCCCCTCCTCTCCCCTCCTCCCCAAAAGCTCAGTTTCACTAACAGGAGGGTTTAAAGCGGAAGTTCCACTTTTGGGTAGAACTTGATCAACAGGCAAAACCTGCCGCTGATCAACAGGCAAAACTTGCCACTGTATAGATTCTCTACAAGTCTGAGGGCCGATTCACACCACAATTTCTGTGTTCTGGATGCATTTCTGCATGCAAGTTTTAATGCAATCCATTGCATTTTTTTAAAGCGTTTTGCTCATTCCAGATGCGTTCCGTACAGAAAAAAATGCAACATGTTCTACTTTTGTTGACTGCACTGGAACGCACTGTACTGCTGTGAACTAGGGCCATTGGAATCCATGTTAAATACTGTCCATGTGTTTTTGAATAAAAATGCACTGAGCTGTATCTGGTGTGAACTAGCCCTGATGACACATACAGATGGTCGGACATTCCGACAACAAAATCCATCGTTTTTTTCCAACGGATTTTGTCTTGCATACACACGGTCGCACAAAGTTGTCGGAAAATCCAATCGTTCAGAACGAGGTGATGTACAACACGTATGACGGGACTACGTAGAGGCCAGTAGCCAATAGCTTTCGTCTCCAAATTTTTTCTGAGCATGCGTGGCACTTTGTGTGTCAGAATTCTCTACACACGATTGGAAAAAGTCAGATCGGATTTTGTTGTCGGAAAATTTCAAACTTTTCCGTCAGAAATTCCGATGGAAAAAGTCAGATAGAGCCCACGGAATTTCCGACCGTGTGTACGGGGCATTAGTCTACTTTTTTTATTCATAGGATCCCTAAAAACAGCTGAGTTAATAAAAGGCAAAGACACTTGATGCACCAGATGCTGGAGGACTGCATCCACTCCTGGAATTATCTTATAAATATGCATCAGCCGCCTTCACCTTATAAAGCTTAGAGAACCTGCACTGTAAATTGGTTTCTGATCAGGTCCCTCCCAATCAATGATCTCTTTACTCTTTGTCATTATGGGAAAATAAGGCCCTTCCTTCTTCACACTTGGAAATATCTGTGTGCTTTCTGTGGTTGGACCTCTAGCCCCCTCTACTAATTGGGTCAATGAGATAGAAATGAAAATTATGCATACTTGACCTTTCTTCATCCGCCCTGATATAAATGCATGTGAGCCATTACCACATGAGCTTGCTTTGGGAGCATGAAAGCCTCCCTGTGCGGGAATCTGAGAAATTCAGATTGCCTTGGTCAGGAGAAGATGACCGAATGTGGGTCTTATGTTCTCTGGAGTGTTTGGGTTTAGGGCTTCTGCTCCTAAAATAGTTCAAAACACCATAATTAAAAATTAAATAAATAACCAACAGGTTATACTTACCTGCTCTGTGCAATGGTTTTGCACATTGAAACCCTGATTTCTCTGGTCCCCTGCCCACAATCCTGGCCTCTGCCTCTTGCTGAGTGCCCCCATAGCAGGCAGATTGCTATGGAGGCACCTGAGCAGGCTCACTCCCGCGCCGCTGCTCTGTGTGTCCCCCACTCTCTCCTCATTGGCTCACTGGCTGTGATTGACAGTAGCAGGAGCCAATGTCTTCCGCTGCTGTTTCAGCCAATAAGGAGGGAGACACCCTGAGAGAGGCTCCTGTGCACAGTACTGGAGGAAGATTGTGCTCAGGTAAGTATTAGGGGAGCTGGGGGGGGGGGGGGGGCTGCTGCACTGTATAGAATGCATGAAGGTAAAAAAAACTTTCAGCCTTTACAACTATTTTAATCTCTCACCAAAAAACAGGTACACTGTCCCTTTAAGGCCCATTTGCCCCAGCAGCACTTCCTGAGGCAGACAGTTGACACGGATAGAATCTGAGACAAAACCAGTCAGACTGTCAAACCTACAGGAGCACACAGCACAGCAGGGGAGCTACAAGTCTTTACCTCACAAGAGAAAACCTGGCAGGACTGCAGAGAGAGAAGCCAGCCTCTAAGACTTCAGTATTAGGTTGGTCCACCCTTTGCAGCTATAACGGCTTCAACTCTTCTGAGAAGGCTGTCCACAAGGTTTAGGAGTGTGTCTATGGGAATGTTTGGCCATTCTTTCAGAGCGCATGTGTGAGGTCAGGCACTGATGTGGACGAGAATGCCTGGCTCGCAGTCTCTGCTCTAATTCATCCCAAAGGTAGGAAGGGGCCATTCCCAAACTGTTCCCACAAAGTTGGGAGCATTAAATTGTCCAAAATGTCTTGATATGCTGACACCTTAATGTGATTGTAGAGGCAAAAGGTTTTTTTTTTTATCTTTTTTTAACAGAAAAGTGTTTTTTTTTAATCTTAATGCATTCTATGCATTAAGATAAAAAACCTTCTGTGTGCAGCAGCCCCACTCAGCCCCCCTAATACTTACCTGAGCCCCATCTCTGTCCAACGATGTACACAAGTGCCTCGGCCTTCCGGGACGCTCCCTCCTGATTGGCTGAGACACAGCAGTGGTGAAATTGGCTCCTGCTGATGTCAATCAAAGTCAGTGAGCCAATCAGGAGGGGGAGGGGTGAACCATGGCTCCGTATCTGCATGGACACACAGAACTTGGGTGTAACCATAGCAAGCTGCTTGCTGTGGTGGGGGCACTCAACAGGAGGAAGGAGCCAGGAGCACCAAAGAGGGACCCAAGAAGAGGAAGACCAGGGCTGCTCTGTGAAAAAACAATTCACAGAGCAGGTAAGACATGTTTATTATTTTTAAAGAAAAAAAACGAGATTTTAGTATTGTAGCACTGACCCCCGAAAGAGCTGCTGGTTTGATTTGGGCCTGTACTCTGCTAATAAACCCCACTAACTTCTTTTTTTTTTTTTAATTTCAATCTTTATTCATTTTTTCCACAGTTATTTAACACTTCATAAGAAAAAAAAAGCACAGCATTTAACATACTCGTAACAATTATAAAAAGTGCATATTAGCTAAATCTTAAACTTTTATTTTATCCCAGGGGAAGAGGGGAAGGGAGGAGAAAATAAAAAAAAGAGGAGGGCCCGGCCATAGATAGAACGTATCCATCTTCCTCTTATTGTGTATTTACCCCATGATCCCCCCTTATTCCTCCCACTCCCCCTTCCCTACCCCCCTCTCCCCAACCCAACCCCCGCCCCCCACCCCCAAATATTCATACATAGGTTCTTATGCACCTATTCCCAGTCTTATCTATTCCTCTTCCATCCTGGGTAGAGCGCCGTTATGATTAGGCCCTCTACTCCAGGACATTCATTTTTACCATCCAGGGATGCCACATCTTCTTAAACTCTTTAAGGTTACCTCTCTTTATGTAGACTGTTCTTTCTTTACATAGGGTCTCATTTATTATCCTGATCCAATTGTCTACTGTAGGGGGTTCCCTTGACTGCCATTTAATTGCAATCAATTTCCTGGCCTGAAACAAGCATCTTACGATTGCTACTGTTTCACTTTTTTTCTCTCCTATTTCCATTCTATGTCCCAGTATACACGCCCTAGCTTCTCTCTCAAGCTTGATCCCAAATACCTCTTTTATGTTATTAACCACTCCTGACCAGTAACGGTGCAATTTAGGACATTTCCACAGCATATGCAGAAGATCACCAGTCCATTGGCATCTGGGACAGCTATCGTCAATCCTCCTCCCAAATTGAAACAACCGTTTCGGGGTATAGTAGGCTCTATTTATCAGCATCAAATGGGATATCCTCTGCGGGGGGGATACTGAGACCATCGAGCCCATCTCAAGGATTCTCTTCCACTGCACACTAGTTATTGCCCCTATATCCTCTTCCCATCTTGCCTTTACCTTTTGGAGTTTCTCTCCTTCATTCGCTACTTGACCCATTTGCCCATATATCTCGGATATTAACCCTTTAGTAGAGCCGGCTTCTAGTATCTTTTTAAAGAGGGGGGTTTCTATCCATATCAACTGTTGTTCCGCAAATTGGGCCTCTAAGGCATGAGTTATTTGTAAGTATGCATAAGCCGTGTATTGCAGTATTTTAAACTCTCGCTTCAGGTCTAAAAAACTTTTTAGTGTGTTGCCTCTATACAATTGTTTCAGCCTAGTGATACCTTGTTTTTCCCATACTTTAATTTTTCCTACCTGGAGAACTTCATTTAGATTTTTGTTGTTCCATAGAGGGAAATACTCAGTAATTCCATTATAGTGTAACTGTTTTTTAACTATTGTCCATATTTTAATTATCATTTTTATTGTGGGACACTTATAGCGGAAGGAGTCCGCTTCAAGGGTTTCTATCATTGTATTATGCCCAGCTTCCGACAGCATTATTCTTCCACTTGGGGTGCCCCCCCCCGGAACACCACATCCTATTAATTGCTGCAGCTGAGATGCCAGGAAATAACGTTCCGGGTTGTGCACCGCAAGACCCCCTTCCTTCACTGGAAGTTGTAGGGTTCGAAGCCGAATTCTGGCTTGCCCCCCCTTCCAAACTAGTTCCCTAAAAAGTGACTCGATTTTTTTGAACCACTTCCTGCCTATCCACACCGGCGAATTATGCAATATATACAATAATTGTGGCATCCAGATCATTTTAATCAGCCCGCACCTTCCCGCCACTGATAATGGAAAACGTTTCCAAATGTCTATCTTTTTTTTAAACTTTACTAGTAAAGGTTCAAGATTTTTACTTATAAATTGGCTGGGATTCTTCGTCAAAACTATCCCCAGATATTTCAATGAAAGAACTAGAAGGGTTTTCCCCTAGGTTGGTGGACTTTTCAAGGGCATTACTATGCTTTCCCAAATAACTTTACAATAATGTATAATAACAAAATTTATTTGAAAAAATTAAATATATAGAAAAAAGGTTTACATGAGATACATTTAAAACAGCATCAAACATATGTAAATAATTTGTTACATGACATCCGACTAGACGCGTTTCGGAGTGTATTATTCTCCTTCTTCAGTGGTCGTGGTGTCGAAAACAAAATTTAGTTCTAGAATGCAAAAAAAAATATATATACAATTTTAACACAATTGGATACATTTGAGGGAGAGAAAGGGAGGGCCTATCCAGGGTCTCGGCACATAGGGAGGAGGGAGGGGGAGGGGGAAGGGGGCCGGGGCAAAAGGGGAAAGAAGGGGAAGAAATCAGAACAAATGTCTGTAGTATATTGTGTCTAATATGTGTATGTATGTGTGTATGCATGTGTGTATATATATATATATATATATATATATATATATGTATATGTGTGTATATATATATATATATATATATGTGTTATATATATATTTATTATATGTAGTGTTTTTATTTAGGCATTCTAAAAACAAGGTTATTCTAGGCAGACCGCTTTAGTAGCCGTTATCTAATTGCGCATATTAAAAGAGGGTTTGTTGGTCAAAGGACAAATGGCCAGACCAGAATTACTCCACATATGAAAGGGAACAGATAATGATTATCTTAATCTAATCAGTATTCACACATATCAAAAGGGGAATATGCAAGAATGTAAATTGGGGCAGCTTTATAATTACAACTATTCACAGCGTGGGGTTGTCTCCGGTCACTCTGAAATACCGGGACAGATCAAAGCATTTAATGGAAACGCCTAATCAAATTGCTCAGACATTCAGTGTGTGTGGGGGGGATATAACAGGACGTTCAATCTGTTTAGAAGTGTGTGTTCTTACGAAGGCACCCAAGAGTCACATGGTTCCATGGGGCTCTAAATATTACTAGCACTGTCGTGATATGAACTCTGTTGGGTTTTGTCGTCTGTAAGACTGTTCTGTTTGGAAGTCAATAAAATTGTCTCTCTCTGGGAGAATCGGGTTTTGCTGCGGAGACAATACTTTTAATAACCATATACCATCTACGAGGAAGGAACGACGATTATAGATTAGATCACTACATTGGTGCCGTTCAAGAGACCAGAAGAGCATTTTCAGGACTTAGTAACAGGAGTCGTTGGTGACAACAATCCGGTCTGGTGGTGACATAAGAAAATCTGATCTACAAAATTTAACAAGTTTTAAAGACCAGAATTGTTCTCTGGAGACTGGATCTTACAATCTGTGTGGTGACAGAAGGCTGTGAGGACCCAGGAAGGAAGTTCTAGGAAACCCAACAATTGGTAAGTGTGCCTTGTTCATTATTTTCTAAATATAATTTTTTTTTCTCATTGTATTTTTTTACAATGGCTTTGGCTGTGTCTAGTGGGGACAATAGTACTAAGGGAGAGGATGTGAATATATGGCTGTTAAATTATATAAAAAGTCATGGGGGGCCTTACGAGATTCCCCAAGAATATAGACAGTCATGGGATTTAATGAAATGCTTTTTATCTGATAGTGTCTTTGATAAGAAAACAAAACAAAAGAAACGTAAGGGTATCATTATTCAGGGACTACTGTCTTGTTGTACAGAATTAATAGGGGAGGTTAAAGAAAAAAAGCAGAAAATTCTGGAACAGACTCAGAGATATGAGGAGAAGGAGAAAGGGTTGAATGAGAGGATATCAGATCTCAGGTTACATGCTATCACTACTGGGGAGGCACTGATTGAAAAGGCTAAATTATGTGATGATTTAAGGCGGGTCAATGAGGAATTGTCAGTAAAAATACAAATTGTTGAGAAACAGTTGGAGGAGTGTAAACATGCTGCTAACATTGCTTTTGATAAATTGGCAGAAAAATCAAGTTACCCAGATCAAAATGATACCTCTATAAAGCTTGATACCAAAGATTATAAGCCAATATATCCCTGGGGTGATTTACATGCAGCCCCATGCATACCAGCAGCTCCTACCACTACAACAACTGTATTGAACACTGACGATTCAAGTGAAATTAAATTGATCACAAAACAACTAAAGCCACAGGAGATGGAAGCTATTATAAGAGAGATAGGTCAGGTACCCCGCTATGATGTAAATAGGTTCATGAAATGGTTTTGTGATTTGCAGAGAGTCAGAGACACATACAACTTGAATATTGAGGACCTAGCTAGAATTTTGCAGAAAAGTATAGGCAATGGATTATGGGCACGGGTTTTGCAAAATTGTGGCCAGCGTCATAAAACTAAGGATGTTTTAAAGGAATTATTGAAAGCATTGTATGGTGCGACGACATATGTGTGCTTGTCAGGAAAAATTAAGCAAATGAAGAATGAATGCCCATATGAACTTGCAGATAGGATTAGCAGTGTGATGGAAAATGTCATGACTGGGAATCCTGGTTTTGAACGTGGTGGTTTGGTTCATAGGTCAATGTTATTAGAAGCATTGGATGGTGATGTCAGGGAAGGCATTTTATCTGTTACACCTGATCCTAGTGATTATAGTGATATCTTGGTAAGAGCGGATAATTTGTGGAGGAGAAAGTGTAGAGAAGACAGTCTTGCGGTTGATGCAGCTAGAATTTTTAGAGTCGAGGGGCAGCAAAATAGAGATGATTTAGGACCATGGAGAGGAAGATCTTATAACAATTCAGGTAGTTACAGGAGGCCAGAATCCAGAGAAAAACCTAGTAAACAGCCTTGGGTGCCGTTTAGTGAAATGAGAAGTGAAAGAGATCGTTTACAGGAGGAGCTATATAAAATACAGGAGGAAATGAAAAGAATAAAAGCAGGAGGGGTCAAAGTAGCAGCAGTAGGAAAGGAAAGTGCTGTGTCCCCCTCTACCAGTCATTGTTAGGGGTTCCGAGCCCCCCACGCCCCTTCTTGCCGATTCTTAACCGATTTAACATTAGATTCCTGGGGGCGGCCCACTGTTGATGTAACATTAGGGGGAACTCGTGTAAATGCGCTGTTAGATAGTGGGGCAGCTATTAGTTTTAGTAAATCAGTTGTCCCTGGAAATGAGAAAATTAAAATAACAGGTGTCACTGGACATTCCATTGAAGCTCCTTTTGTGCGTGGTGTTGAGATGCAAATAGGGGGAGAGAAGTGGGAGTGTGACGTTGTTTGTGAAAATCAGGACATAATTGGTGCTGATGTCTGTGTACAGCGGGGTTTGGTGATTGATCTTGCAAACATGAAGTTGTGGATAATGTCGGAAAATGACGGATTGGGTCATGTGTGGCATCCTCCCATGGAATTAGTAACAGCAGCAGTGAAGCCCGTTGGTGTGTTACATGGAGATTGGGATCCCTGTTGGGATAGTCTGATGGGTGAATTTGAAGACATAATGGCTAAACATAAACAAGATTGTGGTAGGATGAATACAATGATTTTATTGGAAGGATTTGATCCTGCACCTGTTAAGCAATACCCAGTTCCGAAAGAGGCCATTAAACCTATAACAGAAGCTATAAAACAATTGGAGGCGCAAGGTACATTAAAAAGGGGTGCATCAGTTTGCAATTCGCCAGCCTGGCCAGTCATCAAGCCCGATGGGTCGTTCAGGCTGACGATAGATTACCGTGCCTTAAACAAATATGCTAAAAGTATGGCACCTGTGGTGGCAGCTTACCCTGAAATGATTGCCAAGTTGACACCAGAAATGAAATGGTTTACGGTCATTGATATCAGTAACAGTTATTGGAATTTACCCCTTGACCCAACATGTCAATACAAAACAGCCTTCAGCTGGGCGGGCCTTCAATATTATTGGACAGTTCTTCCACAAGGCTACAAAGACAGTGCAGCAATATTTCACTCACATATGAAAGAAGTGATTGATAAGTTTTCAAAACCTGAAAGAGTAATTTCATATGTTGATGACATTTTGATTGGGTCAGCCTCTATGGAGGAGCACAAGAACGATGTGAGTGAAATGTTATTGCTTTTGAGAGAAGCAGGTTTGAAAGTTAATCCAAAGAAAATACAATTGGGGAAGCAGGAAGTCCAATTTCTGGGTGTTACTGTAGCACAGTCAGGGCGGAGTATCAATGAACAAAGGGTTGAGCTAATAGCTAAACTACCTTTGCCCACTGATGAAAAAAGTCTGAGACAGATCTTAGGCATGACAGGTTTCTGCAGGGAGTTTGTGCCTCATTATGCATCATTAACAGAGTGTTTGTATGATCTGCTGAAGCAAGATGAATGGATATGGAAATCAGAGCACACACAAGCTATTGAAGCGTTAAAGGAAACTTTAGGCAATGCCCCTTCATTAGCATCACCAGACCCCAACAAAGAATTCAGACTCTATCCACATGTAGGCCTTAGCACTTTGTCCGTTGCACTTACCCAAGATTATTTTGGAAAACAAAGACCTTTAGCCTATGCATCACGTTTACTATCATCTGTAGAACAAAAGTATCCTTTATGTACTCGTATGGTGCTGTGTTGTTATTGGGCAATCAACAAATTCAGATACTTGACAGGTACACAAAGGGTCATCATTGCTAGTCATCACACTCCTATAGTCATGTTAGCCAATGGGAGATGGAAAGAAGCGGATGTGAATTGTAAAAGGCTGGCCAGATGGACTACAGCTTTATTGTCAGAGAATATTGAGGGTTTGATGTTAAAGGAACCTAGTGTCCTGATTGGTGGATTGATGATTGAAGGTGAAGCTCATGAATGTCAAGTACAAGGAAGTAGTTTGCAACACAGAGTTTTTACTGCCGTATCCAAACCCTTTGACCTTGAAAGTGACTGCTGGTACATTGATGGTTCTTCTTATTATAAAGATGGAAGTAGAATCTCAGGATTTGCTGGTGTTTGTATAAAAGATGGCGAGGTTCAGAGACAATTTTCATATTCATGTAGAGCTCGTTCTGCACAATATGTGGAAATAGCAGCACTTCTGCAAGTTCTCAGTGAGTTAAGAGACGATGGTGGAGTTGTTAACATTGCTTCTGACTCAGACCAGGTATGCAAGGGTGCAGTTGTCTATCTTTCATGGTGGAATGTGATGGGTTTTAAAGGAACAGATGGAAGTGAGATAAGATATGCACCCTTATGGAAAATGATAGAGGAGGAAACACAATTCTTTTCAAAAATCAATATCCGAAAGGTACAGGCCCACAAAAAGCAAACAACGAGCACTACTGGAACAATACGGTAGATAGATTAGCGAAGGAGGCTGCAGTAACATCCCCCGAATGGCCTCATATAGAGCATACTTTATCATTTCCAGTGTCTGCCCTTACACGTGCTCAAGCAAAAGGAGTTGAAGAAAGGACATGTGAGTTGGGTAAATTACAAGATCAGGATGAGGAATTAGCTCAACTAAAAGCAATGTGTGGGACTGGGCCCATACAATTTGAAGGTCAAGAGATGCAGGTGAAGGATGGCCTTTTAATAACTTACAAAAATGATTTATCTTTATGGGTTGCCCCAAAAGGTGTGAGGAAAGACATTCTTACATGGATTCATGGGTCCCCTGTTGGTGGACACCCCAAGCTTCCTTTAGCTTTAGAGAGATTAGATCATGTAGCATGGTGGCCTCAAAATAAACAACACATGCAGGACCATATCTTATCATGTCTGATATGTGCCAGGCATGATCCCGCAAATAGAAAAAGGAGAGGGGCACTGATGAGGCAAGCTCCCATGGGACCATGGGAGAGAATACAAATTGATTACACAGGTGAATTTCCTAACACTGCACACCAGAACAGATATTTACTCGTTGTGGTGGATTCCTTCAGTCACTGGGTTGAAGCATTCCCTACCAAAAACTGTACTGCCACTACTACTGCAAGGATCCTGGTCAAAGAAATATTTAGTCGGTGGGGGATACCAAAAGTTTTAGACAGTGACAATGGTCCAGGATTTGTAGGTAATGTGATACAAGAGACATGTAAGCTCCTTGGTGTTGTTCAAAAATTCCACATCTTCTATCACCCTGAGTCTGCGGGACAGGTTGAACGAATGAACAGGACAATTAAAAATGCCCTTAGAAAGGTTGTAAATGAGCAAGGTACTGATTGGGATGAAAAATTACCCTTTGTTCTGGCAACTATTCGTTCCAGAGTTTGCAGGTCCATAGGCTTTGCCCCTTATGAAGCTCTGCTCGGCAGAACAATGAGAACGTGGGAACATCTGATAAATCCAGTCCCAGCAGCATTAGAAACTGTGTCATTATCCGAATCATGGGTAGAGATCTTAAAGGATCATGTGATTACAGTACATAAGGCTGTATGTGCCACTGATGAATGTACCCATAAAAGCTCACAACAGTGGTTTAATGCAATGGGTGACACTAGTGAATACCAAATTGGGTCTAGAGTAATGTTACAGGATTTTTCTGGGTTCCACCCATTTCCTAGAGCAAAGTGGAAGGGCCCTTATGCAGTAATAGATAAAATTGGACCCTCTGTTTACTTACTAGACTTGGGAGAGGACAAGTCAAGATGGAGTCATGCATGTCAGATCAAAGCATTTAAGGGAAAAATGGATTTGATGGATGTGAGCATTGTCTAATTTTCTTGCTGAGATTGTCTTTCAGGTCCCAGGAGTGAGGCGAATACCAGAAGACTACACCATAATGAAGACATCCCCCCTGGACAAATACAAGCCTTCTCTATTAACATATGTGTTGATAACAGCGTCAATCACTTTACTTCTTTGCATCACAAACATCAGAGTGAAAGAGTGCCAAGTTGGGGAATCAAAATGCTTCCCAGTGGGGAAATCTGATCGAAATAAAAGAAGTGTAATGGATCATACTACAGAACTTACTGTTTTAGAGGACTCGGAAGGCATCCAGATACATGGGGATACTGTAAAGGGCATAGTCGGGGGGTGGATAGTCGTTAGATGTGAGATCATGATGCCGAAATCTGATTACTTGATGGAATCTGCTGTTTGGACTTACCCAGAAGGAAGCGATCGTCACAGGAGTACAGATATAATATTAGTGGAGACAAAGAATGGACCACAAATGCAAATGACTTTAGAAAGGAACTTTACAATATTTAAGGAGGGTATTATATCCTGTAGCCCTCATGATGTGAAGGATGGAGTCTATGCAAAAATCCTAAAGATAATGGTCACAAATTCTAGAGACTGTCCTACAATTTTACAGTGGCCAGAACATGGACTTTTCCTTGAGCGGACTCAAAATTTAGTGTATAGCGATGTTTCATACTTATCATTACCATTATTGTTGAATTTTACATCATTTAACATTCCAGAAAGTTGCCCAAAATCAATGGGGTTATGGTTTAAAACAGTCTTTCAAACACATATAAACTTATTTTGGGATGCTACACAAGGGCTTAATTTTAAGAAAGTTTCAAAGAGGGATCTGGGTACTGATATCATATCAGGCCTCAGTTTGGGTAGTTCGATTTGGAATAGGGTTGATATAGAGAGTCTAAATATGAGAGAACAAAATTTTGTGGGTGGATTACAGCAGATACTGCTTAAAGGGGGAAGAGTGGATTTAAACGCTCTAGCTGAAATGAAAATAGATATTCAGAACATTCACACCATTGCTGCAGATTTGCAGAACGTTCAAATGTCGGTGAATGCATTGAATAAAACCATTCAAACGAATAATGTATCCAAGTCTATAGTTTGTGGTATTATAGGAAACTTGCTGAGTGAGCATCTGAGCCTAGGGCTTCAAGAAATCAAACGAGGAGAATGGCCAAGGATAATGAACTCAACTTTATTATTCAATCTTATCAAAGACAGTGGTGTTACTTGTAGGAACTTTGCCCTTGCTAATGTAAGGAGCCTGGATACTCTTTGTAATAAAGATCGCATCGGAAAGCAGGAAGTACCTCTGACCATCGACATCCCTACATGGTCAACAAAACCCTTACCCGTATACAAGATGATCGTTCTTGGTGAGGTGGAGGTGAGAAATGGCACTAATATACTGAAACAACTGCTACCACAAAGCAGACTCGTCGTCAAGGATAACCAAGTATGGAAAACCATGGACCCCAACTGCTGTACCAAACGTGCCCAGGCCTGGCTTTGTTCCTGTTCTTTTGAGCGGCTGGAGTACGTAGAGGGTTGTGCTGCTACACACTCTGGAAACTGCCTGGTTCGATTACAAAAATTTGAACCGGCCTGGAAGAGAATAATTCATGGAGAAGACTCGAGGGTCTGTGCATTGGGGGTTCCCTCATTCACTTGGCAGAAGCAAGTTCAGTGCCGGACACCTATCACAGGCTGGTGTGTGAACCTCACATATGGACTGTTAACAATCGGACAGGAAGACATTCAAGCCAATATCCACATGAATCAAGTATCTGTAAACATTGAGCAAACAGATCTTGGCAATTGGGACTCTATGATTTCTCCTTTATTTAAGAAAATTCCACCACTTACAGTTGAATTGGATACATTATTTAAGAGGGATAGTAGGAAAATTATAGAATTACAAGAACTGGTGAAGGAAAACCTCATCAGTTCTAATAAAATTGCTAAAGAATTTCAGGAGCCTTGGTGGAGCATACCCAATAACACTCTTTCTCACCCGCTATTGAGAACTCTTTCCATGATTTTTGTGTTCGTTCAATTTATATTAATATGTTTTTTGTTTGGTTTATATTGTTGTGGTAGAAGACAACTAAGAACAATCCAGAAAAATAAGGAAAGCATAGAGATGGCTTCAATCTTAAGAGCCAGGGATGTCTGAGCGGTTTGATTGTGAATCGATTCTGATTCGAACCGATCCAAGTGGGGGTATATGTAGTATATTGTGTCTAATATGTGTATGTATGTGTGTATGCATGTGTGTATATATATATATATATATATATATATATATATATGTATATGTGTGTATATATATATATATATATATGTGTTATATATATATTTATTATATGTAGTGTTTTTATTTAGGCATTCTAAAAACAAGGTTATTCTAGGCAGACCGCTTTAGTAGCCGTTATCTAATTGCGCATATTAAAAGAGGGTTTGTTGGTCAAAGGACAAATGGCCAGACCAGAATTACTCCACATATGAAAGGGAACAGATAATGATTATCTTAATCTAATCAGTATTCACACATATCAAAAGGGGAATATGCAAGAATGTAAATTGGGGCAGCTTTATAATTACAACTATTCACAGCGTGGGGTTGTCTCCGGTCACTCTGAAATACCGGGACAGATCAAAGCATTTAATGGAAACGCCTAATCAAATTGCTCAGACATTCAGTGTGTGTGGGGGGGATATAACAGGACGTTCAATCTGTTTAGAAGTGTGTGTTCTTACGAAGGCACCCAAGAGTCACATGGTTCCATGGGGCTCTAAATATTACTAGCACTGTCGTGATATGAACTCTGTTGGGTTTTGTCGTCTGTAAGACTGTTCTGTTTGGAAGTCAATAAAATTGTCTCTCTCTGGGAGAATCGGGTTTTGCTGCGGAGACAATACTTTTAATAACCATATACCATCTACGAGGAAGGAACGACGATTATAGATTAGATCACTACAATGTCCTATGCAGAAAAGGATATTGCATAGGTGTTCACAATATCAGGGAGCAATATCTGGCTGGGGAGACCAAAAACATCAAATATATACAGGGTCATATTTGTGAACTTACATAAAGATTGATGCATTGATGGTTCGGGCGTTTCGCCGTATTAAAAACACAGAATAGAATACCGCATAGGCACAGCATAGGATGCTTTATTGAGTGTAGATCGATAATCTCCTCCAGTGGTCATCCAATGATTTCACTTGGAGCGTATACAAGGAATCCGATTAGGATTCGTGTTGGAAAAAACCTAGAGTTAAAATGTCATATTAGAATCCCAAGAAGAGACCATGGTTGCCATAGAGAGACAGAGACGCCAAGAGGAACATATATGGGACTACTGAGGTCAACAGGTGAATCTCAAAGCCTCTAAATTGCAAGAGAATTATGTATGTAAGGTTTATTTAGTTCATTATCATTACCTATAAGGCAGATATAGTTTTACTTACGTTTTATAGAGTGGAACGCCCATATAGTCTCTTTGGAGTGATCCCTACATAGGGCTGACTTCACAAAAGTGTAGATGTAATCTACAAAGAATGAAGTCAGAAGGGGGAGAGTTTTTATCTGATATTGAAATTTATTATCTCAGTAGTATATATTAAATATGTAGTAACCAAAAAATCATAATTGTTAGATATAAAAGACGGTGCCATAGACAATAGCACAGTATTATTAGCAGATGTATAATATAATGGCTACAATGTAGCAGTTTGCAGATATAATCAGCAAAGCATATGTCAATATGCAAAAGTAATAAATTGTCAGTATGTTTATGGCCAGAAAATTAAGCTTTGAATGAAACCACACAGCCAAACAGACACTCTGTAGAATAGCTGAGTGGTCAAATATATACAAAGGATGATTTGTATGAAAAGAGAGGGTCCAAGGCACACTATAAAGTGCCAAGATAATGGTCACAGAAATATAAGTAAAACTGTTTTTTATATAAAAAGAGAAAAAAAAAAAAAAAAAAGAAAAAGAAAAAATATATATACCTTGTAGGTGGAGGAGAGACACAGACAGCCACAGCAGTGAGTACTGGCTAGCCAGGAGGTGAATGCTAAAGTGCATACAAAGCAGCTTTTTAATTTATACTTGTGGTTGTCTCTCCTCAATTAGCTGACATTACTGTCAGCTGTCTACAAGGGAATGAGAGGACTGGAGATGGGTTGGCCCCCCGAGCGGTGTGGGCGCGGTCACAGCCCCGCGCGGCCAATGATGGTCGCGCTGTGTGCTACGGCCACGCCCACTCCTCCCGCCGGCACGCAAGGCCTCAAGATCGGAGCGCGCACGCTCTACGGGGGGAGCAAGATGGACGTGTAGCTCCTCCCACGAGCCGCGCGCATCCGAAGAGAGAAGCCATAGGGGAGGAGAGCGAGCATTCGCCCTCCCCTCCAACTGCCGCACCGCCTATATGGGCGGGCGGCTTGCGTGCCGGGCAGTTACCATAATGTTCAAGCGTCTGTCAAGGCAAAGAAAGGAGAAAATAAAACAGCGGGGGAGACATAGAGAACGGACAGACATAAATTGGAAAAGGGAAAGGACAGCATAGTCTCTTAGTGGAAGTCCAAGTGACATAATGTTGCTAATTTTGATGTACAGAAAAGAGATTATGATGCCACTAAAGAAACACTGTAGTGAAGTGGGGCTGGCTTACTCTGGAAGGGGAAATATATATAAATTTGCCTCTATCAGGACTCCCTAATTAGGGGAGTATTATTGCCCACAGTAGAATATGAAATAAACAAACTATGCCACGTCAATGCTGTACCTATGTGTGCTTTTGTCTGCATTTAATCTTACATCTAACAATATTTACAGTCTCGTATACATGTTTGCAACTTAGCATTGCTCACCAAATACATAGCTCCATATTTAGGATCATATACAAGTATACATAAATACAAGTAAATTAGAGAACATTTTGCATTATAGCTGCAAGACATATAGATTTTATCAAAACATAGCAGACATTTGATGTAAGTGGCGAGTAGCCATAAGAGAAATATCATTTGTTCAGTTGTCCTGTCTATATTAAGCATTAGTTGCCATGTTAATTACTTATGTATCAGAAAGATGTAATTAAGTAGACCCATGTAGGGTTGTCGATGTTATTTTATTACATTAGATGTCATTTCTCCATTCCCCCGGAGGCAAAGCCTTCCAAAAAAGGTTTGAACCAAATAGTTTCATTTAAGCCTGGGGCCTGGGTGGCCCGAAGCCTATAGATCCATTTCGACTCGAGTTGAAGAAGGGATTTATTCCAATCCCCTCCCCTGGGATTCGGATGAATCCGATCCAGAATCAGGAACTTGACTTTTGGAAACCTGCCCATGTGTACGTTGGTGACATGCCGGCCAAGAGGGAGGTCCGGGTCGCAGGTCATCATACTGCGCACATGTCTATAGGCACGTCTCCAAAACTCAAGCTTAGTTTTCCCAACATAGAAGCAGGAACAGTCACACATAAGAAGATAGACTACCCCTAGTGTCTTGCAGTTCCCGAAGTGTTGGGCACGAAAGATTTCACCATTCGGTAAAATGGGATTCTTATCAACGGCCATATACTTGCAGTAATGACAGGAACCGCACATAAAGGTTCCTTTATACTTGCAGTGTTGTTTCTCACTTTTCAGTTCACTGTTTGTGATGCAATCTTTAATAGAAGTTGCTCTTTTGAAGGTAAATAATGGTTTGTCAGGGACAAACTGTCCCAACAACGGGTCGAATGTTAGCAAATGCCAATACTTCTCCACTATTGCTTTAAATTTTTTCTGTTGATTGTTGTAACGGGAGATAATTCTGAGTGGGTTTGTATCCTCTCTTATTTTTTTGGTGTATAGAAGTTGGTCCCTGCTTTGGAGGCATGCCTGTTGGTAGGATCTTTTTAAAGATGCATGGGAATATCCTCTCTGTAATAGACGAGTGCGTAAATTTTTTGCCTCTAATTGAAAGATTGCATCATCAGTGCAGTTCCTTCTAATGCGCAAATATTGCCCATAGGGGATGGAATTAAGTAATGGAGTAGGATGAAAGCTGCTGGCATGGAGAATCGCGTTTCCCGCAGTCGGTTTCCTGTATAGGCGGGTCAATAGTTTACCCCTATCATTTTTGTAAATCTCTATGTCTAGGAACGGAACATGGTCAGTGCTGTACGACATGGTAAAGCTCAAATTAAATACATTTTTGTTCATTCTGAGGAGACACTGCTCCAAACGTGGGATAGTGCCGTCCCAGACGATGAGGATGTCGTCGATGTACCGGTACCATCCAAGGATATGGTCCGTGTACATCGACAAGTCCTCATCGCCTAGGAAAGCCTGCTCCCACTCCCCCAGGTACAGGTTGGCGTAGGACGGGGCACAGCATGTCCCCATCGCCACCCCCTGCACCTGGAGGTAGTGGGAGCCGTTGAAGGTGAAGACATTATGCTCGAGAATGAATTCCAATAAGACGAGAATGAACTCGCCATACGCTTGGTCAATTCTCACATCTTTTTGTAAAATATGTTTAATGGCAGCTACACCTCTAGCATGTGGTATAGAGCTATAGAGGGTTTCCACGTCTATTGTTACTAAAAGGACTTCTGATGGAACAGTAAGTTGATCCAAAATTTTAAGAAGATGGAGAGTGTCTTTGACATAGGAGGGAAGTGACAAAACATAAGGTTTCAGGAAATCGTCTATCAGGCGACTAGCGCCTTCACTTATAGAGCCAATTCCTGAAATAATTGGTCTACCTGGTGGGTTGTTTTTATTTTTATGGACTTTGGGCAGCGCATAGAAGGTTGGCACTTTAGGAAAGTCGTTGCGGATGAATGTCCACAATTGTTTTGTAATAATGTTATATTTGAGAGCTGAATCAATTAGATGGTAAAAATCATTATGATATTTTGTGACAATACTCGCTGGCATCCGTCTATACCATTCTTGGTTGTTTAAGATTTTGTTACACATTAGGATATATTGTTCTTTATCTAGAAGGACTATGTTTCCGCCCTTATCAGAGGACTTGATAATCAAGTCATTTTTATCACCAAGCTGTCTCAAAGCAGCTGTTTCTTTCTTTGAAAAATTGGTAATTTTTGGTGTGCGGATTTTGAGTTTTTCTAAATCTTTGTTAACTAGATAGAGAAAGGTGGCGGCGTTGGGGTTTGTACTTGGGGCTGGACAGATATCAGACTTCTTCTTCAACAGAGATCTGGTACCGTCTATGGTTGAATAGACAGAATCCAAAGCCTGCTGGAGATTGATCTGATCGATAAAATCTGTTGGATCATTTTCCTCTAAAAGAGCGACTAGGTGGTCAACGGCCCGATTTTCTTGAGTGGTAAGATCGGGTCGAATATTATGTTTCTGGAACATTTTCTTTAACAGAAGTTTGCGTATAAACAATTGCAGATCTTTGTAGAAGCCAAATTTGTCTCCGTCTTGATTCGGACAGAAATTTAACCCTCTACTTAGCACTAAAATTTCGTCGTTTGAAAGGGAATAGGAGGACAATTAATAATATTATCAATTTGTCCTCCTATTCCCTTTCAAACGACGAAATTTTAGTGCTAAGTAGAGGGTTAAATTTCTGTCCGAATCAAGACGGAGACAAATTTGGCTTCTACAAAGATCTGCAATTGTTTATACGCAAACTTCTGTTAAAGAAAATGTTCCAGAAACATAATATTCGACCCGATCTTACCACTCAAGAAAATCGGGCCGTTGACCACCTAGTCGCTCTTTTAGAGGAAAATGATCCAACAGATTTTATCGATCAGATCAATCTCCAGCAGGCTTTGGATTCTGTCTATTCAACCATAGACGGTACCAGATCTCTGTTGAAGAAGAAGTCTGATATCTGTCCAGCCCCAAGTACAAACCCCAACGCCGCCACCTTTCTCTATCTAGTTAACAAAGATTTAGAAAAACTCAAAATCCGCACACCAAAAATTACCAATTTTTCAAAGAAAGAAACAGTTTGGGGACCCGGGTCCTGCCCCAGGGGACATATATCAATGCAAAAAGAACTTTTAAAAACTAACGTTTTTTTTTTCGGGAGCAGTCATTTTAATGATGCATAAAGTGAAAAAAAAAAAGTGAAATTTTCCTTTAAATATGGTACCTGGGGGGTGTCCAAAGTATGCCTGTGAAGTGGCATGTGTTTCCCGTGTTTAGAACTGTCCTTGCACAAAATGACATTTGTAAAGGAAAAAAAGAAGCCATTTAAAACCACTTGCGGCTTTAGGTTTGATCTTAAGTAGAATCTGAACAGGTACATTATGAAGTGTAGCTCCATCCCAAAAAAAAATCTATTTTTAAGCTTTTTGGAGAACATAGGGAGGGGTTATCACCCCTGTAACATTTGCTGTCTTTGCACATCTGTTCAGAACATGTCACCTCACTTTCCGTCCCAATGACAAATGTTTTTGGAAAAGTGGGGTTTTAATTGAAACAAGGATTGGTGATAAAGTATCAGTAGAGAGGAGATACCTTTTTCCCAAATTAAATCTAACAGGATAGAATTTCCCTTCCTAGGGGTAGATTTCCTCTCACTTCCTGTTTTTCTCTTTCCATTTGCAAGTAGGAGTCGTTTGTAAGTTGGATGTTTGAAAGTAGGGGCCTGGCGTATATACTCTGCAGAAATTTGCCCTATTAGATGTTGGTGTAGCCACAAGACTGGTGGGCACAGGAATGGGCCCTGCTGTGAGTTAATAGATCAAGATTTGTAATTGCATGCACCTGTTGAACAGGGAATAAAAATTGGGGGGGGTGGTGGTGGTGGTGGTGGTGGACGGTTTTGCCACAAGACTGTAAGCTCTCACAGTTACTCTTGGTGGGCGCAGGAATGGGCCCTGCTGTGAGTTATTAGATCAAGATTTGTAATTGCAAGCACCTGATGAACAGGGCAGAAAAATTGGGCCTTTGGCGGTGGTGGTGGACGGTGTTGCCACAAGACTGTAGGCCCTCATAGTTACTCTTGGTGGGCGCAGGAATGGGCCCTGCTGTGAGTTATTAGATCAAGATTTGTAATTGCAAGCACCTGATGAACAGGGCAGAAAAATTGGGCCTTTGGCGGTGGTGGTGGACGGTGTTGCCACAAGACTGCAGGCCCTCATAGTTACTCTTGGTGGGCGCAGGAATGGGCCCTGCTGTGAACTATTAGATCAAGATTTGTAATTACCCGCCCCTGTTAAACAGGGGCTGAAAAATTGTGCCTTAGGCACTGGTGCTGGTGCCACAACACTGCAACCCCTCACAGAGACTGTACTTGGAGCACAGCAGTCACACGTGTTGCGAAGCATTTTTTTAAAAAATTGTAAGTACACGCCCCTGTTAAACAGGGGCTGAAAAATTGTGCCTTAGGCACTGGTGCTGGTGCCACACAACACTGCAACACGGCCCTCACAGATACTGTACTTGGAGCACAGCAGTCACACGTGTTGCGAAGCATTTTTTTTAAAAATTGTAAGTACACGCCCCTGTTAAACAGGGGCTGAAAAATTGTGCCTTAGGCACTGGTGCTGGTGCCACAACACTGCAACCCCTCACACATACTGTACTTGGAGCACAGCAGTCACACGTGTTGCGAAGCATTTTTTTTTTTTAAAAAATTGTAAGTACACGCCCCTGTTAAACAGGGGCTGAAAAATTGTGCCTTAGGCACTGGTGCTGGTGCCACAACACTGCAACACGGCCCTCACAGAGACTGTACTTGGAGCACAGCAGTCACACGTGTTGCGAAGCATTTTTTTAAAAAATTGTAAGTACACGCCCCTGTTAAACAGGGGCTGAAAAATTGTGCCTTAGGCACTGGTGCTGGTGCCACAACACTGCAACACGGCCCTCACAGAGACTGTACTTGGAGCACAGCAGTCACACGTGTTGCGAAGCATTTTTTTAAAAAAAATTGTCAGTACACGCCCCTGTTAAACAGGGGCTGAAAAATTGTGCCTTAGGCACTGGTGCTGGTGCCACAACACTGCAACACGGCCCTCACAGAGACTGTACTTGGAGCACAGCAGTCACACGTGTTGCGAAGCATTTTTTAAAAAAAAAATTGTAAGTACACGCCCCTGTTAAACAACAGGGGCTGAAAAATTGTGCCTTAGGCACTGGGTGCTGGTGCCACAACACTGCAACACGGCCCTCACAGAGACTGTACTTGGAGCACAGCAGTCACACGTGTTGCGAAGCATTTTTTTTAAAAAATTGTAAGTACACGCCCCTGTTAAACAGGGGCTGAAAAATTGTGCCTTAGGCACTGGTGCTGGTGGCATGGATCATTGAGGAGGAGGAAGAGGATAGTCAGTGAACATAAGAGGACAGTCACTCAGCATCAGCATAGGCAGTCTTGAAGGGATGTGACATTAAAAATTATTCGGTTATATCCGCCTCAGGTGCCTGGTAGCTGGTGGTGATCCAAGACTGATTCATTTTGATGAATGTCAGTCGATCAACCGAGGCGGTGGACAGGCGCACCCTATGATCAGTCACAAATCCTCCAGCAGCACTGAATGTGCGTTCGGAAAGAACGCTGGAGGCAGGACAGGCCAGTAGCTCAATTGCATACTGTGCAAGCTCTGGCCAGTGATCCATCCTCAGGACCCAGTAAGCCAGAGGATTTTCGGTGGGAAAGGTGTCCAAGTCTGACCTTGCCCCAAGGTATTCCTGCACCATGTATATCAGACGCTGGCGATGGTTGCTGGAACCGATCATACCTTGGGGCTGCGGACTAAAAAATTGTCTGAACGCATCGGTCAGACGTCCACCTTCCCCACCGCTCCTTCTGCCACTGACCGAAGCCTCAGCAACTCGTCGCCCAGGACCAGGAGTTTGTAGCCTCCCAGTTTCTGGGAACGCGTTGCACAGACCTTTCTGCAAGGCCTCCCTGAGATGTCTCATCCTCTGCTCCCTCTGCGACGGCAAGATAAGGTCCGCAACCTTACCCTTGTACCGCGGATCAAGGAGAGTGGCCAGCCAGTAATGGTCCCTCTCCTTGATCCGAAGAACACGAGGATCCTTCCGCAGGCTTTGCAGGATCAGGGAGGCCATGCAGCGTAGGTTAGCTGAGGCATTCGGTCCCGGAGTCTTCTGGGTCACTGAGGATGACATGATCGCCAGCCACCTCCTCCCAGCCACGTACAAGTCCACTGGCTTGTTGGGACTGTACATCATCCCTAAAAGACTGCTGCTGCTGATGCTGAGTGCCAGGCTCCACCTCCATGCTCACACAATCCTCCTCCTCCTCCTCCTCCTCCTCCTCCTCATCCTCTTCCTGTGTGATGGGTGGGACAGAAGGAACACTGTCCGGATAAAGGGGGCCTTGAGAGGCAAGGAAGTCCTCCTCTTCCTGCCTCTGTTCTGCCTCAAGTGCCCTGTCCATTATCCCACGCAGCGTATGCTCCAACAGGTGGACAAGAGGGACAGTGTCACTGATGCATGCACTGTCACTGCTCACCATCCTCGTGGCCTCCTCAAATGGTGAGAGGACAGTGCATGCATCCCTGATCATGCTCCACTGACGTGGGGAAAAAAAACCAAGCTCCCCTGACCCTGTCCTGGTGCCGTAGTCGCAAAGGTACTCATTGATGGCCCTCTGCTGCGTGTGCAGTCGCTGCAGCATGGCCAACGTTGAGTTCCACCTGGTGGGCATGTCAGATATTAGGCGGTTCTTGGGCAGGTTCAGCTCCTTTTGCAGCTCAGTCAGCCGAGCACTGGCATTATAAGATCGGCGGAAATGCACACAGACTTTCCTGGCCTGCCTCAGGACATCCTGTAAGCCTGGGAACCTGCCCAAGAACCGCTGCACCACCAGGTTGAGGACGTGAGCCATGCAGGGCACATGGGTGAGCTGCCCCTGTCGCAGGGCGGAGAGGAGGTTGGTGCCATTGTCAGAAACGACCATTCCTGGCTTAAGCTGACGTGGCGTCAACCACCTCTCGGCCTGCCCCTGCAGAGCTGCCAGAACCTCTGGCCCAGTGTGGCTCCTGTCCCCCAAACACACCAGCGCAAGCACGGCATGGCATCTTTTTGCCTGCGTACTTGCGTAGCCCCTTGTACGCCTACGGAGCACCGCTGGTTCCAAGGACAGAGCACTGGAGGAAGAAGAAGAGGAGGGGGTGGAGGAGAGAGGTGTGTCACAACCAGTAGCAGTAGTCGCGTTTTGGAGGCGTGGTGGCGGAACAACCTCCAACACTACTGCACCTTGTCCTGCATCCCTCCCAGCTGCCAATAGAGTGACCCAATGGGCCGTGAAAGAAAGGTACCGTCCCTGTCCATGCCTGCTGGACCATGAGTCAGCGGTAATATGCACCTTACCGCTGACCGCCCTGTCCAGCGAGGCATGGACATTGCCCTCCACATGCCGGTAGAGAGACGGAATCGCCTTCCGCGAGAAAAAGTGGCGTTTGGGAACCTGCCACTGAGGAACCGCACATTGAACAAACTCACGGAAGGGGGCCGAGTCTACCAACTGAAAAGGCAGCAGTTGAAGTGCTAGCAATTTAGCAAGGCTAGCATTCAACCGCTGGGCATGTGGATGGCTGGGAGTGTACTTCTTTCTACGGTCCAGCAGCTGGGGCAGGGAAATTTGCCTGCTGCATTCGGACGTCGGTGTACTGCAAGTACTTGGTTGTGACACACCGAATTCTACACCTTCAGTCCTCTCAGAGCAGCTTTTAGAGAGGACTGAAGGTGTAGTGGGGATGGAGATCCCAGCTGAGGAGGAGCAAGGAGAGGTCCGCTTAGTTCTTTGGTGTGGGTCTTTTATGTGTGCCTGCCAACGAGCTGCATGGCAGGTCGCCATATGTCTGGTCATGCTTGTCGTGCCCAAGCGGCTGATGTTTTGGCCACGTGAGATACGCTTGAGACAAATATTGCAAATAGCAGTGGTGCGATCTGCTGCACTCGTCTCAAAAAAGGCCCACACCAAAGAACTTTTCTGATAACGTGCAGAGGCAGCGCCCTGCACAGGCGGAGCTCTGCGGTGTTGTACAGTTGCTGTGCTGGCCTCTACCTGGCCTCCAGGGGGCATCCTGCCTCGTTGGACATGTGACGCCGCCTCCTCCTCCTCCTCGTCCTCCTCCTCATCCTCTCTCCCTTGAGGCACCCACGTGGAGTCAGTGACCTCATCATCCCCTCCCTCTTCACCACTAGAGCAAACCTGGCAGTAAGCTGCAGCTGGTGGAACTGTACTGCCAGATTCCTCAAGCTGGGTATCGTCATCCGAGCCTTCGAATCGTTGGGCATCCTCCTGGAGCATGTACCCAACACTGTGCTCAAAGAGTTCGGGGGACTCCTCAGGAGGACATGGTGGGTCTAGGGAAGGGGTGGCTGATGATGCTCTGTCAGTACCCTGAGCCTGGGTGAGAGAGGATGAGGAGGATGAGGAGGGCTTGGTCATCCATTCTACCAAGCCTTCAGCATGATGCGGCTCCACATGTCCAGCTGCCGAAAACAAAGACGCGCGTGTCCCATGGCCACGTGCTGATGACGATGCACGACCACGTCCACGTCCACGGCCACGTCCACTAGAAACAGAGCCTGCCTGCCCTGTGTTCTTGGCTCTGCACGCTCTGCCTCCCCTTGGCGGTCTTCCAGCCATTGTAGTCGGTAGTCCTGTGGGTGCTGCTGAGAAGAAAATATAGGAGCTCTGTGTGATGATGCCACTAACACACTAGAAGTCCTATGGGTGCTTCTGCAAAGAAAATAGAGGAGCTCTGTGTGATGCCACTAACACACTAGAAGTCCTGTGGGTGCTGCTGAAAGAAAATATAGGAGCTCTGTGTGATGCCACTAACACACTAGAAGTCCTATGGGTGCTTCTGCAAAGAAAATAGAGGAGCTCTGTGTGATGCCACTAACTAACACACTAGAAGTCCTGGGTGCTGCTGAGAAGAATATAGAGGAGCTCTGTGTGATGCCACTAACACACTAGAAGTCCTGTGGGTGCTTCTGCAAAAAAATAGAGGAGCTCTGTGTGATGCCACTAACACACTAGAAGTCCTGTGGGTGCTTCTGCAAAGAAAATAGAGGAGCTCTGTGTGATGCCACTAACACACTAGAAGTCCTGTGGGTGCTTCTGCAAAGAAAATAGAGGAGCTCTGTGTGATGCCACTAACACACTAGAAGTCCTGTGGGTGCTTCTGCAAAGAAAATAGAGGAGCTCTGTGTGATGCCACTAACACACTAGAAGTCCTGTGGGTGCTTCTGCTAAGAAAATATAGGAGCTCTGTGTGATGCCACTAACACACTAGAAGTCCTATGGGTGCTTCTGCAAAGAAAATAGAGGAGCTCTGTGTGATGCCACTAACACACTAGAAGTCCTGTGGGTGCTCTGCAAAGAAAATATAGGAGCTCTGTGTGATGCCACTAACACACTAGTTGTCCTGTGGGTGCTTCTGCAAAGAAAATAGAGGAGCTCTGTGTGATGCCACTAACACACTAGAAGTCCTGTGGGTGCTTCTGCAAAGAAAATAGAGGAGCTCTGTGTGATGCCACTAACACACTAGAAGTCCTGTGGGTGCTGCTGAGAAGAAATATAGGAGCTCTGTGTGATGCCACTAACACACTAGAAGTCCTAGAAGTCCTGTGGGTGCTTCTGCAAAGAAAATAGAGGAGCTCTGTGTGATGCCACTAACACACTAGAAGTCCTGTGTGGGTGCTTCTGCAAAGAAAATAGAGGAGCTCTGTGTGATGCCACTAACACACTAACACACTAGAAGTCCTGTGGGTGCTTATGCAAAGAAAATAGAGGAGCTCTGTGTGATGCCACTAACACACTAGAAGTCCTGTGGGTGCTTCTGCAAAGAAAATAGAGGAGCTCTGTGTGATGCCACTAACACACTAGAAGTCCTGTGGGTGCTTCTGAGAAGAAAATATAGGAGCTGTGTGTGATGCCACTAACACACTAGAAGTCCTGTGGGTGCTTCTGCAAAGAAAATAGAGGAGCTCTGTGTGATGCCACTAACACACTAGAAGTCCTGTGGGTGCTTCTGAGAAGAATATATAGGAGCTCTGTGTGATGCCACTAACACACTAGAAGTCCTATGGGTGCTTCTGCAAAGAAAATAGAGGAGCTCTGTGTGATGGCACTAACACACTAGAAGTCCTGTGGGTGCTTCTGAGAAGAAAATATAGGAGCTCTGTGTGATGCCACTAACACACTAGAAGTCCTGTGGGTGCTTCTGAGAAGAAAATATAGGAGCTCTGTGTGATGCCCTAAACACACTAGAAGTCCTATGGGTGCTTCTGCAAAGAAAATAGAGGAGCTCTGTGTGATGCCACTAACACACTAGAAGTCCTGTGGGTGCTTCTGAGAAGAAAATATAGGAGCTCTGTGTGATGCCACTAACACACTAGAAGTCCTATGGGTGCTTCTGGGCAAAGAAAATAGAGGAGCTCTGTGTGATGCCACTAACACACTTCAAGTCCTGTGGGTGCTTCTGGAAAGAAAATAGAGGCTCTCTGTGTGATGCCACTAACACACTTCAAGTCCTGTAGGTGCTTATGGGAAGAAAATAGAGGAGCTCTGTGTGATGGGACTAACACACTTCAAGTCCTATAGGTGCTTATGCAAAGAAAATATAGGAGCTGTGTGTGATGGGACTAACACACTTCAAGTCCTATAGGTGCTTCTGGGAAGAAAAAATATAGCTCTGTGTGTGTGATGGGACTAACACACTTCAAGTCCTATAGGTGCTTCTGGGAACCAATTATAGCTCTGTGTGTGTGTGATGGGACTAACACACTTCAAGTCCTATAGGTGCTTCTGGGAAGAAAATATAGCTCTGTGTGTGTGATGGGACTAACACACTTCAAGTCCTATAGGTGCTTCTGGGAACAAAATATAGCTCTGTGTGTGATGGGACTAACACACTTCAAGTCCTATAGGTGCTTCTCGGAAAAAAATATAGCTCTGTGTGTGTGATGGGACTAACACACTTCAAGTCCTATAGGTGCTTCTGGGAACAAAAATATAGCTCTGTGTGTGTGATGGGACTAACACACTTCAAGTCCTATAGGTGCTTCTGGGAACAAAATATAGCTCTGTGTGTGTGATGGGACTAACACACTTCAAGTCCTATAGGTGCTTCTGGGAAGAAAAATATAGCTCTGTGTGTGTGTGTGTGTGATGGGACTAACACACTTCAAGTCCTATAGGTGCTTCTGGGGACAAAATATAGCTCTGTGTGTGTGATGGGACTAACACACTTCAAGTCCTATAGGTGCTTCTGGGAACAAAATATAGCTCTGTGTGTGTGATGGGACTAACACACTTCAAGTCCTATAGGTGCTTCTGGGAAAAAAATATAGCTCTGTGTGTGTGATGGGACTAACACACTTCAAGTCCTATAGGTGCTTCTGGGAAAAAAATATAGCTCTGTGTGTGATGGGACTAACACACTTCAAGTCCTATAGGTGCTTCTGGGAACAAAATATAGCTCTGTGTGTGATGGGACTAACACACTTCAAGTCCTATAGGTGCTTCTGGGAACAAAATATAGCTCTGTGTGTGATGGGACTAACACACTTCAAGTCCTATAGGTGCTTCTGGGAACAAAATATAGCTCTGTGTGTGTGATGGGACTAACACACTTCAAGTCCTATAGGTGCTTCTGGGAACAAAATATAGCTCTGTGTGTGTGATGGGACTAACACACTTCAAGTCCTATAGGTGCTTCTGGGAAAAAATATAGCTCTGTGTGTGTGATGGGACTAACACACTTCAAGTCCTATAGGTGCTTCTGGGAAAAAAATATAGCTCTGTGTGTGTGATGGGACTAACACACTTCAAGTCCTATAGGTGCTTCTGGGAAAAAATATAGCTCTGTGTGTGTAATGGGACTAACACACTTCAAGTCCTATAGGTGCTTCTGGGAACAAAATATAGCTCTGTGTGTGATGGGACTAACACACTTCAAGTCCTATAGGTGCTTCTGGGAACAAAAATATAGCTCTGTGTGTGTGATGGGACTAACACACTTCAAGTCCTATAGGTGCTTCTGGGAACAAAATATAGCTCTGTGTGTGTGATGGGACTAACACACTTCAAGTCCTATAGGTGCTTCTGGGAACAAAATATAGCTCTGTGTGTGTAATGGGACTAACACACTTCAAGTCCTATAGGTGCTTCTGGGAACAAAATATAGCTCTGTGTGTGTGATGGGACTAACACACTTCAAGTCCTATAGGTGCTTCTGGGAAAAAAATATAGCTCTGTGTGTGTGATGGGACTAACACACTTCAAGTCCTATAGGTGCTTCTGGGAAGAAAATATAGCTCTGTGTGTGTAATGGGACTAACACACTTCAAGTCCTATAGGTGCTTCTGGGAACAAAATATAGCTCTGTGTGTGTGATGGGACTAACACACTTCAAGTCCTATAGGTGCTTCTGGGAACAAAATATAGCTCTGTGTGTGTGATGGGACTAACACACTTCAAGTCCTATAGGTGCTTCTGGGAACAAAATATAGCTCTGTGTGTGTGATGGGACTAACACACTTCAAGTCCTATAGGTGCTTCTGGGAACAAAAATATAGCTCTGTGTGTGTGATGGGACTAACACACTTCAAGTCCTATAGGTGCTTCTGGGAACAAAATATAGCTCTGTGTGTGTAATGGGACTAACACACTTCAAGTCCTATAGGTGCTTCTGGGAACAAAATATAGCTCTGTGTGTGTGATGGGACTAACACACTTCAAGTCCTATAGGTGCTTCTGGGAAAAAATATAGCTCTGTGTGTGTGATGGGACTAACACACTTCAAGTCCTATAGGTGCTTCTGGGAACAAAATATAGCTCTGTGTGTGTGATGGGACTAACACACTTCAAGTCCTATAGGTGCTTCTGGGAACAAAATATAGCTCTGTGTGTGTAATGGGACTAACACACTTCAAGTCCTATAGGTGCTTCTGGGAACAAAATATAGCTCTGTGTGTGTGATGGGACTAACACACTTCAAGTCCTATAGGTGCTTCTGGGAAGAAAATATAGCTCTGTGTGTGTGATGGGACTAAACACACTTCAAGTCCTATAGGTGCTTCTGGGAAGAAAATATAGCTCTGTGTGTGTGATGGGACTAACACACTTCAAGTCCTATAGGTGCTTCTGGGAACAAAATATAGCTCTGTGTGTGTGATGGGACTAACACACTTCAAGTCCTATAGGTGCTTCTGGGAACAAAAATATAGCTCTGTGTGTGTGTGTAATGGGACTAACACACTTCAAGTCCTATAGGTGCTTCTGGGAACAAAATATAGGAGCTCTGCCTGCCTGCCACTAACACACTACAAGTCCTATAGGTGCTTCTGGTAACAAAATATAGGAGCTCTGCCTGCCTGCCACTAACACACTACAAGTCCTATAGGTGCTTCTGGTAACAAAATATAGGAGCTCTGCCTGCCTGCCACGAACACACTACAAGTCCTATAGGTGCTTCTGGTAACAAAATATAGGAGCTCTGCCTGCCTGCCACTAACACACTACAAGTCCTATAGGTGCTTCTGGTAACAAAATATAGGAGCTCTGCCTGCCTGCCACGAACACACTACAAGTCCTATAGGTGCTTCTGGTAACAAAATATAGGAGCTCTGCCTGCCTGCCACGAACACACTACAAGTCCTATAGGTGCTTCTGGTAACAAAATATAGGAGCTCTGCCTGCCTGCCACGAACACACTACAAGTCCTATAGGTGCTTCTGGTAACAAAATATAGGAGCTCTGCCTGCCTGCCACGAGCACACTACAAGCCCCTCTTTGTCAATCAATCTTTGTAACTGAATCTATCTAACTCAATCTCTGTAAGTGAATCTCTCTATCTATCTAAATGCAGCAGAGTGTCACAGAAACAGCCTGCTCAATCTGCGCCGGAACAGCATGTGACCGGCGCAGACGGCGTGGCGGCGTTTTATAGGGGGGGGGGCGTGTACTACAGCCCCTGAGCTGTAATTGGCTACAGGCGTCCTGCCTGTAGCCAATTATGGCTCTTCGAGTTTCCGGGGCTGTGATTGGCCAAGCATGCGGGGTCACAGTGCATGCTTGGCCAATCATCAGCCAGCAATGCACTGCGTCGGCCGCGCCGGCCGCAATGCATTGCGGGCCGCTCGCATCACACATTCATCCGCAACGACTTTCCTAAAGTGCCAACCTTCTATGCGCTGCCCAAAGTCCATAAAAATAAAAACAACCCACCAGGTAGACCAATTATTTCAGGAATTGGCTCTATAAGTGAAGGCGCTAGTCGCCTGATAGACGATTTCCTGAAACCTTATGTTTTGTCACTTCCCTCCTATGTCAAAGACACTCTCCATCTTCTTCAAATTTTGGATCAACTTACTGTTCCATCAGAAGTCCTTTTAGTAACAATAGACGTGGAAACCCTCTATAGCTCTATACCACATGCTAGAGGTGTAGCTGCCATTAAACATATTTTACAAAAAGATGTGAGAATTGACCAAGCGTATGGCGAGTTCATTCTCGTCTTATTGGAATTCATTCTCGAGCATAATGTCTTCACCTTCAACGGCTCCCACTACCTCCAGGTGCAGGGGGTGGCGATGGGGACATGCTGTGCCCCGTCCTACGCCAACCTGTACCTGGGGGAGTGGGAGCAGGCTTTCCTAGGCGATGAGGACTTGTCGATGTACACGGACCATATCCTTGGATGGTACCGGTACATCAACGACATCCTCATCGTCTGGGACGGCACTATCCCATGTTTGGAGCAGTGTCTCCTCAGAATGAACAAAAATGTATTTAATTTGAGCTTTACCATGTCGTACAGCACTGACCATGTTCCGTTCCTAGACATAGAGATTTACAAAAATGATAGGGGTAAACTATTGACCCGCCTATACAGGAAACCGACTGCGGGAAACGCGATTCTCCATGCCAGCAGCTTTCATCCTACTCCATTACTTAATTCCATCCCCTATGGGCAATATTTGCGCATTAGAAGGAACTGCACTGATGATGCAATCTTTCAATTAGAGGCAAAAAATTTACGCACTCGTCTATTACAGAGAGGATATTCCCATGCATCTTTAAAAAGATCCTACCAACAGGCATGCCTCCAAAGCAGGGACCAACTTCTATACACCAAAAAAATAAGAGAGGATACAAACCCACTCAGGATTATCTCCCGTTACAACAATCAACAGAAAAAATGTAAAGCAATAGTGGAGAAGTATTGGCATTTGCTAACATTCGACCCGTTGTTGGGACAGTTTGTCCCTGACAAACCATTATTTACCTTCAAAAGAGCAACTTCTATTAAAGATTGCATCACAAACAGTGAACTGAAAAGTGAGAAACAACACTGCAAGTATAAAGGAACCTTTATGTGCGGTTCCTGTCATTACTGCAAGTATATGGCCGTTGATAAGAATCCCATTTTACCGAATGGTGAAATCTTTCGTGCCCAACACTTCGGGAACTGCAAGACACTAGGGGTAGTCTATCTTCTTATGTGTGACTGTTCCTGCTTCTATGTCGGGAAAACTAAGCTTGAGTTTTGGAGACGTGCCTATAGACATGTGCGCAGTATGATGACCTGCGACCCGGACCTCCCTCTTGGCCGGCATGTCACCAACGTACACATGGGCAGGTTTCCAAAAGTCAAGTTCCTGATTCTGGATCGGATTCATCCGAATCCCAGGGGAGGGGATTGGAATAAATCCCTTCTTCAACTCGAGTCGAAATGGATCTATAGGCTTCGGGCCACCCAGGCCCCAGGCTTAAACGAAACTATTTGGTTCAAACCTTTTTTGGAAGGCTTTGCCTCCGGGGGAATGGAGAAATGACATCTAATGTAATAAAATAACATCGACAACCCTACATGGGTCTACTTAATTACATCTTTCTGATACATAAGTAATTAACATGGCAACTAACGCTTAATATAGACAGGACAAGTGAACAAATGATATTTCTCTTATGGCTACTCGCCACTTACATCAAATGTCTGCTATGTTTTGATAAAATCTATATGTCTTGCAGCTATAATGCAAAATGTTCTCTAATTTACTTGTATTTATGTATACTTGTATATGATCCTAAATATGGAGCTATGTATTTGGTGAGCAATGCTAAGTTGCAAACATGTATACGAGACTGTAAATATTGTTAGATGTAAGATTAAATGCAGACAAAAGCACACATAGGTACAGCATTGACGTGGCATAGTTTGTTTATTTCATATTCTACTGTGGGCAATAATACTCCCCTAATTAGGGAGTCCTGATAGAGGCAAATTTATATATATTTCCCCTTCCAGAGTAAGCCAGCCCCACTTCACTATAGTGTTTCTTTAGTGGCATCATAATCTCTTTTCTGTACATCAAAATTAGCAACATTATGTCACTTGGACTTCCACTAAGAGACTATGCTGTCCTTTCCCTTTTCCAATTTATGTCTGTCCGTTCTCTATGTCTCCCCCGCTGTTTTATTTTCTCCTTTCTTTGCCTTGACAGACGCTTGAACATTATGGTAACTGCCCGGCACGCAAGCCGCCCGCCCATATAGGCGGTGCGGCAGTTGGAGGGGAGGGCGAATGCTCGCTCTCCTCCCCTATGGCTTCTCTCTTCGGATGCGCGCGGCTCGTGGGAGGAGCTACACGTCCATCTTGCTCCCCCCGTAGAGCGTGCGCGCTCCGATCTTGAGGCCTTGCGTGCCGGCGGGAGGAGTGGGCGTGGCCGTAGCACACAGCGCGACCATCATTGGCCGCGCGGGGCTGTGACCGCGCCCACACCGCTCGGGGGGCCAACCCATCTCCAGTCCTCTCATTCCCTTGTAGACAGCTGACAGTAATGTCAGCTAATTGAGGAGAGACAACCACAAGTATAAATTAAAAAGCTGCTTTGTATGCACTTTAGCATTCACCTCCTGGCTAGCCAGTACTCACTGCTGTGGCTGTCTGTGTCTCTCCTCCACCTACAAGGTATATATATTTTTTCTTTTTCTTTTTTTTTTTTTTTTCTCTTTTTATATCAATCTTATTTTATTATTCATTATATAGACTAGGACATTTTTAGACAAATACATTGTTGCACACAAGTTTAAGTCACTTAATTAATCCAACATGATTTTTGTAAATGTCTTTGTGCACAGTTACTATTACTTCAACAAACAAGAAACAAAGAACAAAAAAAAAGAAGGAAAAACACAGATTTATATCTCAACAATCCCCCTCGCTCCCCCCCTCCCCCTCCCCCCCCGTCTCCTCTCTCTTTCCCAGTGTCGAAGCTCTGACTAATGTTTTTGTGATCCTTATTATTGATTTCTTGCCCTCGCTATTGTCTAATTTAACTATATTTCTCTATACATCCTCCAAGGGGCCCATATCCGCATCCATTCCTCCTGGTTGCCTATTTCATATGCCAAAAGTTTTTCTAATCTTTCTATATTGTCCATTTCTATAGCCCATTCCCTTATTGATGGAGACTGAGTTGAACGCCAGTGTCTTGGTATGACCAATCTTGCTGCTGTCAACCATTGGCAGAGAAGACTTTCTTTTATGTTTTTATATGTACCTGGTAGAATAGAGAGAAGGGTAATTTGAGGGGTGTTGGGTATTACCTCTCCTGTGATTGTAGTATACATTTGTATGATCTTTTCCCAAAAATTATGTATTTGGGGGCATTCCCACCAGATATGGAGCAATGAGCCCCTATCTGTGTGGCAACGCCAACATTTATCTGATCTATCTGGATATATACGCTGTAGGGTCACTGGAGTCCAATACCACCTTGAGAGGATTTTATAGCTAGTTTCCTGTGCTTTGATTGCTATTGATGAACAATAGACTAGATTAAACGCCTTCTCCCAGTCTTCCGCCTCAATTGGAACATTAATCTCCTGTACCCAGTTGTTTATAAATTCTGGTGGCTCCGAATAGTATTTTGTGGTAAGCATCTTATATATCTTAGAAAGAACATGTTTTGGTTTAGAATCTTGTAACAAAAGACTTTCAACTTGGGTTAGCTCTCTGTATAGAGATCTATTAGGTGAAATAGATAACCAAAAAGACATTAGTTGCCAGTATTCCATCCTTTGTATACCCGATGGTTGTTGCGTGGGGAATAGGTTTTGTAAGGAGGGGACTCTTCCTTGGCAAAGGGTTTGACCCAGTCTTAAATGGGACTCTTTGTTCCAAGTTAAAAAATGTGTACGGTTTACTGCCGGTGGGAAGTTAGGGTTGTCAAAGAGCGGGGTCATTGGTCCAATATAGGAGGACAGTTCTAGCTGTACAACTGTTTTTGCCCAAATTTTTAATAGATGAGATGTAAGGAGGGGCATATTTTTTTGTAGCTCTCGACCGATATCTCTGGAGGATAGGTCTAACCAAGGTATCGCCTTGAGGTCCAGTTGGTTTAAACCCTGTTCTATTTCTACCCATTGTTTTATTTTCGAGTGGTGGAACCAGTTCACTAGTCTAGTCAAGACTGCCGAGGCATAATAATAATACAGATCAGGTGCACCTACTCCTCCTTTATTCTTTGGAGTTAATAGTAATTTCTTGCGTAATCTAGGTTTCTTGTATCCCCAGATAAATTTCACAAATGCTGTTTGTAAATTTGAAAAAAAAGATCTGGGGATAGGCACAGGGATGGTTTGAAAAAGGTATAAGAAGCGTGGTATTATATCCATTTTTAATATATTGATCCTCCCAAACCATGAGTGTTGCTTAGCATCATATTTTTTCAAATCTAGTAAGGTACGTTGCAAGAGAGGGATATAGTTCATTAGATAGAGATTGATTAGGTCTGAAGGAATCTTAATACCTAGATATTTCAGCGCTTCTGAACAAATTTTTAGCGAGAAATTGTTTCTTATATCTATAATTTGTTGTGATGTCAATGATACGTTAAGGATTTCCGATTTCTGTATATTTACTTTAAAGTTACTCAAGGTTCCGAAGCGCTGAAATTCAGACATTATAGAAGGTAATGAAATATGAGGGTTAGTAACATAGAGTAATAAATCATCAGCAAATAGAGCTAACTTTACTTCATTTTCCATAATTTTTATGCCTGTTATGGATGGGTTCTGTCTAATTGCTGTTGCCAAATGCTCCATCACTAAAACATAAAGTAGGGGGGAAAGTGGGCATCCCTGGCGTGTGCCATTTTGTATACTAACACTCGATGTCAGCGATCCGTTAATCTTTATCCTGGCCACTGGATTAGTATAAAGCGCCATAATTTTATTGAATAAATTTGCCCCCATACCTATTCGTATTAATACGTGTTTCAAGAAAGGCCATCCTACCCGGTCAAATGCCTTTTCTGCGTCGACTGAGAAAAGGCATACCGGTATTTTAGCTGTTTTAACGTGATTCATTAGGAGAAAAGTTTTGATCGTGTTATCACGTGCTTCTCTTTCTTGAACAAATCCTACCTGGTCTGTGTGTACTAGGCCAGGGAGGAGAGGCTGAAGGCGGAGTGCTATCAGTTTGGCATAGATTTTTATATCTACCCCGATCAGAGATATCGGTCGATAGCTAGAGCATAGTGTTGGGTCCTTATCTGGTTTTGGGATCAAAGTAATATGCGATTCCAAAGACTGTTTTGGAAATTGGTTATTTAGAGAAATAGAGTTAAATACTTGAAGCATAAATGGTGATAGCTGTTCTTTATAAGTTTTATAAAATTTTGGGGTGAAACCGTCCGGGCCTGGACTTTTATCTGATGGTATATTAGTGATTACGTCTAGTAGTTCTTTATGTGAAAATGTTGCGTCCAGAGCGATCTTATTATCATCATCTATTGTTGGTAAGGCGTTTTCTCGTACATAACTTTCAATATCATTCTCTCCCGAAGAAGACATTGGGGGCAGGTTATATAAGGCCGAAAAGTATTCCTTAAATATTTGTTGAAGTGTTAATGGGTCCGACGTAAGCTCTCCCGATGTTTTTTTTATACTTGATATAAAGGTCTGAGAAGATCGAGGATGCAGTTTATTAGCTAACAATCTCCCACATTTATTCTCGTACCTATACCTACCCAAAACTCGCTTCTGTTGGTATGAACTATGGTAGGCGTCGTATATCTGTAGTAAAGACGCCCTTGTGCGTGTTATATCCGCTAATAGATCTGTTGATGGATGTGTTTTATGCTGAGTTTCTAGTGAGCTAAGTTTTGTCAAAATAGTTTCAATATTTTTAGACTTTTCTTTCTTGATGCGCGAGCCGTGTTGAATAAACACCCCCCTGAGTACAGCTTTAAGAGCTTCCCATTTTATCGGGAGTGCAGTGTCATCGTGTTCATGATCTGTAGTAAAGTTATTGATTGTAGCTATAATTGCCCTGTGACAGGTTTGGTCTGTCATTAGTTTGTCATTCAGGCGCCAGGACCAATTCGTCCCCTGCGTCTGGGGAGGGGTTATTGTTAAAAATACTGGGGAGTGATCGGACCAAGTAAGAGATCCTATTTCCATTTGTGGGTGCCATTCAAGTATTTTAGGACCTGTTAGAAAATAATCTAACCTACTGTATGTTTTATGTGCTAAAGAGAAATAAGTGTAATTACGGTCTTTAGGGTTTAGGATCCGCCAAAGGTCAAGTAGCCTATGGTCAAAGAAGTTTTTTTTCAGTGCTCTCAAACAAGAGAATGAAATGTTTGATCTTTGGGCCGAAGTGTCTAGTACAGGGTCCAGAGCTAGATTGAGATCTCCCCCTACAAGGACTGTACCTTCTGCGAATTCAGCCAGAAGGTTAAGATACCTTGAAATTATTATTGTTTGGGCTTGGTTTGGGATATAGAAATTTGCAATTGTGAAAGTTTTATTCCATATTTTAATTTTTAGAAAGAGGTATCTACCATTTTGGTCTGCTTTATGATTCAAATATTGTATCGGCAACTGTTTATGAAAAGCAATAGATACCCCTCTTGCTTTAGAATTTGGCATAGTACTATGGAACCATTGAGAATAATGTTTTCGTGAACACACCGGAATGCTACCAGTGCGGAAATGGGTCTCCTGGAGTAAAATAATGTCTACCTTCGCTTTATGCATATTATAGAGGATTTGACCTCTTTTTGATTTGTTATTCAGTCCTTTAACATTATAAGTACAGAGCTTCAACACGGCCGGGGACGAGTAGTTTACTGCCATGATAGGTAAGTGGGAGACCGAGGGGAGGAAGGCGGAAGACAGAGAGGGCACACAAAGGAAAAAAAAAAAAAAACGCACAAATAGTTTGAGAGGATCCCTCTCGCAAATCCCAATACTACTCTGGGAAATGCACCCAACTATCTCTTCAGGGGAAGAAAAAAAAAATAAAAAATAATAATTACACTCAATCCCCTTAGATTTTGGGATATATCCCAAAGAAAAAAAAACCCCAAGCCCTACCAGAGGGTTGGGGTACCTATTAAGGGGAGAAAAGACTTGACGAACACGGAGGGTACCTCTCCGCAGTAGATCTGGACTTTCAATCGTTTAGGAAGAAAGTTGGTGAATTATATAATTATGTGGAACCATCTTTCCCCACTTCAACCTCCCTCCCCCCACCCCCACCCCTTTCCCCTTTTTATTGCTCAAGTACCCGACTATTACAGCATAAAAGTGCGGGATATCAGAAAGGGGAGACAGAAAGCACTAAAAAAATGTAGAAATAAGAAAAAAGAGTGAAAACATTGAGTA
The DNA here is from genome assembly GCA_028564925.1 of Lithobates sylvaticus. Taxonomy (NCBI): domain Eukaryota; kingdom Metazoa; phylum Chordata; class Amphibia; order Anura; family Ranidae; genus Lithobates; species Lithobates sylvaticus. Next base: position 339,483,840 of record CM053030.1, on the reverse strand, counting down.
CCCCTGCTCTGTAACTATGCTATGATCATACATAAATTCAGAACTATAAGCTATATGCTTTATATCGAAAATCTTGCAGTTTCTGTCATATATCCAAAGATGTTATTATTACCACCCCTCATTTAGACCATGCAATACAGTTGCAAAAAAAAAAAATAAGAAAAAAAAAAAAATAAAAAAAATTTTTTTTTGGTTCTAAAGTTTAATGGTTCTTTTTTAATATTAGTTCACGTGAGGTGGTAAATTAAAGGAATATGCTGTAAGGGCATAATTAGGGAAGAGCTGAGGAGCGATGGGGATAGGAAGTTAAAAGGTAGAGAGAAAAGAGGCAAAAGGGTAGGAAAAAAGAGAAAAAAAAAAAAAAAGGGAGGGGGAGGGGCGATGCCCTTCCAGCAGAACTCTTCAGTCTATGCACTACATAATCAATATTGATTTCCGTGCTTTTTACTTATATTTCTGTGACCATTATCTTGGCACTTTATAGTGTGCCTTGGACCCTCTCTTTTCATACAAATCATCCTTTGTATATATTTGACCACTCAGCTATTCTACAGAGTGTCTGTTTGGCTGTGTGGTTTCATTCAAAGCTTAATTTTCTGGCCATAAACATACTGACAATTTATTACTTTTGCATATTGACATATGCTTTGCTGATTATATCTGCAAACTGCTACATTGTAGCCATTATATTATACATCTGCTAATAATACTGTGCTATTGTCTATGGCACCGTCTTTTATATCTAACAATTATGATTTTTTGGTTACTACATATTTAATATATACTACTGAGATAATAAATTTCAATATCAGATAAAAACTCTCCCCCTTCTGACTTCATTCTTTGTAGATTACATCTACACTTTTGTGAAGTCAGCCCTATGTAGGGATCACTCCAAAGAGACTATATGGGCGTTCCACTCTATAAAACGTAAGTAAAACTATATCTGCCTTATAGGTAATGATAATGAACTAAATAAACCTTACATACATAATTCTCTTGCAATTTAGAGGCTTTGAGATTCACCTGTTGACCTCAGTAGTCCCATATATGTTCCTCTTGGCGTCTCTGTCTCTCTATGGCAACCATGGTCTCTTCTTGGGATTCTAATATGACATTTTAACTCTAGGTTTTTTCCAACACGAATCCTAATCGGATTCCTTGTATACGCTCCAAGTGAAATCATTGGATGACCACTGGAGGAGATTATCGATCTACACTCAATAAAGCATCCTATGCTGTGCCTATGCGGTATTCTATTCTGTGTTTTTAATACGGCGAAACGCCCGAACCATCAATGCATCAATCTTTATGTAAGTTCACAAATATGACCCTGTATATATTTGATGTTTTTGGTCTCCCCAGCCAGATATTGCTCCCTGATATTGTGAACACCTATGCAATATCCTTTTCTGCATAGGACATTTGTTCTGATTTCTTCCCCTTCTTTCCCCTTTTGTCCCCGGCCCCCTTCCCCCTCCCCCTCCCTCCTCCCTATGTGCCGAGACCCTGGATAGGCCCTCCCTTTCTCTCCCTCAAATGTATCCAATTGTGTTAAAATTGTATATATATATTTTTTTGCATTCTAGAACAAAATTTTGTTTTCGACACCACGACCACTGAAGAAGGAGAATAATACACTCCGAAACGCGTCTAGTCGGATGTCATGTAACAAATTATTTACATATGTTTGATGCTGTTTTAAATGTATCTCATGTAAACCTTTTTTCTATATATTTAATTTTTTCAAATAAATTTTGTTATTATACATTATTGTAAAGTTATTTGGGAAAGCATAGTAATGCCCTTGAAAAGTCCACCAACCTAGGGGAAAACCCTTCTAGTTCTTTCATTAACTATCGGATGTGGCATACACTTTCTAAATTCTCCCAACCTTTTGAAGAGGGTGACCAATTTTCATTTTTTCAGATATTTCAATGAGTCAACTACTGCAAGATGAGGCATCCCTGGTATTCGCACTTCAGCGGTGGAATCTATTGGTAATAGTTCAGACTTCTCCCAATTTATTTCTAATCCTGTGAACCCACCAAATTCCTCTACTATATTCATTGCTTTGCTTAGTGACTGGCCTGTATCTCCCAAAAAAAGTAGCACATCATCCGCATATAGCGATATTTTTTCTACCCTTCCCAGCTTCCTCTGAAAACCTAGTATCTCGGGGCTGGATCTTATAGCAATAGCAAGAGGTTCCATTGCGAGGGCAAAGAGGAGGGGTGATAATGGGCACCCCTGCCTCGTTCCCCTCTCCAGCTGTATCTTCTCAGAGAATTCGTTGTTAATTTTCAATCTAGCGGTAGGCCTATCATATAATGTCTTTATCCATCTAGTAAAGGAGGGTCCAATTCCAAACTTCTCTAGGATTCTCCATATATATCCCCATTCCACAGTATCAAATGCTTTAGATACATCCAATGAGAGCATGGCTTTTGGGTCCTCCTTCACTACGGGGCTCTGTAGATTTAGATATGCTCTTCTGATATTAATACTTGTGGATCTGTCTGCTATAAATCCTGTCTGATCCGGGTGAATTACTTTTGAAATAACTTTGTTCAACCTGACTGCTAGCACTTTGGCCATGATTTTGGCATCGGTGCATAACAGAGATATTGGCCTATACGCTGCTACATCTAACGGATCCTTTCCTTCCTTCCAAAGGACTATAATGGTTGCCTCTACCATTGATGTGGGAAGCCGCCCTTCCCTGCCCACATCTTCTAGTGTCTTTAATAATTCCGGTAGTAAGATCTCTCCATAGTATTTATAAACCTCTACTGGAAGCCCATCTGGGCCAGGGGATTTTTGGTTTGACATGCTATTCACTGCTTGCTGAAGCTCTATAAGGGTTATTGGGGCCTCTAATTCCTCCCTTTCTATGGGTGAGATAGTTGGAATCTCCAGGTTTCCAAAAAAGTCCTCCATTGCACCCTCTACGCCAATTTTCTTAGATGTATAGAGATTTTTATAAAAATCCCTGAAAGTCTGGACTATCTTTGTGGTATTGGATGTAATCTCTCCTCCCTCGGCTCTAATAGTCTGAATAGCAGATGGTGGAGAATTAGACCTTACGAGCTGCGCTAGCATCCTTCCAACATTTTCTCCTTCTGCGAAGGTAGCGTGCCGCTGGAAAAGTCTTCTAGTCTCCACCTTCTTCATAATAACTAACTTGTACTCTTGTTGCTTCTCCAGCAATATTTTTTCCCTCGCCTCAGTTGGATCTAATGTATATTGGTTTTCGGCCTCTAGCATCTCTCTTTGACTTTTTTCTTCCTCTACCCTAGCCTCCTTGTTGAATTTGGCCACTTGCTGTATAAGAATACCCCGAAGAAATGCCTTCAGGGTATCCCATATTATGCTGGGTGCCGCTGTACCCTTATTGAAGACCAAGAATTCTTTCAGTTTGGGGAGGATCCCATCCGCTTCTTTAATTAATACTCAAACCAAACCAAACCAAAAAGAGTTTATTTTCCAATCCTTCTCGACTCTTTTTCCCCCTACATTCGCTGTCACCACTATTGGGGAGTGATCTGATATTCCTCTCGAACAATATTTAACCCTTTCTGCCATCTGTAATGCCCTCTCGCTCCCCAGGACCATATCTATCCTGGAGAGCGTTGAGTGCGTAACAGAGCAGCATGAGTATTGTTGTATTCCAGGATTACACACCCTCCATATATCAATCCATCCTACTTCCTCCAAGAATTGACTCAATTTATTTTTTCCTATGGTATCAGAGGTTGTCCGTATAGGAAACCTGTCCAATCTTCCATCCAAAACCTCATTAAAGTCCCCTATTATTAGAACTGGTATTTCCCCTTTATCCAACAGGAACTCATTCAATTTAAACAGAATATCCATTTTAAATGGAGGGGGAATATATACATTTGCCAAAACACATACTGTTACCAATTGTACAGTTCAAAAAGATGTATCTACCATCCTCATCTATACTAACCTGTCTGCAGGAAAAATTCACCCCCGCCCTTACCAAGATACTAACCCCTCTACTATATGAGGAGTATACTGAGTGGTATTGGTTTGGGTACTTCCTACCCTGCAAGGACGGGGCAGTTTCTTTAGTTAAATGTGTTTCCTGCAGACAGATTAGTCCCACTCCATATCCCTCCATCACCGAAATGACTGCTGCTTTCTTCGCCGCTGTCCCCAATCCCCTGACATTCCAGGATCCTATATTAATTATCATGTCTTACTTTATAAGGTGGAAAAATTGAGACAACCCATAATACAATCTCGTTCTCAACAAAATATAAAAATTCAAAACTCATGATCACTCCACACCATATCTCCATATAAATTTTTTCTCCCCCTTCTTTTTTTTTTTTTTGTGATAGAATCCCGTGGCGGGAACGTAGTAAATCCCCTGTCAAAAACAAAAATAAACCTTGTGTATCTTTCAAATCTCCATTCACTAAGCCTGTGTCTTTTTGTGTTGACATTCCCTATATTGACCTTTTGTGGAACTGTATGTTTTAACCTCCCTTAATCCTTGTGTTAGGTGCATTATTTTAAGGTTTACCCTCCCTTCCCCCTCCCCTCCCCCTTCCCTCTCCCTCCCCCCTTCCCCTCCCCTCCCCCCCTCCCTCCTCCCCACCTACCTAGGTGTACCCCTAGGGGCTTCCAGGTGACCGTAACCCATCTAACCCATACCAAACTTTTGCTTTCATCCATCCCACTCTTACCTCATCTATGTGTATCTATCCCCCCCTCTCCCCCTGGTCCTTACAGTGTTAACCCGTGACTGAGTGCAAAAATTTTACTGAGAGAGAAAAAGAAAAAGAAAAAAAGACAATTATATAAAACTTTTAAATTCTGAGTATCCCCCCTCCCCTTAGGTTATCGTAAGTCTCTCCTTGTTTTCTTCCATCCACTTTCCCACTGCTTCTGGGGTATTAAAAATTTGCGTCTCCCCAAATGCCGTTACTCGCAATCTTGTGGGATAAAGGAGGGCGTAGGGTAACTTGAATTTCTGCAAGTTGCGTTTGCTCTGTACAAACTCAGCTCTCTGTTTCTGAAGTTCTGACGAAAAGTCAGAGTAGAATGAGATTTTTGTCCCGTTGAAGAGGATACTTCCAGCTTCCCTTGCACTCCGCAGTAATGACACTTTGTCCTTGTAGTTTAAAAATTTCATCACGAGTGGTCTGGGGAAGCCCCCTGCTGGTGGAGCTCTAAAGGGTACTCTGTGGGCTCTTTCAATAGAAAATACTGTAGAGAAGGACTCCTTTCCAAAAAGTTCAACCAGCCATTTCTCTAGGAATTCCACTGGATTTAGGCCTTCACTTTTTTCTGGCAATCCAATCACTCTCACGTTATCCCTACGGAGCCTATTCTCCATTTCCTCAAATTTTGACGCATATCTAGTTATTTGCTCAGCATTTTTACTTCCATTATTAGTGGAGATACGTCATCTTCCAACTGGCTAGTTCTACCTTCAAGGACTAATGTTCTCTGGGCTGTCTTTTCCAACTCTTGTCTAACCAGTAACAGGTCCTCCTTTACTCCTTTCATTTGGTCACATAGTTCTTTGAGTGAGCTGTTACATGCGTTTACTGCAAGCAGCACATCTTTCAAGGTTGGCTCTTTCTCTGAGGGTAGGCCTTGTTCAACGGTCGCATTAATATTTATATTGCTATCATTTCCTGTTGCACCTTTGTTGCTCATAGCTTTAGTTATCGTTACTGGCAATGTAACATTACTAGGTTGACCTTGACTTTTTCTATCTAGAGTGCCCCCCTGTTGTGCTTTGATCTGTATTCCCTTTTTTGGTGGTGTCTGTGCAGGAGTATGCGCGTATTGCTCCAATTTTGCCGCTGCAGCAGTTGACTGCATTTGCTGAGAATTTTGCTGGGGGTTTTTCTCTTTGGCTGAGCGTAGATGCTGCATTGCTGAATCTCCACTTAACAATAGGGGAACAAGACTCATATAAAAAAGCAGAACACGTATGTACGGGGGAGCACCAGCAGGAGGAAAAATAAATAAAAATAATAATAAAATAAATAAGTAAATAAATAAATAGGTTATTAATAAGATAATTGACTTCACTCCTCGCGCCCCTGAGAACAGGGGAAGATTTCCTTAAGCAGACAGAGAGCCAGTGCCTTGAAGAAAAAAAAAAAAAAACCCACAGGGAAAAGAAAAAGTCACTCCACTGATCTCTGATGCTGCTTTTTCAATGCGATAACTTTGTACAGATGCGATACCTTAGTTTCAAACATGCATTTTTATAGAGTAGTCCAGCAATAATTAGTATTTTATTGTTCCCAGTGGATAATTGTTTTGCAACAGCTCCTGGAGATAGCTACAAGCACTATAGATAAGCTATAGATATTTATATTTCTGGGAGAAAAAAAAAAAAAAAGAAAAAAAAACGAAGTTTCCACTGTCCACCAGTAGCCTCTTGTCCACCTCAGCCCTCCAGCAACAAACAGAGAGCAGTAATCCAGTCTTTCGTAACTTTATTTTTCCTGCTATAAACACTTCTTTATCTGCTTTTATTGTTTAGTACTCACTGCGTCTTATGCCTTACAGGGATACGAGGGGTATGGTGGTTTGAAGCCGAGATACACACTCCAGCAGACTCCTTGCCGCTCTCAACCTCTCAGCATGCAGCGGCTATCCGGCGTGTGACGTCACCTTTTGATTTTCAGCCTTTCGGCTATCTCCGGGCAGGCTCGAGAGGGCTTGCAACAGCGCGGGTTACCCCAGGAACAAACTCACAGTTCACGGCTCTCAGCTCCCTCGCATCACCCGCACTATGCACACACTAACCCCACTAACTTCGCTCAGTCCCCTTGACACAGTTGTGGTGCAATACAATACAGTACAATATAATATAACACAATATACCTGTATTGTCCTCTCAGGATCCACTGGCTTCACCTGCTGGGAGAAAACAATATTCCACACAACTGGGTACTTAACCAAAATATATTTTACTGTAAATATATTCAAACAGGTGATTATAGTAATTGTACTGTCATCCCAACGTAGAACGACAGGACAATGAATTTTAATATAACAATCCCAAACAATATGCAGTGGAATAACGTCCTTACAGGAGGTCTCCAATTTACAAGCTGACCTCAATGCTCTGTCAAATTGGGCGACTATGTGGCAGATGAGGTTTAATGTTGATAAATGTAAAGTTATGCACTTGGGGGCTAAGAATATGCATGCATTATACATACTAGGGGGAGTACAACTGGGGGAATCCGTAGTGGAGAAGGATCTGGGGGTTTTGGTAGATCATAAACTCAATAATAGCATGCAATGCCAAGCTGCGGTTTCCAAAGCGAGCAAAGTCCTTTCTTGTATTAAGAGAGGTATAGACTCCAGAGAGAGAGATATCATTTTGCCCCTGTTCAAATCATTAGTAAGACCTCATCTGGAATATGCAGTTCAGTTTTGGGCACCAGTTCTCAAAAAGGATATTGGGGAACTGGAGAAAGTGCAGAGAAGGGCAACCAAACTGATAAGAGGCATGGAGGAGCTCAGCTATGAGGAAAGATTAGAGGAACTGAATTTATTCACCCTTGATAAGAGGAGATTAAGGGGGGATATGATCAACATGTATAAATATATAAGGGGTCCATATAGTGAAGTTGGTGTTGAGTTATTCACTTTACGGTCAACAAAGAGGACAAGGGGGCACTCTTTACGTCTAGAGGAGAAGAGATTTCATCTCCAAATAAGGAAAGGTTTCTTCACAGTAAGAGCTGTGAAAATGTGGAATAGACTCCCTGCAGAGGTGGTTCTAGCCAGCTCAGTAGATTGCTTTAAGAAAGGCCTGGATACTTTCCTAAATGTACATAATATAACTGGGTACTGACATTTATAGGTAAAGTTGATCCAGGGAAAATCCGATTGCCTCTCGGGGGATCAGGAAGGAATTTTTTTCCCCTGCTTTAGCAAATTGGAGAATGCTCTGCTGGGTTTTTTTTTTGCCTTCCTCTGGATCAACTGTGGGTATAGAATGGGGTATATGGGATTGTATGATATATATATATATATATATATATATATATATATATATATATATATATATATATATATATATATATATATATATATATATATATTTTTTTTTTTTATTTGTGGTTGAACTGGATGGACTTGTGTCTTTTTTCAACCTAACTAACTATGTAACTATGTAATATAAGTACGCGGGAGCTCCCCCTACTTTTATAGCTATGTGTGAGATCTCACTTTAAAGTACTCAGTCTTTAGTCTTATTATCTTGGCTAGCTAGGATAATTCCTTATGATTTGTAATCCAAGGGTTAACATACATAAAGTTGAGTTAAAGATGCTCCTGGTATAACTTTAATAACTACCTTACAAGGCTAGAGGTGCAATGTCAAATAGGCCTTATGCCTGCCTAGTTTCAGTTGCTATACTCCTCCTCTGTAGGACTATAAATCCCAGCGAGGCCTGTATATAAGTCTGACTAGGTGCAAAAGTCAATAAACTGTGGGCCTCAACCCACTCACCAACTGGATCGGAGCTCTGTATGGCAGCTTTGGTCCGGTGATTGCAGCTTGCTTCTGTGTCAGCCGGCTCCATCACTCTGTTCCGCTCTGCTGGGTTAACCATGTCTTCCAATGCTCAACGAGTGTCTCTGGATCTTCCAAATCCGGTCACTGTGTCTCTGGCACGTCAGGTCACTCACACAATCGAGCGGGGTTGCGCTCTGCAATGGCTGTAGGCCGCTTCCCCCAGGAGGCCTCCTCACAGGTCCTCACAGGCAGGCCATGCGTTCCGAGGAGAGCTAAAATGGCCACTCAGGCTCCTTTTATGCCCTACCCAGCATGCACTGTCAGAGAGGGTGTCCATGGGTAGGTCATCAAGCATCCTGGGTAAAAAAGTCAACATTCCAAAGTAAACCCCAGTCACTTCCTGTATATATTCTTTGTGCTTTTTCCAAGCAATATTCGTTCACTTTCTGTGTTTGGCCACTAGATGGCGCCAAATACTAAGCCATAGAAACGTCCATAGACTTTTGTTATAATATTCTAACATACATTAATAAACAAGAATGTCATCGCTACAGTATAATTTTAAGAGTTCCCTTCACTGGAACTAAGGGGACAAGCCCAACCCCTGAAAAACAACCCTGCACCATAATCCCCCCTCCACCAAATGATTTTGACCAGTGCACAAAGCAAGGTCCATAAAGACATGGATGAGCGAGTTTGCGGTGGAGGAACTTGACGGGCCTGCACAGTCCTGACCTCAGCCTGATAGAACACCTTTGGGATGATTTAGAGCAGAGACACTTCTTGTCCACATCAATGCCTGACCTCACAAATGCGCTTCTAGAAGGATGGTCAAACATTCCCATAAGCACACTCCTAAACCTTGTGGACAGCCTTCCCAGAAGAGGTAAAGCTGTTATAGCTGTAAAGGGTGGGCCAACTCAATATTGAACCCTACGGCCTAAGACTGGGATGCCATTAAAGTTCATGTCCATGTAAAGGCAGGTGTCCCAATACTTTGGGGTAATATAGTGTGTGTGTGCATATATATATATATATATATATATATATATATATATATAATTTACATATTCACAGTTTTTAAATGGGTTACATTCACTGGCTTATAAAAGTTAGTTGGCATGGATTTTTTTTATGTTCCAACTTTTAGTTTTAGTCATCTATCAGTGACAAAACAGTCTCAAATGCAAATGGATATTTTACAAGATAAAAGAGTTACATCCTGACAGACACAAACTGAAAAGCAGAAGTTGCTATGGTTCTGAGGGTGTTAATACACACTTCCTTGATCATTCAGAAATAAGTTATTTACATCATTGATCCACCCTCTACTGCAGTTTTCTGGATGTGCTGCTAGGACAGAGGCTGCATATCACAGAATAGCTAATAAGAGTCTACATTTCCAACCAGACAAATGCAGAAATCCCTGTAAAATAAACAAATAAATGACTAAATAAATAAACTACACATTTTATGCAGAAATTAGCTAATACAGCTCAAGCTTTTGTACAAACACGACTATAGGCGGAAGGCTTTTTTTATTTCTTGAAAATAGACACAGAAAATTAAGGGTAAACCCGATTAAAGTGTATGTAAGCGCAGCAACTAATAGAGCTGTTTTTTTTTGATTGTGTAAACCTGTTAATTATAATTGTTACATTGACATATGATAGGACATTAGCCTAGATATAAATTACACATCAATTTAGTACTTTAGGAGAGATCCTACTTTTATAAATCAGCCACTGTATTTAGAACTTTGCTTTTATTTCACATGGGGAAATGATTGCCTACAGCATTTCTTCAGGCATTCACAATCAAAGTCTGTTTTTACAGCATGTAGGACAGATTTTTCAGTTTCTCAAAAGCACAAAAAATATATTTATAGGAACTGATTGAACATTTCATAAGATTTAGATGTTTTGTTATGTATATTTTGGAATCTGTGATATTTTATTATTCAGCAAGGATACAGTTTATTATAATAAAATTATAATGTGTTATAATGTTTTTAAGTGCAATGGATGAAGTAAAATTATAATATAAACTTGATTTTTTTTTTATATATATATACACATTAGTAGAAATCCAGCATTTAAATAATATAAAACAATGTTGCAAAAAGTACAATTTTATATATTTTTGAACTTAAAAATTAAAAGAGAACCATTGATTCATACTCCACTGTGCAATAAAGCAAAACAGCCTCCCTGAATTTTCCTTGTGAGTACATACTGTACAGGACCTTGCAGTTGTTTACACTACTTTTGGATCAGCATTAGGTACAAATAATTTATTACAAATTGGCCGGAAGTTTGCCCAGTCCACTTTTGTGAACTTTTACCAGGTATGATTGTTTCTATAAAACTTATTATTGCTTTTCTTTTTTTTATAGGCTTTGAATTTAACATTGAAAATACGAGTGTGATTCATTAGCTTTGATATCAGACATACAAATTGAAAAACCTACCAGTGACTTAACAAGGTGCCATTGCTATTTTGATTTCATAGGAACATACATTTAATGCATGTATGTAAATGCATTTCTATCAAAACAGATATCACTCACCTCAAAGATGGACAATTTTTGTACAAAGAAATTCAAACCACATAAAAAAAGAAAAACAGAGTGAAGATAAAACTGTGAATAGCAGTCAGTCTTGTGCTGTCCTACACTAAAAGGGATGATGCCATTCTCACGCAGAGCGTTATGTCTCTAATACAAGCTGTTCAGATCCTACATTGTGTCAAATGTGTCTTTTGATTCTGTTTTTCTGTGGCATATTCTACTAAAAGATAAGGACTACAACAAAGAAAGAAACACTCCAAATAGCGTAGTATGTCTCAGACCCTTAGACCTCATTCCCATGTGCATTTTTTGTCCAGATAGGATTCCTGTAAAAGAATCAGCAGATTATTTTGGCTGGAATCAAACATGGTTCTGGGCAACTGTAGCCACTCAGGCTGCACAAAGCAATGACAGTCTGACAGGAACTGCAGCTATCGACTTCTATTCGCATGTATCTACACATCCAGCTGTCACCGAATGATAAGGATAGATGACCATCATGTGTGGATAGATGCAAATAGGGGTGAACATCTGTGGCTCCTTTCAGCCCGTCAATGTTTTGTAGAGGCTGAGTGACTGCAGCTTGTCTGAAAAAGACAGTGGATTTGTCAGGGCTGGGCTCAGCCCTTCCTACTCAAAGCTGACTGCTCAGTTGTCAGCTAATTGCCAGCTCCTATCTCTCCACAGTGACTCACCTATTGATGATATCCTGCTCATCAGTCCTGCCTACTTAAGCTGTCCATTCCAGATGATCTTTGCCTTGGTCACATCTCTAGAGACGCTCTCCTGTGTTCCTGTTAAATACTTGCTTGGCTGACATTCTTTCTGGTTCCAGATCCTGCTTGCTGTTCTCCTATGCTCATCTCTGGCTCCCTGACGTTTTGGCTTGTCTGACTGTCCGTTCTGGTTCTGGTTCTGGAATTCTGGCTATGTTTTGACTATGTTTACCTTTTTTATTATTATTACAAAAGTGTGCTTTAACTGTACTTCTGTCTCAGTCTGATTCATGGTTTCTGACAGTAGGCAAAAGCCATGAATTCAGAAAATGCAGTCAATCCTCTTGTTGCTAATATTTTTTCCTGATTGGATGAGCAGAATCACCACATGGATCAGTTTGCCATGACGTTACAAATGCTCCTGAGTCGCACGGCTCACCTGGAATCTCCCACTGTGGCTGCTCCAGTACAACCTGTGTTGCAGACCGTCCCTGCTGCTGCTCCAGTCTTTGTGCAGGCACCTGCCTCGAGTATTGTCTGGTTCTGCTCCACTTCCCCAGCAATTTGGGGGTGATCCAGTCTAATGCAGAGGGTTTCTCAACCAGGTTGAGATATGCTTTGAGATGCTGCCCTAGGTGTTTCCCACATACAGAAGCAAAGTGTCACGTTCCAGGTACGGCGGGGAACAGGAGGTGGATCCCCTATGCCAATGGGGCGATAGCACGGGTTGTATTGGAGGACCGGTTCTAATGTTGCTACTGGTTTTCACCAGAGCCCGCCGCAAGGCGGGATGGGCTTGTAGCGGCGGTAGCAACCAGGTCGCGTCTTCCAATAGCAACTCAACCCCACTGACAGCTGAGACAGGCGTGGTACACAAGGATTAGGCAGAGGCAAGGTCAAACGTAGCAAAGGGTCTAGGCAGGTGGCAAAGGTTCGTAGTCGGGGGCAACAGCAAAGGTCTGGATACACAGAAGGAGCAAAACACACTAACGCTTTCACTGGGCACTAAGGCAACACAAGATCCGGCCAGGACAGGAAGGGGAAGTGGGTTTAAGAAGTGTTCTGGGTGTAACATCAATTTGGACCAGGCACCAATTACTGGTGCGCTGGCCCTTTAAGATTAACAGTAGTGTGCGCGCGCGCGCGCCTGGGGAGCGGGGGCGCGCGCAGGGGAAGGTAGGAGGAGAGAGGCAGGGGGAATGGAATGCGATCCCCGGGCGGACCGAGGCCGCCACAAGGATCACATGGAGAGAACCGAGCGGCGCCTGCGGTCAGCGGAGCCGGCCGAGGCGCTGCAGAGCCGAGAACGCCGTGGGCGCTCCGGGATGGAGGAGGCACCCGGAGCGCTCGGCGTTACAGTACCCCCCCCCTTGGGTCTCCCCCTCTTCTTGGGTCTCCCCCTCCTCCTGGAGCCCAAGAACCTGAGGATGAGATCCTTGTCTATGATGTTACCCTCAGGTTCCCAGGATCTCTCCTCAGGACCACAATTCTCCCAATCAACAAGAAAGAACCGCTTACCCCGGATGGTTCTAGAGGCGAGGATCTCTTTAACGGAGAAGATGTCGGAGGAGTCGGAGACAGGAGCAGGAGCGGAGACCTTGGGGGAAAAGTGATTAAGAACCAAGGGTTTAAGGAGGGAAACGTGGAAGGAGTTGGGGATGCGGAGAGAAGGGGGAAGATGTAGTTTGTAGGACACGGAATTGATCCGAGCCTTGACCTTGAAAGGACCGAGATAGCGGGGCCCCAACTTATAACTGGGGATGCGGAACCTGATGTACCTGGAGGAGAGCCACACCCTATCACCAGGGGAGAAGACAGGAGGAGGTCTTCTTTTACAGTCAGCATGTTTCTTCATGCGAGAAGAGGCCAGGGCAAGCGACTTTTGGGTCTCTTTCCAGATAGACGACAGCTCTTGGGTGACTTCATCTACAGCGGGGACTCCGGAAGAAGTGGGGATGGGTAGGGGGGAAGAGGATGACGGCCGTAAACCACAAAGAAGGGAGATTTAGAGGAGGACTCCGATTCTTTCAGGTTGTAAGAAAATTCGGCCCAGGGCAGGAGGTCAGCCCAATCGTCTTGACGAGCAGAGACAAAGTGTCGCAGGTAGGCCCCAAGGATTTGGTTGACTCTCTCCACTTGTCCATTGGACTGTGGGTGATAGGCAGAGGAGAAATCCAGCTTGACTTTCAGTTGACTGCAGAGAGCTCTCCAAAATTTAGATACGAACTGGACGCCTCTATCCGAGACGATGTGAGATGGAAGTTCATGAAGACGAAAAATCTGAAAGGAAGAAATGTTTAGCAAGTGTAGGCGCAGAAGGGAGACCTGGAAGCGGGACAAAGTGTGCCATTTTGGAGAAACGATCCACGACCACCCATATGGTAGTGTGGCCGTGGGAAGGAGGAAGGTCCGTGATGAAGTCCATAGCTATGTGGACCCAAGGTCGTTCGGGCACAGGCAGAGGGTGAAGCAGGCCAGCCGGTCTTTGATGAGGGGTCTTGTCTCGAGCACATGTAGTACAGGCCTGTACGAAGTCCGTCACATCCTTTTTTAAGGAGGGCCACCAGTAATACCTTGAAATCAGTTGGAAGGACTTCTTGATTCCAGGATGACCAGCGAGATGAGAGGAATGACCCCATTTGAGGGTCTGAAGACGAAGACGTGGAGAGACAAAGGTTTTCCCAGGAGGAACTTGCAGCAAGGAGGCACGAGCGGAAGAGATCAGACACTCAGGGGGTACAATGTACCGGAGACTCGGACTCAGAAGAATCGGTGGAACGTGATAGGGCGTCAGCCCTGACATTCTTGTCTGCAGGATGGAAATGGATCTCGAAGTTGAAGCGGGCAAAAAACAACGACCACCTAGCTTGACGTGGGTTCAATCGCTGGGCGGACTGGAGGTAAGACAGATTTTTGTGATCAGTGAAGATCGTGATGAGATGAGTGGACCCCTCAAGGAGATGTCTCCACTCCTCAAGTGCTAGCTTAATGGCCAGCAATTCACGGTCTCCGATGGAATAGTTCTTTTCAGGGGGGGAAAAGGTCTTGGAGAAAAAACCACAGGTGACGTACTTGCCCTTGGAGTCTTTCTGGAGAAGCACGGCTCCAGCTCCCACCGAGGAGGCATCGACTTCCAGGAAGAACGGTTTGAGGGGATCAGGCCTGGGTAGGACGGATGCAGAGGCAAAGACAGATTTGAGGCGGTTAAACGCCTCATCAGCTTGAGGAGGCCAGGACCTCGGATTCGCACCTTTTTTGGTTAGTGCCACAATAGGCGCGACAATGGTGGAGAAGTGGGAAATGAACTGGCGGTAATAGTTGGCGAATCCGAGGAAACGCTGGATGGCCCGTAGCCCGATAGGACGTGGCCAGTTCAGGACGGCAGAGAGTTTCTCCGGATCCATTTGGAGACCTTGTTCCGAGACCAAGTACCCCAGGAAGGGAAGACTGCCGCGTTCAAAGAGACATTTCTCTAGTTTGGCGTACAGACGGTTGTCACGGAGTCGCTGGAGCACTTGACGGACATGAAGACGGTGCTCTTCCAAGCTAGAGGAGAAAATCAGGATATCATCCAGGTAGACAACCACACAGGTGTACAGCAGATCTCTGAAAATCTCATTCACAAAGTCTTGAAAGACCGCAGGGGCATTGCATAACCCAAAGGGCATGACCAGGTATTCAAAGTGTCCGTCACGGGTGTTAAAGGCGGTTTTCCATTCATCACCCTTACGGATACGGATGAGATTATATGCGCCCCGGAGGTCCAGTTTGGTGAAAAGGCTTGCTCCGCGCAAACGGTCAAACAGCTCTGAGATGAGGGGCAGTGGGTAGCGATTTTTTACCGTGATTTTATTAAGACTACGATAGTCAATGCAGGGACGTAGGGACCCGTCCTTTTTGGCGACAAAGAAGAATCCTGCTCCAGCAGGGGAAGAGGACTTGCGGATGAAGCCTCTCTTGAGGTTCTCCTGGATGTAGTCTGTCATGGCTTGTGTCTCCGGGATGGAGAGAGGGTAGATCCTGCCACGGGACGGGGTGGTACCAGGGAGGAGATCAATAGGGCAATCAAAGGGTCTATGTGGTGGCAAGACCTCCGCTTGCTTCTTGCAAAACACGTCGGAAAAGTCCTGGTAAGGCTTGGGAAGACTAGGCAGAGCAGGAGCGTTGGAAATTTGTTTAATGGGTACCGCTTTGAGGCAATGCCTGTGACAGGAAGGACCCCAACTCTTGATGTCCCCCGAGGACCAGTCGAGGGTAGGCGAATGTAGCTGGAGCCAGGGTAGGCCCAAAAGGATCTCAGAGGTACAGTTGGGTAACACTAAGAAGCTAATCTTTTCATGATGGAGAACTCCAATCTTCATGAGAAGAGATTCAGTGCGATAGCGCACGATACAGTTCAGGTTTTGACCATTTACAGAGGTGATGAAAAAGGGCTTGACGAGACGGGTAACTGGAACATTAAATTTGTTGATGAGTGAAGCTTCAATGAAGTTTCCTGCCGAACCAGAGTCCAAAAAGGCCACAGTGGAGAAAGAGGATCTCTTGGTCAGAGAAATCCTCACAGGAATGGTCAGACGGGGAGAGGAAGAATCCACACCTAGCAGCGCCTCTCCTACGTTAGCTAGGTGCGAGCGTTTCCCTGACGCTGAGGGCGGATAGAGCAGTCCTTTAAGAAATGGTCGGAACTGGCGCAATACAGGCACAGGTTATGGTCTCGGCGGCGAGTCCTCTCTTGTGTGGTCAAGCGAGACCGATCCACTTGCATAGCCTCCTCAGCCGGAGGAGCAGGAACGGGTTGAAGAGGATTCTGGAAGAGAGGTGCCAGGCGAGGAAACCGCCTGACGCGACCAAAGTCCCTTTCCTGGCGTAGCTCTAGGCGTCTTTCGGTATAGCGCATGTCAATGCGGGTGGCCAGCTGAATGAGTTCAGACAGGGTAGCAGGAATCTCTCGTGCGGCCAGCACATCTTTGACATGACTGGATAGACCTTTTTTGAAGGTCGCGCAGAGGGCCTCATTGTTCCAGGAGAGTTCTGATGCCAGGGTGCGGAACTGAATGGCGTAGTCGCCCACTGAAGAGTTCCCCTGGACGAGGTTTAGGAGAGCCGTCTCGGCAGAGGAGGCCCGGGCTGGCTCCTCGAAGACACTGCGGACTTCAGAGAAGAAGGCTGGAACTGAAGCCGTGGCAGGATCGCCACGGTCCCAAAGCGGTGTAGCCAAGGCCAGGGCCTTATCGGATAGCAGGCTAACCACGAACGCCACCTTTGACCGTTCTGTGGGGAACTGGTCCGACAACATCTCCAGATGGAAGGAACACTGGGATAGGAACCCTCGGCACAGCTTGGGATCCCCATTGAATTTGTCAGGAAGGGACAGGCGGATCCTAGCAGCAGCAACTCGCGGTGGAGGAGATGCAGGAGGTGGCGGTGGAGATGGCAGAAGCTGCTGTAGCATAGCAGTCAACTGCGCCAATTGCTGTCCTTGTTGAGCGACCACCGTGGTCAGATCCGAGAGGCTTGGTAGCGGGACCTCAGCGGGATCCATGGCCGGATCTACTGTCACGTTCCGGGTATGGCGGGGAACAGGAGGTGGATCCCCTATGCCAATGGGGCGATAGCACGGGTTGTATTGGAGGACCGGTTCTAATGTTGCTACTGGTTTTCACCAGAGCCCGCCGCAAGGCGGGATGGGCTTGTAGCGGCGGTAGCAACCAGGTCGCGTCTTCCAATAGCAACCCGACCCCACTGACAGCTGAGACAGGCGTGGTACACAAGGATTAGGCAGAGGCAAGGTCAAACGTAGCAAAGGGTCTAGGCAGGTGGCAAAGGTTCGTAGTCGGGGGGCAACAGCAAAGGTCTGGATACACAGAAGGAGCAAAACACACTAACGCTTTCACTGGGCACTAAGGCAACACAAGATCCGGCCAGGACAGGAAGGGGAAGTGGGTTTAAGAAGTGTTCTGGGTGTAACATCAATTTGGACCAGGCACCAATTACTGGTGCGCTGGCCCTTTAAGATTAACAGTAGTGTGCGCGTGCGCGCGCGCGCGCCTGGGGAGCGGGGGCGCGCGCGCAGGGGAAGGTAGGAGGAGAGAGGCAGGGGGAATGGAATGCGATCCCCAGGCGGACCGAGGCCGCCACGAGGATCGCATGGAGAGAACCGAGCGGCGCCTGCGGTCAGCGGAGCCGACCGAGGCGCTGCAGAGCCGAGAACGCCGTGGGCGCTCCGGGATGGAGGAGGCACCCGGAGCTCTCGGCGTTACACAAAGTAAGTTTTGTGATATCTTTGCCTTCTGAGAGAGCCTTGGCCTTGGCACACCCTCTATGGGAGCCTCAAAAAAACTGTTGTCTTGATTTACCCTGAGTTTGTGACTTCTTTTGAAAAGGTATTTGACGTTCCCGTATGCTCTGCTTCTGCTGCCAAGTGCCTCATGTCCATCAAACAGAATATGAGAACTGTTGCTGATTACGCCATTGAATTCTGTACTCTGGCAGCAGAGGTTGCTTGGAACAATGAGGCCCTTGTGGCTGCTTTTTCTCATGGTCTATCGGATACCATCAAGGATGAGATAGCAGCCCGAGATACACCCACTGAGCTGAAGAGGTTGATCAAGTTTGCCATCCTCATTGACTCCAGACTCAGAGAAAGACTCCCTTTTAAGGAGCGCATGTGGAAGCCTTCTGTACATTTGTCTCCGAACTTTGCAGTTCCACCCTTGCCTCCCTCACCTCCAATGCCTCTTGGTACTGAGTCGGTCTGTGAAGATGAACCCATGCACTTGGGCTTCACGCGTATTTGCGGATGAGAGAACCCTTAGGAGGAGGGAGAGATTGTGCCTTTATTGTGGCCAGGCAGGTAATTTTTTGTAGTCTTATCCTACCCATTCAGGGAACGCCCGAACCTTGAGGTCCTGTCATAGACAGACCTTAGATGGCGTTGTTTTGTCCCCAGTTATCCAGGAGGATAAGCCCCTGGTTTTTGTTACCCTATCTTCGGCTGAGTCGTCCAACAAGATGCAGGCTCTAATCGACTCTGGGGCTGCAAGCCTGCACATTGATGCTGCCTTTGTATCGAAGCACTCGATTCCGCTGCAGCTGCGTGACACTCCACTTGCCATTGAGGCTCTTGACAGAAGACCTCTACAACCTGCCCATGTGACTCATGAGACTGTTCCGTTGTCCATGGCAGTAGGGATTCGTCACCTTGAAATAATCCAATTCCAAGTTATTTCCTCACTTAAGTTTCAGCTAATTATTGGTTATCCTTGGTTACAGAGGCACAACCTCTCTTTTGATTGGCTCCGTGCTGTGGTTGTCTCCTGGTCACCACAGTCCTGTGCACTTCTTCATACTCCTCCCTGCCGGAGGAGTACTGCGATTTTAGCAATGACTTTGACAAAGCTCAAGCTGGTAGCTTGCCTCCACACCGGTCATATGATTGTGCAATTGACCTTCAACCTGGTGCCATACCCCTTCGTGGCTGGGTTTACCCTTTGTCGGTCTTGGAGGATAAGGCTATGGAGGAGTATGTTGCAGATGCACTTTCTCAAGGTTTCATCCGCTAATCCTTATCTCCTGCTGGTGCTGGTTTCTTCTTTGTGACGAAGAAGAGTGGTAAACTGAGACCTTGTATTGATTATAGGAGTCTCTTAATCTTGTTTCATGATTAAGAATGCCTATCTGATGCCTATATGATTCCGTTGATTACGGAGTTATTTGACTGCCTTAAGGGAGCAAGGGTTTTCACAAAGCTTGATTTGAGCAGGGCATACAAACTTGTGAGGATTAAGGAGGGCGACGATTGGAAAACTGCATTTAATACCAGAACAGGCCATTATGAATACCTCGTAATGCTTCTTGGCCTTTGTAAGGCCCCGGCATTTTTCCAGGAATTTATTAACAATGTCCTCGGAGATTTGTTGCAGTTATGTTATCTTGATGATATCCTCATATTTTCCAAGTCCCTGGAGAGTCACCACACAGATGTCTGTTGTGTTCTTCAGAAATAATTATCCTCATATTTTCCAAGTCCCTGGAGAGTCACCACACAGATGTCTGAACCCGCTACCGACCGACGCGCATATAGGTGGCTGTCTTTAGATGTGACCTCATTATACACATCCTACCACATGCCTTTGGCTTACTAGCGCTAGAGTCGTATGGATTGCTTTTATTCTAGAAGCCACCAATTTTTGATTTTAATTTTTTAATGGCGTGCTGCAGATAAGGGACAGATGGGAGCTTAATTTCGCTCCCTCTTACGCGCTAAACCTTGCCAGATTGGGAGGGCACATTAAACAACCCATCTCCTGCCAATATTATATTATGGCCGCTTTTGACGACATAATCGTCATCTGAGGACCGGGTACGCCCAGATTTGATTCTCCGTCAACACTGTAATTCAACCCCTTAAGTCTGGCCGTTCCTCGACCTGAGTTTAGGTCATGTCAATGAAAAACATTATCGCCAAGAACTACACTAAACCCACAGCCGGATTCTTTTTGCACTATAAGAGTTGTCATTACCCAAAATGGCTTAAAAACATCCCCAAGGACCAGAGACTACCCATCCGTTAATGAAGATGTGTCTGTATTCCAAAGGTACGCCCTTTAAAAAAGCGAGAGAAAATACAGACCAATTCCTAAGATTTTAAACTACTTTTAAATACCAATACAGACAGATGGAAAACATTTTAAACAAACACTGGCACCTTCTCCAACAAGATCCCTTACTTAAAAACATCCTCCCACCAGCTGCCAAAATCACATTTCCGGAAGGAATTGAACCAGTAAACTTCAAAATTACTAAGAATAGAAAAGAACCAGCTAACAGCGCATGATGCAAAAAATCCGTTGCAAGGACCCCTGCGCCTTTGTACATGGAGTTTAAAGGCAAAACCTAACAATTGCGCCTTCAGATTTTGTGGTTATGGGCCTTACCTGCCCCGTGCGGTCTAAGTTACGTTGGATAGGACGAACCTCTGCCATTCTTTCGGCCAACGACTGATTGAGGGAGGCAAGA